>OU342737.1:149752770-151176317 GCA_910589765.1 Avena atlantica
AAACTACTAAAATTTCAAAGCTGATATTGAATATAATGAAAAACAAGTAATCATGCATATCAAGCATAAAATAGTTAGATGGAGCATGATATGATAGGCAAATGACACAATTTATATAGCTAAAAAGTGTTGTATTATCACAACCATCAATAGATAACTCTGACCTGATTCATATAACACCGCCACCACCCTCTTGGCCTTGACTGCTCTGGCCTTGATGGTAGCCACGTCCTGGGCTTGACTGCTTTGGCCATGATCATAACCACCACCAGCAGCATGTTCTGTCTGACTACTCTGGCCATGATCATACGCAGCCTCTTTTGCCACATGTAGCACTAAGACACTAGGATTTACTACTCTTTCTGACAAGCTTGCACATATTTAACCCATTTATGTTGCTCTTCTATCGGCCTTAAAAAAAATTAGGGGTATTCCTTAACTTAGTCCATAAAACATGCACACCGGCAGTATGGGTCGGAGGGAGCCCTAAACGAGGTAACCAATCCTTCAACTCAGTAACGAACACTATTTTAGGATCCTGAAGCACTTCATCTATAAAACGAAACTCGCTCAAATCAGCTCCCATGATGGTTTGTTCTGACGACACCGGCACCATAGTAAAACCTAAACATTACATTATTTGCATAATTTTCGACCTAAAAATACCGACAATCGTCAAATACACATACGATGGCACATAATACTCTATAAATATACTCTAATCCTATGACCAAAATATCTTTCAGCTAAGACCACATCAAAGGCTACCTATAACATACAAAAATGACTGCAGCAAGAAATAGGGTTTACCCTTGAAGCGTGCGAAGTCCTGCCGTGCAGCAGCCTCTAGTCACTGGATCAACACCTCCATCATGGAGCTGCCTCAAGCCCCAACCCTAGCCTCCACCATAGTCATTGCTCCCCAAGAACACCACCAAATCCCTCCACAAAAACGCCTCAAATTAACTACACCGGGCTATCCCATGCATATATCGGGACTCTACTAGCTTCCTAATATGTTTCAGCACCTAGTTTGGATGGAAATATGGGCTGAAAATCGGTGCAGCAGCTAGTGGGAACGAGAGCAAGAACACCGAAGAGGGAAGGAAGAAGAAGAAATGAGGGAGGAGGATGATGGGCCGGCGCGTGGGAGAAAATAAGAAGGCCATCATCGGCACTTCAAAAGCCGACAGCAGCGGTCGGCAGTTCAAAAGCCGACCAAGGCACACTCCTCCCCTGTCGGCCGACAGCCCGGCCAGGCGAGGCCCGCTGTCACGCCGGTCGCTTTGCAAAAGGCGACAAGCCTGGTCGACTTTTCAGAAGCAGACGAGTCCGGCTTGGCATTTCAAATGCCGACACCGCGCTAGAATTGCAAATCCTCCAATGCGTGTATTATTTGTGAAAATGATTTAAAAAACATATTATTTAAAAAAATTAGCTCAGAAAACGTTTGAAAACATATTTGAATTAACATTCAAAAATGATTTATATTTCATATTTAGTTTTTGTTCAAATTCACAGCCATTTGAAAGTTTGATTTTATTTGATATATATTCAGTTTTGGAATTTGTTTTGAATTTGAAAAACTCACACGACTTTTCTTACTGAGGGGAATCTACCCACTGCCACATACTCCCTCCGTTCGGTAATATAAGACGTTTAAGGAAAATCCCGACAGCCATCAATTACAACATATGGACGAAAGTACCCTTCCCCGCCTCTTTGTCCGAAATACATGGATCGGTAGTTTGAAATTTGAATAGGATCATCTCTGAGCCCAGTCGGCCGCGTCCGCCTCACCCACCTGGGATCGATCCGATCGATCGCCCATCCCGGCCGGCCGCTTCCACCTCGCCCAGCTGGGTTGGATCCATCAATTCCCCGGCAGCTCCGACCGATCGCCCGGAGTAGCTAGGATCGATCCGATCGATTCGCCTCCGCCTCCGCCTCCACCTTGCGCAGCTACAGATTTCCGATCCATCGCCCAATCCGGCCGGCCGGCGTCCGCCCGCCCAGCTGGGATCGATCCAATCGATTCCCCAGCACCTCTTGCTCAGCTCTGGAGCACCTTGCAGTCCAAATCACCTTGCTCAGCTCCGTACCACCTTCAGACCAGCACGTTTTGATCAGCTCCGGACCACCTTGCAGGCCAGCATGTTTTGCTCAGCGCCGGCGACGTCGCAGCTCAGCTCCAGCAACGTTCCCACGTGTTGCCGGTCCGAGGGGAGAAGGTCAGCAAGGTGCCAGGAACGTCGTTGCTCAGCTTCGATAGCTCCGGCAACATCTCCACACATTGTTGATCAGGGAGAAGGCTAGCAAGGTGCTCCGGACGCCGGCAAGGCCCTCGGTTGTCGGCTCCCTCTCCTCGGTTGTCAGCTCACGCTCCTCGTCGCTGAGTACCACCAGCAGCTATGGTGCTGCCAGACCACCTAATTTTACTCCTCCCGATGAAAGTGGAGGTATGCTACCTGAACCATGTACCAGAACTTGTGTTAGAAACATTGACACGAAATTTAGTAGCATCCAAACATGATTTAACACATTCAAACATTACAGGCAAAGAAGACGCTGGAGGTGGTGAGCAACTACTACATGATCAAATGGGATGAAGAAGGAAGTTTTAGAACTAGAGGTGGTGATCAAGTACTAGATGATCAGATGGATGAAGATGCTAAAGGTGATGAACTAGTGAAAACTAATTCCTTGTTTATCTTATGAAGAAATTGATAATATTGCATAAAATTGATGAACTTTCTCCATACTTCTACTGTTGCATAAAAGGCAAGTACCGCACTACTACTACTGCGCAAAAGTTAACAAACCCTATCAAGATGGAGAAAAGGCAAATCTGAGTATGATGGTGATTGTGAAAAAAAAATCCATAGAATAATTAAAATATGTCCTAGAAATTCACGGGACCAACTAAGTGGACTCATGCACACAAATGCATGAACAAGAAGGTACTAGTTGCATCAAGAAACCACACTATAACATTGAAAATAATGGTCAAGTGAGTAGTGTTATTGTGGTACCGATGGGCATTTTCTTTTTTGAAAGAAAAGTTTCAATTTCATGTTCAGAAGTGCGGACATCTACTCCATTATCTCTTTATCCACACAAGCATGCAACAAGGAGTACAAAACACACAGTAGCACTCAAGTTATATTGTTCTATTGTTTCAGCAGCTCTACCTTCCACAATTAAGTTTTATGTATTTTCATAGATGTACAGTTGGAAATTTTTAAGAGGGAACAAATAGAAATAGTAGCAGACCAAGGGAAAATCATGCTCTATAGGTACAAAGATCCTTACAAGTATGGATATACAGTACTCCTTTGTCAAGTACTCCTGCAGAGTAACATCAGCCACTAAATGTAGACAATGCAAGAAATGGTCCTGCAAACTAACAATATTGACATTAGCATCTTATATACTCCTGTATTCCTTATTTGTAATCAATTGTTTTCATGCACTCCAAATATATTACTCATATTCAAGTAAGCTGAATCTTGGAAAATGATAGAAAATATTGATGTAAATATTCATGAAAAGATTCAGTTAAGCTACAGAAGATTCAATGAATCTTCATTCTCCATATACACTGAATGTAGCTCCATTAAAACACAAGAATGTGACATACTTTCAGTAGGTTTTTTCTTCACTGTAGGAGAAAATAAATTTAAGAGTATCAATAGCAGAAAAAAAATTTAAGAGTATCAGTAGCAGAAAATAAAATACGTGAAAAGAAAATTTGTCACTATAAATATGCATGTTGGTTGGTAATGTACTAATGTGCATTCTTGTACTCCAAGTGAGAAGAATGATTATACTGCTTACGTAATACTTCAAATTATGCTAACTTATTACTCCACTCAATGCAGAAATGGATGAACATGAAGAACAAGGTGGTGGTCAGCGAGAAGTGAGGCATAGGAAATCCCTAAGTGATAGAGACAGATATGCTGCTTATGTAGCAATGCATACACTGTGTATGAGGAATGGTGGCAAGTTTAAAATGATGACAAGAAAGGCGTAGCTGAATTTTTCAAGGCAGATCTCCAAATTATACAAAGAATATGGAAAATGGCTATGTGACAGATTGCTCAGGGTTTGGAGGTCGATGTTTCCAACAAGAGGAAAGGAAGGTGTGGAAGAAAACCAATCCAGATTGATTTATCCGGTGTCCCCACCATCCCACTAAACCAGAGATCAACAATCAGATCACTTGCTTGGCAATTGGGAGTAAGCCCGACTACATTGTTCACAAGATTTACAATGAATCTATTAAGGAGGCAATCCAATTCTTTGAAGCCAACTGTGAAAGAAAAGAATAAAAAGGAGAGACTAGAATTTTGCATTTCAATGATTGATAAAAGAACTAGAGAAGATGCAGTCCCAAAATTTACCAATATGCACAATATGGTGCATATTGATGAAAAATGGTTTTACATGACCAAGAAAGATAGGAATTATTACCTGCTCCCAGAAGAAGATGTCACTATAAGAGCTATTCACAACACAAATTGCATTGGAAAAGTAATGTTCCTAACTGTTGTTGCTAGAACAAGGTTTTATAGTGCAGAAAATGTCACATTTTCAGGTAAAATAGGTATTTGGCCATTCGTAAAGGAAATACCAGCGGCAAGAAAAAGTGACAATAGACCAAAAGGAACATTGGAGATAAAGTCGATCAAAGTCAACCGGGATGTAATGAGGGAGTTTCTAATTGAGAAGGTATTGCCTGTTGTCGTAGCTGCTTGGCCTGTGGAAGATGTTGGGAAGACAATTCTAATCCAACAAGACAATGCAACGCCTCATATTCTCCCGGATGACCAAGCATTCAAAGAAGCAGTGGTAGTAATTGCGGCAAAAACCGGACTAACCATAAAGCTGATTCAACATCCGACAAATAGCCCAGATTTAAACATGCTTGATCTTGGGTTTTTCAGGTCTCTACAGTCTAAAACTGATACCAGAAGCCCTAAAACTCTTCAAGATTTCATTCAAGGCGTGCAACAAGAGTTTGATAAGTATGAGGTTTCTAAGCTAAATAAGATTTTCCTAAGTCTACAGACATGCATGATTGAAGTCATGAACCATGGAGGTGGAAATGGGTACGATCCCCCTCATGTGAACAAAGACAGATTGGAAAGACTAGGTATACTACCTGAAAGGCTTTAGATTCCAGCAGCAGTTTATGCAAATGCCAAACAAATCCTACAAGCAGCAAAGGAACAAGAGGCCAAGGAACAAGCGACATGTGAACAAATGAAGCAAGTGAAGAAGAGGCAAAGAAAAAAAAGCAAGCACCAATGGAACAAGAAGCAAGTGAACAAACGACAAGCGAACAAGGGGCAAAGCAACACGTGACAAGTGAACAAGTGAAGCAAGTGAAGAAGAGGCAAAGAAAAAATAAGCAAGCACCAATGGAACAAGAAGAAAGTGAACAAGCAACAAGCGAACAAGAGACAAAGGAACACAAGACAAGTAAACAAGTGAAGCAAGTGAAGAAGAGGCAAAGAAAAAATAAGCAAGCACCAATGGAACAAGAAGCAAGTGAACAAGCAACAAGCGAACAAGAGACAAAGGAACACATGACAAGTGAACAAGTGAACCAAGTGAAGAAGAGGCAAAGAAAAAATAAGCAAGCACCAATGGAACAAGAAGCAAGTGAACAAGCAACAATCGAACAAGAGACAAATTTACACGCGACAAGTGAAGCAAGCGAAGAAGAGGCAAAGGAAAAATAAGCAAGCACCAATGGAACAAGAAGCAAGTAAACAAACGACAAGCGAACATGAGGCAAAGGTACACGCGACAAGTGAAGCAAATGAAAAATAAACAAGCACCAATGGAACAAGAAGCAAGTGAACAAGCGAACAAGAAGTGAGCAAGTGCAGAAGTGTAGCAAGTAAACAAGTGTTTGTGTGCACTAATGTTGTTTCTTAAACACCCTGTTGTTATGTGTTTATCTAGCCTATTCAAAAGATGTGCACTGAACAAGATATTGTATGTATTGTGATGTGCAAGAAGATTAAGCAAGCAAGCAAGATATCGTATACGTGCAAGAAGATTAAGCAAGCTACCGTATGTTCAGTAGAGTACTATGCTGCTTTACAATTATAATCTGAATATAATTTGAACAGGACAATACTATTGTATATTCATTTTCAAAAAGAGCAGACATGAGTAGGTCAGAAAGAATCATCATTCCCACCAATCTACTTCCTTTTAGGAGCAATAATCAACAACATAAAAACAGAAAAACACATGTTGACAACAACAATACACCCCTAATTAATCCATACATCAGGACTCAAGAGTAAATCACTCTAAAAATTAGGAGTAAAGCAAACTTTACCAGAGGTTTATAAATCAAGAGTATAGTATAGTATAAACAGAGTACCCAGTTCATCAGCTCGAGGACTGGTTACTGAAGAGACTCACCAGATCATACTGCAGGAGAAGAAGTGGTCATCGCCGTACTGGTCGGAGAAGAAGAGTGGTGCACATGGTGGCACAGTTCTCAGTCGACTTCTTCTCACCAGCAACGTCGCCTTCTCGATCATTTAGTGAAAACAATATAGGCCATCAATGTAGAAAAAAATAAGTTCAGTTGACAATACATTCATAGGAGTACTTGTAAGATGGAGTACTCTTGCTAGATTATCTACTCTTGCTAGATAATATACCGGACTGAATTTATTCAGCTGACATTTACAGAAAATATTCATCCGAGTACTTGCAAGAACAGAGCAAACGGTGCATTTGACACTAGTTCAAATGGTTAAGTGAATTATTGGAAGCACTAGGAATAGTAAAATTTGTAGTAGTAGTAAATTATTAGAAGCACTAGGAGTAGTTTGTGGCGCAATTATCATTAGCTGACATCTTAGTGCAAGAAAAATTCAGTCTAAGATAACAACTTAGTGCAAGCAATTTAACTATGAAAAATTAAAACTAAATATTTAGACTAGATGCATTTGTATCTAGACAAAATTAAGGCCATTAATATGGACCGAAGGAAGTACTCAAACTTGATGCATTAGCTAGAAAATTAGCTACATAAACTAGCTAATGATTTATGAACACACTGGCAGCACTACTACAGACACACGGAGTTAATCAATGTAAGCAACACACTTTTGACAAAAGAAAGTTGGTGCTGAGTCCTAGTGTGTTTTGCGTGCATTCATGGTACTGCTAAGAACTGAAAAGGCACAACCAGGCTGCAGATAAAATGGGAAGGATAAAGGGACACCGATTAACTGAAGCAAAGACGAGTCAAGAGCCATCCGATCGAACGGGGAACAACAATGGGGTTAGTAACTTGGTGTCATTGTTCACCTCGATGCCCAGCTTGGTGCAATAGACGCAGCCGTAGGAGCCTCCGCAGCCAACAATCTTGGAACCGGTGACCTGCAGATCTAGAGCTGGTGCATAAAAATGCCTTCTTTGACCTTGAACGGATGTTGATGCTGGCCTTTGACGACGCCGCGGCGGAGAGGGACGAGACCAGCAACTCAAGGTGGTGGAGGCCTCCTGGATGGCGATTTGGTCGTCTGCGCGGCGGCGGGCGTAGCAGCCCATGAGGTCCACGGCCATGGTCGCCCGATTGAGCTGGCCTGTGCCTGTGCAGATCTAGCCTCAATGTCTTGGTTGAGTTATTGGAGGGAAGGCGGTGGTGGGGAGAGAGAGGAAGATGACGTTGATGGGGAGTGGAGGGGAGGCGGCGACACGGGCCATGGAGGATTGGAGGGGCGAAGACACGGTGATGGCGCCATGAGAGGCGCGGGATGGGAGGGGAAGAGAGTGGTGCGGGAGGGGAAGAAGAGTGAGCGGTGCAGGACACGGGACCGAAACGTGGGGGGTAAAACAGGAAAGTCGGAATTATTTCATACGTGAAGTTTTTTGTACGTGACATCCTCCAACGTCTTATATTACCGAACGGAGGGAGTACATGTGGGACCAAAGGGTCCACGGGACCACTGCGCGCGGGCAGTGTGGGGATGGCATGTGGCGAGGCTAACGGACCGTGGGTTGAGGTTCCGAAAGGGGAGGGGGCCAAGTGAAAACCATCGGCGGCAGATCTCTATCGAAACTGAATCTTCTGCAAAAACAGAGGTTTTTGGCCGATCTTCGGTCGTCGCCGCGGACCTTTTAGGGCACCATCTTGAGCATGGTTTTGTGCTATAGAAAGAGGGTTGTGCCCCCTTGCAGGTGTGTGGTCAACTGTGCCAGAGAGGTACTGAGGGTGTCGTCAGAGGAACAGGAGGGGCGCGTTGCTACATCTGTCAGCTGGGCACGCAGCATGCTGGCATCGCTGCTGCGCACGCGTGACCGCGTTGGCGAGTAATACGACGACGGCGGCGAGCAGCTGTAGAGGCAAGGGCTGGCGAGAGGTAGGGTGATAGAGATGATGCGAGAGAGAAAGGAATTAGAAGAGGAACGTACCACGAGGCCGACCGTGGTCTCGGTTGACTCAGGGAGGTCGGGAATGGCGGTGCGCCGGGAGATCGACGCGGAAGAGGCTGCCTGGAACCAAAGAGTGAGGACAGCACGGTCGGAGGTGGTCGGTGGTCGCCTGAATCGAAGAAGACGGAGATGCGGCCGGAGAGAAGACAAGGCCGTGGCTGCCAAACAAGGACACGAGGGTTTTTCTGCGGACACGGGAAGGTTCACTGGTTCATGGAGCGCCCGCCAGTGCCCTCAGCGTGGACGTGCATGACCTGGGGCGACGCCGCCATGGAAGAGCTGCAGGGGAGGCGCTCGATATCTACAGGTAGGGGAAAAGAGGGAGCTAGGATTCCGAACGTTGGCGCGGCGTGGCACTGCGGATACGAAGGAGGAAGGAGAGGGTCTCGCGGGAGTTGAGGGCTGACACGGACGACGGCGCTGATGCTCACCTACACATCGTCCTATGTCGCTGGAGAGAGAGATGTGCGGAGAAGAAGAACAGGGGAGACGGCGTCAGGGTGAAGGGGTACGAGCCACGGGAGAGGGGTTGGGCCGGCCGAGGGAGAGGAAGGAGGAACCCGGCTGGGCTGGAACTGCTGCATCTTGGGCTGCTGCGTGGGATCCTGGTGGGGTACTACGCCAGGTGAGGCTCCTCTCTCTCTCTCTCTCTCTCTCTCTCTCTCTCTCTCTCTCTCTCTCTCATTCTTTTCTGTTTTCATTTGTTTGTTTCAAATTCAAACAACCTGCTGTTTGTATATTATTAAACAAAAAGGATGCAGGGCAGTTAGGGGTTTAGGTTAGATATAATTAGGTAAATTAGTTAGCTAGGTTGGATCTCTTCCTCCTCTTTTCGTTTGTTCTTATTTTGTTTATTTAAACAAGAGTTTATATAATCTTACAAAAGAGCAATAAGACAAATAAAACCCAACAGAGCATATGTAGTAAAGAAGATGATCACTGGCTTGAATACAAATTCAACAAGCTTCTCACAATTCAATAGAAAACCAAAATAGATGAAAGGTGTTGCAAGCTTGCTTGGGCCATGCATGAGATAATAAATTCCACTACTACAATATATTCATGCATGCATTCAAATAGTTTATATAAAGAAAGGTGGCAGAGTTTGAAAAGATATGGTCCCAACTCAACTTGGGCATCAAGAAATATATCAAGAACTAACTACAATATATCAAGACAAATACAATTAATAATAATACCAATGCATATGTAAAAAGAACCAAAGAAAACGGGTTTTAATATGATGCTCAAATGCAAGGAAGTAGCAATATATATAATTAAACCAAGTAGCATTACAGTTGTTAAACAATTGGGATGCTACAACTCTCCCCCACTAAACAAGAATCTCGCCCCGAGATTCCTAGGAAAAGAAATCTCCATGTTCTCATGTATCTTCTTCGGCGGGATGGTGTGAACTTGCACCTTGCAAAACTCGATATACTTGTTGCGGGTCTACCGTTCTGGCTCTTCTAGAATCTAACGGGGTGTTATTTTGAAGGATTCAGAGACTTTTGAAGAAAGAGATTGGAAATCCACCTACCACGAGGTATGGGTTACATATCTGAAGGAGTAAGATTGTTTGAGGAACTCAAGGAGAGAAGTTGAATTGTTGGTGTTTGCTTTGGTGAAAATATTATGAGGCCATTAGGAATTTTAAGAGAAACGGAATGCTCGGCACAATCAATCATAGCTTTGTTGGCATTTAACCAATCTATGCCCAAGATGACATCAATGTTAGAGTTGCCAAGGATTATGAGTGAAGCAAGGAACACGTGGTTTCCAATTTCAATTTGGTTCCCATGGCTTATCTTTGATGTACGACATTGATTTCCTGGCAATTGTACCACGACAGGTGTTGGCAAACTTTCCAGAAAAAATCATGTGTCTGCGCAAACTTTTGTAATATGAAAGAATGTGAAGCTCCTGTATCAAAGAGAACATTTGCTGAGATCGAGTTCATGGACAAGTTTCCCATAACGACTCCCGAGAATCTATCTGCTTGAGTTGAATTGACAAAGTTCACCCAAGCATGTCCAGGCCTGTTGTTTTAGGTGAAAGTTAGATTGGGAAGAGGAACACGAACCATCGCTAGTGTCGCAAAAGAGCGAGGTGGTGCAAGATGTAGCTTGTTCTGCGGGCATCTAGGCATGATATGACGCAATTCGCCGCACTTGTGACAAGTGTAGCTAGATTTTTGACCTGCTGCCTTTGACTGCACTTGAACATTTGAACTTGGCTTCCTTTGGAAGTTCCTTGGAGCGAGTGGGCGGGGAATATAAGTTGAGCGCCCTGACATGTAGGTGGGTGGTGGTGGCGCACAGAAAGGTACCCAAATCCTATGTTTCTGAGGTAGCAAGGTTAAAGAAGAAGAGCCACCATCATCAAGGTGCTCGTGAGAGTATTCCAACACTTCACGCCCATATTCCTATTTCAGTGACATATTGACCAACTCCTCAAAGGTTGAGCACTTGAAAAGGTTGAGAGCATACTTTAACTCAGGTTTGAGACCTCTGTGGAATTTCTCCTGTTTTCTAGCATCAGTGGACACTTCCTATTTAGCATAACAAGCTAAATGGTTGAATTCGGTCATGTAGTCTAGCAAGGACTTATTGCCTTGAGTGATTTGGAGGAATTCCTCATGCTTTCTTTCCACAACTGTCTCAGGAATGTGGTTAATCTTGAAAACAATTTGGAACTCATCACAAGTAGTTTCAGCATCCAGGCCTTGTGTTCGTTGATAGCCTTCCCACCAACACAGAGCATTATCAAGAAGGTGGGTTGCAAATAGAACACGATCTTGATGTGCCATAGATGTAGTGTTGAGATCTCGGTTTGTTTCACAAATCCAATTTTCAGCTTACAATGGCTCTCGAGAACCATCGAACGTGTGAGGATTCAGATCAAGGAAACTCTGAATTGATACCTGACTGAAATTAGTAATGCTTCGATGTTGATTGTCTTGCAATATGGTCATGGATTATGTCAACTTGATAAGCACTTGTCCCAGGTCTGGTGGCAGTGCAGGATCTTGATCACGACTCTCCATCCTAAAGAGGATGATAGGGTTAGAACAATGATCAGATAAACAAAATACAATAATTAGTGCTTGAATGGATAAAACCATGATTATGTGGAATGTAGCACCTTGGGTGAAACCACTACCAGAAAATCGCTCAAGTTTGTACATCATCATGATTGCATGCTCATATCATCATGCCACCTTGCATTTGAGCATCGTCATGTCATCATGCATATGTCTATCTAAAACTATTTTCAAAAAACCTATTTTGTTTTCTACATTATCCTTCTTATTTCAAAGTATAAAGCCGACCTTTTTCGAATCTTTATTTGTCTAAAACAATTTACCATAAGTCTATCTAAAACTATATAATAAGATGACTATTTTTGTATGGGGAAGGCAGCCCAGCCCGAAGGCTAGGCCACCTACCACCCCGACTGGCCCAGCCCGTTTTACCCGAAATCCTAAATCTATTCAAAACCCTAACCACCCTACCCCGCTTGGACTAAAACCTAGCCATATAGCTCCACCCTGCGCTCCACACACTGCTGCTACACGCACACACGTAGTCGGGCGACCGTGACACGCTTACCCCTGCCACTCACCACTCCCGCCTGGCCCCACCCGCCCGCATGCGTTACGTGACAGCGCCAGCCGCAGAGACCGCAGCCACCCCGCGCGCGTGACTCCTGCACCAACCCCGCGAACCGCTTCGAACCTGACACGTTCCCACGCAACCACAACGACATGCCTAATCAACCCTCCCTTGCGCCACCCCAGCCCCGCAGTGCCAGCCCCTGGCCCTACCCCACGCGTGATTCGTGACCCTCTCCCATCGCCCTCTTGTTCATGACGAAGACAGAGCAACTCCGCGCCAGCTGCAGCACCACCCCGTCCTTTCTTTCGTCTAGCGCCACACCCTTCCCTCTTCCCCCGAGCAAGCCTCCTCTGCACCCTGCCTCCAGCAGTCGCCGCCCTGCCCTCCTACGCGCTGATGGCAATAATCATGGCCACTTTTTGTTGGGACTCCAAGTGCAGAGTGTATCGAACTCTCGGGGAATTGGAAGGATATCGTCTTCTCCTCTTCAAGCAACTTGCAAAGTAAAATAATTTGGATTATGTCCCCAACTCCACCAAGTGGTTGTTTCATACTATTTATATGAAATAAAATGTAAATAAACTAAATAAAGTAAAGTAATGCAAACTAAATGATATGGAAGATAGTAGTGTTGTTTTGGGGGTTTTATGAATGATTGCAAGTAGGGAAAGTATTTTTGTATTTTCAAAATAATAAATTGCATAAAATATAAAAGATAGTAGATGTAATGGAAAGGTGTTTTATGATAAAAATAGGACCGGGGTTCATGGGTTCACTTGTCTACTCTCTTTTTAAGTTGTATTGATCACAAAACAATTCATCAATGATAAAGATTCATAGAAATTCTATATGTGTTTGATAAAAGAATCAATATGGGCATCACATGCTAACATAGATATGAAATACATCTCTCTTATACTCCTCAAGAAAGGGAAACTCCATGCAATCTTGAATTAAGAACAAGTTAGAGTATAGCTTTAAGTAATATATCATGATGCTTGAAATACAAATATGCTACCTTGATCTAACAAGATTATCACACTGTCACATGATTACTATAGCACATGATTTCACTTTATCCCTAGTGAGGCAGCAAAAGAAAGGTAAAAACCAAAGTATATCTTGAATATGTTTGTCACAATTCAATCTCTACCACCATGCTACTCCATCTAATACACACTTCTCCTCATACAAGTTTTTGCATACAAGTTGGATCAAAAAAAGCAATTAAGAACGAAGTGCATGATATACATCTATCAATACATATTGTACAAAATAGATTCCAATCGCAAATATCAAATCATAGAACAAAGATCCACCACAAAGCAATTACAAATACGACCAAAATCATGTAGGACAGCTCATACCCTACTATATCTATGTAGAACAAGAAAGAAATAGATCAAGCTACTACCACAAACCCATAGCCCGGAGGTGGACTACTTCATCTTCATCATGGTGATGATGTCGGAGATGTTGGAGAGGGTGGAGATCTCCCCGGAGGTGGCTCCGACGGAGTTTCCCTCTCCAATCTTCGCTGGATCTGACTCTGTTTGGTGATGTTTTTGTTTTTGGTGTGCTCTGTCTTGAGAACTCCCTAGGGGGTCCTTATATAGGGATGTTTAGGTCAAGGGAACTCCGTGGGTGAAAAAATCAAGGCGATCGGACGACCGAGGAGGGAGATAGCTTGGGTGGCGCGCCCACCTGGGCTAGGTGCGCCACTCAGGCTATCTTGGGCCTCCTGGCCCTCCTGGTGGTATTCTTGTGCTTTAGTTCCTCTCGTGTATAAATATTGGAATTCCCAAAGTGCAGGTCCATTTGACTTCGTATAAGTCCTAAAACATCAAAAACATTGAAAACAGGATTTTTCTGCCCTATTTGGTTATAGCCAAAATAAAGGGGATCATTGTTAAATCCTCCAAAAGCAATATCAAACAGGGATATAACATTATATATGATGCAAATATGTGGTAAATTAAGTTAACAAACTATAAAGTTCATGTATGCATTTTATATGCATCACACGCCGACAGCCACGACGTCCGTCCCTGCTCGCTGCATGGCACGTCAGAGCCTGCCGCCCTCCTCTCCCGCAGAACCACCGTCACCGCCCTCCGCTCCAGGCCCCGCCTTGAGCCGCCTCCAGCACCCCGATGGAATCAACCGGACGTATGTTACCGCCTCCGTGTGTGTCCCGAAGGGGGCCAGGTCCCCTGGGTGAGTTTGTGATCAATTGATGTGTCGTCCCGAGCACACACGCTGAGATCACTCGACGCTAACTTTCTCTAGAACCTGTAGAGCAATGTTGTAGAAACTTTTATCCCTTGCATCGCCCCCACAAATCCTCAGTAGTGGCTGTTGTTTGCCCTCTACAAACTCGCATCCACGTGCCTAGGTTTCTTACAATTACAATAGGTAGGGGGAGCTACGCAATCTCTCTGCAGATGTCCAGTTTTAATAAATTTGTGGCAGTAAGGATCATTTTTATTCTTACCCTCCATCGAGTTTTTCTCAAGCTCTTTGCTTTCCTTGGTACCTTCGGTGTTGCCTCCCTTCTCAAAATTACGAGAAAATTGCATTTTGCTACCACATTTGCAGCTAGGGTTTCAAAAAACTACCACAATTCGGAAGTTTTGCAAAAACCTACCAATTTTCCGCCCAATAGTCACAAAAAACTACCGTTTTGTTTTGTGTAATCCTTGTCTTATCCCCAGTTGATCATGTTTCTGACAAGTCTAGCCCACCTCGGTCCTGACATGGCATGGAGTGTCAGTTTGAGAGACACACATAAACAAGTTACATATTTTTTGGTCTATTTGCAAAAGTGTGTGGGACCCACTTGTCATATCCCTCCCCTCCTCTCTCTCTCTGCAAAGTGGACCCCACTAGTGAGGTCATCCCTAACCTCTAGCAGCCACCGACCAAGGGGAGGGATGGAGCTACCATGGTCGGGAAATGGTAGTGGAGGTAGCCTTGGTCGGGGAGCTCACCCGCGTGAAGGGGCAGGACGACAGCTGGACAACTAAGGGGAGTGGCGGGGCGAAGCGGCGTCGGCTGGCTAACGCGAGGGGTGGGGCGCTACCGACCAAGGGAGGTGCAGGGCGCCGCCGTCCCTGTCGTCCTAAACCTGCAGGTGGCGTAGAGGGGAGGGGCGGCGAGCGGCGAGCAGTGGGGCAGGACGGGAGCGGCTGGTGTAGGAGGGGCGCGGGGCGGGGTTGGCGGTTGCGGGCGGCGGCCGGCGAGCAGTGGCTGCGGGGCGACGGCCGGCGAGCGCGACCGGCGAGCGCCGTGGATCAGGAAAAGAGAAGAAAAAAGAAAAAGCATATAATAAAACGAAATAAAAAATAAACTGAAATTAAACCATTTTTCTGTTCATAAAAAAATAAAAAAATGGGGCCAAGATACAATATATGGAGGTGTTTCGCAAAAACACACCAGCTTCTCATGCCATGTCATTCTGACAGTGGGCCTGTCTTGTCATAAACGGTGTCAAATGGCTTAAGATGCTCAATTACACAAAACTGATAGTTTTTACGACTATTAGACGAAAAGCGGTAGGTTTTTGCAAAATTTCCGAATTGTGGTACAGTAGTTTTTTGGAACCTGGCTGCAATTGTGGTAACAAAATGCAATTTTCTCCAAAATTACGGGACAGCTTGTGTCGTACAGTATGAGAGTTTTTCCCTGCGTGTATTTCCGCAGGATCTGCCTGGAAACCACCCACCACATTCTGATTTTTGTGGTATATATACACTATCGTTCTTATGGTCTTTGTAACTCAGAGATTACACCAATTGAAAGTGAGATACAACTATTGTAAAGGCGATGAAGCTCAGGACTGGCAAGTCTTTGTCAGGTTCGCCTCCGGTCGAAATGGAGGCTGCCACGATCTTCGTCGGTGCTCTGCTGCTATCTGTAAACCGAACAATAGTGCCATTAATAATCCAGTGTCCACGTTGCCCGCCGACCAAAATCCTCGTCTGCTGCTATTTGTTAACCGAACAATAGTGCCACTAATAATGACCAAGTTAGGGAAGATATCTGATTCCTCTACCGCTCTACCTAGTCAATCTACTGAGCGCCTACTTAAGCATCCTGTTCCTCCATCATTACAGTACTAATTGTTGTTTACTCGACGCGCTTTTGTAGCTGTCCCAAATTCCACTCCACGTCGGCCCGTCTTTGCTGCTGAAGATCTGCATGCTCGATCGTATTTCTTGTCAAATCAAAGCTAAAAAGTCGTCGTAAAAGAATTCAGAGAAAAGGTCCCAGGGAATATAGATATCTCAACAGGAACCGTTTGCTTACGCTGCAGCAAGCAAGGAATCTGATGCGACGCGATGCTTTATTTGTTCCTGATCGACGATTCGACGGTACAGATTCCATCTGACCGTGAGGTGGCAGGCAGCTAGCTAGCGCGATCTCGAGCCGAGAAAATGTATATATATAGGCGTGGCACGGTGAGGTTGTCCTGACGGTGCTAGCTGCGACCATGTCCAGGGACAGCGTGCTGATCGGCGCCTCCATGGCCGCGCTCGTCGTGCTCTCCCTCCTCACCTTCTTCTGCTCCAGCCGGCGCCGCCGCGCGGTGCACACCTCGTCGTCGCAGCGGAGCGTGGTCGACGACGTGGAGCTCGGGCGCCGGCCGTGCGCCACCGCCGCGGGGCTCGACGAGGCCGTCCTGGCCGCATACCCGACGACGGTGTACTCTTCCCCGAGCCCCCGGGACAGCGCTGGCGAGCGCAGTAAGGAGGAGGAGGCGGCCGACACGCGTTGCGCAGTGTGCCTGGCGGATTACGCAGACGGCGACGAGCTCCGGCTTCTGCCGGGGTGCCGGCACTCATTCCACCGGCGGTGCGTCGACCACTGGCTGCGGCGCCGGCCCAGCTGCCCGCTATGCAGGTCCTCGCCTCCGCCGCCGGCCGCCAGCTAGCGGTCGACTCTCTTCAACCGTCACGGCGTCAGCTCGCGTGGATGCGTACGGTACGCGCAGCCAAGTGAAGTGAGCTAGGTAGCCTGGCGGGACCATTTCGTAGATCGGCAACTGTCTCGTACGTACGTACATGAATGCACATGTCCAGCCGCCATGTCGACGTAGAGTTGTAGACCGTTATGCCCATGTGTTCATGCATGTCTCTTCCCCATATGAAGACAAGGAACCGAGTTTGGATACGTGTTTCTTCTTGTAGTTTTTTTAAAATTTAAATGTCTTATTAGGAATTGTGTCTGTGCGTTGCAACGGGAAAAAACTTATATAGATCTTCCTATTTAGCCACATGATAATCGTCATATTTTTAAGTACCAAAAACCCTCTTTCAGCTCCCATAATGTGGAATGTCACCCCATGCGGTGAACAACTCCGTCTCGCCAACAATATGTAGCAATCTAGCCTAGATCTCCCTGTCAAGCCACATAATTATCACCAGAATTTTAAGGAAAGAAAACCTCTATGAGAGATACCAGAAACTGAACTATGAAGGAAATGGGAAATGACTATTGTTTTGTCAGATACCGCATAAAGACATTATGTAAATCTTCCAATTAGACCGTCTTATACCTATGAAAGAAGTCCAATACTCTGATCATGTCGATTATGTAAATTTAGAATGCTCATGCACATGAAACATATAGTAGTTCTGACTATTCCTCCGATCGATAGGCAAAACGCGATTGAAAGAGTTTTCACTAAATTTAACAATACCCAAAAACATGGAGGTGGGAAAGGCACGATATTCGGAAATATGTGTGAGAACAAAATCATACAATCATGTCTCGATGGAGAGATATCTCTTGCTCCTCCCAATAATTTAGTTTAACAGGTCCAATGGCTAAATATATATATGGACATCTATGAAAATATCCGTGAGCTTTCACAAAATACAGTTATTTTTATAGAAAGTGTTTGTTGTTTTGTTTATTTTCATAGATATACAAACAAATACGATTACGAAGATGTATGGACACTGGTACTGAAGTGAAGTAATGTGCAAAACGATCTCTTGACGTCACATTTCAAAGGGTTTATCCTGTTATCTCAAACTTGGACGTCACACTCATATCACACGATTAATAGGAATATGTGGAAGTCTTATTAATGTATATACACTCATACAGACCAGAATAACTTGGCATCATCTGGCATGTACATATGCAATTACATAGACAGAATAAACTCCTATCTCTGTTGATAGTTAATTCAGTAGTACTAAGTGGACATACATGAATTCAGTGATATAGGCAGTATTCACTCAACAAGTACCGCACCGAAAAAATCTGAGATCCACATTAACCCATAGCAATGGTTATGAAATCTCACTTTGTATCTTTATCTTCTCTTCTCTTCTCTTCTCTTCTCTTCTTTCTACCTCCCTATTTCTCCCTTCCGTGGACCAGATTTTCATCTATCCACCTTTCCTAATTTTACCTACCAATGGAAACAAAATTTAATAATGGAAGCTAATTAGACTGATGTTCAACACTAAAACCTTACATAGATAGAATAAACTCATATCTCTGTTGATAGTTAATTCAGTAGTACGAGACACACATGAATTCAGTGATATAGGCAGTATTCACTCAACAAGTACCGCATTGAAAAAAATTCCAAAATCCACATTAACCCATAGCAATGATTATGAAATCTCACTTTGTATCTTCATCTTCTCTTCTTTCTACCTCCCTATTTCTCCCTTCCGTGGACCAGATTTTCATCTATCCACTTTTCCTAATTTTACCTAACAATGAAAGCAAAATTTAATAATGGAAGCTAATTAGACTGATGTTCAACACTAAAACCATTCGAATGACACGCCAATATATTAGTACCTCAGGGAGTTGAACGACGTCTTATGTGCAAAGAATGCTCCTTCGTCTGAAGGTGGAGAAGGAAAATATTCTTCTTCTTCTTCATTATCCATAACAGAAGAGTTTTAACAGCAAGGGGAGTTTTACTACATGTAAATATATCATTGTAAGCTAAAAGGCGATGACTGACTAAGGAGCTGATGGATTCAAACTAATCATTAGACAATTCATCTTGTTTACCTGCAAGCGCCGCATTAGTAGTATTGACCCAGCCATCAGACAAAACTTTCCAACCTCTGAAACATGAAAAGCAATCCAAGATGTCAACTATGCCTGAAAGTGAAGTCTATTGAACCTTGAATTGCTGCTAGTAGTATAGCCGAAGCCTTCTTCATGCTTGATTTGGATTATTTGCTTTGGATTTGCTTGTGAGTTGACTAACGAACACTGGTATTAAATGTATCAGATTGTCGCCTAACTTTACAGGTGTAGGTTTTAGTTTTGATGCCTCGCATATGTACAAAGGTATCCCACATTTGCACTCAATAGCAGCAGCTGCACTTAGAATTGGCAATTTTTTCGTGGGCGATGAAGCATCACCTTAATCCAAATTTAGCTCTAAAAAGGAGTAAGTGGCACTTGAAACACAGTCAGGTGAACTCGCATTGCTAACATCCCCATGTCTGCAACATCACACATGTAAGTATTAATTATATAGCCAAAAACGTTGCTTATATAACTAAAATAAATATCAGATTTCAGTAACCTGGATGGCTACCTGGAAGAGGAATTTCTGAAGCTGGTGGCTAGTGTCCGTGTATATCACATACTGAGGCTGGTCTTACAACCGGTCGAAGCAAAAGAGTCCAAACTCTTCAGCCCCCAGGAGGTTCTGTAGGCAGAGCAAACATGATCCCTACAAACAATTTTATTAGCTTTGGGCTTCCTACCATGTTGTATGAAGAGTGCTCGTGGCAGATCGTCCTTCCATAGCTGCACAAGTAATACTGCAATAGCATAATTTTTTCAGAAATCAGAGATAGGAGAGTTCCTGCTGTTGCCAGTAGATCTACGAAGCGATTTACAACAGCCAAATCAAAAAGTATCTACTCAAATTCGAGAGGGGGTGTATGCGTACGCACGGGCGGAAGGTTGAGGAGATGCAGCGACGGATGTCGTAGTAGGCCGACTCCTGGAACCGCAACGGCGTCTACATGGCCTCCTTCGGCGGCACTGGCGGCGAACCGAAGACCGGGTCGACCGATCCGACGATCTCTCGGCGTCACGACGCTTCACCTCGCCAATACTCCTTCGGCGGCACTGGCGGCGAACCTGACACCAGATCGATCGATCCGACAGTCTCTCGGTGTCACGACGCTTCACCTTGCCGATAAAAGCTGAGGGATAAGCTAAGGGATATTGGGGAGAGCCGGTGAGGTGGTGATTTCGACTGTCCGCCGCGCGATGCATCCATGCGGTGCGCTAGCATGTCGAAATGGCGACCGTTGTGGAGAGGGATGGTAGTGGCAGCGTGGTGGATGATGGAACCAAAACCGGAGCTGAGAGTGTCGTGACAAGGGCGGCGGGGCGTTGTATGGGCGTGGATGTGTTGACTGTGGGGATTTATTTTTGATGACCCATTATTTTTAGGAGGCTTGCGTTTTTACAGTACGAAACAATGGGCGTAGGCGCGATGATTTCGGCTAATATAGCGTTTCTCTCGTGAGTTAATTAGGTGTGTTTATTAGGCGAGTGGATTTCGTCGGAAGCTTTTATTGACAGAGGGCCAGCTACGAAGCGCGAAACGGGACAAGTTGGATGAAACAGACAACGTAGTAGCAGAAAACGGAACATCCTTATACTTTTTAGATAGTAGAGATTACACCGTCCCTCCTAAAATGACACAACTTTGTATCTTGATACTCCTCCATTCACATTACTTAGTGTTCTAGGTTTAGTCGAACACTACGGAAACAAATCAAGATACCGACGGCTAAACTCTACACTGACGGCTATATGTCAGGATCGTCGGTCTAAGACCTGAGAAATGCAGCCAAGAAAACCGGCCGTCAGCCTAGGTTAGCGTATGATGGGATAGACGAACGGCAGCCGTCGTCGTAGATTGGCCCGTCAATGTAATGGATTGGTCGTGACAATGATGGGACAGCGCAGGGCTACACCAACGGCTTTACACCTACACCCACGGCAAAGCCATCGGCATAACTATTTTCTCTTTTTGCCATATTAATCATAAAAAAATTATAACTATATCATTCTAATTAAAAAAAAAATACTTATAATATATCAAAGTTTGCAGAAAAATAAGATCTATCTAAACTTAAATATTACATATTTTTGTTGAATAAAATATAAAAATATTACATATACTTTTGTATAACACAATTTTCATTTTTCGAGTGCCAAAACGGGGTATTTTGTGAAGCAACCACCAAATGAAAATTTCAAAATGGTACCACCCCATTTTTCAAAAATATTACCTTTCATAGAAAATGTCCTAAGCGGGGTATCTTAAACCTTTCCGTCTATACCTCGTGAAAAAGACAAACTTCTGCCAAATCGCATGAAGTGGGTCAGATTTAAACTACAGGTACATGATCTGATGCCCATGATTTTTTGGAAAAACCATGTTAGGTTCATAATATGCTATTTCATCAGAGATCCACTGCAAGTTTTGCGAGGCTCAGTCCCGAGGTAAGAAATCTTCATGCCCACCGTTTTGACCACAGTTTAAAACAGGCATAAGAAATTCAAAAACGATCCAAACAATACAAAACCTTCATGTGGTATCATATTAGTAAATAAAAATAACAAACATGCTATATTGATTGCATCTCAAAAAAATCTTCTTGTAAATGAGCTATCATGTTCAAGGTTTTATGGTTTTCAGGCCAAATGACTAATGTTATGGCTAGAATCGCGGCATAGTTTGTGATAATCTGCCTATATTATGCACACATGTGCATCATGAGATGGTAAACAATGTTGCAGAAGAAATATTTTCTTTTCGTCGCACCAAAAAGTCATTTTTCATTTTCCTAGTGCCTAAAGCAGGGTGTTTTATGAAGAAAGAACCAAATGAAAGTTTCAAAATGGCACCACCCCATTTAAAAAATAAATACTAGGCCACCTTGCATGAACAATTTCCCAACCGGTGTATCTTAAATCTTTTCGTCCACCCCTCGTGGAAAAGACAAATTCCTACTGAATCTGTACGAAGTGGGTCAGATGTGAACTATAGGTACATGATCTCATTTTTAGGTTCATAATATGCTATTTCATCAGAGATCCACTGCAAGTTTAGCGAGACTCCGCCCCGAGCTAAGAATATCTGTGCCCGCCATTTTGACCATAGTTTAAAACATGCATAAGAAATTCAAAAACAATCCAAACAATGTAAAATATTCGCATGGTGTCATATTATGTGACATAGTTTTAAGGAAAAAATATCAAACTTGATATATTGATTGGATCTAAAAAACCTTCTAAAAATGAGCAATCATGTTCAAGTTTTCATGGTTTTCAGGCCAAACGACCAATTTTATGCTAGAATCACTGCATATTTTGTGATAATGTGCCCATATTGTGCATACATGTGCATAATGGGTATGATGAACAATGTTGTAGGAAGAAGATTTTCTTTTCATCGCACCAAAAAGTCATTTTCTATTTTCCGAGTGCCAAAAACGAGATGTTTCATGAAGTAACCACCAAATGAAAGATTCAAAATGGTACCACCTCATTTTTCAAAAATACTAGGCCAGTTTGCGTGGAAAATTTCCCAACCGGGATATCTTAAACCTTTTCGTCCATCTCTCATGAAAAAGACAAATTCCTGCCAAATCAACAAGAAGTATGTCAGATTTGAACTATAGGTACATGATCTAATGATCATGTTTTTGGAAAATTATTTGTAGGTTCACAATACTATGATATTTTATCAGAGATCCACTACAAGTTTAGCAAGGCTCAGTCCCGAGCTAAGAAACTTCATGCCCATCGTTCTAACCATAGTTTAAAACGAGCATAAGAAATTCAAAAATGATCCAAACAATGTAAAACCTTCGCATGATATTATGTGACATAGTTACAAGGAAAATATCAAACTTGGTATATTGATTGCATCTAAAAAAACCTTCTCATAAATGAACTATCATATTCGAGGTTTCATAGGCCAAACGACTAATGTTATGGCTAGAATCACGGCATAGTTTGTGATAATATGTCCATATTATGCACACACATGTGCATCATGGGATGGCAAATAATTTTGCAGGGGAAGTTTTCCTTTTCATCATAGCAAAGAGCCATTTTCCATTTTACGAGCGCAAAAAACAAGGTGTTTTTTGAAGCAACCACTAAATAAAAGTTTCAAAATGATAGCACCCAATTTTTAAAAAATACTAGGCCACCTTGCATGGACAATGTCCAACCGGTATATCTTAAACCTTTCCATACACCCCTCATGAAAAATATAAATTTCTACTGAATCGGTAGGAAGTGGGTCAGATTTGAACTGCATGTATATGATTTGATGCTCATGGATTTTGAAAAAAAATCATTTTTATGTTCACAATATGCTATTTCATCATAGATCCACTGCAAGTTTAGGAAGATTCAGCCTTGAGCTAAGGATTTTTTAGAATACTCAAATTCAAAAGGGAAATTTTGATATGATTTTAAAGATTTGAACACTATTATTATATTCCAATCATCAAAATATATTTTATATTATATGCATTTGGAATGATAAATATCAATATTTTTATTTATAACTTGGTCAAGCTTTGTAAATTTTGATTTTGATTAAATCCAGAACGCGAGGTAACCGTGAACAGATGCAATACATACCTATGTAGATAAAATCATAGTTCTAGCATTGGAAGGAAAAAATCATAGTTCTAGCTTTCAAAAGAAATTAAGAAATGCTTTTTCCTAATTCTCAACCAGAAGGAAATCCATCTTCATCCACAACTACAAAATATATTCGGTTGCAATCCACTTGTAACCAAAAAAATATCAGTTACAACCCTACTTATACTGACAAATCTCAATTTTAAGTCCACTTGCAACTTAAATATCTTGGGTATAACTATAATTGCAACTAGAGAAAATCACAGCTACAACCTCACAGCTGAAAAAAACTCAGTTATAACCTCAATTGTAATTCACTTACAACTGAAAAAGCTTAGTTTTAGCCTCACTTACAACTAAAAAATCTCGGTTGTAACCTGCAACTTCGCTAAGAACCACACAAATTTAGAAACAAAAATACTCCCTTTGTTCACCAACACAAGAACTTTTAGATATTTCAAATTAGAATAGATACACTCCAAAATGAGTGAATCTATAGTACTAAAACACGTCTACATACATGTGTTTTATAAAAAAATATTTGAATGTTTTACATTAATTAGTGAATGGAGGGAGTAGCTTTAAACAAAAACATGCACAAAAACTTCAATTAGCTCATTATAAAAAAACAAAGGAAAATACGAAAATGAAAAAAGGCCTTAGAACCGTTCAACCACCCTTTGTCACATCCCATGCGGACTACAAAGCAGCACAAATTTCGTCTCCGTTGTTTAAAAAGCCTAGTAGTAGTACAAATCTCCTCATAACAATAGGACTAAGCACTAAGATAATTCCTAGATGAGAACTAGCACACCCCACTTTATAAATGTAAAGCCGATAAAGCTTAGGAGACGCAAGTCTAGTCGGCAAAAATCATAGAAATAACCTAATTAACGAAGGATCTTACGAAATAACCAATTTTTTCAAAGAATTCCCAATCTGACCTATTTTCATGACGCTTTATCAGACAACGCCATGGTCAGTAGCCGTCGTGGCCCATGCAGGCCCATTTTAATGTTTGGCGCTTTACAGGGGAGCACCATGCTACTAGGTATGGCGCTTTTACGGCGGGCGCCATGTCCCTTAACCCTAGAAACGACGCGAGTGCCCTCACCCGACCCCTCCCAGCGCCATACCTCTCTATCCCCGAGCTCTTCTCTCTCTCTCTCTCTCTCTCTCTCTCTCTCTCTCTCTCTCTCCCAGCTCTTCCCCTACTTGAATCCCTTCAAATCGGTTGCTTTTCTCCGTGGATTTGGACTTCCCCTTGCTTCAAGAGGTAATCTCCCCCGATCCCCTTGGTTTTGTCCAAATAGATCTGTGCAATTTGGTTCTATTTTGGCAAAAAAATATGAAACCCTAACCCTGCCTATATCTTGGCTTTGGAGTGAAATCTAGGGTTGATGTTGTTGCTTCTAGTTATTAGATTTGTAGCTTATGGCTAGGATTTGTATGTTAGAATTAGCAAAGTGGCATGACTTGGTTTAGTTGGTAGATATGGTTGGTGGTGGTAATATAGTTGCCTTTGATGCGTAATGGTTGCTGTCATTGTTTTTTATATGGCAAGAATCGTTAATGTTCATCATGTGGACAAGGCCGTATTCTTGAAAGGCAATGCCGAGTGTGACCCGGAGGAGGTAGTCATGGTGTTTGGCACAAGTCCTACATATGCCGAGGTTGTGGAAAGAGTGAGGAATGATTTGAAATGGATGGAACCTAGTGATGTGTATGAGTTGGTTGGAAGGTATAATGCCAGGTTTGTCCAACACAATAGATTGAAGATAATGCCAATCAACTCGAGTTGAATTTGAGTGCATATAAGGAGATGGTGGCGGAATCCAAAGATAAGTCACTCAAGATATTTTCCACAAGAAATCTTGCGGCTCGGTTGCACATTTACTTGAACCGACATGCTTCCATGAGCCCAGTTCAAGGTGAGTCACATGTGTATGACGCAACAATGATCCAACCCCCCTTGAGCCCGGTCCCCGTAGAGCGAACCTATGATGACACAACAATGAGGCAACCTTCCATGAGCCCTGTCCGCAATGACAACTATGAAGCACCTCAAATGGAGGATGATGACTTTGAGGGTGATGAGGTAGAGTATGGGCTTCGTGACAATGAAGTAGGAGATGTGGAGGAAAATTGCGATGAGGAGGACATGGTGTCAACACCCGGATTTTTAATCCCAGATGCCTATTATGCCATACATCGCAATCCCATGATTATCATTTTTGCGAGACATAACAGACTGGATATCACAGTACATCATCTTACAGACCATACATAAGGTCTTACAACAAATAAATGATCTCAGGATCCAGTCTTAGTACAATTAAAGCAGCGGAATAACATAATAACGGTAGCATGAGCGAGGCTCCATCTTATGGTCACAGGCATGCTGATGATGGGAGATGATCCTAGTTGTCGTAACCTTCCTGTGGTCCATTCTCTTGATAGTCCTCTTCATAGTCTGGCCACGGGAATAGCTAGGGACAAAGTCATGAGTACTCTTTAAGTACTTGCAAACTAACACTAACAGGTAAATGGTTTGAGTAGGAATGCTAAGCTATAAGTTGTTCTGCAGAAAGCCAGATTTATCTCTAACTGAGTTTAGAATCAAATAAAACTAGTTTAAGGTTTTAAAACACCTAAGTGGGAACTTGAGTTTTCATATCACAACCCTGTTGTGGTCAAGTCAAAGTCATGATTCATTTCACAAGTCATTTTGAAAACATCTGACGATGCAACAGTATGGCCACTCCAACTGTTCATAACCGCGGACGCGACTATTCAAATAGTTTGACACTCTGCAAGGTGGTACACTTTCACCACAATATTCGATACATCCATCAGGAACAATCTTGAATTCACCATACTTAGTATGCGGATAATCAATCCTAACCTTTCAATTACATGCCCTAGTATAGGCACCTCTTCTATGAGTTTGGCCTGCCAAACATGACCATCTGTCATCTTGGGAACTACATATGTGGTCAATCTTCACGAGGTAGCCTTAGCTCAAACCTCGGCCGCAAGGGAACCCATACGAAGGTATATAAACTTCCAGTCAAGCCCTACCCAATTTCGTGTATTGTGGTGGTACAGTAAAATTGGAATGGTATCGCATCCAGACAACCATCAGTTTTATAAAGGGGCTAAGGCTCATGCCTCAACATTTTCATCATCGAAATCATATGGTGTTCAAGAACACATGACAAAATATTTCATTAGAATGACGCATCATTCTAAGGTTTTCATAATCATTTTCACCAAGTATTCCCATCTAAAGTGATCAAGTTTTATGCTTAGCACTAGCCACAAAAGTTGGGGGTAATCACTAATGAGGGGTAATAAAGAAGTGTGACTTATCTAAGTTCAATCTCATGCGTCAGGATGACATCAAGATTTATCTAACTTAGGCCAAGTTTTATGCTCTTTATGCTACCTCTAATATCTTTCCAAAACTTACAAGTCACTAAGTAAAAGTAATAAAGATCTTTGATAAAGAAATAAAATACTAAATCTTGCAAGTAAAACTGGGATTTGGTATCATCAAGTGGTATAACCAAGGCATGCCTAATGCATTGCATAGGTTATCTTGTAGGTTTAATCTTGCAAGTATGACTTGCATGGTTTATCTTAGCTTGCCATGTGCAGTGCAGTGGTTGAAGTTCTCCTCGGCTTCTTCCTCGGAGTAATCTCCTTACTCTTCGCATCCTTGGTCGGTACTAGCGTCTATAAATAAATACGAGGTACACAATCACCAAACAATACTTAACTAGTTCTATTTATCACACCAAGGTTTTTACTAGATGATCTAGCATCATCACAATCATCACAAAGATTAAGGCACTAGTTCCATTTATTTTCTTTTAGAAAAGTAACTTCTACTCATTGAAAAACTACTTAAGATTTAATATTCTCCAACTAAAACATGGGATCTTGTTGACACATGTCATCACCACATATTTCAGTAGTTGGGAATGTGATTTAAAGTGGTGTCACAATTTAATAAGGTTTAACCTTTATATTTTAATTAATTAAAGTGACTAGAAATGCCTATGGGGCATTCTTTTATTACTCTCCAATTATTACTGCAAGTAAACCTAGATATTTTTATATATTTAGAAAGGTCTCATCAAATGTGATTTTTGAGAGTTGGAATCAACCCAAAAGCATGGTTGAATTTCAAAAAATATTTGAATGCATAAAAATATCTGACTTGTTATTTTTACTATAGGTGATCTATAATTTCAAATGGTTTGAATCCAATGGGCTTGGATTAAGAATTTCAATACCTTTTTAACAAAATTAGTTTCATGCAATTTGGTTTAGTGAACTCTCTGGATTGAATTTTGAATCTACTGCCAGAACTAAGTTTGAAATTAAATAGATAAACCTAATTTCAAACGAACTGGGTCACGCGGGAAAGTTAACTGGGCCGTCCCACTACATACAGCGTGCGCGGGCAGTTTAAGTGGTTGTCCCCACCCGTTAGTGGGACTGGGGGGTGCGAAGGGGTACGGGGAGATTATAACCATAGGGATTAGATCGAGTATTAACGGTGAGGGTCGTCGTCCATGTCTGAACAGAACACGACGAGCACGAACCCTAGCGCAGCCAGTGGGGGTCAGTGGCGGCTCACCGGGGCTCAGGTGATGGTCGGCGATAGGGGCGAACGACGAAGTCGACGACGGTGATCCTCCTGGTACTGGCGGCTCCTCCAAGGGTGGCTCCAATCAGCGGCGCCCTTCTTCTCCAGTAGCGGCAAGCTCCGGAGAAATTCCGCCGATGCTGCGCTCGCCTTGCTCCAGGAAGAAGTGGGCACGATCAGTGAGAGGTGGGGAGTGGAATGGTGTGGAGAAATCGAACGGGGAAGGCCTCTATTTATAGTGCGACGAGGGAACTGAAGAGTGCGGGCTGAGCTCGTCGGGGTTGGCTTCACAGCGAGCTACTGGCATGGACGAAGGTAGGGGACGGTGCACGGTATCCTGGAAAAGCTCAACGTCTTCATGGCGAGGCGTGGGGTGGTGAGGTTCGGTCGGAACACGTCGACGCTCTGAGCGGCACCGACGGCAGTTTTAATGCCTATGGGGCATTTGCGAAGTAACGATACATGAAACACATTATGCACGACTGACATCTCCTCTCGCAGTTCTAGTTGATATGATACTTCTCCTCGACTATTCAAAATCTTGAAAGGTCCAATATATCTGGGGGCTAACTTTCCTTTGAGCTGGAAACATTCCATTCCTTTCAAAGGTGACACTTTGAGATACACAAACTCTTCGATATTGAAGGCTAGGTCTCGACGTCTCTTGTCGGCATAACTGTTCTGTCTGGATTGGGCGGTCTTGAGGTGCTCACGAATCTTCTGAACTTCCCTTCTGCTTCTCGTAGGATGTTGGGTCCGAAAATCTGACTCTCTCCAACTTCCGACCAATTCAAAGAGGTACGGCACTTCCTTCCATACATGAATTCAAATGGGGCCATTTGCAAACTAGCTTGATAACTGTTGTTGTATGAAAATTCTGCGAAAGCAGACAGTCTTCCCATTTAGATCCATATTCTAACACACAAGATCTCAACATATCTTCGAGTATTTGATTTACTCGCTCTGTTTGTCCGTCGGTTTGAGGGTGATAAGCTGTGCTAAAATCCAGTTGTGTTCCTAATCCTTCTTGGACTTTCTTCCAAAATCTCGAGGTAAACTGAGTTCCTCGATCCGACACAATGTTCTTGGGGACTCCATGCAAACTGACGATTCTAGAAATGTACAACTCTGCTAGCTTCGAGCTTTGATAAGTGGTCTTGACTGGTAAGAAATGGGCGACTTTGGACAATCTATCAACTATGACCCAAATAGAGTCATTTCCCCTACTAGATGTAGGCAAACCGGTGATAAAATCCATTCCAACTAAATCCCATTTCCATTCTGGAATCTGCAATGGTTGCAACAATCTTGCGGGTCTCTAATGTCCCGCCTTGACTCTCTGACAAATATCACACTTGGCTATGTAGCTTCCGATTTCTCTCTTCATCTTATGCCACCAAAATTGCTCCTTCAAATCTTGATACATCTTCGTTCCTCCGGGGTGGATAGAATAAAGAGTATCATGGGCTTCTTTCAAAATAGCTTGCTTCAACTCTGAATCTGCTGGCACACAGATACGTCCTTTGTACCACAAAACTCCTTCTTCATCTTCGGTGAATTCGGGTACCTTCCATCTACCGATACGACATTTGATTCCATCGACACTAGCATTTACTTTCTATGCCTCCTTGATTTGACTGATAAAAGTGGGTTGAAGTTCTATGCTAGCCAAAAATCCTTCACTTACTAATTCCATTCTGAAATCTTCCAACTCCTTGTGCAAACTTGGTTGCTCCTTCAGAATCATGGAGTTCAAGCGACACGGCAATCTTCTAAGGGCATCTGCTACCACATTGGCTTTACCGGGGTGATAGTGGATGTCAAGATCATAGTCCTTGATTAGCTCTATCCATATCCTTTGCCTCATATTCAGCTCCTTCTGAGTGAAAATATACTTCAGGCTCTTGTGATCCGAATAAATCTCGCAACGGTTACCCATAAGGTAATGCCTCCATGTCTTCAAGGCTAAAACTACGGCTGCTAGTTCAAGGTCATGGGTAGGATAATTCTTCTCATGTTGCTTCAGTTGTCCGGATAGATATGATATGACTTTGCCTTCCTGCATTAGCACACATCCAAGACCGATCTTGGATGCATCACAATACACATCAAAAGGCTTCGTGATATTCGGCATAATCAAGATTGGGGCTGAAATCAATCTCTTCTTGAGTTCTTGAAAGCTTGCTTCACATTTGTCCGTCCATTCAAACTTCTCATCTTTCTTCAACAATTGGGTCATGGGTCTTGCGATGCTCGAGAATCCTTCTACAAACTTGCGGTAATATCCCGCTAATCCAAGAAATGCACGAACTTGGGTTTGCTTGGTTAGGGCTTGCCATTATTCAACATCCTTAACCTTGGCGGGTTCAACGGCAATTCCTCTGGCCGACACGATATGTCCGAGGAATCCTACTTCCTGTACCCAGAATTCACATTTGCTAAACTTGGCATACAACTGATGCTCCCTAAGGGTTCCAAGGATGATCCTCATGTGTAGCTCATGTTCTTCTTCTGATTTGGAATAGATCAGAATGTCATCGATGAAAACAACGACAAACTTATCCAGGAAGTCCATAAAAATCTTATTCATGAGGTTCATGAAATAAGTGGGGGCATTGGTTAATCCAAAAGACATGACAGTGTACTCATACAATCCATATCTGGCGGTAAAGACAGTCTTTGGAATATCTTCTGCATGAATCTTGAGTTGATTATAACCAGTTCTAAGATCAAATCTTAGAAAACACTTTGGCACCAGTCAACTGGTCAAACATACCTTCTATCTTTGGCAGTGGGTACTTGTTCTTGATGGTGACATCATTCAGCTTCCGATAATCCGTACATAAATGGTTACCTCCGTATTTCTTATCCACGAACAAGACATGTGATCTCCATGGAGAAGCACTTGGTTGAATCAGGCCTATTTCAGCATAGCATCCAGTTTCTTCTTTAGCTCCACTAATTCAGATGGTTTCATACTATAAGGTCTCTGGTCTATGGGTCCGGTTCCAGGGATTAGTTAAATGATAAACACGATATCCCGATCTAGGGGCATATCGGGCAAAACATCTAGAAATACATCGGGGTATTCACAGAGTATTCTGACTTAGTCAATGGTTGGTTGGGCTATACTCTTGTCGCACTTGAATTAACGGGGCAAGGTTTCACATACATGCTCTACTGATATTCCGGCTATACTGGCCATGGTTATGGCTTTCTTGGCACAGTCGATTAATCCTTTATGTTTCGACATCCAATCCATTCCTAGTACTACTTCCAATCCTTTAGTTACAAGTACTATTAGATTAGCATAAAAATCTATGCCATGGATTCTGATAGGTACGGCCTTGCAAATTTGTCTAGCTTTGGTGGTTGAACCAGGTATTTGAACTATCATAACATGCTTCAGTTTTGTTGGTTAAATCTTACTAGTGCATGCAAATTCTTCTATAACAAACAAGTGCGATGCTCCAGAATCAAAAAGCACTCTTGCAAGTACTAAGTTAACAGAAAACATACCCAGTGATACGTCCAATTTGCATCACCTTTATATATCATAATTTGCCTCTATTCATTAATATATGTCTAATTATGAGGTCTTACTTATGTATTTTCCACTATTTTTGCACGTTGGATGATTCTTGGAGGATGGACTGCCAGAGTTTGGATTCTGATGGAAAAAGAGGTGTTTTGATGCAATTTTGCGAAGATTAGAAAAATACTAGAAAAATATGGTAAAATTATATTTTCCCGGAAGACGAAAGAAGCCAGAAGGGGAGGCGTAGAAGGGCCACAGGGGGCCCACACCCCCTAGGCGCGGGTCCCTCCAGGGCCGCGCCTAGGGCAGGTGTGGCCCACCTACTCGGCTCCTGACTCCGCCCTCTCGCCTATATCTTCCTTACGGAACCCTAACACCAAGGCGCAACCACAGATAGATTTCTGCCACCTCTATGGGACGGAAAACACCAAGAGAGAAGATCTCTCCGGCAGACAGATTTCTGCCGAGGGAATTCCTTCCCGGAGAGGGGAGATCGTCTCCATCAACACTGTCATCGAGCTAGGATTCATCGGGATCATCATCATCATCATCCACACCATCATCTCCACCAGCACCATCATCACCACTCCATCCCGCTGTAATAATTGTGTTGGATATTGCTTTAATTCTTAGGGGAAACTTTCTCGGTGTTAATTACTATTGTAGTTGATGCTTGTGAGTGGAACCATTGGATTATTGTTTATGTTCATATTGTTATTCATCACCATATCATCTTTGATCTTGATTCATATGATGTCTTGTGAGTAGTTCGTCTAGTTCTTGAGGACATGGGAGAAGTCATGTTGTTAGTAGTGGATTTGTGTTGAATTATTATTCAATGGTTTAGTATTTAAGTTGTGGTGCTATTCTTCTAGTGGTGTCATGTGAACGTCGAATACATGATATTTCACCATTTATGGGCCTAGGGGAATGTATTGTGTATTTGGCTACTAATTGTGGGGTTTCCGGAGTGACAGAGACCTAAACCCCCGTTAGGACACCTTTGCATAAGGGAGCATAGGATCTCAGAGTTTAAGGCTATGGTTAGGTTTATATCTTAATTACTTTCATGTAGTTGCGAATGCTTGCAGGGGGTTTAATCACAAGTATGTATTAGTCCAAGTAAGGTCGGTACATTAGCACAGGTTCACCCACACAACACTTACAAAACCAAAGAAGAGTACTTAGCTATTTGAAGCGAAAGCACTTGACAGAATTCCCATGTGTCCTTGAGAACGTTTGGTCCTTATAAGTATTTCCACCGGCTTGTCCTTTGCTAAGAAAGGATTGGGCCACCTAGTGCTTTTGTTCTTTGTCTTTATTACTTGTACTTTGTTTTGTTGCTTTATCAGAAAACCCCTAAAAATCCGTTTGCTAAGTATTTACAGAGAGTTCCTGCTCCATACCACTAGTCAACACCTTCTGCTCCTCGTTGGGATCGACACTCCTATTTACCGAAAGTACTGCGATGCACCCCCTATACTTGTGGGTCATCAAGACTATTTTCTGGCGGCGTTGCTGGGGAGAGAAGCGCTATTGAAGAGTGGAACTGGTAAAGGAAACTTCTACTGTGAGTATTGCCTTTTGTGACTGCTTGTTACTTTGTTTCCAATATGGATAACCCACTTGGTTTTCTGTTTGGGAAAACTACCACCACTGTTAGGGTAGTATATGAACCACCACCTGTTGATATAGATACTTTTAAGATACCTACAAGTATTGTTGATCGTGTTATGGATAATTATTATTTTGGGGATGGAACTGTCCATCCTAGTGATCACTTGCTTTTTATCCATGAATTATGCGGGTTGTTTAAGTGTGCAGGTATTACAACTAAACATGTGAAGAAGTTACTCTCCATATGCTTGAAAGGGAGAGTTGAAGAATGGTATAAGCTGCTGAAGAATGGACAATCCATGGAATGGGAGGAAATTGCTTCTCTCTTTTATTCTAAATTCTATCCTCCCAGTGAGATTCATAAGGATAGAAATCTGATATATAACTTTTGGCCTCGTGATGGAGAGAGTACATATCAAGCTTGGGGGATATTGAAGTTATTAATTCTTTAATGTCCTATTCATGAACTCCCTAACAATATTATTATCAATAACTTTTATGCTAGGATTTCTCTTCATGATAAAGATTTACTAGATGCTTCTTGTGCTAGATCATTCACACGTATGAAGGAAGAAGCTAAATGGAATCTACTAGAAAGTATTCAAGAGAACGCTGAAGCTTGGGAGAATGACAAAGGAAGAAAGTCAGGTATAAACTACGACTATGAGTGCATTAAATCTTTTATGGGAACTGATGACTTCCGTGATATTAGTAATAAGTTTGGTCTTGATCCTCAAGTTCTTGCAAAATGTTTTAATGCCTTTGCCTCTTACATTGAAATTCCCAAGAAGGAGTGGGAGAAGTACCATGCTCCTTGTAAAGACATTGTTACCCATGTTCCTGCTAGCATAGAGGTTTGTACTGTTGATCCTATTCTGCCTGAACCTTATATTGAGAAAATCCTTTTTCCTGCTAAGGTAAGAGAACATTCCATTATAGATAATGTGGTTAGCAAGAGCGCAAAGAAAACTGTGGAGCCCGATGAGCTTATTGATATTGAACATGTGGTATCTATTATGAAAGATCTTGCCACTAGAAATATAGAGGATGAGCACATTGTCTTCTATGAAGACGCTAATAATATTGTTTCTCATCCTAAAAAAGCTAGAAAAGCTAGTGTCCCTGTGCTTTCTGTTAGAATTGGTAATCATAGCTATTATGGTTTATGTGATATTGGTGCTAGTTCTAGCGCTATTCCTTATGAGCTTTACAGGGAAATTATGCATGAAATTGGTCCTTGTGAGCTTGAGGACATTGATGTGGTTATTCACCTTGCTAATAGAGAGCAAGTTTGCCCCATTGGCATTGTAAGAGATGTGGAGGTCCTTTGTGGTAAGATTAATGTAAGGTTCCCAACCTTTAATAAGGTAGAGATCCCTGTGTTTACAATGCTAGTCCCTGGATCAATAGCTAGCATCCACAGTTAAGATGTAATATCAAGAAACAAAGTTCATAATACAACTTTATAACCAGGAATAAAATAAGTTATTACATCTTACATAGCTCATTTGGATATTACATTACATTGCAGCAGAATATCTATAAACATGGGGTCCTTCATCTTCAAAGTGCCACAGGCAGACATGTTGGTTGTAGGCTTTGTAATCCTAATCATTTAACTTCACTAATATCAAACAAACCTGCAACATAACAAGTTACAGCCACAAGGGTCAATACATTTGAATTGTATTGGCAAGTGATACTATGGTAGTATAGTGGAGTCTATCATCTATATGCATTTGGCAAAGTGGAGTTGAGGCTTGCATTGCTCAAAAATATATTTTTCCTTATCATTTGAAAACACTAAGTTTTTGCTTGACAAAAATCACCCAAGGCATCTACCAATCAAAGATTGAAGATCCTTTAACCCTTGTTCAACCACAAGTTTTTAACTTAGAAATTTGGATGATGAGATTCTTGATAGCTTCCATGTCTTGATGCTCAAATTGTCCTTTGCCAGGGACATGGCTAAGTACTTATATTTTACACTCTGCAGAGGTGGTGCACTTTCCCCACAAGACTTGGTTTCACCAAGACAAGATCTTTCAGAAGCCTTCCCTTAGACCAAAATGGACGCCCTCCAACCTATCAAACCCCTACCACCAACTGTCCATTTGGCTAAGTTATTGCAACCTATATGATCCAGGCAGAGCCCATAATGCCAAGTGGTTGCACTTGAAGCTTCTCAACATTTGACATCTCAAATCTCTTTGTTCCTGGGTGGCCATCCACAAGTGAGATACACAAGGTAAACCATAAAAATGGGCCCTGTGAACCAATCAACACAAACCATTCTTTCCATTCCACCCAGGTGATTCATTCTCTTAGTTGTTTTATTAAACAAAACACAAGTCCTCAGACTTAGAAATTTTTCCATAGTGTGAATATATTTCCACCCTTGTTATCTATTAGCTAAGCTAAGCATGATAGTAGTAGGAATTTTAACTTAGGAATTTCTACTAAGGTTTCATCTACTAGGATTTCCCATAGCATGGTTTATACTTAGCAAAAATTCCATGCAAGTTTTAATTAGAAAAATCACTAATGCATAGTGAAAGTAATGGGACAAAAGTATGAAGCATCACTTGCCTTTTTGGTAGAGGGTATAAGTTCACTCCTTGTCCTTGCAACAATCACACTCTTCAAGTCACTACAATTCAATCAAGCAAGGCACAATCTCAATCTACCAATCAAGCAAAACATCACATAAAATGATAAAGTCAAAGTAATGCATGCAAGCATGCCAAGCTTTGTTTTATTTGAAAAAGTGGTTCCTAATGGGTCATAAACATTTGAAAACACCTAATGGTCATTTTATAAAGTGGCAAAGTCATTTGCAAAATATTTCACTTTATAAACCATTTTAAAACAAGGTATCATTTTATGTGGTGTAGAAATGTTTTTAATAAGGCATTAATCTATAGGGTTCACAAAATATGTTTTCAAACCATAAAACTTTGTGTTTGGGGTCAGAGAGTTTAAAACAAAACATTTCCCAAAGGTTTTCCTTCAAAACCATTTTTAATAAATAAACCATATTTTATTTGACTAGAATTGGTTTTAAATCAAAGAATCATTCTTTTTCTTCACCAAATACATTTTTGAAGCCATAAAGTGATTCCTATGGTCAGTAGGTTCAAAACAATCCATTTTCCAAAGATTTTATCCCCAAAATCATTTTAGAATAATTCTTATAACCTAAAAAAGCATACATAAGTTTCTGCATAAAGAAACATTTTACCAGAAGCTTTTTACTAAACAAAGTGCATGGTTGGATAGGGCTTGTTTTTCTGAATCCATTGATATAAAGTTCGCAAAATTTGGACGTGTAGATCAAAAGTTATAGATTTTTCAAATTTGCATACAAATCAGATTCCAATTTCTGTTTTAAACCAAACTGGTGCCACGCGGCGTTTTCCTATTCGTCGGTAACGCTTCGGCCGGATCAAGCGATGGCAGCCGTTAGATTTAAGTCATATCGCATGGTGCAGAGATGCTACTTACCCCTTCGTTTAGCTTCTATCGCGTTCGTCAGATCAAGATCCTACGGTCCCTAGCATGTGACCAAAAGCTAGCGGCGGCGTCTGGCGGCGGAGTGGCCTAGAGGTGGCGCTGCCGACGATGCAGGGAGCGGGAGAGGGAAAGGAGATGCTCACCGAGTTCGTGGAGTGACGTTGAAGCTCAACTCGCTTGCGGTTTGTCAGGGGGTGCACTGGATCAGTCGTGATTCCTCGCCGGATTCAGGGGAGGTGTCGGTCTCGCTCAGACATCGACGGAGGCGACGCTACGGTGCACAAGAAGACAAGGAAAGAACGGCATTAGCTGCGCAATAGGTTGGCGATCAAGCGTGCATCATCGAGAGGAAGAAGGGCCGTCAGCTCTCACCGGAAAAGACTAACGGAGTGGAGGCAGACGGTGGCGGCGGTGGTCGTCGTCGTTGCCGAAGTTCTAGGGCGCGCGGGGACGAGCTGGCGTTACGGGGAGGTGCGCCTGGGTCTGGGGAACTTGCCCGTGTGCTCGGGGAGGTAAGGGGTGGCGCGGGGTTGCCGGAATCGCTGCCGGAGAGCGTCGGAACAGAGGGTGGTGCAGGAGAAAATTTGGCAGCCTGGGGGCGCGCTAAGGTGGGGCGACAGAGGGGAACGAGAGAGGAGATGCTGGCGCTTAAGTAGGCGTCGTCGCAGGGCCGTTACATGGCATGGTTAACGCGTAATCACGCCGGCATTTCATCGGCAGTAATGTCCAGAGAGGAATGAGGGCGAGGTCGTCGCGGGGAGGAAGAAAGTGAGCTGGCGGTGGGGCCGTCTGGCAGCGAGAGAGAGAGAGAGTGTGGGGTGGGGTCCCTCTATCAGCGTCGTTGCGGGTTTAAAACTGGGTGCGAATCGTTTTTCTTCGGGAGAGAGAGAGGAGCTGGGCTAACTGGGCCAGGTGGGCTTAGCTAGGCTGGGTCGTCTCTTTCATTTTTTTGTACTGCTTCTGTTTTTCTTTTTCCTTTTCTTTTTATTCTGTTTTGGTTTGGTTTAAACAATTCAATCCTCAATTTGATTTCAAACCTTTGCCAAATTTTGTGTGGGTTCAGATACTGATTAGTAGTATATTCTAAAGTCATTTTTAGGATAAAACCTTATTCTTTTTTGGGTCTTTTATTTATTCAAAATAGGCTTAGTTTTAAATCATATAAGATTTATTAATATTTCTAAACACCATTTGATTTTCCAGAACTATCCAAATCTTTTTAGTAGGTTTTTATTTGATTAGTTTGTTCAAATAATTCATCTTGAATTATTTGGAAAGTATTTTAATATGATTTATTAATCATTTAAGATTGGGTATTTGTTTAAATTCTCATAGGATTTGGTTTAGGTTATTTTGGTAATTCTTTATCCAATATTTTTATTTGGATTGGGATTATAATTCATTCCACTTGTTTAAAGATTTGGCCAAGATTTGGTTTGATCTTTAATAATCTTTATTTAATATTTCTTTCTTCATCTTATAAAATCCATATCTTTTTATTTAGAGATCCAAACTTGGTGATTCCAATTTGTGAATTCTTATTTGATATTTCTTTATCCTTTGCTCACCACTTGGTATGGATTTTAGATAAGGGCTTTATTGGCTTTGGAAATTCAATTCCTTTATTAAATCCATAAGATTTTATTTATGGTTCCAAATTGAGTGAAACCAATTTCCATGGTCTTATAATATTCTATTTGTCTTTCTTGATCATTTGTGAATGTTTGTTCAATTTTTATATGGATCAAATCCATGGATTTGGAGATAACTTGGAAATGATTTTATTCCAATAGGGTTTAGGGTTTTGGATTTATTTTCCAAGTGTTTAAATTTCCAAATACATTCATTGAGGAATGCATTTATCTTGATTTGGATTTTGTTGGATTCAAACTTTTACTAAAGTTTGTTCAAGATGGGGTTTTAAGTTTCCTTTTAGAAACAAAAGTTTCTTTTCACCCTGATTTTCAACAAAATTTTGTTTTGTTTATTTTATTTTTCACATTACAAGATTTGGAAAATCTTGGGATGTGACAATTAAATATCCTGCTGATTTTCTAGTACTTTGTAAAGAAGCTAGTAAAACCTATCCTATTATCTTTGGTAGACCCTTCCTGAATACTTGTGGGGCTATCATAGATTGTAGGAAGGAAAAAGTTTTGACTAAGTTTGATGGAGAGTCTTATGATTTTAATTTTTCCAAATTTGCTAAAACTCCTTATGAAAATGAACTGCCTAATGAGGATTTCAGAGTTGAACAACTTTCTGCTATTTCTCTTGCTCCTAACAATTCTCTGCAACAGTTTATGGAATATCATGAGAGCGATGTCTTCATGAAGGAAAGAAATGAGATTAACGAGGTTTTCCTTCGTCAGCCTGATCAACTTAAGCATAATCTTCCTGTGGAAGATTTGGGTACCACACTACCACCTAAAGGGGACCCTGTTTTCGAATTAAAACCTTTACCTGATGATCTTAAATATGCTTATCTTGATGATAAAAAAGTATATCCTGTTATTATTAGTTCTAAACTTTCAGGAAAGGAAGAAGAAAGGTTATTGGAGATACTGAAGAAACACCGAGGATCTATGGGCTATACTCTTGATGATCTAAAAGGGATTTCTCCTATTATATGTCAACATGCTATTAATATAGAACCTGATGCAAAACCGGTTGTTGAGCACCAACGCCATCTAAATCCTAAGATGAAGGATGTGGTATTAAAACTCCTTGATGCTGGGATTATTTACCCTATTGCTGATAGTCAATGGGTTAGCCCTGTTCATTGTGTTCCCAAGAAAGGTGGAATTACCGTTGTGCCTAATGAAAATAATGAGCTTATACCCCAGAGAGTAGTGGCTGGGTATAGGATGTGCATTGATTTTAGAAAGGTTAATAAAGTTACTAAGAAATATCATTATCCTCTGCCCTTTATTGATAAAATGCTTGAGAGGTTGTCCAAAAAGACTCACTTTTGTTTTCTTGATGGTTATTCTGGCTTTTCCCTCAAATTGCTGTGAAAGCACAAGATCAAGAGAAAAATACTTTCACTTGTCCTTATGGTACTTATGCTTATAGGAGTATGCCTTTTGGTTTATGTAATGCTCCTGCTACCTTTCAGATATGCATGCATGCTATATTTCATGGTTTTTGTGAAGAAATTGTGGAGGGTTTCATGGACGATTTCTCCGTCTATGGAACTTATTTTGATAACTGTTTGCATAACCTTGATAAAGTTTTGCAGAGATGTGAAGAAACCAACCTTGTTTTTAATTGGGAGAAATGCCATTTCATGGTAGGGATTGTTCTTGGACACAAAATTTCTAAAAGAGGTATTGAAGTTGACAGAGCCAAAATTGAAGCAATTGAGAAGATGCCCTGCCCTAGAGACATAAAAGGTATTCGTAGTATCCTCGCTCATGCTGGTTTCTATAGGAGGTTTATTAAAGATTTCTCCAAAATTTCAAAGCCCCTTACTAATCTTCTTCAAAAATATGTACCTTTTGTTTTTGATGATGATTGTAAGGAAGATTTTGAAACTTTGAAGAAAGCTTTGACTACTGCTCCTATTGTTCAACCACCTGATTGGAGTTTACCTTTCGAAATTATGTGTGATGCTAGTGATTTTTCTATTGGTGCTGTCCTTGGGCAACATGTTGATAAGAAGTTGAACGTTATTCATTATTCTAGTAAGACTCTAGATGCTGCTCAAAAGAATTATGCTACTACTGAAAAAGAGTTCTTAGCTGTAATCTTTTCCTGTGATAAGTTTAGACCCTACATTGTTGATTCAAAGGTCACTATTCATACTGATCATGTTGCTATTAAGTACCTTATGACGAAGAAGGACGCTAAGCCTAGGCTTATTAGATGGGTGTTGCTTTTACAAGAGTTTGATCTACATATTGTAGATACGAAAGGTGCTAAAAATCCTGTTGTTGACAATTTATCTCGTTTGGAAAATATTTATTTTGACCCTCTGCCTGTTAAAGATAGTTTTCCAAATGAGAAGTTGGCCGCAATAAGGGTATGTCCGCATGAAAGTCCTTGGTATGATGATTATGCTAACTTTATTATTTCCAAGTATTTGCCTCCCACTTTTACAACCCAGCAAAGAAGAAAATTCTTTTATGATCTAAGGCATTACTTTTGGGATGACCCACATCTATATAAAGAAGGAGTAGATGGCATTATGCGAAGATGTGTTCCAGAATTTGAAAAACAATAGATATTGAGAAAATGTCACGGCAGTGCTTATGGAGGACATCATGCTGGGGATAGGACTGCACAAAAGGTTTTACAATCTGGATTTTATTGGCCTACCCTTTTCAAGGATGCAAGGAAGTTTGTCTTATCATGTGACGAATGTCAACGAGTTGGTAACATTTCTAGACGCAATGAAATTCCTATGAATTCTTCTCTTGTTATTGAACCTTTTGATTATTGGGGATTTGACTTTATGGGTCCTTTTCCTCCTTCAAAAGGGTGTACTCATATTCTTGTTGCTGTTGATTATGTTACAAAGTGGGTAGAAACCATACCTACAAACAACACTGATGGTAAGACCTCTTTTAAAATGCTTAAGGACGTTATTTTTTCTAGGTTTGGTGTGCCTAGATATCTCATGACTGATGGAGGCTCTCATTTTATTCATGGGGGTTTTAGAAAAACTCTCGCTAAGTATGATGTAAACCATAGAATTGCTTCAGCTTATCACCCCCAAACCAGTGGGCAAGTAGAACTTTCCAATAGGGAAATTAAATCTATCTTGCAAAAGACAGGTAATAGATCTAGGAGAAATTGGGCTAAGAAGTTGAATGACGCTTTATGGGCTTATAGAACTGCTTATAAAAATCCTATGGGGATGTCTCCTTACAAAATGGTCTATGGGAAAGCTTGTCACTTGCCTTTAGTATTAGAACACAAAGCTTATTGGGCAGTGAAAGAGTTGAATAGAGATTTTAAACTTGCAGGAGAGAAAAGATTGCTTGACATGAGTACCTTAGATGAGTGGAGGAGCGAAGCTGATGAAAATGCTAGACTCCTTAAGGAAAAAGTAAAAAGATGGCATGATAGGAGAATTCTCAAAAGGGAGTTCCATGTTGGTGAGAAAATTCTTTTGTATAGGTCTCGGCTCAGATTTTTTGCAGGGAAACTACTCTCAAAATGGGAAGGACCTTTTGTTATTGAGGAAGTATATCGTTCAGGTGCTATCAAAATATCTTCTTTGAAGGATGACACAACACAAGTGGTGAATGGTCAAAGACTAAAACATTATATTTCTGGAGATTCTTATAATGAAGATGTTGATGTTATTCAAATGGAGACTCCAGAGGAATTTATTAGAAACCAAACACTAGAAACTACAGAGTTCATCTTTGAATAGGTAAAAGTGGTGAAAACAGAAGGTTCGTGAAACCCCAATCTTTTTATATTTTTGATGTTTTTATTACATAAGGAAAGTTACGAGATGGAACAGAGGAGGAACCGGAGGCCGGGGTGGCCAAACCCACCCCAGGCGCGGGCCCACCTTGCCCCACGCCTGGAGGGGGTGTGACCACTCCGAGCTCTGTCTCCGCCTTGTTTTCCTATCAAAACCTTCCTTATGCTTTGAAACTTCGTAATATATAACCCCTCGGATCCCCCAAGGTTCGTGCATCGAGTTCTCGTCGTTTTTTTTTCGATCTGTTTCTGTCAGACAAATTCTCAGTTTTGGAGCTACAATGTCTTCCTCTGGATCACCCATTGAGGATTCCTCTACGGATGTCCTCAACCCATACATGTATGAGTTGAGGATCCATCCCAAGGAGTTGATTCTCAAAGATGGGAAGGTACATATGAAAGAAGTTCAAGGCCCCAAAGGAGAAGGCAGTCTGGAAGACAGGATGGAAGCATTGGAGCAGGAGGTTTTCAGGTACAAGAAGATGGCGGAATGCGAAGTGGATGTTATTCACAAGATAAGTTCAGAACTCATCGTCAAGCACAAGGAGGAGGTGGCTGAGCCCCGAGAAGTAATCTTCTCACTCCGTCAAACCACCAACCAATTACAAGCACAACTCTACGACATACAAAATCAAAACTGTGAGTATGAGGCTAGATTTGATCGCATAAGCTCTGCCGCTAGTTTTAGGATTGCGGAGAAAAGGACATACTTTTTGGATGGGGAACCTTTGCCTTGGAAGTTTTATGATTACAGGGGAACACCACCACCATCGAAGGAGTAATTCGTCATCAGGTTTGGCATCCCCTTGTCTTGTTCCAAGCTTGGGGGAGTGCCGCGGTATCACCATCATTATCTTTTATCTTTTACCTTTTTAGTGGATTCGTATCTTTGCCAGAGAGGTTATCTTATAGTTTGGTTTGCATGTGGAAGTATCTCTCCTTTAGTTGATTATCTATGTATCCCTTGGTGTGAGTGCCTTTATGGAATATTAATGAGAAGTTTCATCTTTTACTTTTTGCACTTCTTAATTTAGTTTGCAATCTCTATTATATGATGGATCTTGTTGATCAGTATTGGCATCATTTTGGGAGCATCAAGTGGATCTAAATTGGCTTTGGTAAACCAAGTTCTGGTGAGTAGCAAAACTTTTTGAGGTTTGAAAGAAAAAAAGAGAAAAAGCTTACAGGTATTTTGTATCATTTATTTTCTTTCTTGTTGGCTCATAAGCTTAGTATTCTTTATTTAAGATCTTTTGTGTCTTCAAGGAAGATTACATGTTTGGCTTTATCACTTGTATGTTTGCTTGTTTCTTCCAACTCTTTTGCTTGCTACCCAGCCTTGCTAGCCAAAAACCTGTTTTGAGAAGGCATACTTCTCATTCTTCCATACCCTTTGAACCAAAGCCTTTTCCATTTGTGTCCACCATATCTACCTATTAGCAATTTCTATTCCAAGAAAATTCTCAAGCTTCATCTATATTTCGAATTAAAAAGTATTTTGTTATCTGAAAACTAGTTAGTAAAGCTCTCACGAACTTGATGGCACACCTTATTTTCTTGCCCCTAATAGACTTGAACCATTATGCCATCGAAGTTGTATATGCTTGCATCTATACGTTGGAATTAGCAGAACCATGCTACCACGGGGAACGCTTTCAACATTGAACCTGTACGTAGTACACAGTTGATATCATGCTCTTTTGTTTGCGGATGTCAATAGTGTGAAATAAAGAGGGAACTTGTAATATGTGTGTTAGAGAAACACCCGGGCCGCTAGCCTAAGCCATGCCTAATCATGGTGGAAACTTGCAGCATCACCATAGTGAGCATTCTGTGAAGCACCCTCAATAAAAAGCTATGAACATAGTAAATAAAAAAATCGTTGAGATGCTCATTGTCTGCTTGCCTTGTCATTTTGGTTATGGGATAGCTCCTGTACCATGTGCAAGGGGTACCCCATTGGCAGTTCTTTATGATACACATGTATTTACAATGACAAGAACTTACCGGTGACCAAATTTGAGTAGCATGAGGAGCGACCCTCGTACTCAAGGGACATGAGATTTCCAACTTATATTTCGTCAAGCATATACTCCATCTTTCTGCACTTTAACCTTAATCATCTCAAGATGCCTATGATAGGGGCAATGAGGGATCAAAGCTAGTAAGTACCATAATCTTTTGGAAGCTCTTTATGACTTGAAATCCCTGCTACCCTCTATGAAGGGACCTTTCTCCTATTTTATAAGTTGAGTCAGTAAATCTACTTTCTCTCTATCTCCAGCAAGCATTTGAGTTGTTGTGTTGCAAGCATTCATATGGTGATTTATTCAATCATGTTCTTTATCTTCCTTGTTTGCACAAAACTCTTATCTATTGAGTATTACTTTGAAAGCCTTCTTTGAAAAACCTTTTTGAGCAAAGAGTGCTCCTATTATAAAACTTCTACAAAAAGCTTTTTGTGAAACTGTTTGCCAGCTGTTCTCTGACCAGGAACAAAGTTTGCCAATTCCAATTATGATTTATCTTTATGCATCTCTATTGTGACTCATGTACTTGTTGCAAGCTAAGTTATATAATGGTGAGTTGATTTCTTCTATGAGTTGTGTAATGGTAAGTGTGATGCTTATTGTTCGTATTCTTTAATCGACACTTACTCCATAAACCTGTGGACATGTTTACTAAGCTCAGTTTTCGCTTGGGGACAAGCGAAGGTCTAAGCTTGGGGGAGTTGACACGTCCAATTTGCATCACCTTTCAATATCATAATTTGCCTCTATCCATTGATATATGTCTTATTATGAGGTGTTACTTATGTCTTTTCCACTATTTTTGCATGTTGGATGATTCTTGGAGGATGGACTACCGGAGTCTAGATTCTGATGGAAAAAGAGGTGTTTTGATGCAATTTCGCGAAGATCAGAAATATACCAGAAAAATATGGGAAATTATATTTTCCCGGAAGACGAAGGAAGCCAAAAGGGGAGGTGTAGAAGGGCCACAGGGGGCCCACACCCCCTAGGCAAGGGTCCCGCCTAGGCCGCGCCTAGGGTAGGTGTGGCCCACCTGCTCGGCTCCCAACTCCGCCCTCTCGCCTATATCTTCCTCACGGAACCCTAATAGCAAGGAGGGACCACAGATAGATTTCTGCCGCCTCTGCGGGGCGGAAAACACACAGAGAGAAAGATCTCTCCGGCAAACATATTTCTGCCGAGGGAATTCCTTCTCGGAGAGGGGAGATCGTCGCCATCAACACCATCATCGAGCTAGGCTTCATCGGGATCATCATCATCATCCACACCATCATCTCCACCAGCACCATCATCACCACTCCGTCCCGCTGTAACAATTGTGTTGGATATTGCTTTAGTTCTTAGGAGAAACTTTCCCGGTGTTAATTACTATTGTAGTTGATGCTTATGAGTGGAACCATTGGATTATTGTTTATGTTCAGATTGTTATTCATCACCATATCATTTTTGATCTTGATCCATATGATGTCTTGCGAGTAGTTCGTCTAGTTCTTGAGGACATGGGAGAAGTCATGTTGTTAGTAGTGGATTTGTGTTGAGTTATTATTCAACGGTTTAGTATTTAAGTTGTGGTGCTATTCTTCTAGTGGTGTCATGTGAACGTTGACTACATGATACTTCACCATTTATGGTCCTAGGGGAATGCATTGTGTATTTGGCTACTAATTGTGGGGTTGCCGGAGTGACAGAAACCTGAACCCCCGTTAGGACACCTTTGCATAAGGGAGCGTAGGATCTTAGAGTTAAGGATATGGTTAGGTTTATATCTTAATTACTTTCCTATAGTTGCGGATGCTTGCAGGGGGTTTAATCACAAGTATGTGTTAGTCCAAGTAAGGTCGGTACATTAGCACAGGTTCACCCACATAACACTTACAACACCAAAGAAGAGTACTTAGCTATTTGAAGCGAAAGCACTTGACAGAATTCCCATGTGTCCTCGAGAACGTTTGGTCCTTATAAGTATTTCCACGGGCTTGTCCTTTGCTAAGAAAGGATTGGGCCACTTGCTGCATTTGTTCTTTGTCTTTATTAATTGCACTTTGTTTTGTTGCTTTATCAAAAAAACCCTAAATATCCATTTGCTAAGTATTTACAGAGAGTTCCTGCTCCATACCACTAGTCAACACCTTCTGCTCCTTGTTGGGATCGACACTCCTATTTATCGAAAGTACTGCGGTACACCCCCTATACTTGTGGGTCATCACCCAGCACGACATTTGGAGCTTCTTGGGATTCTTCAGCATTCATGAGAAACAGACGGCCGTTGCGGTTGAGTGAATTCCCTGGGGCAAATCTTCTTCCAGGCTGAACACGACGCTGCTGCTGAGCTGGGGCATTCACATTGGGGGCTGCTGCAAGCTTCTTGGGGCACTCATTGGAGTAGTGACCCTTGGTTCCGCATTCATAACAAGTCACCTGAGACTTTTCCTTTCCTGCAACAGGCACACCATTGCTTCCAGTTCTCAGGGCAGTATTGGTGTTGGTGGCGACATTGTTGTTGTGGAACTTGGGCGGTGCACGGTTGAAATTGTTGGAGTTATCGGGGTTGTTGTTGTGGTTTCCTCTAGGCCTTGGGTTTCCTCCTCCACAGTTGGGGTAGGTCAGACGGTTCATAGGGGGTCTATTGTTTTTAGGGGCAAATCCTGTAGACGGGTTGGGGCGATACTTTGGGGTATGGTGGGTTCCTGGTTGATTCATCATTCTACGCTTGCGGTTCTCATTGGCTTGGTTGATCTTGGCTTCCATATGAATGGCAGAATCCACTAAGGCTTCGATGTCAGCAAATGGAATGTTGACTAACACTATCTGCATCTCATCATGCAGGCCATTCAAGAATTTCTCCTTCTTCTTGGCTTCAGTGTCAATCTCATCTGGTGCATACCTAGTTAATGACAGAAATTTGTCACGGTACTCAACTACTGTCATCCTCCCTTGCTTCAATTATCTGAATTCATCTCTCATCCTCTTGATCAAACCCGGTGGCACATGGGTTCTGCTAAACTTGTGTTTGAATTCATCCCAAGTCATCATTTGTCCTCCAGTCATGGCGTGAACGCTGTTCCACCAAGCTCTTGCATCTCCTGCCAGATAGTGGGTGGAAAACAGTAATTTCTCATTGGCTTCCAATCCTGCAACTTCTAAGTTGTTCTCCATGGTTTGTATCCAATCATCTGCATATAGGGGCTCTTCAGACTTATTAAAGACGGGTGGATTGGTGTTCTGAAAGTTCTTGAGCTTGGATCCATGGTTGTCCTGGTTTCCATGGACTTGATTGTTGTTGGCAATCTGAGCTATGTGTTGAAGGGTGGCTAAGTTGGCTTGACGTTTAGCTCTTTCTGCTTCGCGGTCCGAAACCAATATTTGCAAGATTTGCAACATTGGGTCCGAGGATGAACTGCTTGCTCCGCAAGGCATCTGAAGATTGAGATAGATCATGATAAAAGAGGGAAATTTCTAAGGTTCAGGGGTTTGTTTTTTAAAAGTTTGACTTAGATTTTTCTAGAAACTTGATTTTCGTTCATTCATAACACACCATACAAACACACACCACAACAAGGAAACATATGTTTTTAAGAACCATTTTGTGAAACTACGATACAGTGGAACCGGATACAACTTCACTAACGCTAGTGGTCAAGTGCTATTACTCCTCAGAATCGGTGGCTTCATCATCCTCATCTTCATCATCATCAATGAAGGCGAAGTCATCCTCATAGGTGAAGAAGTCCATGGCTTGATCCTCCAAGAAGTCATCATCGTCACTGAGGTAAGAGTAGGGGTCTCCACGGATATCTTCCCCTGCATTGTCCCTCTCCTCAAGCTGCATGTCCCTCTCGTGGATGGTCTCCTCCAAGTCTGTTATCCTGTGACGAAGGCGAGAAATAATGCGCTCCTTCTTGTCAAGCTAACGGCGATGATATTGGCGATCATTCACAAGCATGGCAATGGTCTGGTCCTTCTTGACTGCTATGGCATAGTTGTGGTTGGCATAGGTGTGAGCATTGTCCAACTCCTTCTGCCGGTCATACATCATGAAGCTAAGATGGTCTACTTGATGCTTCAGATCTGGGTGACGTGGTACCTCCAGTGGCTGTCCCATAGCATCACGCCTTGGGTAATACTCAAAGTGGGTTCCCTTGATTTTATTGATGCTTTTCCCACACAGACGGTCAAGAGCTTCCTGCATGGCCCTAGCAAGTCCATCTAGTCAGTTTTCTCCCTTAAGGTGAACTGGATTCCCTCTGTGGTGGGGGCTTCAATCTTCCCTCTGAGACTTGCAACAATTAGCCATTGCAATTCTCCTCCTTCCTGATCGTTGAGCTGGGCTCCGAAGAACTCGGGGTGCGGGCGCTCTAGAAATTCCGAGAGCTGGTCCAAGTCACGCTCAAAGATGAGATCTCCTCCATTTCCCAACTGATAGAACTTGCTATACTTAACGTCCATCTATAAGAATGTAGGATGAGTAAGTTAGTAGAGTGATCAAGTTTGTCAAATTTTATGTGAATTTGCAAGAATTTTTGAGGAACATGAATTTTCATGAAAGAATCTAAGTGGTAAGAACAAGAATAGGTTTTCATAAATACTCACTTCTTTTGTTTTGAAACTAAGTGATACGTCCAATTTGCATCACCATTCTATATCATAATTTGCCTCTATCCATTGATATATGTCTTATTATGAGGTATTACTTATGTATTTTCCACTGTTTTTGCATGTTGGATGATTCTTGGAGGATGGACTGCCGGAGTCTGGATTCTGATGGAAAAAGAGGTTTTTTGATGCAATTTCGCGAAGATCAGAAAAATACCAGAAAAATATGGGAAAATTATATTTTCCCGGAAGACAGAGGAAGCCAGAAGGGGAGGCGAAGAAGGGCCATAGGGGGCCCACACGCCCCTAGGCGCGGGCCCTGATACATTGGAAACGTATCTATAATTTTTGATGCTCCATGCTTGTTTAGTATCTACTTTTCTTTACTTGTCCACACTTTGAGGTGCTTTTTACATGTTTTCTGGTACTAACCTATTAACAAGTTGCAACTGTGCTAGATGCCTGTTTTCTACTGTTTTTGGTTTCAGAAAAGTTAGTAAAGAAATATTCTCGGAATTAGACGGGACAAAGGACAAAGTCAATTACTTTCCGTGGGGAACAAGAAGTCCAGAGGAGAGCCCGAGGGGCCGGCTAGGGGGGCCAGACCCACCCCAGGCGCGAGTGGGACCCACCCCGCGCCTAGCTAGGGTTTGGTGGCCCTGTCTGCCTCCTCGGTCTCCTCCTTCGCCTATAAGAATCCCCCGATGCAGAAACCTTGATTACCCGATCAGAAATCCAGAAAACCGTCTGTAGCCGCCGCCACCATCGTCCCTATATCGGGGGGATCTAATGTTCTTCTCGACACCCTACCGGAGGAAAGATCATCCCGGAGGCCTTCTCTCCGGTATGATGCGTGAGTAGTTCCACCTTGGACTATGGGTCCATGTAGTAGCTAGATGGTTGTATCTCCTCCTTTGTGATTTCATGTATAGATCTTGTGAGCTCCATTCATGATCAAGATCTAATCTATTTGTAATCATGCATGTTATGTTTGCGGGGATCCGATGGATATTAAAATTATTATGTTGGTTTTATTAATGGTTTTGTCTTTATGATTCTATCATGTCTGTGTTGTTTGTGATCTTTCATGCTCTCCGTTGTTAGTAGCTTTCTTGGCTAAGTAGTTGCTAGTGACTCCAAGAGGGGGTATTTATGCTCGATAGTGGGTTCATGCCTCTAGTTTCCAAGGGAAGTGACAATAACCTCTTCGGTTGTAGATGTGGTGTTGCTACTAGGGATAAAACAACGGTCTCTTATTCATCGAACATGTTGACTATTTACCTTACACACTTTTCTTAAAGCAGTTGTCTGTTGCTTGCAACTTAATACTGGAGGGGGTTCGGATGATAACCTCAAGGTGGACTTCTAGTCATAGATGCAGTTGGATGGCGGTCTATGTATATTGTTGTATTGCCCAATCAACCTCATAGGATCTTTCTGACTAGCAATTGCATTGTTATGCCTTGCTCAGTTCCTATCAATTGCCTCGCTGTAATTTGTTTACCCTTCATGCCATGTTGTTTATCTAAGGAGAGCACCTCTAGTGAACTATGAACCCCGGTTCAATATTTACCATTGATACATCTTCCACTGTTACTGTTTACTTGCTACAAACCATTACCTTCCACACCATACGTTTAATCCTTTGTTACAGCAAATCGGTGAGCTTGACAACCTCACTGATTCGTTGGGGCAAAGTCTTGATTTTGTGTTGTGTAGGTCTCCGCGTTGCTTGCAACACCTGTGTGACGTTTCCTTCCTCCTTCTGGTTCGATAACCTCGGTCTCTACTAAGGGAAGACTTGCTGCTTACTGCTTCACACCTTGCTCTTGGGGTTTCCAACGAAGTGCTCCATGTCAACACCATCAACAATTTTTTTGGCGCCGTTGACGGGGAGGCCAAGGATGTCTTCACTAGGGAAGTCCTTCACTTCCTCTCTCTTTTCTTTGTTTTTAGTTTTCTTGGTTTTTCTTGCCTCTTTAAAAAAAACCAAAAAAATTAGTCTAGTTTGGTTTGCTTTCTTTATTCAAAAACACAAAAAAATTAGTTCCTACTCTAGTTGCTACCATGTATGGTTTTGGACCAATCTTTATTTCACCTATGGTAGAAATCTCCACTTTTAAGCAAAAAAGTGAAGAAAGTTTTAAAGAAGCTTGGTCTAGAATCTCTGCTTTCCAAAGGGAAACTAAGACTGAGGTGAGCCTCAGCTTGGTTATTGATAGTTTCTACCGTGGTATTGCTCTTCATTATAGATATGCATTGGATGCTGTGGCTGAGAAAGATTTTTTCTTTGTCCCGAGGATGAACCTTTTGATGCAATAAGGAAATTAATAATGATCTACGGTACACCTGGCAAGTCTGATTCCTCTTTCACAAATATTTTTGCTAGGTTGAACACTCTTGAGACTAGTATTTCTGCTATGAATAGTTGATATCACACGCTTAGGGCTTACCATGATTATGTTCCCATAAATTTTGAGCCTTCAAAGTGGTTTCCCACAATCAAAGTCTCTATAAATACTACACTTTTTTATGCTCGCTGTGATATCATGTTTGAATTTTGTCTCATGCCTAAAGATATTTTTGATTCCTTGAGTCTTTGGGGGATTAGTGAAGGAGGAGAGGAAATATCTCTTACCAAAAATGCCACTATATTGCCCATGGGAATAGCTGAAGGTGTGTTTACGAAAATCTCAGGGAAAATGGTGTCTACTGATTATCTTGTTATTGAATGTGTAGGCAAAGGACAGATCACACTTGGAAGATCTCTATTCAAACACCTTAGAGCAGTAATAGATGTGGGAAAAGACATCATGAACTTTGCTCCCCCGGTAAGCAATCATATCTTCCCTAAGGAGAAAAAAAGGTAAGAAAAGTAGGAACAAGAGGGGAAAATCTTCATTTGAAAATACTTGATTCTTCTTGCTTCTTGTGCCTAACTTAAAGGCGTTAAAGAAAAGTACTTGATGGGAGATAACCCAAGAGTTTCCTTGAGTCTTGTAAGTTATTACTTCAGTAATGACCTCTCCTTATCCTTTTTGTTTTTCTTTTGTTCCAAGAATGACCTCTAATGAGAGGGAAGTAAGATTTGGGGAGTTGCTGTCCCGAAACAGATTTCTATCCTCCACAAAAAATATTCGTGAGGAGGCTCTATAACTCGGATTGAGCTCAAAATTTACGAATAAATACCCCAGTATGTTAGCTAACTTTCGTTAGTTCAATACTTTTTGATTTGAGCAACATAAGATGTTCGAAAAAATCGGTTTGTACCTTTTGGTCTGTTTTGACAGATTTCTGCCATTATTTGCATTTGCTTCTTATTGATTCCTTTTGAGTTCTCTTCAGGTAAATTGAGCTTTTTGAAGGAGTTAATACAGTAGATTGTGTTTTTAGTGAAAATCCTTGCTGTTCCAAAGCTTTGCCAGTGGTCTAATATCTTTTGAATAAACTAATGTTGCTAATGAAGATTGTGTGAAGTTTTGTATGAAGGAAAAATTTCAGGTGTAGAGAGAGAATGATGCAATGAGATGAAGAATGGACAAAAGCTCAAGCATGGGGATGCCACCATGGTGTCAGCCCAAGAAATATCCAAGAGGTACAAGCGTCAAAGCTTGGGGATGCCCAAGGCATCCCCTTCTTCATCAATAAAAAGCTCATGTCTGTCTAGACACCTCGTTTTTATTGTTTCATGCACAGTTGTGTTGTTCTTGGAGCGTCTTAGTTTTTTTGCTTTGCTTAGGTTGTTTAGTTTGCTTGAATAAAGTAGTTTGGACCCCCGTTCTCGCTGTGTTGTTTTGCAAATAAGTTGCTTGGTGTTGGAAAGGAGTAGTAAGTTCTTGCTTGAAGTGCAAGAGGAGCTTGCATTGACTGTGACTTAGACTTTAGCATGACATGCTAGGTATTGTTTTAGCATTATGCTTAGTGATTATTGCTGCAGAATGTCTTGTTCCAAACAATTGGGATTGCTTAGTGTGCCTTGAAGAAATTATGCGTTGTTTTAGCATGCAAAAGCATAGTATTGTGGTATTCTCCTTTGATGCTTTGCTTGGGTTGACTTGGTACATGCTCACACCATGTTATGACTATGACAAGTCACCATTATCCTCTATGATCATTTAGTTCTTGACTTGTAGTACCACTCTTTGCTTTGATTAGTTTGCTTTGTTGCATTGCATGATTATGGCCATTATGCCCTCTTAGTTGGTTGCTCCTAGTCTTTTGCTAGCCTCCACTTGTCTGAGTAAGTTCTACTCATGTTTCCAACTCCCAAGAAACCAAGTTATTCCAAAGTGTCCACTATAAACTACTATGCATGGTGTGTTACACCACTCAAAGTATATTCTTGCTTTCAACTATCTTCTAATTAAAAACTATTTTGTTATGTGAAAACTTAGTGATTAAAGCCCTCACGAACTTGATGTCACACTTTATTCTTTGCCCCTAATAAACTTGAACCATTGTGACAACTTTGTTTTATATGCTTGCACTTATAAGTTGGAATTAGCATAACCGTGCTATCACGGGGAACATTTTCAACATTGCACTTGAACCTTGTTGTACTCAGTTGATATCATGTTCTTTTGTCTATGGATGTCACCGGTGTGAAATAAAGAGGGAACATGTAAGTCCATGGAGTTTGTATTATGTGTTAGAGAAACGCCTGGGCCGCTAGCCTAAGTCATGCCTAATCATGGTGGAAACTTGCAGCATCACCATAATGAGCTATGTATGAAACATCCTCAATAAAAAGCTATGCATATGGTAAATAAAAAGATTGCTGAGATGCTGATTGTCTGCTTGCCTTGTCATTTTGGTTATGGGAAAGCTCCTGTACCATGTGCAAGGGGTACCCCGTTGGCGGTTCTCAATGATATGCAAATACTTACAGTGACAAGAACTTACTTGGACCCAAAGTTGAATATGCATTAGGTGTGGCCTTCGTATTCAAGGGGCATGAGATTGCCAACTTATACTTTGTCAAGCATATACTCCAGCTTTTCAACTTTAAACTTAACATGCAATACCCCACCTTTATAAAGGTAAAGGTCCCTGTGATTGCAATGCTAGTCCATGGATCAAATGCTAGCGTCCATAGTTTAAGATGAAGTACACATAAACAAAGGTCATTATTACATCGTCATTCCAGAGATAACCTAGTCTTTTACAACTCCATAGCCATAGGCTAGTACAAGAGTTTAACTTAACAACATAAATAAAAGTCTTCATCGTCATGTGCCACATGCAAGCATGTTGAGTGTAGACCTATAACCCTAATCCTCATCAGAGTAACCTGCAACATCACAAGTTATAGCCACAGTGGGTCAATACGTTGGAATAGTATTGGCAAGTGATACCTTAGTAGAATGTTAATTTCTAGCTTCTATATGAATTTGGCTAAGTGTAGCTTAGGCTTGCTTTGCTCAAAGTAGGTTTTACCTATCAGTTGAAAATGCTAAGTTTTTGTTCGACAAAAACTCCCAAGGAACCACCAATAGACATTGGTGAACCTTAACCCTTGTTCAACCACAAGTTTTTAACTTAGAAATTGGGATGAGGAGATTCTTGATAGCTTCCATGTCTTGATGCTCAAATTGTCCATTGCCGGGGACACGACTAAGTACTTAGATTCTTCCTTCTCGAGAGGTGGTGCACTTTCCCCACAAGACTCGACATGCATCAAGACAAGATCTTTCAGAAGCCTTCCCTTAGACCAAAATGGACGCGTTCCCAGACCTATCACCCCCTACCACCAACTGTCCATTTGGCTAAGTTATTGCAACCTATATGATCCAGGCAGAGCCCATGTTGCCATGTGGCTACACTAGAATCTTCTTAACATATGGCATCTCAAATCCCTTTGTTCCTGGGTGGATTTCCACAAGTGTGATACACAAGGTAGACCATAGATACGGGCCTTGTGAAACCACTCAACATAACCCAAACATACCATTCCACCCAGGTGATTCATTCACTTAGTTGTTTTATTAAGCAAAACTCAAGTCAAAGACTTAGCAACATTTTCCATAGCATGTATATAATCCACCCTTGGTTGCTACTAGCTAGTCTAAGCATGGCAATAGCAAGTATCTTAACTTAGAGAAAATTCTAACAATTCTACAACTACTAGGATTTCCCCAAGCATAGCATATAGATACTTAGCAAAAATATCATGCAAGCCCTATACAAAATACCACTAATGCATAGTCAAAATATTGGGACAAAAATATTAAGCACCACTTGCCTTGGTAGTTGGGGGAGTAGCAACAATTCTCACAATCACAATCACCACTAGCACCAAAATCTACACATAAAATGATAGCAGCAAATTCATATTCCAAATAATCAAGCAAAAATATATGAATGCATGCAAATGCCATGTGATGATTTTTTCTAAACTAAACAAGACAAGTAACCAGTACTGAATCACTAAACTAACAATTACACACTAAATAAACTTAATTTGGCTTTTAAAACATTTTCCAAATAATTTTTATACACAAAATAGGCCTACAAATGTCTCTACTTAAAATTCTCTTTTAATAGAGGAAAATTACAAAACCAAGCCCATAGATGAGTAGTATTTATTTTTGTGATTCCGTTGATATATTATTTGCATTTTTTGGATAAACAGAAAAAAAGTTATTGAATTTACAAATTTAATCATCATATTAAATAAAATATGTATTTTTAAACGAAAACCCTGACAGGCGGCAGCGTCTGATTGGCGCGTACCGGTTCGCTCTGGATCACGCGTCCGCACCGTTAGATCTAACTAAATCCAACGCACCAGATTGCATCTTACCCTTTCATAACTAATCTAATCTAAACCGCTAGATCTAAGATCCACAGCTCAGATCCTTGCGTACCCCTTCGCTGGATGATCTAATCGCATCCGATGGATCCAGATCCAGCGGACCACATCGCTTTGACGACTCGCGGGCGGCGCAAATGGCTACTGCGGCGGCTGCGCGTCTACCGGTGATGTTCCGGCGAGACTAGAGGGCAAAGACGAGGGTTCTAGTGCTTACTGAGGTCGTGGACACACGGCAAAGCTCAACGTGCAGGTGGACGGCGTGGATTCCTCGTTGGAGTTGCGGGCGGCTTCAGGCTCGTTCAGAGGTGGTCGTTGGCGACGCTACAAGGCATGAGAAAAAGAGCCAGGGGCAGTGTTAGATGCGCATGGTCATGGTGAGTGCACGCGTAGCAATCAGAGAGACAGAGGGGGGCTAGGTTTACCGTGATCCTTCGCCGGAGTGGTTCGGGACAGCGGTGGCGCGAGCTCGATTGTGGACAGCCTAGCGGCGCTCTGTGGTTGGCGAGTGAGGGGAAAAGAGCGGAGCGGGGAGGGGATTAAGTAGCCGGGGTGAGAGGAGGAATTACGCCTGCAGTAACTCGTCTTCAAGCGCAAAATCAACGGGAAGAAACGGCCACGGCGGAGTTGGTCGCGGGCGTGATTTGGGGAAGATGATGACGGGGCGTGTGGGGACAGAGCATCAGTTGGAGGAGGGGTGCGAGAGTTGGTGATAAACAGAGAGGGGAGGGGGTTTCCCGGGTGGGCTTGCTGGGCTGGCTTGTTGGGCCGCGGGTGGGTTGGGTTAGTTAGGTCGCTAGGTTTATTTTTTCTCCTTTTCTATTTTTTTTTCTGTTTTGATTTTCTGGATTGAATTTGAATGACTATTTCAAATCTGTTTCAATTTGAATTTCCTCCAGAATTTTGCACTATGTTTCTTGTGTCCAAGGATGTGTAAAACATCTACTTACACTCAAAAACCATTTTGAGTTTGAAAATAAATATAAAACCATGCCTTTAATAAAATAATGATAATAGGCATAAAGATGGTTGTATATTTGAATTTGTTTTGAAAAAGTTTGTGTGGCTTTGTATTCACTTCCCAATCATTACTGATCAAACCTTAAACATATTTAGAAAGTAAAATATAAACCTTGCCTTACTTGAATAAAGTAATAGGCAAAATATGGTTTCTTATGTTGAAAACTCATTTGAAAGGGTCAAATGCTTATGAATGCAGGAATGCTATGCAAAATTTATGAATCATGATTTTTGGGATGTTACATAACCACTTCAAGATGCTTATGATAGAGGCAATGTGGGATGAAAGCTAACAAGTACCATAATTTTTGGAAGCTCTTTTTGAAACTTGTAATCCATGCTTCCTTTACAAAAAGGCCTTTCTTCCACCACTACCGAGTCTCCACCTTCTACCTTTAGGCACCATTAAGAGAGCATAGTTGTCATTATGTGTGTAGTGTTCCAAACCTTACTAATTGATGCATATTGTGTTATTACTTGCTCTTGTGCTACTTGTTTCTAGTCACCCTTGTGAACTTTGCAGGTGTCCTATGCATTATATTGCTACTCTATGAGCGACAAGCTGAATGCCACTATGCTATGTTTTCTGTATGTGAAACAAACAAACGTTTTTCAAAGCATGTTATTCATGATCTTTGTTTGTAGCTTGCCATGTTGCATGCATCGTTACTATGTCCTATTGTTAGAACTCCATCTTTCATGCACATGTTTAGAGTTCTTTGATCCCAGCTTTCAATGCTTGCAAATGGTTGGATATTTATTGTGAGGGTGCATGTCACCTCAAAAATTATTCTTTTTGTCACTTACCTACTCGAGGACGAGCAGGAGTTAAGCTTGGGGATACTGATACATTGGAAACGTATCTATAATTTTTGATGCTCCATGCTTGTTTAGTACTCCCTCAGTCTGCAAATAAGTGTACATCTAGCTTTTGCCTAAGTAACACATAACTAAATTTGACAATTTTATAGAGAAATATAGAAATATATATTACATCAAATAGACATATTATAAAACTAGATTTAAAAATAAATCCAATGATAAAAATTTAGTGTCATAAATGTTGGTACATTTTCCTAAAAAGTTAGTCAAACATAGTAAAGTTTGACTTAGGACAAGGCTAGAAGTAAAATTATTTGCGGATGGAGGGAGTATCTACTTTTCTTTACTTGTCCACACTTTGAGGTGATTTTTACATGTTTTCTGGTACTAACCTATTAACAAGTTGCAACAGTGCCAGATGCCTGTTTTCTGCTGTTCTTGTTTTCAGAAAAGTTAGTAAATAAATATTCTCGGAATTGGACGGGACAAAGGACAAAGTCAATTACTTTCCGTGCGGAACAAGAAGTCCAGAGGAGAGCCAGAGGGACCGACCAGGGGGCTAGACCCACCCCAGGCGCGAGTGGGCCCCACCCCGCGCCTAGCTAGGGTTTGGTGGCCCTGTCTGCCTCCTCGGTCTCCTCCTTCGCCTATAAGAATCCCCCGATGCAGAAACCTTGATTACCCGATCAGAAATCCAGAAAACCGTCTGTAGCCGCCGCCACCATCGTCCCTATATCGGGGGGATCTAATGTTCTTCTCGACACCCTACCGGAGGAAAGATCATCCCGGAGGCCTTCTCTCCGGTATGATGCGTGAGTAGTTCCACCTTGGACTATGGGTCCATGTAGTAGCTAGATGGTTGTATCTCCTCCTTTGTGATTTCATGTATAGATCTTGTGAGCTCCATTCATGATCAAGATCTAATCTATTTGTAATCATGCATGTTATGTTTGCGGGGATCCGATGGATATTAAAATTATTATGTTGGTTTTATTAATGGTTTTGTCTTTATGATTCTATCATGTCTGTGTTGTTTGTGATCTTTCATGCTCTCCGTTGTTAGTAGCTATCTTGGCCAAGTAGTTGCTAGTGACTCCAAGAGGGGGTATTTATGCTCGATAGTGGGTTCATGCCTCTAGTTTCCAAGGGAAGTGACAATAACCTCTTCGGTTGTAGATGTGGTGTTGCTACTAGGGATAAAACAACGGTCTCTTATTCATCGAACATGTTTACTATTTACCTTACACACTTTGCTTAAAGCAGTTGTCTGTTGCTTGCAACTTAATACTTGAGGGGGTTCGGATGATAACCTGAAGGTGGAATTCTAGTCAATGATGCAGTTGGATGGCGGTCTATGTATATTGTTGTATTGCCCAATCAACCTCATAGGATCTTTCTGACTAGTAATTGCATTGTTATGCCTTGCTCAGTTCCTGTCAATTGCCTCGCTGTAATTTGTTTACCCTTCATGCCATTTTGTTTATCTAAGGAGAGAACCTCTAGTGAACTATGGACCCCGGACCAATCTTTACCATTGATACATCTTCCACTGTTACTGTTTACTTGCTGCAAACCATTACCTTCCACACCATACGTTTAATCCTTTGTTACAGCAAACCGGTGAGCTTGACAACCTCACTGATTCGTTGGGGCAAAGTATTGAGTTTGTGTTGTGCAGGTCTCCGCGTTGCTTGCAACAACTTTGTGACATTTCCTTCCTCCTTATGGTTCGATAACGTCGGTCTGTACTGAGGGAAGACTTGTTTCTTGCTGCTTCACACCTTGCTGTTGGGGTTTCCAACGAAGTGCTCCACGTCAGCACCATCAGGCCCACCTGGCCCCGCACCTAGGGCAGGTGTGGTCCACCTGCTCGGCCTCCGAGTCCTCCCTCTCGCCTATATCTTCCTCACGGAACCCTAACACCAGGGGGGAGACCACAGATAGATTTCTGCTGCCTCTGCGGGGCGGAAAACACCGAGAGAGAAAGATATCTCCGGAAGACATATTTCTGCTGGGGAAATTCCTTCCCGGAGAGGAGAGTTCATCGCCATCAACACCGTCATCAAGCTAGGACTCATCGGGATCATCATCATCCACACCATCATCTCCACCAGCACCATCATCACCACTCCGTCCTGCTGTAACAATCGTGTTGGATCTTGCATTAGTTCTTAGGGGAAACTTTTCCGGTGTTAATTACTATTGTAGTTGATGCTTATGAGTGGAACCATTGGATTATTGTTTATGTTCAGATTGTTATCCATCACCATATCATATTTGATCTTGATCCACATGATATCTTGTGAGTAGTTCGTTTAGTTCTTGAGGACATGGGAGAAGTCATGTTGTTAGTAGTGGATTTGTGTTGAGTTATTATTCAATGGTTTAGTATTTAAGTTGTGGTGATATTCTTCTAGTGGTGTCATGTGAACGTCGAATACATGATACTTCACCATTTATGGGCCTAGGGGAATGAATTGTGTATTTGGCTACTAATTGTGGGGTTGCCGGAGTGACAGAAACCTAAACCCTCGTTAGGACACCTTTGCATAAGGGAGCGTAGGATCTCAGAGTTTAAGGATATGGTTAGGTTTATATCTTAATTACTTTCATGTAGTTGCGAATGCTTGCAGGGGGTTTGATCACAAGTATGTATTAGTCCAAGTAAGGTCGGTACATTAGCACAGGTTCACCCACACAACACTTACAACACCAAATAAGAGTACTCTGCTATTTGAAGCGAACGCACTTGACAGAATTCCCATATGTCCTCAAGAACGTTTGGTCCTTATAAGTATTTCCACCGTCTTGTCCTTTTCTAAGAAAGGATTGGGCCACCTACTGCGTTTGTTCTTTGTGTTTATTACTTGCACTTTGTTTTGTTTCTTTATCAGAAAACCACTAAAAATCTGTTTGCTAAGTATTTACAGAGATTTCCTACTCCATACCACTACTCAACACCTTCTGCTCCTCGTTGGGATCAACACTCCTATTTATCGAAAGTACTATGATACACCCCCTATACTTGTGGGTCATCACTAAGTTTTTGATTCAAGCGTCCATTCTAAACTAGGGTCTCCTATGGTCAGGATGGCTCTGATACCAACTTGTCAACACCCGGATTTTTAATCCCAGATGCATGTTATGCCATACATCGCAATCCCAGGATTACCATTTTTGCGAGACATAACAGATTGGATATCACAGTACATCATCCATTACAAACCATACATAAGGTCTGACAATAAATAAAGGATCTCAGGATCCAGTCTTAGTAGAATTAAAGCAGCGGAATAACATAATTACGGTAGCATGGGCGAGGCTCCATCTTCATGGTCACAGGCAATGCTGACGATGAGATATGATCCTAGTTGTTGTAACCTTCCTACGGTCCATTCTCCTGATAGTCCTCTTCATAGTCTGTCCACGGGAATAGCCAGGGATAAAGCCATGAGTACTCTTTAAGTACTCGCAAACTAACACTAAGATGTAAATGGTTTGAGTAGGAATGCTAAGCTCTAAGTTGTTTTGCAAAAAGCCAGATTTATCTCTAACTAAGTTTAGAAGCAAAGAAAACTAGTTTAAGGTTTTAAAACACCTAAGTGGGAACTTGAGTTTTCATATCACAACCCTGTTGTGTTCAAGTCAAAGTAATGATTCATTTCACAAGTCATTTTGAAAACATCTGACGACAGAACAGTATGGCCACTCCAACTGTCCATAACTGCGGACGCGGCTATTTGAATAGTTTGACACTCTGCAGAGGTGGTACACTTTCACCACAATATTCGATACATCCGTCAGGAACAATCCTGAATTCACCATACTCAGTATGCGGATAATCAATCCTAACCTTTCAATTACACGCCCTAGTATAGGCACCTCTCCTATGAGTTTGGCCTCCCAACCATGAACATTTGTCATCTTGGGAACTGCATAGGTGGTCAATCTTCACGAGATAGCCTTAGCTCAAACCTCGGCCGCAAAGGAACCCATACTAAGGTATTGTGGTGATGGCACCCAGTACTTTTCGTGGGACGCTTCGTTGGAAACTCCAAGAGCAAGGTATGAAGCAGCACAGTAGCAAGTTTCCCTCAGTAATAAACTGAGGTTATCGAACCAGTAGGAGGAAGGAAACGTCACACAGGTGTTGCTAGCAATGCGGAGACCTGCACAACACAAACTCAAGACTTTGCCCCAACGAATCAGTGAGGTTGTCAAGCTCACCAGTTTCCTGTAACAAAGGATTAAACATTTGGTGTGGAAGGTAATGGTTTGCAGCAAGTAAACAAGTAACATTAGAGGATGTATCAATGATAAAGATTGGACCGGGGTCCATAGTTCACTAGAGGTTCTCTCCTTAGATAAACAATATGGCATGAAGGGTAAACAAATTACAGTGGGGTAATTGATAGGAACTGAGCAAGGCATAACAATGCAGTCAATAGCCAGAAAGATCCTATGAGGTTGATTGCGCAATACAACAATATACATAGACCGCCATCCAACTGCATATATGACTAGAAGTCCACCTTCAGGTTATCATCCGAACCCCCTCGAGTATTAAGTTGCAAGCAACAGACAACTGCTTTAAGCAAAGTGTGTAAGGTAAATAGTCCACATGTTCCATGAACAAGAGACCGTTGTTTTCTCCCTAGTAGCAACATCACATCTACAACCGAAGATATTTTTGTCACTTCCCTTAGAAACTAGAGGCATGAACCCACTATCGAGCATAAATACCCCCTCTTGGAGTCACTAGCAACTACTTGGCCAAGATAACCACTAGCAACGAAGAGCATGCAAGATCACAAACAACACAGACATGATAGAATCATAAAGATAAAACCATTAATCAAACCAACATAATAATCTCAATATCCATCGGATGCCCGCAAACACAACATGCATGATTACAAATAGATTAGATCTTGATCATGAACGGAGATCACAAGATCTATACGTGAAAGCACAAAGGAGGAGATATAACCATCTAGCTACTATTTGGACCCATAGTACAAGGTGGAACTACTCACGCATCATACCGGAGAGAAGGCCTCCGGGATGATATCCCCTCTGGTAGGGTGCCGGGAAGAACTTCAGATCCCCCTGATCTAGGTACGATGGTGGCGGTGGCTACAGACGGTTTTGTGGATTTATGATCGGGTGCTCAGGATTTCTGCATCGGGGGCTTCTTATATGCGAAGGGGCGAGACCGGGAGGCGGCCAAGGCCACCAAACCCTAGCCAGGAGCGGGCCCATCTGCCCCGCTCCTGGGGTGGGGTTGCCCCCCCTGGCCGGCCCCTCCGACTCTCCTCTGTACTTCTTGTTCCCCACGGAAAGTAATTGACTTTGACGATTGTCCCGTCCAATTCCGAGAATATTTCATTACTAACTTTTCTGAAACCGAAAACTGCAGAAAACATGCATCTGGCATTGTTGCAACTTGTTAATAGGTTAGTAACATAAAACATGTAAAAAGCACCTCAAAGTGTAGACAAGCAAAGCAAAGTAAATACAAAACAAGCATGGAGCATCAAAAATTATAGATACGTTTCCAACGTATCATATGGTGGTACGGTAAAATTGGAATGGTATCGCATCCAAACAACCATCAGTTTTATAAAGGGGATAAGGCTCATGCCTCAACATTTTCATCATCGAAATCAGCTGGTGTTCAAGAACACATGTCAAAATATTTCATCAGAATGACTCATCATTCTAAGGTTTTCATAATCATTTTCACCAAGTATTCCCATCTAAAGTGATCAAGTTTTATGCTTAGCACTAGCCACTAAAGTTGGGGGTAATCACTAATGAGGGGTAATAAACAAGTGTGACTTATCTAAGTTCAATCTCATGCCTCATGATGACATCAAGATTTATCTAACTTAGGCCAAGTTTTATGCTCTTTATGCTACCGATAATATCTTTCCAAAACTTACAAGTCACTAAGCAAAAGTAATAAAGATCTTTGATAAAGAAATAAAGTACTAAAGCTTGCAAGTAAAACTGGGATTTGGTATCATCAAGTGGTATAACCAAGGCATGCCTAATGCATTGCATAGGTTATCTTGTAGGTTTAAGCTTGCAAGTATGACTTGCATGGTTTATCTTAGCTTGCCTTGTGCAGTGTAGTGGTTGAAGTTCTCCTCGGCTTCTTCCTCATAGTAATCTCCTTCCTCTTCGTATCCTTGGTCGGTACTAGCGTCTATAAATAAATACAAGGTACACAATCACCAAACAATACTTAACTAGTTCTATTTATCACACCAAGGTTTTTACTAGATGATCTAGCATCATCACAATCATCACAAAGATTAAGGCACTAGTTCCATTTATTTTCTTTTAGAAAAGTAATTTCTACTCATTGAAAAACTATTTAAGATTTAATATTCTCCAACTAAAACATGGGATCATGTTGACACATGTCATCACCACATATTTCAGTACTTGGGAATGTGATTTAAAGTGGTGTCACAATTTAATAAGGTTTAACCTTTATATTTTAATTAATTAAAGTGACTAGAAATGCCTACGGGGCATTCTTTTATTACTTTCCCATTATTACTGCAAGTAAACCTATATATTTTTATATATTCAGAAAGGTCTCATCAAATGTGATTTTTGAGAGTTGGAATCAACTCAAAAGCATTTATGGTTGAATTTTGAAAAATGTTTGAATGCAGAAAAGTCTCTGCCTTGTTATTTTTACTATAGGTGATATATTATTTCAAATGGTTTGAATCCAACTGGCTTGGATTAAGAATTTCAATACCTTTCTAACAAATTTAGTTTCATGCAATTTGGTTCAGTGAAACTCTCTAGATTTAATTTTGAATCTACTGCTTGAACTAAGTTTGAAATTAAATATATAAACCTAATTTCAAACGAACTGGGCCACACGGGAAAGTCACTACAAGAAATGTGTTGATTTGTGACCTTCTCATAGTGACGGGGAATGAAATCGTCATAGATCTATGACGATTTCGCACAAGATGGTCGTAAACTATTTGGGAAGGCCAAAAACTTATTAAATTACGACGATTTTGATTAAAAACGTCGTAATTTCAATAGACAAAATCGTCATAACATGCTTGATACACCCTAGAACTTTATGTATAGCGGATTATGACCAAATTATATCGTCATACTTTATAAAATAGAATAGGTTTAAGTGACTGGTTGACCACCTCATCATTTACACCTACGTGTCATTTTTATGTGTCAATTTTTGATTGTGTAACAAATCCACGTGGCCTATGTGTCATTTTTATGTGTCAATTTTTGATTGAGTAACAAATTCACGTGGCCTATATGTCATTTTTATGTGTCAATTTTTGACTATGTAATAAATCCACGTGTCAACATAAAGTGTTGCCAATTAACATGGAAAAAAAGAAGGTGCTGGGATTCGAACCAGCAACCCATCGCTGTTTGCCATGGAGGTAAACCACTACACCATTCATCTGTTCATGTTATAACATGGAGCTAGACTTATTTGAACCAAAGCTTTAGGGCCTACACAAAGTGAGCAAATAAATAGCGCAAAAATACATGGGAGTTTCAGGGATCGAACACAAGACCTTTTCCCAGAAGCGCGCGATCTGAACCACTGCGTCCAACCACCGAAAATTTCGGGCGGCAAGTTGCCAAAAACTGGTCTCGGTGCTCGATTTTGGGCCGCGGGAGACGAATATTTGGCCCGAAAATATCTAGGTCAGGCCGCATCCAACCCCACCTACCCCCATCGCGCAGACCCCTCCCTCCTCTCCTCACACCCACCCGCGGGCGCCGCCTCCTCCCCGAAGAATCTCCTCCTTCCCCGGCGCCGCATCGCTGGTAACCCCAGACCACCGGTGCCCCTCCTCGCCTCCGTACCACCCCGTCCCCTCAGCCTCAAACTCGACCACCATATCCCCTCAAGGGATTTCTCCCATACGACTGACCCCATCCAGATAGCCGGAGCCCTCGTCTCGTCAGTCTCCCCTCATCGCCGGAACATCGCCGCGGCAAGACACGAGTCAAGACCACTAGTACTCCGTCGCCGTATCCATGACCGCGGAGGTGTGCGTCAAGGCCGCCGTCGGCCACGGCCTTAAGTTACGGGATCTGTCTTCTCCCGCCCAGGCTAGTCCTGTCGCCCACGGCCTCGAGTGGCCGTATCTGTCTTCTCTGGTTCCCGATGATGCTTACGCTACTCCGGCCTCCCCACTGCCTCGAGTGGCCTGATCTGTCTTCACTCTCCTTTCCCGCTAGAGTAGGACACCTCGTCGGTCGCCGGAATACCGCGGGAAGTGCTCCGTGCTCACGAAGCACGCCGTCCTGTACAATCCTTCTCCACTAGCGGCTCTCCCCCGTGCAGGTTTCTCCATCCTCGGACGGTCCTCTCCCATCTGCCATCATCGAAGCACAGGTAATGTATGTATTTCTTGGCCTTCACCAGATTATTGCCTAAGTCGTCTGTTCAAAATAGTTCAATAGTTCTGTTTGGTCCTCTTGCTGTAAAATCATGATCTGTTAGCTAATCTGAAGATAGCAATGAGTGCACAATGACGTGCTGCTCATACAACGATTCGTTTGGCTCCTAGCCGATCCTATAGTCTCATTTCTTTATAGCGAGCATTTGAGTATATCAGGTCTGGACATGGTTAGCTTTAGTGGCAATTTGGCTTCAATCTTAGTACATATTGATCTATCTATAGTTTGGTCAGAGCCCCAATTGTGAGAGCATTCAGTATACTTTTGTTTAGTGTTAATTTTCTGTTATTAGTTCTGCAGTTTTAGTATCTTATGGTACTTGGCTGAGTATACTTTTAATAACACTTGTTTCGTTGTTGTTGGTTTTTATTTGGTTTTCAGGTAATTGGACTAGCAGCATACGTCTGCGCTCATCATCGATGCTGTCCGCCTCGCCACCTAGTTTGGTCCTTGTTTACTTTTGTAATTGATTGCCTGCTTGATCAGTGAAAAATCACTGTCGGTGCTACCTGATGTTCTTGCATGTGTAACTGTTCTTTGAACCTTTTGCCTAGAATATGTCATCTAAAAGTATAATAGGGGCAGAATATTCCTCTTATTGTTTATAAGTGAGGGTACTACATATATTTATCAGAAAACTATCTACAAAAAGAGACGAGCCAAGCATCCGTTAGGGCCTATGCTGCATAAAGAACTAAGTTAGAGGTTTAGGGCCAGCTAAAATAATGCTGCTGCTCATTACAGTATTTATTCAATCTTGCAATAATCAATTAACACCTTGGTCAATTGACCGTGTAAGTAAACACTCTATGATCCTAGAATTTGTGTGACTTCATATTTTTTTAGGCTGCATTCTTTCAATTCTTACTGTAGCTCATAGTATACCTCTTCTTCTCAGGCAGGATCCATGGTAGCGACTCAGATGGAGATCATCCAGATCCTGGCTTAATGTTGGAGAAGCTGCAGCTTCCATGCTTAATAGATCTATTTATTCCTGTGTAGTTGTGACACAATGTTGCTTAATAGACAATAAGTAGAAGATGTGATGATTTCCATGGTATCATATTTTGTTGAATTGTGTTAGGTACATGTCTTTGGTAGCATTTTTTGTATGCAAGCTAGTTATATCTTTGTTTGGTTAGGATATGTGGAATACAAGTTCTTCCATGTTGCACATAGTTTTGATCTGATCCACCACTTTCATATAAACAAAGGACTATGAAATATTGCACTTGAATACAGTAGTATATCGTTTATGATGTTGATTTTCATACCTGGGAATTCTGGATTGTTGTGAGGTAGTACTTGCCATCTTAATAAGTTTGTTGCTAAAGAAGTTCCAGTTTTGAATATACTAGCACCTTTACCATGAATAATGTTCTGATGATTTTCTATAGATTGATCTTGTGTGCTGAACCGTGTCGTATTGTACTACTACAGTTTTGGTGCTGAACCTTTGCTCATTAGTTTTGCAGATTTATCTTGGAAGATGGAAAGGGTTGGAGTACTCTACACATTATACGTGTGCGACTGGTCCTGGAGCGGCATATGTAAGTCTGTCGACAGGATGAAGGCCATCCACAGCGCCTGCCTGAGGGCGACGGAGCAGTCTGGAACTTTGCCGCGGCCTGACCAGCTGAACATGACAGCCAGGTATGCGCAGATCAGCCACTGGTGCTACCCAAATGGGAGCTATATTTAATTATATGTTTTGTTCTTTCTGGTAGAACAATTAATTGACAATTCTACTTTATCTATTGCATTTGTCGTAATTCTTGATATTATTTTCCTCCTTAGCATAAATTGAAGTCAGTTATGTATACTGATCTGTGCCTTCATTCTAGATAGTAAATTGCCAATTTATACTGAATATAAATTGAAGTTAGTTTTTTTCCAAATGTGTTCTTACTCCTTTTTATAATGATTTTATAGGAGGATGATAGGAGGTCTTCAATGAGACTCCAAACACAAGATACAGATTATGCCATCAAAGCTTGGATGGAACAAGGTTGTGTACTCTGCTTGTGTATAACTGTATTGTGTACCTTGGATGGATAGGAGGATGATTTAGTAGGATGTGTACTCTGTTCCTTGTGTATAACTTGTATTTTGCTCCGATGTAATTAGCCGTGTTATAATTCTGTATTGTAATTCGAATTCTGGTTCAAATATGTTGTGATAAAAATACGTGTGATGACTCGTTGTTTGGTTGCATGAGTGGATCAAGTAAGAGTTGGAATATCAAAAATAAAAATTGTAATATGGTATATGCTCAGAATTAAAGCGGTATGTAAAAGGCCATGGCCCATATTTGAAATGGACTATAAAAAGGTCAAGGCCCAAAAGGAAATCGACTAATAGCAAGGTGAATAAACAAATTGAAATGCCCTGTAAATGTGCTTGGCTCAGAAAAGAAAATGCTGGAATTATTGGGCTTAGCCCATTTAGACCATAAAATGGACTGGGCTGATTTTGATTTAAGACGATTTCATTTCGTCACAATTTTGCCATGTAGGATCGGCCACGTAGGATCTGAGCTGGCCTGGCCAGATTGTCTGTGACGATACGAGATCGTCATAACTCTTATGATGATCCAATATCGTCATAAATGGTTATGACGATTTCACAAAAAACGTCGTTATAGTTCATTTGCGACGCCCAGCTTTCGACGATCTCAAAATCGTCATAAAATCGTCATAAACGGACTACTATGACGATTCTATGACGAAAATGGAGGGTCATAGAAGCCTAGATTCCTTGTAGTGAGTTAACTAGGCCGTCCCACTACGCACAGCGCGCGCGGGCGGTTTAAGTGGTTGTCCCCACCCATCAGTGGGACTGGGGGGTGCAAAGGGGTATGGGGCGATTATAACTGTAGGATTAGATCGAGGATCAACGGCTGAGGGTCGTCGTCCACGTATGAATAGAACGCGACAAGCACGAACTTAGCACGGCCAGTGGGGGTCAGTGGTGGCTCACCGGGGCTCAGGTGATGGTCGGCTATGGGGGCGAACGACGAAGTCAACGACGGCGATCCTCCTGGTATGGCAGCTCCTCCTGGGTGGCTCCAATCAGCGGCGCCCTTCTCCTCCAGCAGCGGCAAGCTCCAGCGAAATTCTGGCGATGCTGTGCTCGCCTTGCTCTAGGAAGAAGTGGGCACGATCAGTGAGAGGTGGGGAGTGGAATGGTGTGGATAAATCAAACGGGGAAGGCCTCTATTTATAGTGCGACGAGGGAACCGAAGGGTGCAGGCTAAGCTTGTCGGGCCGGCTTCACAGCGAGCTACTGGCATGGCCGAAGGGAGGGGACGGTGCGCGGTATCCTGTCAAAGATCAACGTCTTCATGGTGAGGCATGGGGAAGTGCGGTTCAGTCGGAACACGTCGACGCTCTAGCGGCACCGACGACAGTTTTAATGGCACACAGCGGCTACGGGTCGCGCGGCGGTGAACGGGGTTATCTGGGAGGTTCTTGGGGCAGTGGTGATCATGTACACGGACGGTGAAGGCAAGGCGCGGTTTGTGCGAGCGTGTCGAGCGCGGCGCTCTGGCGCGCTCTCAACATGGTCGTAGAGAAAATGGGCGCGAGCATTTCGTGTGGTCCAATGGTTGGCAGGGCTCAAGGGCTGGACAAGGGTGGCGGTGGATGGTGACGTGCTTCCTAGACACGGATGGCGAAGCTGGCTAGGCTTCTAACTTGCTGTCGATGGTGGGGGTGGCAAGTGTGCTCGGCCATGGTGGCCATTGATGGCATGGTCGAGTTCACAGCGAGCTAGAGCTGCTTAGGCAAGTTTAATGATCTACTGGGAAGGTGTTTGTTACACACTACTCATAGTAGTGTTTGTTATTTAATTTGTTTTGTGCTCGGAAGGTGTTTGATGAAATGGCCGAAAGAAATTCAAATTTGAATTTTTGGTTTAAATTTGGTGGGTGTAATGGTCACATGCTAGGTAGTCTCTGGTTGTTTGGATTTGTCAAGGTGCACTGGTTTGGTTGGGTTTTGAGAAATTGTGATCTTCCCATATGTTGTAGATTCAATTTTGAATTGTCATTTGAATTAGGTTGCCAAATGTTTCTGTGGGTTTGCAAGGTGGGCTTGGGTTCAGTTTTACTTGGTCTAGGAAGGGGTGAAAAGAAAGGGATTTGTTTCTGTTTGAGATCTTGGACTAGAAACACTCAAAGTGGTCTAGTGAGCAAGATTGGCAAAAATGACCATTAGCTCATTTGATTTGTTTTTGAATTTCTCTTGATTTGGTTCTTCTTGGAAATGATTTAGATGATGTTGTTTTCATCTTTAAACCATTCCTTGCTATTCACAACAATCACACAAGTCCATTCATGCATTCATCACATACACACATGCATTCATATGGATTTTGCTAACAAAAGTTTTTGTTAACCCTAATTTTGGGTGCTTGGAAATGATAATCTTGTTTAATATTTTTGGGATGTTACACATGGACCATGATCTCCCTTATTTGAGGTGTCATGCATCGGAATCCCAGGATGAAGGACCGGATCAAGATTTGGATGAGGATGGTCTAACGGTTAAATTTGCCGAAGATCATAAAAAAGTTGTAGGTCAGGATCATCGACCTTTATTGTTCCGTTATGTTAGACTTGCGGATAAGGCCCAAGTTGACGGTGGAATTAGTCGAGTGCTCGATCCACGAGCACCTTCTAAAAAGGACTTGAAGCTGAAAAAGTACGGGATAAATACCGGGGTGAAGTTTGATAGCTTGTTGGAATTTCAGATGTGGATCAAGGACTACGCGGTGAAGTACCACCGACCGTACAAGGCGGCTCACTCGGACACTAAGGTGCGTTACACAGTCAAGTGTTAGAAGCAAGGATGTCCATGGGTTGTTCGTGTACGACCATTGAGGGCGGGCCACAATGGACCATTGTAAGTTGTCAGTCCATTCATATGTGTGATGAAAAGTTTATCAAGGATGGAAAAGTTGTCAAGTATGACCGGCAAGTTCAAGGGCACACTATTTACCGCCATATGACACATTCCCTCTAGTTTCGTATGGCTCCCATTCCACCTGAGCAGAACACAAGATTAGCATGTGGGCTCGAAGTATATATGGTGGATTATATGAGTTCTTGAGACCAATCAAATTATTACCTTCTTCGGGGATAGCAAGTCGATTTGGTTAGTGTAACGCAAGTAGCAGTCCTCGGATTCATCGTGGAATACTTCGGTATTATCCCACAAGTACGCCCATGTAGGAGCGCGGAGACGGCTATTGCCATGATCATCCCATGGTTTTTCCTTCATCAGAATGGGTCGACCAACTGGTATGCGCAACCAGGACCATATGGTCAGTAGAACCATAGGTCCACCAATACTTGCTCCTTTTACAGTTCTATAACACGCCTCGTCCAACTACACATACATCAAGCATACATAAGTATCCAGTCGATCAAGCATATGTACTACTACCATGCAATATATGTGGTTTATTACCTGTCGGTACAAGTAAGCAAGTGCCACCGAACCCCAGCTGTGCATATAGCCCCATTCCTAAAATAGAGTGAGCCACATGAATCTGAGCTCATACACACGGGTTATACTTTGATGGGAAGCCCCAATTAAGCCAATCATCACTTCATGCCACTTATTCGAATGTGAGCTCATACACACGGGTTGTACTTTGATAGGAAGTGCAAAAATCATGGAGACGTCCTGCAGAGTGACTGTCATCTCACCACAAGGGAGGTGAAAACTGTGTGTCTCCGGTCTCCATCTATCAACAAGCGTTGTGATCAAATAAGGGTTCATATGCGGCGTCGAACGCGAGACAAGCTGGATGAAAGGGAGAAGTCCAGTCCACTCAACGTATGGAGTGTAGCGCTTATCATATGGCATCTTCTTGCTATGCACCTCCTTGGACCTTAGGTGCAACCACTTGAAGACATGCTTATTCTTCGCGATGTACTGCCCACGATGCTGTTGATCATAATGCCCATTCAAAATAGATTGTCCTTCTATCCTACAAGTGGTTGCAAAGAAACAAGTGAATAAATTAGGTCGGGGAAATTCTCTAGTCCACCAAAAATACATAATAATGCCTCACAATATGAATGCACATTCATTCCATGCCATCTGTAATCCATATATGCTCATTCTAGAAATATGACTATCTATAATCCATATATGTCCATTGCTAATATGAATACACAATAATGACATGCCATCTACACTCCATATATGCCCATCTATAAGCCATATATGCCAAAATAGGACCAAAAATAATCCATATGTGAATACATTCATTCCATATCATCTACACAAATCACAATATGAATACACCATTCAACTAACCCCAATATGCCCATATATACATGTCAAATCTATTCTACTAACCCTAACTAAGCAATTTCACTAATTTATTAACTAACTTTAACAAACTATCATTCTACCACACTTACGAATACAAAGAAATTCGACATTATACCATATACATGCCTCGTTGACAAAGAACTAGGGTTAAGAGGAATAAATTCCACCAGAAAATCACTTTAGATCCGACTGATTTAGCATGTGGAGGTGATTGGAGCTTGGAGGAGAGCCGCCGCCACCATGTCTCTGTGTTTGGGGGGGGGGGGGGCGAAGAGGTATGGCGCTAGGAGGGTTCCGGGGAGGGCGCTCGCGTTGTTTCTAGGGTTAAGTGTGATGGTGCTCGACGTGGCACTTTGTTGGTAACCCCAAGCGCAGGATGTGAAGAGCACAGAAACAAGTTTTCCCTCAGTAAGAAACCGAGGTTATCGAACCAGTAGGAGGAAGGAAACGCCACACAAGTGTTGCAAGCAACATGGAGACCTGCACAACACAAACTCAAGACTTTGCCCCCAACGAATCAGTGAGGTTGTCAAGATCACCAGTTTGATGTAACAAAAGATTAAACGTATGGTGTGGAAGGTAATGGTTTGCAGCAAGTAACAGGTAAGAGTGGAAGATGTATCAATGGTAAAGATTGGACCGGGGTCCATAGTTCACTAGAGGTGCTCTCCTTAGATAAACAACATGGCCTGAAGGGTAAACAAATTATAGCGGGGCAATTGACAGGAACTGAGCAAGGCATAACAATGCAATTACTAGTCAGAAAGATCCTATGAGATTCGATTGGGCAATAAAACAAGATACATAGACCGCCATTGTCACATCCCAAGATTTTCCAAATCTTGTAATGTGAAAAATAAATGAATGAAATAAAACTTTGTTTAAATTTTCAGAGCCAGAAGAAACTTTTGAATTCAAATGGAACTTCAAACCCAATTGAATTAAAAATAAATCCTAAAGAAATCTATAAAGATAAACATTTATTAAAGGAAATTAAAAAGTTTTAAAGTTATTATTTTGGATCTGTTAATAAGAGATTTGGTATTCAAAAGAAAAGATGGATTTATAAATAAAGATTATTTTACAGAACCAAACCTTTGATTTAAACATTTTGTTTTGAATGAAAACAAGGGTTTTATTTAAAAAAATTAGTAAGGATTTGATATCCAACTTTGTTTAAACAAAAGGTTTTATCATTTAATTAAAATATCAAACTTATTAAACTATTTTTAAAAATAAGTTTTCCAAGTATTTCATTTGCTTAAAAACAACCTACTAAAGTGTTTTAGCTTTATTTTAGATTTCAAAACAAACATCTCAAATAGAACAAACCCTATTTGATTTATGGAAGTCTAATATAATAATTAATAATAGACACCAAAATAAAAGGTTAGATTGTTTTAGAACAAATTTCCTAATATTTCCCAAATTAAACCTATTAATTTGATATTGAAAATATTTAGGTTTCAAATAAAGATTTTATTAATAAAATCAAACTCTATTTGATTTCATAACTAAGACTCATTTTATTTAATTATTAATGGACCCTAAAGTAAAAGGATTATATTATTTTCAAAATATTCTTTATTTCCAAATAAAACCTACTGATTTGATTATGAAAGTGTTTGAAATTCAAATGAAGAGTTTATTAAATAAATCAAACCATATTAAATAAATAAAGGACCCTCTTATTTAATTAATAAAAGGTTTTAAAAATATTATTTAATTGATAATTGGTTTATATTGATAAACAGAACCAAAAACCCATTACAAATGTTTGAAATTATTTGAATCATTTGAATGCTTGAATAGTTGGATTAAATTCAAAACAGAAAATAAAATAGAAAAGGAAAAGGATATAGAATAAAAAAAAATGGAAGTGAACCTGACCCAACTGAGACAGCCCATTAAGCCCACTCGCAGCCCACCTCCCCTCTCAGCGAGTGAATCGTTTTCCACCACAGAAGTAACCCGCGAGGACGCTTACAAGTGGACCCCCTCTCGTTTTTTTTTCCACTGGCCGGTGGACCCCACCTCTTCTGTACATCGTCCACACCCGCGCAGCCGTTTCTTCCTTCTCCCTCAACGTCGCTCTGCCGCCATTGATGTCGATTAGTCCGTGTTGATGATCGGCTTAACTCACCCAGAGACCACGCACCTTAAAACGCTCACCCCTCCTCTCGGTTTTCCCCCTGTCACCCCGAAGAAGCACGCCTCCAGGCCGTCGCAATTCGTCCTCGAACAACTTCGTTTCCGACGACCATCCTCGCCAAAATCCGACCAACCCACACCACCCCGAGCCTCCCTGACCACCCTAGTAGCTTCCCCACTCCCTGGCGCATCTCCCTGTGCCAACCATTCATCCGCGGGCGTCCCAGGAAGTTGTCTTCGACAAAGAACAGAAGCGCCGCCGTCTGTCTTTTTCTCTGGTGACGATCCCTGGTAAGAACCGACCACCCCAAGTCCTCTCGATCACGCTCACAGCTCCGCCATGATCTTCCGCGACTAATCATGCTCTCGGTTTGCCCTCTTGAGACCTACAGCGACGACAACGACGACGACCTGCATCACCGCCGTCGGTCCTCTTCTCCGACGATGTTTTCCAGGTGAACCAGACTGCCCCTTCACTTCTCATTCACGCACGCAGCATTGTTTTGATTCCGCGCATCTGACCGCGCCTTCGATTTGCTTTAGGGTGATCTCCAGCATCGACTTCAACCAGAACCAGAGCCGCTCGACGCCGTTTCCAACTCCGGTGGGAGATTGCCGCAACCCTAGTGCGCCCCGAGCCACACCAACCACACGACGTGCTTCACCATAGCTCTGCGATCACGGTGAGCATCCTCCCCTCTCTCCTAACGTTCTGTTTCACCAAGCATCGCCGCCGCCGCTAGCCACCGCCGCCGCCGCTCGCGAATGGTCGAGCACGCGAACACCGTTGGATCCCTATCCAACGCCTGAGATAGAACACTTAAGCCGCGAAGGGGTACGTTATCTGGACCACCCGATCTGACTTAATCCAACGCCCCACAGCGTGATCCACCCTGAACCGGTACCGTCCAACCAGAGCGTGCCGCGTGTCACCTATCTCGTTTTAAAAGAAATTTGAATCTGATTTAATTACAAACTTCAAACCTTTGTAACTTTCAAACCACACGTCCAAATTTTGCAAATTTTATATCAATGAAATCAGGAGAACAAGCCCTAGCCAACCATGGCCTTAGTTTTAAAAATAGTATCTGTTTGCTCGATTAAAATTGCAGAAACATTTGTGTACTTGTTTAGAGTATAAAAATTGTTTAAATTTGATTTTAGGATTAAAACTTTTGCAAAATGGATTTGTGTGACCCTACTGACCCTAGAAACCAACCCATAGTGTTAAAAATGATTTTTGTGAAATTTATGAGGAATTAGTTAACTTAGTCATTTTCTAGCCAAATAAAACTCATTGATTTTATTTTGGAAAATTTTGTGCAAGGAAAACTTTGGAAAAATATCATGGACCAAGCTTACTGACCCAAAACACCAAGCCTTGCCAAGGGCAACTCACTTGGTGAAAAACATAAAGTTTTACTTTAAAAAGAATAATTTTCACCACATAAAATGTTGAATGGATTTTAAAATAGACTTTGGGCAAAACCTCTAACCAATGACTTTGCCATTTTTGGTAAATGACCAATGTGGATCTTACAAAGTTTATAAACCTAGTAGAGACCAACCTTGCAATAGAACCCTCTTTTTACAAGACTTAGGATCCATTGCTTTGTGTATGTAAAATATTGATTGAATGTTGGTTTGGAATGTTACTTGATACTATGCTTGTTTGCTTGATTGTAGTAAAAAAAAATAACAAAGTGTGAGACTAGCAAGATCAAGGAGTAACTATCATTCCCTAACAAAAAGGCAAGTTACACTATCATACAAAAGACCTACTATTTTCATTATACTTAGTGGATTTTGAAAACATGCATGAAAAGAATTTCTATACTTATGTTATGTTAATCCTAATAGGATTCCCTATACACTCCTTAGTAAAAATATTGAAGTTGTACATGCTTAGCCCTGCTATGTTTTGAAAAGAGATACATGTTGAGATTTTACAAAGGTTAAAAAAAAAGAGACTTGTGTTTTACATAATAAAACAAGGACTCAATGAACCACCTAGGTGGTGGACACTTTATACTTTTGGAGAAGGTGGCAACAAAAGGAACCATGTCTATGGCAATTACTTTGTGTTGTGCTCCAAATGAAAACCACCTAGGAAACTTAGAGATTGAACATGTTTCTCCAATTGAGGCTTTCGTGTACAACCACATGCTATTATGGCTCTGGCTTAGTCAACTACACTAGGAAGACCCATACATTGTCTTTAGTTACCGGACATGGGGATCTGGAATGCTTCATGGGGGCTGAAGACAAGCTAGCAATGATGTATGGGAGGACCTTTTGGAAAGACTTCGTCACACTCTCAGTCTGCCAGTACTCCATCTTGGTGAGCACTAATCCAGTAGGCCACTGGGGGCACCAAGATGGGATTGTGTCATGTGGGTAAAGTGTACTCCTTCTGCAGAAGTTAACAAAAATCTAAGTACTTAGCCGTGTCCCCGGTTATGGACAATACTGAGCAACTAAAGTTTGAACCATGGGAGATCTCGACATTCCAACTTCTAATATAAAAACTTGATGCACTTGGGGGTACCAAGGAATTCAAAGAGATTTTGGTTAAGCTTGTTGCACTTGGGGTTTACCAAGGTGCTCAAGAGCATGATGTACTTGGAGTTACCAAGTAGCTCAAAGGAATTTTGACAAGGACTTGAACACTTGTGTTTCTACCAAGGAGTTCAAGGAACTTGGAAAGAAGATTTGACAAAGGACAAAACCATTTTCAAAAGATAGGATAAATGTTGCTTTATGCAAAAAGCCTTAATACTCTACTTAGCCAAATTTGCATGTATTGATAGGATCCACTCCTATTTACATAAAGGTGAAACTTGCCAATACAATTCCAATGTATTAACCCTTGTGGCTGTAACTTGTAATGTTGCAGGTTGATTGTTTTATTAAATGAAGATTGTTTGATTGACTAGGACTACAGAGTCTACAACCAACATCTGCCTGTGGTACTATGAAGATGAAGGCCCCATGACTATAGTTATTCCGCTGCAATATAATGTAATAGCCAAATGAGCTATGTATGATGTAATAAAATTATGTATTCCTGGTTATAAAGTTATAATATGACCCTTGTATCTTGATATTACATCTTAACTGTGGATGCTAGCTATTGATCCAGGGACTAGCATTGTAAAACACAGGAGGGATCTACCATATTGGGTAGGGACCTCTACAGATGGTATCAGAGCATTGTGTTGCCTGTAGGATTTGTAAACCCTAGGATTGGACAAAAACCCTTATAAAAATAGGAGTGTATTTGTTCCAAAAACTTATTTACAAAAACACTTGTAAACTCTTTCCTTAACCATTTTGTTTTCAACTCTACATCTTTTCTGCTTCAACTTGATGGAGAAACCTACCCCATGGCCAAAGACTACACCATGTACAAAGGACTTCTTCAACTTCTTCAACTCTAATGACTTCAACTTCTTCAACTCTAATGACTTCAACATCTTCAGCATATTCCCCAAGGACTTCCAACTTGAAAACTACTAAGGACCACAAGTGAAACAAGGAAATCTTGCTCAAGAGTTAGAGACTGAGGAAATGCAAAAGTTAGAAAGAGCCTACATCCCTTGAAGTTTTGACCAAGAAATTCTCCTAAGAAAGCCAAGATCTCATACAAGAAGAATCAACCCAGAAGGAAAGAAAGATCACAAGTGAACCATATAGATGGACCACCATAATATAGTTAAGTCAAAAACACACCAACCTGAGAGGTGTAACAAAAATGTTTTGTTGCCTAAGTATGTGCTTGAACTTGTTTGAGTGAAATGATTGTTGTGATTGCATGCACAATTGTTTGTGTGAATTGTGATGTGTGTGAGTAGAAATATTTCCTTAGAGACATCTTGCCCATTCTAATCTTCCTTCAACCCAAACAGATGACTACACCAAAGGACTCCAAAGTTGATGACACCAACACCAACCAAGCTGACAGCCTGGGAGATCTCATAGCAACCCAACATCAGTTGAACCAATTGACAGCTCAGTTCCTATCCAACAATAATAATGAAGATCCAGCACTTCAAAAGTTTTTGGAGGAACAATCTCAACTAATGCTTAAGGTGACTAATCAAATGATTAGCATGGAAGAAAATTTTCCTAGAAGAAAGTATGATAGCAAAGATGACAAGAATGTTGTTCTAGATAGAGCCCCAGCTTGCATTATTTGTGGAGACAAGGAACACACTTCCAAGGAGCATGAAGGACAATGCCCAAATTGTGATGAAGACCATCCTGTTGGTGAATGCCCTACCTCTCAAGCTACTTGCTACCTTTGTGAAGGAAGTGATCATACTCCTGGCCTATGCCCTATCTATGCCATGGTGGAACAAAGGAAACAAGAAGGACCCAAGTCTACCAAAGGAAAAGGACCACTTCTACCTCCTAACAAGACAACCCAATTCAAAGGATCTAGAAAAATTAAGAAACCCAAGCAAGACATGAGCCTTGTGCAATGTCGTAAATGTAAGGAAATGGGACACTACTCCAGTGCATGCCCAGGGAACATAAGGAATAAAGGAATTGACCAAGTGTGGTGTAACAACTGTAATGAACCAGGTCACTTTGTAGCAACTTGCCCTCAAGAGCCACGTAAAGAACTCAATGACATTCATTGCTTCAACTGCAAGAATCCGGGACACTATGCAAGCAACTGTCCAGAAAGGATGAAGAACAAGTTGAACAAGCCTATGGAGAAACTCAATCTTGGCCCATGAGTCAAGCGTAAGAACAAAGCAAAAGTTTAACTTAGAAAAATTTCCAGGACCCAAGAAGGCCAATATGTAATTTTTGTTTGAAAATTTTTAAGGGTGGTAGTACCCTAGTTGTTTGAACTTGATTGAAACCCTAGCTTCCCCAAATCTCGGGACGAGATTTATTTTAAGGGTGGTAGCCTGTCACATCCCAAGATTTTCCAAATCTTGTAATGTGAAAAATAAATGAATGAAATAAAACTTTGTTTAAATTTTCAGAGCCAGAAGAAACTTTTGAATTCAAATGGAACTTCAAACCCAATTGAATTAAAAATAAATCCTAAAGAAATCTATAAAGATAAACATTTATTAAAGGAAATTAAAAAGTTTTAAAGTTATTATTTTGGATCTGTTAATAAGAGATTTGGTATTCAAAAGAAAAGATGGATTTATAAATAAAGATTATTTTACAGAACCAAACCTTTGATTTAAACATTTTGTTTTGAATGAAAACAAGGGTTTTATTTAAATAAATTAGTAAGGATTTGATATCCAACTTTGTTTAAACAAAAGGTTTTATCATTTAATTAAAATATCAAACTTATTAAACTATTTTTAAAAATAAGTTTTCCAAGTATTTCATTTGCTTAAAAACAACCTACTAAAGTGTTTTAGCTTTATTTTAGATTTCAAAACAAACATCTCAAATAGAACAAACCCTATTTGATTTATGGAAGTCTAATATAATAATTAATAATAGACACCAAAATAAAAGGTTAGTTTGTTTTAGAACAAATTTCCTAATATTTCCCAAATTAAACCTATTAATTTGATATTGAAAATATTTAGGTTTCAAATAAAGATTTTATTAATAAAATCAAACTCTATTTGATTTCATAACTAAGACTCATTTTATTTAATTATTAATGGACCCTAAAGTAAAAGGATTATATTATTTTCAAAATATTCTTTATTTCCAAATAAAACCTACTGATTTGATTATGAAAGTGTTTGAAATTCAAATGAAGAGTTTATTAAATAAATCAAACCATATTAAATAAATAAAGGACCCTCTTATTTAATTAATAAAAGGTTTTAAAAATATTATTTAATTGATAATTGGTTTATATTGATAAACAGAACCAAAAACCCATTACAAATGTTTGAAATTATTTGAATCATTTGAATGCTTGAATAGTTGGATTAAATTCAAAACAGAAAATAAAATAGAAAAGGAAAAAGATATAGAATAAAAAAAAATGGAAGTGAACCTGACCCAACTGAGACAGCCCATTAAGCCCACTCGCAGCCCACCTCCCCTCTAAGGGAGTGAATCGTTTTCCACCACAGAAGTAACCCGCGAGGATGCTTACAAGTGGACCCCCTCTCGTTTTTTTTTCCACTGGCCGATGGACCCCACCTCTTCTGTACATCGTCCACACCCGCGCAGCCGTTTCTTCCTTCTCCCTCAACGTCGCTCTGCCGCCATTGATGTCGATTAGTCCGCGTTGATGATCGGCTTAACTCACCCAGAGACCACGCACCTTAAAACGCTCACCCCTCCTCTCGGTTTTCCCCCTGTCACCCCGAAGAAGCACGCCTCCAGGCCGTCGCAATTCGTCCTCGAACAACTTCGTTTCCGACGACCATCCTCGCCAAAATCCGACCAACCCACACCACCCCGAGCCTCCCTGACCACCCTAGTAGCTTCCCCACTCCCTGGCGCATCTCCCTGTGCCAACCATTCATCCGCGGGCGTCCCAGGAAGTTGTCTTCGACAAAGAACAGAAGCGCCGCCGTCTGTCTTTTTCTCCGGTGACGATCCCTGGTAAGAACCGACCACCCCAAGTCCTCTCGATCACGCTCACAGCTCCGCCATGATCTTCCGCGACTAATCATGCTCTCGGTTTGCCCTCTTGAGACCTACAGCGACGACAACGACGACGACCTGCATCACCGCCGTCGGTCCTCTTCTCCGACGACGTTTTCCAGGTGAACCAGACTGCCCCTTCACTTCTCATTCACGCACGCAGCATTGTTTTGATTCCGCGCATCTGACCGCGCCTTCGATTTGCTTTAGGGTGATCTGCAGCATCGACTTCAACCAGAACCAGAGCCGCTCGACGCCGTTTCCAACTCCGGTGGGAGATTGCCGCAACCCTAGTGCGCCCCGAGCCACACCGACCACACGACGTGCTTCACCATAGCTCTGCGATCACGGTGAGCATCCTCCCCTCTCTCCTAACGTTCTGTTTCACCAAGCATCGCCGCAATCTGACCGCCGCCGCCGCTAGCCACCGCCGCCGCCGCTCGCGAATGGTCGAGCACGCGAACACCGTTGGATCCCTATCCAACGCCTGAGATAGAACACTTAAGCCGCGAAGGGGTACGTTATCTGGACCACCCGATCTGACTTAATCCAACGCCCCACAGCGTGATCCACCCTGAACCGGTACCGTCCAACCAGAGCGTGCCGCGTGTCACCTATCTCGTTTTAAAAGAAATTTGAATCTGATTTAATTACAAACTTCAAACCTTTGTAACTTTCAAACCACACGTCCAAATTTTGCAAATTTTATATCAATGAAATCAGGAGAACAAGCCCTAGCCAACCATGGCCTTAGTTTTAAAAATAGTATCTGTTTGCTCGATTAAAATTGCAGAAACATTTGTGTACTTGTTTAGAGTATAAAAATTGTTTAAATTTGATTTTAGGATTAAAACTTTTGCAAAATGGATTTGTGTGACCCTACTGACCCTAGAAACCAACCCATAGTGTTAAAAATGATTTTTGTGAAATTTATGAGGAATTAGTTAACTTAGTCATTTTCTAGCCAAATAAAACTCATTGATTTTATTTTGGAAAATTTTGTGCAAGGAAAACTTTGGAAAAATATCATGGACCAAGCTTACTGACCCAAAACACCAAGCCTTGCCAAGGGCAACTCACTTGGTGAAAAACATAAAGTTTTACTTTAAAAAGAATAATTTTCACCACATAAAATGTTGAATGGATTTTAAAATAGACTTTGGGCAAAACCTCTAACCAATGACTTTGCCATTTTTGGTAAATGACCAATGTGGATCTTACAAAGTTTATAAACCTAGTAGAGACCAACCTTGCAATAGAACCCTCTTTTTACAAGACTTAGGATCCATTGCTTTGTGTATGTAAAATATTGATTGAATGTTGGTTTGGAATGTTACTTGATACTATGCTTGTTTGCTTGATTGTAGTAAAAAAAAATAACAAAGTGTGAGACTAGCAAGATCAAGGAGTAACTATCATTCCCTAACAAAAAGGCAAGTTACACTATCATACAAAAGACCTACTATTTTCATTATACTTAGTGGATTTTGAAAACATGCATGAAAAGAATTTCTATACTTATGTTATGTTAATCCTAATAGGATTCCCTATACACTCCTTAGTAAAAATATTGAAGTTGTACATGCTTAGCCCTGCTATGTTTTGAAAAGAGATACATGTTGAGATTTTACAAAGGTTAAAAAAAAAGAGACTTGTGTTTTACATAATAAAACAAGGACTCAATGAACCACCTAGGTGGTGGACACTTTATACTTTTGGAGAAGGTGGCAACAAAAGGAACCATGTCTATGGCAATTACTTTGTGTTGTGCTCCAAATGAAAACCACCTAGGAAACTTAGAGATTGAACATGTTTCTCCAATTGAGGCTTTCGTGTACAACCACATGCTATTATGGCTCTGGCTTAGTCAACTACACTAGGAAGACCCATACATTGTCTTTAGTTACCGGACATGGGGATCTGGAATGCTTCATGGGGGCTGAAGACAAGCTAGCAATGATGTATGGGAGGACCTTTTGGAAAGACTTCGTCACACTCTCAGTTTTCCAGTACTCCATCTTGGTGAGCACTAATCCAGTAGGCCACTGGGGGCAACAAGATGGGATTGTGTCATGTGGGTAAAGTGTACTCCTTCTGCAGAAGTTAACAAAAATCTAAGTACTTAGCCGTGTCCCCGGTTATGGACAATACTGAGCAACTAAAGTTTGAACCATGGGAGATCTCGACATTCCAACTTCTAATATAAAAACTTGATGCACTTGGGGGTACCAAGGAATTCAAAGAGATTTTGGTTAAGCTTGTTGCACTTGGGGTTTACCAAGGTGCTCAAGAGCATGATGTACTTGGAGTTACCAAGTAGCTCAAAGGAATTTTGACAAGGACTTGAACACTTGTGTTTCTACCAAGGAGTTCAAGGAACTTGGAAAGAAGATTTGACAAAGGACAAAACCATTTTCAAAAGATAGGATAAATGTTGCTTTATGCAAAAAGCCTTAATACTCTACTTAGCCAAATTTGCATGTATTGATAGGATCCACTCCTATTTACATAAAGGTGAAACTTGCCAATACAATTCCAATGTATTGACCCTTGTGGCTGTAACTTGTAATGTTGCAGGTTGATTGTTTTATTAAATTAAGATTGTTTGATTGACTAGGACTACAGAGTCTACAACCAACATCTGCCTGTGGTACTATGAAGATGAAGGCCCCATGACTATAGTTATTCCGCTGCAATATAATGTAATAGCCAAATGAGCTATGTATGATGTAATAAAATTATGTATTCCTGGTTATAAAGTTATAATATGACCCTTGTATCTTGATATTACATCTTAACTGTGGATGCTAGCTATTGATCCAGGGACTAGCATTGTAAAACACAGGAGGGATCTACCATATTGGGTAGGGACCTCTACAGATGGTATCAGAGCATTGTGTTGCCTGTAGGATTTGTAAACCCTAGGATTGGACAAAAACCCTTATAAAAATAGGAGTGTATTTGTTCCAAAAACTTATTTACAAAAACACTTGTAAACTCTTTCCTTAACCATTTTGTTTTCAACTCTACATCTTTTCTGCTTCAACTTGATGGAGAAACCTACCCCATGGCCAAAGACTACACCATGTACAAAGGACTTCTTCAACTTCTTCAACTCTAATGACTTCAACTTCTTCAACTCTAATGACTTCAACATGTTCAGCATATTCCCCAAGGACTTCCAACTTGAAAACTACTAAGGACCACAAGTGAAACAAGGAAATCTTGCTCAAGAGTTAGAGACTGAGGAAATGCAAAAGTTAGAAAGAGCCTACATCCCTTGAAGTTTTGACCAAGAAATTCTCCTAAGAAAGCCAAGATCTCATACAAGAAGAATCAACCCAGAAGGAAAGAAAGATCACAAGTGAACCATATAGATGGACCACCATAATATAGTTAAGTCAAAAACACACCAACCTGAGAGGTGTAACAAAAATGTTTTGTTGCCTAAGTATGTGCTTGAACTTGTTTGAGTGAAATGATTGTTGTGATTGCATGCACAATTGTTTGTGTGAATTGTGATGTGTGTGAGTAGAAATATTTCCTTAGAGACATCTTGCCCATTCTAATCTTCCTTCAACCCGAACAGATGACTACACCAAAGGACTCCAAAGTTGATGACACCAACACCAACCAAGCTGACAGCCTGGGAGATCTCATAGCAACCCAACATCAGTTGAACCAATTGACAGCTCAGTTCCTAGCCAACAATAATAATGAAGATCCAGCACTTCAAAAGTTTTTGGAGGAACAATCTCAACTAATGCTTAAGGTGACTAATCAAATGATTAGCATGGAAGAAAATTTTCCTAGAAGAAAGTATGATAGCAAAGATGACAAGAATGTTGTTCTAGATAGAGCCCCAGCTTGCATTATTTGTGGAGACAAGGAACACACTTCCAAGGAGCATGAAGGACAATGCCCAAATTGTGATGAAGACCATCCTGTTGGTGAATGCCCTACCTCTCAAGCTACTTGTTACCTTTGTGAAGGAAGTGATCATACTCCTGGCCTATGCCCTATCTATGCCATGGTGGAACAAAGGAAACAAGAAGGACCCAAGTCTACCAAAGGAAAAGGACCACTTCTACCTCCTAACAAGACAACCCAATTCAAAGGATCTAGAAAAATTAAGAAACCCAAGCAAGACATGAGCCTTGTGCAATGTCGTAAATGTAAGGAAATGGGACACTACTCCAGTGCATGCCCAGGGAACATAAGGAATAAAGGAATTGACCAAGTGTGGTGTAACAACTGTAATGAACCAGGTCACTTTGTAGCAACTTGCCCTCAAGAGCCACGTAAAGAACTCAATGACATTCATTGCTTCAACTGCAAGAATCTGGGACACTATGCAAGCAACTGTCCAGAAAGGATGAAGAACAAGTTGAACAAGCCTATGGAGAAACTCAATCTTGGCCCATGAGTCAAGCGTAAGAACAAAGCAAAAGTTTAACTTAGAAAAATTTCCAGGACCCAAGAAGGCCAATATGTAATTTTTGTTTGAAAATTTTTAAGGGTGGTAGTACCCTAGTTGTTTGAACTTGATTGAAACCCTAGCTTCCCCAAATCTCGGGACGAGATTTATTTTAAGGGTGGTAGCCTGTCACATCCCAAGATTTTCCAAATCTTGTAATGTGAAAAATAAATGAATGAAATAAAACTTTGTTTAAATTTTCAGAGCCAGAAGAAACTTTTGTATTCAAATGGAACTTCAAACCCAATTGAATTAAAAATAAATCCTAAAGAAATCTATAAAGATAAACATTTATTAAAGGAAATTAAAAAGTTTTAAAGTTATTATTTTGGATCTGTTAATAAGAGATTTGGTATTCAAAAGAAAAGATGGATTTATAAATAAAGATTATTTTACAGAACCAAACCTTTGATTTAAACATTTTGTTTTGAATGAAAACAAGGGTTTTATTTAAATAAATTAGTAAGGATTTGATATCCAACTTTGTTTAAACAAAAGGTTTTATCATTTAATTAAAATATCAAACTTATTAAACTATTTTTAAAAATAAGTTTTCCAAGTATTTCATTTGCTTAAAAACAACCTACTAAAGTGTTTTAGCTTTATTTTAGATTTCAAAACAAACATCTCAAATAGAACAAACCCTATTTGATTTATGGAAGTCTAATATAATAATTAATAATAGACACCAAAATAAAAGGTTAGTTTGTTTTAGAACAAATTTCCTAATATTTCCCAAATTAAACCTATTAATTTGATATTGAAAATATTTAGGTTTCAAATAAAGATTTTATTAATAAAATCAAACTCTATTTGATTTCATAACTAAGACTCATTTTATTTAATTATTAATGGACCCTAAAGTAAAAGGATTATATTATTTTCAAAATATTCTTTATTTCCAAATAAAACCTACTGATTTGATTATGAAAGTGTTTGAAATTCAAATGAAGAGTTTATTAAATAAATCAAACCATATTAAATAAATAAAGGACCCTCTTATTTAATTAATAAAAGGTTTTAAAAATATTATTTAATTGATAATTGGTTTATATTGATAAACAGAACCAAAAACCCATTACAAATGTTTGAAATTATTTGAATCATTTGAATGCTTGAATAGTTGGATTAAATTCAAAACAGAAAATAAAATAGAAAAGGAAAAGGATATAGAATAAAAAAAAATGGAAGTGAACCTGACCCAACTGAGACAGCCCATTAAGCCCACTCGCAGCCCACCTCCCCTCTCAGCGAGTGAATCGTTTTCCACCACAGAAGTAACCCGCGAGGACGCTTACAAGTGGACCCCCTCTCGTTTTTTTTTTCCACTGGCCGGTGGACCCCACCTCTTCTGTACATCGTCCACACCCGCGCAGCCGTTTCTTCCTTCTCCCTCAACGTCGCTCTGCCGCCATTGATGTCGATTAGTCCGCGTTGATGATCGGCTTAACTCACCCAGAGACCACGCACCTTAAAACGCTCACCCCTCCTCTCGGTTTTCCCCCTGTCACCCCGAAGAAGCACGCCTCCAGGCCGTCGCAATTCGTCCTCGAACAACTTCGTTTCCGACGACCATCCTCGCCAAAATCCGACCAACCCACACCACCCCGAGCCTCCCTGACCACCCTAGTAGCTTCCCCACTCCCTGGCGCATCTCCCTGTGCCAACCATTCATCCGCGGGCGTCCCAGGAAGTTGTCTTCGACAAAGAACAGAAGCGCCGCCGTCTGTCTTTTTCTCCGGTGACGATCCCTGGTAAGAACCGACCACCCCAAGTCCTCTCGATCACGCTCACAGCTCCGCCATGATCTTCCGCGACTAATCATGCTCTCGGTTTGCCCTCTTGAGACCTACAGCGACGAGAACGACGACGACCTGCATCACCGCCGTCGGTCCTCTTCTCCGACGACGTTTTCCAGGTGAACCAGACTGCCCCTTCACTTCTCATTCACGCACGCAGCATTGTTTTGATTCCGCGCATCTGACCGCGCCTTCGATTTGCTTTAGGGTGATCTGCAGCATCGACTTCAACCAGAACCAGAGCCGCTCGACGCCGTTTCCAACTCTGGTGGGAGATTGCCGCAACCCTAGTGCGCCCCGAGCCACACCGACCACACGACGTGCTTCACCATAGCTCTGCGATCACGGTGAGCATCCTCCCCTCTCTCCTAACGTTCTGTTTCACCAAGCATCGCTGCAATCTGACCGCCGCCGCCGCTAGCCACCGCCGCCGCCGCTCGCGAATGGTCGAGCACGCGAACACCGTTGGATCCCTATCCAACGCCTGAGATAGAACACTTAAGCCGCGAAGGGGTACGTTATCTGGACCACCCGATCTGACTTAATCCAACGCCCCATAGCGTGATCCACCCCAAACCGGTACCGTCCAACCAGAGCGTGCCGCGTGTCACCTATCTCGTTTTAAAAGAAATTTGAATCTGATTTAATTACAAACTTCAAACCTTTGTAACTTTCAAACCACACGTCCAAATTTTGCAAATTTTATATCAATGAAATCAGGAGAACAAGCCCTAGCCAACCATGGCCTTAGTTTTAAAAATAGTATCTGTTTGCTCGATTAAAATTGCAGAAACATTTGTGTACTTGTTTAGAGTATAAAAATTGTTTAAATTTGATTTTAGGATTAAAACTTTTGCAAAATGGATTTGTGTGACCCTACTGACCCTAGAAACCAACCCATAGTGTTAAAAATGATTTTTGTGAAATTTATGAGGAATTAGTTAACTTAGTCATTTTCTAGCCAAATAAAACTCATTGATTTTATTTTGGAAAATTTTGTGCAAGGAAAACTTTGGAAAAATATCATGGACCAAGCTTACTGACCCAAAACACCAAGCCTTGCCAAGGGCAACTCACTTGGTGAAAAACATAAAGTTTTACTTTAAAAAGAATAATTTTCACCACATAAAATGTTGAATGGATTTTAAAATAGACTTTGGGCAAAACCTCTAACCAATGACTTTGCCATTTTTGGTAAATGACCAATGTGGATCTTACAAAGTTTATAAACCTAGTAGAGACCAACCTTGCAATAGAACCCTCTTTTTACAAGACTTAGGATCCATTGCTTTGTGTATGTAAAATATTGATTGAATGTTGGTTTGGAATGTTACTTGATACTATGCTTGTTTGCTTGATTGTAGTAAAAAAAAATAACAAAGTGTGAGACTAGCAAGATCAAGGAGTAACTATCATTCCCTAACAAAAAGGCAAGTTACACTATCATACAAAAGACCTACTATTTTCATTATACTTAGTGGATTTTGAAAACATGCATGAAAAGAATTTCTATACTTATGTTATGTTAATCCTAATAGGATTCCCTATACACTCCTTAGTAAAAATATTGAAGTTGTACATGCTTAGCCCTGCTATGTTTTGAAAAGAGATACATGTTGAGATTTTACAAAGGTTAAAAAAAAAAGAGACTTGTGTTTTACATAATAAAACAAGGACTCAATGAACCACCTAGGTGGTGGACACTTTATACTTTTGGAGAAGGTGGCAACAAAAGGAACCATGTCTATGGCAATTACTTTGTGTTGTGCTCCAAATGAAAACCACCTAGGAAACTTAGAGATTGAACATGTTTCTCCAATTGAGGCTTTCGTGTACAACCACATGCTATTATGGCTCTGGCTTAGTCAACTACACTAGGAAGACCCATACATTGTCTTTAGTTACCGGACATGGGGATCTGGAATGCTTCATGGGGGCTGAAGACAAGCTAGCAATGATGTATGGGAGGACCTTTTGGAAAGACTTCGTCACACTCTCAGTCTGCCAGTACTCCATCTTGGTGAGCACTAATCCAGTAGGCCACTGGGGGCAACAAGATGGGATTGTGTCATGTGGGTAAAGTGTACTCCTTCTGCAGAAGTTAACAAAAATCTAAGTACTTAGCCGTGTCCCCGGTTATGGACAATACTGAGAAACTAAAGTTTGAACCATGGGAGATCTCGACATTCCAACTTCTAATATAAAAACTTGATGCACTTGGGGGTACCAAGGAATTCAAAGAGATTTTGGTTAAGCTTGTTGCACTTGGGGTTTACCAAGGTGCTCAAGAGCATGATGTACTTGGAGTTACCAAGTAGCTCAAAGGAATTTTGACAAGGACTTGAACACTTGTGTTTCTACCAAGGAGTTCAAGGAACTTGGAAAGAAGATTTGACAAAGGACAAAACCATTTTCAAAAGATAGGATAAATGTTGCTTTATGCAAAAAGCCTTAATACTCTACTTAGCCAAATTTGCATGTATTGATAGGATCCACTCCTATTTACATAAAGGTGAAACTTGCCAATACAATTCCAATGTATTGACCCTTGTGGCTGTAACTTGTAATGTTGCAGGTTGATTGTTTTATTAAATGAAGATTGTTTGATTGACTAGGACTACAGAGTCTACAACCAACATCTGCCTGTGGTACTATGAAGATGAAGGCCACATGACTATAGTTATTCCGCTGCAATATAATGTAATAGCCAAATGAGCTATGTATGATGTAATAAAATTATGTATTCCTGGTTATAAAGTTATAATATGACCCTTGTATCTTGATATTACATCTTAACTGTGGATGCTAGCTATTGATCCAGGGACTAGCATTGTAAAACACAGGAGGGATCTACCATATTGGGTAGGGACCTCTACAGATGGTATCAGAGCATTGTGTTGCCTGTAGGATTTGTAAACCCTAGGATTGGACAAAAACCCTTATAAAAATAGGAGTGTATTTGTTCCAAAAACTTATTTACAAAAACACTTGTAAACTCTTTCCTTAACCATTTTGTTTTCAACTCTACATCTTTTCTGCTTCAACTTGATGGAGAAACCTACCCCATGGCCAAAGACTACACCATGTACAAAGGACTTCTTCAACTTCTTCAACTCTAATGACTTCAACTTCTTCAACTCTAATGACTTCAACATCTTTAGCATATTCCCCAAGGACTTCCAACTTGAAAACTACTAAGGACCACAAGTGAAACAAGGAAATCTTGCTCAAGAGTTAGAGACTGAGGAAATGCAAAAGTTAGAAAGAGCCTACATCCCTTGAAGTTTTGACCAAGAAATTCTCCTAAGAAAGCCAAGATCTCATACAAGAAGAATCAACCCAGAAGGAAAGAAAGATCACAAGTGAACCATATAGATGGACCACCATAATATAGTTAAGTCAAAAACACACCAACCTGAGAGGTGTAACAAAAATGTTTTGTTGCCTAAGTATGTGCTTGAACTTGTTTGAGTGAAATGATTGTTGTGATTGCATGCACAATTGTTTGTGTGAATTGTGATGTGTGTGAGTAGAAATATTTCCTTAGAGACATCTTGCCCATTCTAATTTTCCTTCAACCCAAACAGATGACTACACCAAAGGACTCCAAAGTTGATGACACCAACACCAACCAAGCTGACAGCCTGGGAGATCTCATAGCAACCCAACATCAGTTGAACCAATTGACAGCTCAGTTCCTAGCCAACAATAATAATGAAGATCCAGCACTTCAAAAGTTTTTGGAGGAACAATATCAACTAATGCTTAAGGTGACTAATCAAATGATTAGCATGGAAGAAAATTTTCCTAGAAGAAAGTATGATAGCAGAGATGACAAGAATGTTGTTCTAGATAGAGCCCCAGCTTGCATTATTTGTGGAGACAAGGAACACACTTCCAAGGAGCATGAAGGACAATGCCCAAATTGTGATGAAGACCATCCTGTTGGTGAATGCCCTACCTCTCAAGCTACTTGCTACCTTTGTGAAGGAAGTGATCATACTCCTGGCCTATGCCCTATCTATGCCATGGTGGAACAAAGGAAACAAGAAGGACCCAAGTCTACCAAAGGAAAAGGACCACTTCTACCTCCTAACAAGACAACCCAATTCAAAGGATCTAGAAAAATTAAGAAACCCAAGCAAGACATGAGCCTTGTGCAATGTCGTAAATGTAAGGAAATGGGACACTACTCCAGTGCATGCCCAGGGAACATAAGGAATAAAGGAATTGACCAAGTGTGGTGTAACAACTGTAATGAACCAGGTCACTTTGTAGCAACTTGCCCTCAAGAGCCACGTAAAGAACTCAATGACATTCATTGCTTCAACTGCAAGAATCCGGGACACTATGCAAGCAACTGTCCAGAAAGGATGAAGAACAAGTTGAACAAGCCTATGGAGAAACTCAATCTTGGCCCATGAGTCAAGCGTAAGAACAAAGCAAAAGTTTAACTTAGAAAAATTTCCAGGACCCAAGAAGGCCAATATGTAATTTTTGTTTGAAAATTTTTAAGGGTGGTAGTACCCTAGTTGTTTGAACTTGATTGAAACCCTAGCTTCCCCAAATCTCGGGACGAGATTTATTTTAAGGGTGGTAGCCTGTCACATCCCAAGATTTTCCAAATCTTGTAATGTGAAAAATAAATGAATGAAATAAAACTTTGTTTAAATTTTCAGAGCCAGAAGAAACTTTTGAATTCAAATGGAACTTCAAACCCAATTGAATTAAAAATAAATCCTAAAGAAATCTATAAAGATAAACATTTATTAAAGGAAATTAAAAAGTTTTAAAGTTATTATTTTGGATCTGTTAATAAGAGATTTGGTATTCAAAAGAAAAGATGGATTTATAAATAAAGATTATTTTACAGAACCAAACCTTTGATTTAAACATTTTGTTTTGAATGAAAACAAGGGTTTTATTTAAATAAATTAGTAAGGATTTGATATCCAACTTTGTTTAAACAAAAGGTTTTATCATTTAATTAAAATATCAAACTTATTAAACTATTTTTAAAAATAAGTTTTCCAAGTATTTCATTTGCTTAAAAACAACCTACTAAAGTGTTTTAGCTTTATTTTAGATTTCAAAACAAACATCTCAAATAGAACAAACCCTATTTGATTTATGGAAGTCTAATATAATAATTAATAATAGACACCAAAATAAAAGGTTAGTTTGTTTTAGAACAAATTTCCTAATATTTCCCAAATTAAACCTATTAATTTGATATTGAAAATATTTAGGTTTCAAATAAAGATTTTATTAATAAAATCAAACTCTATTTGATTTCATAACTAAGACTCATTTTATTTAATTATTAATGGACCCTAAAGTAAAAGGATTATATTATTTTCAAAATATTCTTTATTTCCAAATAAAACCTACTGATTTGATTATGAAAGTGTTTGAAATTCAAATGAAGAGTTTATTAAATAAATCAAACCATATTAAATAAATAAAGGACCCTCTTATTTAATTAATAAAAGGTTTTAAAAATATTATTTAATTGATAATTGGTTTATATTGATAAACAGAACCAAAAACCCATTACAAATGTTTGAAATTATTTGAATCATTTGAATGCTTGAATAGTTGGATTAAATTCAAAACAGAAAATAAAATAGAAAAGGAAAAGGATATAGAATAAAAAAAAATGGAAGTGAACCTGACCCAACTGAGACAGCCCATTAAGCCCACTCGCAGCCCACCTCCCCTCTCAGCGAGTGAATCGTTTTCCACCACAGAAGTAACCCGCGAGGACGCTTACAAGTGGACCCCCTCTCGTTTTTTTTTCCACTGGCCGGTGGACCCCACCTCTTCTGTACATCGTCCACACCCGCGCAGCCGTTTCTTCCTTCTCCCTCAACGTCGCTCTGCCGCCATTGATGTCGATTAATCCGCGTTGATGATCGGCTTAACTCACCCAGAGACCACGCACCTTAAAACGCTCACCCCTCCTCTCGGTTTTCCCCCTGTCACCCCGAAGAAGCACGCCTCCAGGCCGTCGCAATTCGTCCTCGAACAACTTCGTTTCCGACGACCATCCTCGCCAAAATCCGACCAACCCACACCACCCCGAGCCTCCCTGACCACCCTAGTAGCTTCCCCACTCCCTGGCGCATCTCCCTGTGCCAACCATTCATCCGCGGGCGTCCCTGGAAGTTGTCTTCGACAAAGAACAGAAGCGCCGCCGTCTGTCTTTTTCTCCGGTGACGATCCCTGGTAAGAACCGACCACCCCAAGTCCTCTCGATCACGCTCACAGCTCCGCCATGATCTTCCGCGACTAATCATGCTCTCGGTTTGCCCTCTTGAGACCTACAGCGACGACAACGACGACGACCTGCATCACCGCCGTCGGTCCTCTTCTCCGACGACGTTTTCCAGGTGAACCAGACTGCCCCTTCACTTCTCATTCACGCACGCAGCATTGTTTTGATTCCGCGCATCTGACCGCGCCTTCGATTTGCTTTAGGGTGATCTGCAGCATCGACTTCAACCAGAACCAGAGCCGCTCGACGCCGTTTCCAACTCCGGTGGGAGATTGCCGCAACCCTAGTGCGCCCCGAGCCACACCGACCACACGACGTGCTTCACCATAGCTCTGCGATCACGGTGAGCATCCTCCCCTCTCTCCTAACGTTCTGTTTCACCAAGCATCGCCGCAATCTGACCGCCGCCGCCGCTAGCCACCGCCGGCGCCACTCGCGAATGGTCGAGCACGCGAACACCGTTGGATCCCTATCCAACGCCTGAGATAGAACACTTAAGCCGCGAAGGGGTACGTTATCTGGACCACCCGATCTGACTTAATCCAACGCCCCACAGCGTGATCCACCCCGAACCGGTACCGTCCAACCAGAGCGTGCCGCGTGTCACCTATCTCGTTTTAAAAGAAATTTGAATCTGATTTAATTACAAACTTCAAACCTTTGTAACTTTCAAACCACACGTCCAAATTTTGCAAATTTTATATCAATGAAATCAGGAGAACAAGCCCTAGCCAACCATGGCCTTAGTTTTAAAAATAGTATCTGTTTGCTTGATTAAAATTGCAGAAACATTTGTGTACTTGTTTAGAGTATAAAAATTGTTTAAATTTGATTTTAGGATTAAAACTTTTGCAAAATGGATTTGTGTGACCCTACTGACCCTAGAAACCAACCCATAGTGTTAAAAATGATTTTTGTGAAATTTATGAGGAATTAGTTAACTTAGTCATTTTCTAGCCAAATAAAATTCATTGATTTTATTTTGGAAAAGTTTGTGCAAGGAAAACTTTGGAAAAATATCATGGACCAAGCTTACTGACCCAAAGCACCAAGCCTTGCCAAGGGCAACTCACTTGGTGAAAAACATAAAGTTTTACTTTAAAAAGAATAATTTTCACCACATAAAATGTTGAATGGATTTTAAAATAGACTTTGGGCAAAACCTCTAACCAATGACTTTGCCATTTTTGGTAAATGACCAATGTGGATCTTACAAAGTTTATAAACCTAGTAGAGACCAACCTTGCAATAGAACCCTCTTTTTACAAGACTTAGGATCCATTGCTTTGTGTATGTAAAATATTGATTGAATGTTGGTTTGGAATGTTACTTGATACTATGCTTGTTTGCTTGATTGTAGTAAAAAAAATAACAAAGTGTGAGACTAGCAAGATCAAGGAGTAACTATCATTCCCTAACAAAAAGGCAAGTTACACTATCATACAAAAGACCTACTATTTTCATTATACTTAGTGGATTTTGAAAACATGCATGAAAAGAATTTCTATACTTATGTTATGTTAATCCTAATAGGATTCCCTATACACTCCTTAGTAAAAATATTGAAGTTGTACATGCTTAGCCCTGCTATGTTTTGAAAAGAGATACATGTTGAGATTTTACAAAGGTTAAAAAAAAAGAGACTTGTGTTTTACATAATAAAACAAGGACTCAATGAACCACCTAGGTGGTGGACACTTTATACTTTTGGAGAAGGTGGCAACAAAAGGAACCATGTCTATGGCAATTACTTTGTGTTGTGCTCCAAATGAAAACCACCTAGGAAACTTAGAGATTGAACATGTTTCTCCAATTGAGGCTTTCGTGTACAACCACATGCTATTATGGCTCTGGCTTAGTCAACTACACTAGGAAGACCCATACATTGTCTTTAGTTACCGGACATGGGGATCTGGAATGCTTCATGGGGGCTGAAGACAAGCTAGCAATGATGTATGGGAGGACCTTTTGGAAAGACTTCGTCACACTCTCAGTCTGCCAGTACTCCATCTTGGTGAGCACTAATCCAGTAGGCCACTGGGGGCAACAAGATGGGATTGTGTCATGTGGGTAAAGTGTACTCCTTCTGCAGAAGTTAACAAAAATCTAAGTACTTAGCCGTGTCCCCGGTTATGGACAATACTGAGAAACTAAAGTTTGAACCATGGGAGATCTCGACATTCCAACTTCTAATATAAAAACTTGATGCACTTGGGGGTACCAAGGAATTCAAAGAGATTTTGGTTAAGTTTGTTGCACTTGGGGTTTACCAAGGTGCTCAAGAGCATGATGTACTTGGAGTTACCAAGTAGCTCAAAGGAATTTTGACAAGGACTTGAACACTTGTGTTTCTACCAAGGAGTTCAAGGAACTTGGAAAGAAGATTTGACAAAGGACAAAACCATTTTCAAAAGATAGGATAAATGTTGCTTTATGCAAAAAGCCTTAATACTCTACTTAGCCAAATTTGCATGTATTGATAGGATCCACTCCTATTTACATAAAGGTGAAACTTGCCAATACAATTCCAATGTATTGACCCTTGTGGCTGTAACTTGTAATGTTGCAGGTTGATTGTTTTATTAAATGAAGATTGTTTGATTGACTAGGACTACAGAGTCTACAACCAACATCTGCCTGTGGTACTATGAAGATGAAGGCCACATGACTATAGTTATTCCGCTGCAATATAATGTAATAGCCAAATGAGCTATGTATGATGTAATAAAATTATGTATTCCTGGTTATAAAGTTATAATATGACCCTTGTATCTTGATATTACATCTTAACTGTGGATGCTAGCTATTGATCCAGGGACTAGCATTGTAAAACACAGGAGGGATCTACCATATTGGGTAGGGACCTCTACAGCCATCCAACTGCATCTATGACTAGAAGTCCACCTTCAGGTTATCATCTGAACCCCCTCTAGTATTAAGTTGCAAGAAACATACAACTGCTCTAAGCAAAGTGTGTAAGGTAAACAGTCCACATGTTCCATGAACAAGAGACCATTGTTTTATACCTAGTAGCAACAACACATCTACAACCGAAGAGATGTGTTGTTGCTACTAGGGAGAAAACAACGGTCTCTTGTTCATGGAACATGTGGACTGTTTACCTTACACGATGTGTTGTTTCTACTAGGGATAAAACAACTGTCTCTTGTTCATGGAACATGTGGACTGTTTACCTTACACACTTTGCTTAAAGCAGTTGTCTGTTGCTTACAACTTAATACTGGAGGGGATTCGGATGATAACCTGAAGGTGGGCTTCTAGTCATAGATGCAGTTGGATGGCGGTATATGTATCTTGTTTTATTGCCCAATCGAATCTCATAGGATCTTTCTGACTAGTAATTGCATTGTTATGCCTTGCTCAGTTACTGTCAATTGCCCTAGTGTAATTTGTTTACCCTTCATGCCATGTTTTTTTATCAAGGAGAGCACCTCTAGTGAACTATGGACCCCAGTCCAATCTTTACCATCGATACATCTTCCACTGTTACTTGTTTTCTTGCTGCAAACCATTACCTTCCACACCATACGTTTAATCCTTTGTTACAGCAAACCGGTGAGCTTGACAACCTCACTGATTCATTGGGGCAAAGTCTTGAGTTTGTGTTGTGCAGGTCTCCGCGTTGCTTGCAACACATGTGTGACATTTCCTTCCTCCTACTGGTTCGATAACCTTGCTCTCTACTGAGGGAAAACTTGCTGCTGTGCTTCTTTACATCTTGCTCTTGGGGTTCCCAACAAGACTCCACATCAAGAACCAAGTTCTCTGGCGCCACCAAGGAGTCATCAACAAGTTTTTGTCACGCCGTTGTCGGAGGCTAAGGACGTCTTCACTAGGGGAGTCCTCCACTTCCTTTCTCTTTACTTTGTTTTTAGTTTTCTTAGTTTCTTTTGCTTGGTTTTGTTTGCCTCTTTTCAAAAACTCCAAAAAAATTAGTTTAGTTTGGTTTGCTTGCTTTATTCAAAAGCACAAAAAAATTAGTTCCTGCTCTAGATGCTGCTACTGTTTTTGGCTTGCCCACCTTTGCCAAAATGAACTCTGCTGAGAACACCGAGTTGTGTGACTTCACTAGCACCAACAACAATGATTTCCTTAGCACACCTATTGCTCCACCTGCTCCTGATGCTACCTTTTATGAAATTAATCCTTCTTTGTTGAATCTTGTGATGAGAGAGCAATTTTCTGGTGCTAGTTCTGATGATCCTACCGCCCATCTCAATAGCTTTGTTGAACTTTGTGAGATGAAAAAGTATAAGGATGTAGATGGAGATATTATTAAGCTCAAGCCTTTTCCTTTCTCCTTGAGAGGAAAATCTAAAGAATGGTTGCTATCCTTGCCTAAAAATAGTATTGATTCTTGGACTAAGTGCAAAGATGGTTTTATTGGAAAGTACTATCCTCCTACTAATATTATATCTATGAGAAGTGACATTATGAAATTTAAACAACTTGATAGTGAACATGTTGCTCCAGCTTGGGAAAGAATGAAATATTTGGTTAAGAATTGCCCCACTCATGGACTCACTGCTTGGATGATTATCCAGACTTTTTATGCAGGTTTGAACTTCTCCTGAAGAAATATGTTGGATTCAGCTGCTGGAGGTACCTTCATGGGTCTAACTTTGGGTGTTGCAACAAGGCTCCTTGATAATATGATGGTTAATTACTCTGAATGGCATGTTGAGAGAGCTCCACATGATAAGAAGGTAAATTCTGTTGAGGAAACTTCCTCTTTGAGTGAAAAGATTGATGTTATTATGGCTATGCTTGTTAATGGTAAAGATCCTATAGATCCTAATAGTGTTCCCTTAGCCTCTTTGGTTGCTCAAGAAGAGAAAGTTGATGTGAACTTCATCAGAAACAACAATTTCAACAACAATTCTTATAGGAGTAATTTTGGTGGTAACAATTATAGACCTTATCCTCCTGATAATGGCAATTCCTATGGAAACTCCTACAATAATGCTAGAAGTGCCCCCTCTGAACTTGAGGTCATGCTCAAGGACTTTATTAGTAAACAAACCACTTTCAATAAGGCTATAGAGGAAAAACTTTTAAATGTTGAGAAAAATATATCGTCTTTGTCTGAAGCTCAAACTTCCTTGGTTAATAAAATGGCTGCTAAACCTGAAACTATGGAAAGTACCTTTGCTGCCACTCATGCCATACAAGTTACTATTGATGAAAATGTTAGGCTGTTAGCTCAACTTCATGCTAGGTGGGAAAGGGAAGCTTAAATTGATAGAAACAATATGTAAAGGGTCCCAATCTTTAATAAGATAGAGCCTCCTGTGTTTACAATGCTAGTCCCTGGATCAATAGCTAGCATCCACAGTTAAGATGTAATATCAAGAAACAAAGGTCATAATATAACTTTATAACCAGGAATAACATAAGTTTATTACATCAAACATAGCTCATTAGGCTATTTCATTACATTGCAGCGGAATAACTATGGTCAAGTGGTCCTTCATCTTCAAAGTGCCACAGGCAGATGTTGGTTGTAGACTTTGTAATCCTAATCAAACAATCTTCACTAAAATCAATCAAACCTGCAACATACAAGTTACAGCCACAAAGGGTCAATACATTTGAATTGTATTGGCAAGTGATACTATGGTAGTATAGTGGAGTCTATTATCTATATGCATTTGGCTAAGTGGAGTTGAGGCTTGCATTGCTCAAAATAGATTTTTCTTATCATTTTGAAAGTACTAAGTTTTTGCTTGACAAAATCATTTTCCTCAATCAAAGATTTCAAGATCCTTGTACCAAGCCATCTCTCCATCAATGATTGAAGAATTCAAACAACCCTTGTTCAAACCACAAGATTTTAATTTAGAAATTGGAATGATGAGATTCTTGATTGCTTCCATGTCTTGATGCTCAAATTGTCCTTTACCAGGGACATGGCTAAGTACTTAGGTTTTACACTCTGCAGAGGTGGTGCACTTTACCCACAAGACTTGGTTTCCCAAGACAAGATCTTTCAGAAGCTTTCCCTTAGACCAAAATGGACGCGCTCCAACCTATCAAACACTACCACCCACTGTCCATTTGGCTAAGTTCTTGCAACCTATATGATCATGGCAGAGCCCATATTGCCAAGTGGTTGCACTTGAAGCTTCTCAACATTTGACATCTCAAATCCCTTTGTTTCCTGGGTGGCATTCCACAAGTGAGATACACAATCCAAGCCATGGCACTGTGAACCACTCAACCATTCTCCACCAAGCAAGCCCATTCCACCCAGGTGATTCATTAACTTAGTTGTTTTATTAAACAAAACTTAAGTCCTCAGACTTAGAATATTTTTCCATAGTGTGAATATATATTCCACCCATGTTTTCTATTAGCTAGGCTAAGATTGGTAGTATTAGGAAACTTTAACTTAGGAAAATCCTAATAAGGATTCATCTACTAGTATTTCCTATAGCAAGATCTATACTTAGCAAAATCCATGCAAGTTTACTTAGCAAAATCACTAATGCATAGAGAAAGTAATGGGACAAAAGTATGAAGCATCACTTGCCTTTTTGGTAGAGTATAGGTTCACTTCTTGATCTTTGCAACAATCACACTCTTCAAGTCACTACAAATCAATCAAGCAAGGCACAAACTCAATCTACCAATCAAGCAAAACAACACACATAAATAACATAGTCAAAGAAATGCATGCAAGCATGCCAAGATTTGTTTTGTTTGAAAAAGTGGTTCCTAGTGGGTCATAGTCATTTGGGTACATCTAATGGTTTTTTCCTAAAGTGGTTAAGTCATTTGCAAAAGGTTTCACTTAAAATCATTTTCAAAACAAAGTGTTATTTTATGTGGTGTAGAAATATTTTTATTAAGGCATTAGTCTATAGGGTTCACCAAATGAGTTTCTATTGCAAAACTTGGTGTTCTTGGGTCAGTAGGTTTGGTCCAAACTATTTTCTCAAAGTTTTCTTTCCATACACATTTTCATAAATAAAACTATTCTCTTTATTTGGCTAGAAAATGACTTAGTTAAATAATTCAACTTAAATTTCACAAAAATCATTTTTAACACTATGGGTTGGTTCCTAGGGTCAGTAGGGTCACAATAAACCAATTGGCAAAGGTTTGATCTCAAAATTCATTTTTAAATGATTTTTCTAATGTTAGCAAGCACACAAAAGAATCTGCAAAATCAAACAATTTATCAAATACTTTTTGCTAAACTAAGGGTAGGGTTGGCTAGGGCTTGTTCTCCTGAACTCATTGATATAAAATTTGCCAAATTTGGACATGTAGTTCAAAAGTTATAAGGGTTTGAAAACTGTATCAAATTCTGATTTCAAAATCTGTTTTTAAACAGAAACTGGCCACGTGGCTATTCCTGATTCGCTTATACCGGTTCAGTGTGGATAGCCAGTGTGGGTCGCACGATTTACATAAAACGAACGGTGCAGATTCAACAAGGCTTGAGCTAGGCTGGGGGCTTGGCTCACGGCGCGTGGCTCGGCTAGGCGCGGCTCTATCTAATCGTGTCCGTCGAAGTAAGATCGAAGGGTAAAGAACAGAGGGTGCTGGCTCACCAGGTGGCTCAGGTCACCGGCGATGATGAGGACGGCGGCGACGCTCGGGATGTGTACGAAGGCGACGTTCTGGTGGTTCCCGAAGACGGTGGAGACGGAGACGATGCGCAGAAGTTCTGGGCAAGGCCAGTGGCGTTGGAGCGGTGTCTGTTTGCTTCCTGGAATGGTTCCTAGGGGCGGCCGGAGTCGTGCTTGCGGCGTCGCTTGCAGATGTTGTCCAAGTCGAATACCTGGGGATCAAGAATCCAAACCAAGGAGTTAGGAGGGTGCGCGTAAGAATACCAGGGAGATTCAACAGAAAATGAAGGATGCGGGTGTGTTCTTTCCACCGGAATTTGGCTCTGGAACTTCGTCGGAGCTGCGGCGGCGCTCAGTGGTTTGCTGGAGACGGCGTTCTGGGGCGCCCGCGGGTAAAGGAAAAATGCCTGGAGATGCTCCTGGGAGTGGAGAAGGTGTGAGATTGGTCGGGGAGAAGAGGGGCGGCGATGTTTGGCCGGAATCGACAAGGTTGTCCGTCGGAGTCAGAGGAGCTCGGGGTGAAATTAGAACGGCCTGGGGGCGGGATTGGGGAAGAAGGCATAGGGGAAACGGAGAGGAATCAGGGGCGATTAAAACAGTATGGTTGCAGGAGGGATTAAGGGTGGCGTTAACGCGAATTGATGCCCGCGAATCAATGCTGGCAACGGCGACGAGAGAAGGGAGAAGCAGTCTCGGGGTGGAGAAGAAGGAGGGGCAGTGTGGGGTCCTCTGGTCAGTGGGAAAAAGAAACGAGGGGAGGTCCACCAGTCATTGGTTCTGTGGGTAGAATATTTGGTTCGAATCGTTTTCTGCGGGGAGAGGGGAAACTGGGCTAGGTGGGCTGTTTGGGCTGGGCCGGCTGGGCTGCTTTATTTTTATTTCCTGTCTGTTTTCTTTTTCCTTTTCTAATTTCAATTTCTGTTTTGAATTTCCAAACAAACAATTCACACTCAAATCAAATCAAACATTCAGCAAACTTTGAACTTTGAATTTTGGTTCTGTTTAGCAACATAAACCAAATCCAAAAATAAAATAATATTTTTATATTTAATTTAGGATCCATTTAACAATTAAATAAAATGGATCTTTGGTTAAAAAAAAAAATAGGGTTTGATTTATTTAAATAAAATTTCCATTTGAAATCCAAATCAGTAGGTTTTATTTGTTAATAAAGAATATTTTGAAAACTTGTTTTAAAATAATATAATCCTTTTACTTTAGGGACCATTAATAATTAAATAAAATGGGTCTTAGTTATTAAATCAAATAGGGTTTGATTTTATTAATAAAATTTTTATTTGACACCTAAATATTTTAAAATAAAATTAGTATGTTTAATTTGGGAATATATAATATTTGGAAATTTGTTTTTAAAATAAAATAGCCTTTTATTTTAGTGTCCTTTATTAATTATTATAATAGACTTTTATTATTAAATCCAATAGGATTTGTTTTATTGAGATATTTATTTTGAAATCTAAAATAAACCAAAATATTTTAGTAGATTTTATTTGTGAATTTGAGGTAGCTTATTTTAAACAATTTAATAAGTTCTGATGTTTCACTATAAATTGATAAAACCACTTTATTAAATAAAGTTGGATATTAAAATCTTATTAATTTATTTAAATCAACTTTTGCCATTTTATTAAATGTTTTTAATTTCCAAAGCCTGGTCAAAGTTTTAATTTGGCTTTATTAATGATCTTTATTTATAATTTTACCTTTTCTTTTTAAAAACCAAATCTTTTACCAAATGGTCAAATAATAGCAATTCCCAAAATATTTAAAATTTTCTTTATTAAATTTTTATCTTTATGAAACTTAAGATTTTACTTAATTCAAATGGGTTTGATTTTCTAAAGGATTTCAAAAATTTCTTCTGGCTCTGAAATTTAAACAAAGTTTTATTTTATTCATTTTCACATTACAAGATTTGGAAAATCTTGGGATGTGACAGGCTACCACCCTTAAAATAAATCTCGTCCCGAGATTTGGGCAGGTTAGGGTTACAAGCAAATTCAAAACAACTAGGGTACTACCACCCTTAAAATTTTTCAAACAAAAATTACACATTGTCCTTCTTGGAATCATGAGAAATACTTTCTCTAAGCAAACTTTGCATGTGTCCTTGGTTTCTATACTTGACTCATGGGCCAAGGTTGAGATCCTTCATAGACTTGTTTAACTTGTTCTCCATCCTTTCTGGACAATTGTTTGCATAGTTCCTTGCATTTGAAACATGTGACAAGGCTGATATCTCTCAAAGGCTGGTTTATCTTATGCTTCATCTTTTCTGGACAGTAGTTTGCATAATGTCCTAACTCTTTACAGTACTTGCACATCACTTGGCTAAAATCCTTCCTTATATTGGGTTTCACTAGCTTTTGTGTGACTTCTTGTCTCTTCTTCTTTTTTTTTTTTTTTTTGGGTCTCTCCAAAGCTAGGGGTTCTTCTAGTTCATGTTCTTCCTAAGTGGGAGATCTTTCTCTCTTCTTGAGGCATTGATCTTCATGTTCCTTGGATACATGATCCTTGTCTCTAAAACTATTGTTGGCTTGGGTTCCTTCTAAAATAACATCCTTGTCATCCTTGTTGTCCTTAGCTCTTTGGGAAAAGTTTTTCTCCCATGTTGATCATTTGAGTAATGAGTCCTTGCAACAATTGGGATTGAAGTTTGAAAATCCTTTGTATGGCTGGGTCTAGTCCATTGTTGTTGGCTAAAAGCTGAGTTGTCTCTTGGCTCAACTGGTTTTGGGTTACTATAAGTTCTCTCATGTTGTCTTCTTGGTTGTTGTTGTTGTTGTTGTCATCTACCTTGGAGTATTTTGGGGTAGTCATCTGTTTGGGTTGAAGGGAGATTAGAATAGGCAAGATATTTCTAAGGAATCAATTCTAATCACACACATCACAATTCACACAAGCAATGTGCATGCAATTACAAACAAACATTCACAAACAATTCTTGCACTCAACAACAAGGTTCAAGCTCATACTTAAGCAATCAAAATATTTTTGCTACACCACATAAGTTGGTGGTTTAACTTAACTAAATTATGGTGGTCCATCTATATGGTTCACTTTTGCTCTTTCCTTCCTTCTTGATTCTTCTTGTATGGGATCATGGTTTCTTTTGAAAAAGGCTCTTGGTCACAATACTTCAAAGTTGTTGTTGGTTTCTTCTTATTTTGCATTTCCTCAGTCTCTAAATCTTGAGTAGGTTTTCCATGTTTCACTTGTGGTCCTTAGTAGTTTCCAGGTTGGAAGTCCTTGGTGAACATGCTGAAGATGTTGAAGTCATTAGAGTTGAAGATGTTGAAGAAGTTCTTGCATATGGTATAGTCTTTGGCCATGGGTAGGTTTTTCCATCAAGTTTGAAATAGAAGAGAGGTAGAGTTGAAACCAAAATAGTTGAGGAAAGAGTTTACAAGTGTTTTATAAATAAGTTTTTGGAACAAAACAACTCCTATTTTTCTAAGGGTTTTTGTCCAATCCTAGGGTTTACAAATCCTACAGGCAACACAATGCTCTGATACCATCTGTAAAGGGTCCCAATCTTTAATAAGATAGAGCCTCCTGTGTTTGCAATGCTAGTCCCTGGATCAATAGCTAGCATCCACAGTTAAGATGTAATATCAAGAAACAAAGGTCATAATATAACTTTATAACCAGGAATAACATAAGTTTATTACATCAAACATAGCTCATTAGGCTATTTCATTACATTGCAGCGGAATAACTATGGTCAAGTGGTCCTTCATCTTCAAAGTGCCACAGGCAGATGTTGGTTGTAGACTTTGTAATCCTAATCAAACAATGTTCACTAAAATCAATCAAACCTGCAACATACAAGTTACAGCCACAAAGGGTCAATACATTTGAATTGTATTGGCAAGTGATACTATGGTAGTATAGTGGAGTCTATTATCTATATGCATTTGGCTAAGTGGAGTTGAGGCTTGCATTGCTCAAAATAGATTTTTCTTATCATTTTGAAAGTACTAAGTTTTTGCTTGACAAAATCATTTTCCTCAATCAAAGATTTCAAGATCCTTGTACCAAGCCATCTCTCCATCAATGATTGAAGAATTCAAACAACCCTTGTTCAAACCACAAGATTTTAATTTAGAAATTGGAATGATGAGATTCTTGATTGCTTCCATGTCTTGATGCTCAAATTGTCCTTTACCAGGGACATGGCTAAGTACTTAGGTTTTACACTCTGCAGAGGTGGTGCACTTTACCCACAAGACTTGGTTTCCCAAGACAAGATCTTTCAGAAGCTTTCCCTTAGACCAAAATGGACGCGCTCCAACCTATCAAACACTACCACCCACTGTCCATTTGGCTAAGTTCTTGCAACCTATATGATCATGGCAGAGCCCATATTGCCAAGTGGTTGCACTTGAAGCTTCTCAACATTTGACATCTCAAATCCCTTTGTTTCCTGGGTGGCATTCCACAAGTGAGACACAATCCAAGCCATGGCACTGTGAACCACTCAACCATTCTCCACCAAGCAAGCCCATTCCACCCAGGTGATTCATTAACTTAGTTGTTTTATTAAACAAAACTTAAGTCCTCAGACTTAGAATATTTTTCCATAGTGTGAATATATATTCCACCCATGTTTTCTATTAGCTAGGCTAAGCTTGGTAGTATTAGGAAACTTTAACTTAGGAAAATCCTACTAAGGATTCATCTACTAGTATTTCCTATAGCAAGATCTATACTTAGCAAAATCCATGCAAGTTTACTTAGCAAAATCACTAATGCATAGAGAAAGTAATGGGACAAAAGTATGAAGCATCACTTGCCTTTTTGGTAGAGTATAGGTTCACTTCTTGATCTTTGCAACAATCACACTCTTCAAGTCACTACAAATCAATCAAGCAAGGCACAAACTCAATCTACCAATCAAGCAAAACAACACACATAAATAACATAGTCAAAGAAATGCATGCAAGCATGCCAAGCTTTGTTTTGTTTGAAAAAGTGGTTCCTAGTGGGTCATAGTCATTTGGGTACATCTAATGGTTTTTTCCTAAAGTGGTTAAGTCATTTGCAAAAGGTTTCACTTAAAATCATTTTCAAAACAAAGTGTTATTTTATGTGGTGTAGAAATATTTTTATTAAGGCATTAGTCTATAGGGTTCACCAAATGAGTTTCTATTGCAAAACTTGGTGTTCTTGGGTCAGTAGGTTTGGTCCAAACTATTTTCTCAAAGTTTTCTTTCCATACACATTTTCATAAATAAAACTATTCTCTTTATTTGGCTAGAAAATGACTTAGTTAAATAATTCAACTTAAATTTCACAAAAATCATTTTTAACACTATGGGTTGGTTCCTAGGGTCAGTAGGGTCACAATAAACCAATTGGCAAAGGTTTGATCTCAAAATTCATTTTTAAATGATTTTTCTAATGTTAGCAAGCACACAAAAGAATCTGCAAAATCAAACAATTTATCAAATACTTTTTGCTAAACTAAGGGTAGGGTTGGCTAGGCCTTGTTCTCCTGAACTCATTGATATAAAATTTGCCAAATTTGGACGTGTAGTTCAAAAGTTATAAGGGTTTGAAAACTGTATCAAATTCTGATTTCAAAATCTGTTTTTAAACAGAAACTGGCCACGTGGCTATTCCTGATTCGCTTATACCGGTTCAGTGTGGATAGCCAGTGTGGGTCGCACGATTTACATAAAACGAACGGTGCAGATTCAACAAGGCTTGAGCTAGGCTGGGGGCTTGGCTCACGGCGCGTGGCTCGGCTAGGCGCGGCTCTGTCTAATCGTGTCCGTCGAAGTAAGATCGAAGGGTAAAAAACAGAGGGTGCTGGCTCACCGGGTGGCTCAGGTCACCGGCGATGATGAGGACGGCGGCGACGCTCGGGATGTGTACGAAGGCGACGTTCTGGTGGTTCCCGAAGACGGTGGAGACGGAGACGATGCGCAGAAGTTCTGGGCAAGGCCAGTGGCGTTGGAGCGGTGTCTGTTTGCTTCCTGGAATGGTTCCTAGGGGCGGCCGGAGTCGTGCTTGCGGCGTCGCTTGCAGATGTTGTCCAAGTCGAATACCTGGGGATCAAGAATCCAAACCAAGGAGTTAGGAGGGTGCGCGTAAGAATACCAGGGAGATTCAACAGAAAATGAAGGATGCGGGTGTGTTCTTTCCACCGGAATTTGGCTCTGGAACTTCGTTGGAGCTGCGGCGGCGCTCAGTGGTTTGCTGGAGACGGCGTTCTGGGGCGCCCGCGGGTAAAGGAAAAATGCCTGGAGATGCTCCTGGGAGTGGAGAAGGTGTGAGATTGGTCGGGGAGAAGAGGGGCGGCGATGTTTGGCCGGAATCGACAAGGTTGTCCGTCGGAGTCAGAGGAGCTCGGGGTGAAATTAGAACTGCCTGGGGGCGGGATTGGGGAAGAAGGCATAGGGGAAACGGAGAGGAATCAGGGGCGATTAAAACAGTATGGTTGCAGGAGGGATTAAGGGTGGCGTTAACGCGAATTGATGCCCGCGAATCAATGCTGGCAACGGCGACGAGAGAAGGGAGAAGCAGTCTCGGGGTGGAGAAGAAGGAGGGGCAGTGTGGGGTCCTCTGGTCAGTGGGAAAAAGAAACGAGGGGAGGTCCACCAATCATTGGTTCTGTGGGTAGAATATTTGGTTCGAATCGTTTTCTGCGGGGAGAGGGGAAACTGGGCTAGGTGGGCTGTTTGGGCTGGGCCTTGTTGGGCTGGGCCGGCTGGGCTGCTTTATTTTTATTTCCTGTCTGTTTTCTTTTTCCTTTTCTAATTTCAATTTCTGTTTTGAATTTCCAAACAAACAATTCACACTCAAATCAAATCAAACATTCAGCAAACTTTGAACTTTGAATTTTGGTTCTGTTTAGCAACATAAACCAAATCCAAAAATAAAATAATATTTTTATATTTAATTTAGGATCCATTTAACAATTAAATAAAATGGATCTTTGGTTAAAAAAAAAAATAGGGTTTGATTTATTTAAATAAAATTTCCATTTGAAATCCAAATCAGTAGGTTTTATTTGTTAATAAAGAATATTTTGAAAACTTGTTTTAAAATAATATAATCCTTTTACTTTAGGGACCATTAATAATTAAATAAAATGGGTCTTAGTTATTAAATCAAATAGGGTTTGATTTTATTAATAAAATTTTTATTTGACACCTAAATATTTTAAAATAAAATTAGTAGGTTTAATTTGGGAATATATAATATTTGGAAATTTGTTTTTAAAATAAAATAGCCTTTTATTTTAGTGTCCTTTATTAATTATTATAATAGACTTTTATTATTAAATCCAATAGGATTTGTTTTATTGAGATATTTATTTTGAAATCTAAAATAAACCAAAATATTTTAGTAGATTTTATTTGTGAATTTGAGGTAGCTTATTTTAAACAATTTAATAAGTTCTGATGTTTCACTATAAATTGATAAAACCACTTTATTAAATAAAGTTGGATATTAAAATCTTATTAATTTATTTAAATCAACTTTTGCCATTTTATTAAATGTTTTTAATTTCCAAAGCCTGGTCAAAGTTTTAATTTGGCTTTATTAATGATCTTTATTTATAATTTTACCTTTTCTTTTTAAAAACCAAATCTTTTACCAAATGGTCAAATAATAGCAATTCCCAAAATATTTAAAATTTTCTTTATTAAATTTTTATCTTTATGAAACTTAAGATTTTACTTAATTCAAATGGGTTTGATTTTCTAAAGGATTTCAAAAATTTCTTCTGGCTCTGAAATTTAAACAAAGTTTTATTTTATTCATTTTCACATTACAAGATTTGGAAAATCTTGGGATGTGACACAATAGTGTGTGCACCATCACCACTAAACCACAAGTAGTCCCCGTTTCTCCTCCTACTATGCCTAAGCCTATTGAGCCTACTACTAGTGGTGCTAAGTTTGAATTTGATATAGATGGTTGCAATATCTCTGAAGTGATTATGTTCCTACAGAAGCTTTCTAGAAGTACTGATGCAAGTGATATGCATGTTACTTTCACCAAACACATTACAGATTCTCTTGTTAAGATTAAGGAAGAGAAGCTAAAACACAAAGCTTCTATTCCTAGGAAAGTAGAAGATAGTTGGGAACCCATTATCAATATACAAGTGAATGACTTTGATCTCAAAGCTTCATGTGATCTTGGTTCTAGTTTCTCTATTATGCCTAGGAAGATTTATGAAATGCTTGATATGCCACCGTTGGAAGATTGTTATTTGGATGTCCCACTCAATGATAATGCTAAGAAGAAACTCATGGGGAGTGTTAATTATGTTCTCATTATGGTTAATAATGCTTATGTCCCTGTTGATTTCTATGTTTTGGATGTTAAATACAATGCTTCCTGTCCTATTACTTTGGGAAGACCTTTTCTTAGAACAGTTGGTGACATCATTGATATGAAATAAGGCACCATTAAATATCATTTTTCATTCAAGAAAGGTATTGAACACTTCCCTATGAGGAGAGAGAAGTTGCTTTTTGCTCCTCCTTTGAAAGCAAGGTTTCTGTAACTCGTGAGGAGTCTCTATAACTCGGATTGACCTGAAAATTTACAAATAAATCCCCCAGTATGTTAGATAACTTTCGTTAGTTCAACACTTTTTTATTTGAGCAACAGAAGATGTTCGAAAAAATCGGTTTCTGCCTGCTGGTCTGTTTTGACAGATTTCTGCCATTATTTGCATTTGCTTCTTATTGATTCCTTTTTGAGTTTTATTTAAGGGAATTGAGCTTTTTGAAGGAGTTACTACAGTAGATTATGTTTTTAGTGAAAATCCTTGTTGTTTCAAAGCTTTGCCAGAGATCTAATATCTTTTGAATACACTAATGTTGCTAATGAAGATTGTGTGAAGTTTTGTATGAAGGAAAAATTTCAGGTGTAGAGAGAGAATGATGCAATGAGATGAAGAATGGACAAAAGCTAAAGCTTGGGGATGCCACCATGGTGTCACCCCAAGAAATATAAAGAGGTACAAGCGTCAAATCTTGGGGATGCCCAAGGCATCGCCTTCCTCATCAATAAAAAGCTCAGGTCTGTCTAGACACTTCATTTTTATTGTTTCATGCACAAGTTGTGTTGTTCTTGGAGCGTCTTAGTTTTCGTTTGCTTTCCTTAGGTTGTTTAGTTTGCTTGAATAAATTAGTTTGGAACCCCGTACTCGCTGTGTTGTTTTGGAAATAAGTTGCTTGGTGTTTGGAAAGGAGTAGTAAGTTCTTGCTTGTAAGTGCAAGAGGAGCTTGCATTGACTGTGACTTAGAATTTAGCATGACATTCTAGGTGTTGTTTTGACCTTATGCTTAGTAATTATTGCTGTAGCATGTATTGTTCCAAACAATTGGGATTGCTTAGTGTGCCTTGAAGAAATTATGCGTTGTTTTAGCATGCAAAAAGCATAGTATTGTGGTATTCTCTTTTGATGCTTTGCTTGGGTTGACTTGGCACATGCTTACACCATGTTATGACTATGACAAGTCACCATATCCTCTATGATCATTTAGTCCTTGACTTGCAGTACCACTCTATGCTTTAATTAGTAATGCTTTGTTGCACTGCATGATTATGGCCATTATTGCTCTCTTAGTTGGTTGCTCCTAGTATTTTGCTAGCCTCCACTTGTATGAGTAATCTCTACTCATGCTTTCAACTCCCAAGAAACCAAGTTATTCTAGTGTCCACTATAAACTCCTATGCATGGTGTGTTACACCATTCCAAGTATATTCTTGTTTTCAGCTATCTTCCAATTAAAAACTATTTTGTTGTGTGAAAACATAGTGATTAAAGCCCTCACGAACTTGATGGCACACTTTATATTCTTTGCCCCTAATAAACTTGAACCATTGTGTCATCTATGTTGTATATGCTTACACTTATACGTTGGTATCGTTGCACTTGTACTTTGTATATGAGGGCCACACCTCATGCTACTCAACTTCAGTCACCGGTAAGTTCTTGTCGTTGTAAGTATTTGCATATGATAAAGAACCGCAAACGGGGTACTCCTTGCACATGGTACAAGAGCTTTCCCATAACCAAAATGACAAGGTAAGCAGACAATGAGTATATCAGTAATCTTTTTATTTACTATATGCATAGCTTTTTATTGAGGATGCTTCATAGATAGCTCACTATGGTGATGCTGCAAGTTTCCACCTTGATTAGGCATGGCTTAGGCTAGCGGCCTAGGCGTTTATCTAACACAGAATGCAAACTCCATGGACTTACAAGTTCCCTTTTTATTTCACACCGGTGACATCCATAGACAAAAGAGCATGATATCAACTGAGTACAAAGTACAAGTGCAATGTTGAAAACGTTCCCCATGATAACACGGTTTTGCTAATTCCAACATATAAGTGCAAGCATATACAACATAGATGACACAATGGTTCAAGTTTATTAGGGGCAAAGAATATAAAGTGTGCCATCAAGTTCGTGAGGGCTTTAATCACTAAGTTTTCACATAACAAAATAGTTTTTAATTGGAAGATAGCTGGAAACAAGAATGTACTTGGAATGGTGTAACACACCATGCATAGGAGTTTATAGTGGACACTTTGGAATAACTTGGTTTCTTGGGAGTTGGAAGCATGAGTAGAGCTTACTCATACAAGTGGAGGCTAGCAAAAGACTGGGAGCAACCAAATAAGAGAGCAATAATGGTCATATCATGCAGAGCAACAAAGCATTACTAATTAAGGCATAGAGTGGCACTGCAAGTCAAGGACTAAATGATCATAGAGGCTAATGGTGACTTGTGAGAGTCATAACATGGTGTGAGCATGTGCCAAGTCAACCCAAACAAAGCATCAAAGGAGAAAGACCACAATACTATGCTTTTGCATGCTAAAACAACGCATAATTTCTTCAAGGCACACTAAGCAATTCCAATGACTTGGATCAACACATGATACAACAATAATCACTAAGCATAATGTCAAAACAACACCTAGCATGGCATGCTAAAGTCTAAGTCATAGTCAATGCAAGCTCCTCTTGCACTTACAAACAACAACTTACTACTCCTTTCCAACACCAAGCAACTTATTTGCAAAACAACACAACGAGAACGGGGGTCCAAACTACTTAAGAAATCTAAACAAACGAAGCAAAGCAAACAAAAACTAATACGCACCAAGAACAACACAACAGTGCATGAAACAATAAAGACGAAGTGTCTAGACAGACCTGAGCTTTTTATTGATGAAGAAGGGGATGCCTTGGGCATCCCCAAGCTTTGACGCTTGTACCTCTTGGATATTTCTTGGGGTGACACCATGGTGTCAATCCCAAGCTTGAGCTTTTGTCCATTCTTCATCTCATTGCATCATTCTCTCTCTACACCTAAATTTTTTCCTTCATACAAAACTTCACACAATCTTCATTAGCAACATTAGTGTATTCAAAAGATATTAGACCTCTGACAAAAGCTTTGGAATGGCAAGGATTTTCACTAAAACCACAAGATACTGTAGCAACTCCTTCAAAAGCTCAATTCCCTAAAAGAGAACTCAAAAAAGAATCAATAAGAAGCAAATGCAAATAATGACAGAAATCTGTCAAAACAGACCAGCATGTAGAAACCGATTTTTTCGAAAACCTTCCGTTGCTCAAATCAAAAAGTGTTGAACTAACGAAACTTAACTAACATAATGTAGGATTTATTAGTAAATTTTCAGCTCATTATGAATTACAGAGACTCCTCAAGAATTTTTATGGTGGAGGACATAAATCTGTTTCGGGGCAGCTACTCCCCAAATCTTACTTCCCTCTCATTAGAGGTCATTCTTGGCACAAAAAAGATAAGGAGAGGTCATTACTGAAGTAATAACTGATACGTCCAAAACGTATCTACTTTCTTGAACACTTTTCTATTGGTTCTTCTCTAAACTTGTGTGCTTTGGATACAACTAACATGGACTGACGCTGTTTTCAGTAGAATTACCTTGGTGTCCTGTTTTTGTGCAGAAAATCAACTATCAGGAAAAATCCCGAAAAATATGCCAAAATTATATTTCACCAGAAGATCCACGGGGCCAGAAGACGAGACGAGAAGGATCCTGGGGGGCCCACACCCATGCCAGGCGCAGGCCCACCATTGGCCGCGCTTGGGAGGGGGTGTGCAGCCACCCCAGGCACCCCCTCGGCCTCCCTCTGCGCCTATAAGTTGCCTTTTGACCTAAAAACCGAGGGGGGTTCAATAGTTTTCCAGAAAGAGTTCGGCTCCGCAGCCTCCACCAGAAACCAAGATTCGGATCCAGAAACTCCGCTCTGGCACCCTGCCGGGACGGGGAATTTGGAGAGGATCATCGCCATCGTCATCACCAACGCATCTTCATCAACCACCGATGTTTCTCTCATCCATGAGTGAGTAATCCCTCGCTGTAGGCTTGGGGATGGAAGGGATTGGATGAGTTCTATCATGTAATCGAATAAGATCTGTTAGGGCATAGTGCCTAGTATCTCTATTAGGGCTATTTGACTTTGTTGCAACTTGTTGTGCTTAATGCTTGTCACTGGGGCCCGAGTGCCATGATCTCAGATCTGAACTTATTATTGAATCATTATGATAGTATTGTTTGTGATCTTATCTGCAAGTTGTGTACACATATCATTGTCCGGATCCAAAGGCCCCAAAGTGACAATAATTGGGACAACCGGAGGGGATGGCTGTGGTGTGAGGATCACATGTGTTGACGGAGTGTTAATGCTTTGCTCCAGTGCTCTATTAAAAGGAGCACCTTAATTTCCAGTAGTTCCCTAGAGGCCCCGCTCCCACGAGCTGGCTAGACAGAAGATGTTGTGCAAGTTCTCATTGCGAGCATGTATGACTATATTTGGAGCACATGCCTAGGATTGTTAAGTACTTGGATGTTTGTTATTATTTATCTGCAATGCCCTAGGTCTTGAAGTTACATGTTTAGACTCATCCATGCAACGCACGTCCATCCATCTCTATGCCTACCGCACTCGAATCCTACTGTTACCGTTACTGTTACTATTGCTACCGTTTCACTGCTGTTGTTGCTTTGCTGTTGCTACTACCAAACTATTGCTACTGATAAACTTATGTGAGCAAGAACTATTTCCAGGTGCAGCTGAATTGACAACTCAGTTGTTAAGGCTTGCAAGTATTCTTTGGCTCCCCTTGTGTCGAATCAATAAATTGGGTAATACTACCCGCGAAGACTGTTGCGATCCCCTACACTTGTGGGTCATCAAGACTATTTTGTGGCGCTGTTGCTGGGGAGCATAGATTTATTTGTAATTTCACTTTGATCTATTATTGTTCACTCCTACTACTTTCATCATGGGGAAGTCTCATGATGGTAAATTCCCTATTTTACCATCCACTACAAGAAGAGGTACAGTCCTAAACACCTCTGCTGCTCTATATTCACCGTCTGTTATAAGTAAGCTGGTTACACCACCACCACATACACATGATACACACACTGCTACTACTGCTGAGTCTGATACTGCTTTTGATACTCATGATGTTACTTCTACTGTGCTTGATGCAAGTGGTTCATTAGGTCCTTTTCTAGATGCTACTATGGCTAGTCTAGGAAATACCAAAACTCCTAGTGAAGACACTGTTACACCTGTTAGCTCACCTGAGGCTAGTGAGAGTTATGATATTAATGATGGTTATATTGAGTTCACTGGTGATTTTGTTGAAGAGTGCCGAAACACACATGGTACTACTGCTATTAAGAGTCTCCTTGCTAGACGTACTATTATGCCTAAGATGTCCTCTGATCCTAAGTTCTCCCATAGATATTAAAGATAAAGATTATGATTTCTCTCTTGATTTATCTTATTTAGATATATTGTTGAGAAAGAACATTTCCGTGGGACTGAAAATGAGAGTGATGTGGCTCATATGAATGAGCTTTCTACTATGAGTGCTTTGTTCTCTAATGATTTTAAGATGCACAAGTACTTTGTTACTAAGATCTTCCCTTTTTCACTAAAAGGAGAAGCTAGGGCTTGGTTAAATAGATTACCACCTGGTTCCATTGATAGCCCTGATTGATTGATTGCTTCTTTCTTCCAGAAATATTTTCCTCCCAGTGCTAGACATGCTGTTTTGCAGAGACTTCTTGATTTTAAATAGGGAGAAGAAGAGAAATTGCCTGAGTCATGGAGAAGGTTCCGTGCCTTGATTCATGCACATCCTGGATGTCCATTACCTAAGAATGAGCTTCTTGATATTTTTTATAATGGACTAATTGATGATTCTAGGACATACCTAGATAGCTTTGCTGATTTTGGTGTAGGAAAAGGACTTCTACAGATGCTGAAGAATTAATGGCTAAAATAAGCAAGAATTATGATGATTTGACTTCAATTGAGTTGAATACACCTGAGCCTATTACTCCTGAACTAGATGTGCCTGAACGAGTTCCAACACCAACAACAACGAAGAGAGGAGTTATTGCATTAAATGATGAAGTGATGAAGGAAGATAAGAAGTGTCTAAAGGAGAAAGGTAAGATGAAGATGTGAAGAATCTACCTCCTATAGAAGTATGTTAAGCCAATTACCCACTCATCTACTATTGAGGTACACTCTCTCCAACAATATGATCAAGGTGATATTCCTTATGGTAAGCCTCCTGATTAATGTTTAGAGGAACTTGACACATTTATTGTTAAACAAGGGTATTTTAATAAACAAGTTCAGAATCATTTGTTGGAAAACTCTAGAGCTACCCATGAGTTGAAAGATATTGTGGAAAGAACTTCTATTGATATTAAAATGCTTTGTAAACACTTTCAAATGGTTCAAACCCAACTTGATCAACTTTCTAAGGTACAAAAGGATATGCTAGTTGATGCCTCAGGAGATAAACATGCTTATGGAATTAGAACTAGCAGTGGTATAGCTACTCAAGATCCTTTATATCCTGAAGGACACCCTAAAAGAATTGAGCACGATTCTCAACAAGGTGAGAATAGTGGTAGTCCTCGTAAGAGAAAGAAAAAGAAACACAAAATAGTTGAGGAACCACTTGAACCTGCTATAGATCCTAATAGTATACCTGTTTATGATGCTGAAACTGAGAGTGGTAATGATAAAAATGATGCTCCTGATAAGGAGGAAGGTCAAGAAGAACCTGAGAAGCACACTAAGAACACTAGGTACACTAAGGAAGATTTTATTGCTAATAAACATGGTAAAGAGAGAGAACCTTGGGTGCAGAAACCTATGCCTTTTCTAGGTAAGAAACACAAGTCAAAGGAGGAAGAACACTACAACAAGTTTTGTGAGTGGATGAAACCTTTATTTTTGCAAATTCCTTTGACTGATGCTATTAAATTGCCTCCTTATTCAAAGTATATGAAGGATATTGTCTCTAATAAAAGGAAGATTCCTAATGAGGAGATTTCTACTTTGCTTGCTAATTACTCCTTCAATGGTAAGGTTCCAAAGAAACTTGATGATCCAGGTTTACCAACTATTCCTTGATCTAATAAGAACAATTATGTTAGAACTGCTTTATGTGATTTGGGAGCTAGAGTTAGTGTTATGCCTTTTTCTCTCTATAAGAGACTCCAGCTAGAAAAGTTGATACCAACTGATATATCTTTGCAAATGGCTGATAGGTCAACTACTATTCATGTTGCTATATGTGAGGATGTTCCTGTTTAAGTTGCTCATAATTGCATGGTTTTAACTAATTTTGTTGTGCTTGAAATGCCTGAAGATGATAATATGTCTATTATTTTTGGGAGACCTTTTCTTAATACTGCAGGTGTTGTTATTAATTGCAATCAAGGGAAAGTAACATTCAAGATTAATGACAAAGAGAATACTATTTATTTCCCCAAGAAGGTTGTTAAGAGATATTGCCTGAATTCCATTAAATTGAGAGCATCAAGGTTGGAGAAATATATTGTCCCATTCCATAAGAAAATTTTGAAACTCTTATGATTGGGACCATTGCTATCAAGTATGAGGTAACATAATCACCTTGTGGAATGTAAAGTTTTGTTTCATATAAGATTGTTTTGGTAACAAGACTTGATCAACCTTGTTAACAAAAGGATTTTAATGAACAAAACAATGTTTTCACAGTGGTTATACTTGCTCACTTTTATTTTTCTCCTTTCCAATCCTTGCTCTTCGTCATGCCTAACTAAAGGCGTTAAAGAAAAGTACTTGTTGGGAGATAACCCAAGAGTTTCCTTGAGTCAGGGAAGTTATTACTTTAGTAATGACCTCTCTTTATCCTTTTTGTTTGCTTTTTGTGCCAAGAATGACCTCTAATGAGAGGGAAGTAAGATTTGGGGAGTTGCTGTCCCAAAACAGATTTCTGTCCTCCACCAAACAAATTCATGAGGAGTCTCTGTAACTCGGATGGAGCTGAAAATTTACGAATAAATCCCCCAGTATGTTAGATAACTTTAGTTAGTTCAACAATTTTTGATTTGAGCAACATAAGATGTTTGGAAAATTCGGTTTCTACCTGCTGGTCTGTTTTGACAGATTTCTGCCATTATTTGTATTTGCTTCTTATTGATTCCTTTTTGAGTTCTCTTTAGGTGAATTGAGCTTTTTGAAGGAGTTGCTGCAGTAGCTTGTGTTTTAATGAAAAGTCTTGCTGTTCCAAAGCTTTTCCAGAGGTCTAATATATTTTGAATAAACTAATATTGCTAATGAAGATTGTGTGAAGTTTTGTATGAAGGAAAAATTTCAGGTGTAGAGAAAGAATAATGTAATGATATGAAGAATGGAAAAAAGCTCAATCTTGGGGGGACACACCCCGTGTCACCCCAAGAAGTATTCAAGAGGTACAAGCGTCAAATCTTGGGGGTGCCCAAGGTATCCCCTTCATCAATAAAAATCTTAGGTCTTTCTAGACACTTCGTTTTTATTGTTTCTTGCACAGTTGTGTTGTTCTTGGAGCGTCTTAGTTTTTGTTCTTGTTTTTTTTTTGCTTTGTTTGTTTTTGCTTTGTTTGTTTGCTAAAAAAATCGAAAACACCAAAAATATTTGTTGTTCTTTTTTTGGTTTTGTGAGTTCTTTGCAGGGTTCAGCCGTCCTCAGTGGATTTTGGTCTGTTGTTAATTATTCAAGTCACACAAGTGAAGAGCAATAATGAAGATTATGACAACTCGATGTGTGGTAAGAGGCTGGTAACGAACACTATTTATTTCATTTTTGTACATATACTCATCATTGTGAGCATGCTTAGCCTGTTTTTGTAAGGTGTATGTCATTATGGATGCTTAGTAGTTCTTGCTTGTCTATGATTAGCTCCAGCTTGCTAATAGTTTGTAGCATGTCATATGAATGTTTGCTTGCATTGTTTTATTCATACTTTGGTATGACATTATGGTATCCTCCTCTGACTGTTCATGTGAATCGACTTGGCACATGCTCACGAATGCATATGACTAATCAATAGTGAGTAAGCCTCGATGATTTATTTTGCCTCAGAGTTCTTGTATCACTTTCATGCCATAATTAGTCATGTTTTGTTGCAAGCATGATTATGACAACTATTGCTCTCTCGTTTGTCGCTCCCTCTCTATTGCTAGCTTTCACTTGCACTGAGTATGTTCTCTACCTGTGCTTCCAACTCCCCAAAACCAATATTGCCAGCTGTGTCCACCATACCTATCTATTAGCATCATTCTCTATTTCAGTGCATATTCCATATGCCGAGTTTTCTTCCAAAGTAAAAATGTTTGTCTATTTTGAGAAAGTTAGTTAGTAAAGCTCTCAAGAACTTGATGGAACACTTTATTTCTTACGCTTAATAATCTTGAACCATTGTGACTAGTCCATGAAAGTTATATGCTTGCTAATTATATGCTGGGAGTCAGCAGAACTGTGCTGTCGCGGGGAACGCTTTCAACACCTTTTGGATATCCTATCCAGTAGATACTTTGCTCTTTTGTTTACGGATGTCGATGATGTGAAATAAAAGGGGAGCTTGTGAGTTCATGGAGTTTATACATTGTGTTAGAGAAACGCCTGGGCCGCTAGCCTAAGCCATGCCTAATCATGGTGGAAACTTGCAGCATCACTATAATGAGCATCTATGAAGCATCCTCAATAAAAAGCTATGCATATGGTAAATAAAAAGATTGCTGAGATGCTCATTGTCTGCTTGCCTTGTCATTTTGGTTATGGGAAAGCTCATGTACCATGTGCAAGGGGTACCCCGTTGGCGGTTCTCAATGATATGCAAATACTTACAATTACAAGAACTTACAGGTGACTGAAGTTGAGTAGCATGAGGTGTGGCCCTCGTATTCAAGGGACTTGAGATTGCCAACTTATACTTTGTCAAGCATATACACCATCTTTGTTCAATTTAACCTTCATCACTTTAAGATGCTTATGATTCAGAGTGGACCTCACTTTCACCTTAACCATATGAAGATGGCTATGATAGGTGCAATGAGAGCTCAAAGATAATGAGTACCTTCCTTTGAGCATTAGGAAGACTTTCAAACTTTCCAAAACCATTTTCACAACTTTGTTGAGTCACCACTTAATTCTGTGAGCACCTTCTTGAGAGCATAGTTGTCATTCTTGTGTTTGTTTCAAAACTTGGTTAATTATGTCATGACTTTGATGCTTGTATCTCTGATATCTTTATCTCTAGTCTTCACTTGAACTTCAGAGGTGCCTCAGCATTTATATTGTGCTCTTCAAATAAAGGCAAGCGAGATACCACTCTATCATACCTTACTATGAGCATTTCAATGTTGCTTACGTTTATGTTTCATGCTACTTATTATTATTGAGTTGGTTTCTCTTCATAGCTTGCAATGACTATTGAGTAGACTTAGTTGCATACTTCTTATTATGAATTGTCTAAGCATCTACTCATGTGCTGATAATATTTACATCATATGAAACAAAGTGTTCGTGAAAGTTCATTTATCGCACTCAGTTTTCAACTGAATTGCTTGAGGACAAGCAATAAGCTAAGCGTGGGGGAGTTGATACGTCCAAAAAGTATCTACTTTATCGATAATTTTGCTATTGTTTCTTCTCTAAACTTGTGTGATTTGGATACAACTAACACAGACTGACGCTGTTTTCAGCAGAATTACCTTGGTGTCTTGTTTTTGTGCAGAAAATCAACTATCAGGAAAAATCCTGGAAAATATGCCAAAAATTATATTTCACCAAAAGATCCACGGGGCCATAAGACGAGATGGAGAAGGAGCCTGGGGGCCCACACCCATGCCAGGCGCGGGCCCACCACTGGCCGCGCCTGGGGGGTGCAGCCACCCTAGGCACCCCCTCGGCCTCCCTCTGCGCCTATAAGTTGCCTTTCGACCTAAAAACCGAGGGGGGTTCGATAGTTTTCCAGAAAGAGTTCCGCTCCTCCGCCGCCACCAGAAACCAAGATTCGGATCTAGAAACTCCGTTTTGGCACCCTGCCAGGACGAGGAATTTGGAGAGGATCATCGCCATCGTCATCACCAACGCATCTCCATCAACCACCGATGTTTCCCTCATCCATGAGTCAGTAATACCCCGCTGTAGGCTTGGGGATGGTAGGGATTGGATGAGTTCTATCATGTAATCAAATAAGTTCCGTTAGGGCATAGTGCCTAGTATCTCTATTAGTGCTATTTCACTTTGTTGCAACTTGTTGTGCTTAATGCTTGTCACTAGGGCCCGAGTGCCATGATCTCAGATCTGAACTTATTATTGAATCATTATGATAGTATTGTTTGTATTCTTATCTGGAAGTTGTGTATACGTATCATTGTCCGGATCCAAAGGCCCCAAAGTGACAATAATTGGGACAACCGGAGGGGATGACTGTGGTGTGAGGATCACATGTATTCATGGAGTGTTAATGCTTTGCTTCGGTGCTATAACATACCACTTTTTGTGTAATATTAATAAAAACATGTTTGAGCATTGCATGCATGCATAGTACTTGCACTTTGACTTAATCAAAGCAAACACAAAGAAAACCCTGAAATTTTCCCTCTCAAAACCATTCAAATGGTTTCTATATTTTGAAAATTATCAAAACAAATGGAGCCCAAAATGGTTTACAAGGGCCCCTAAGTATTTCATATATTTCATAGAAGTATCTAGTATTTTTGAATTATTCAAAACAGATCTAAATTTGAAACTACAAAAGAAAATCGGAATAGAAAATGTTTTCTGGAAATAAAAACAAGTTTCTAACCTAACTAGGCCGATCCTACATCTCCTCTCTCTCTCTCACCGTCGCTCGCGCGCGTAGCAGCAGCCTAGAGCCAGCCCACCTGGGCCCAAGCCTGGCCCAAGAGCAGCCCGCCCCGGCCGCGTACCTCTTTGGCCCTCTGTTCCTCGTCGTCTTCGATGACGACGGGAAGTAGCTGCGTGCCGACGCCCTCACCGTTGATCCACGCCGCTCGCCCAGCACCGTTTGTCGTGATCTGGTAGGAGATAAGATCGCTACACTGCCCTCTCTCTCCCTACCCTCTTATCTGCTTCCCTCTCGTTTTCTATCGCGAGATATCGCGAGCTCCAAAACCCTAGCTTCGGCCACCGCCTATCCCCGTAGTTCCTGACCACCCCTTTCTTGCTAGAGACCACTACCGGATCCGCATCGATGTGAGGATCCTCCTCACCAAAGGAATCAAGCAGGGAAGCCCGCAATCAGCTGCATCAAATCCATCTCCGCCACCGTCGATTCGTCGTCGTCCGGCCTCCCCGAGCCTCGCCGACCCCTCCAGCGTGCTCGTGGTGAGCCCACGGTGCTAACGCGCCCCTCCATTTCCTCCATCTCCATCTGTATCGTCTTTCCTGCGTGAGCTCGCCGCCGCTGTTGTTCGTCATTGATGCCGATGCTCCAGCGACCATTCCTGGGCGGCGTCGCCACTAGTTGGACCAGCGCAGTGCCCCGCACGCGTCGCCCTTAGCACTAGATCCGATAATCACCTGAGGCATCTCCATTGCTAACGTCAGTGTGGTGAAATTTCCCTGTTTTCTTTATTTCTTAAATATTTTGTAAATCATTTCTGTAAATAAGAAATATATGATAGGTGGGACCTGTCTGTCAGGGTTTTAATATTTTCTATAAATGTTTTCTGAAATGATTAAATCTATGACATGTGGTCCCAAGTTGGAAATTATTTTAAATATTCCAAAAATGATTTAAAATGAATTAAAAATGGAGAAATTCATAACTAATTCATTTTAAATCAGAAAAATACAAATAATATACCAAAATGATCAGAAAAATGAAACCTATCTAACTAAGCTATAATCATACATTGTTAACCAACTTTGATGGCAAGTTTAATTAGAAGAACCAATTGAACCCCATAGGTGATTCCGAGGATTCCCCTTTTCTAGGGTTTGGACCTCTCAGACCCTGTTTAAAGTGACCAAGCATGTTCTAGGGTTCATTCCAACACTATTTAAATTGTCATTTCATCCATATTGTATGAGCATTGCACATGCCATGTGTTGAATGTTGCTTTCTCTTTTTCGGTGATTGGTTCTTGCGAATAGGAACCGAACCCGAGGCTGAAGTCAACGCCACCAAAGAGCAGTACCATTCCAACAACGGACTAGGCAAGCGAAGCCCCACTCATACATATGAATTCCTAAGTTTACAAAGCATTTTCATTCTCGCCATATGCATTCGGTTCAATAGTCTTTTATCAATAGATAGAGTAATCCTATCTGATGCATGTTTCCCTTTGGTGAACTATATTACCTGATCCACCGCTCCTAGCATAACTAGGGTTTGGCTTATGAGCATCGCTAGTGCCACAGTTCAGTCAAGCTTAGCCATGCTTAGTGGTCCGATGCTGATCATTGAGGTGATGCATCGGAGATGCAAATGAATCTAGTATGGTAGGATGTGGTGATGTGATCATAGATGGATGATAAACATGCTAAGGCTTGTATGGGAGGCCACGTGGGTTGTGGTTTTTGTAGTCCCATACTTTCCACCCTTAGGACCTAATGTTCTCGCCTCTTGAACCAATACGAGCGTACAACAACACGTGGTCCTGGAAACCCCCTCGACCAACTAACTTGCCTAGAAGATTCCATGAGTAACATAGTTCGGGCTTTCCATTTGACATACGCATCTTGGTTGTTCTTTAATGGACGTGAAGGAGGTGCATTCATAACAGGTAGGTAAGCGTGGCCGGGAACAATAGATGTCCGACATCCGTAATCTTGAACCCTGCGCACATCATTAGGGACCGGCTTCGGGACTCGACCCATTACGGCGGCATCTCCCTAGTGCGTGACTCATGGTCTCGGCAAAAGCAAGGTAAAGGTCGTGGTCAACCACTCTCTGTCGTCCTCCCAAGAAAGAGGGCTAATAATTTGGCATTAAGAATCGGTTGGTACGTGTGGGTAAAGTTGTGCACCCCTGCAGGGTTATTAATCTTTTCGAAAAGCCATGTCCACGGTTAAGGACGACTTGGGAACGGATTCTGTGATCATAGAGAACTATAACCGAATGATAAAGCTTGGCCAACTAATGTGAGATCCAGAATACTTCCTCGGGGTTGTTTGAGGGGGTAGTCCGGGAAGAGAGGTTCAGTTGATGATGGTACCTAGTGGATATCAAAGATGACTTCTAAGAGCTAGAGTTGTAGTCTTCTTATCCACTTTTGAAAATGATCTGACTAGACGAGTTTCTTCTACCTCTTGTTTTGAAAACAAAAGATGTCTTTAAGAAAAATAACTCCACTAGCCATAAGTCTTGCGGAGTACACCATGTACGCAGCCTTGCCTCGTTGATGTTTTTCTACAGATGGAGGTACTCCAACTGAAGGTGGTTTCTACGTCGAAGTCGACGAGTAGTCGGGGTTCCCGGGCAACAACCTAGGATCTATGGAAGGATCACTACTTCTGTTTAAGGCCTCTTAGGCCCTTTGCTAAGTTTGTTGTTTGGAACAATTTGTTTGCTTTTGTTGTTTGTTGTAATGATGGATCTATGAACCCTGGCTTGTATGACTGGTTTGTAACTCTCTTAAGAGTTTACCTTATTAATGTATGGTTTGTATGTTCTGTAATGTTACCGATCTTTCCCTGCGTGCCTTGGAATTTAGGTTAGGCTTATGTCAGATGAAGATCTGGTATTAGTCTACCCGTGATCCCGGGTCGTGACAGATTTTGGTATCAGAGCAGGACTGCCTGTAGGAAACCCTTCTAGCTGGTCGATGCTGAGTCTAGAGATTGAAAAAACTATTTGAAAGCTAAAATTATTTGCAAAACTCTGAATAGGACTCTTTTTACTCCTTATCTAAGGTTGTTCTATTGCTGAGTTATCTTACCTCTTTTGTTTTGCAAGGTTTTCACTTCTCGTCTATCATTTCAAACTTCTAGGATATACGGGTATGGGTTGTTTCTCCTAGTACTCCGTACTTGGTTGCAAGGCTCAGAGTTTCCAAGATATGTCTGTGCACCTGAGCATTGTTTGTCAACTTTGCTAAGGATGCCTATAATCCTAGTCTCTACTCTTTTATGACTTGTTGGTACCATATCATGCTTGCATTCCATTGTTATGGTTTGTATCTAAGTTGGTAGCGTATACATTTCATATGCTTGTTCTACTGACATACTTAATGCATTGATATAATCTTCATCCACATGTTCACCTCTACCATGATCTTTCGATATGGTTTTCGTCCTCCTTTGATGTATCCTTTTTGGTGAATCCATTATCATGGTTTCTGTTTTCTCCTCAGGATGTCGTCTGGTACTCGTGGTTCTATTGGCCGTCGATGAAACAACAATGCTGAACAGGAACTTCCACCACCTCCCACAATGGCTGAGGTTCTCAACAACATTGAGACCAACCGTCTGAGGAATATACGCCTTCTGGAGCATGTGGCGCAGAACGCTGGACGTCGTCCTGATGACTGTGTCACACTTGGAGATTTCATCCGCTCTTTTCCTCCAATATTCACCCACTCCAAGGAGCCCCTTGAAGCCGATGATTAGCTTCACACCATAGCGCGCAAGTTCAGTGCTCTTCGTGTCCATCCCGATGACCGCGTCACTTCGCCACCTATCAACTGGACGATGAGGCTGGTGTTTGGTGGGAAGGTTTTCTGAATCTGCAAGCTCAGGGACATGTTGTTACTTGGGAGGAGTTTGTTGCAGCATTCCGTGCCTCTTATATCCCTAAGCCCGTTATGGATCTCAAAAGGAGGGAGTTTCTGGATCTGACCCAAGGGCGCAGGGATATTGAAACATATGGGCGTGAGTTTAATCGCTTGGCTCATTATGCAACCAGGGATGTGGCCAATGATGAATATAAGCAAGAGTTGTTCCATAAGGGACTTAACCTAGCACTTCGCTATGAGTTGCTTCCCTTCAAGTTCTAGGCTTTCCAGGAACTACACAATCAGGCTCTTACTCTGGAGCATGGAAGGAAGGACATGGAAGTCTCTCAGAAGCGTGAAGAAGGAAATTATCGTGCTTCTTCCTCTGGTAACAAGAAGTGTCGTTTCTTTGTTCCATACATTGATGTGCCTCGTGCCCCTTATGCACCCAAGTATTCTGGTAATGCTTCTCGTCAGCCATAGTCAAATACTGGTGGAGCAAATTACCGTCCTCCTGCTGGTTCTTACACTAGAGTTACTTGCTACTCTCGTGGTCAGCCTGGTCCCTACTCAAGGGAGTGTTCCCGAAGGGTTGTCGGTCGCAATGATCAGTAGGCAAAGAAGAATGATAAATATCAAGGTGCTGGTCGTGGTCGTCTGACCCATGTCACTGTTGAGGAAGCTCAGGAAGATCCACGTGTCATTCTGGGTACGCTACGTGTCAATTAAATTCTCGCAAAAGTCTTGTTTGATTCTGGAGCATCGCATACATTCATATCACAAGAGTTTGCACGGGAGAATAATATACCTTTTGAAGCAATGTCTTCCCCTCTAGAGATTAGTACTCCTGGGTCTCGTTGGTAGACCATCTAGGTTACTCATGGGGTTGAGATAGATATAGCATATCAGAAGTTTCCCACTTCCCTCATTGCACCCAAGTCAACTGACATAGATGTCATTCTGGGCACGAACTGGTTAACCAAGTATCAAGCCATCATTGACAGTGCACTTAGAACAGTTATTGTGACCTCTCCTGCTGGCATAACTGTCAAGTACTGGACTAATGGTTCAAAGTCTCCATCAGCAGTTCTTAAACCTTTCTCGGAGTTGTATGCCATGGATGTCCTACCTACTCTCGAGGTCCAAGATGTCCATGTGTTCTGTGATTTCCTGGATGTCTTTCCTGAAGAGTTGCCTGGCAAGCCACCTGATCGAAGTGTGGAGTTTGTCATAGAGCTAGTTCCTGGAACTGCTCCTATCTCCAAAAGACCTTACCGTATGCCTCCTCATGAGTTGGTTGAGTTGAAGAAGCAACTTGAATATTTAGAGGGTCTAGGATACATCCAACCTAGCACATCCTCTTGGGGTTGCCCTACCATCTTTGTTAAGAAGTGGGATACAAATATTCCAAGACTGGTGGTTGATTACCGTCCACTCAACACAGTGACAATCAAGAATAAGTACCCACTTCCCCGGATAAATGACCTCTTTGATCAATTAAGTGGTGCCACTGTCTTCTCCAAAATGGACTTAAGATCAGGGTATCATCAAATCAAGATCAGAAAAGAGGATATCCCAAAGACAGCATTCACAACTCATTATGGTCTTTACGAGTATACAGTGATGTCCTTTGGGTTAACCAATGCCCCTGCCACATTTATGAGGCTCATGAACTCCGTCTTCATGGAATATCTCGACAAGTTCGTCGTGGTATACATTGATGACATTCTAATCTACTCCAAGACCGAAGAAGAGCATGCCGAACATCTACGTTTGGTGTTGACTAAACTTCGTGAACATCGTCTCTACGCCAAATTCTCCAAATGTGAGTTCTGGTTACAAGAGCTCATCTTCCTTGGCCATGTTGTGTCTGCAAGTGGTGTTGCTGTCATACCAGATAAGGTTCAGACCATCCTGGAATGGAAGTCACCTACTTCAGTCAAGGAAGTTGAAAGGACAAATAGCCCTTATCTAGTGTTTTGGTTAACTATGACATCGGAGCTAGAGAATGGACTAATGTTTCTATTAGCTTCTCTACAGGTGAGAATCCGCAGTTTGTTGGTGATAGGTGATGGGTGACCCCCCATTCATTTCTTTATGGAGTGACGGTGGCGTTGTTTATTATTTTCTCTTATTTACTCTTGAGTCAAATAGGAAACACCGCACTATTAAGAAGGGTGATATCGATGCGCTCTTTGGGGATGTTCTACACCATATATGCCTCTCATCATCCACCCACACACACCCGTTCGAAGAAAGAGAGAAAACAGCCTTGAAAAATGAGTCAATAGAGGTTACTGCAAAATCGGCAAAAGCGCTGGCGGTGTCGGTGTTGTCACCGGAATTTCCGGTCGCCGCAGGAAATTCTCGGTGTACACCGATATGGCTTACTGCATAGCCTTTCGGTTGTTCACCGAGAATTTCGGTCGCCGCCGAAAATCTGGCATGGGGTCCGGTCGATCGGAGCTGTCGCCGGAAATTCTGGCGAGCAACTCGGTCCGACCGGACTTATTGTCGGTTCTGTCGTAGGAACCCCCAAGCGGCTCTTTTTCCACTCACACTATGTATACCCGTTTCTTCTCCACTGTGAGGTTAGGCACTTGAGCTAACATTTCATTTCTTGAATCTCTCTCTCTCTCTCCCATTGTTGAAACACAAAAGCTTGGGGATCTCCCATTCTACCCAACCAAATCCAAATCCCTTTGGTAGAAAGGAAGAGGAGGTCCCGATCTACATTTCCACCAAGCCAAAGTTCATTCCCCCTTGAGTTCATCGAGTTAGCTTGTTACTCTTGGGTTTGTGGGAAACCCTAGGCGGCTAGGGTCGCCCGGAGGCATTCGGCTTGTGATTTGCTCCGTGGAAAGTTTGTGAGGGTTTGGAGACTACCTTAAAGTCTACCACAAGTAAGTGAGCTATTACTTCGTGGGATAGGCTCGGAGAAGAAGGTGAGCCTTTGTGGCGCATGAGGAATCCTTCGTGGAACCTCACACCTCTCCAACGTGACGTAGCCCCCTTCCCAAAGTTGGTGAACACGGGAATACATCTTCGTCTCCGCGTTCTTCGGTTATTCCTTAACCGGTCTCTTACTTGTGTTGTTTATCTTGTGATAGCCTTCGAGCTTGAAGTATCTTGTTCATCATCTAGGTTGCCTCACCTAGTTTGCATTTAGGCTCACTTATATTCCGCAAAGCCTAAAACTTGCAAAAGATTATAAGAATTTTGTAGAAACCTATTCACCCCCCTCTAGGTTAACCATCTTACACTTTCAATTGGTATCAGAGCCAGGGGCTCTTTTAAGGGCTTTACCGCCTTAGAGAAAAGTTGGTTTTCTCCGATGATGAGGAGGATAAGAATTATTTGGTCAAGTAGCTTCGCGAAATCTTAGCCAAGGGTGCACTTGAAAATGCCAAGGAGGATTCCGATCTCCTTGTTCAAATGAGTTACTTAGAAGGACAACTTAAGGCCATTGGTGATGGGGCTCTTCTCGGTAACCCATTGGTAGTACCTCAAGGGAGACCAATGGACACCAAAAAGGATAATGATGCCGAGTCCGCTCATGAGGGCAGCTGGTCAAAAACTTCCACGCCCCTAATCAATTCCCTTATGTTTATTCTAAGAAAAAGAACATCATGCCTCATATTAATGGTTCGGGTCCTACACCTCATTATGATGGAACTCATTTCTCTCATTGGAAAGCTTCTATGGAATCTCATCTTCGCAGCTGCAACGTTGAGCTTTGGGAGATTGTTTGCACTGGTTTCCACCCTCATGATCCCAACACGACGGCGTGGTGTATATGGTGGAGAGATATATTGGATCTACAACACGACGGCATGGTGTATATGGTGGAGAATTTCTGCTGCAGGGCTTCGCCTACAAACAGTCGGGAGGGAGAGAGGAAGGTAGCAAGGCTGCTAGGGCTTGGAGGAAGGTGTGTAGGGGGGAGGGGGCGCACCACCCCTCTATATATAGAGGGGGGGGGGCGGCCAGCCCTTGCCCCTCCTCCAAGCCTATCTCTAGTTTAAACAATTTAAACTCTCCCTTATCTAGAAATCCTATCTCTAGTTTAAACGATTTAAACTCTCCCTTATCTAGAAATCCTATCTCTAGTTTAAACGAGTTTAAACTTATCCAGGATCGGCTGGGCCCTATGGGGCCTAGTGCCCCTGGCCCAATGCGGCCAGGACACTCCCTCATAGGCCCATGCCCCCTCCCGGAAGGTGGGGCCACGTTGGTCCCCTTCCGGAAGGTTCTAGAAGCTTCCGGTACAATACCGATTAACCCGGAACAATTCCGAACTCCAAAAACTGCACTGCCTTATATGAATCTTATTCTCCGGACCATTCCGGAACCTCTCGTGATATCCCGGATCCCATCCGAGACTCCGAACAAAAATTCATAAACCAATTATCCAATCTATCCTAGCGTCGAGATACGTTAAGTGTGTGACCCTGCGGGTTCGAGAATATGCAGACATGATCTTCTATCAATAATCAACAGCGGGGTCTAGGCACCCATATTGACTCCCACACATTCATCGATGATCATATCGGATGAACCACGATGCCAGGATTCAATCAATCCCATATATATATTCCCTTCGTCTCGCGATATTTTACTTGCCCGAGATTCGATCGTCGGTACCGTCATACCTAGTTCAATCTCGTTCACAGCAAGTACTTTACTCGTTCCGTAATCCGATATCACTTTGTGTTTAACTCCTTAACCACATGCTTGCAAGCGGTGTTGATATCGATTACCGAGTGGGCCCGAAGTATATCCCTCCGACTTGGGAGGGACAAATTCCATCTCGATACATACAACCCAACAGATACTTTCCGATCACCTGAGAGACACCTTTATGGTCACCCTCTCATAGGATGACGTTTGATGACCTCAAAGCTTTCTTCCGATACCAGGGAGTTGCATTATCTCATGGTCTAAGGAATACAATATTTGACATAGGAAAAGCTTCGCAAAGACGAACACGATGACACGATCTAATTGCTCTGCTTTGTTTGGGTCTATCCACCATATCATTCTCCCAATGATATGATCTCATTATCAATTGACAACTCATGTCTATGGTTAGGAAACCTTAACCATCATTGATCAATGAGCTAGTCCATAGAGGCGTACTAGGGACACGGTGTTGTTCACAAACCACACAAGTATTAAAGTTTCCGCTTAATACAATTCTAGCATGGAATATAAACTTTATCATGAACAAGAATTATAATAATAACATCTTTATTATTGCCTCTAGGGCGTAATTCCAACAGTCTCCCACTTGCACTAGAGTCAATAATCTAGTTTAAATCTGGCAACAATCTCACACCCATGGCACTGAGGTGTTGATCATGTTTTACATGTGGAAGAGGTTTAGTCAATGGATCTGCGACATTCAGATCCGTATGTACTTTGCTAATCTTCAGATCTCCATCTGCTATATAATCTCGGATTATATGAAACTTGGGTTGATATGCTTGGTCTTTGGATGATATCTTGGTTCCTTAGCGAGTGCTATGGCGCCAGTGTTGTCACACAATATCTCCAGTGGGTCCAATGCACTTGGAACCACGCCAAGCTCAGTGATGAAGTTTCTGATCCAAACTCCTTCACTTGACGCTTCTGCAGCAGCCATGTATTCCGCTTCTACTGTAGATCCCGTGATCACGCTTTGCTTGCAGCTTCTCCAGCTCACAGCTCCTCCATTCAAAATATAAACGTATCCTGTCTGAGATTTAGAATCATCCTTGTCGGTGTCGAAACTAGCATCGACATAACCTTTTACGACAAGCTGTTCATCACCCCCATAGACTAAGAACATTTCTTTAGTTCTATTTAGGTACTTTAGGATGTTCTTCACGGCTGTCCAGTGTTCCACTCCTGGATCACTTTGATATCTGCTCGTCAAACTAAGAGCATTGGACACATCCGATCTAGTACACAGCATGGCATACATGATGGAACCTATGGTCGAGGCATAAGGCACTTTGCTCATAGCTTCCCTATCATTTACCGTAGCTGGACACTGAGCCTTGCTCAATATCTTACCTGACAACATAGGCACTGAACCTTTCTTTGCCTTATCCATTCTGAACCTTTTCAGAACTTTGTCTAGGTATGTACTTTGGCTTAAAGCTATCAGGCGTCTTTGTCTATCTCTATAGATCTTGATGCCCAATATATAAGCAGCTTCACCTAGGTCTTTCATTGAAAAACACTTGTTCAAATAACTCTTCACATCGTTAAGCATGTTGATGTCATTTCCGATAATCAATATGTCATCCACATACAGTACCAGAAACGTCACCGAGCTCCCACTCACTTTCTTGTATATGCAAGCTTCGTAGCAATTTGGAACAAATCCAAAGCTCTTGATCACTTGATCAAAACGAAGGTTCCAACTCCGAGATGCTTGCTTCAGTCCATAAATGGAACGCTGAAGTTTGCATACTTTACTAGCATCCTTAGGATCGACAAAACCCTCGGGTTGCATCATATACAACTCTTCATCAATGTTGCCATTGAGGAAAGCAGTCTTGACATCCATCTGCCATATTTCATAATCATGAAATGCAGCAATTGCTAATAAAATCCGAATGGACTTAAACATCGCTACGGGAGAGAAAGTCTCATCGTAGTCAACACCTTGAACTTGTCGAAAACCTTTTGCGACAAGTCATGCTTTATAGACGGTAACATTACCATCCGCGTCCGTTTTCTTCTTGAATATCCATTTGCACTCAACGGCCTTTCGGTCGCTAGGAGGATCCACCAAAGTCCATACTTGGTTTTCGCTCATGGATCCCAATTCGGATTTCATGGCTTCCAGCCATTTCTCAGAGTCTGGGCTCATCATCGCTTCCTCATAGTTCGTAGGTTCACTGTCTTCTACCAACAAGACAGTCAAGACAGGGTTGCCGTACCACTCAGGAGGGGCACGCGACCTTGTCGACCTGCGACGTTCAGTAGCAGCATCGTCCGAAGCTTCATGATCCTTGTCATTAGCTTCCTCTATTGTTGGTGCAAGCGGCACTGGAACAATTTCAGGTGCTGGCGCTACTCTCCAATTCAAGAGAAGGTTCAATAATCTCGTCAAGCTCTACTTTCCTCCCACTCACTTCTTTCGAGAGAAACTCCTTCTCAAGAAAGGAACCGTTCTTTGCGACAAACACTTTGCCTTCGGTTCTGTGATAGAAGGTATACCCAATAGTTTCCTTAGGGTATCCTATGAAGACGCATTTCTCCGCCTTGGGTTCGAGCTTGTCCGGCATCAACTTCTTGACGTAAGCTTCGCATCCCCAAACTTTAAGAAACGACAACTTAGGTTTAGCACCAAACCACAGTTCATACGGTGTCGTCTCAACGGATTTAGATGGATCCCTATTTAAAGTGAATGCAGCGGTTTCTAATGCATAACCCCAAAATGATAACGGCAAATCAGTATGAGACATCATCGATCGGACCATATCTAATAGGGTTCGATTCTGGCGTTCAGACACACCATTGCGCTGTGGTGTTCCAGGTGGCGTGAGTTGCGAAACAATTCCGCTTGCTTTAAGATGCGTGAGAAAATCATAACTCAAATATTCGCCCCCACGATCGGATCGTAGAAACTTAATCTTTCTGTTACGATGGTTCTCCACTTCATTCTGAAATTCTTTGTAACTTTTCAAACGTTTCAGATTTATGTTTCATTAAATAGATACACCCATATCTACTTAAGTCATCGTAAAAGTGAGAAAATAGCGATATCCACCGCACGTCGAAACACTCATCGGTCCGCATACATCGGTATGTATGATTTCCAACAAGTCCGTTGCTCGCTCCATCATACCGGAGAACGGGGTTTTGATCATCTTGCCCATGAGGCATGGTTCGCATGTGTCAAATGATTCAAAATCAAGAGACTCCAAAATTCCATCAGAATGGAGTTTCTTCATGCGCTTTACACCAATATGACCTAGACGACAGTGCCACAAATAAGTAGTATTATCACTATCTACTTTGCATCTCTTAGCCTCAATGTTATGGATGTGTGTTTCATCCCTTTCGAGATTTAGAAGAAATAAAACATTCACAAGAGGTGCATGACCATAAAATATGTTACTCATATAAATAGAACAACCATTATTCTCCGATTTAAATGAATAACCGTCTTGCAATAAACACGATCCGGAAATAATGTTCATGCTCAACGCAGGCACATAATAACATTTATTAAGGTTTAAAACTAATCCCGAAGGTAAAACTAAGGAGAGCGTGCCGACGGCCATCACATCAACTCTTGATCCGTTGCCAACGCGCATCGTCACCTCATCCCTCGCAAGCCGCCGTCTATTCCGTAGCTCCTGTTTCGAGTTACAAATATTAGCAACTGAACCGGTATCAAATACCCAGGCACTACAACGAGGGATAGTAAGGAAAACATCAATAACATGTATATCAAATATACCTTTGATGGTGCCAGCCTTCTTGTCCGCTAAGTACTTCGGACAGTTGCGCTTCCAGTGACCCTTGTCCTTGCAATAGAAGCACTCATTGTCCGGCTTGGGACCAGACCTGAGCTTCTTCTCAGCAGGGGCATTGCGCTTGCCGCCGCCCTTCTTGAAGGGCTTCTTTGCTCCCTTACCTTTCTTAAAGGAGGGCTTGTTGACCATCAACACATGATTATCCTTCTTGATGTCCACTTCCGCAGCCTTCAGCTTTGCGAAGAGCTCGGTGATCGTATCAGTGGAACCAATCTGATTATGAGTCACTACAAAACTTTTGTAGCTGGGAGGGAGTGATTGCAGAACCCTGTCAATCTTGAGCTCCTCTGGAATCGTGCATTCCAGTTGCTCAAGGCGTTGAGTGTAGCCCGACATCTTTATGGCATGCTCACTAACGGAACTCCCTTCCTCCATCTTGCAGTTAAAGAACTTCTCAGAGATCTCATATCTCTCAGAACGGGCTTGAGTCTGAAACATGGTTTTCAGCTCCTCGAGAATCTCAAAGGGCCCGGGATAGGTTTCAAAACGATTTTGAAGCTCCGGTTCCATAGCAAACAACATGGTTCTCTTAATCACACCATAATCATCTTTGCGCGACTGATAGACAGCTTTCTCATCAGCCGGCGCAGTTGCAGCAGGGGGGTCACCTAACGCTTTACCAAGGACATAGTCCTTTTGTCCGCCAGACAGAATGATTCTTAGATTGCGGAACCAATTGGTGAAGTTAGACCCATTGTTTCTAAGCTTTTCCTTCTCAGCAAAAACGTTGAAGTTGAAGTTGGATTTGGCCATGTGATCTACAGTATTTGCAAGTACAATTTAGACTATGTTCATGATAAATAGTTCAACTTAATCAAATTACTAGATGAACTCCCACTAAATTCAACATCCCTCAAGTTGTTTAGTGAACACAATCCAAATTCACCACACCTAATCCGATCATCACGAGAAGAGATGTGGTTTCAATGGTGGACAACAAAGTGTCGATCATATCATTCATATGACTCATGCTTAACCTTTCGGTTTTTGTGTTCCGAGGCCATGTCTGTACATGCTAGGCTCGTCAAGCTAGACCCAAGTATTTCCGCGTGTGCAAAAACTGGCTTGCACCCGTTGTATGTGAGCGTAGAGTCTATAGCACCCGATCATCACGTGATGCTTGGAAACGACGAACTTTCGCAACGGTGCATACTTGGGGAGAACACAGTTTTTTTATCTTGATCTTTAAGTGAGGAATCATCTTATAATGCTACCGTCGCGATCTAAGCATAATAAGATACATAAAGGGATAAACATCACATGCATATAACTTTATGTGACATGGTATAGCCAATCCTCGCGCAATGATCTCCATCTTGTGCGTTCCGGCATGATCTCCATCACTCCACCATGATTGCCTCCACCACGAATAGCAACTACAACTATTGCTAACTACTTAGCGATAAAGTAAAGCTATTACATGGCGTATAAGAAGTTGACTCGCAGGTCATACACAATTATAAATACAACCATATGGCTCCTGCCGGTTGTGTACTCATCGACATGCAAGTCGTGAAACATTAAAAAACATGGTCATCGCATACAATATACACATCACATCTTGGGCCATACCATATCACAGAAAACACTCCCTGCAAGAACAAGTTAGACGCCTCTACTTTGTTGTTGCATGTTTTACGTGGCTTATGGGAGTAGATGCTAAGAACGATTCTTACCTACCGAAAGCCACAACGGTGATATTATGGTTGCCAAACTCCGGTGTTAATCCCATGAAAACTATAGTGAGAGAAACTGACATCCACCAGCCGCATGTGTGGTACAAGCCACACGTCAAGTGCGGAACCGGTCTCGCGAACGACGTCGCGTAAGGTTGGCCTGGACCGCTTCAATCTCACTATCCCGCGTCATAAGAAGAACACAAACAAGAGGCTTGCAACAGAAAACATCAACGCCCGCAACAACCATGTTGCGTTCTACTCGTGAAACACATCTACGCATAGATCTAGCTCTGATACCACTGAAGGGTTTCGCGGCATAGTAAATCAAAATTTTCTACGGAGCGAACAGAGGGAAAGCCAAGATCTAATCTAGGAGATGCAAACAACGAGAGAGATTGGATTAGATCTTCATACCCTTGAAGATTCGCACAGCGGAACGTTCGTCGGAACGTGGGTGATGTAGTCGTACTCGCTTCTCCTCCTCGCGATCCGATCCGATCTAGCACTACAAGTGGCGGTGCCTCCGTGAGATGCACACGTGCAGAACCTCGACGTCTCCTCCTTCCTCGGACCAGCGAGTATGGTGGAGAGATAGATTGGATCTACAACACGACGGCGTGGTGTATATGGTGGAGAATTTCTGCTGCAGGGCTTCGCCTACAAACAGTCGGGAGGGAGAGAGGAAGGTAGCAAGGCTGCTAGGGCTTGGAGGAAGGTGTGTAGGGGGGAGGGGGGGGGCGGCCAGCCCTTGCCCCTCCTCCAAGCCTATCTCTAGTTTAAACAATTTATACTCTCCCTTATCTAGAAATCCTATCTCTAGTTTAAACGATTTAAACTCTCCCTTATCTAGAAATCCTATCTCTAGTTTAAACGAGTTTAAACTTATCCAGGATCGGCTGGGCCCTATGGGGCCTTGTGCCCCTGGCCCAATGCAGCCAGGACACTCCCTCATAGGCCCATGCCCCCTCCCGGAAGGTGGGGCCACGTTGGTCCCCTTCCGGAAGGTTCTAGAAGCTTCCGGTACAATACCGATTAACCCGGAACAATTCCGAACTCCAAAAACTGCACTGCCTTATATGAATCTTATTCTCCGGACCATTCCGGAACCTCTCGTGATATCCCGGATCCCATCCGAGACTCCGAACAAAAATTCATAAACCAATTATCCAATCTATCCTAGCGTCAAGATACGTTAAGTGTGTGACCCTGCGGGTTCGAGAATATGTAGACATGATCTTCTATCAATAATCAACAGCGGGGTCTAGGCACCCATATTGACTCCCAAACATTCATCGATGATCATATCGGATGAACCACGATGCCAGGATTCAATCAATCCCATATATATATTCCCTTCGTATCGCGATATTTTACTTGCCCGAGATTCGATCGTCGGTACCGGCATACCTAGTTCAATCTCGTTCACAGCAAGTACTTTACTCGTTCCGTAATCCGATATCACTTTGTGTTTAACTCCTTAACCACATGCTTGCAAGCGGTGTTGATATCGATTACCGAGTGGGCCCGAAGTATATCTCTCCGACTTGGGAGGGACAAATTCCATCTCGATACATACAACCCAACAAATACTTTCCGATCACCTGAGAGACACCTTTATGATCACCCTCTCATAGGATGACGTTTGATGACCTCAAAGCTTTCTTCCGATACCAGGGAGTTGCATTATCTCATGGTCTAAGGAATACAATATTTGACATGGGAAAAGCTTCGCAAAGACGAACACGATGACACGATCTAATTTCTCTGCTTTGTTTGGGTCTATCCACCATATCATTCTCCCAATGATATGATCTCATTATCAATTGACAACTCATGTCTATGGTTAGGAAACCTTAACCATCATTGATCAATGAGCTAGTCCATAGAGGCGTACTAGGGACACGGTGTTGTTCACAAACCACACAAGTATTAAAGTTTCCGCTTAATACAATTCTAGCATGGAATATAAACTTTATCATGAACAAGAATTATAATAATAACATCTTTATTATTGCCTCTAGGGCATAATTCCAACAACAACCTCACCCCGGGAGAGTACTACGACCGTCAACTAAATGCAACGGATCGTGACAAGATAAGGAGTGCCATGCACCGCACTCTCCATGATCAAGTCAGCGACATCCCCACTGCAAAGTATCTTTGGGATAGGATTGTTATTCTCCAAGAGGGAACCTCTCTTATCCAAAAATCCAAGTATGAAGACGCCAAGTCAGAGATGAACATGTTCATGAACCATGATGGTGAGACTATCGTTGAAGCATACAAGAGACTTGTTGCCCTCCGCGTGAAGATTGGTGGCCTAGGGTGTGAGAAGTATGATGATGGATTAAATTTGAATGATGAACTTATCAAGTCCAATATTGTCTCCATGATCGCGGTCACCTACAAGAAGCTTTCCTTGAACTTGCAACTCCTTAATAGAGCTAATCAATTCTGATGATCTAGTCTCTTATCTAGTTGCCACGGATAACTTGGCGGATGAAGGGCAAAGGATCAAGGAGATCAACCGTGCTATTGGGTCTTCCCACTCTCTAGCATTAAAGGCCAAGCATGTGCAAGAAGATGTTGCTAGTGATGAAGAAAGCGATGTTGATGGAGTTGAGGATATGCTCTCTCAACTTGCTCTCCTCACCAAGAACATGAAGTTCCAAAGAAGGAGAAGTTCAATGGGATCAAGTGAGAAGAAGAGGACGTGCTACAATTGTGATGAGTCGACCCATTTTGCCGACAAGTGTCCATATGAGAAGAGTCTTGACAAGCCTAAGTATGAAGAAGGTGCCAAACCAAGATTGAAGCCCAACCCCATCAATGAAAGATACAGGAGGAACAATAGGCGTGATGGTAAGGGCTTCCTAGGCCAAGAATACATATCCGACAAGGAGGAAGAGGATGAAGAGAAGGTGGTTGGAGTGGCCAGTTTGGCCTTTGACAAACCCGGGTTTCTCTTCACCTATGACTAAACCAAGGACTACATTGACGACTCTCCTACTCCCAAGGTCACCGCCACTTTCCTCATCGCAAGGAGTTCCAAGGACGAGTCCGACGTTGAGTGTGGGGATAAGGAGAAAGTGGTGGGTGTGACCGGTTTGGAATATGTTGAACCCGGTTCACCTCTCATCTACGACTACTCCAAGGACTACATGGAGAGCTCTCCTATTCCCAAGATCACCGGTTCTTGTCTTATGGCAAGAAGCTCCAAGGTAATTGTCTCTCGTCCGTCCCTATCTAGTGTCTTGGATGATCTTGAGAGTGATCATGATAGTGATGGTGATAGTGATGAATTTGGTGAATAATATATAAAATAAATGTATGCTATCATGAAGTCTCTTCCTCCCATTGCTCGTGCTAGAGTCAAGCAATTAATGGAACTTGTTAGCTCACGTGATGAGGCCATTGATAGCTTGGAATCTCATATTGATGATGAGAAACGAAGATTCAATCTTCTTGAGAAAGAGCTTTGTGAGGAAAAGAATACCAATTGTTTTCTTAAACTACAAATTGAAAATTTTGAAATTGATAAAGCAAAAGACATGGACACTATTTATAGGGCTAACTCATTGTCCCAAGAGCTTGATGCCTCAAAGAAAGAGCTCGAAGTTGCTCATGCTTCTCTTACCAAGGACCTTGAGCACCTTGAGAAGTCTAGTTTGCTTGTCAAGCATGAGCTCATAAAACTTGGAGAGAACCATGATCAACTTCGGGTGTCCTATGAGAAGGCTCTTGGTACATTGAAGGATCCACTATTTTATCTTGGATGGTGATGCCATTCATGAACACAAGTCTGAAGACAACATGACTTAACCATTAATTTCTATCCATGACTATAAAAGAATATGATTATATTAAGTTTCCTAAAAACTATCAGTTAATAAAAGATCAAGTTTTATGGATGAGTAATAATAATATACCATTAAATAAGATATGGTTTATTAGGTAAATCAAATTTATAACCAAAGGTTCCTCAGATATATTAAAGAGAAAAGGATCTATTAAGAGAAGATAAAGAAATTATAACACTGTATAATAAAAGATCACTATATGATTCTAAATACAAACTCATTACTACTACAAACACTTAGAAAATAATTTCTATAAATAAATATTTAACCATGTGCAAAATTCAAATCTAAAAATGAAACAGAAAATAGAAAAGGAAATCAGAAAATAAAAAAAGAACCAGGCCCGAGCAGCAGGCCGTCCCAGAACTTTTTCTCTACCAAATCACCGCCTGGCGCAACTAGCTGCAGCCCATGTTGGCCCACATGCGGCCCACTTCATCGTCTTCCTCTCCGGCAGAAGCATCTGCGAGGCGACACGGCCGTCGTCAATCCTCCGCCGCGCCGCGATGTGTGCCGCCGCTGTTGGGGGGTAGGATAAGAACACCCGCGAGCTCCTTTATCCACTCGTACCCGAATCACTCTCTCTTGTGCCCTCTCCAAAAATTCCCCAATCATGCCTAAACCCTAACTCGCTGGAGTTGCTCGTTGTCGCCGTTTGAGACCGCCCCAAGGCCAACTGAAGGTGCCACAAGCTCCGCCATGGTGGACTTCGTCTGCTAGGAGGAGGAATCGAGCCGGGAAGCCTGAAATCATGTGCATCGAGTTCGTCTGTCCGCCGCTCATCATCGACCATGGCGACGCCTTCTGAACTCGCCTCTCCTCGCCGTCGCCACTACAAGCTTCCTGGTGAGCTTATGATTCTGATGGTTATCTTTGAGTTGCTCCTAGTCATCTGTAGCGCCCAGTACGCATGAACCCGAGCGGGCCACCATCTAAGCTCGTTGGAGCTAGTGCTATGATGACCATTTGTAATATCCCAGCATTAGAGTGTCACATCCCAAGTTTTAGATTCGGTTCTGCATATCACTCATGTCATTCTGCATTCATGAACCTTTCGTCAATTTCAAAACCCTGCATTCAAATCCTAGACGAAGTGCCTCAAGTGTTCTTACAAAGAAGAATAGTTGGACCCTTGGAGTCACTAGTTTGTAATAGACATTTTTGTTGCTAAAAATGATCCTAGGATGATCCCTAGTATTTTAGAAAAATTTGAAAAAAAATCAATTCATTTGGTTTAACTAATAAAAAGTTATGAAAGAAATAAGAAAAGCAAAAGGAGTAAAAGAAAGAACAAAAAAAACTAGCTAACCTAAACTACCCGGCCCAGCCCACCTGCCTCGCCTACGCTATCTGCCGCGCGCCTTCCCCGCGAGCAGCACGCAACGCAGCGGTCGTGCAGCCAGAGGCCCAGCGCCGGCCCAGCAGAGCGCCCCGCAGCAGCCCACTCCGCCCCCTCCTCCCCTGTGCCGCTGCCAGGCGGACCCCACCCGGCCTTCCTCTTCCTCCGGACGAACTCGTGCTCGCCACAGAGTCCAGCTACCGAACGAATTCCCGACGAAATCAGCGCTGGTTCTCTCCCCTCTGCACGCTACCCCCTAAATATTAACCCCCTTCTCCGCCTCGTTCCGTTTCTTTCGCAAGCCTCGCAAGCCCTAGCCGCCATGAACCCTGTCGCCGCCTCCATTGCCGAGCTTTGGAGCTCGAGGTGCTCGGCACAGCAGTTACCCCCTGGCCCTCCTGTTCCCCTCCTTCTCTCCCCCTTGACCCATCACGCGCACTGACTTGGTTCCCCTCTCCACAGATCGTCGCCGTGCCCTCCGATTGCTCGCCGGAGACCCGACGCCGCCCGCCTACTCCGGCCGCTCGCAGACGGCTTCCCAGGAAGCAAACGACGACCCCGACCTTGCCATCGAGCTCGCCGAGAAGCCCCGCACCCCGTAGACGCCGCGACACTCGCCAGGGACTGCCGGAGCACTCGCCGCCGCCACCGTCTGTGCCCACCGCCACCGACAGCCGCCGCTCGCCGCCAAGGTGAGGGCCCGAGCTCCCCGGCCGTCCGATCGATTTTCGACGCGCGAGATTAGAACCGTGGCCAAACCGGTACTGGCCAGTGTAAGCGCACGTGGCAGCCGCTTGGAGCCCGCGTGGACGCCGCGTCAGCGCTGACGCGTCAGCCGCGTTGACCGCGCAGTAAAAGGTTTAATTCGATTTAGAAATTTCAGAAAATAGCTGAAACTTGCAAAATTCGTAGAAATTAATCTACTGGGCCAAAAATTGCAAATAAAATATGTGTAGATTCAGTGGATCGTGTAGAATATTGCTGTATCATTGCTTTACACTTTTGCAGCAAGATTTTGTCCAGATTAATTAAAAGACTTAATGCCCTTTTTGGAGTATTTAATTCGTAGAAAAAGATCTGTAACTCCAAAAATTGCATATAATATGTCCCTGGATTCAGTAGAACAAGGGGAATCTCAAAGTGAATTAAAAAGATAGGCTTACAGTAAAAACTTCTGCATAAACTATTTAGTGGCTTTCTGCAGTCTTTTAATTATTCAGGGAGTTTTATAATTCCTTTTTGAGTAATTCCAATTGGTAATGTTCCTAAATATCAAAGCCTATGCAGTAGAATTTTCCCAAGATTTTACAAACAGTAAGTTAACAGTAGTGAATTATTTGGTTTTTAGCTCTAGTTTTGAGCACAATATTTTGCTTAATAGTTCCTCTTGCGCTAAAACTATTTTTCATGCATGCAATCAGTATCTTTACTGAATAGTATTATGTGGTGCTGCTGTAGCACCAATCCAGTTGTCATGCATGCATTCATGCATCATCTCTGTTGCATGTGCTTGTGAATTGTTTGTTTATGATTGCAATTGTATCGTGTAGATTGTGACGAGTGCAACGCTTGCTCGTGTGTGGATTGTTCTTCCGACCGCTACAACCAAGGAAAGTAGATGCTACTTTGTTCATGATATTGTCCTACTATTTTCAATGCATTGTCGTGTATTTTGTAGATGCATGTGTAGGATGATACTATCGCTATGCTATGTCCTATTATGTGGTAGGTCCTTCCTTGTAGATGAACCACCGTTGGTAGATGTGCTTAGCCATGCTATGATGGACGAGGGAAAACTTGTTTCTAAAAGTGTTGGCTTGCGAAAACTAAAACAACTTAATCAATGAATCTCCTGGGTGTGATGGGATTGATAAATTTTGGTGGGTTCATCGCGGAAAGGCACCCAGGTATCAAGAGAAAATGATTGGCTTCTTTATTTTGTAGCTTACGTGTACAACCGTGTGCCAATAATGAAATGGGCGGTTGGTTGGACTTAGGAGGTTGTGGTAACTCGAACCCGCGTATCCAGAGATGTAGAATTTTGGTAGGTTGGACCGGTGCGCGTCGGGATTGGGGAGCTACTTCCCGAACAGTCTTTTCTTGGACTTCTCCCTATCGTCACCCAAAATGAGAGTGATGGTACGAGCTGGGCTGGCCAAGTCACATGGGTAAAGTGTACTAACCCCTGCATGGTGTATAATCTAATCGATTAGCCGTGTCCCCGGTTATGGACAACTGAGTTGCTTGATATTGATTCCATGACATGTTTATCGCTCATCCTAATTTCATAATTGCTTTAATATTGCTGGGTTAACTTAATTGGGATCTTTTCAAAGAAAATCAAAACTATTTATGAAAGTAGGACAAAGGTATTTGCAAATGCAAGCTAGCCACAGCTCCACTTGCCAAATATGCATGTAGATGTTAGCATTATTGTCTCCTTTACTAGCTCTACTTGCCATACATTCCATGTATTGACCCTTTGGGGCTGCTACGTTTCATGTTGCAGGATATTCCGATTCTAAGTAATCGATATAGGCCACGGTACTCCACTCGGCACTTGTTCACTTGTGGGCAATTTGAAGAATGGAGGATTTGCTTTATTTATGTTGCTACCTGAATAATTTGAGCTAGCCTTGGGCTAAGCTTTTATTGTAATAATGGTACTATGGATCTTCGTTATTCATGATTCACGGATATTGTGCAATGTTATTCATCTTATTCTATTGTGGGCCAATGAACCGATCCAGGGATTGGCATGTCACATAGAAGCCTCGGTCTTTTCAGAACCGTGGTGTTACAGGATGGTATCAGAGCCCGTGTGTGGACTGTAGGATCGTGACCTAGGATTGGATTAGGAAGCCATATAATTATTAAAGCTTATGTTAACTCTGTCTTTCATCTTATGCCTTTCACTCTCGTAAATTCTTATCATATGCTATTCTCACACTTTCCTCTTTTAATTGATAGATGGGAGAAGTCAGAACTGAGTATGCAACCATGGAGTCACCAAGGCCCTTTTCAAGACAGTTAGCACTGCTCTCGCAGTCATTGGGATTGCCACTGCCCATGTTCAAGGGAAGAAGGTTGTACACCTATGGATATGGTGAGGATGCGTGGGAGATCACCACCTTCATATTCAGAGACGCCGCCTTGCCAAACCCTGTGCATCTGATCTACACCAAGACATACTGCAACTAGGGACTTGGAATCAACTTGGCCATACATGAAGCTCTGTCTCGCCAGTACCATCAAGTCTGACACCTACTACCAGCAGACTCACCCTACCGTGACTATGGGAGGCGTGATGAAGATGGGCGCATTGTGGTTACCCCGGGCGACAGGAACAACATGCCGCCCCGTCGAAGGCACATAGAGGACATGGAATGGGAGAATGGAGCTCTAGCTGAGAAAGTGATGATGATAAAGGAGATTGCTGACTTTGCCAGCAATGGTATGGTGGTCCAAGGACAGGAGATTGACACCTTTCATGAAGCTGTGGGAGTTCTGGAGAATGCCCTGATAGCCAGAGATGCAACCATAGCTCATCTTCATGGTAATGTGCAGGAGAACACCCAGAACTACAACAGTTGCAAGGGACCGTCCAGGAAAGGGACCAAACTATTGAAGCTATGACAGCCCAGATTGCCGCTCTCCAAGCACAGCTGAATCCACCCTCTGATGATGACAATGGAGATGATGGCAACAATGATGATGATGATGACAGTGGGAACGATGATGATGATGAGGACGAGGATGATGATGATGGAGACGATGATGGTGGAGGAGATGAAGTTGTTGTTGTTGTAGCTGAGAGTGAGGAAGAAGAGGAGGATCCAGAAGAGGTGGAGTTTGAGATTTCAAGTGATGACTCAGGAGAGGTGTACACTCTGCCACCATGGTTGAACCGTGGACAGAAGCGCCAACGCATGAGCGCAAGGACCTACCACAACCTCTTCAAGAAGTAGATAGAAGTCCACCAATTAGTCCTTGTTAGGTAAAATCTTTAGGATTAGTCTCGATCGATGTGAAACTTAAGTACTGTTTGTTTAAGAGTGTTTAGTTGATTATATGTGTACTCCAATATCCCAGGAATTTATTTGTGCGAATCTTATGAAAGAGTTATGGCAAGTTTGGTTACTATCTGTGTTATTTTCGCTGCAGTTTTCTGCTGATACAGCAGTACTGTATGATTTTTCATATTTTTCTGGTATCTGGGAAAAATCTAAAACAAATAGGGCTGGTGCAAAACTCTCTGTACTGTATGTGCAAAAATCAGCATAATTTCCTGACGAGTCTAGGTCAGGTAGAAAAATTCGTGAACGCTGCTGGACTGTTCTGGCAGATTGCTGTTTTGTTGCTTAGTTGATCAACTGTTTAGTTAACCATTGCCAACTCTTGTAAAACTATTTCAGTAGGTATATACTGCTAGGATAACCCCTGGGATGTTGCTGGATCACTTGTTTGTAGATGTGTTTCTTTCTTGAGATTGTCTGCTATTGTTTGTTGTTGTTTGAACATAATGCATGGGTAGAATCCTATTATCGTAGTTGATTCTTTCTAAGCTTACCTGTGCTAAACCGCAGATGCCTCCCCGCCGTCAACCCACTGAGTTGGAGCAGCTCATGGCAGCTCAGGCATAGCTGACCCAAGTTATGACTCAGTTCATGGAAGCTCAGAACAACAACAATGGGAACAACCAGCCTCAGGGAGATGCTCTCACCAGGTTTCTGAGGCTAAGGCCAGCTAAGTTCTCTACTGCGACGGAACCAATGGTTGCTCTCGACTGGTTGCGTTTAGTCAAAAAGGATCTGGTAACTGTCGGATGCACTGATGCTGAGAAGGTGAGGTTTGCCGCTCACCTACTGGAGGGACCAGCCGCTTCTTGGTGGGACACTTTTCAGATCACCCACCCGCTGGATACTGTGACTTGGGCAATGTTTGAGGAAGGTTTCAGGACCAACCACGTGTCTTCAGGAGTTCTGAGCCTGAAGAGGAAGGAGTTCCGCAACTTGCGCCAAACCAACCGCACTGTGGCTGAGTACATTGAGGAGTTCAACAACCTGTCCCGTTATGCACCTGAGGATGTTGACACTGATGCAAAACGGAGGGAGAGATTCCTGGATGGCCTCAGTGATGAGCTTTCAGTGCAGCTACTGGTGGTTTATTGCCCCACTTTCCAGGAGCTTATGGACAAGGCCAGGCTCTTGGAAGGGAAGCACAAGCAGGTGGAAAGCCGCAAGAGGAAGAGCAACAATCACCACTCTGGTTCTCACCACAAGTCTCGCACTTCATATGATGGGTACTCCAAGCATGGAGGGAGTGACCATGGGAGCCATGATCGCCACCACCATGGAGGCGATGGACATCTCCATGACAACCACAAGAGCAACCACCACAGCCACAAGGGAGGACACTCTCACCATTCTGGAGGACACGGTGGACATGACCGCAACCGTGATCGCAGGTTTGTGAAGAAGGATTTGAGTGAGGTGACATGCTTCAAGTGTGGACAGAAGGGACACTATGCTGACAACTGTCCGGAGAGGAAGGGACTGAAGCCAACCAACAACCAGAAGGCCACAGTGAACCACAAGAATGTGGAGGAGATCCCAGATGAGCCTGACCTTGTGATTGGTAAGTTCCCAATCAACACTTACCCTGCACTTATACTTTTCGATACTGGTGCATCGCATTCATTCATATCAAGGGCATTTGTGGATAAGTATAAGCTACCTACTGAGTCTATGAAAGAGTCTATTAGAGTAAGCTCACCTGGAGGAGATATGATAGCTAGCGCGGGATGCCGCGACTTAACTGTGAGGATTGGAACACACAACTTCATTGCACATCTGGTAGTGTTGGAATCACAAGGGTTAGATGTTATTCTGGGTATGGATTGGATGTCTATGCATGGGGGACACATAGATTGTGCACAGCGAGCTGTTTCACTCAAAACCCCGGATGGTAAGAGGATTAGATTCAAGTCAGCTGTGCGACCGCGAAGGTGTAAGCTGAATTCTCTTAAGGGGGTTAGCATGGATACTGTGCATGTGATTAGGGATTACCCCGACGTGTTTCCGGAAGAGCTGCCAGGAATGCCACCTGACAGGGAAGTGGAGTTTCTCATCGACCTGATGCCGGGAACAGGACCTATTGCAAAGAGACCATATAAGATGGATGTGGATGAGCTGAAGGAATTGAAGAAGCAGCTGAAAGAGCAGTTGGACAAGGGATTCATTCAGCCTAGTTCGTCGTCATGGGGTGCACCTGTTCTGTTCGTGGAGAAGAAAGACAGCAGCAAGAGATTAGTGGTGGACTATCGCTCGCTGAATGAGGTGACCATCAAGAACAAATACCCCCTGCCGAACATAAATGATTTGTTTGATCAACTGGAAGGAGCGAAGGTTTTCAGCAAGATTGATCTGCGATCAGGCTACTTCCAATTGAAGATCCAGGAGGAGGACATACCAAAAACCGCTTTCACCACTAGGTATTGTTTATATGAGTATACAGTTATGTCTTTTGGACTAACGAATGCCCCGACATACTTCATGACCATGATGAACAAGGTATTCATGGAGTACTTGGACAAGTTCGTGGTGGTGTTTATTGATGACATACTGATATATTCCAACGATGATGCTGAGCATGAGAAACATCTGCGACTGATCATGGAGAAGCTAAGGGAACACAAGCTATATGCCAAATTCAGCAAGTGTGAATTCTGGCTTAACACTGTTGGTTTTCTTGGGCACGTGGTGTCAGGAGAAGGAGTCGCTGTTGATCCAAGCAAAGTGACTGCAGTAACTGAGTGGGAAGCGCCCAAGAATGCGGGAGAGATTCGAAGATTGTTGGGACTTGCTGGATATTACAGGATATTCATTGAAAACTTCTCCAAGATTGCTAAGCCGATGATAGATCTTCTGAAGAAGGAGAGGAAGTTTGAATGGACGGATGTGTGTGAAGACAGCTTTTAGGAACTGAAGCATCGACTAGTGACCGCGCCTGTTCTGTGTTTACCAGATCTTCAGAAGGATTTCCAAGTGTACTATGATGCTTCTCGACAGGGACTTGGGAGTGTGCTTATGCAAGATGGGAGAGTGGTGTCATATGCCTCGCGACAACTTAAACACCATGAGAGGAATTATCCCACACACGACTTGGAGTTAGCGTCAGTGGTTCATGCGCTCAAGGTATGGAGGCATTACTTAATGGGAAAACACTGTGATGTGTACACCGACCACAAGAGCCTGAAGTACATATTTACACAGAAGGAACTAAACATGAGGCAAAGGAGATGGCTGGAACTTATCAAGGACTATGATATGAATCTGCAATACCACCCAGGAAAGGCCAATGTAGTAGCAGATGCTCTGAGCCGGAAGGTTTATGCCAATGTATTGACAATTGGGGAATTGCCCGAGGATTTGCGCAAGCAATTCAAGGACCTTAGACTGGAGGTAGTATCTGAAGGATACTTGGCAACAATGGAAGTCGAACCAATGCTACAGGACAGAATCAGGATGGCTCAAGTGGGAGACAAAGAGATTGATGAAGTAAAGGAAAAGATGAAGGAGGATCGAGCAAGGGAATTCCGCGAGGATGAGCAAGGAACCTTGTGGTATGGAGATTTGTTTGTGCGTTCCCAACGATCCGGAGATAAGGAAATTGATTCTGCAGGAAGCTCATGACTCGCCGTATTCCATACATCCGGGCAATACGAAGATGTATATGGACCTAAAGGAAAGATTCTGGTGGAACAACATGAAGGGAGACATCGCGGAGAATATTGCCCTATGTGATGTATGTAGCCGGGTGAAGGCGGAACACCAGAAGCCAGCAGGACTGCTACAGCCATTGCCCGTGCCGGATTGGAAGTGGGATAGAGTGGGAATGGATTTTATCACAGGATTGCCCAGGACCAGGTCAGGATATTACTCCATTTGGGTAGTGGTCGACCATTTGACCAAGGTAGCCCACTTTATACCGGTGAAGACGACCTATACGAGTGCAAAGTTAGCCAAGATTTATATGGACAGAATTGTGTGCCTACATGGAGTTCCCAAGAGTATAGTATCTGATAGAGGGACAATTTACCTCACACTTCTGGCGCCAGTTGCACGAGTCACTTGGGACTAGATTGGAGTTTAGCACAGTGTTTCACCCACAGACTGATGGACAGACTGAGAGGGTGAACCAGATTTTGGAAGACATGCTGAGAGCTTGCGCCTTGGCTCATGGCTCTAGTTGGGATGAGAATTTGCCGTATGCTGAGTTTTCCTACAACAACAGCTATCAAACTAGCATCAAGACGTCACCGTTTGATGTACTGTATGGGAAACGGTGCCGAACACCAATGCTATGGGATGGAGTAGGAGAACATCAGTTGTTTGGACCTGATTTGATCAAGGATGCTGAGGAGAAGGTCGCCTTGATTAGGGACAGGCTGACGGTAGCACAATCAAGGCAGAAGAGCTACGCCGACACCAAGCGCAAGGAAGTGGTGTATGAGATAGGCGATAGAGCATACCTCAGAGTGTCGCCACTTCGTGGTATCAAGAGATTTGGAATCAAGGGTAAGATGGCACCTCGGTTTATTGGACCTTATCGGGTCTTAGCACGCAAAGGAGAAGTTGCCTACCAATTGGAGTTGCCAGAGGCTCTGTCCGCTGTTCACAATGTGTTCCACGTGTCCCAGCTGAAGAAGTGCCATCCGGAGATGGTGGATACACCATTGAGAGACACTGTGCCACTAGAGGAGGTACAACTTGAGAATGACTTGACCTATGAGGAGAAGCCGGTCAAGATTCTGGAGACAGCGGAGAGGATTACCCGTACCAAGACGATCAGGTTCTGCAAGGTGCAATGGAGCCACCACACCGAAGAGGAAGCCACTTGGGAGCGTGAGGAGGACATCCGAGAGGACTACCCACACCTATTTGCTAGCCGCGCAGAATCTCGGGGAAGAGATTCATCTTAAGGGGGTTAGTCTTGTCACATCCCAAGTTTTAGATTCGGTTCTGCATATCACTCATGTCATTCTGAATTCATGAACCTTTCGTCAATTTCAAAACCCTGCATTCAAATCCTAGACGAAGTGCCTCAAGTGTTCTTACAAAGAAGAATAGTTGGACCCTTGGAGTCACTAGTTTGTAATAGACATTTTTGTTGCTAAAAATGATCCAAGGATGATCCCTAGTATTTTAGAAAAAATTGAAAACAAAAATCAATTCATTTGGTTTAACTAATAAAAAGTTATGAAAGAAATAAGAAAAGCAAAAGGAGTAAAAGAAAGAACAAAAAAAAACTAGCTAACCTAAACTACCCGGCCCAGCCCACCTGCCTTGCCTACGCTATCTGTCGCGCGCCCTTCCCCGCGAGCAGCGCGCAACGCATCGGCCGCGCAGCCAGAGGCCCAGCGCCGGCCCAGCAGAGCGCCCCGCAACAGCCCACTCCGCGCCCCTCCTCCCCTGTGCCGCTGCCAGGCGGACCCCACCCGGCCTTCCTCTTCATCCGGACGAACTCGTGCTCGCCACGGAGTCTAGCTACCGAACGAATTCCCGACGAAAGCGGCGCTGGTTCTCTCCCCTCTGCACGCTACCCCATAAATATTAAACCCATTCTCCGCCTCGTTCCGTTTCTTTCGCAAGCCTCGCAAGCCCTAGCCGCCACGAATCCCGCCGCCGCCTCCATTGCCGAGCTTCGGAGCTCGAGGTGCTCGGCACAGCAGGCGCCCCCTGGCCCTCCTGTTCCCCTCCTTCTCTCCCCCTTGACCCATCACGCGCGCTGACTTGGTTCCCCTCTCCGTAGATCGTCGCCGTGCCCTCCGATTGCTCGCCGGAGACCCGACGCCGCCCGCCTACTCCAGCCGCTCGCAGACGGCTTCCCAGGAAGAAAACGACGACCCCGACCTCTCCATCGAGCTCGCCGAGAAGCCCCGCACCCCGTAGACGCCGCGACACTCACCAGAGACTGCTGGAGCACTCGCCGCCGCCACCGTCTGCGCCCATCGCTGCCGACAGCCGCCGCTCGCCGCCAAGGTGAGGGCCCGAGCTCCCCGGCCGTCCGATCGATTTTCGACGCGCGAGATTAGAACCGCGGCCGAACCGGTACTGGCCAGTGTCAGCACGCCGCGTGGCAGCCGCGTGGAGCCCGCGTGGACGCCGCGTCAGCGCTGACGCGTCAGCCGTGTTGACCGCGCAGTAAAAGGTTTAATTCGATTTAGAAATTTCAGAAAATAGATGAAACTTGCAAAATTCGTAGAAATTAATATACTGGGCCAAAAATTGCAAATAAAATATGTGTAGATTCAGTGGATCGTGTAGAATCTTGCTATATCATTGCTTTACACTTTTGCAGCAAGATTTTGTCCAGATTAATTAAAAGATTTAATGCCCTTTTTGGAGTATTTAATTCATAGAAAAAGATCTGTAACTCCAAAAATTGCATATAATATGTCCCTGGATTCAGTAGAACAAGGGGAATCTCAAAGTGAATTAAAAAGATAGGCTTACAGTAAAAACTTCTGCAGAAAGTATTTAGTGGCTTTCTGCAATGTTTTAATTATTCAGGGAGTTTTATAATTCCTTTTTGAGTAATTCCAATTGGTACTGTTCCTAAATAGCAAAGCCTATGCAGTAGAACTTTCCCAAGATTTTACAAGCAGTAAGTTAACAGTAGTGAATTATTTGGTTTTTAGCTCTAGTTTTGAGCACTATATTTTGCTTAATAATTCCTCTTGCGCTAAAACTATTTTTCATGCATGCAATCCGTAGCTTTACTGAATAGGATTATGTGGTGCTGCTGTAGCACCAATCCACTTGTCATGCATGCATTCATGCATCATCTCTGTTGCATGTGCTTGTGAATTGTTTGTTTATGATTGCAATTGTATCGTGTAGATTGTGACAAGTGCAACGCTTGCTCGTGTGTGGATTGTTCTTCCGACCGCTACAACCAAGGCAAGTAGATGCTACTTTGTTCATGATATTGTCCTACTATTTTCAATACATTGTCGTGTATTTTGTAGATGCATGTGTAGGATGATACTATTGTTATGCTATGTCCTATTATGTGGTAGGGCCTTCCTTGTAGATGAACCACCGTTGGTAGATGTGCTTAGCCATGCTATGATGGACGAGGGCTGGGTTACATCGCTGAAACTTGTTTCTAAAAGTGTTGGTTTGCGAAAACTAAAACAACTTAATCAATGAATCTCCTGGGTGTGATGGGATTGATAAATTTTGGTGGGTTCATTGCGGAAAGGCACCCAGGTATCAAGAGAAAATGATTGGCTTCTTTATTTTGTAGCTTACGTGTACAACCGTGTGCCAATAATGAAATGGGCGGTTGGTTGGACTTAGTAGGTTGTGGTAACTCGAACCCGCGTATCCAGAGATGTAGAATTTTGGTAGGTTGGACCGGTGCGCGTCGGGATTGGGGAGCTACTTCCCGAATAGTCTCTTCTTAGACTTCTCCCTATCGTCACCCAAAATGAGAGTGATGGTACGATCTGGGCTGGCCAAGTCACATGGGTAAAGTGTACTAACCCTTGCATGGTGTATAATCTAATCGATTAGCCGTGTCCCCGGTTATGGACAACTGAGTTTCTTGATATTGATTCCATGACATTTTTCTCGCTCATCCTAATTTCATAATTGCTTTAATATTGAAGGGTTAACTTAATTGGGATCTTTTCAAAGAAAATCAAAAACTGTTTATGAAAGTAGGACAAAGGTATTTGCAAATGCAAGCTAGCCACAGCTCCACTTGCCAAATATGCATGTAGATGTTAGCATTATTGTCTCCTTTACTAGCTCTACTTGCCATACATTCCATGTATTGACCCTTCAGGGCTGCTACGTTTCATGTTGCAGGATATTCCGATTCCGAGTAATCGATATAGGCCACGGTACTCCACTCGGCACTTGTTCACTTGTGGGCAATTTGAAGAATGGAGGATTTGCTTTATTTATGTTGCTACCTAAATAATTTGAGCTAGCCTTGGGCTAAGCTTTTATTGTAATAATGGTACTCTGGATCTTTGTTATTCATGATTCACGGATATTGTGCAATGTTATTCATCTTATTCTATTGTGGGCCAATGAACCGATCCAGGGATTGGCATGTCACATAGAAGCCTCGGTCTTTTTAGAACCGTGGTGTTACATAGAGCTTAGAAATAAGCTGAACCCAGATGTGTGCATTGCATTCATGCATAGAAAATCCGAATAATTTTCGTGCTTTTAAATAAGAACTTGTCAAAATGATTGAAGCTCCTCTCAACTTGATGGAATTAAAGTAGATCGTCAAGTTGACTGTGATAAGTTTCAATATAACCTTTGCTAAAACCTTATTTGGGTAAACATGATTTGATATAAGGGTAGATCAGATATAATAAAATATTACTCATAATACATTGCTTAAATAATTAATATCTGATCCTTAAGGGATCATACCATAATATTCAGCACAATAACTCATAAGTGCCAAGTTAAGATTACAACTAAAAGTAATATAAATGTAATGACTAATCCTGACCTATCTTATTCTTATCTATTCTTACTATGAGTGTCATAGTAATACCTAACTTTAACTCTTTAATGAGTTTGAGTTGGAAAGAGACTAAGTCAAGATCATTCACCATATATCTTTCTTTCCATATCAATCTTTATGGAACCTATCTTAATATTTGTTGTTCATCAATGTTAAGTAATCAACCATTGATTCACAAATTCTTTAACTATCAATACTTGATCTACTACTTCTTGATCCTATCATAGAATCTACTTAAATCTTTTAAAGAGGGCATAGTCCATGAATAACCCTTAATCCAATATGAGATACTAAGAAGATAATTTCAATACAACTGAAAAGTGGTATTGATGAAACCTTGGATAGCCAATTGGAAACCTAAGCTATAAATGATTAAAGGATTATAATGATCATGCCTTACTCACTAGGATTGTCCACCTATATCTAGTATAAATGATATTGGTGGGTAGAAAATGATTGAAACCCTAGTAGAGATAAGTTATCTTAGAGTAGTCATTACCAGCCACATTAATATAATGTGAGGTTGGAGTATGAGTTACTAGAGTAAATATAAGACAATATAATTCAATTGAAGCTAGTATAGCATAGAGTTATGGAAGTAGTGTTATCCATCCTAAAGGATAGTAAGCTTTGGCGTAAGACAGTTGGATGTATACATCTAATGAAGAAATATTAGTGATAGATGATTAAAGAAGATTATGAGTAGAGTTGAAAGAACTACTTGTTGGATGGAAGGTTATCAACAGTAGAGTAGTGGATATAACCCAGTATGGATATGAGGAAACTATAAAAGCTTCAATGTCAAGCTCATTGGATTTATCAATGAGTTTAGAAGAATAATAGGTGAATAAGAATATTTCTTGTGAAGTAAAGCTCATCATGTTAAACCATGATGATGAATAGGAAGAAGTATTATATCTAGGAAAGGAATTCCTTAATTAAAGGTCCAGGATTGTGAATTATGGAAAATAGACATTCTTGGTAAACAACCAACTCTAAATCTCAAACCAAGTATAATATCCATTTCATATTATGAATTCCTCATCTTATATCCATATCACTTAATAGGAATATTTTCTTATAGCAAATTACATAAGCACATCTCTAACAATTCCAATTATCATAATTATATGTGCTTAGGAATATCTTTATCAATTCTTCTCCATAAAACATTTTAGATGTAACTTTCTATTTTAAAAGGTGATGTCATCAAATTTCACCAATAGAAGACAATATGCTTAGTTATTAAATCTTTTCTCACATCAACAGAGAATTATAAGTAAATTAAGAACCCTAAACTTCTATGTTTATCATAATGGATTATATAAATTAACATTTTATAAGTTAACGGAAGTAGTAATAACCATATTAATTTCTTTTGTATTTCATGCATCAAATAATGATATAGGATCATTATACATATAAAAATTTCTATTCAAACTATGAGCCAACGAAAGTTAAGTTGTATAAAAAAATAATAAAATATCATATAATAAATCCATGGTTTAATGTAGAAAGAAAAATTAATAATAAGGGCTTCTACATAATATAAAAAGGGTTTTGGTAGAATACAAATAAAGAAATAATACCATTATATGACAAACTCATTAAAAAGATCCTTAATATATTTTATTAATGCTGCAATCACTCAGCAAATCAATTCTATAAGGAGAATTCAAATTAATTAAGGAAAATTCAAATCGGAAAGAAAAACAGAAAATAGAAAAGGGAAAACAAATAAAAAATAATCCTGGCCGTGGCCCAACTTCTCTCTGCTTACTTGTCGCCCCTGTGCAGCCCACAAAGGCCCAATAACTAGCCCAGCTCGTTCTCGTCTCTGGCTGACAGGTGGGACCAGGGAGGGACTGCGGGTTGAGAGGAAAGAAATGCCAGGGGGTTCTGCAAAATTGACTTCGTCGTATACCTCGCCTACTGGAAGCAGCTCGCTGGCCGGAGCTCCGCCGTCGATCGACCGCCGCGCTATGATGCGTGCCGCCGTCCCTGGGAGGAGTAGATATGTAACACCCTCAGAATCGGCCCTATGCAAGTTTCAGCGATCCCCGCCAAACCCGCATAGAAACGATTCAAAGGTGCCCACCAGGCACTTTCGTGCGGGTGGAAAACGAAGTAATACCATTACACAATAGTCCACGATGGAACCCACAGAACAGATATATACAACAATGACTCAAAGAGTCAATAATGCAGATATACAGTACAAAGATCCAAATCACCTTGAAAATGATACAGCGTCCGACTACGGACAAGATGCAAATGGGGCTAAGAGCCCTGAAGAATAACCAATGGCGTCCATAACCCTGCCCAGTCCAAGCCGGAAGGGTAACCCTGCTAACGACGTCGATCTCAAAACCTGCTTAAACAAAAGGGGTGCCAACAAAGGGCAAAGGAAAAAAGAGAGAGCGGTCAGTACTGAGGCCAGTACACGGCGAGACTAGAATTCGGCGGTCCTCGCCTACATAGGTATGGTGGACTGAAGCGGCAGCGGCAGCATGCACTAAACAACCTATAGAGACTCGATACAACTGTCGGCTATCAGAGAGAGATAAAAAAGACCTATTCAAAACCATCCTGATTCTAACACCATGGTATGTCCCCCTCGAGATCAAACGAGGAAGTCAACCGAGGAACTCACACAGTTGGCCGTTTTATTTATTCAGTTATCGTTGCAGCAATTACTAGTCAGGTATAGATAGTCATCCTGATATAATAAGCAGTGGGCAGTTTTAGTTAACCATTCCGTTGTTGTTGCAACACTTACTAGTCAGATACAATTAGCATGAGATATCCCCAAAACCCAGCAGTTGTTGGCACTTTTATTTAGCCATTCCGTTGTACTGGAGCTGAGTACTAGTCATATCGGATACCAGTCAAATTATAACAGTAAACTTTAGTTATGGTTATCTATGATCAAGAACTGTGCTCCAAGTCGTCCATAACCGCGGACACGGCTTTTCGAAAAGATTTAACCCTGCAGGGGTGCACCAAAGTATCCACACGCACTTCGACCCTTTTTGCCAGATCAGTTAACATACACCCATCGGTATGTCGGCGGGGCCTAAGTCATGACGTTTCCCAGACCCAAAGCAAGTACATGGGGGCCACCCCACTAAGCTACCCGCAACGAAGTTGGCCGGCTCCGGAACGGACCCAGGGTTTGCGTCAGTGGCTGTAAACGACCGGGAACCCGAAAGTGTGACTGGGCTTGTCGATACCGCAAAAACACTCCCCTTACCTAAACAGTACAGGTGCTCCTCTCACAATCTTAAATAAAGTAGTAAAGCATGGCATAAGTACAGAATAGTAATAAAGCCCCAAACTACTTGTGGCCCCCGGTACAATACTTGGAATCAGGTACTAAATCGATGGGGGTGCCCATACACCCCACGTGTGGTTAGCGCGCTCGATCTCGGAACAGGTGTCAAGAACTCGGGGTCCTACGGGACACCAGTGAGCGGTTAAAAACCAAATATTGTCTACTACCCACCGGTGCCTCTGCATTTACCTACTTCAATTTTAGTTATTAAACAGTAATTAAAGCCAAGATCACCTACAACATTAAACATGCGGCAACACTCCAACAACTGTGGTACTTGACGACACGCAACAACACTTGAGCAAGCGACTACGACGCGCAGGTCCAACTATCTACCAATCAACAGGTAGTAGGATGTGTCCAAGGCAGTATAAGGCTGCAAGGGATATCACGGGTACGAAAACTAGAGCACCGCAACACAGATAGCAATAGATCAACAGGAGGGAATAAATACTATAAAAGTAAGATAGGTAGAAAAGGGGAGATGCTCGCCTGAAAACATTGCCGAAGGTCCATCCGAAGATCGGGTCGACACTCGCATCAACTCATCGGCCTAATCCGCGAAGAAGCAAAACACTAGAAGAAACACCGGATGCACTATTTAATACTACAACAGAAGATCGGCATGATGCATGTATGATGTATGGCATGGCAAATATGCGATGCAATTAGGCAATATTAAGCGGAACCGGGGTCCCGACATTTATTGGATGGTTTATGTTGTTTAGATACCCCGCAATTTAAATGTTGTAATAACATGGCAAGATAAGCTACCGGTTCGCTACACAAATTTAAATGGGGCCAATATAAGACTAGAAAAGCCCGCATATGGCCCTCATATTTAATTATTAGGTGAATCGGCAGAAGCCCCCAAACCACATGATATGTGTGCAAATATGAACACTTTAATATGCAACAAAGATATATCATTTATAAAAATAGGGGTCTCGGATAGGGGTCACACATCGAATGGCGATCTTGGGGTTCCGAGGGTCGAGGGATCGGTCTTCGGGTTTCGGTCTTCGGATCCGAGAAGGAGACCTTGGAGTGCCCAGGGTTCGGAGACGTCGAATCCATGAGGGGTACTTGGATTGCTTGCGTTCGGTGAACTCGGTGCCATGCTAGTATCAACAACATGCCAAAGGATTGATTAACCCATTCACTCGCTGAACACGGATAGCAAAAACAGCTAGCCACAAATGTTGTTGGAGGGAACAATACCACAGACAAACAACAGAGGAGACACGCGCGGGTACCGGAGGTGCTCAGGAAGGAGAACCAACAGCCGGGAGGCAACGTCAATCTTGGCGTGGGGGAGCCAGAGGGGGAAGGGCGCAACGGTGGGGCTCCTGCGAGCCGCGTGGACCAGGAAGCGGTGGCACAGGCCTGCTAACGGTGGAGGGGAGGGCGGCGAGATCGCAAGCAGAGGAGGACGGGCAAATGGCAGCAGGAAGCAAAGGACGACGAGGAAGGCTCCGGCGGTGGCCCTCAAACGGGGGAGCTCGAGTCAGGGGATGGAGGAGGACGGCCCGCGATGGCTCCAGGAGGCGGGCACGGCCGGCGAGGAGGGGACAGCAGTGATGCCCGTTGGCGACACGCGGTGCTGCGGGGATCCGCGTGAGGCAGACGGAGAGGGGTGAAGGAGGTCGACCGGAGTCGAGCTCAAGCGGGCGACAAAGGTCGGGGGGAGGCGCCGGGACGAGCGGAGGAGGGAGGGCGTCTGGTGGCAGGAGGAAACGCGTGGGCGGCGGCGTCTCTGGGAACGCGAAGAAGGGCGCTCGATTGGTGGTGAGGAAAAAATCGAGGGGAGGGGGCTCGCGGCATTCACTGCTCGCGGAAGGTGGACACGGAGAGGAAGAGCGGGAGAGCGGCTCTGCTGCGGGGAGGCGAGCTCGCTGGCGATCAGAGGCGGCGGCGGTAGGCGAGGATTTGGGCAGGGTTGAGGGAGAGAGAAGCGGGGGGTGCGGGGTGGTGGGTCCAGGGGGTCGGTCGCGTGGGGGTCGGGTCGATGGGGTGGGTGCGTGTTTTCCTTGGTTGTGTCGAGTGTGTACAGGAAGGGTGGGGTGGGTCGTGTGTGTTCCAAGGAAGTGAGTGGCGGCGGGTGTGGGGAGGGGTGTGGGAATTAGGGTTTGGTTGGTTGGTTTGGTCAAAACGGGCTGGGCCAGCCGGGGTAGTAGGTGGCCTGGCCTACGGGCCGGGCTGCCTCCCCTAAAAAAAGGTTTTTATTTATTTTCTTTTAAAGTAAAACATTTTTAAATATGTGCTTAGACAAATAATATACTCCGAACAAGTCCGGGGTTTGATATTTGAAATAAAGAGAGGCTATTTGTAGAAAATTAAATAGGGCTTTTCAAGAATAGTTTTAGTGAAATTTATGCATGATGTCATGATGATGCACAAAATATAAACAACAGGCGATTTTCTAGTAGTGGTTTTACCGGGGTGCTACAATTCGACACCACTAACAATGGATCTCGCCCTCGAGATCTGCCTCATGGTACCGGGAAGAAGGGCGGCGATCTGAATCTTCTCGCATCGTGTAGATCCTCGCGACACCACTAACAAGAGGTCGTTGTCCGTGATCGTCGAGGGAACACTCCGGGAACAAAAGGTCGAAGGTAGAGGTATCAACAAATAAAGCCACCTCTAACTCTGATAGAAAGAGAGAACCGATGCATTCTCATCCACTTCAATGTACACAAGCGAATAGAGTGAGTAGTCGGCATGGGGGCCAATCCATCACGCACCCAAACTATTACTCTGCACAATCAGTAGAAAAGCGTGCAACCATTCTCGGAATCAGACTGAAGATCTCGACAATCGAGGTTCAGAAACAAAGGAGTGATGCAGACTCTGCATCGGATCTAGCGTAGATGATGTCGTCGCGTCGGAAAACACCGGAAGGCACGAGAAGGAACAAAGAGAAGTCCACCAGACGAAGGGTCCCTCGGATAGCATGAAGACCAGATGTAGCAACACTGTTACCAAAGGAGGAAGCGAAACCCTGAAGGTACGATGGAACCCAACCACGAGAAATCCTAGACTCGAAGAGAGAGAAGAGAGCGGATTCAAAACACGCAGAGGTGAGAGGAGAGCAGCAGAGGGGTAAGGAGTAAAATCAGACCTAATCAGAACTATCCAACCTATTTTTTTCAAAAATAGTTTTGACACTCTACTTCGGCCGTTAGCTAGGTTATCCTACAGGCTGGACTTGTGGGGTATCGCAACTGCTGAGCTCTGATACCACTCTGTAACACCCTCAGAATCGGCCCTATGCAAGTTTCAGCGATCCCCGCCAAACCCGCATAGAATCGATTCAAAGGTGCCCACCAGGCACTTTCGTGCGGGTGGAAAACGAAGTAATACCATTACACAATTGTCCACGATGGAACCCACAGAACAGATATATACAACAACGACTCAAAGAGTCAAGAATGCAGATATACAGTACAAAGATCCAAATCACCTTGAAAATGATACAGCGTCCGACTACGGACAAGATGCAAATGGGGCTAAGAGCCCTGAAGAATAACCAATGGCGTCCATAACCCTGCCCAGGCCAAGCCGGAAGGGTAACCCTGCTAACGACGTCGATCTCAAAACCTGCTTAAACAAAAGGGGTGCCGACAAAGGGCAAAGGAAAAAGAGAGAGCGGTCAGTACTGAGGCCAGTACACGGCGAGACTAGAATTCGGCGGTCCTCGCCTACATAGGTATGGTGGACTGAAGCGGCAGCGGAAGCATGCACTAAACAACCTATAGAGACTCGATACAACTGTCGGCTATCAGAGAGAGATAAGAAAGACCTATTCGAAACCATCCTGATTCTACCACCAAGCATACCCATCCTGGTGTGTCCCCCTCGAGACCAAACGAGGAAGTCAACCGAGGAACTCACACAGTTGGCCGTTTTATTTATTCAGTTATCGTTGCAGCAATTACTAGTCAGGTATAGATAGTCATCCTGATATAATAAGCAGTGGGAAGTTTTAGTTAACCATTCCGTTGTAGTTGCAACACTTACTAGTCAGATACAATTAGTATGAGATATCCCCAAAACCCAGCAGTTGTTGGCACTTTTATTTAGCCATTCCGGGAGCTGAGTACTAGTCATATCGGATACCAGTCAAATTATAATAGTAAACTTTAGTTATGGTTGTCTATGATCAAGAACTGTGCTCCAAGTCGTCCATAACCGCGGACACGGCTTTTCGAAAAGATTTAACCCTGCAGGGGTGCACCAAAGTATCCACACGCACTTCGACCCTTTTTGCCAGATCAGGTAACATACACCCATCGGTATGTCGGAGGGGCCTAAGTCATGACGTTTCCCAGACCCAAAGCAAGTACATGGGGGCCACCCCACTAAGCTACCCGCAACGAAGTTGGCCGGCTCCGGAACGGACCCAGGGTTTGCGTCAGTGGGTGTAAACGACCGGGAACCCGAAAGTGTGACTGGGCTTCTCGATACCGCAAAAACACTCCGCTTACCTAAACAGTACAGGAGCTCCTCTCACAATCTTAAATAAAGCAGTAAATCATGGCATAAGTACAGAATATTAATAAAGCCCCAAACTACTTGTGGCCCCCGGTATAATACTTGGAATCAGGTACTAAATCGATGGGGGTGCCCATACACCCCACGTGTGGTTAGCGCGCTCGATCTCGGAACAGGTGTCAAGAACTCGGGGTCCTACGGGACACCAGTGAGCGGTTAAAAACCAAATATTGTCTATTACCCACCGGTGCCTCTGCATTTACCTACTTCAATTTTAGTTATTAAATAGTAATTAAAGCCAAGATCACCTACAACATTAAACATGCGGCAACACTCCAACAACTGTGGTACTTGACGACACGCAACAGCACTTGAGCAAGCGACTACGACGCGCAGGTCCAACTATCTACCAATCAACAGGTAGTAGGATGTGTCCAAGGCAGTATAAGCCTGCAAGGGATATCACGGGTACGAAAACTAGAGCACCGCAACACAGATAGCAATAGATCAACAGGAGGGAATAAATACTATAAAAGTAAGATAGGTAGAAAAGGGGAGATTCTCGCCTGAAAACATTGCCGAAGGTCCATCCGAAGATCGGGTCGACACTCGCATCAACTCATCGGCCTAATCCGCGAAGAAGCAAAACACTAGAAGAAACACCGGATGCACTATTTAATACTACAGCAGAAGATCGGCATGATGCATGTATGATGTATGGCATGGCAAATATGCGATGCAATTAGGCAATATTAAGCGGAACCGGGGTCCCGACATTTATTGGATGGTTTATGTTGTTTAGATACCCCGCAATTTAAATGTTGTAATAACATGGCAAGATAAGTTACCGGTTCGCTACACAAATTTAAATGGGGCCAATATAAGACTAGAAAAGCCCGCATATGGCCCTCATATTTAATTATTAGGTGAATCGGCAGAAGCCCCCAAACCACATGATATGTGTGCAAATATGAACACTTTAATATGCAACAAAGATATATCATTTATAAAAATAGGGGTCTCGGATAGGGGTCACACATCGAATGGCGATCTTGGGGTTCCGAGGGTCGAGGGATCGGTCTTCGGGTTTCGGTCTTCGGATCCGAGAAGGAGACCTTGGAGTGCCCAGGGTTCGGAGACGTCGAATCCATGAGGGGTACTTGGAGTGCTTGCGTTCGGTGAACTCGGTGCCATGCTAGTATCAACAACATGCCAAAGGATTGATTAACCCATTCACTCGCTGAACACGGATAGCAAAAACAGCTAGCCACAAACGTTGTTGGAGGGAACAATACCACAGACAAACAACAGAGGAGACACGCGCGGGTACCGGAGGTGCTCAGGAAGGAGAACCAACAGCGGGGAGGCAACGTCAATCTTGGCGTGGGGGAGCCAGATGGGGAAGGGCGCAACGGTGGGGCTCCTGTGAGCCGCGTGGACCAGGAAGCGGTGGCACAGGCCTGCTAACGGTGGAGGGGAGGGCGGCGAGATCGCAAGCAGAGGAGGACGGGCAAATGGCAGCAGGAAGCAAAGGACGGCGAGGAAGGCTCCGGCGGTGGCCCTCAAACGCGGGAGCTCGAGTCAGGGGATGGAGGAGGACGTCCCGCGATGGCTCCAGGAGGCGGGCACGGCCGGCGAGGAGGGGACGACAGTGATGCCCGTTGGCGACACGCGGTGCTGCGGGGATCCGCGTGAGGCAGACGGAGAGGGGTGAAGGAGGTCGACCGGAGTCGAGCTCAAGCGGGCGACAGAGGTCGGGGGGAGGCGCCGGGACGAGCGGAGGAGGGAGGGCGTCTGGCGGCAGGAGGAAACGCGTGGGCGGCGGCGTCTCTGGGAACGCGAAGAAGGGCGCTCGATTGGTGGTGAGGAAAAAATCGAGGGGAGGGGGCTCGCGGCATGCACTGCTCGCGGAAGGTGGACACGGAGATGAAGAGCGGGCGAGCGGCTCTGCTGCGGGGAGGCGAGCTCGCTGGCGATCAGAGGCGGCGGCGCTAGGCGAGGATTCGGGCAGGGTCGAGGGAGAGAGAAGCGGGGGTGCGGGGTGGTGGGTCCAGGGGGTCGGTCGCGTGGGGGTCGGGTCGATGGGGTGGGTGCGTGTTTTCCTTGGTTGTGTCGAGTGTGTACAGGAAGGGTGGGTGGGTCGTGTGTGTTCCAGGGAGGTGAGTGGCGGCGGGTGTGGGGAGGGGTGTGGGAATTAGGGTTTGGCTGGTTGGTTTGGTCAAAACGGGCTGGGCCAGCCGGGGTAGTAGGTGGCCTGGCCTACGGGCCGGGCTGCCTCCCCTAAAAAAAAGGTTTTTATTTATTTTCTTTTAAAGTAAAACATTTTTAAATATGTGCTTAGACAAATAAAATACTCCGAACAAGTCCGGGGTTTGATATTTGAAATAAAGAGAGGCTATTTGTAGAAAATTAAATAGGGCTTTTCAAGAATAGTTTTAGTGAAATTTATGCATGATGTCATGATGATGCACAAAATATAAACAACAGGCGATTTTCTAGTAGTGGTTTTACCCGGGGTGCTACAAGATAAGATCGCCGCGTCCTCCTCTATCCTTTCATACCAATCTCATCTTCAATCTCGCTCTCTAGACCCATCTTCCTTCCTCACCCGAAACCCTAGTTCGTCGAAGTTCGTCGTTTTGGTCAGGTTCGACCACACCTCGCCTCGTGGTAGCCACCGTTGGACGCGCCGTCGTGGTCTGACTCACCTAGGACCAAGCATGGAAGCCCGCACGCCGGGAATCATGTGAAATCGAGCATTCCTTTCATCGGCCGTCATGGCCATTATCGTCGATTCACCGTCGTCACGCCTTCCCAAGTCTCCTCAACCTCTCTATCGACATCAGGGTAAGCTTACGCATCTCTGGACCCTAATTTCGTTTGCTGATTCTCACCGTAGACCTCGTTTCGTTGAGCACCGCCGTTGGACGCCGCAGAAGCTCGTCGCCGGTGTATTTCCGGTGACCACTAGGTAGCGGCGTTACCACCAATAGGTTCGCCTTGGTTCCCTCTGTCCAATAGCATCGACCTTGTTCACCAGAGCACAGTGGTTCGCCGCCGGTGACCATCCTATGGTGGTGGAGGCCAGGTTGATGTCATCATGACATCATGTTGGTGTCATCCTGCCACTCCAGCGCGGTTTGACCTGGTCTTTGTCTCACGTGGCATATGACGTGGCCTTGGGCCCATATATCATTGTCTGGGGGTAGAGACAGGGTCGGTAACAAATACATTTACTAACCTGAGAGTTGAGGTGGACACTGGCCCACTGGTCAGTGACTAGGGCTAGGTGTGGGTGCGGTGTAAAAAGTTAATTCTTATTTAATAAATAAATAAAATATTATAAGCTCAATTATTAATATTCCAGAAATCAAATAAATGATTAAATCTTGTTTAATTAATAATTTTTGATTTATAATTCAGAAAAATGTGTATAATATATGAAAATTTGTAGAAAAATAAAATCTACAACTAAAAATTATTATCAAATATTATTATGATGAATATTTAAATAATTATTATTTAATAAATATTTTAAAGGTAATAAAAATTTGATAATTACTATTTTAATAATGGTAAATGTTAAGAATTTAAATAAATACCAAAGAAAAATAAAAACAATATTTTAAAACTATAATCATGTATTATTATTTCACTTAATTAAATATTTATTATTTATTAATTAATTATAAAGTAATAAGAATTGTTAAAATCATATCTTATTATTTATAAATCACAAAAATAATATCTACATATTAAAAATATAATATTCCACTTTTGAGTTAAATAAAAAATTCAAATATTTTAATAACTCAAATTTAAACTTATTTACTTAATTAATGATTCATACAAGGGTAAATAAAATTTGTTAATATTTCTAAAATTTTCAATTTAGGTCTAATAAGCAATAATAGCCTTAAATATTATAATGTAAAGTCTATTTGGTTTAACACATTTTAATTACAATTTTATTAAATTCTCCTAAACCATAGGTGTGTATTATTTTCTAAAAAGAATCCTTATCAAATATAAAATCATCAAGAATACCATGTAGTTAAATAAAAACTTATTTCCTTTTACTTTAACCATAAGCTTATCAATATACTAAAACACTATAGTGAACTCATAAGAAATTGAGTAACATTACTCCATGAATTACAAACCATAATCACTCATCCATAAAAGGGGTAAATGATACTATTCCATTATAAAATTAAGAAAACACTACAACAAGTACAAACATAACCATTCTTAAGTAACCTTAAGGCAACATTACCAAGTACACAAAGTACAAATGTTATAAGAATTATACTTTCAAACTATCTATGTTTTAAAGTTAACTTTAGTTTACAAGACTCTAAATATAATACTATAAACATTGTTGATTTTTATAGTTAACTTTGGTCTGATATAGTTAAGTCATAAAGCATCTCAAGCCCAAACTATTCAAGCAAACACAAATAACATCAACCAGACTCAACTAACCACAAAGGTTGTTTAAACCTTAGAAAAGGAATCTTTTCTTCAAAAGTTATTCGTTTTGCCATGTAAGATCCCTCCCTTTATAAAGGTAAGGATCCCTATGATTGCAATGCTAGTCCCTGGATCAATGCTAGCATCCACAGTTTAAGATGAAGTACACAGAAACAAAGGTCATTATTACATATCATTCCAGAGACAAACATAGTCTTTTACAAACTCCATGGCCACATGCCTAATAAAAGAGTTTAAATATATAATAAGATAAATAAGTCTTCATCTTCATGTGCCACATGCAAGCATGTTGAGTGTAGACTCATAACCCCTAATCATCATCAGAATAACCTGCAACATCACAAGTTACAACCACAGTGGGTCAATACATTGGAATAGTATTGGCAAGTGATACCTTAGTTGAATTTTAATAGACTAGATAATATATGCATTTTTGGCTAAGTGTAGCTTAGGCTTGCTTTGCTCAAAATAGGTTTTACCTATCAGTTGAAAACACTAAGTTTTTCTTTGTCAAAATCTTCCCAAGGAAACACCAATAGAAATTAGTGTTCCTTCACCCTTGTTGTAACATCCCTAAAATCATGTTTCAAACTCATGCATATCATCCATGCATCCATGATCATGTAGAGTTCATTTCAAACAAATCAATTAAAAAACAAGAGCATATGAGCTCATTATTTTATGCGATCAGCATTTAAAATAAATGCTACTCTCCAATGAGAGATTGTTGTTCATTGAACCAAACCTTGTTGTCTTATTGCTCTTAGATTGTATTGCTAGATTGCTAGGATTTAAACCAAAGTTTCAAAACAAATATGGTTTGTAAACCAATTTCAAAACCTATTTGAAACTAGTGCTATGTCACTGCTTATTTTATTTTATTCCAAGTGACCAGGCCAATCCAAAGTGACCACTTGCTTTTGTGCCCATATTTGTGAGTGTTGCACTCTACAAAAATCCTGAAAAGATTTGAATTCAAACAGCTTTTGAAATCATTTGAATTTGATTCCTGAAATTGCAAACCGAAAAAGAAAAGGAGAAAAGAAATAGAAAAGGGTCGGCGCCACCTTTCTAGCGCAACAACAGAGTCATCCCACTAAGCCCACCCGGGTTCCCCCTTCTCTCTCTCTCACTCGCAGACAAACCCACAGAGTCACTGACCACCTGACCCCACCCCCTCTCTGTTTCACTCGCTGACAAGTGGACCCTGCGACCACGTCGTCGTCGTCGTCAATCATGCGCGGCCGAGGCGCTCGCTCCGCCGTTACCTCGCCGTAGTCACTGCGAGCTTAATTGCCATTGATTTTGCGCGTAATCGCCGCCCCCCTCCTGCCTACTTAACCCCCTCTGCACCACGAACATTTCCCCTCACCTAGCGCCACCACTCTGCCACCAGGCTGCCCGTAATCGCCCTTGCACCGCCGCAGGCAGAATCCTCTCCGGCGACCAATCCCGGTGAGCACCGTGCGCCCCTTCCTCTCTGGTTCATACGAACAGCTTCACAACCTCTTTGCGCTCCTTATGACGTCTTTGGTTCGTCCTATACTGCCCCAGGTCGACGACTCCATCAAGCGCAGCAAGATCCCGATGACGTCTTCGACTCCAGCGACTAAATTCGGCGAGCCCCGTGTTCCCCTTCGTTTCTGACTCACATGAACATGTTCGCCGTAGCCTTGCGCACCCCCTGATACCATTGATTCGTGCTAGGGTGACCAGGAACGTCGCCAACATTGCCGTCCACCCGAGCCCGACACTGTCATCAACTCCGACGAGCTCCCACGGCCACTGCAGCGCGCCCCTTGTCAAGCCGTCGCCACGTTGGGCTTTAGTACATCATCGCGAGTCTGGTAAGCATCTTCGAAGACCCCAGAACCCCCTGTAGCGCCGCGCCGCCGTAGACAGAGCACGCCGCCACCAGTTGCCACCGCCAGCGCCGCCCATCCGTGGTCGCTTGATCGATGACCGTTGGATCTAGATCCAGCGCATAGGAATAGATCACTTAACAAAACGGTACCACTTAGATCTGGACCATACACGGTCACTTTAATCCAACGGCCTGCATCGACCGATCCGTGCGAAGCGGTATAGACCAATCAGAACAACATGACGCGTGGCTAGGGTTTAGATTTAAAATCAGGATTTGAATCTATTGAATGTTCAAACTTGTTTTAATCATAACTTTTGATCCCCACGTCCAAATTTGATGAATTTTATATCAATGGAATCAGGAGAGCAAGCCCTTTCCAAATATGCAATGTGTTTAATGTTTTGTTTCTGTTAAAATGGTTTTATTTACAGAAACATGTGTAGACCTATTTTGTGTATATAAGTTATTTGAGAAATGTTTTAGTGTTTAAACAAATGTTGTTTGGCAAGTTTTGAACTTGTTTATGAATCAGTACTATGCACTTGTCTTGTTGAGTTTAGAAAATCATCACATATCATATTGCATGCATCCATATATTTTGCTTGTATTTATTTTTTATGTGATTTGTTGCAATGATTTTATGTGTAGATTTTGGTGCCAATAGTGATTGTGATTGTGAGGAGTGTAGCTACTCTCCAAACTACCAAGGCAAGTGGTGCTTCATGTTTTTATTCCTATGTTTTATACTATGCATTAGAAATATTTTGCTAGTCTTGCATGGTTATATTTTGCTTATATGCTATGCTATGGAAATCCTAGTAGTTGTAGAATTGCTAGAAATTTTCTAAGTTAAGATGCTTATCTATGCCATGCTTAGCCTAGCTAGTAGCAACCAAGGGTGGTTATATATTCATGCTATGATAAAATATTTCTAAGTCTTTGGACTTGTATTTTTGCTTAATAAAACAACTAAGTGAATGAATCACGTGGGTGGAATGGTTGTGCATGGTTTATGTTGAGTGGTTACACAAGGCCCATTTCTATGGTTTACCTTGTGTATCACACTTGTGGAAAGCCACCCAGGAACAATGGGATTTGAGAGGCCAAATGTTAAGAAGCTTCTAGTGCAGCCACTTGGCAATATGGGCTCTCCCTGGATCACATAAGTAGCAATAACTTAGCCATATGGAAAGTTGGTGGTAGTGGGATGATAGGTTGGAACGCGTCCATTTGGTCTAAGGGAAGGCTTCTGAAAGGTCCTGTCTTGGTGAAAATCAAGTCTTGTGGGGAAAGTGCACAACCACTGCAGATGGAAGAATCTAAGTACTTAGCCATGTCCCTGGTATTGGACAATTTGAGCATCAAGACATGGAAGCTATCAAGAATTTCCTCATCCCAATTTCTAAGTAAAACTTTTGGTTGAACAAGGGTGAAGGACCCCAATGTATATTGGTGGTTCCTTGGGAAAAGTTTTTGACAAAAGAAAACTTAGTGTTTTCAACTGATAGGCAAAACCTATTTTGAGCAAAGCAAGCCTAAGCTACACTTAGCCAAAAAGCATATAGTATTTAGTCCACCAATACTTTACTAAAGTATCACTTGACAATACTATTCCAATGTATTGACCCACTGTGGCTGTAACTTGTGATGTTGCAGGATATTCTGATGAGGATTAGGAGTCATGAGTCTACACTCAACATGTTTGCCTGTGGCACATGAAGATGAAGACTTTTGTCTATTTACTTATTTAAACTCTTGTACTAGGCCTGTGTCCTTGGAGTTGTAAAGACTATGTTTGTCTCTGGAATGACTGTAATAATGACCTTTGTTTCTATGTACTTCATCTTAAACTGTGGATGCTAGCATTGATCCAGGGACTAGCATTGCAATCACAGGGATCCTTTTCCTTTATAAAGGAGGGATCTTACACTTGTTCAACCACAAGCTTTTACTTCGAAATTGGGATGAGGAGATTCTTGATAGCTTCCATGTCTTGATGCTCAAGTTGTCCAATACCAGGGAGATGGCTAAGTACTTAGATTCTTCCATCTACAAAGGTTGTGCACTTTCCCCACAAGACTTGATTTTCACCAAGACATGACCTTTCAGAAGCCTTCCCTTAGACCAAATGGGCGCACTCCAACCTATCATCCCACTACCACCAACTGTCCAAATGGCTAAGTTATTGCAACCTATATGATCCAGGCAGAGCCCATAATGCCATGTGGCTGCACTAGAAGCTTCTTAACATTTGGCATCTCAAATCCCTTTGTTCCTGGGTGGCTTTCCACAAGTGAGATACACAAGGTAAACCATAGAAATGGGCCTTGTGTAACCACTCAACACAAACCATTCTTTCCATTCCACCCAGGTGATTCATTCACTTAGTTTTTTTATTAAGCAAAAATACAAGTCCAAAGACTTAGAAATATTTTATCATAGCATGAATATATAACCACCCTTGGTTGCTACTAGCTAGGCTAAGCATGGCATTGATAAGCATCTTAACTTAGAAATTTCTAGCAATTCTTCAACTACTAGGATTTCCCAAGCATAGCATATATAACAAAATATTGTCACATCCCAAGATTTTCCAAATCTTGTAATGTGAAAAATAAATGAATAAAATAAAACTTTGTTGATTTTCAGGGTGAGAAGAAACTTTTGATTCCAATTGGAAACCTTTAAACCTTTTTGATAAAACAAATCCTAAAGGGATTTGAAAAGTTAAACAATTAATAAATAAAATATTTTGAATAAGTGGAGTTACTATTTTTTTTGGATCTTTAATAAAAAGATTTAGTTTTCAAATGAAAAGGTAGAAATATAAAAAAGGATTATTTTATAGCCAAATTAAACCTTGGCCAAGCTTTTGAAATAAAATTTTTGTTTTTATTAAAAGAGTAAAGGTTTATTTAAATAAAAATGAGTGTTTAATAAACCAAATTTTATTAAAGTAAAGGCTTTTCCCATTTTAATTAAACATCAAAAACTTATTAAATTATTTTAAATAAGTTTTCCAAGTGTTTTATTTATTTATTTTATTTTCAAATAAAACCTACTGAATAGTTTTGGTACTATTTTAGATTTCAAATGGAGATTTTAAATAAATCAAAACCCATTTGATTTAATAACTAAGGTCCATCTATTTTATTATTAATGGGTCCTAAAAAGAATAAAATTATTTTACTTTGGGACTTGGGTTTGTGTTGTTAAACAGGACCAAAACTCAATATAAAGTTTGGTGGAAGTTGTTTTGATTTGGTTGTTTGAATTGATTGTTTGAATTTCAAAACATAAATTGAATTGGAAAAAGGAAAAAGATTCAGAACAAAAAAAAATAGAATCAAACCAACCCAACCCAGCAAGCCCACTAGGCCTAGTTAGCCCACTGCCCTCTCCCGCAGAAAACGATTCACACTCGCGATTGAACCCACTAAGTCGCAGACAGGTGGACCCCGTGCCTTTTTTCACTCTCCAGCTGACAGATGGACCCCACTGCCACGAGGTCGTCTTCAACCCCGCGCCGACCGTTTCCTCCTCCCTCAACGTCGCTCTGCCGCGATTGATTCTGAATAAATTCGCACTGATGACAGGTTTAATTCCCCCAGATCGACCATGCTCTCTTAGTCGCCCCTCTTTCCTCTCCATTTCCCCCAGTCGCCCCACCTTAGCACGCCCCCAGGCCGCCCTAATTCCTCTCCGAACACCGCCGACTCCGACGAGCTCGCAACCAAATTCCGGCAGCCCTGCACTGCCCCTTGCCTCCCCGAGCACGCAGGCAAGTTCACCAGACTCTGGCGCACCACTCTGTGGCCTCAGCTCGCCCGTGAGTGACCTGCAACCTCGCCTCCGTCTTCGTCCGAGCGCCACCGAAGAACCCCGCAACTACGGCGAACTCTACTGGTAATATCCAACCGCGCCGCCCTCTCCCTTTGATGCTCCGATACTTCCCACTCTTCTGTGCATCTAACGGTGTTGTTTTCTTGCTCTCTCGCGCTCAGTAACCTCGCCACCAACGGAACCCGTGCGTGTCCGACGACGTCGAGAACTACGGCGAGGATTTCCGGTCGACTCTGTGCGCCCCTTCAGCAATGACAACCACCTTGAGCTTCCCCATGACGCCGTGATCACTGTGAGCATATCCCCATCCACTCTTGCTTCTTGCATCGTCAGCACCACCACCATCTGGCCGCTCCGCCGCCAGTAGCCACCGCAGCGCCAACAGTTCTGGGCTGATACGCTGTGAGCCGTTAGATGACGATCCAATGGATGCGATTAGATCACTTAACGCCGAAGAGGTACGCACCTGTGTCGTGCAATCAAGTTGGATCCTGCGGTCTGTGTCTGTCGATCCGAACGAAACATTTTTGAACAATAGGATTGCACCACGTGGCTCAGGCTTCGATTTAAAACAGATTTGAATCTATTAGATTTGTGATTTTGTAAATTGCACAACTTTTATTCTACACGTCCAAAATTTGCAAACATTATATCAATGGAATCAGTGGAACAAGCCCTAGCCAACCATGCAATTTCTTTAGTAAAAAGATTCTGATAAAATGTTTGTTTTTACAGAAACATATGTATGCTTGTTTAGGATGTAAAAATTGTTCAAAAATGATTTTGGGGATAAAATCTTTTGCAAATGGTGTGTTTTGAACCTACTTACCCTAGGAATCACTTTGTGGTTTCAAAAATATATTTGGTGAAGGAAAAAAATGATTTTCTTTGATTTAAAACCAATTCTAGTCAAATAAAAATATAGTTTATTTATTAAAAATGGTTTTGGAAGAAAACTTTTGGGAAATGTTTTGTTTCAAACTCTCTGACCTTAAACACAAAGTTTTATGGTTTGAAAACATATTTGGTGAACCCTATGGATTAATGCCTTATTGAAAACATTTTTACACCACATAAAATGATACCTTGTTTTGAAAATGGTTTATGAAGTGAAATCTTTTGCAAATGACTTTGCCACTTTATAAAATGACCATTAGGTGTTTTCAAACGTTTATGACCCATTAGAAACCACATATACAAAAAAAAACCCTTTTGCATGTTTGCATGTATTGTTTTGTTTTATTATTTTATGTGATGTTTTGCTTGAATGGTAGATTGAAATGTTGTTTGCTTGATTGAATTGTAGTGACTTGAAGTGTGTGAACATTGCAAAGATCAAGGGTGAACTTATACTCTCTACCAAAAAGGCAAGTGATGCTTCATACTTTTGTCCCATTACTTTCACTATGCATTAGTGATTTTTCTAAGTAAAACTTGCATGGAATTTTTGCTAAGTATAAACCATGCTATGGGAAATCCTAGTAGATGAAACCTTAGTAGAATTTCCTAAGTTAATATTCCTACTACTATCAAGCTTAGCTTACCTAATAGAAAACAAGGGTGGAATATACATTCATACTATGGAAAAATTTCTAAGTCTGAGGACTTGTGCTTTTGTTTAATAAAACAACTAAGTTAATGAATCACCTGGGTGGAATGGTAATTGCTTGGTGGTTTTTGGTTGAGTGGTTACACAAGGCCCATGGCTATGGTTTACCTTGTGTAACACACTTGTGGATTGCCACCCAGGAACAAAGAGATTTGAGATGTCAAATGTTGAGAAGCTTCAAGTGCAACCACTTGGCATTATGGGCTCTGCCTGGATCATATAGGTTGCTAGAACTTAGCCATTTGGACAGTTGGTGGTAGTGGGAATGATAGGTTGGACGCGTCCATTTGGTCTAAGGAAAGGCTTCTGAAAGATCTTGTCTTGGTGAAACCAAGTCTTGTGGGGAAAGTGCACCACCTCTGCAGAGTGTAAAATCAAAGTACTTAGCCATGTCCCTGGCAAAGGACAATTTGAGCATCAAGACATGGAAGCAATCAAGAATCTCATCATCCAAATTTCTAAGTTAAAAACTTGTGGTTGAACAAGGGTTAAAGGATCTTCAATCTTTGATTGGGAGATGTCTTGGGAAAAAGATTTTGTCAAAGCAAAAACTTAGTTTTTTCAAAGGATAAGGAAAAATCTATTTTTGAGCAATGCAAGCCTCAACTCCACTTTGCCAAATGCATATAGATGATAGACTCCACTATACTAACATAGTATCACTTGCCAATACAATTCAAATGTATTGACCCTTGTGGCTGTAACTTGTATGTTGCAGGTTTGATTGATATTAGTGAAGTTGATTGATTAGGATTACAAAGCCTACAACCAACATGTCTGCCTGTGGCACTTTGAAGATGAAGGACCCCATGCTTATAGATATTCTGGTGCAATGTAATGTAATAGCCAAATGAGCTATGTAAGATGTAATAAATTATGTTATTCCTGGTTATAAAGTTGTATTATGACCTTTGTTTCTTGATATTACATCTTAACTGTGGATGCTAGCTATTGATCCAGGGACTAGCATTGTAAACATAGGGATCTCTACCTTATTTAAGGTTGGGAACCTCACAGATGGTATCAGAGCATTGTGTTGCCTGTAGGATTTGTAAACCTAGGATTGGACAAAACCCCTTAGAAAAATAGGAGTTGTATTTGTTCCAAAACTTACTTACAAAACAATCTTGTAAACTCTTTCCTCAACCACTTTGGTTTTGACTCTACATCTCTTCTATTTCAACTTGAGGGAAAAACCTACCCCATGACCAAAGACTTCACCATGTGCAAAGGACTTCATAAACTCTAATGACTTCAACATCTTCAACTCTAATGACTTCAACATCTTCAGCATTTTCACCAAGGACTTCAACCTTGGATATCACTAAGGACTACAAGTGAGACAAGGAAATCTTGCTCAAGATTTGGAGACTAAGGAAACACAAGTTAGAAGGATCCACCATCAACTTTGAATTTTTTGTGACCAAGAGTTTTCCCAAGGAAACCATGATCTCATGCAAGAAGAATCAACCAAGAAGGATGGAAGGATCACAAGTGAACCATATAGATGGACCACCATATTTTGTTTAAGACAAACCCACCAACTTATGTGGTGTAACAAAAATATTTTTGGTTGCCTAAAAATATGGTTGGAAACTTGTGTTTGGAAGGAGTGTTTGTTTGTGATTGCTTGCACATTGTTTGTGTGAATTGTGATGTGTGTGATTAGAATTATTTTCCTTAAAAATACTTTGCCTATTCTAATCCCAATCCAACCCAAACAGATGACTACTCCAAGAAACTCCAACATCAAGGATGATGACAACAACCATAACCAAGAGGACAATATGAGAGAACTCATAGCAACCCAAAACCAGTTGAGACGAGAGGCAACTCAGCTTTTAGCCAACAACAATGGACTAGATCCAGCCATACAAAGGATTTTGAAACTTCAATCCCAATTGTTGCAAGGATTGATTACTCAAATGATCAACATGGGAGAAAACTTTTCCCAAAGAGCTAATGACAACAAGGATGACAAAGATGTTATTTTAGAAGGAACCAAAGCTTGCAATATTTATGGAGACAAGGATCATACATCCAAGGAGCATGAAGATCAATGCCCTAATTGTGAAGAAGAAAGTCATGTCTCTAGTAACTGCCCCAAGAAGAGAGAAAGATTTCCCACCTCTGAGGTGAGGTATGAAGAGCATGAACTAAAAGAACTCCTAGCTTTTGAGAGACCCAAGAAGAAGAAAAAATGCCCCAACCCTAACAACAAGGATATTACTCAAGTGCAATGTTACAATTGCAAAGAGATGGGACACTATGCCAGTGAATGCCTAGAAAAGAAGAAGAGCCAAGAGGACAAACAAAAGCTAGTGAAACCCAAGATGAGGAAGAATATTAGCCAAGTGATGTGCAACCACTGCAAAGAGTTAGGACATTATACATCATATTGTCCAGAGAAGCCACCTCAAGACCTCAGCCTTGTCACATGTTTCAAATGCAAGGAGCTAGGACACTATGCAAACTTCTGTCCAGGAAAGTTAAATCAAGATCCCAAGCAAGCCAACTGTCCAAATGGCTAAGTTATTGCAACCTATATTATCCAGGCAGATCCCATAATGCCATGTGGATGCACTAGAAGCTTCTTAACATTTGGCATCTCAAATCCCTTTGTTCCTGGGTGGCTTTCCACAAGTGAGATACACAAGGTAAACCATAGAAATGGGCCTTGTGTAACCACTCAACACAAACCATTCTTTCCATTCCACCCAGGTGATTCATTCACTTGGTAGTTTGGGGAGTAGCAACAATCCTCACAATCACAATCACTATTTGCACCAAAATCTACACATAAAATAATGGCACCAAATCACATACAAAATATATACAAACAAAAATATATGAATGCATGTAAAATGCCATGTGATGATTTTCTACACCAAACAAGGCAAGTGCATAGTACTGAATCATAAACAAGTTCAAAACATGCTAAATAAACTTTATTTGAACAACAAAACATTTTTCAAATAATTTCTATACACAAAATATACTTACAAATGTTTCTGTAAAAACAACCATTTTTACAGAGGCAGAAAATTAAACACATCGCATGAATGGAAAGGATTTTCTCTCCTGATTCCAATGATATAAAATTTGTCAAATTTGAAGGTGGGAATCAAAAGTTATGAATTTTATAAGTTTAAACATCTAATAGATCTAAATTCTGATTTTATATCATACCTACAGACACGCGACGTGTTCTGATTGGTTGATACCAATTCGCGCGGATCGGCTAACATGGAACGCACGATCTAAATGAAATCGCACGGCCAGATCTACTCTGTACCCCTTCGATAAGTGATTCTATCAGATTCGTTGGATCTAGATATAACGGTCCTGGACCATGCGACCAAAGTTCGGCGGCGCTGACGACGGTGGAGCGGCGGCGTCGCTCTGTCAGCGACGCTCCGGCAAATACAGAGAGGGCTGGGGTGTGTGGCGTGGCTTACCAGATTCGCACGAACACGAGGAAGCTCAACGTGGTCTTTGCTTGGACAGGGGCGCACTGGCACGGCCGGAAATCCTCGTCGGAGTTTGCTTTCGCGTCAGGTGCCCGCTGTCGGAGATGGAGGTGACGTTCTATGGCACAATAAGATGCACAAATGGCATTAGGAGATGCATAGAGGCCATGCGAACACGATCGTGTGAACCAGGGATCAAGGGGCGGTCTATTCTTACCATGATTACTCGTCGGAGTTGGACGGTGCTTCGGTTGTTTGCGGCCTTCGACGGAGACGACGACCTGGGGCGATATAGAGTAAACAGAATGTGTGAGAAGGTGCGCATGGGCGAGACAGGCAAGCTCGTATGATCGAGAGTTGAAAGCGAGCACGAGGTTCATCGGAATAGGTCGCCGGAGTGCGTCGGTGCTGCGGGGTTCTGAGCTCGATTGCACGCAGCCTGGTGGTGAGGTGAGTGTGTTGAGCGAGGGGAAAGATGCAGAGAGGGGACCGGAGCAGGGGAGAGAATATCGCGAGGAAACGCCGGCAATTAAGCCTGCTTCAATCGCGACAGTGATGAGGTAACGGCGTCGTCGACGGGGTCATGGGGGTGCGTGGTTGGAGACGATGCTCGCGTGGCACTTGGGTCCACCAGTCGGCGAGCGCGGGGAAAGTCTGCGCCGCATGAGAGAGAGAGAGAGGAAAAAACCCCGGGTGGGCTTAGTGGGCTAGGACTGCTGCTGGGCTGAAATGCTGGCGCCAGGCCCAGTTGGGTTTTCTATATCTTTTTCTTTTTCTGAGTTGATTTTCAGGAATCATTTTCAAATAAATTCAAAAGTAATTGAATTCAAATCTTTTCTGGATTTTTGTAAAGTGTAACCTTCATACTTTTGGGCATAAAACCATGTTGTCTCTTTGAACTTGCTCGGTCCCTTTGAAAAATCAAATAAACAGTGCCATAGTATTTGATTTGAATAAGTTTAGAAGATGGTTTTAAAACCAGATTTGTTTTGTAAATTTTTGTCCATACTCTAACATTCAACCAAAACAACATGAGAGCAAACAAAGCTTGGTTTAACACAATTATACTCTCATTTGAGAGTGGCATTAGATTAATGTTTGCTTACATAAAATAATAGCGCTAAGTGCTTCTGTTTTCTTGAAATGAGTTGGAAATTGATCCATAAATGATATGCATGCATGAATGATATGAAATCTTTGAAAACATGATTTTAGGTATGTTACAAATCTAACCCCCTTAAGGTGAATCTCGCCCTCGAGATTCGGGTTGGCTAGCAAAATAGGTGAGGGTGGTCTTTCCGAAGATCATCTTCTCTTTCCCATGTGGCTTCTTCTTCGGAATGATGGTTCCATTGAACTTTGCAGAATTTGATAGTCTTAGTCCGAGTAACTCTTTCTGCAGTCTCAAGAATCTTTATAGGTTTCTCCTCATAGGTGATATCACTTTCCAATTGAACTTCCTCCGAAGGTATGGTATCTTTCAAAGAAGTCTCTTCCATTTCTGGATGGCATTTCTTAAGCTGACTCACATGAAACACATTGTGAACGGCAGACAATGATTCTGGCAATTCAATCTCATAAGCTACTTCTCCTTTATGACTCAAAATCTTGAATGGTCCAACATATCTTGGGGCCAATTTACCTTTGACACCAAATCTCTTCACTCCACGAAGTGGTGACACTCTAAGATAAGCTCTATCACCCACTTCATAGGTGACTTCTCTACGCTTAGGATCTGCATAGCTCTTTTGTCTGGACTGTGCTATCTTGAATCTGTCCTTAACTAGTTTGACTTTCTCTTCAGCCTCTTTGATTAGTTCTGGTCCGAACAAACTCCTTTCTCCCACACCATTCCATAGCAATGGGGTGGTACACTTTATCCCATAGACAAACTCAAATGGTGCCATCCCAATACTGGCTTGATAGCTGTTATTGTAAGAGAATTCTGCGTAAGGCAGACTTTCATCCCAACTGGATCCATAGTCTAGGGCACATGCCCTCAACATATCCTCAAGAATATGGTTGGTCCTTTCTGTTTGTCCATCAGTCTGAGGATGAAAATCAGTGCTAAATTCCAACCTCGTTCCCAATGACTCATGTAGTTGTCTCCAAAAATGAGAAGTGAATTGAGTTCCCCTATCTGACACAATACTCTTGGGTACTCCATGCAGACATACAATCCTGCTCATGTAGATCTTTGCTAACATAGCACTTGTATAGGTTGTCTTCACGAGTATGAAATGAGCCACTTTAGTTGAGCGATCAACTACTACCCAAATAGAATCATATCCTGACCTGGTCCTTGGCAATCCGGTGATGAAATCCATGCCAATCTTGTCCCACTTCCTATCAGGAATAGGTAGTGGTTGTAACAACCCTGCTGGTTTCTGATGTTCCACTTTCACTCTACTACATACATCACACAAAGCAATATGTTCGGCGATGTCCTTCTTGAGATTATTCGACCAAAATATTTCCTTCATATCCATGTACATTTTGGTGTTACCCCGATGAATGGAATACAGTGAGTTGTGTGCTTCTAGTAAAATCAGTTTCCGAAGTTCCGGGTCTTGTGGAACACAGATACGTTTTCCATGCCATAAAGTACCCTGTTCATCTTCATGGAATCCTTTGGCTTTTCCCTTGCCAATCTTTTCCTTAATCTCTTCAGTTTCCTTATCTGTCTTTTGGGCTTCTTTGATTTTTTCCAACAAAGTGGGTTAAACATCCAATGACATGAGATGTCCTTCAGGCACAATCTCCAATCTGAGATCTCTAAATTGGGCACACAGATCATCTGGCAATTCTCCCTTAGTAATGCCATTCACAAACACCTTACGGCTTAGAGCATCCGCTACAACATTTGCTTTACCGGGGTGGTATTGCAAACTTAAGTCATAGTCCTTGATAATTTCTAGCCATCTTCTTTGTCTCATGTTAATTTCTTTCTGTGTGAAGATATACTTCAAACTTTTGTGATCTGTGAACACTTCACATCGCTTTCCCAAAAGATAGTGTCTCCATGTTTTGAGTGCATGGACAATAGAGGCTAACTCTGAATCGTGAGTAAGGTAATTTACCTCATGAGTTTTGAGTTGTCTCGAGGCATAAGCCACAACTTTCCCTTCTTGCATTAGTACTGCACCTAATCCATGATGAGATGCATCACAATACACTTGGAAATCCTTCTCCAAATCTGGCAGACATAAGACTGGTGTTGTCACTAGACTCTTCTTCAATTCTTGGAAATTGAGTTCACATCCTTCAGACCAAGCAAATTTCTTGTCTTTCTTTAGTAACTCCGTCATTGGCTTAGCTACCTTGGAAAAATTCTCAATGAACCTTCTGTAGTATCCTGCCAAGCCAAGGAAACTACGAACCTCTTTCACTGACTTAGGAGATTCCCATTCAGTTACAGCTGAAACTTTAGCAGGATCAACTGCTACACCATCTCCTGACACAACGTGCCCAAGAAATCGAACTTCATTCAACCAAAACTCACACTTGCTGAATTTGGCATACAGCTTATGATCTCTAAGATTCTCAAGTATCACATGCAAATGTCCTGCATGTTCTTCTTTGCTCTTGGAGTAGATCAAAATGTCATCGATGAATACGACAACAAACTTGTCAAGGAATTCCATGAACACCTTGTTCATCATATTCATAAAGTATGCTGGTGCATTGGTCAAACCGAAAGGCATCACGGTATACTCATACAATCCATACCTAGTGGTGAAAGCTGTCTTAGGTATGTCTTGTTCTCTTATCTTGAGCTGAAAGTAACCTGATCGGAGATCAATCTTTGAGAACACACAAGCTCCTTCTAGCTGATCAAACAAGTCATTGATTCTAGGTAAAGGGTATTTGTTTTTGATAGTCACTTCATTGAGTGAACGGTAATCTATGCATAACCTTTGACTTCTATCTTTCTTTTCCACAAACAAAACTGGTGCTCCCCAAGACGAAGAACTTGGTTGAATAAATTATTTCTGCAACTGTTCTCCAAGTTGTTTCTTGAGTTCTTTCAACTCATCAACTGACATTTTGTATGGTCTCTTTGCTATTGGTCCAGATCCTGGTAGTAAGTCAATAAGAAACTCCACATCTCTATCTGGTGGCATTCCTGGTAATTCTTCTGGAAACACATCCGGATATTCACTCACAATTGGCACACTATCTATGCTAACCCCCTTAAGAGAATTTAACTTACTCCCTTTCGATTCAAAGTTAGACTTGAATCTTATCTGTTTCTTTTCCGGGGTTGTGAGTGCAACAGTTCGATTGGCACAATCTAATACTCCTTCATACTTGGTCATCCAATCCATTCCCAAAATTACATCCAGTCCTTGGGAATCTAGGATTATTAGACTCACTGGAAACTTATGCTTTCCAAACTCTATTACTAGATCCCGGCATCCAAGACTCACTATCATATCTCCTCCCGGAGAACTTACTTTTATTGGACACCCAATGTTTTTAGTTGGAAACCCATTTCTATCAACAAATGCTTTTGATATGAATGAATGTGATGCACTAGTATCAAAAAGAGAATTTGAATTTACCAGCCACAGCATCTAACTCTTCATAGATTTCCTCCACATTGATGTGGTTCACTTGCCCCTTCTGGAAAGGGTTGGGCTTGTTGGGTCCTTCAACTTTCTTTTCTGGGCATTCATTTGCATAATGCCCCATCTTCTTGCGCTTGAAGCATTCAACCTGACTAAGATCCTTCTTGACAGGATGGCTTCCACTACCACTTCCACTTCCATTGTGGTGGCTCTTATATCCACTCTTGTGATTCTTGTACTTGTCATTGTCATGACTACGGTGATGCTTGTTGTCATGATGACGGTTGTGGTTGTGGTGCTTGTTGTACTTTCCATGCTTGTGGGATCCAGAATTCCCACTGTCATCATAATGGGAACGCTTGTGAGACGATCCCGAGCTGTGCTTGTCCGAGTGCTTTCTCTTCCTGCTTTCAACCTGTTTTATTTTGCTCTCCAAAATAGCAGCCTTGTCACCAAGAGACTGATAAGTGGGGACATAGGCCACAGCTAGCTGCAGGTTCAGTTCATCGTTCAATCCTTCTAGGAACTTCTCCTTCCTCTTAGCATCAGTGTCAACTTCATCCGGTGCATAACGCGCCAGATTGTTGAACTCCTCAATATATTCAGCCACGCTGCGGTGGCGCTGCTTCAAGTTGTGGAATTCCTTCTTCTTCAAACTCATCACTCCGGATGAGATGTGAGCAGTGCGGAAACCATCTTCGAAGATAGCCCATGTCACATCCGCAATGGGAGTGGTGATCTGGAAGTTATCCCACCAAGTGGTTGCTGGTCCTTCCAACAAGTGTGCTAAAAATCTGACATTCTCTTCATCAGTACAGCCAACAGTTACCAAGTCCTTTTTCACAGAGCGTAGACAATCATTGGCCACCATAGGATCAGTAGTTCCTGAGAACTTTGCTGGCCTGAGTCTTAAGAACCTGGTAAGCATGTCAAAACCCGGTGGGTTATTCTGATTGTTGTTATTATTATTATTATTATTATTATTATTATTATTATTATTATTGTTGTTGTTGTTGTTGTTATTGTGGTTCTGTATTAACGTGGTCATCATCTGCATCAGTTGCGTCTGAGCTGTCATCATCTGTTGCATCTCAGGGGTGATATTGTTGTTGTTAGGGTTGGGATTGGCACGTCGAGGAGGCATCTGTGGTTTTCAATAAGGATAAGAATGAGATACCCATATATGTTTAACATGCACAATACATCACATAAACAATCACCAAGCATGCATCAAAATAACAAAAGTTCAACAACTTAAACAACAAGTTTTGAAAGGTAACACACCAATAGCAAGCCATCCACATGTTGGATGGTCATTGCGACTCAATAATCAAAAGCATGGTAGATAAAAGGTAAATGAGTAGTCATCACTACTCCTCTGCATCAACCTCCTCATTAACAAGTGTAAGACCTGCATTCTCCATAGCGGTCTTGTATTCCTCGGCATTGGTAGTCAAGGCCTCTATCTTGGACTTGAGAGCCCTCTTCTGTGAACAAAGTCTCTCAATCACAGTCTGCTGATGCTCGAGCCCGAAGTCCTTGGTCTCTAGTTCTGCAGTCATCTCTCGAATCCTCTTGTTCCTATCTTGGACTCTTTTCTCTTGACTCTTGAACTTTCTATCTTGACTCTCAAACTTGGCCTCCATTTCCTTGACTATCTCATCTTGCTCCGCGAAGAGCTTGTCCTTCTCACGAAGCTGCACCTGGAGCTCGTCGTTGCTAAGCATGATGTTGGTCCTATCAGTATCTAGGTGCCTAAGAAAAACCTCTAAGTCCTGGAGGTATAGACGGATCGGCTCTGCTGTCTCTCTAGCAGTGTCCTCGAAGTCAATGGCCTCACCATCCTCATCACGTCTACCGAAGGCGTGGAAGTGAGTACCTCTAACCTCCCGAGAGTGTCTCCCTAACAGACACGCAAGTAAATCCTGCATGACTACCTCTAGGCCTCTCTCCCTGTCATCATGCATGAACTTTAAGATGATTGCCTCCGTGGTAGGCTCAGTCTGGCGTCCTGGCTGATTAACCTTGAAGCCCCAAAGGTCTTTCCTCTCAAACTTGGTGAGGGGAAGCACCATGATGCTAGGAAGCGGAAGATTGAGCAGACTAGTGAGCTCAATAAGTTGAGTCCCAAAACGAGTTCCCTTGAACTCTTCAGCCGTGCTGATAGTAACGTTAGGCATCTATTTTATAAGATAGAAAAAGTTAGAATCAACACAATTAAAGACAAATCACAAGACAAGGCATCACATGCATATCTTTGTCAATCAAAACACAAGTCATGGCATACATAAAACCATTACAAGCCTATCAACATACTAAAACACTATAGTGAACTCATAAGAAATTGAGTAACATTACTCCATGAATTACAAACCATAATCACTCATCCATAAAAGGGGTAAATGATATTATTCCATTATAAAATTAAGAAAACACTACAACAAGTACAAACATAACCATTCTTAAGTAACCTTGAGGCAACATTACCAAGTACACAAAGTACAAATGTTATAAGAATTATACTTTCAAACTATCTATGTTTTAAAGTTAACTTTAGTCTACAAGACTCTAAATATAATACTATAAACATTGTTAGATGTTTTATAGTTAACTTTGGTCTGATATAGTTAAGTCATAAAGCATCTCAAGCCCAAACTATTCAAGCAAACACAAATAACATCAACCAGACTCAACTAACCACAAAGGTTGTTTAAACCTTAGAAAAGGAATCTTTTCTTCAAAAGTTATTCGTTTTGCCATGTAAGATCCCTCCCTTTATAAAGGTAAGGATCCCTGTGATTGCAATGCTAGTCCCTGGATCAATGCTAGCATCCACAGTTTAAGATGAAGTACACAGAAACAAAGGTCATTATTACATATCATTGCAGAGACAAACATAGTCTTTTACAAACTCCATGGCCACAGGCCTAATATAAGAGTTTAAATATATAATAAGATAAATAAGTCTTCATCTTCATGTGCCACAGGCAAGCATGTTGAGTGTAGACTCATAACCCCTAATCATCATCAGAATAACCTGCAACATCACAAGTTACATCCACAGTGGGTCAATACATTGGAATAGTATTGGCAAGTGATACCTTAGTAGAATTTTAGTAGACTAGATACTATATGCATTTTTGGCTAAGTGTAGCTTAGGCTTTCTTTGCTCAAAATAGGTTTTACCTATCAGTTGAAAACACTAAGTTTTTATTTGTCAAAACCTTCCCAAGGAAACACCAATAGAAATTAGTGTTCCTTCACCCTTGTTCAACCACAAGCTTTTACTTAGAAATTGGGATGAGGATATTATTGATAGCTTCCATGTCTTGATGCTCAAGTTATACAATACCAGGGACATGGCTAAGTACTTAGATTCTTCCATCTGCAGAGGTTGTGCACTTTCCCCACAAGACTTGATTTTTAGCAAGACATGACCTTTCAGAAGCCTTCCCTTAGACCAAATGGACGCGCTCCAACCTATCATCCCACTACCACTATAAGGTTCCCAACCTTTAATAAGGTAGAGATCCCTGTGCTTACAATGCTAGTCCCTGGATCAATAGCTAGCATCCATAGTTAAGATGTAATATCAAGATACAAAGGTCATAATACAACTTTATAACCAGGAATAAAATAATTCATTACATCTTACATAGCTCATTTGGCTATCTCATTACAATGCAGCAGAAATGACTATAGCATGGAGTCCTTCATCTTCAAAGTGCCACATGAAAACATGTTGGTTGTAGACTTGTAATCCTATTCAACACACTTCACTAACATCAAACAAACCTGCAACATAATAAGTTGCAGCCATAAGGGTCAATACATTTGAATTGTATTGGCAAGTTTCACTATTATGTAGAAATAAGTGGATCATATCATTACATTCATATTTGGCTAAGTAGGGTTTAGGCTCATTTGCAGAAAGCAATATAGTTTTGTCCTATCTTTTCAAAATAGTTTTGATCTATTGAAAATCTTTCTGAACTCCTTGGAAAACTCCAAGTTCTTCTAATACCTTGTTGTCACCATCAAGTTTTACTTTGAGAAATTTGAATGTCGAGATCTTCCATAGCTTCAGGCCTTAGTTGCTCAGATTTGTCCATAACCGGGGACACGGCTAAGTACTTAGAATTTGATCTTCTGCAGAAGTTGTACACTTTACCCACATGACACAATCTCGTCTTGACGCCACCAGTGGCCATTGGATAAGTACTCACCAAATGGAGTACCGGCAGATCGAGAATGTGACAAAGTCTTTCCATAGAAGTCCTCCCAATACACAATGCTATCTTGTCTACCAGGCACCAATGTAAGGATATATTTCCAATACACAATTCTAGTTAAACTGAAGATGCCAATGTAAGGGTCTTCCACTATGTAGTTGACTAAGCCAGAGCCCATTTAGCATGTGGCTGTACACGGAAGCCACTGTACGAGAAACATGTTCAATCTCTAAGTCCCTTGGTGGTTTCCTTCTAGTGCACATACAAAAAGATAGCCATATAAACATGGTTCCCTTTGTTGCCACCTTGTCCAAAATTGAGTATCCTCATTCCACCCAGGTGGTTCATTGAGTACTTGTTTTATTATATAAAACATATATCTTTTCAACTCTTCATATAATCATATCATGTATCCCATACCAAATATATAGCAGGGATAATCATACTACAACTACAATGTTTTCACTAAGGAAGATATAAGGGTATCCTATTAGGATTTAGCATAGCATAAAATATAGTAGTCCTTTCCATGTCAATGTTACAAAATCCACTAAGTGTAATGAAAATAGTAGGACATGGATGATAGTGTCACTTGCCTTTTTAGTAGAGAATGATGTTTCACTTCTTGATCTTGCAAATATCACACTCTTCTAACTTCACTACAATTCAATCAAGCAAACACAAATTCAACTAGCATTCAAACCATTTCTCACACATAAAATAACAAAAACAAGGTCATGCATGTAAGCATGCAAAAGATAGTTTGCAAAAGTGGTTTCTACTAGGCTCTAAACATTATAAAGTTCAAAGTGGTCATTTACTAAAGTATTAAAACCATTTGCAAAAGGTTTCATCTCATAAACCAAATATTATGATAAGGTGATATTTTATGTAGTTGAAAATATCTTTTAGCAAAGTAATGACTTTATATGGTTCATCAAATATGTTCTTAAATCTCAAAACTTGGTGTTTAGGGTCAGAAGGTTTGTATCAAATCATTTCCCAAAGGTTTTACCTAAAAATTCATTTTTTAACCATAAAGAATATTTTTATTTGACTAGAAATGTGCTAATTCAAATATTTACTCCTTAACTTCACAAAATACATTTTTAAATCCATAAGTTGGTTCCTATGGTCAGTAAGTTCATAACAATCCAATTTTCAAAGATTTCATCTTAAAATTATATCTAGAACAATTTTTATATTCAAAATAAGCCTACACATGTTTCTGCAAATTCAACCAATTTTCCAGAAGCAAAACATTAAACAAAGTGCATGGTTGGGTAGGATTTGTCTTGTTGATTCCATTGATATAAAATTTGCAAAATTTGGACGTGTGGTTTGAAAGTTATGAATTTTACAAAATCTATCATCTAATAGATCATATTTCTATTTTTAATTCAAACTCTGTCCACGTGTCTAAATCTTACTGGCTGAAAACGGTTCGCACGGATCGACTAATACTGGCCGTTAGATCTAATGGAAATCGCACGGCACACAACACATGATACCCTTTTGTTAAGTTGATCTATCGTAGCCGCCAGATCGAGATCTAACGGTGCACAGGTGCTGGCCAAAGGTGGGCGGCGCTGGCGGCGACGACAGGCGGCGGAGTGCTCTGGCTGCGGCGGAGCCGGCGATACAGGATGCAAGGGGGGTAATGGAGGTGCTCAGCTGTCACATCCCAAATTTTAGATTTGGTCTTGCATATCATTCAAATCATTACATCATGCTTTTCCATGCAAAACCGTCGAGTGAAAAGGTTCGGCGAAACGCCAATTTCAAAACCCTATTCTAGTTTGCTACGAGGTTCCTACGGGAAGATTTAGTAGGACTTGCGACAACCACCCTTATAGATTAGTGGTTTCGCTCAAACCTTGATGCTAGATTGTTCCCCTCGACCATACGAACCCGTAGGCGCGAGAATCGCTCGAATCGGAGCTCGTACGGAAAAGCTTCGGCCGTTTTAGTAAACCGCCGGAAAACGGTCCGAAAATCTGGACCGATTTCCGAGTTCTAGTCTAATTCCGGGCCGAATCAGTTTAGGATTCCGCGAAGGGCCCCACATAAAGAGGCAGCCCCGTTGCCTCGGCCCCCGTGCCCACCGACCCGCCGCCTCCCACTCGCCTCGATCGCGCCGCCACCTCGGGACGCGTGCCCGCGCCGCCGCCAGGCTCCGCCGCCGCCATCGCCTCCTTCCGCGGCCGCCGCCGTGTCGCCCTTCCCCGCCGCCGTGCAGGTACCGCCCCCGCTCACCGACCCCGCCTCCTCGGTCGCCGCGCCCGTCACCCTTCCCCGCCGTCTTGGCCAGCGCCGCCTCGCCGCCCTTCCGTCGCCGCCGCCCCTCCGCTGATCGCCGCCGCGCCGCTTCTCACCGCTGCCGCCGCATGCTGCTGCTGCCGCCGCTGCACCGCCGCCTTGCTGCCGCGCGCCTCGCCGCCGCTGCTGCGCGCGCCTTCCGCTGCTGCGCCGCCTCGCTGCGCGCGCTAGCTGCTGCGCCGCCTCGTGTGCACGCGCGCACACGTATGCATGCATGCACGTACCCACTCGCGCGCTGTTTTGCGTCGCGCCGTTGATGATCTTGAACCGCCCGTTAACCTTGTACGTCCGTGCAGGAAGAACCCCGACGCCGGAACCGATCGACACAGCCGTCCGGAGTCCGTTTCGTCGCTTGTTTCCGGTAAGACTGCAGCCACCGTCAGATCTCAGATCAGCGTCTTAGATCGTTCGTTGACTGGTCAGCACCCAGGCGTTGACTAGTCAGACGCCCAGTCAGCAGACGAGTTGACCAGTCAACAGACACAGTTGACTGGGTTAATTTCGTTAATCCTTTTTGTTGACAGATTTCGGTAGAATTTTGTAAATTGCGTAGAAATTAAACCGCTTGGCCAAAAATTGCAAATAAAATATGTGTAGATTCAGTGAGTCGTGTAGAATCTTGCTGTACCTTTGGTTCAGGCCTTTACTGCAAGGTTTAGTACAGTTTAATCAAACTAGTTAGTGGCCTTTTTGGAGTAATAAATTCGTAGAAAAAGATCCGTAGCTCCAAAAATCGCGTATGATATGTCCCTGGATTCAGTGGAATGAGGGGAATCTCATAGTTTATTAAAAAGATAGGCTTACAGTAAAAACTTCTGCAGAAACTGTCTAGTGGCTTTCTGAAGTGTTTTAATTACTCGGGGAGTTTTAAAATTCCTTTTTGAGTAATTCCAATTGGTACTATTTCTAATCAGCGATGCCTATGCGATAGAATTTTCCCAAGATTTTTCAAATAGTATACTACCGGTAGTGAATTATTTGAGTTCTAACTCTAGTTGTGAGCATTAGTTTTACTTAATAGTTTTCCTAGCGCTAAAACTATTTTCCATGCATGCTATCGGTAGTATTATGGTATAGGATGTTGTGGTGCAGCTGTAGCACCAATTCACTTGTCGTTATTGCATTCATGCATCATCTTTGTTGCATATGCTTGTGGATTGTTTGTTTATGAATGCAATTGTACCGTGTAGATTGTGTCGAGTGCAACGCTTGCTCGTGTGTGGCTTGTTCTTCCGACCGCTACAACCAAGGCAAGTAGATGCTACTTTGTTCATGATATCATCCTACTATTTTCTATGCATTGTCGTGTATTTTATAGATGCATGTGTAGGATGATACTATCGCTATGCTATGTCCTATTATGTGGTAGGACCCTCTTTGTAGATGAACCACCGTTGGTAGATGTGCTTAGCCATGCTTTGTTGAACGAGGGCTGGGTTACATCATTGAGACTTGCTTCTAAAAGTATTGGTTTGTGAAAACTAAAACTACTTAATCAATGAATCCCCTGGGTGTGATGCTATTGATAATTTTTGGTGGTTTCATTGCGGAAAGGCACCCAGGTATCAAGAGAGAATGATTGGCTTCTTTATTGTGTAGCTTACGTGTAAAACCATGTGCCAATAATGGAATGGGCGGTTGGTTGGACTTAGTAGGTTGTGGTAACTCAAACCCGCGTATCCAGAAATGTAGAATTTTGGTAGGTTGGACCGGTGCGCGTCGGGATTGAGGAGCTACTTCCCGAACAGTCTCTTCTTGGACTTCTCCCTATCATCACCCAAAATGAGAGTGATGGTATGAGCTGGGCTAGCCAAGTCACATGGGTAAAGTGTACTAACCTCTGCAGGGTGTATAATCTAATCGGTTAGCCGTGTCCCCGGTTATGGACAATTGAGTTACTTGATATTGATTCCATGACATGTTTCTCGCTCATTCTAATTTCGTAATTGTTTTAATATTGTTGGGTTAACATAATTGTGATCTTTTCAAAGAAAATTGAAAACTGTTTATGAAAGTAGGACAAATGTATTTGCAAATGCAAGCCAGACACAGCTCCAATTGCCAAATATGCATGTAGATGTTAGTACTATTGTCTCCTTTACTAGCTCTACTTGCCATACATTCCATGTATTGACCCTTCGGGGCTGCTACGTTTCATGTTGCAGGTTATTCCGATTCTGATTGATCGTTATAGGCCACGGTACTCCACTCGGCACTTGTTCACTTGTGGGCAATTTGAAGAATGGAGGATTTACTTTATTTATGTTGCTACCTGAATAATTTGAGCTAGCTTTGTGCTAAGCTTTTATTGTAATAATGGTACTCTGGATCTTCGTTATTCATGATACACGGATATTTTGCTATGTTATCTATCTTACTCTATTGTGGGCCAATGAACCGATCCAGGGATTGGCATGTCACATAGAGGCCACGGTCTTTTCAGAACCGGGGTGTTACATCACCGTGCTCGTGGGAGTGTGCAGAAGCTTGAGGTGTGGTCGGATTGGAGAGGGGCGCTCTGGTTCCAGGTGGATTTCTCGCCGGAGTCGGTGGCGGAGTCGGGCTTGCTCAGTTGTCGACGGGGGCGATGCTTGGGAGCGAGCTAAGACAAACGGGGCACATGGTTAGACGCGTACGGCAATAGGGACCATGGGAGCATCAACGGAAAGGCTCGGTGCGGTCGGTGCTTACCAGGGGAGTCTGCCGGAGCAATGGCAGAAGACGGTGGTGCTCGGGTGATGACGAAGCCGAGGCTATGGTGCTAGCGCGGGCTAACTAGCTGCACTGGAAGATGAGCCAGGAGGTGGGGAGCAAGTCTGCGTGCAGTGGGAGGCGAGGCGCGGCTGGACGGCACCGGAATTGGTCAGGGAACCTCGTCGGAGCAGAGGGTTTCGAGCTCGCGATTGGAGCAGCCCGGTGGCAGAGAGGAGGCGGTGCTTGGGGGAAAGGTAGAGGAGAGTGTGGCGTTTTAAGGCGCGTGATCACCTGGGAGATTTACTCGCGGGGTTAAGCCAATTGAATGGCATTCATCGCCGGCAGAAACGGCGTGGGGGACTTGGTCGCGGGTGAGAACGACGATGAGCTGGCGTGGGGTCCGTTCGTCAGTGAGGTGGGGAAGGTTAGGTGGGGTCCAGCTGGTAGCTTCTGAGGGCGTGTGTTTGCGCGTGAGAAAACGATTCACTGCAGGGAAAAAAGATGGGCTGCGAGTGGGATTGCTGGGCCTGTTGGCTGGGTTGGGTTAGATTCATTCTTTTTATACTGAACCTTTTTCTTTTCCAATTTGAATTTCTGTTTTGATTTTATTTCAAACAATTCAAACACCAAATCAAATCAAACCACCACCAAACTTTGTGTTGATTTTAATTCTGTTTACCAACACATTCCAAAGTCCAATATAAAATAATTTTTATTCTTTTAGGATCTATTAATAATTAAATAAATAGACCTTATGCTTTATTTCAAATAGGATTTAATTTATTTTAAAACTTTATTTGAAATCTAAATAATACCAAAACCTTTTCAGTAGGTTACATTTGAAAATATAAAACACTTGGAATTTTTATTTAAAATACTTTAACAAGTTTTAGTGTTTATTTTAAAATGGAAAACCCTTTACTTATATAAAATTGGATATTAATAAATCCTTATTATTTTATTTAAATAAACCTTTACTCTTTTATCAAATAGAAATATTTTATTTCAAAAGCTTGGCCAAGATTTAATTTGGCTCTATAAAATAATCCTTATTTATAATTCTACCTTTTCTTTTGAAAACCAAATCTTTTTATTAAAAGATCCAAAAATAGTGATTCCAACTTTTATAACTTTATTTATTATTTGTTTATCTTTTAAATCCCTTTAGGATTTTATTTTATCAAAATAGGTTTTGATGTTTCCATTTGGAATCCAAAAAGTTTCTTCTCACCCTAAAAATCAACAATTGTTTATTTATTTTTCACATTTCAAAATTTGGAAAATTTTGGGATGTGACAGGCTACCACTATTAAAATAAATCTCGTCCCGATATTTGGGAAGGCTAGGGTTACAAGTTGGCTTCAAGGCAACTAGGGTACTACCACCCTTAAAAGAAAGTCTCATAGGATTACATTGATGGTTCACTTGACTATGGGTTCAACACTTGATATCCTGACAAGGAATCCTTATTTGACTCTTCTGAGTTAACTAGTTTCTGACATCCACTTCTTCTATCTCTTCAAAGTTTCCATCCATGTCAATGTGGTTCACATGTCCTTTCTGGGTTACATTGGAGTCATTTCCATTGGCTCTTCTAGCATCCTTTTTCTTTTTCTTCTCAGGACAGTCTGATGTATAGTGTCCAAGTTCCTTACAATTATAGCACTACAACTGGCTATCTTTCTTCCTAAAAGTGTCATGTTGGTTCTGACCAAGGTCATCTCCATTATCAATATCATTTCCATTATTATCACTTCCATTGTTGTTGTAGTGATACTGATGTGGTTCAGAATATTCATTGCTCTTTTTGAATGAACGCTTCTTTTGTGATGATCCTGAGTGATGCTTGAGTTTATGCTTCCTCTTTCTATTCTCAACTTGATCATCTTGTTTTCCAAAATAGTGGCTTTGTCATAGAGTGATTGATAAGTTGGGACATAGGCAACAGCTTGCTGCAGGTTCAACTCATCATTAAGTCCTTCAAGAAATTTCTCCTTTCTCTTAGCATCTGTATCAACTTCATCCGGTGCATAGCGTTCCAGATTGTTGAATTCTTCAATATACTCGGCCACACTGAGGTGACGCTGTTTCAGATTGTGGAATTCCTTTTTCTTCAAGTGCATCACTCCAGGTGAGATGTGAGCTATACGGAAACCATCCTCAAAAATAGCCGAAGTCACATCCTCAAGAGGAGTGGTGATCTGAAAGTTGTCCCACCATGTTGTTGCTGGTCCTTCAAGCAGAAATGCTGCAAACCTAACTTTTTCTTCGTCGGTGCAGCCAACAGTCACTAAGTCCTTATTCACCAAACGTAACCAATCATCGGCTTCCATTGGATCAGTTGTTCCAGAGAACCTTGCAGGCCTAAGTTTCACAAACCTGGTGAGCATATCATGAGCTGGAGGATTATTCTGATTGTTGTTGTTGTTGTTGTTGTTGTTCTGATTCTGTATGAACGTGGTCATCTACTGCATCAGTTGCGTCTGAGCTGTCATCATCTGCTGCATCTCAGGAGTGATGTTGTTATTGTTGTTTTGGTTGGGGTTGGCATGACGGGGAGGCATCTATTGGTTGATAAGGATGAGTAAGGATAGATAGGTTTAAAGAAGTCCTAACACACAACTCAAAAACAACCAAGTTCAATCAAACAATCAAGCAATCAACAAGCAACTATTCACTTATCAACTTATGAGTTTAAATCATGAGTTGAAGGAAACAACAAGTTTTCTTGAAATAACTAACTTAGTATAGTCATACCCCATAGGTCAATATGATCCATACACTAACATGATATCAATGTTTTGGTAGGCCATCTAATGTCTCTTGGTTCTCACTTGTAGTCCTTAGTAATGTCTAAGTTGAAGTCCTTGGTGAAATTAAAGTTGAAGTCATTGGTCATGGTGAAGGCTTTGTCCATCAAGTTGAAAAGGAAAGGATGTAGAATCAAAACCAAAAGGTTGAGGAAATAGTTTACAAGATTGTTTGTAAATAACTTTTGGAACAAATACAACTCCTATTTTTCTAAGGGGTTTTGTCTAATCCTAGGGTTACAATCTACAGGCAACACAGTGCTCTGATACCATCTGTAAGGTTCCCAACCTTTAATAAGGTAGAGATCCCTGTGTTTACAATGCTAGTCCCTGGATCAATAGCTAGCATCCATAGTTAAGATGTAATATCAAGATACAAAGGTCATAATACAACTTTATAACCAGGAATAAAATAATTCATTACATCTTACATAGCTCATTTGGCTATCTCATTACAATGCAGCAAAAATGACTATAGCATGGAGTCCTTCATCTTCAAAGTGCCACAGGCAAACATGTTGGTTGTAGACTTGTAATCCTATTCAACACACTTCACTAACATCAAACAAACCTGCAACATAATAAGTTGCAGCCACAAGGGTCAATACATTTGAATTGTATTGGCAAGTTTCACTATTATGTAGAAATAAGTGGATCCTATCATTACATGCATATTTGGCTAAGTAGGGTTTAGGCTCATTTGCAGAAAGCAATATAGTTTTGTCCTATCTTTTCAAAATAGTTTTGATCTATTGAAAATCTTTCTGAACTCCTTGGAAAACTCCAAGTGCTTCTAATCCCTTGTTGTCACCATCAAGTTTTACTTTGAGAAATTTGAATGTCGAGATCTTCCATAGCTTCAGGCCTTAGTTGCTCAGATTTGTCCATAACCGGGGACACGGCTAAGTATTAAGAATTTGATCTTCTGCAGAAGTTGTACACTTTAACCACATGACAAAATCTCGTCTTGACGCCACCAGTGGCCGCTGGATAAGTACTCACCAAATGGAGTACCGGCAGATCGAGAATGTGACAAAGTCTTTCCATAGAAGTCCTCCCAATACACAATGCTAGCTTGTCTACCAGGCACCAATGTAAGGATATATTTCCAATACACAATTCTAGTTATCCTAAAGATGCCAATGTAAGGGTCTTCCACTATGTAGTTGACAAAGCCAGAGCCCATTTAGCATGTGGCTGTACACGGAAGCCACTGTACGAGAAACATGTTCAATCTCTAAGTCCCTGGGTGTCAACACCCGGATTTTTAATACCAGATGCCTATTATGCCATACATCGCAATCCCAGGATTACCATTTTTGCGAGACATAATAGAATTGGTTACCATAGTACCTCATCCATTACAAACCGTACATAAGTTCTTACACAAATAGGGATCTCATGATCCAGTTCTTAATACAACATCAAGCAGCGGAATACGTAATAGTAACGGTAGCGTAGGAGAAGCTCCATCTTCAGGGTCACAGGCAATGCCGACGATGGGAGATGATCCTAGTTGTCGTAACCTTCCTGGGGTCCATCCTCCAGGTACTCCTCTTCATAGTCTGGCCATGGGAATAGCCAGGGACAAAGCCATGAGTACTCTTTAAGTACTCGCAAACTAATACTAACAAGTGAAAGGGGTTTTTGATAATAGGACACTAGGCTCTAGGGTTATTTTGAAAAATCCAGATTTAGCTCTACTAAGTTTAGAAGCAACGAATGCTAGTTGAAGTTTTATAACACCTAAGTGGGAACTTGTATCTCATGCCACAACCCTGTTGTGCTCAAGTTAAAGTCTCATTTCAGTTCACAAGTCATTTTGAAAAGTCTGATGGGGGAATAGTATGGCCACTCCAACTGTCCATAACCGCGGACGCGGCTATTCGAATAGTTTGAGACTCTGCAGAGATTGTACACTTTCACCACAACATTCGATACATCCGTCAGGAACAAATCCTGAATTCACCATACTCAGTATGCGGATAATCAATCCTAACCTTTCAATTACACGCCCTAGTATAAGAACCTCTCCTGTGAGTTTGGCCTCCCAACCATGACCAACTGTCACCTTGGGTACTGCACAGGTGGACAATCTTCACAAGGTAGCCTCAGCTCAGACCTTGGCCGTGAGGGAACTAATACTAAGGTATATAAGTTTCCAGTCAAGCCCTACCCAATCTTTGGGTATTGTGGTTGTACGATAAGATTGGAATGGTATCGCATCCAGACAACCATCAGTTTTATAAAGGGCTAAGGCTCATGCCTCAATATTTTCATCACCAAAATCATCAGGTGTTCGGAAACACATGTCCAAAACATTTCAATAGAATGATCCATCATTCCAAGGTTTTCATAACCATTTTTCCACCAAGTATTCCCATCTAAAGTTGATCAAGTTTTATGCTTAGAACTAGCATCTACAAGTGGGGGTAAGCACTAATGAGGTGTGGTAAACCAGTGGAGTTTAACTAAGTTTAATCTTATGCCTTAGGATGACATCAAGATTATCTAGCTTAGGCCAAATTTTATGCTCTTTATGCAACCTTCAATTATCTTTCTAATATCTACAATTTACTTAAGTAAGCTCTAAGTACTAGCTTTGATAAAGAAATAAAGTATAAAGCTTGCAAGTAAAACTAGGATTGGTTTCTCAAGTGGATATGATCACATAGGCTTAAGGCATATAGTGGTCATGGTAACAAGCAGGTATTAGCTTGCATTAGTAGGGTATCTTGCAAGTGTTAGCTTGCATATTCAACTGGTAGTATTAGGCTTTCCTTGTGCAGAGCAGTGGTTGAAGTTCTCCTCGGCTTCTTCTTCGTAGTATCCTCCTTCCTCCTCGTATCCTTGGTTGGTACTAGCGTCTATAAATAAATACGATGTACACAATCACCAACCAATACTTAACTACTTGCAATCATCACACAAAAGGGTCCTATATATGATCTAGCATCATCTCTAACAATACAAGATTAAAGCTTGGTTTAATTCCTTTTATTTTTTTAGCAAAGTAATTTCTACGCATTGAAAAACTACTTAAGATTTAATATTCTCCAAACCAAACATGGGATCATGTTGACACATGTCATCACCACATATTTTAGTCCATGGGAATATGATTTAAAGTGGTGTCACAATTTAATAAGGTTTTACCCTTTTATTTTAATTAAATAAAGTGACTAGAAATGCCTATGGGACATTCTTCTATTACTTGAACATTATTTCTGTAACTTAACCCATATATTTTTATTTATTCTGAAAGGTATGGTTAAATGTGATTTTTGAGAGTTGGAATCAACTCAAAAGCTATTATGGTTTAAATTTGAAAAATGTTTGAATGCAGAAAAGCTTCTGCCTTGTTATTTTTACCATGGGTGATCTATAGATCCAAATGACTTGAATCGAACGGGCTTGGATTCAGCATTCCCAGACCTTTCTAACAAAATTGGTTTCATTCAATTTGGTGCATTGAATCAATCTGGGTTGATTTTTGAAACTGGGTACAGAAGTGTGTTTGAAATAAAATGGAAAAGGTTTAATTCAAATAATTGGGCTGCGCGGGAAACGATACTGGGCCGGCCTGCTAAGCGCAGTGCTTCCGTGGGCTGTTTAAGTGGCTGTCCCCACTCGTTAGTGAGACAGAGGGGTGCGAAGCGGTATGGGGCGATGTGGGACGTTCGATCTGGTTCTAATCCAACGGCTGAGAGTCATCGTCGACGTTGGGCAACGCCGGCGAGACAGAAACCTAGCGCGGCCAGTGGGGGTTGCTGGGGGCTCACCGGGGTGCAGGCGAGGGTCGGCGAGGCGGGCGAGCAACGAAGTCGACGACGACGAATCTCCTGGTACCGATGGCTCCTCCTGGGGCGGCTCCAATCGCTGGCTCCCTTCTTCTCCAGAGGCGGCGGGCTCCGATTAAATTCCGACGAGGTGCTGCTCGCCTTGCTCCGGGAACGGTGTGGCACGATCTGTGATCAGAGGGGAGTATAATGGTGTGCTTAATTCGGCTGGGGGTGGCCTCTATTTATAGTCGAGCGAGGGGACCGACGGGGTGCACGGTGAGCTCGTCGGGGGCGATGGTACAGATGGCTATTGGCACGGGCGAAGGTAGGGGACGGTGCGGTGTTCCCTAGCGATGCTCAATGATACAGTGGCGAGACGTGGAGCGGTGTGGGTTGGTCTGGAACATGCGACGCTCTGCGCGGCAGAGGCGGCGTCTTCGACGGCGAGCGGTGGCTATGCGGCATGGGGCGGCGAACGGGGATGTCTGGCGGTCTCCTAAGTCGGTGGCGATCGTGTATGCACACGGCGAGGGCGACGCGTGGTCTGTGGGCTTCGGTTGAGGGTGGCGCTCTGGCGCACTCTCGGCACGGTTGGCAGAAGCACGGGCGCGGTGTTCTTGGGTGCTCTGGTCGGTGTCTTCATGGCAGGGCTGGTCGAGAGGGGGCGGTGAGGCATGGGTGATCTCCCAGACAAGGTTGGCACGGCTAGTTTCCTTCCTAGCTTGCTGTCTACACTGGGGTGGCAAGGATGCACTCGGTTGTTCACCATTGAAGATATTGGCAAGCTCACAGTGGTGCTAGTGCTTGGTTAATCTGGCTAGATGATCTACTGAGATGGTTGTGAGCTAGATAGGGAACCAGTTAGGCTCAAAACACTGCACACTATAGTGTTTTGATTTTGTTTGATTTGTGTCTGCCAAGTGTTTGATGAAATGGCCGCATGAATTCAAGTTTTGAATTTTGAAAAGATTTTTGGTGGGTGTGCTAGATTGGTGATGGTGAGTCTGCAGATGCTTGGGTTTTGAAAGTTGAGCTTGTTTGAGTGGTTTTTGAAAAAGTGGGATCTTCCCATATGATAAGGATTCAATTTTGAATTGTCATTTAAACTATGCATTTGAAAGTTTCTGGATGATCACAAAGTGGGCCTTGATACTTTGTTATGAGTACAATCAAGGGGTGCAAAGATCCAGAAAAGTTTCTGTTAGGTTCTGAAAGTTTGAGACAGCCAAAGTAGGCATGGGAGTTAAATTGGTCAAAATGACCATTCCTTTATTTTATTTGTTTTGCTTTACTTGTGTTTGGGAAAAGTGTGGGAAATGTTTTAGATGATGTTTATTTCACCTAAGAAACATTTTACAAGCAAAGAAACACACAAACAAGGTGGTTCAAAAGAATTCAAAATGAAATGCATACTCACATGCATGCTTTCATAATTTTATTTAGAAAAGTTTTTGTTAACCCTAATTTTGATGATTAGAGTTTGATGATTTAAGTTTAGTATTTTTGGGATGTTACACTGGGTGGTTTCCTTCTAGTGCACATACAAAAAGATAGCCATATAAACATGGTTCCCTTTGTTGCCACCTTGTCCAAAATTGAGTATCCTCATTCCACCCAGGTGGTTCATTGAGTACTTGTTTTATTATATAAAACATATATCTTTTCAACTCTTCATATAATCATATCATGTATCCCATCCCAAATATATAGCAGGGCTAAGTATACTACAACTACAATGTTTTCACTAAGGAAGATATAAGGGTATCCTATTAGGATTTAGCATAGCATAAAATATAGTAGTCCTTTCCATGTCAATGTTACAAAATCCACTAAGTGTAATGAAAATAGTAGGACATGGATGATAGTGTCACTTGCCTTTTTGGTATAGAATGATGGTTCACTTCTTGATCTTGCAAATATCACACTCTTCTAACTTCACTACAATTCAATCAAGCAAACACAAATTCAACTAGCATTCAAACCATTTCTCAAACATAAAATAACAAAAACAAGGTCATGCATGTAAGCATGCAAAAGGTAGTTTTATTTGCAGAAGTGGTTTCTACTAGGCTCTAAACATTATAAAGTTCAAAGTGGTCATTTACTAAAGTAGTAAAACCATTTGCAAAAGGTTTCATCTCATAAACCAAATATTATGATAAGGTGATATTTTATGTAGTTGAAAATATCTTTTAGCAAAGTAATGACTTTATATGGTTCATCAAATATGTTCTTAAATCTCAAAACTTGGTGTTTAGGGTCATAAGGTTTGAATCAAATCATTTCCCAAAGGTGTTACCTAAAAATTCATTTCTAAACCATAAACAATATTTTTATTTGACTAGAAATGTGCTAATTCAAATATTTACTCCTTAACTTCACAAAATACATTTTTAAATCCATAAGTTGGTTCCTATGGTCAGTAGGTTCATAACAATCCAATTTGCAAAGATTTCATCTAAAAATTATATCTAGAACAATTTTTATATTCAAAATAAGCCTAGACATGTTTCTGCAAATTCAACCAATTTTCCAGAAGCAAAACATTAAACAAAGTGCATGGTTGGGTAGTATTTGTCTTGCTGATTCCTTTGATATAAATTTTGGAAAATTTGGACGTGTGGTTTGAAAGTTATGAATTTTACAAAATCTAGCATCTAATAGATCATATTTTTGTTTTTAATTCAAACTCTGTCCACGTGTCTAAATCTTACTGGCTGAAAATGGTTCGCACGGATCGACTAATACTGGCCGTTAGATCTAATGGAAATCGCACGGCACACAACACACGATACCCTTTCGTTAAGTTGATCTATCGTAGCCGCCAGATCGAGATCTAACGGTGCACAAGTGCTGGCCAAAGGTGGGCGGCGCTGGCAGCGGCGACAAGCGGCGGAGCGCTCTGGCTGTGGCGTAGCCTGCGATACAGGACGCAAGGGGGTAACGGAGGTGCTCACCGTGCTCGTGGGAGTGTGGAGAAGCTCGAGGTGTGGTCGTCTTGGCGAGGGGCGCTCTGGTTCCAGGGGGATTTCTCGCCGGAGTCGGTGGCGGCGTCGGGCTTGCTCAGTTGTCGACGGGGGCGATGCTTGGGAGCGAGCTAAGACAAACGGGGCACATGGTTAGACGCATACGGCACTAGGGACCATGGGAGCATCAACGGAAAGGCTCGGTGCGGTCGGTGCTTACCAGGGGAGTCCGCTGGAGCAATGGCAGAAGACGGTGGCGCTCGGGTGATGACGAAGCCGAGGCTACGGTGCTCGCGCGGGCTAACTAGCTGCAGTGGAAGATGCGCCAGGAGGTGGGGAGCAAGTCTGCGTGCAGTGGGAGGCGAGGCGCGGCGCGGCTGGACGGCATCGGAATTGGTCAGGGAACCTCGTCGGAGCAGAGGGTTTCGAGCTCGCGATTGGAGCAGCCCGGTGGCAGAGAGGAGGCAGTTCTTGGGGGGAAAGGTAGAGGAGAGTGTGGCGTTTTAAGGCGCGTGATCACCTGGGAGATTTACTCATGGGGTTAAGCCAATTCAATGGCATTCATCGCCGGCAGAAACGGCGTGGGGGACTTGGTCGCGGGTGAGAACGACGATGAGCTGGCGTGGGGTCCATTCGTCAGTGAGGTGGGGAAGGTTAGGTAGGGTCCTGCTATCAGCGTCTGAGGGGGTGTGTTTGCGCGTGAGAAAACGATTCACTACGGGGAAAAGAGATGGGATGCGAGTGGGCTTGCTGGGCCTGTTGGCTGGGTTGGGTTAGATTCATTTTTTTTATACTGAACCTTTTTCTTTTCCAATTTGAATTTCTGTTTTGATTTCATTTCAAACAATTCAAACACCAAATCAAATCAAACCACCACCAAACTTTGTGTTGATTTTATTTCTGTTTACCAACACATTCCAAAGTCCAAAATAAAATATTTTTTATTCTTTTAGGATCTATTAATAATTAAATAAATAGACCTTTCTCTTTATTTCAAATAGGATTTAATTTATTTTAAAACTTTATTTGAAATCTAAATAATACCAAAACCTTTTCAGTAGGTTACTTTTGAAAATATAAAACACTTGGAATTTTTATTTAAAATACTTTAACAAGTTTTAGTGTTTATTTAAAAATGGAAAACCCTTTACTTAAATAAAATTGGATATTAATAAATCCTTATTATTTTATTTAAATAAACCTTTACTCTTTTTAACAAATAGAAATATTTTATTTCAAAAGCTTGGCCAAGATTTAATTTGGCTCTATAAAATATTCCTTATTTATAATCATACCTTTTCTTTTGAAAACCAAATCTTTTTATTAAAAGATCCAAAAATAGTGATTCCAACTTTTATAACTTTATTTATTATTTGTTTATCTTTTAAATCCCTTTAGGATTTTATTTGATCAAAATAGGTTTTGATGTTTCCATTTGGAATCCAAAAAGTTTCTTCTCACCCTAAAAATCAACAATTGTTTATTTTGTTTATTTATTTTTCACATTTCAAAATTTGGAAAATTTTGGGATGTGACAACCACCACTGTCCAAATGGCTAAGTTATTGCAACCTATATGATCCAGGCAGAGCCCATAATGCCATGTGGCTGCACTAGAAGCTTCTTAACATTTGGCATCTCAAATGCCTTTGTTCCTGGGTGGCTTTCCACAAGTGAGATACACAAGGTAAACCATAGAAATGGGCCTTGTGTAACCACTCAACACAAACCATTCTTTCCATTCCACCCAGGTGATTCATTCACTTAGTTGTTTTATTAAGAAAAAATACAAGTCCCAAGACTTAGAAATATTTTATCATAGCATGAATATATAACCACCCTTGGTTGCTACTAGCTAGGCTAAGCATGGCATTGATAAGCATCTTAACTTAGAAATTTCTAGCAATTCTACAACTACTAGGATTTCCCAAGCATAGCATATATAACAAAATATTCATGCAAGTCTAGCAAAATATTTCTAGTGCATAGTTGAAAATATAGGAATAAAATCATGAAGCACCACTTGCCTTGGTAGTTTGGGGAGTAGCAACAATCCTCACAATCACAATTACTATTTTCACCAAAATCTACACATAAAATAATGGCACCAAATCACATACAAAATATATACAAACAAAAATATATGAATGCATGTAAAATGCCATGTGATGATTTTATACACCAAACAAGGCAAGTGCATAGTAATGAATCATAAACAAGTTAAAAACATGCTAAATAAACTTTATTTGAACAACAAAACATTTTTCTAATAATTCCTATACACAAAATATACTTACAAATGTTTCTGTAAAAAAACCATTTTTACAGAGGCAAAACATTAAACACATTGCATAAATGGAAAGGATTTTCTCTCCTGATTCCAATGATATAAAATTTGTCAAATTTGGACGTGGGAATCAAAAGTTATGAATTTTACAAGTTTAAACATCTAATAGATCTAAATTCTGGGCGTGTTCTGATTGGTTGATACCGATTCACGCGGATCGGCTAACGTGGACCGCACGATCTAAATGAAATCGCACGGCCAGATCTACTCCGTACCCCTTCGATAAGTGATTCTGTCAGATTCGTTGGATCTAGATCTAATGGTCCTGGACCATGTGACCAAAGTTCGGCGGCGCTGGCGACGGTGGCGCGGCGGCGGCGCTCTGTCAGCGACGCTCCGACGAATACAGAGAGGTCTGGGGTGTGTGGCGTGGCTTACCAGATTCGCACGAACATGAGGAAGCTCAACGTGGTCTTTGCTTGGACAGGGGCGCACTGGCACGGCCGAAAATCCTCGTCGGAGTTTTCTTTCGCGTCGGGTGCCCACTGTCGGAGACGGAGGCGACGTTCTACGGCGCAATTAGATGCATAAATGGCATTAGGATATGCACAGAGGCCATGCGAACACGGTCGTGTTAACTAGGGATCAAGGGGCGGTCTATTCTTACTGTGATTGCTCATCGGAGTTGGACGGCGCTTTGGTTGTTTGCGGCCTTCGACAGAGACGACGACCTGGGGCGATATAGAGTAAACAGAATGTGTGAGAAGGTGCACACGGGCGAGACAGGCAAGCTCGTATGATCGAGAGGTGAAGGGGAGCACGAGGTTCACCGGAATAGGTCGCCGGAGTGCGTCGGTGCTGCGGGGTTCTGAGCTCGATTGCGCACAGCCTGGTGGCGAGGTGAGTGTGCTGAGCGAGGGGAAAGATGCGGAGAGGGGAGGGGGTCTTATAGCCGGAGCAGGGCGAGAATATCGCGAGGAAACGCCGATAATTAAGCCTCCTTCAATCGCGGCAGTGATGAGGTAACGGCGGCGTCGACGGGGTCGTGGGGGGTGCGTGGCTAGAGACGATCGCACTTGGGTCCACCAGTCAGCGAGCGCGGGGTAAGTCTGCGCTGCGTGAGAGAGAGAGGGAAAAACCCCGGGTGGGCTTAGTGGGCTAGGTCTGCTGCTGGGCTAAAATGATGGTACCAGGCCCAGTTGGGTTTTCTATTTCTTTTTCTTTTTCTGAGTTGATTTTCAGGAATAATTTTCAAATAAATTCAAAAGTAATTGAATTCAAATCTTTTCTGGATTTTTGTCAAGTGTAACCTTCATACTTTTGGGCATAAAACCATGTTGTCTCTTTGTACTTGCTTGGTCCCATTGAAAAATCAAATAAACAGTGCCATAGTATTTGATTTGAATAAGTTTAGAAGATGGTTTTAAAACCAGATTTGTTTTGTAAATTTTTGTCCATACTCTAACATTCAACCAAAACAACATGAGAGCAAACAAATCTTGGTTTAACACAATTATACTTTCATTTGAGAGTGGCATTAGATTAATGTTTGCTTAAATAAAATAATAGCACTAAGTGCTTCTGTTTTCTTGAAATGAGTTGGAAATTGATCCCTAAATGATATGCATGCATGAATGATATGAAATCTTTGAAAACATGATTTTAGGTATCTTAAAAATCTAACCCCCTTAAGGTGAATCTCGCCCTCGAGATTCGGGTTGGCTAGCAAAATAGGTGAGGGTGGTCTTTCCGAAGATCATCTTCTCTTTCCCATGTGGCTTCTTCTTCGGAATGATGGTTCCATTGAACTTTGCAGAATTTGATAGTCTTAGTCTGAGTAACTCTTTCTGCAGTCTCAAGAATCTTGATAGGTTTCTCCTCATAGGTGAGATCACTTTCCAATTGAACTTCCTCCAAAGGTATGGTATCTTTCAAAGAAGTCTCTTCCATTTCTGGATGGCATTTCTTAAGATGACTCACATGAAACACATTGTGAACGGCAGACAATGATTCTGGCAATTCAATCTTATAAGCTACTTCTCCTTTACGACTAAAAATCTTGAATGGTCCAACATATCTTGGGGCCAATTTACCTTTGACACCAAATCTCTTCACTCCACGAAGTGGTGACACTATAAGAAAAGCTCTATCACCAACTTCATAGGTGACTTCTCTACGCTTAGGATATGCGTAGCTATTTTGTCTAGACTGTGCTATCTTCAATCTGTCCTTAACTAGTTTGACTTTCTCTTCAGTCTCTTTGATTAGTTCTGGTCCGAACAAACTCCTTTTTCCCACACCATTCCATAGCAATGGGGTGGTACACTTTCTCCCATAGACAAACTCAAATGGTGCCATCCCAATACTGGCTTGATAGTTGTTATTGTAAGAGAAATCTGCGTAAGGCAGACTTTCATCCCAACTGGATCCATAGTCTAGGGCACATGCCCTCAACATATCCTCAAGAATCTGGTTGGTCCTTTCTGTTTGTCCATCAGTCTGAGGATGAAAAGCAGTGCTAAATTCCAACCTCGTTCCCAATGACTCATGCAGTTGTCTCCAAAAATGAGAAGTGAATTGAGTTCCCCTATCTGACACAATACTCTTGGGTACTCCATGCAGACATACAATCCTGCTCATGTAGATCTTTACTAACTTAGCACTTGTATAGGTTGTCTTCACGAGTATGAAATGATCCACTTTAGTTAAGCGATCCACTACTACCCAAATAGAATCATATCCTGACCTGGTCCTTGGCAATCCGGTGATGAAATCCATGCCAATCTTGTCCCACTTCCAATCAGGAATAGGTAGTGTTTGTAACAACCCTGCTAGTTTCTGATGTTCCGCTTTCACTCTACTACATACATCACACAAAGCAATATGTTCGGCGATGTAATTCTTGAGATTATTCCACCAAAATATTTCCTTCATATCCATGTACATTTTGGTGTTACCCGGATGAATGGAATATGGTGAGTTGTGTGCTTCTTGTAAAATCAGTTTCCGAAGTTCCGGGTCTTGTGGAACACATATACGTTTTCCATGCCATATAGTACCATGTTCATCTTCATGGAATCCTTTGGATTTTCCCTTGCTAATCTTTTCCTTAATCTCTTCAATTTCCTTATCTATCTTTTGGGCTTCTTTGATTTTGTCCAACAAAGTGGGTTGAACATCCAATGACATGATATGTCCTTTAGGCACAATCTCCAATCTGAGATCTCTAAATTGGGCACACAGATCATTTGGCAATTCTCCCTTAGTAAGGCCATTCACAAACACCTTACGGCTTAGAGCATCCGCTACAACATTTGCTTTACCGGGGTGGTATTACAAACTTAAGTCATAGTCCTTGATAAGTTCTAGCCATCTTCTTTGTCTCATGTTAATTTCTTTCTGTGTGAAGATATACTTCAAACTTTTGTGATCTGTGAACACTTCACATCGCTTTCCCAAAAGATAGTGTCTCCATGTTTTGAGTGCATGGACAACAGAGGCTAACTCTAAATCGTGAGTAGGGTAATTTACCTCATGAGTTTTGAGTTGTCTCGAGGCATAAGCCACAACTTTCCCTTCTTGCATTAGTACTGCACCTAATCCATGATGAGATGCATCACAATACACTTAGAAATCCTTCTCCAAATCTGGCAGACATAAGACTGGTGCTGTCACTAGTCTCTTCTTCAATTCTTGGAAACTGAGTTCACATCCTTCAGACCAAGCAAATTTCTTGTCTTTCTTTAGTAACTCCGTCATTGGCTTAGCTACCTTGGAAAAGTTCTCAATGAACCTTCTGTAGTATCCCGCCAAGCCAAGGAAACTACGAACCTCTTTCACTGACTTAGGAGATTCCCATTCAGTTACAGCTAAAACTTTAGCAGGATCAACTGCTACACCATCTCCTGACACAACGTGCCCAAGAAATCCAACTTCATTCCACCAAAACTCACATTTGCTGAATTTGGCACACAACTTATGCTCTCTAAGCTTCTCAAGTATCAAACGCAAATGTCCTTCATGTTCTTCTTTGCTCTTGGAGTAGATCAAAATGTCATCGATGAATACGACAACAAACTTGTCAAGGAGTTCCATGAACACCTTGTTCATCATATTCATAAAGTATGCTGGTGCATTGGTCAAACCAAAAGGCATCACGGTATACTCATACAATCCATACCTAGTGGTGAAAGTTGTCTTAGGTATGTCTTGTTCTCTTATCTTGAGCTGAAAGTAACCTGATCGGAGATCAATCTTTGAGAACACACAAGCTCCTTCTAGCTGATCAAACAAGTCATTGATTCTAGGTAAAGGGTATTTGTTTTTGATAGTCACTTCATTGAGTGAACGGTAATCTATGCATAACCTTTGACTTCTATCTTTCTTTTCCACAAACAAAACTGGTGCTCCCCAAGACGAAGAACTTGGTTGAATAAATCGTTCTCCAAGTTGTTTCTTGAGTTCTTTCAACTCATCAACTGACATTTTGTATGGTCTCTTTGCTATTGGTCTAGATCCTGGTAGTAAGTCAATAAGAAACTCCACATCTCTATCTGGTGGCGTTCCTTGTAATTCTTCTGGAAAGACATCCGGATATTCACTCATAATTGGCACACTATCTATGCTAACCCCCTTAAGAGAATTTAACTTACTCCCTTTCGATTCAAAGTTAGACTTGAATCTTATCCGTTTCTTTTCCGGGGTTGTGAGTGCAACAGTTCGATTGGCACAATCTAATACTCCTTCATACTTGGTCATCCAATCCATTCCCAAAATTACATCCAGTCCTTGGGAATCTAGAATTATCAGACTCACTGGAAACTTATGCTTTCCAAACTCTATTACTAGATCCCGGCATCCAAGACTCACTATCATATCTCCTCCCGGAGAACTTACTTTTATTGGACACCCAATGTTTTTAGTTGGAAACCCATGTCTATCAACAAATGATTTTGATATGAATGAATGTGATGCACCAGTATAAAAAAGAACAAGTGCTAGAATAGAATTGAGTTTGAACTTACCAGCCACAGCATCTGACTCTTCATAGATTTCCTCCACATTGATGTGGTTCACTTGCCCCTTCTAGAAAGGGTTGGGCTTGTTGGGTCCTTCAACTTTATTTTCTGGACATTCATTTGCATAATGCCCCATCTTCTTGCACTTGAAACATTCAACCTGACTAAGATCCTTCTTGATAGGCTGGCTTCCACTACCAATTCCACTTCCATTGTGGTGGCTCTTATATGCACTCTTGTGATTCTTGTACTTGTCATTGTCATGACTACGGTGATGCTTGTTGTCATGATGACGGTTGTGGTTGTGGTGCTTGTTGTACTTTCCATGTTTGTGGGATCCAGAATTACCACTGTCATCATAATGGGAACGCTTGTGAGACGATCCCGAGCTATGCTTGTCCGAGTGCTTTCTCTTCCTGCTTTCAACCTGTTTTATTTTGCTCTCCAAAATAGCAGCCTTGTCACAAAGAGACTGATAAGTGGGGACATAGGCCACAGATAGCTGCAGGTTCAGTTCATCTTTCAATCCTTCGAGGAACTTCTCCTTCCTCTTAGCATCAGTGTCAACTTCATCTGGTGCATAACGCGCCAGATTGTTGAACTCCTCAATATATTCAGCCACGCTGCGGTGGCGCTGCTTCAAGTTGTGGAATTCCTTCTTCTTCAAACTCATCACTCCGGATGAGATGTGAGCAGTGCGGAAACCATCTTCGAAGATAGCTCATGTCACATCCGCAATGGGAGTGGTGATATGGAAGTTATCCCACCAAGTGGCTGCTGGTCCTTCCAATAAGTGTGCTACAAATCTGACATTCTCTTCATCAGTACAGCCAACAGTTACCAAGTCCATGTTCACAGAGCGTAGCCAATCATTGGCCACCATAGGATCAGTAGTTCCTGAGAACTTGTCACATCCCAAGATTTTCCAAATCTTGTAATGTGAAAAATAAATAAACAAAATAAATAATTGTTGAAAATTAGGGTGAAAAGAAACTTTTGATTTCTAAATGGAAACTTAAAATCCCAACTTGAACAAACTTTGGTTAATGTTTGAATCCAAACTAAAATTCAAATCAAGTGAAATGCATTCTTCATAAATGCATCTGGAAATTTTAAACACTTTGAAAATAAACCAAAACCCTAATGGAAGAAAATCATTTCCAAGTTATCTCCAAGCCTATGGATTTGATCCATATAAAAATTTGTCAACAAAAATTTACAAGTGATCAAGAATGACAAATAGAAATATTATAAAACCATAGGAATTGGTTTCACTTAATTTGGAGGCATAGATAAATTTTTTATAAATTTGATAAGATAAGGAAATTGAATTTCCAAAGCTAAAAAATAATCTCTCTAAAAATCCATACCAAATGGTGAGAAAATAATCCTAAAAATATTTAAAAGGATAAATAAATATCAAATAAGATTTTACAAATTGAATCACCAAGTTTGGATCTATAAATAAAAAGATATGGATTTTATAAGATAGAGAAAGAATTATTAAATAAAGAATATTTAAAGACCAAATTTAAATCTTGGCCTAATCCATAAGCAATGGAATTATTATAATCCAAATAAAATATTGGATAAAGAATTTTACAAATAAAATAAAATGACATAGACCAAATCCTATTCTATTTGAATAAAGACAAAATCCCTATTAAGAAGTGATTAAATAAATCATGGGAAAATAGAATTTGGAATTTACCCAAGTGGAATAAAAGTTATTTAATTAACTCAAATAAGATCAAAGAAATCTTCCAAGTAAAATTTATGGATTTAAAACCATATTTAATTTCATAAGAATAAAGACAAGTACCAAAATTAAAATGATTAATAAATCCTATTAAAAACATTCCAAATAATTCAAGGTGAATTATGTGACACCCAAATAAACAAATAAAACCTACTGAAAAGATTTGGAAAGATTTAGAACTCAAATGAAGTTTGAAAAACATTATTTAAATCTTATTTGAATAAATGCAAAGGCCTATTTTAAATAATTAAAAGACCCTAAAAAGAATAAAATATTTATTCTAAATTTGACTTTAGAAGGTGTTATTAAACAGTATTTGATTACACACAAAGTTTGAGAGAAATTTGAATTCAAATGAATGCTTGAATGGATTAATCAAAATCAAAACAGAATATTAGAAATAGAAAAAGAAAAACAAAGCTGTACAAAAAAATGATCTAAGCGGCCAGCCCAACAAGGCCCAACTAGCCCATCTAACTCAAATAACCCGAAGCGTTTTCTTTTACTCGGCATCGAACCCACTCAGTCACTGACCGCCTGGACCCACCCTTCCTCTCTCCCTCTCGTTGACAACGCAGCCCACACCACGTCACCGTCTTCTTCACCCTCCCGCTGACCTCGCCGGCCGTTGCTGCCAAATGAATGCCGGCATAATACGTAGTAACGCCGCGATTAAACAGCCCCGCGATCACGCATACTAAATCGCCTGCACCCCCTCTCTCTTTACCCTCACTCGCCAGATCCTCTACGCCCCCAGGCTACCCTGATTTCTGCTTAGACCACCGCTGCCTCCAACGAGTCCCCTGTCAAATTACGGCGAGCCCCGACCCTCTCCTACCTCCTAGCTCACACCACCTTGATCCCCATCATTTCACGCACCTGCCTGTGGTTTTCGTTCGCCCACGCATGCCCCACAGCCTCGCCTCCGTCTTCGTCTGAGCGCCACCGACGGCGAGATCAACTCCGATGAGCTCTCCTGGTAATCCCTGACCGCCCCCTCCTCTCTGGTTGACACTAGCATACTCCCCTCTCTCGCGCGTGTCTAACGCACCCTTTGTTTTACATTGGCATGCCTTGTAGCCTCGTCCCCGACAATGGCCGAGCGAACCCGACGCCAGGCAGACCTCTGGCGAGCGATTGCCGTCACCACCGTGCGCCCCTCGACGAGCTACCACCACCTTGAGCATCCCCACGCCATGGCGAACTCAGTGAGCACCTCCCTTCTCTCTATCGCTTCCTGTAACATCGACACCGCCACCGTCTGACCGCGCGCCGCCACTCGCCGCCACTTGATGGTTGGTTGATCATCAGCCGTAGGATGCAGATCCAACGCACACGAAAGAACATTAAGCGAAGGGGTATGCTTGCTCCTGCGCCGCACGATCTGTTTATATCTAACGTACCGTGTAGGCCGATTCGCGCGAAGCGTTATAGACGAATCGTAACGTGACGCGTGGCCAGTGTGTTATTTTAAAAACAGAATTTGATCTATTGTATTAGTAAACTTGCAAAATTCATAACTTTCAAACCACAGGTCCAAATTTTGCAAATTTTATATCAATGGATTCAGCAAAACAAGTACTTTCTGACCATGCACTTTGTTTAGTAAAATGTTTCCGCTAAATTGATTGTTTTTGCAGAAACTTATGTAAGCATATTTAGAATATAAAATTTGTTATAAAATGATTTTTGAGATAAAACCTTTGGCAAATGGTTTGTTTTGAACCTACTGACAATAGAAATCAATTTATGGTTTCAAAAAAATATTTGGCGAAGCAAAAGAATAAATCTTTGATTTAAACCATTTCTAGTCAAATAAAAATATTGTTTATTTGTTAAAAATGCTTTTTGGAGAGAACCTTTGGGAAATGTTTTGATTTAAAATCTCTGACCCTAAACACAAGGTTTTATGATTTGAAAATGTATTTGGTGACCCCTATAAAAATTATTACTTTGCTAAAGGCAATTTCAACCACATAAAATATTGATTTGGTATTAAAATGGTTTATAAGTAAAAACCTTTGCAAATGGTTTTGCCACTTTATAAAATAACCAATAAGTGTTTTATAATGTTTATAACTTATTATAAACCACTTTTGTAAATAAAACAAAGCTTGGCATGCTTGCATGCATTGTTTTGTTTCTATTATTTTATGTGATGTTTGCTTGAATGGTGGATTGAAATTGTGCCCTTGCTTGATTGAATTGTAGTGATTTGAAGAGTGTGATCATTGCAAAGACAAGGAGTGAACTTATATTCTCTACCAAAAAGGCAAGTGATGCTTCATACTTTTGTCCCATTATTTTCACTATGCATTAGTGATATTTCTAAGTAGGACTTGCATGGAATTTTGCTAAGTGTAAACTATGCCATGGGAAATCCTAGTAGATGAAACCTTAGTAGGATTCTCCTAAGTTAAGATTCCTACTACTATCATGCTTAGCTTAGCTATTAGAAAACAAGGGTGGATTATATTCATGCTATGGAATATTTCTAAGTCAAGGACTTGTGTTTTTGTTTAATAAAAAAACTAAGTGAATGAATCACCTGGGTGGAATGGAAAGAATGGTTTGTGTTGAGTGGTTATGCAAGTCCAGTATGCTGGAGAAAACTTGGGCATCACCAAGTCCAGTATACTGGGGAAAACTTGGTATCTCACTTGTGGATGGCCACCCAGGAACAAAGAGATTTGAGATGTCAAATGTTGAGAAGCTTCAAGTGCAGCCACTTGGCATTATGGGATCTGCCTGGATCATATAGGTTACAATAACTTAGCTAAATGGACAGTTGGTGGTAGGGGATGATAGGTTGAAATGTGTAACATCCCAAAAATACTAAACTTGGATCATCAAACTCTAAGCATCAAAATTAGGGTTAACAAAAACTTTTCTAAATAAAATTAGGAATGCATGCATATGAGTATGCATTGAATTTGAAATTCTTTTGAACCACCTTGTTTGTGTGTTTCCTTGCTTGTAAAATGTTTCTTAGGTGAAATAAACATCATCTAAAACATTTCCCACACTTTTCCCAAAGACAAATAAATCAAAACAAATAAAATAAAGGAATGGTCATTTTGACCAATTTAACTCCCATGCCTACTTTGCTGTCTCGAACTTTCAGAACCTAACAGAAACTTTTCTTGATCTTTGCACCCCTTGATTGTACTCATAACAAAGTATCAAGGCCCACTTTGTGATCATCTAGAAACTTTCAAATGCATAGTTTAAATGACAATTCAAAATTGAATCTTTATCATATGGGAAGATCCCACTTTTTCAAAAACCACTCAAACAAGCTCAACTTTCAAAACCTAAGCATCTGCAGACTCACCAGCACCAATCGAGCACACCCACCAAAATCTTTTCAAAATTCAAAACTTGATTTCATGCGGCCATTTCATCAAACAGGTTGCAGACACAAATCATAAAAAATCTAAACACTATAGTGAGCAGTGATTGAAGCCTAACTTGTTCCCTCTCTATCTCACAACCATCTCAGTAGATCATCTAGTAAGTTAAACCAAGGACTAGCCTCACTGTAAGCTTGGCATTGCCATCAATGGTGAACAGCCGAGCACACCCATGCCACCCCAGTAGAGACAGCAAGCTAGGAGAAGATTAAGTCGTGCCAACCTTGTCTGGGAGGCAGCCCACCGTCCACCGACACTCCCTGTCCAACGCTCAAACCCTGCCAGCCACTGGACCACACGCACGGACCGCGCCCAGACCGCCAGCAACCATGCCAAGCGTGCGCCAGAGCGCCACCCTCGACCGAAGCCCACAGACCGCGCGCTGCCCTCACCGTGTGCACACACGATCACCACCGACCCAGGAGACCGCCAGACATCCCTGTTCACCGCCCCGTGATGCACAACCACCGCTCGCCGTCGAAGACGCCGCCTCTGCCGCGCAGAGCGTCGCGTGTTCCAGACCAAGTCGCACCGCCCCACGCCTCGAAACAATGTCGTTAAGCATCACCAGGGAACACCGCACCGTCCCCTACCTTCGCCCATGCCAATAGCCGCATGTACCATCGCCCCCGACGAGCTCACCTTGCGCCCCGTCGGTCCCCTCGCTCGACTATAAATAGAGGACTCCCCAGCTCGAATTCTTCACACCATTCTACTCCCCTCGACTCACTGATCGTGCCACACCGTTCCCGGAGCAAGGCGAGCAGCACATCGCCGGAATTTCACCGGAGCCCGCCGCCTCTGGAGAAGAAGGGCGCCATCGATTTCGTCCACCCCAGGAGCTGCCGCGACCCTCCCTGAGTTCGTCGTCGTCGACTTCGTCGTTAGCCCGCCTTGCCGACCCTCGCCTGCACCCCGGTGAGCCCCCAGCAACCCCCACTAGCCGCGCTAGGTTTCTTTCTTGCCGGCGTTGCTCAACGTCGACGATGACTCCCAGCCGTTGGATTAGAACTAGATCGCACGATCCACATCGCCCCATACCGCTTCGCACCCCCTGTCTCACTGACGATTGGCACCCACTTAAGCAGCCCGCGGAAGCGCTACGCTTAGCAGGCCGGCCCGTTAACTTTTTCCGCGCAGCCCAGTTATTTGAATTAAACCTTTTCTATTTTGTTTCAAACTCACTTCTGTACCCAACTCAAAAACCAACCCAGATCGATTCAGTGCACCAAATTGAATGAAACTAATTTTGTTAGAAAGGTCTGGGAATGCTGAATCCAAGCCCGTTGGATTCAAGTCATTTGGATCTATAGATCACCCATGGTAAAAATAACAAGGCAGAAGCTTTTCTGCATTCAAACATTTTTTTCAAATTTAAACCATAATAGCTTTTGAGTTGATTCCAACTCTCAAAAATCACATTAAACCATACCTTCCAGAATATATAAAAATATATAGGTTTACTTGTAGAAATAATGTTCAAGTAATAAAAGAATGCTACATAGGCATTTCTAGTCACTTTATTTAATTAAAATAAAAGGGTAAAACCTTATTAAATTGTGACACCACTTGTGAGACCCTAGCGCATGGCTCAATAGGATTGATAGGAAACCCATACCAACAAGTTGCAACTTCTTTTCCGGAAGCTCATTCAAAAAGAACTCTAAGGTTAAGCGTGCTTGGCCTAGAGCAATTTTAGGATGGGTGACCGACCGGGAAGTGGGTACCGGGTGCGCATGAGTGAGGACAAAGTGCGTAGAAAAGACTAGTGTTGGTCTGTGGGGTTAATCTATAGATCCTATTGAGCTGCCATAAGTGACAGCCGTCGATCCAGAGTGACCGGGGGTGTTACAAATTGGTATCAGAGCCGACCCTCGCGGTTAAACGGGCGTGTGCGGGTCAGTGGCAGACATGTGGCGCATGGCGCGTGTGGCCCAGAGTGGACACGGCATGGCACATGTGCCGGCACTGGGCGCACAGACGTGTGCCAAGAGGGGACGTTCTTGGCTTGTGGTTGATCGACGAGGACGTCGATCTTCTAAGGGTGCGTGTATGTGAGACCCTAGCGCATGGCTCAATAGGATTGATAGGAAACCCATACCAACAAGTTGCAACTTCTTTTCCGGAAGCTCATTCAAAAAGAACTCTAAGGTTAAGCGTGCTTGGCCTAGAGCAATTTTAGGATGGGTGACCGACCGGGAAGTGGGTATCGGGTGCGCATGAGTGAGGACAAAGTGCGCAGAAAAGACTAGTGTTGGTCTGTGGGGTTAATCTATAGATCCTATTGAGCTGCCATAAGTGACAGCCGTCGATCCAGAGTGACCGGGGGGTGTTACACCACTTTAAATCATGTTCCCATGGACTAAAATATGTGGTGATGACATGTGTAAACATGATCCCATGTTTGGTTTGGAGAATATTAAATCTTAAGTAGTTTTTCAATGAGTAGAAATTACTTTTCTAAAAATAAAAGGAATTAAACCAAGCCTTAATCTTGTAATGTTAGTGATGATGCTAGATCATCTACAGGACCCTTGTGTGTGATGAATGCAAGTAGTTAAGTATTGATTGGTGATTGTGTACATCGTATTTATTTATAGACGCTAGTACCGACCAAGGATACAAGGAGGAAGGAGGATACTACGAAGAAGAAGCCGAGGAGAACTTCAACCACTGCTCTGCACAAGGCAAGCTAAAACTTGCAAGACACTCTACTTTAGCAAGCTTATACTGATATTGTGCAAGCCTAATACTACTATTGAATGTGCAAGCTAACCCTTGCAAGATACTCTACTGATGCAACAAACCACTATCTGTTACCATGCCAACTATATGCCTTAAGCATATGTGATTATATTCACTTGATTAACCCATCCTTGTTTTACTTGCAAGCTTCTTACTTTATTTCTTTATCAAAGCTCTTACCTAGATTTTACCTAAGTGAATGGTAGATACTAGAAAGATATTTGAAGGTTGCATAAAGAGCATAAAATTTGGCCTAAGTTAGAAACCTTGATATCAGCCTAAGACATAAGGTTGTACTTAGTGGAAAACTCCACTAGTCCACCACCCTTTATTAGTACTTACCCCCACTTGTAGATGCTAGTGCTAAGCATAAAACTTGATCAACTTTAGATGGGAATACTTGGTGGAAAACTGGTTATGAAAACCATGGAATGATGGATCATTCTATTGAAATGTTTTTGTCACATCCCAAGATTTTCCAAATCTTGTAATGTGAAAAATAAATAAACAAAATAAATTTTTTGTTGAAAATTAGGGTGAAAAGAAACTTTTGTTTCTAAATGGAAACTTAAAATACCATCTTGAACAAACTTTAATTAAAGTTTGAATTCAAAAAAATTCAAATCTAGAGAAATGCATTCCTCAATGAATGTATCTTGAAATTTAAACACTTGAGAAATAAATCCAAACCCTAAAACCCTAATGGAATAAAATCATTTCCAAGTTATCTCCAAGCATATGGATTTGATCCATATAAAAATTTGTCAACAAACATTTACAAATGATCAAGAAAGACAAATAGAAACATTATAAAGCCATAGAAATTGGTTTCACTTAATTTGGAACCATGGATAAAATCTTATGAATATAATAAGATAAGGTCATTAAATTTCCAAAGCTAATAAAACATCTATCAATAAATCCATACCAAATGGTGAGCAAATAATCCTAAAGATATTTAAATAGATAAATACATATTAAATAAGATTTTACAAATTGGAATCACCAAGTTTGGATCTCTAAATAAAAAGATATGGATTTTATAAGATAAGGAAAGAATTATTAAATAAAGAATATTTAAAGACCAAATCAAATCTTGGACAAATCCATAAGCAAATGGAATGAATAATTATATAATAAAAGGATAAAGACTTTCCAAAAATAAAATAAAATGACATTAACCATTCCATCCCTATTTTAATAAAGATAAATCTTTAATAAGAATAATTATATAATGCATGAGAAAATAGTATTTTGGAATTTACCCAAGTGGAATAAAGGATGTTTAATTAACTTAAGTAATATAAATCTTCCAAATACAATTTAGGGAATTAAAACTATATTAAATTCCATTGGAATTCAAACAAATACCCAATTCAAATAATTTATGAATCATAATAAATACATTCCAAATGATCCTAGGTGAATATTTTTGACACCCTATTGAGTAAATAGAACCTACTGAAAAGATTTGGAAGAATTTAGAAACTTAAGTGGTGTTTGAAAATATTATTAAATCTTAATTGTTTTAAAACAAGGGCCTAATTAAATAATTAAAAGACCCCAAAAAGAATAAAATTTTATTTCAAAATTGACTTCAGAATATAATACTAATCAATATTTAAACCTACACAAATTATGGCAAAGGTTTGAAATCAAATGAGTGTTTGAATTGAGTAAATAAAATCAAAACAGAATATTAGTAAAGGAAAAAGAAAAACAATCTGAACAAAAAAATGTGAAAAGGACTCAGCCCAGCCGGCCAGCCCAACAAGGCCCAACAGCCACTCCCTCTCTTTCCCGCAAGAAAACATTTCGCACCAGAGAAAGAACCCGCTGAGTCTATGACGCGTGGACCCCGCATTCCTTCTCTCTCTCTCGCTGCCAGACGACCCCACCGCCACGTATTCATCTTCCACATCCGCTGACTCCACCCCTCACCTCGCCGGTCATTGCAGGCGATTAAAGCCTTGCTTAATTCGCGTTAACCGCGCCATTAAACAACCCCGCGACCATGCCCTCTTATTCGCTTGCGTTCCCTCTCCATTTCCCCCCAGTCGCCTCACCCTAGCGCGCCCCCAAGCTGCTGAATTTTGCCCTTCACAGCCACTGTCTCCGACGACTTCCCCGGCCGATTCCGGCAGCCCCTCGCCGCACCTCGCCTCCTCGAGCACACGAACGTGACCCCCAGGCTCTGGCGCAGCTCTCTGCATCCTCAGTTCACTCGCACGAGCCCTGTATCGTCGACTCCGACATCGTCTGAACATCGCCGTCGTCTACCTCCGCTCCGACGAGCACTACCTGTGAGACCATACCCCCCCTTTCCATCCTTTTGATGCACGCATGTCCGTGACTCGCGTACGAAGCTAAACGTGTCTTCCGTTTTCTCCCTCGTGTTCCGTAGCATCGCCTTCGACGTCGACAACAAGTGCCAGACGCAGATGACAACTCCGGTGAGGAATCGCCATCACCTTCGTGCGCCCCTTCGCCAACCACGAGCACATTGAGCTCCAGCACGTCCCGGCGAACTCGGTGAGCACTTCCCTTCACTCCCTCGCTTCCTAGACTCGCCGAACCACCGCCACCAGACACGCCGCCGCCACCTGCCGCCGCCAGCGCCGCCCGTCTCTAGCAAGCGTGTTGTGCGCCGTGCGATTAAGATCTAGTGGCTAGGATAGAAATTAAACGAAGGGGTAAGTAGCAACCTAAGCCGAACGATCTGTTTAGATCCAATGCACCTGAGAGCGCGATCCGGCCGAAGCGGTACCGACGAATTAAAACACGCCGCGTGTCACAGAGTCTGATTTAAAAACAAGATTTGATCTATTTGTGATTCAATTTTGTAAAATCCATAACTTTCAAACCACACGTCCAAATTTTATATCAATGGATTCAGCAAGACAAGCCCTAGCCAACCATGCACTTTGTTTAGTAAAAAGCTTCTGTTAAATTGTTTGTTTTTACAGAAAACTTGTGTATGCATGTTTAGAATATAAAAATTGTTCTAAAATTATTTTTGAGATAAAATCTTTGGCAAATGGTTTGTTTTGAACCTACTGACCCTAGAAATCAAATGGTGGTTTCAAAAATGTATTTGGTGAAGCAAAAGAATAAATCCTTGATTTAAACCATTTCTAGTCAAATAAAAATATGGTTTAATTGTTAAAATTGATTTTGGAGGAAAAACTTTGGGAAATGTTTTGATTTAAACTCTCTGACCCTAAACACCAATTTTTATGACTTAAAAATATATTTGGTAAACCCTATAAAGATTGCTACCTTGATAAAGACATTTTCAACCCCATAAAATAATGATTTGGTTTGAAAATGGTTTATAGGTAAAATCTTTTGCAAATAGTTTTGCCAATTTATAAAATGACCAATAAGTGTTTTAGACTGTTTATAACCTATTATAAACCACTTTTGTAAATAAAACAAAATTTGGCATGCTTGCATGCATTGTCTTGTCACTATTATTTTATGTGATGAATTGCTTGAATGGTAGATTGAAATATTGTTTGCTTGATTGAATTTTAGTGATTTGAAGTGAGTGAACATTGCAAAGATCAAGGAGTGAACTTATACTCTCTACCAAAAAGGCAAGTGATGCTTCATACTTTTGTCCCATTATTTCCACTCTGCACTAGTGATGTTTCTAAGTAGGACTTGCATGGAATTTTTGCTAAGTATAAACTATGCCATGGGAAATCCTAGTATATGTAACCTTAGTAGAAATTTCCTAAGTTAAGATTCCTACTACTATCATGCTTAGCTTATCTAGTAGAAAACAAGGGTGGAATATATATTCATGCTATGGAAAATTTCTAAGTCTGAGGACTTGTGTTTTGTTTAATAAAACAACTAAGTGAATGAATCACCTGGGTGGAATGGAAGGAATGGTTTGTGTTGAGTGGTTCACAAGGCCCATTTCTATGGTTTACCTTGTGTATCTCACTTGTGGATGGCCACCCAGGAACAAAGAGATTTGAGATGTCAAATGTTGAGAAGCTTCAAGTGCAGCCACTTGGCATTATGGGCTCTGCCTGGATCATATAGGTTGCAATAACTTAGCCAAATGGACAGTTGGTGGTAGGGGAATGATAGGTTGGAACGCGTCCATTCTGGTCTAAGGGAAGGCTTCTGAAAGATCTTGTCTTGGTGAAACCAAGTCTTGTGGGGAAAGTGCACCACCTCTGTAGTGTGTAAAATCTAAGTACTTAGCCATGTCCCTGGAAAAGGACAATTTGAGCATCAAGACATGGAAGCTATCAAGAATCTCCTCATCCCAATTTCTAAGTTAAAATCTTGTGGGTGAACAAGGGTTGAAGGATCACCAATTTCTATTGGGAGATGCCTTGGGAAAGATTTTGTCAAGCAAAAACTTAGTGTTTTCAAATGATAAGGAAAATCTATTTTGAGCAAAGCAAGCCTAAGATCCACTTAGCCAAATGCATATAGATGATAGACTCCACTATACTACCATAGTATCACTTGCCAATACAATTCAAATGTATTGAACCTTGTGGCTGTAACTTGTTATGTTGCAGGTTTGTTTGGTGTTAGTAAAGTTTGTTGATTAGGATTACAAGTCTACAACCAACATGTCTGCCTGTGGCACTTTGAAGATGGAGTACCCCATGCTTATAGATATTCTGCTGCAATGTAATGTAATAGCCAAATGAGCTATGTAAGATGTAATGAATTATTTTATTCCTAGTTATAAAGTTGTATTATGACCTTTGTTTCTTGATATTACATCTTAACTGTGGATGCTAGCTATTGATCCAGGGACTAGCATTGTAAACACAGGGATCTCTACCTTATTAAAGGTTGGGAACCTTACAGTTTTGGACATGTGTTTCCGAACACTTGATGATTTTGGTGATGAAAATGATGAGGCATGAGCCTTAGCCCTTTATAAAACTGATGGTTGTCTGGATGCGATACCATTCCAATTTTATCGTACAACCACAATACCCGAAGATTGGGTAGGGATTGACTGGAAACTTATATACCTTAGTATTAGTTCCCTCACGGCCAAGGTCTGAGCTGAGGCTACCTTGTGAAGATTGTCCACCTGTGCAGTACCCAAGATGACAGTTGGTCATGGTTGGGAGGCCAAACTCACAGGAGAGGTGCTTATACTAGGGCGTGTAATTGAAAGGTTAGGATTGATTATCTGCATACTGAGTATGGTGAATTCAGGATTTGTTCCTGACGGATGTATCGAATGTTGTGGTGAAAGTGTACAATCTCTGCAGAGTGTCAAACTATTCGAATAGCCGCGTCCGCGGTTATGGACAGTTGGAGTGGCCATACTGTTCCCCCGTCGGACTTTTCAAAATGACTTGTGAAATGAATTGAGACTTTGACTTGACCACAACAGGGTTGTGATCTGAAATACAAGTTCCCATTTAGGTGTTATAAAACTTCAACTAGCATTTGTTGCTTCTGAACTTAGTAGAGATAAATCTGGCTTTTGCAAAACAACCCTAGAGCCTAGTGTTCTATTATCCCAAAAACCCCTTTACTTGTTAGTATTTGTTTGCGAGTACTTAAAGAGTACTCATGGCTTTGTCCCTGGCTATTCCCGTGGCCATACTATGAAGAGGAGTACCTGGAGGATGGACCCCAGGAAGGTTACGACAACTAGGATCATCTCCCATCGTCAGCATTGCATGTGACCCCAAAGATGGAGCTTCGCCTACGCTACCGTTATTATTACGTATTCCGCTGCTTGATGTTGTATTAAGAACTGGATCATGAGATCCCTATTTGTGTAAGAACTTATGTACGGTTGTAATGGATGATGTACTATGGTATCAAATTCTGCTATGTCTCGGAAAAATGGTAATCCTGGGATTGCGATGTATGGCATAACAGGCATCTGGGATTAAAAATCCGGGTGTTGAAAAGTTGGTATCAGAGCCATCCTGACCATAGGAGACCCTAGTTAGACTGGACGTTTGAATCAAAAACTTAGTTTCAAAACCAAAGAAAACAAATATTTACAAAAAAACTTATTCTCATTCTTATCCCTTTGATTCTTTCATGAAAATTAATGTTCCTCAAAAACTCTTGCAAAATACATAAAATTTTGACACACTTGATCACTCTACTAACTTACTCATCCTATATTCTTATAGATGGACGTGAAGTACAGCAAGTTTTACCAACTTGGGAATGGAGGAGACCTGATCTTTGAGAGGGATTTGGACCATCTTTCGGAACTTCTGGAGCGTCCGCACCCCGAGTTCTTCGAAGGTCAGTTCAATGATCAAGGAGGAGAAGATCTGCAGTGGCTAATTTTTGAAAGTCTCCGAGGAAAGATTGAACCTCCCACTGCGGAAGGAATTCAATTTACCTTAAGGGAGAACAACTGGCTCGATGGACTTGCCAGGGCCATGTAGGAAGCTCTTTCCCGTCTGTGTGGGCAAAGCATCAATCAGATCAAGGGTACTCGCTTTGAGTTTTGCCCAAGGCGTGATGAAAATGGACAACCACTGGAAGCACCATACCACCCTGAGCTGAAGACCCAATTGGACCACCTTAGCTTCATGATGTACGATCGTCAACAGGAGTTGGACAACTTCCATGACTACTGCAACCACAAGTCTGCCATCATCAAGATGAAGGATCAAACCATCGCCATGCTAGCAAAGGATCGCTAGTCTCGCTGCCGTCAGCTCGACAATAAGGAGCGCATTATTGCCCGTCTTCTCCACCGCATCTCATCTTTGGAGGAGACCATCCACGAGAGAGACATGCAGTTGGAGGAAAGGGAGAATGCTGGAGATGATCTTCGTGGAGACCCCTACTCCTATCTCAGCGATGACGATTATTTTCTGGAGGATCAGGCTATGGATTTCTTCACCGATGAGGATGATTTCACCTTCATCGATGATGATGAGGATGATGAGGCCACAGATTCCGAGGAGTAGTAGCACTTGAGCACTAGCGTAGTGAGTAGTATTCGGTCCCACTGTATCGTAGTTTACAGAATGGTTCTTAAAACCATCTGCTTTTCCTTGTTGTGGTGTGTGTTGTATCGTGTGCTATGAATGAATGAATGAAGGAAAAAGCAAGTTGCAAAAAAATCTGAGTCAGACTTTAAAAAATTTTCAAAGACCCAAAACTTTAGAGATTTCCCTATTTTCTCATGATCTATCTCAATCTTCAGATGCCACGTGGAGGAAGTGGTTCATCCCCGGACTCGATGTTGCAGATCCTGCAAATGTTGACTTCTGACCGCGAAGCTGAAAGAGCGGAACGTCAAGCCAACCTAGCCACCCTTCAGCAGATAGCCCAACTTGCCCACAATAACCAAGGCCACGAAAATCAGGACAATCACGGATCTAAGCTCAAGAACTTCCAGAATACCAACCCACATGTTTTCACTAAGTCAGAAGAACCCCTAGACGCCGATGATTGGTTGCAGACCATGGAAAATAACTTAGAAGTAGCCGGAGTGGAAGCCAACGAAAAAGTCCTGTTCGCCACCCACTATCTAGCCGGAGGTGCCAGGGCCTGGTGGAACAGTGTTCGCGCAATGACCGGAGGCCAGATGATGACCTGGGAGGAATTCAAGGTCAAGTTTAGCAGAACCCATGTGCCACTGGGTTTGATCAAGAGAATGAGAGACGAGTTCAGAGAGCTGAAGCAAGGAAGGATGACTGTAGTAGAATACCGTGACAAATTTTTGTCATTAGCTAGGTATGCCCTGGATGAAATCAAAATCAAAGCCAAGAAGAAAGAAATATTCCTGAATGGTCTGCATGATGAGATGCAGACTGTGTTAGTCAATATCCCCTTTGCGGATATTGAAGCCCTTGTCGACTCTGCTATCCAGATGGAAGGAAAGATCAACCAAGCCAATGAGAACCTCAAGCGTCACATGATGCATCAACCAGGAACCCATCAGACCCCAAAGTATCGCCCCAACCCATCTCCAGGATTTGCCCCAAGAACCAACAGACCCCCGATGAACCGTCCGACCTATCCCCACTGTGGAAACCCTAGGCCCGGAGGAAATCACAACAACCCCGGCAACGCTAGCAATTTCAATCGTGCCCCACCCAAGTTCAACAACAACAGTACTACCACCAAAACCAACACTGCCCCGAGGACTAGAAGCAATGTTGTGCCTGTAGCAGCCAAGGACAAGTCGCAAGTGACCTGTTATGACTGTGGAAATAAAGGCCACTATTCCAACGAGTGCCCCAACAAGAAGAATGGTACCGCCCCCAATGCCAATGTCCCAGCTCAGCAGCAGCGTCGTGTTCAGCCAGGAAGAAGATTTGCCCCAGGGAACTCGCTCAACCGCAACGGCCGTCTTTTTCTCATGGATGCTGAAGAAGCTCAGGAAGCGCCAGACGCCGTGCTGGGTATGTTTTCTGTTAATTCAGTACTTGCACGAGTGTTGTTTGATTATGGTGCATCGCATTCATTTGTCACCGAAGAATTTGCATGCACTAGTAAAATTCAACCAACCAAACTGAAGCATGTCATGATTGTTCAAATTCCCGGATCAACCACCAAGGCTAGGAAAATTTGCAAAGCCGTCCCTATCCGAATCCATGGCATAGATTTTTATGCAAATCTGATAGTACTCGAAACTAAAGGATTGGAAGTAGTACTAGGAATGGATTGGATGTCCAAACATAAAGGATTGATTGACTGTGCCAGGAAAGCCATAACCATGACCAGTACCGCCGGAATATCAGTCGAGCATATATCTCACACCTTACCTCGCCAATTCAAATGCAATAAGAGTATAGCCCAACCTACCATTGACCAAGTCCGGATAGTCTGTGAATACCCCGATATATCTCCAGATGTTTTGCCCGGTATGCCCCCAGATCGGGATATCGAGTTTATCATCGAACTAATCCCTGGAACTGGACCCATAGCCCAGAGACCTTATAGTATGAACCCGTCAGAGCTCGCAGAACTGAAGAAGCAACTGGATTCCATGTTGGAAATAGGATTAATTCAACCAAGTGCGTCCCCATGGAGATCACCTGTCTTGTTTGTGGACAAGAAGGATGGAGGTAACCGTTTGTGTATGGATTATCGGAAATTGAATGATGTCACCATCAAGAACAAGTACCCCTTGCCCAAGATAGAAGATTTGTTTGACCAGTTGACCGGTGCCAAAGTGTTTTCTAAGATTGGTCTTAGAACTGGCTATCATCAAGTCAAAATTCGTGCAGAGGATATTCCAAAGACTGCCTTTACCACCAGATATGGATTGTACGAGTATACCGTTATGTCTTTTGGATTAACCAACGCCCCCGCTTATTTCATAAATCTCATGAATAAGATTTTTATGGACTTCCTGGATAAGTTTATCGTTGTTTTCATCGATGACATTCTAATTTATTCCAAATCAGAAGAAGAACATGAGCTACACCTAAGGACCATTCTTGTAACCCTTAGAGAGCATCAGCTGTATGCAAAGTTTAGCAAATGTGAATTCTAGTTACAGGAGGTAGGATTCCTCGGTCACATTGTATCAGCCGGAGGAATTGCCGTTGACCCTGCAAAAGTGAAAGATGTAGAAGATTGGCAAGCCCCAACCACTCAAACCCAAGTTCTTGCATTTCTCGGATTGGCGGGATATTACCGCAAATTCGTAGAAGGATTCTCTAGTATCGCCAGACCCATGACCCAATTGCTAAAGAAGGACAAGAAGTTTGAATGGACCGACAAATGTGAATCGAGTTTTCAAGAACTCAAGAGGAGATTGATTTCAGCCCCAATCTTGATCATGCCAAATATCACGAAGCCCTTCGATGTGTATTGTGACGCATCCAAGATCGGTCTCGGATGTGTGCTAATGCAAGAAGGCAAAGGTATATCTTATCTATCTCGACAACTGAAGCAACATGAGCAAAATTACCCAACCCATGACCTCGAACTCGCAGCCGTAGTTCTAGCCCTAAAAACATGGAGACATTACCTAATGGGAAACCGTTGTGAGATTTATTCGGATCACAAGAGCCTAAAGTATATATTCACTCAGAAGGAGCTGAATATGAGGCAGAGAAGATGGATTGAGCTAATCGAGGATTATGACCTGGACATTCACTATCACCCTGGTAAAGCCAACGTGGTAGCAGATGCCCTTAGCAGATTGTTGTGCCGCTTGAACTCCATGATTTTGAAGGAGCAACCAAGTTTGCACAAAGAGATGAAAGATTTTCGGATGGAATTAGTAAGTGAAGGATTTTTGGCTAGCATAGAACTCCATCCCACTTTGATCAGTTAGATTAAAGAGGCGCAGAAGGGAAATGCCAGTATCGACGGAATCAAGCGTCGTATCGGTACAGGCAAAGTACCCGGATTCACCGAAGACGAAGAAGGAGTTTTGTGGTACAAAGGACGCCTTTGTGTACCATCAGATTCTGAGTTGAAAGAAGTTATTTTGAAGGAGGCTCATGATACTCTTTATTCTATCCATCCCGGAGGAACTAAGATGTATCAAGATTTAAAGGAGCAATTTTGGTGGCATAAGATGAAGAGAGAAATCGGAAGCTATATCGACAAGTGTGATATTTGTCAGCGAGTCAAGGCAGGACATCAAAGACCCGCTGGATTGTTGCAATCCTTGCAGATTCCGGAATGGAAATGGGATTCTGTTGGAATGGACTTTATCACTGGACTGCCTACTTCTAGTAGGGGAAATGACTCTATCTGGGTCATAGTGGACAGATTGTCCAAAGTCGCCCATTTCTTTCCCGTCAAGACCACATATCAGAGTTCGAAGCTAGCAGAGTTGTACATCGCTAGAATCGTTAGTTTGCATGGAGTCCCCAAGAACATTGTATCGGATCGAGGAACTCAGTTTACCTCGAGATTCTGGAAGAAAGTCCAAGAAGGTTTAGGAACCCGTCTAGATTTCAGCACCGCGTATCACCCTTAGACCGATGGACAAACGGAGCGAGTAAACCAAATACTCGAAGATATGCGGAGAGCATGTGTTTTAGAATATGGATCCAAGTGGGAAGACTGTCTGCCGTTTGCAGAATTTTCATACAACAACAGTTATCAAGCCAGTTTGCAAATGGCCCCATTTGAATTCATGTACGGAAGGAAGTGTCGCACCCCTTTGAACTGGTCGGAAGTAGGAGAGAGTTAGATTTTCGGACCCGACATCCTACGAGAAGCAGAAGAGAAGGTTCACAAGATTCGTGAGCACCTCAAGACCGCCCAATCCAGACAGAAGAGTTACGCCGACAAGAGACATGGAGACCTCGCCTTCAACATAGGAGACTTTGTTTATCTGAAAGTGTCGCCATTGAAGGGAATGCAGTGTTTCCAACTCAAAGGAAAGTTAGCCCCCAGATATATCGGACCTTTCAAGATTCAGAACCGTCGAGGAGAAGTATCGTATCAATTGGAACTACCCTAAGAGATGTCAGCCGTGCACAATGTGTTCCATATCTCATTACTTCGCAAGTGTCTCGAAGTCCCCGAGAAGACCGAAGTGTTCAAAAATATCGATCACCGGACCATAAAGATCAACGACAACCTGACATATCCCGAAGTACCCATCCGTATTTTGGAAGAAGCTTTTCGAACTACCCGATCCTGAAGCATCAAGTTTCTCAAGATTCAGTGGAGCCTCCACACAGAAGAGGAAGCTACCTGGGAGCGTGAAGATCACATCAGGACGGAGTTTCCCGATCTCTTCAAATCCTAGGTAACTTTTCGTCCTTTTTCAAATATCGGTACGAGATTTTGTTTAAGGGGGGAAGGTTTGTAACATCCCAAAAATACTAAACTTGGATCATCAAACTCTAAGCATCAAAATTAGGGTTAACAAAAACTTTTCTAAATAAAATTAGGAATGCATGCATATGAGTATGCATTGAATTTGAAATTCTTTTGAACCACCTTGTTTGTGTGTTTCCTTGCTTGTAAAATGTTTCTTAGCTGAAATAAACATCATCTAAAACATTTCCCACACTTTTCATAAAGACAAATAAATCAAAACAAATAAAATAAAGGAATGGTCATTTTGACCAATTTAACTCCCATGCCTACTTTGGCTGTCTCAAACTTTCAGAACCTAACAGAAACTTCTCTAGATCTTTGCACCCCTTGATTGTACTCATAACAAAGTATCAAGGCCCACTTTGTGATCATCCAGAAACTTTCAAATGCATAGTTTAAATGACAATTCAAAATCGAATCTTTATCATATGGGAAGATCCCACTTTTTCAAAAACCACTCAAACAAGCTCAACTTTAAAAACCCAAGCATCTGCAGACTCACCAGCACCAATCTAGCACACCCACCAAAAATCTTTTCAAAATTCAAAACTTGATTTCATGTGGCCATTTCATCAAACAGGTTGCAGACAGAAATCATAAAAAATCTAAACACTATAGTGAGCAGTGATTGAATCCTAACTTGTTCCCTCTCTAGCACACAACCATCTCAGTAGATCATCTAGTAAGTTAAACCAAGCACTAGCCTCACTGTAAGCTTGGCATTGCCATCAATGGTGAACAACCGAGCACACCCATGCCACCCCAGTAGAGACAGCAAGCTAGGAGAAGATTAAGCCGTGCCAACCTTGTCTGGGAGGCAGCCCACCGTCCACCTCCACTCCCTGTCCAGCGCTCGAACCCTGCCAGCCACTGGACCACACGCACGGACCGCGCCCAGACCGCCAGCGACCATGCCGAGCGTGATCCAGAGCGCCACCCTCGACCGAAGCCCACAGACCGCGCGCCTCCCTCACCGCGTGCACACACGATCACCACCGACCCAGGAGACCGCCAGACATCCCCGTTCACCGCCCCGTGACGCACAGCCACCGCTCGCCGTCGAAGACGCCACCTCAGCCGCGCAGAGCGTCGCGTGTTCCAGACCAAGTCGCACCGCCCCACGCCTCGAAACCATGTCGTTGAGCATCGCCAGGTAACACCGCACCGTCCCCTACCTTCGCCCATGCCAATAGCCGCCTGTACCATCGCCCTCGACGAGCTCACCTTGCGCCTCGTCGGTCCCCTCGCTCGACTATAAATAGAGCACTCCCCCGCTCGAATTCTTCACACCATTCTACTCCCCTCTCCTCACTGATCGTGCCACACCGTTCCCGGAGCAAGGCGAGCAGCGCATCGCCGGAATTTCACCAGAGCCCGCCGCCTCTGGAGAAGAAGGGCGCCATCGATTTCGTCCACCCCAGGAGCTGCCGCGACCACCCCTGAGTTTGCTGTCGTCGACTTTGTCGTTCGCCCGCCTCGCCGACCCTCGCCTGCACCCCGGTGAGCCCCCAGCAACCCCCACTGGCCGCGCTAGGTTTCTTTGTTGCTGGCGTTGCTCAACGTCGACGATGACTCCCAGCCGTTGGATTAGAACTAGATCGCACGATCCACATCGCCCCATACCGCTTCAGACCCCCTGTCTCACTGACGAGTGGGGACACCCACTTAAGCTGCCCGTGGAAGCGCTACGCTTAGCAGGCCGGCCCGTTAACTTTTCCCGCGCAGCCCAGTTATTTGAATTAAACCTTTTCTATTTTGTTTCAAACTCACTTCTGTACCCAACTTCAAAAATCAACGCAGATCGATTCAGTGCACCAAATTGAATGAAACTAATTTTGTTAGAAAGGTCTGGGAATGCTGAATCCAAGCCCGTTGGATTCAAGTCATTTGGATCTATAGATCACCCATGGTAAAAATAACAAGGTAGAATCTTTTCTGCATTCAAACATTTTTTCAAATTTAAACTGTAATAGATTTTGAGTTGATTCCAACTCTCAAAAATCACATTAAACCATACCTTTCAGAATATATAAAAATATATAGGTTTACTTGTAGAAATAATGTTCAAGTAATAAAAGAATGATACATAGGCATTTCTAGTCACTTTATTTAATTAAAATAAAAGGGTAAAACCTTATTAAATTGTGACACCACTTTAAATCATGTTCCCATGGACTAAAATATGTGGTGATTACATGTGTCAACATGATCCCATGTTTGGTTTGGAGAATATTAAATATTAAGTAGTTTTTCAATGAGTAGAAATTACTTTTCTAAAAATAAAAGGAATTAAACCAAGCCTTAATCTTGTAATGTTAGTGGTGATGCTAGATCATCTATAGGACCCTTGTGTGTGATGAATGCAATTATTTAAGTATTGATTGGTGATTGTGTACATCGTATTTATTTATAGACGCTAGTACCGACCAAGGATACGAGGAGGAAGGAGGATACTACGAAGAAGAAGCCGAGGAGAACTTCAACCATTGCTCTGCACAAGGCAAGCTAAAACTTGCAAGACACTCTACTTTAGCAAGCTTATACTGATATTGTGCAAGCCTAATACTACTAGTGAATGTGCAAGCTAACCCTTGCAAGATACTCTACTGATGCAACAAACCACTATCTGTTACCATGCCAACTATATGCCTTAAGCATATGTGATTATACTCACTTGATAAACCCATCCTAGTTTTACTTGCAAGCTTCTTACTTTATTTCTTTATCAAAGCTCTTACCTAGATTTTACCTAAGTGAATGGTAGATACTAGAAAGATATTTGAAGGTTGCATAAAGAGCATAAAATTTGGCCTAAGTTAGAAACCTTGATATCAGCCTAAGACATAAGGTTGTACTTAGTGGAAAACTCCACTAGTCCACCACCCTTTATTAGTACTTACCCCCACTTGTAGATGCTAGTGCTAAGCATAAAACTTGATCAACTTTAGATGGGAATACTTGGTTGAAAACTGGTTATGAAAACCTTGGAATGATGGATCATTCTATTGAAATGTTTTGTACATGTGTTTCCGAACACTTGATGACTTTGGTGATGAAAATGATGAGGCATGAGCCTTAGCCCTTTATAAAACTGATGGTTGTCTGGATACGATACCATTCCAATTTTATCGTACAACCACAATACTCGAAGATTGGATAGGGCTTGACTGGAAACTTATATACCTTAGTATTAGTTCCCTAACATCCAAGGTCTGAGATGAGGCTGCCTTGTGAAGATTGTCCACCTGTGCAGTACCCAAGATGACAGTTGGTCATGGTTGGGAGGCCAAACTCACAGGAGAGTTGCTTATACTAGGGCGTGCAATTGAAAGGTTAGGTTTGATTATCCGCATACTGAGTATGGTGAATTCAGGATTTGTTCCTGGCGGATGTATCGAATGTTGTGGTGAAAGTGTACAATCTCTGCAGAGTGTCAAACTATTCGAATAGCCGCGTCTGCGGTTATGGACAGTTGGAGTGGCCATACTGTTCCCCCGTCAGACTTTTCAAAATGACTTGTGAAATGAATTGAGACTTTGAGTTGACCACAACAGGGTTGTGATCTGAAATACAAGTTCCCATTTAGGTGTTATAAAACTTCATCTAGCATTTGTTGCTTCTGAACTTAGTAGAGATAAATCTGGCTTTTGCAAAACAACCCTAGAGCCTAGTGTCCTATTATCCCAAAAAACCCTTTACTTGTTAGTATTAGTTTGCGAGTACTTAAAGAGTACTCATGGCTTTGTCCCTGGCTATTCCCGTGGCCAGACTATGAAGAGGAGTACCTGGAGGATGGACCCCAGGAAGGTTACGACAACTAGGATCATCTCCCATCGTCAGCATTGCCTGTGACCCCGAAGATGGAGCTTCGCCTACGCTACCGTTATTATTACGTATTTCGCTGCTTGATGTTGTATTAAGAACTGGATCATGAGATCCCTATTTGTGTAAGAACTTATGTATGGTTGTAATGGATGATGTACTATGGTATCCAATTCTGTTATGTCTCGCAAAAATGGTAATCCTGGGATTGCGATGTATGGCATAACAGGCATCTGGGATTAAAAATCCGGGTGTTGACAGAACGCGTCCATTTTGGTCTAAGGAAAGGCTTCTGAAAGATCTTGTCTTGGTGAAACCAAGTCTTGTGGGGAAAGTGCACAACCTCTGCAGAGTGTAAAATCTAAGTACTTAGTCATGTCCCTGGCAAAGGATAATTTGAGCATCAAGACATGGAAGCTATCAAGAATCTCCTCATCCCAATTTCTAAGTTAAAAACTTGTAACTGAACAGGGGTTAAAGGATCACCAATTTCTATTGGGAGATGCCTTGGGTGATTTTGTCAAGCAAAAACTTAGTGTTTTCAAATGATAAGGAAAAACTATTTTGAGCAAAGCAAGGCTAAGATCCACTTAGCCAAATGCATATAGATGATAGACTCCACTATACTACCATAGTATCACTTGCCAATACAATTCAAATGCGTTGACCCTTGTGGATGTAACTTGTTCTGTTGCAGGTTTGTTTGATGTTATTAAGATGTGTTGAATAGGATTACAAGTCTACAACCAACATGTTTGCCTGTGGCACTTTGAAGATGAAGGACCCCATGCTATTGCTATATTCTGCTGCATTATAATGAAATAGCCAAATGAGCTATGTAAGATGTAATCAATTATTTCATTCCTGGTTATAAAGTTGTATTATGACATTTGTTTCCTGATATTACATCTTAACTGTGGATGCTAGCTATTGATCCAGGGACTATCACTATAAACACAGGGATCTCTACCTTATTAAAGGTTGGGAACCTTACAGAACTTTGTTGGCCTCAGTCTTAAGAACCTGGTAAGCATGTCAAAACCCGGTGGGTTATTCTGATTGTTGTTGTTGTTATTATTGTTGTTGTTGTTCTGGTTCTGTATGAACGTGGTCATCATCTGCATCAGTTGCGTCTGAGCTGTCATCATCTGTTGCATCTCAGGGGTGATATTGTTGTTGTTAGGGTTGGGATTGGCACGTCGGGGAGGCCTCTGTGGTTTTCAATAAGGATAAGAATGAGATACCCATATATGTTTAACATGCACAATACATCACATAAACAATCACCAAGCATGCATCAAAATAACAAAAGTTCAACAACTTAAACAACAAGTTTTGAAAGGTAACACACTAATAGCAAGCCATCCACATGTTGGATGGTCATTGCGACTCAATAATCAAAAGCATGGTAGATAAAAGGTAAATGAGTAGTCATCACTACTCCTCTGCATCAACCTCCTCATCAACAAGTGTAAGACCTGCATTCTCCATAGCGGTCTTGTATTCCTCGACATTGGTAGTCAAGGCCTCTATCTTGGACTTGAGAGCCCTCTTCTGTGAACGAAGTCTCTCAATCACAGTCTGCTGATGCTCGAGCTCGAAGTCCTTGGTATCTAGTTCTGCAGTCATCTCTCGAATCCTCTTGTTCCTATCTTGGACTCTTTTCTCTTGACTCTTGAACTTTCTATCTTGACTCTCAAACTTGGCCTCCATTTCCTTGACTATCTCATCTTGCTCCGCGAAGAGCTTGTCCTTCTCACGAAGCTTCACCTGGAGCTTGTCGTTGCTAAGCATGACGTTGGTCCTATCAGTATCTAGGTGCCTAAGAAGAACCTCTAAGTCCTAGAGGTATAGACAGATCAGCTCTGCTGTCTCTCTAGCAGTGTCCTCGAAGTCAATGTCCTCACCATCCTCATCACCTCTACCGAAGGCGTGGAAGTGAGTACCTCTAACCTCCCGAGAGTGTCTCCCTAACAGACGCGCAAGTAAATCCTGCATGACTACCTCTAGGCCTCTCTCCCTGTCATCATGCATGAACTTGAAGATGATTGCCTCCGTGGTAGGCTCAGTCTGGCGTCCTGGCTGATTAACCTTGAAGCCCCAAAGGTCTTTCCTCTCAAACTTGGTGAGGGGAAGCACCATGATGCTAGGAAGCGGAAGTTTGAGCAGACTAGTGAGCTCAATAGGTCGAGTGCCAAAACGAGTTCCCTTGAACTCTTCAGCCGTGCTGCTAGTAACGTTAGGCATCTATTTTATAAGATAGAAAAAGTTAGAATCAACACAATTAAAGACAAATCACAAGACAGGGCATCACATGCATATCTTTGTCAATCAAAACACAAGTCATGGCATACATAAAACCATTACAAGCCTATCAACATACTAAAACACTATAGTGAACTCATAAGCAATTGAGTAACATTACTCAATGAATTACAAACCATAATCACTCATCCATAAAAGGGGTAAATGATACTATTCCATTATAAAATTAAGAAAACACTACAACAAGTACAAACATAACCATTCTTAAGTAACCTTAAGGCAACATTACCAAGTACACAAAGTACAAATGTTATAAGAATTATACTTTCAAACTATCTATGTTTTAAAGTTAACTTTAGTCTACAAGACTCTAAATATAATACTATAAACATTGTTAGATGTTTTATAGTTAACTTTGGTTTGATATAGTTAAGTCATAAAGCATCTCAAGCCCAAACTATTCAAGCAAACACAAATAACATCAACCAGACTCAACTAACCACAAAGGTTGTTTAAACCTTAGAAAAGGAATCTTTTCTTCAAAAGTTATTCATTTTGCCATGTAAGATCCCTCCCTTTATAAAGGTAAGGATCCCTATGATTGCAATGCTAGTCCCTGGATCAATGCTAGCATCCACAGTTTAAGAGGAAGTACACAGAAACAAAGGTCATTATTACATATCATTCCAGAGACAAACATAGTATTTTACAAACTCCATGGACATAGGCCTAATACAAGAGTTTAAATATATAATAAGATAAATAAGTCTTCATCTTCATGTGCCACAGGCAAGCATGTTGAGTGTAGACTCATAACCCCTAATCATCATCAGAATAACCTACAACATCACAAGTTACAGCCACAGTGGGTCAATACATTGGAATAGTATTGGCAAGTGATACCTTAGTAGAATTTTAGTAGACTAGATACTATATGCATTTTTGGCTAAGTGTAGCTTAGGCTTGCATTGCTCAAAATAGGTTTTACCTATGAGTTGAAAACACTAATTTTTCTTTGTCAAAACCTTCCCAAGGAAACACCAATAGAAATTAGTGTTCCTTCACCCTTGTTCAACCACGAGCTTTTACTTAGAAATTGGGATGAGGAGATTCTTGATAGCTTCCATGTCTTGATGCTCAAGTTGTCCAATACCAGGGACATGGCTAAGTACTTAGATTCTTCCATCTGTAGAGGTTGTGCACTTTCCCCACAAGACTTGATTTTCACCAAGACAGGACCTTTTAGAAGCCTTCCCTTAGACCAAATGGACGTGCTCCAACCTATCATCCCACTACCACCAACTGTCCAAATGACTAAGTAATTTCAACCTATATGATCCAGGCAGAGCCCATAATGCCATGTGGCTGCACTAGAAGCTTCCTAACATTTGGCATCTCAAATCCCTTTGTTCCTGGGTGGCTTTCCACAAGTGAGATACACAAGGTAAACCATATAAATGGGCCTTGTGTAACCACTCAACACAAACCATTCTTTCCATTCCACCCAGGTGATTCATTCACTTAGTTGTTTTATTAAGAAAAAATACAAGTCCAAAGACTTAGAAATATTTTATCATAGCATGAATATATAACCACCCTTGGTTGCTACTAGCTATGCTAAGCATGGCATTGATAAGCATCTTAACTTAGAAATTTCTAGAAATTCTACAACTACTAGGATTTCCCAAGCATAGCATATATAACAAAATATTCATGCAAGTCTAGCAAAATATTTCTAGTGCATAGTTGAAAACATAGGAATAAAATCATGAAGCACCACTTGCCTTGGTAGTTTGGGGAGTAGAAACAATCCTCACAATCACAATCACTATTTGCACCAAAATCTACACATAAAATAATGGCACCAAATCACATACAAAATATATACAAACAAAAATATATGAATGCATGTAAAATGCCATATGATGATTTTCTACACCAAACAAGTCAAGTGCACAGTACTGAATCATAAACAAGTTCAAAACATGCTAAATAAACTTTATTTGAACAACAAAACATTTTTCAAATAATTCCTATACACAAAATATACTTACAAATGTTTCTGTAAAAACAACCATTTTTACATAGGCAAAACATTAAACACATTGTATAAATGGAAAGGATTTTCTCTCCTTATTCCAATGATATAAAATTTGTCAAATATGGACGTGGGAATCAAAAGTTATGAATTTCACAAGTTTAAACATCTAATAGATCTAAATTATGATTTTATATCAAACCTACAGACACGTGGCGTGTTCTGATTGGTTGATACCGATTCGCGCGGATCCGCTAACATGGACCGCACGATCTAAATGAAATCGCACGGCCAGATCTACTACGTACCCCTTCGATAAGTGATTCTATCAGATTCGTTGGATCTAGATCTAACAGTCCTGGACCATGCGAACAAAGTTCGGCGGCGCTGGCGACGGTGGCGCGGCGGCGGCGCTCTGTCAGCGACGCTCCGGCGAATACAGAGAGGACTGGGGTGTGTGGCGTGGCTTACCAGATTCGCACGAACACGAGGAAGCTCAACATGGTCTTTGCTTGGACAGGGGCGCACTGGCACAGCCGGAAATCCTCGTCGGAGTTTGCTTTCGCGTTGGGTGCCCACTGTCGGAGACGGAGGCAACATTCGACGGTGCAATAAGATGCACAAATGGCATTAGGAGATGCACAGAGGCCATGCGAACACGGTCGTGTTAACTAGGGATCAAGGGGCGGTCTATTCTTACCGTGATTGCTCGTCGGAGTTGGACGGCGCTTCGGTTGTTTGCGGCCTTCGACGGAGACGACAACTTGGGGCGATATAGAGTAAACAGAATGTGTGAGAAGGTGCGCATGGGCGAGACAGGCAAGCTCGTATGATCGAGAGGTGAAGGGGAGCACGAGGTTCACCGGAATAAGTCGCCGGAGTGCGTCGGTGCTGTGGGGTTCTGAGCTCGATTGCGCGCAGCCTGGTGGCGAGGTGAGTGTACTGAGCGAGGGGAAAGATGCGGAGAGGGGAGGGGGTCTTATAGCCAGAGCAAGGGCAAGAATGTCGCGAGGAAACGCCGGCAATTAAGAATGCTTCAATCACTGCAGTGATGAGGTAACGGCGGCGTCGACGGGGTCGTGGGGGTGCGTGGCTGGAGACGATGCTCGCGTGGCACTTGGGTCCACCAGTCAGCGAGCGCGGGGTAAGTCCGCGCCACGTGAGAGAGAGGGAAAAACCCCGGGTGGGCTTAGTGGGCTAGGTCTGCTGCTGGGCTGAAATGCTGGCGCCAGGCCCAGTTGGGTTTTCTATTTCTTTTTCTGAGTTGATTTTCAGGAATCATTTTCAAATAAATTCAAAAGTAATTGAATTCAAATCTTTTATGGATTTTTGTAAAGTGTAACCTTCATACTTTTGGGCATAAAATCATGTTGTCTCTTTGTACTTGCTTGGTCCCTTTGAAAAATGTGCCATAGTATTTGATTTGAATAAGTTTAGAAGATGGTTTTAAAACCAGATTTGTTTTGTAATTTTTTGTCCATACTCTAACATTCAACCAAAATAACATGAGAGCAAAGAAAGCTTGGTTTAACACAATTATACTCTCATTTGAGAGTGGCATTAGATTAATGTTTGCTTACATAATATAATAGCACTAAGTGCTTCTGTTTTATTGAAATGAGTTGGAAATTGATCCCTAAATGATATGCATGCATGAATGATATGAAATCTTTGAAAACATGATTTTAGGGATGTTACATGCCACTTCAGACAATATATGACAAATAATCAAGATAACATTACTTCATACTTCACTTGTATACTTAGAATCGATAACACTTAAGCTCTTTATAAGTGACTTTACTTGTAAAGTAAAGTTTGAAGATAAACAATTAAAGTGTAAACAATCTTGAATAGAATTTCATAGGTGTATATTTTATTGCTGCATAAATATGTGTTGTTCACACACACTCACAAGCCCTAATAAGAAGCACAAGTGTGAAACTTATCTAAAAGGATAACACATTCTAAAGTAACCATTTTCGAAATCCAAACCCTAGAACAACGTTATCCCCGGGATTCGTGTTCATAAAAGTGCATCACATTACTTATGCATAGAGCATATTGCTTCTTTAAACATTAGTCCTTACCGGACCAATGATGCTGATTTCAGATATTGGATCTTATATTATCTTGAAGACCGTGAGTGCATAATCTTGCAATCACAAAAGGCAAGTTCACACTTGCTCATGTCCTTTGATTATTTTCTATAAAGTATTTTGCAAATCCAGTGTTGTCATCACCGGCATTTGAAAAAGGTCGGAAAACACTATTTTCATAATAAATTGTTATAGGTTATTTACCATGAGTTAATAACCTACTATAAAAGTTCCGGTGGTGAAGGAACATATTATCTAGGACTTAACAACCAATGTCGCCAGTGATTCTTGCGCCGTATATTACACGTTAACCATGATATTTGGAATGGGACGGAGAGGTCAGCTATATCCTTTTCCTCTTGTATGGAGGCAAGACGACCTTAACGTGACGTTGTGATTCCTTGTGTGAATCCAACATATGGGTGGGCACCCTTACGCCCCACACTTTTGGTATCTAGATTATCTATGAATGGTGTTTAGGGAGTTAGTCCATGTAAATGGTACTAATCCAGGTATCACTAGGTCATTGAGTCTTCGGGAACTCATCAGGGTTTTAGCCTGCCCGAAAGGGGGCTTAACGAAGATGAGCCAGCCTGAAGGATCGTGCAGACATATGAGGTCATGGAGAGGGCAGTGATTGGCTTGGACCAACTACTGGGCCCCACAACATGGAATTGTGGACGGATAAGCTGCCCGATTGTGCAACAAGGAGTTGATCTCTCATGGGAAAAGTAAAGCACCTCTGCAGAGTGTAAGAACTATAACTTGTTACTCCCTATTCCAGGAAGGAGCTGCGAACGCGACGGGAAGGAACTCCATGAAAGTTCTGGTAAACCCGTGAAGGCTGACGGACATAGTTTTTCAGAATAAAAGCAACCTTTGAAGAAATGTTTATGAAAACTTGCATTGCCTACGACCTATGGTCTGTGGCTATAGTTATAGTGCATCAAACACTCCTTTTCTAGTGAATTTGCCGAGTACGCTCATACTGAACGTATCTTCTTAACCCTTGCTAGATTCTAAAGCTGGGATAAACAACATCTACATCAAGTTATGCCCCAGGACTCATCATCCAAAGCTAAAGCTCTTCAATAAAGTCAAGGAAGTCAACATATACATCAACACAAGTGAAGACAAAGTTACTGATTAGATAGGAATATAATCTCTAGCCAAAGAACCTAATTCTGTAGTGTATTGCAATAGCAACAATGCCAATACCTTAGTTAAAATACTAGTCTTAATAGTATAATAGTTCTTGCGTTGTTTATCTTTGATTCTTCTCCGTAAGAAGTTCTTTCTATCTCTTTAACCTAGAGTGGTCTCTGGATCTTGTGTAAAGAGTGAGTTGTAACCTTTAGCCATGTATTGGACCCGCTGTGTTTCTGTTGTGCCATTCTGAGGGATGTAATACTAGTGAACGGTGTTTCATTAGTGTTATGTTAATGACTATAGTATACTACATCATGAAGTGGTATGCTGGGTCACCGCACCATTCCAGGGTGGCGCGACCATTGTTCGACTCGCCGTTGCATCCTCTCTTCAACGCACCAAACCACGCGAGCTGAAACGCCGTAGATCACCGGTGACCTTGATCTGGTGGTGGAGGCCATGATGACGTCAGCGTGACGTCGTGCTGGAGTCACCCTGCCACCTCAGCGTCATCTGACCAGGTCCTTTTTCCATGTGGCACACCAACGTGGCCACGGCCCACCAGTCAGTGACTAGGGCTAAGTGTGGGTGCGGTGTAAAAAGCTTAGTGTCTGTTTAGGGAATAAATAAAATATTATAAACCAAAATCTAAATATTCCAGAAATTAAATGAAATCATTAAATCTTGTTAAATTAATAACTTATATTTTATAATATAGAAAAATATGTTTTATATGTGAATTTTTTTAGAAAACTAAAATCTATAACATTAAACCATTATCAAACATTATTATTCCAACAATTTAAATAATGGTTATTTAATAAAGAATTTATAAGTAATAAAACTTTGAAAATTCATATTTTAATATTGGTAAATGTTAAAAATATAAATAAAATACCAAAAATCTTAGAAAAATAAGATATATAATTCAAAACTATAATCATGCATTATTATTTCACTTAATTAAATATTTATTATTAATTAAGTATTTATAAAGTAATAAACCTTATAAAAATCATATTCTATTATTTAAAAATCATAAAAATACATATAATACACCAAAATGATCACAAAAATAATATCTACATGTTAAAAATATAATATTCCACTTTTGAGTTAAATAAAAAGTTAAACACTTTAATAACTTGAATTTAAACCTATTTCTTTAGTTAATAATTCATATAAGGGTAAATAAAATTTGCTAATATTTTAAAATTAACCAATTAAAGTCTAATAAATATTATTAGTCTTAAATATTGATAATATAAAATCAAATTGGTCCGACACATTTTAAATACAATTTTATTGAATTATCCTTCAACCATATGGGTAGTTTATTTTGTAGGAAGATCTTTAACAAATATCAAATCTTCAAGAATAATTGAGACTAAATCAAATCTTTTCCAGTACTTCAACCACAAGTTTTCAAACATATCCAAACCCTATAGTGAATCCATAAGTAGTTAAGTAATATTACTTCCTAGTTTACAAACTATAACCACTCAGCTATAAAAAGGTAAATGATTCTATTCTATTATAATGTTAGGAAACCACTATTCAAATAGAGGTGTTACCATTCTTAAAGTATCCTTAGAGAAACATTATGAAGTACACAAGGTACAAATAACATAGCAATATACCTTAAATTTGTCCGTGTCTTTAAAGTTAACTTTAGTATACAATACTTTAACTATTATACTAAAGACTTTGTTATGTGTTTTATCGTTAACTTTGGTCTATTATAATTAAGCCATAAAGCATCTCAAGTCCGAACTATTCAAGCAAGCACAAATAACATCGACCACATTTGATTAACCCCAAACATTGTTTAGACCTTAGAAAAGGAATCTTTCTTCAAAAGTTATTCGTTTTGCCACTTCAATCAACAAACCTTATAATAATATTTCCAACTCTTAACAAATTAAATTCAAGGACTCTCATTATAATCAACAGATGATAATTAATCACAATCACATTGCTTTAAACTTTACTTGTATATTTAGAATTGTTAGTACTTAAGTTCCTTATAAATACCAATACTTGTAAAGTAAGATTTGAAGATAAGGCAATTCTTATATAAGGAATCTTTGAATAGCATTCCACAATCTTGTATCTTACTGATGTATGATATTATAACTAAATATTGTTTCACACACACTCACAAGCCTTAATAAGAAGCATGAATGTGAAACTTAATCTAAAAGGGCAACACATTCTAGAGAAACCATTTCCAGAATCCAAACCCTAGATCAAAGTTACCCCAGGTATTCGAGTTTACGAAATTGCATTACATTACTTATGCATAACAGCATCTTATGTATTTAAACATTAGTCCTTACCAGACCAATGATGCTGATTTCAGATATTGGATCATATATTGTCTTGAAGACCGTGAGTGCATAATCTTGCAATCACAAAAGGCAAGTTCACACTTGCTCATGTCCTTTGATTATCTTCTGTAAAGTATTTTGCAAATACAGTGTTGTCATCACCTGCATTTCAAAAGGGACAGAAAACACTATTTTTGATAATAATGTGAATCATTGGTTACTGATCCAGGGTGATCAGCTAATCTATTAGTTCTGGCAGTTGGAATACCACTTCACAGGACTATATCACCTAGGACTTAACAACCAATGTCGCCAGTGAATCTTGCGCCGTATACTACGCGTTGACCATGAGATTTAGAATGGGACAGAGAAGTCATATGTATCTTTTACCTCTCGCATGAAGCGGGATGTGCGGGTCGTGGCTGTTATCACTCGTAGCATGCATATATTGGTAATTCGTAGAGGATATGCAGTATATGGGTGGGAACCCTCAACGTCCCACGATAGTTCCGTCATCTGAACGGTCTATATTGCCTATTGTCATAATTCAATAGGTGGGCATGGCATACACCAAGGAGACATGCGGGGTCACGGAGAAGGCACTGATTGGCTTGGATCTTAGGTTGGGCCTCAAACCAAGGAAGTTTGAACGGGAACATACTCCCGGTCGTGCAACAAAACCTAAGGTCTCTCATGGGTAAAGTAACGCATCTCTGCAGAGTGTAAGAACTGTAACTTGTTACTCCCTATTCCGGGAAGGAGCTGCGAACGCGGCGGGAAAGGAACTCCATGTAAGTTCTGGTAAACCCATGAGGGCTGACGAACCTAGCTTTTCAGAATAAAAGAAACCTTTGAAGAAATGTTTACGAAAACGTGCATTGCCTACGACCTATGGTCTGTGGCTGTAGATATAGTGCATCAAACACTCCTTTTCTAGTGAACTTGCTGAGTACGCTCGTACTCAACGTATCTTCTTAACCCTTGCTAGATTCTGAAGCCATTCAGACGACGTCTACATCAAGTTATGCTCCAGGAATCATCACCAGTAGCTAAGGTTCTTCAATAAAGTCTAGGAAGTTAACATATACATCAACTCAAGTAAAGACGAAGTTATTGATTAGATAGGAATATAATCTCTATCCATAGAACCTATTTCTGTAGCGTATTGCAATAGCAGCAATGCCAGACCATTAGTTAAAATGCTAGTCATGATAATATGATAGTTTTTGAGTTGTTTATTTTTTATTCTTCTTTGAAAGAAGTTTCTTTCTCTCTCTTTAACCTAGAATGTTCTCTGGATTTTGTGTAAAGAGTTGAGTTGTAACCTATAGCCATGTCTTGGACCCGCTGTGTTTCTGTTGTACCACTCTGAGGGATGTAATACTAGTGAATGGTGTTTCATCGGTGTTATGTCTATGACTATAGTATACTACATCATGCAGTGGTATGCTGGGTAACCGCAGCTGGTATCAGAGCATATGCTTTGACCTTAGGTTGGAAACCTAGTAAATGGGTAGAACCTGTAGGACACATATATGCAATAATAAAGAGTTCTCTAGTGATATGAGGGATATTCAACTGAGAATAATCCTGTCGTGTTGCTAGTGCGATAATTCTTTAGTATGATTGCAATCCTGAACACTACCAAGAGTTTTAACTCTATGTGACTGATGATAATTTCTTATCTACAGTTCTACATGGCACCTCGATATCCACCCCAGAATGTTCAAGAGATGAACAGGACGTTAAATGACTATGGAGGGGAGTGGATAGATAACCTCCGACAACTTCTATGGAGTTTGTATTGTGAATCAAGACTTTTGGTCAAGATTTACAGTTACTATGATGGGAAAGTATTAGCTAAATACCTTGTCATGATCATGTTACCCAAGAAGTTAGGACTGAAGGGAGAAATGCCATCAGGAGAGGCAAGGTGCATGGTATTTGCATACCAGATTGCCATAGCAGCAGCCATAACCATGATCCAAGAACAAAAATCCCAAGATCTAGAAGGTAGTACTCACACCATTAAACCCCAAGAAACCTCCAACTCAGAGAATGAGTTAGATCACTCTACTCTAGTCCAAACTGAACCTACTCGAGCCGTAGAGTATATGGATCATTACCGGTCTTTACTAAACACTTACCATAACACTCACCAAGTCTTAGTTCGGGAACTGGATACGGTCATTGAGGATTTTACTAATCCTGATAAAGCAATGGCACGTAGGAAGAAGTTAGATAAAGAATCTAGGCATCCCAAACACATCTATTCAGGAGAAGTGTATGAGGAAACCGAGTTTGATGATCCATACTCAGAAAACTATGCTGTAACACCCCGGTTCTGAAAAGACCGTGGCCTCTATGTGACATGCCAATCCCTGGATCGGTTCATTGGCCCACAATAGAGTAAGATAGATAACATAGCAAAATATCTGTGTATCATGAACTACAAAGATCCAGAGTACCATTATTACAATAAAAGCTTAGCATAAAGCTAGCTCAAATTATTCAGGTAGCAACATAAACAAATAAATCCTCCATTCTTCAAATTGCCCACAAGTGAACAAGTGCCGAGTGGAGTACCGTGGCCTATAACGATCAATCAGAATCGGAATAACCTGCAACATGAAACGTAGCAGCCCCGAAGGGTCAATACATGGAATGTATGGCAAGTAGAGCTAGTAGAGGAGACAATAGTACTAACATCTACATGCATATTTGGCAATTGGAGATGTGTCTGGCTTGCATTTGCAAAATACATTTGTCCTACTTTCATAAACAGTTTTTGATTTTCTTTGAAAAGATCCTAATTAAGTTAACCCAACAACATTAAAACAATTATGAAATTAGAATGAGCGAGAAACATGTCATGGAATCAATATCTAGCAACTCAGATGTCCATAACCGGGGACACGGCTAATCGATTAGTTTATACACTCTAAAGAAGCCAATCATTCTCTCTTGATACCTGGGTGCCTTTCCGCAATGAAACCACCAAAAATTATCAATACCATCACACCCAGGGGGTTCATTGATTAAGTTGTTTTTAGTTTTCACAAACCAATACTTTGAGAAAACAAGTATCAATGATGTAACCCAGCCCTCGTTCATCATAGCATGGCTAAGCACATCTACCAACGGTGGTTCATCTACAAAGAGGGTCCTACCACATAATAGGACATAGCATAGCGATAGTATCATCCTACATATGCATCTACAAAAATACACGACAATGCATAGAAAAAGTAGGACGATATCATGAACAAAGTAGCATCTACTTGCCTTGGTTGTAGCGGTCGGAAGAACAATCCTCACACGAGCAAGCGTTGCACTCGACACAATCTACATGATACAATTGCATTCATAAACAAACAATGCACAAGCATATGCAACAAAGATGATGCATGAATGCAATAACGACAAGTGAATTGGTGCTACAGTTGCACCACAACATCCTATAACATAACACTACCGATTGCATGCATGGAAAATAGTTTTAGCGCTAGGAAAACTATTAAGCAAAAGCAATGCTCCAAACTAGAGCTAGAACTTAAATAATTCACTACCGGTAGTATACTGTTTGTAAACTCTTGGAAAATTTCTATCGCATAGGCATCGCTGATTAGAAACAGTACCAATTGGAATTACTCGAAAACGAACTATAAAATTCCCCGAGTAATTAAAAAACTGTAGAAAGCCAATAGACAGTTTCTGCAGAAGTTTTTACTGTAAGCCTACCTTTTTAATTCACGATTAGATTCCCCTCGTTCCACTGAATCCAGGGACATATCATACGCGATTTTTGGAGCTACGGATCTTTTTCTACGAATTTATTACTCCGAAAAGGCCACTAACTAGTTTGATTAAACTGTACTAAACCTTGCTGCAAAAGCCTGAACCAAAGGTACAGCGAGATTCTACACGACTCACTGAATATACACATATTTTATTTGCAATTTTTGGCCAAGCGGTTTAATTTCTACGCAATTTACAAGATTCTACCGAAATCTGCCAACTAAAAGGATTAACGAAATTGACCCAGTCAACTGTGTCTGTTGACTGGTCAAAGCGTCTGCTGACTGGGCGTCTGACTAGTCAACGCCTGAGTCTGACCGGTCAACTAACGATTTAAGCCGCTGATCTGAGATCTGACGGTGGCTGCTGTCTTACCGGAAACGGACTGCGAAACGGACTCCGGCGAGCTCCGGACGGCGGCGACGATCGGTTCCGGCGTCGGGGTTTTTCCTGCACGGACGGAGAGAGTCAACGAACGGTCCGAGAAAATCAATCGCACGCAAGGCGGTGCGTACGTGCGCGTATGCGTGCACGTGTATGCATGCATGCGATAACGCGCGCGTGCGTGTGTGTGTGTGTGTGTGCGCGGCGCAGCGGCACACGCAGCGAGGCGGTGGCAAGCGGCTGCAAGGCAGTGGCCGGGGGCACGGAGCCCGCGCGCGGCAGCGGCGCTGGCGGCGGCATGCCCGTGGAGGCGGGTGGAGGCGGCGTCGCGGGGTGGCGGCTCGGTGGCGGCGACGCGGAGGCGGGTGGCGCGCGGCGGCGGCGTCGGCGGTGGAAGGCGGCGCTGCGGCGGCGGTGGTGCGGCGGAAGGCGGCGCTGCGGCGGCGGTGGTGCGGCGCAGATGGCAGCGGCGGCTGCAGGAACGAAGGGAAGAGGGAAAGAGGGTGGCGGCGGCCGGACCTGGGGCGGCGACGGTGACGAGGGGCGGCGGCGACGGCCGGCGGGGGCGAGCCAGGAGGCGGCGGCGGCTCTGCCTCGGGAGGCGCGCGCGATCGCGGGGGCAGGAGGCGGCGGGGTGTGTGCGGGTGCGGTTCCCGAGTGGGTCCCCCTTTTGTGGCCCTCTCGCGAAGTTCTAAATTGATTCGGTCCAGAGATTGACTAGAACTCGGAAATCGGTCCAGATTTTCGGACCGTTTTCCGGCGGTTTACTAAAATGTCCGAAGCTTTTCCGTACGAACTCCGATTCGAGCGTCTCGCGCCTATGGGTTCGTATCGTCGAGGGGAACAACCTAGCGTCAAGGTTTGAGAGAAACCTCGAACCTACAGGGGTGGTTGTCGCAAGTCCTACTAAAGCTTCCCGTAGGAACCTCGTAGTTAAACAAAATAGGGTTTTGAAGGTGGCGTTTCGCCGAACCTTTTTACTCGACGGTTTTGCAAGGAAAGATATGATGCAATGATATGAATGATATGCAAGACCAAATCTAAAATTTGGGATGTGACAAGACTAACCCCCTTAAGATGAATCTCGTCCTCGAGATTCGGCGCGGCTAGCAAATAGGTGTGGGTAGTCCTCTCGGATGTCATCCTCACGCTCCCAAGTGGCTTCCTCTTCGGTGTGGTGACTCCACTGTACCCTTCAAAATTTGATCGTCTTGGTACGGGTAGTCCTTTCTGCTGTCTCCAGAACCTTGACCGGTTTCTCCTCATAGGTCAAATCGTTCTCAAGCTGAACCTCCTCTAGCGGAACAGTGTCTCTCAATGGTGTATCCACCATCTCCGGATGGCACTTCTTCAGCTGGGACACGTGGAACATGTTGTGAACATCGGACAGAGCCTCTGGCAACTCCAACTGATAAGCAACTTCTCCTTTGCGTGCTAAGACCCGATACGGTCCAATAAATCGAGGTGCCAGCTTACCCTTAATTCCAAATCTCTTGATTCCACGAAGCGGCGATACTCTGAGGTATGCTCTATCACCTATCTCATACACCACTTCCTTGCGCTTGGCGCCAGCGTAGCTCTTCTGCCTTGATTGTGCTACCTTCAGCCTGTCCCTAATCAAGGCGACCTTCTCCTCAGCGTCCTTGATCAAATCAGGCCCAAACAACTGACGTTCTCCTACTCCATCCCATAGAAATGGTGTCCGGCACCGTTTCCCATATAGCACATCGAACGGTGACGTCTTGATGCTGGTTTGATAGCTGTTGTTGTAGGAAAACTTAGCATACGGCAAATTATAATCCCAACTAGAACCATGAGCCAAAGCGCAAGCTCTCAGCATGTCTTCCAAAATCTGATTCACCCTCTCGGTCTGTCCATCAGTCTGTGGGTGAAACGCTGTGATAAACTCCAATCTAGTACCAAGTGATTCGTGTAGCTGGCGCCAGAAGTGTGAGGTAAATTGGGTGCCTCTATCAGATACGATACTTTTGGGAACTCCGTGTAGGCACACAATCCTGTCCATGTAAATCTTGGCTAACTTTGCACTCGTATAGGTCGTCTTTACCGGTATGAAGTGGGCTACCTTGGTCAAATGGTCGACCACTACCCAAATAGAGTCATATCCTGACCTGGTCCTGGCAATCCTGTGATAAAGTCCATTCCCACTCTATCCCACTTCCAATCCGGCACAGGCAATGGCTGTAGTAGTCATGTTGGCTTCTGGTGTTCTGCCTTCACTCGTCTACATACATCACATAGGGCAATATGCTCTGCGATGTCTCCCTTCATGTTGTTCCACCAGAATCTGTCCTTTAGGTCCATATACATCTTCGTATTGCCCGGATGTATGGAATATGGCGAGTCATGAGCTTCATGTAGAATCAACTTCCTTATCTCGGGATCGTTGGGAACGCACAATCGATCTCCGTACCACAGGGTTCCTTGCTCATCCTCGCGGAATTCCCTTGCTCGACCTTCCTTCATCTTTTCCTTAACTTCATCTATCTCTTTGTCTCCTATCTGGGCCTTTATGATCCTGTCCTGTAGCGTCGGTTGGACTTCCATTGTTGCTAAGTATCCTTCAGATACTACCTCCAGTCTAAGGTCCTTGAATTGCTTGCACAAGTCCTCAGGCAATTCACCAATTTTCAATCCATTGGCGTAAACCTTCCGGCTCAGAGCATCTGCTACTACATTGGCCTTTCCTGGGTGGTATTGTAGATTCATATCATAATCCTTGATAAGCTCCAACCATCTCCTTTGTCTCATGTTAAATTCCTTCTGTGTAAATATGTATTTCAGGCTCTTGTGGTCGGTGCACACATCACAGTGTTTTCCCATTAAGTAATGCATCCATACCTTGAGCGCATGAACCACTGACGCTAACTCCAAGTCGTGTGTGGGGTAGTTCCGCTCATGGTGCTTTAGTTGTCGCGAGGCATACGACACTACTCTCCCATCTTGCATCAGCACACTACCAAGTCCCTGTCGAGAAGCATCATAGTACACTTGGAAATCCTTCTGAAGATCTGGTAGACACAGAACAGGCGCGATCACCAGTCGACGCTTCAGTTCCTGAAAGCTGGCTTCACATACGTCTGACCATTCAAACTTCCTCTCCTTCTTCATAAGTTCAGTCATCGGCTTAGCAATCTTGGAAAAGTTTTCAATGAACCTCCGGTAATATCCAGCAAGTCCCAAAAAGCTTCGAATCTCTCCTGCATTCTTGGGTGCTTCCCACTCAGTTACTGCAGTCACTTTGCTTGGATCAACAGCAATTCCTTCTCCTGACACTACGTGTCCAAGAAACCCAACGATGTTAAGCCAAAATTCACACTTGCTGAATTTGGCATATAGCTTGTGTTCCCTCAGTTTCTCCATAATCAGTCGCAGATGTTTCTCATGCTCAGCATCATCCTTGGAATATATCAGTATGTCATCAATAAATACCACCACGAACTTGTCCAAATACTCCTTAAATACCTTGTTCATCATGGTCATGAAGTATGCCGGGGCATTCGTTAGTCCAAAAGACATAACTGTATACTCATATAAACCATACCTAGTGGTGAAGGCGGTTTTTGGTACATCCTCCTCTCGGATCTTCAATTGGAAGTATCCTGATCGCAGATCAATCTTGCTGAACACCTTTGCTCCTTCCAGTTGGTCAAACAAATCATTTATGTTCGGCAGAGGGTACTTGTTCTTGATGGTTACTTCATTCAGCGAGCGATAGTCTACCACTAATCTCTTGCTGCTATCTTTCTTCTCCACAAACAGAACAGGTGCACCCCATGACGACGAACTAGGCTGAATGAATCCCTTTTCCAGTTGCTCCTTCAACTGCTTCTTCAATTCCTTCAGCTCATCCACATCCATCTTATATGGTTTCTTTGCTATAGGTCCTATTCCCGGCATCAGGTCGATAAGAAACTCTACATCCCTGTCAGGTGGCATCCCCGGCAGCTCTTCCGGAAACACATCGGGGTAATCCCTAATCACTGGCACAGTATCCATGCTAACCCCCTTAAGAGAATTCAACTTACACCTTCTCGGTCGTGCAGCCGACTTGAATCTAATCCTCTTACCATCCGGGGTTTTGAGTGAAACAGCTCGCTGTGCACAATCTATGTGTCCCCCATGCATAGACATCCAATCCATACCCAGAATGACATCTAATCCCTGTGAATCCAACACTACCAAATGTGCAATGAAGTTTTGTGTACCAATCCTCGCAGTCAAGTCGCGGCATCCCGCGCTAGCTATCATATCGCCTCCAGGTGAACTCACTCTAATAGACCTTTTCATAGACTCAGTAGGTAACTTATACTTATCCACAAATACCCTTGATATGAATGAATGCGATGCACCAGTATCGAAAAGTATAAGTGTGGGGTAAGTGTTGATTGGAAACTTACCAATCACAAGGTCAGGCTCATCTGGAATCTCCTCCACATTCATGTGGTTCACTGTGGCCTTCTCGCCGTTGGTTGGCTTCAGTCCTTTCTTCTCCGGACAGTTGTCAGCATAGTGTCCCTTCTGCTTGCACTTGAAGCACGTCACCTCACTCAGATCCTTCTTCACGAAGTTGCGATCATGGTTGCGGTCATGTCCACCGTGTCCTCCAGAGTGGTGAGAGTGTCCTCCCTTGTGGCTGTGGGGGCTGCTCCTATGGTTGTCATGACGATTCCCATCGCGGCGGTCATGGCTCCCATGGTCGCTCCCTCCATGCTTGGAGTATCCATCGTAGGAAGTGCGAGTCTTGTGGCGTGAACCAGAGTGATGAGTATTGCTCTTTCTCTTGCGGTTCTCCACCTGCTTGTGCTTCCCTTCCAAGATCCTAGCCTTGTCCATAAGCTCCTGGAAAGTGGGGCAATATACCACCAGTAGCTATACTGAAAGCTCATCACTGAGGCCATCCAGGAATCTCTCCCTCCTTTTGGCATCAGTGTCAACATCCTCGGGTGCATAACGGGACAGGTTGTTGAACTCCTCAATGTACTCGGCCACGGTGCGATTGGTTTGGCGCAAGTTGCGGAACTCCTTCCTCTTCAGGCTCAGAACTCCTGAAGACATGTGGTTGGTCCTGAAACCTTCCTCAAACATTGCCCAAGTCACGGTATCCAGCGGGTGGGTGATCTGGAATGTGTCCCACCAAGAAGCGGCTGGTCCCTCCAGTAGGTGAGCGGCAAACCTCACCTTCTCGGCATCAGTGCATCCGACAGTTACTAGATCCTTGTTGACTGAATGCAACCAGTCGAGAGCAACCATTGGTTCCGTTGCAGTAGAGAACTTAGCTGGCCTTAACCTCAGAAATCTGGTGAGAGCATCTCCCTGAGGCTGGTTGTTTCCATTGTTGTTGTTCTGATTCGCCATGAACTGAGTCATCACTTGGGTCAGCTGTGCCTGAGCTGTCATGAGATGCTCCATCTCAGTGGGTTGGCGGCGGGGAGGCATCTGCGGTTCAGCATAGGTAAGTTTAGAAAGAATCAACTACGATAATAGGATTCTACCCATGCATATGATCAACCAACAACAAGCAATAGCAGACAATCACAAGCAAGCAACACATCAACAAACAAGAGATCCAGCAACATCCCAGGTGTTATCCTAGCAGTATATACCTACTTAAATAGTTTTACAAGAGTTGGCAATGGTTAACTAAACAGTAGATCAACTAAACAACAAAAACAGCAATCTGCCAGAACAGTCTAGCAGCTTTCACGAATTTTTTCGCCTGACTTAAACTCGTCAGAAAATTTAGCTGATTTTTGTACATATAGTACAGAGGGTTTCGCATCAGCCCAATTGTTTTCAGATTTTTCCGAGTTACCAGAAAAATATGAAAAATCGCGCAGTACTGCTATATCAGCAGAAAAACTGCAGCGAAAATAACACAGATGATAACCAAATTGCCATAACTCTTTCATTAAAATTCGCACAAATAATTCCTGGGATATTGGAGTACACAAATAAGAAACTAATTCACTCTTAAACTAATACGAACTAAGCTTCACAACGATCGAGACTAATCCTCACGAATTTGCCTAACGTGGACTATTTGGTGGACTTCTATCTACTTCTTGAAGAGGTTGAGGTAGGTCCTTGCGGTCATGCGTTGGCGCTTCGGCTCGCGGTACAACCATGGAGGCAGAGTGTACACCTCTCCGGAACCATCACTTGAGACTTCAAACTCCACCTCTTCTGGATCCTCCTCTTCTTCTTCATTCTCAGCTGCAACAGCAACAACTTCATCTCCTCCACCATCATCATATCCATCATCATCATCCTCGTCCTCATCATCATCATCGTCTCCACTGTCATCATCATCCCCATTGTTGCCATCATCTCCATTGTCATCATCAGAGGGTGGATTCAGCTGTGCTTGGAGAGCGGCAATCTGGGCGGTCATAGCTTCAATGGTTTGGTCCCTTTCCTGGACGGTCCCTTGCAACTGTTGTATGCTCTGGGTATTCTCCTGCACCGTACCATGAAGATGTGCTATGGTTGCATCTCTGGCTATCAGGGCATTCTCCAGAACTCCCACAGCCTCATGCAAAGTGTCTATCTCCTGTCCTTGGACCACCATTCCATTGCTAGTAAAATCTGCAATCTCCTTTATCATCCTCACCTTCTCTGCTAGAGCTCCATTCTCCCTCTCCATGTCCTCTATGTGCCTTCGACGGGGCGGCATGTTGTTCCTGTCGCCCGGGGTAACCACAATGTTCCCATCTTCATCACGCCTTCCATAGTCACGGTAGGGTGAATCTGCGGGCAGTAGGTGTCGGACATAGTGGCACTGGCGTGACAGGGCTTCATGTATGGCCAAGTTGATTCCAAGTCCCCAGTTGCAGTATGTCTTGGTGTAGACCAAGTGCGCGGGGTTTGGCAAGGCGGCATCTCTGAATATGAAGGTAGTGATCTCCCATGCATCCTCTCCATATCCATAGGTGTACAGCCTTCTTCCCTTGAACATGGGCAGTGGCAATCCCAATGACTGCGAGAGCTGAGCTAACTGCTTTGCAAAGGGCCTTGGTGACATACTCAGTCCTGACGTCTCCCATCTATCAAGTAAAAGAAGAATGTTTGAGAATAGCATATGGTAAGAATTTACGAGGGTGAAAGGCATAAGAGGAAAGACAGAGTTAATATAGGCTTAATAATTCTATGGCTTCCTAATCCAATCCTAGGTCACGATCCTACAGTCGACACACGGGCTCTGATACCATCCTGTAACACCCCTGTTCTGAAAAGACCGTGGCCTCTATGTGACATGCCAATCCCTGGATCGGTTCATTGGCCCACAATAGAGTAAGATAGATAACATAGCAAAATATCCGTGTATCATGAACTACAAAGATCCAGAGTACCATTATTACAATAAAAGCTTAGCATAAAGCTAGCACAAATTATTCAGGTAGCAACATAAACAAATAAATCCTCCATTCTTCAAATTGCCCACAAGTGAACAAGTGCCGAGTGGAGTACAGTGGCCTATAACGATCAATCAGAATCGGAATAACCTGCAATATGAAACGTAGCAGCCCCGAAGGGTCAATACATGGAATGTATGGCAAGTAGAGCTAGTAGAGGAGACAATAGTACTAACATCTACATGCATATTTGGCAATTGGAGATGTGTCTGGCTTGCATTTGCAAAATACATTTGTCCTACTTTCATAAACAGTTTTTGATTTTCTTTGAAAAGATCCTAATTAAGTTAACCCAACAACATTAAAACAATTATGAAATTAGAATGAGCGAGAAACATGTCATGGAATCAATATCTAGCAACTCAGATGTCCATAACCGGGGACACGGCTAATCGATTAGTTTATACACTCTAAAGAAGCCAATCATTCTCTCTTGATACCTGGGTGCCTTTCCGCAATGAAACCACCAAAAATTATCAATACCATCACACCCAGGGGGTTCATTGATTAAGTTGTTTTTAGTTTTCACAAACCAATACTTTGAGAAAACAAGTATCAATGATGTAACCCAGCCCTCGTTCATCATAGCATGGCTAAGCACATCTACCAATGGTGGTTCATCTACAAAAAGGGTCCTACCACATAATAGGACATAGCATAGCGATAGTATCATCCTACATATGCATCTACAAAAATACACGACAATGCATAGAAAATAGTAGGACGATATCATGAACAAAGTAGCATCTACTTGCCTTGGTTGTAGCGGTCGGAAGAACAATCCTCACACGAGCAAGCGTTGCACTCGACACAATCTACACGATACAATTGCATTCATAAACAAACAATGCACAAGCATATGCAACAAAGATGATGCATGAATCCAAGAACGACAAGTGAATTGGTGCTACAGCTGCACCACAATATCCTATAACATAACACTACCGATTGCATGCATGGAAAATAGTTTTAGCGCTAGGAAAACTATTAAGCAAAAGCAATGCTCCAAACTAGATCTAGAACTTAAATAATTCACTACCGGTACTATACTGTTTGTAAAATCTTGGAAAATTTCTATCGCATAGGCATCGCTGATTAGAAACAGTACCAATTGGATTTACTCGAAAACGAATTATAAAACTCCACGGGTAATTAAAACACTGCAGAAAGCCAATAGACAGTTTCTACAGAAGATTTACCGTAAGCCTACCTTTTTAATTAGCGATGAGATTCCCCTCGTTCCACTGAATCCAGGGACATATCATACGCGATTTTTGGAGCTATGGATCTTTTTCTACGAATTTATTACTCCGAAAAGGCCACTAACTAGTTTGATTAAACTGTAATAAACCTTGCTGCAAAAGCCTGAACCAAAGGTACAGAGAGATTCTACACGACTCACTGAATCTACACATATTTTATTTGCAAATTTTGGCCAAGCGGTTTAATTTCTACGCAATTTACAAGATTCTACTGAAATCTGCCAACTAAAAGGATTAACGAAATTGACCCAGTCAACTATGTCTGTTGACTGGTCAAAGCGTCTGCTGACTGGACGCTGACTGGGCGTCTGACTAGTCAACGCCTGAGTCTGACCGGTCAACTAACGATCTAAGCCGCTGATCTGAGATCTGACGGTGGCTGCTGTCTTACCGGAAACGGACTCCGGCGAGCTCCGGACGGCGGCGACGATCGGTTCCGGCGTCGGGGTTTTTCCTGCACAGACGAAGAGAGTCAACGAACGGTCCGAGAAAATCAATCGCACGCAAGGCGGCGCGTACGTGCGCGTATGCGTGCACGTGTATGCATGCATGCGATAACGCGCGCGTGCGCGTGTGTCTGTGTGTGCGCGCGGCGCAGCGGCACACGCAGCGAGGCGGCGACGAGCGGCTGCAAGGCGACGGCCGGGGGCGCGGAGCCCGCGCGCGGCAGCGGCGCTGCAGGGCAGCGGCGATGCGGCGCGACGGCGGCGTGCCCGCGGAGGCGGGTGGAGGCGGCGTCGCGGGGTGGCGGCTCGGTGGCGGCGACGCGGAAGCGGGTGGCGCGCGGCGGTGGCGTCGGCGGTGCAAGGCGGCGCTGCGGCGGCGGCGGTGGTGCGGCGCAGATGGCGGCGGCGGCTGCGGGAACGGAGGGAAGAGGGAGAGAGGGTGGCGGCGGCCGGACCTGGGGGCGACGGTGACGAGGGGCGGCGGCGACGGCCGACGGCGGCGAGCCAGGAGGCGGCGGCGGCTGTGCCTCGGGAGGCGCGCGCGATCGCGGGGGCAGGAGGCGGCGGGGTGTGTGCGGGTGCGGTTCCCGAGGCCGGGTGGGTCCCCCTTTTGTGGCCCTCTCGCGAAGTTCTAAACTGATTCGGTCCAGAGATTGACTAGAACTCGGAAATCGGTCCACAGATTGACTAGAACTCGGAAATCGGTCCAGATTTTCGGACCGTTTTCTGGCGGTTTACTAAAACGTCCGAAGATTTTCCGTACGAACTCCGATTCGAGCGATTCTCGTGCCTACGGGTTAGTATCGTCGAGGGGAACAACCTAGCATCAAGTTTTGAGCGAAACCTCGAACCTACAGGGGTGGTTGTCGCAAGTCCTACTAAAGCTTCCTGTAGGAACCTCGTAGTGAAACAAAATAGGGTTTTGAAGGTGGCGTTTCGCCGAACCTTTTTTCTCGACGGTTTTGCAAGGAAAGATATGATTCAATGATATGAATGAGATGCAAGACCAAATCTAAAATTTGGGATGTGACATATGCCTACTACCAAAGTAAACCCCAGCCACCTGAAGATCTATGAACCAAGTATATCTCCGAACAAAAGGAATGGGCGGTAGATATTCCAAATAACCCTGAGCAAAACCAGTATGAATGGGGAGTAGAATCTCAAGGTGGAACTATAGGAAATCCTATACCTTGTGATACAGGTATCGGAGAAGAGACCAACTATAACAATAGTGAGCCTTATGGACCATATGGGGGTAATACCAATCCAATCGACTTAGAAGAGTATTTCGGTAGTTACTATACCAATATGTACGAATGGATCCAAGAAAAGGCGAAAGAACCCTCTTACTTTGAGGAAGCATTGCCAGAAACACAGGTATATCCTGTAGAAGACTATTCCAACTCTAGTCATTTTTTAACGACTAATCTGAGTCTCGGTACTTCTAATCAAGAATATGCACCTCCTGGATGCTCTTACGCTCTAGAAGGCAGTCGTAGGACTTCACGTCATCATGGACGGAACTCTAGGAAGCACTAGAGGAAGATGAAAGTAAGGATGGAACGAAGTCCCAAGGGATGAGTTCTTGAATATTGTACATAGAGGGTAATGCGTATTGTAGTTTTAAGGCTTTGTTGAAATAAGTGAGAATATACTCACAAGAACAGGAAGTTCTTGTAAGATAGTTGTGTAATATATATGAGAGGCAATCCGCTGGAACGGTCAGTTCATTGTAAATTATTTAAAACCTATGTATAATACATGGTATATGTTTTGTTGTTTGTCGACTTTTGGATTTTCTTGAATCTTCTTGATTGACTAGATCTGTACATGAAGTTTGACTTGGTGTGCAAATGCATGATGTAACACCCAGTTATTACTTGATGTTATAGACCTAGATAGAAAAGGGAATCCGCGTAAGGAAGTGACGAGTTTCGTATACCAAGAAGGAGGTTTACATGAAGAACAAAGCAACAAGAAGTAGTGAAATTAAGTTCACCAGAAATGGGTGGTATTCAAGCTCTAACAATTCAGAGAGAATGCTAGTAGTATGTCGAGAACACAGGGTAATCCATACACTTAAGATGTCCGCAGTTGGTATCTTGTCTGCAGCTGGTAATTGGTTGACCTAGTTAACCAGATTATCTTGATTGTTGCATAAAGAGCATAAAACTTGGCCTAAGTTAGAGAAGACATAAAGAAGTATAATAATGAAACAACTATTTTCTAAAACACTTCGCGAAGTCAGATCTATCAAAGCGAAAGTATAGGTAAGACAAATAATCCTGGAAGATCTATTTTGGAAATCCACAATTATGTGGATATACCGTAGGTTCTTTCACGAGCCCTTAAACAAGTATAGTATACGCTAGATAAAGACAAACACCTTAAATAAAGGTCAAGGGTTATTATATCGGCAGTCTAGAGACTATTAGTAAACCTTAAGGGGGATAGCAAATGGTAAACAGAAGTACTGTTATATGAATTCTAGAGTAAAGGCTGGGAAATAAGTACTAGCCTACGACAAAATTAAGCCTTATTTTCATAAGGTTGAAAGAAATCATCATTATAAAAGTACTTTCAGAAGTATGTCTAGATAATATATCGAAGTTATTTCAAAATAGTGGTACTCAAACCTTGAGGTAATTAATAAGTGGAAGTTGAAGAAGTACTTAAGGTAATAACAAGAGAATTTCTAAAAACTTGCTAAGGTAAAATTTTGAAGGTGATAAAATAGATTAATTTAACATACTAATTCTAGAGGAAACAACTCTTAAGTGATCCTTAAGAGAGAATAAAGCATAGTCAATTAGATATGTGTAAAGAAACAAGAAATTCCAATGGGTATGGACTAAATGAGTTCAAATCCAATCTTAGAAGGATTACCAGCTTGAACCATACAATCACAAATCAAAGATTAGTCTTTTGTCCACAAATATTGTCTAATAGGAAAAACCCTGTTTTAGTGAGACTTCCTAGACTTTAGATAATATAGTAAGGAAGTTCAATGATTAAGTGAAAGGAATTGGATTAGGATATCTAATCAGGATAAGGAACTAGACAAGAGTCCCCAAATTAAGGAGTTATAATAAGTACATATCTCTAAAGGCGGATTGTAAAAGGAATTTAAAGGATTGAGACAACAAATTGGAGATTACAAGTATGATGAGAATAAAATAAAACTATCTGGATATGGAATACTACAATTATTTCCATTTAAGGTTACCATGGAGTTGAGAAATGTCGTAACCAACACAAATCAATTCCTTACTCCGAAACGTGAGAGTTTGCGAACTTCGGGGACGAAGTTTATTTTAAGGGGGAAAGTCTGTAACATCCCAGCATTGGAGCTTAGAATTAAGCTGAACCCAGATGTGTTTGCATTCATGCATAGAAAATCCGAATAATTTTTGCGCTTTTAAACAAAACTTGTCAAAGTGATTTAAGCTTCTCTCAACTTGATGGAATTGAAGTAGATCATCAAGTTAACTGCGATAAGTTTCTATATGACCTTTGTTAAAAACTTATTTTGGGTAAACATGATTTGATCTAAGGGTAGATCAAATATAATGAAACTAAACCATTACACATTGATTAATGATTAATATTTGATCCTTAAGTGATCATATCCTAGTATTCATTACTATAACTCATGAATACCAAGTAACAAGAATTCAATAACTAAGACTTGACCTATATTATTCTTATCCATTCCTACCATGAGTATCATGGTAATACTTAACCCTAACTCTTTAGTTGTATTGAGTAGTAAGGAAAAAAATTCAAGACCATTCACCATATATATTTCTCCTATATCAATCATTTCATCTCTATTGAATCTTATTCTCATATCTGTTGCTCATCAATATTGAGTAATCAACTATTGATTCACCAATTCTTAACCTATCAACTATTAATCTATCAACTCTTGTCCATACCATAGCATTCACTTAAGGCCTATAAAGAAAGAAGTAAGAAGAGGTAAACAGTTATGCTAGCTTTAGATATCATCTATAGGATGGGAGTGTTGGAAGAGAATAGAATCAATATGGTAATTGAAGGAGTTAACTCACTCCTGACTGGATAGAAGAGTTATATGGAAAATATAAATATATGGTAACAAATAGGATTATAAGGATGAACATTGAAGATAGATTCCAAGGAGTAACCCTATTGGATTAAGTAAGCATAGTCCATGAATAACATCCCTTAATCCAATAAAGATACTAAGAAGATAATTTTAATACAACTGTAATGTTGTATTGATGAGACCTTGATTAGCCAACTAGAAACCTAGGCCATAAATAATTAAAGGATTATAATGATTATGCTTTAGCCACCAAGATTGAATGCTTATATCATGTATAAGTGACATTGGTGGGTAAAACATGATTGAACCCTACTATAGATATATTATCCTAGGTTAGTCATTACAAGTCACATTAATATAATGTGAGGTTGGAGTATGAATTACTAGAGTTAAGTAAAATAAGATAGTATGATTAAGCTAAGGCTAGTGTAGCATGGAGTTATTGAAGTAGTGTTATTCCTCTTATAGGATTGTAAGATTTTGAGGAGAGTAGTTTGATTTATACATCTGTTGAAATAATATTAGTGATGAAGATAAAGGAAGGGTATGAATGGAGTTAGAAGTAATTACTTAATGGATTAGAGGTTATCAACAGTAGAGTAGTTGATGTAACCAAGTATAGTTATGAGAATATTATGAAAAGCTTTAGTGTCAAGGTCATTGGATTTATGAATGGATTTAGAAGAATAAAAGGTGGATAATAATATTCTTGTGAAGTAAAGATCATCATGTTAACACGTGATGATGGATAGGAAGGAGTAGTATATCTAGGATAGGAATTCTTTAAGTAGAAGTCAAGAATTATGAATTATGGAGGATAGGAATTCTTGGTAAAACATTCAACCTTAAATCTGCAATCAAACTCATTATCTATTTCATCTATTGGATTAATCATCTTAATTCCATAGTGGTTTATAGGAATACTTTACTATAATAAATCACTAAATCATATCTTTGACACTTTCAAACATTCAAATATATATGCCTAGAAACTATAATTATCAATTCTTTCTTATAAGTTAGTCTAAAGAACAACCCCACTATTTTATCTTGGATGGTGATGCCATTCATGAACACAAGTCTGAAGACAACATGACCTAACCATTAATTTCTATCCATGACTATAAAAGAATATGAGTATATTAAGTTTCCTAAAAACTATAAGTTAATAAATGATCAAGTTTTATGGATGAGTAATAATAATATACCTTTAAATAATATATGGTTTATTAGGTAAATCAAATTTATAACCAAAGGTTCCTCAGATATATTAAAGAGAATAGGATCTATTAAGAGAAGATAAAGAAATTATAACATTGTATAATAAAAGATCACTATATGATTCTAAATACAAACTCATTACTGTTGCAAACACTTAGCACATAATTTCTATAAAGAAATCTTTAACCAATTGTGCAAAATTCAAATCTGAAAATGAAACAGAAAATAGAAAAGGAAATCAGAAAATAAAAAAAGAACCAGGCCCGAGCAGCAGGTCGTCCCAGAACTTTTTCTCTACCAAATCACCGCCTGGCACAACTAGCTGCAACCCATGTTGGCCCACACGCGGCCCACTTTCGGCCCGTACCTCTTCGACTCTGTCCTTCGTTGTCTTCCTCGCCGGCAGAAGCAGCTGCATGGCGACGCGGCCATCGTCGATCCTCCATGCCGCGATGCGTTCCGCCGCTGTTGGGGGGTAGGATAAGAACGTCTGCGAGCTCCTCTATCTACTCGTACCCGAATCACTCTCTCTCGTGCCCTCTCCAAAAATTCCCTAATCATGCCGAAACCCTAACTCGCCGGAGTTGCTCGTTGTCGCCGTTTGAGACCGCCCCAAGGCCAACTGAAGGTGCCACAAGCTCTGCCATGGTGGACTTCGTCTGCAAGGAGGAATTGAGCCGGGAAGCCTGAAATCATGTGCATCGAGTTCGTTTGTCCGCCGCTCGCCGTCGACCATGACAACACCGTTTGAGCTCTCCTCTCCTTGCTGTCGCCACTACAAGCTTCCTGGTGAGCTTATGATTCTGATGGTTCTCTCTGATTTGCTCCTAGTTGTCTGTAGCGCCCAGTACGCATGAACTCGAGCGGTCCACCATCGAAGCTTGTCGGAGCTAGTGCTCCAGTGACCATTTCAGGGTGGCGCGACCATTGTTCGACTCGCCGTTGCATCCTCTCTTCAACGCACCAAACCATGTGAGCTAAAACACCGTAGATCGCCACCGGTGACCTTGATCTGGTGGTGGAGGTCGCGCTGACGTCAGCGTGACGTCGTGCTGGAGTCACCCTGCCACTTCAGCGTCGTTTGACCAGGTCCTTGTTCCACGTGGCACACCAACGTGGTCACGGCCCACCAGTCAGTGACTAGGTCTAAGTGTGGGTGCGGTGTAAAAAGCTTAGTGTCTGTTTAGGAAATAAATCAAATATTATAAACCCAGATCTAAATATTCCAGAAATTAAATGAAATCATTAAATCTTGTTAAATTAATAACTTAAGTTTTATAATACAGAAAAATATGTTTTATGTATGAAAATTTTCAGAAAAATAAAATCTATAACATTAAACCATTATCAAACATTATTATTCCAACAAATTAAATAATTGTTATTTAATAAAGAATTTATAAGTAATAAAACTTTGAAAATTCATATTTTAATATTGGTAAATGTTAAAAATATAAATAAAATACCAAAAATCTTAGAAAATAAGAACTATAATTCAAAACTATAATCATGCATTATTATTTCACTTAATTAAATATTTATTATTAATTAAGTATTTATAAAGAAATAAACCTTATAAAAATCATATTCTCTTATTTAAAAATCATAAAAATACATATAATACACCAAAATGATCACAAAAATAATATCTACATGTTAAAAATATAATATTCCACTTTTGAGTTAAATAAAAAGTTAAACACTTTAATAACTTGAATTTAAACCTATTACTTTAGTTAATAATTCATATAAGGGTAAATAAATTTTGCTAATATTCTAAAATTAACCAATTAAAGTCTAATAAATAGTATTAGTCTTAAATATTGATAATATAAAATCAAATTGGTCCAACACATTTTAAATACAATTTTATTAAATTATCCTTTAACCATATGGGTAGTTTATTTTCTAAGAAGATCTTTAACAAATATCAAATCTTCAAGAATAATTGAGACTAAATCAAATCTTTTCCAATACTTCAACCACAAGTTTTCAAACATATCCAAACCCTATAGTGAATCCATAAGTAGTTAAGTAATATTACTTCCTAGTTTACAAACTATAACCACTCATATATAAAAAGTTAAATGATTCTATTCCATTATAATGTTAGGAAACCACTATTCAAATAGAGGTGTTACCATTCTTAAAGTATCCTTAGAGAAACATTATGAAGTACACAAGGTACAAATAACATAACAATATACCTTAAATCTGTCTGTGTCTTTAAAGTTAACTTTAGTCTACAATACTTTAACTATTATACTAAAGACTTTGCTATGTGTTTTATAGTTAACTTTGGTCTATTATAATTAATCCATAAAGCATCTCAAGTCCAAACTATTCAAGCAAGCACAAACAACATCGACCACATTTGATTAACCCCAAAGATTGTTTAGACCTTAGAAAAGGAATCTTTTCTTCAAAAGTTATCCGTTTTGCCACTTCAATCAACAAACCTTATAATAATATTTCCAACTCTTAACAAATTAAATTCAAGGACTCTCATCATAATCAATAGATGACAATTAATCACAATCACATTGCTTTAAACTTTACTTGTATATTTAGAATTGTTAATACTTAAGTTCCTTATAAATACCAATACTTGTAAAGTAAGATTTGAAGATAAGACAATTTATATAAGGAATCTTTGAATAGCATTCCACAATCTTGTATCTTATGGTTGTATGATATTATAATTACATATTGTTTCACACACACTCACAAGCCTTAATAAGAAGCACGAACTTGAAACTTAATCTAAAAGGGCAACACATTCTAAAGAAACCATTTCCAGAATCCAAACCCTAGATCAACGTTACCCCAGGTATTCGAGTTTACAAAATTGCATTACATTACTTATGCATAACAGCATCTTGTTTCTTTAAACATTAGCCCTTGCCGGACCAATGATGATGATTCCAGATATTGGATCTTATATTGTCTTGAAGACCGTGAGTGCATAATCTTGCAATCACAAAAGGAAAGTTCACACTAGCTCATGTCCTTTGATTATCTTCTGTAAAGTATTTTGCAAATCCAGTGCTGTCATCACCTGCATTTCAAAAGGGACAGAAAACACTATTTCTAATAATAATGTGAATTATTGGTTACTGATCGAGGGTGATCAGCTAATCTATTAAGTCTGGCAGTTGGAATACCACTGCATAGGACTATATCACCTAGGACTTAACAACCAATGTCGCCAGTGATTCTTGTTGGAGATATGCCCAAGAGGCAATAATAAAGTAGTTATTATCATATCTTCACACTTATGATAAATGTTTACATACCATGCTATAATTGTATTAACCGGAAACATTAATACTTGTGTGATTTGTAAACTAAAATAAGAGTCCCTAGTGAAGCCTCTTGTTAAACTAGCTTGTTGGTTAATATATGATCATGGTTTCCTGATCATGAACATAGAGATGTTATTAACAACAGGATCATATCATTAGGAGAATGATGTGATGGACATACTCCTATAGATAAGCGTAGCATAAAGATCAAGTCATTTAAATAGTTCAATTGCTATATGCTTTCTGATACATAGTAACCTAATTCCTTCGACCATGAGATCATGCATATCACCTTTACCGGATGGATGCTTTGATGACATCAAACACCACACCGTAACTGGGTGGTTATAAAGGTGGCATTGAGTGTTCGGAAAGTATTGGTTGAGACACATGGATCAAGAGTGGGATTTGTCCATCCACATGACGGATAGATATACTCTGGGCCCTCTCGGTGTAATGTCATCCAATTAGCTTGCAAGCATGTGACTGGCTCACAAGGGATCACATATCACGGGAACGAGAAAAGAGTACTTATCGGTAACGAGGTTGAACTAGGTATGCAGAGATACCGACGATCATAACCTCGGATAAGTAAAGTATCGTGAGACAAAGGGAAATTGGTATCGTATGTAAGTGGTTCATTCGATCGCAAAGTAATCGTAGAAATATGTGGGAGCCATATGAATTTCCAGATTCCTCTATTGGTTATTGTTCGGAGAAGTGTCTCGATCATGTCCGCATAATTCACGAACCGTAGGGAGACACACTTAAGGATTCGACGTTGTTTGAGTAGTTATGGTATTATGAGAAAGAAACCGAATGTTGTTCGGAGTCTCGGATGGGATCCGGGATATCACGAGGTGATCCGGAATGGTCCGGAGAATAAGATTCATATAAGGAAAGTCCCGTTTCGGAGTAACGGAATGATTCCGGTGTTTTCATCGGGAATGTTCTAGAAGGTTCCGGATTGTCCGGCACTCCGGGGGGAAGGGGTACATGAATGTGTCATTGCATATTGGAATGATTGCATTATGTACTAAGTGTTCTTGCTGTCCCAAATAAAGGATTAAATTGAATCCTAAAACAGAAAAGTCAAATGTCCAGTTTGAAAGTCAAACGGCTAAAACAAGAAACTGTGGGAAACAAGCAAGAGGAGTTGGAACCAACCTGGAGGAGGAGTTGGACTCCTCCAGGCCGGCGCCCAGCCCAAGGCCGAGTTGGGGAGGGACTCCCTCCCTCCCCTGGCGCGCCAAGACCCCCCTCCCATAAAAGGAGGGGCAGGGCTCCTCCTAGAGACACAACTTTCACCTCTAGATCTCCGGTTTAGAGCCGTTTTGGTTTAGAGCTTCTAATTGCTTTAGCCAACGGTTTAGAGCCTTCTAATTGGTTTAGAGCCTTCTAATTGGTGTGTCTAATTACTAGATCACTAATAGCCTCTCTCATAAGCTCCACCATACTCGCACCGGCTTAAGGCGAAGCCCTGCGGGATTTCCCCTCTACTTCCGGTACCACGCCGTTGTGCTGCCGGAATCGCGAGGAGAGTGCTACAACCTCCGCTGCCTGCTGGAACAAGGGAGAGGAAGGTCTTCGTCGAGTACCGAACGTGTGACCGACTGCGGAAGCGCTGCCGGAACGTGGCGCCGGAAGGATCGTCTACGCGATCTTGAGATCGGAAGTGTACGACTACATCACCCACGAGAATCTGCTCTCGTTAAACGCTTTGGAATCTTCGAGGGTAAGTTATATCATCGACTCGTTGCTACAATCTAGTAGATAGATCTTGGCTTGGTTGTTTGTATGCGATAGAAAATTTTTGTTTTCCATGCTACGAACCCCTACAGTGGTATCAGAGCCGTGTCTATATGTAGATCTGTTGCACGAGTAGAACACAATGGTCATTGTGGGCGTTGATACTTTTATTGTCGATTGCTTCTTGTGTACTTTGCATCTTGCGGTATGTTGGGATGAAGCGGCCCGGGCTAACCTTACATGACATCGTTCATGAGACTTGCTCCACGCTTAACATGCAACTTGTATTGCATAAGTGGCTTTGCGGGTGCCTGTTTCTCCTAGCATAGTAAAGATCCAATACACAACGGGTGATTAACAATACTTGTGTCAACGTTGTGGTTCATGTTCGTAAGTTAGAATGACACTTATAGAAAGCCCCAAACCACGTAAAACATGCAAAGAAAGTAGAGGCGTCTAACTTTGTTTTGCAGGGGTGTGCAGTGATGTGATATGGCCATGATTGTGATTATATTTGATGTATGCAATGTTCCTTATTGTAAGTCGGCAACCGGCAGGAGCCATATGGTTGTCTTTAATTTATGTTAAGACCCGCGTGTCTATTCAAAGTAGTTGTAATAGTTGAAGCCGGTGGACGACAACCATGGAGAAGCGTCATTGACCTTGATGCAATGCCGGTGATGATGGAGATCATGTTCGTGCTTGAAGATGGAGATCGGAAGCACAAGAAGAAAGGCCATATCATATCACATATTATGAATTGCATGTGATGTTAATCCTTTATGCATCTTGTATTGCTTAGTAGACGACGGTAGCATTATAAGATGATCCCTCATGCACATGAATTTCAAGTCATAAAGTGTTCACCCTTAGTTAGCACCGTTGCTAAAGCTTGTTGTTTTGAAGCACCACGTGATGATCGGGTGTGTTAGATTCCGCAAGTGTATACAACGTGGGCAAGCCAGATTTGCTCATGCGGAAGCTAAGGTTTGATCTTGACGAGCCTAGCATGTACAGACATGGCCTCAGGAACACGGATTACCGAAAGGTAGAGCATGAGTCATATAGTAGATATGATGAACATGTTGATTGTTCGCCATTGAAGCTATATCAACTCTCGTGATGATCGGTTTTGATGTGGTGGATTTGGTTCGTGTGATCACTAAAACAATGTGAGGGATATTGTTTTGAGTGGGAGTTCACCTAGATTAATTTAATTATTAATTAGAACTCAATTTATCATAAACTAAATCAAAGTGAATTTGCATAGTTGTTGTAGTCATTGGCATCCGTTTACCACCTTGCGCTTAGTTATAATTGAGATGATAGAACTATAGAATTCTGGTTAGTTACTTTACGAACTGGTATCGTATTGTTTTGAAGTGTTAATCTAAAGTTTAAAAGTCCTATTGCAAACTTTCAGTAAGTTCCGGTTACTCCATGAAGTTTAATAATTGGTATTAAAACAAGAGTAACAATTCCAAAGTTAGTATATAAGTATCATGTTTGTCTCCATGATTCTTGATATTCAAAGGATTGTCTTAATATCAAGGTTATCTAGGATCTGAAAGAGTTGTTTCAGAAACCATGATGTGTGGAAGATATTGTGATATCTGAAACGAAGTTTTGGTTACAACATGATAGAGTATAATATGGCAAAGTTCATGTTCTCATATTTTGATGAGAATTTGCAAAAGGGTTGGAGATACTAGATGTCCTAATCTTCCAAAAGGTTTTGGAGAGCAACATTATACTCGTGATTCACCGTTACAAGCTAAAAGTAACTTGATCATGGATAAATCCATGATAAGGGTGAATATTTGATGTAGGTAAAATGTTTACTACACCAAGAGATTACTAAAGAAAGGAATTTGAAAGAACACCAAACATTTGATGATGGTGATCTACTTCAAAGTGCAAGTCCAAAGACATTGGTATTTAACTATACACACTTTGGACTATGTGTCATATGTATGACTCCACTATTGATATTGATAGATTCTTTCAAACAGAAAAGGAAATACTGAAAGAGAATCTCATAAATATATGGCAGAAAAGAAAAGACTAGAATTGTTCATTTTAAGTATATAGATGATATACATGTTATGGCTATATTCTTTGCTTATTAAACAATGTGGTTCTTAAGTATTTGATACTGAATTTGTTGGTATGAATCGTCATACAAAACAACAGAATTCATGAACTACAGTGGCCTAAATAATTAGCAAAAGAATATGTGATGATGTTCATCGAGAACAAATAAAGGGTTATTGTGTTGCTCGTTAAACATCAAAGCTTGACTTCAAGATTTGTTTTATCAGGTGTTATGAGAACAAAAGGGTTGTTCAAATAATTGCCGTAATCCATAAAAGATGGATGATTCACAAATCTCGTTGGAAAAATCACATCCATAAAGCTAATGCTAAAGATGTCGAAAGACAAATTGATTGAAAGATCACTTAGGAAGTGACATCGCCGTTTAAATTATATTGGAAAGAAAACATGAAGAAACTCCATATATATGGAATTTTGGAGTCTTTTGATTTTGATCAAATGACGCTTGTGAAACTTTCCTAGAGATAATTAAAACTTCGTTCATAGGCCAAAAGGGAACGAAAGACTAGCTTATTGGAATTTGTACATATTGTTGTACGAAGTCCATTATGTGTAGTCAAGAGCGATGGATTTCAACTTCATATGCTTTCTCCGAAAATTTGAGTGAATATATGAATATTTACTTAATAAGGATGAAGTATGAAACATTTGAAAAGTTCAAAGACTTTCAAGATGAAGTGCAAAATCATTGTAACAAGAATATAAACAGTTTATGATAAAGATCATAAAGTAAGATATTTGAGTTACAGAGTTTAGCATAATACCTAAGATTTAAGGAATCGTTCCGTGGATTTGCATTTCCCGAAACACCATAAGAGTATGGAGCGTTCGAGATATGTAATTAAACCTTGTTTGACATGGTAAGATCGAAGGTGTAATTCATAAAACTGCCATTGTATTTTAAAGATTAAAAGCTTTAGAGATTACCGTTTTTCCACTGAAAAGAGCTCCATCATAATCCGTTGAAATGACACCATATAAAGTTATGGTTTGGGATAAAACCCAAGTAGTCCTTTCTTAAACATTGGTATGCTATACATAAGAAAGATGTTTGCAACCAAAGTCGGATGAACCTGTCTTTGTATAAACTGTTAATATTCCTCCATAAACACCGGAGACAAAAGTGTTTGTTGCTTGGAACGTCAAGTTTCTTTAAGAAGGAATTTTTCGTGAAAAGTTAAGTGGGAGGACAATAGAACTTTGATAAGGTTAAAAGAACCTTAGCTATATGTGCAGAGTTGCGCAGCGCCGAAAAGTATTCCGGAGGCAGCAACAATGCTCATGGCTCACGTGCCTCAAAGGTTGTGATCACGGAGATCTAAGTTCCTATTGAAACAAATAGGTCAAGTAAACAATCAAATACCAAGATTTGAGGGTTGAATCATTATTTGAGAATAATGAACCGACTACATGCAAAGAAGCGATGATGAGCCCTGACTCCGTCAAATGGCTTGAAGCCATAAAAATCCGTGATAGTTCCATACACGAAAAAAAAAAATCAAGTTTTGAACTTGAAGGACCCTCGAGAAAGGTGTAAGACCTTACAGTTGTGTTTGGATCTATAAATAAATAGACATGGATGTTGCACATCTATGAAATAGTCGACATGTTGGGAAAGAGTTCACAACAATGTTCAAAGGTTGACTATGACAAGATCTGATCTTTCATAGCGATATTTAGTCTAGACGGATTAATGTAGCAACCACTACATATAATTTTGTTATATGATAGTTGAATAAACAAAACAAGTTCTTCTAATAGAATCGTTACCTAGGACATGTGCATAACACGGTCCATAGGGTTTTGTTAATTCAAAGGATGCTAGAAGCATATGCAAACTTCAACGGTTGAAGTGAGCATCGCGGAGTTGGAATCTTCACTATGATGAAACTGTTAAAGGAGTTTAAAAGTTCATTAGAGACAATGAAGATGCTTGCATTTGCAAGAAATTAAGTGGGAGCGCTAAGACATGTTTCTAATACATTATGTGGAAGACATATTGTTGATTGGAAATAATGTATCTTTTATTAACACATATTAAGAATTTCATCCTGATGAAAGACTTAGGCAAAACCCAAATATTAGGCATGATTATACGCTAATATGGTTATGCCAGAAGTACATAGACAAGATATTGAATGAGTTCAATATAGAAACTACAAGAGAGGTTCTTGTCGCACAGAAAGGATTGAATGAGTTCAATGTTGATGATATATTCAAGTGTATTGACATTTGGCAAGTGAAACAAAAATTCAAGTATAGATTGATACTTGATCACAAAGAGTATTTATATCAATCATGCTGTGATGTGTACAAATCCAGATATGTCCTATGCTCTAAATGTTATGAGCATATACCAGAATGATTCGTAAGATGATCATTGGACAATAGTAAGGATATTCTTATGATCTTTTGCAAGAACTAAGAATATAATATTTGTAGAAGTGACAAATAGATGGTTAGTTCATTGTAAAAGTACTACATTGATACTAGCTTGGTCAAAAGTACAAATTAAGTTTATCTCAATCTAAACTAAGGGTGGCACAATATAATGGAAAGTGAGTTCCATAATGGATTTGGATGAGTTCCAAAGTTAAGACATTGTGACAGATACTACAACAAAAGGCTAAATATATGACTGCTATTTTAGCAGCAAAAGAGGGCATTTGTGTCAAGTAGTTTGTTATCAAACTAGGTGTAGTTCACAGTGGGATAATACTATGGAGATATATTGTGCGACAATATTATCAACATGTTTTAACCCCAAAGAGCTAAAGGTCACACCGAAAGACCAAATTTATACAAAGCCATCTCATTAGAGAATGAGTGATGCGTAGAGACGCAAAGACATGCAATTACACACGGACCTGGAAGTGTCAGATCCGGAGATCAGTTGACCACTAGCAAACGTGTACTTACAACACCGGAAAGCCATAGGTGTTGAATACACAAAGGTTTGAAACTAGATTATTGACTCTGGTGCAAGTGGGAGACTGTTGGAGATATGCCCAAGAGGCAATAATAAAGTGGTTATTATCATATCTTCACACTTATGATAAATGTTTACATACCATGCTATAATTGTATTAACCGGAAACATTAATACTTGTGTGATTTGTAAACTAAAATAAGAGTCCCTAGTGAAGCCTCTTGTTAAACTAGCTTGTTGGTTAATATATGATCATGGTTTCCTGATCATGAACATAGAGATGTTATTAACAACAGGATCATATCATTAGGAGAATGATGTGATGGACATACTCCTATAGATAAGCGTAGCATAAAGATCAAGTCATTTAAATAGTTCAATTGCTATATGCTTTCTGATACATAGTAACCTAATTCCTTCGACCATGAGATCATGCATATCACCTTTACCGGATGGATGCTTTGATGACATCAAACACCACACCGTAACTGGGTGGTTATAAAGGTGGCATTGAGTGTTCGGAAAGTATTGGTTGAGACACATGGATCAAGAGTGGGATTTGTCCATCCACATGACGGATAGATATACTCTGGGCCCTCTCGGTGTAATGTCATCCAATTAGCTTGCAAGCATGTGACTGGCTCACAAGGGATCACATATCACGGGAACGAGAAAAGAGTACTTATCGGTAACGAGGTTGAACTAGGTATGCAGAGATACCGACGATCATAACCTCGGATAAGTAAAGTATCGTGAGACAAAGGGAAATTGGTATCGTATGTAAGTGGTTCATTCGATCGCAAAGTAATCGTAGAAATATGTGGGAGCCATATGAATTTCCAGATTCCTCTATTGGTTATTGTTCGGAGAAGTGTCTCGATCATGTCCGCATAATTCACGAACCGTAGGGAGACACACTTAAGGATTCGACGTTGTTTGAGTAGTTATGGTATTATGAGAAAGAAACCGAATGTTGTTCGGAGTCTCGGATGGGATCCGGGATATCACGAGGTGATCCGGAATGGTCCGGAGAATAAGATTCATATAAGGAAAGTCCCGTTTCGGAGTAACGGAATGATTCCGGTGTTTTCATCGGGAATGTTCTAGAAGGTTCCGGATTGTCCGGCACTCCGGGGGGAAGGGGTACATGAATGTGTCATTGCATATTGGAATGATTGCATTATGTACTAAGTGTTCTTGCTGTCCCAAATAAAGGATTAAATTGAATCCTAAAACAGAAAAGTCAAATGTCCAGTTTGAAAGTCAAACGGCTAAAACAAGAAACTGTGGGAAACAAGCAAGAGGAGTTGGAACCAACCTGGAGGAGGAGTTGGACTCCTCCAGGCCGGCGCCCAGCCCAAGGCCGAGTTGGGGAGGGACTCCCTCCCTCCCCTGGCGCGCCAAGACCCCCCTCCCATAAAAGGAGGGGCAGGGCTCCTCCTAGAGACACAACTTTCACCTCTAGATCTCCGGTTTAGAGCCGTTTTGGTTTAGAGCTTCTAATTGCTTTAGCCAACGGTTTAGAGCCTTCTAATTGGTTTAGAGCCTTCTAATTGGTGTGTCTAATTACTAGATCACTAATAGCCTCTCTCATAAGCTCCACCATACTCGCACCGGCTTAAGGCGAAGCCCTGCGGGATTTCCCCTCTACTTCCGGTACCACGCCGTTGTGCTGCCGGAATCGCGAGGAGAGTGCTACAACCTCCGCTGCCTGCTGGAACAAGGGAGAGGAAGGTCTTCGTCGAGTACCGAACGTGTGACCGACTGCGGAAGCGCTGCCGGAACGTGGCGCCGGAAGGATCGTCTACGCGATCTTGAGATCGGAAGTGTACGACTACATCACCCACGAGAATCTGCTCTCGTTAAACGCTTTGGAATCTTCGAGGGTAAGTTATATCATCGACTCGTTGCTACAATCTAGTAGATAGATCTTGGCTTGGTTGTTTGTATGCGATAGAAAATTTTTGTTTTCCATGCTACGAACCCCTACAATTCTTGCATCGTATACTACGCGTTGACCATGAGATTTGGAATGGGACGGAGAAGTCAGCTCTATCTTTTCCCTCTCGCATGGAGCCGGATGTGCGGGTCGTGGCTGTTATCACTCGTAGCGTGCATATATTGGTAATTCGTAGAGGATATGCAGCATATGGGTGGGAACCCTCAACGTCCCACGATACTTCCGGCATCTGAAGAGTCTGTATTGCCTATTGACATAATTCAATAGGTGGGCATGGCATACACCAAGGAGACATGCGGGGTCGCGGAGAAGGCAGTGATTGGCTTGGATCTTAGGTTGGGCCTCAAACCAAGGAAGTTTGAACGGGAACATACTCCCGGCTGTGCAACAAAACCTAAGGTCTCTCATGGGTAAAGTAACGCACCTCTGTAGAGTGTAAGAACTGTAACTTGTTACTCGCTATTACAGGAAGGAGCTACGAATGCGGCGGGAAAGGAACTCCATGAAAGTTCTGGTAAACCCGTGAGGGCTGACGAACCTAGATTTTTAGAATAAAAGCAACCTTTGAAGAAATGTTTACGAAAACTTGCATTGCCTACGACCTATGGTCTATGGCTGTAGATATAGTGCATCAAACACTCTTTTTCTAGTGAACTTGCTGAGTACGCTCGTACTCAACGTATCTTCTTAACACTTGCTAGATTATGAAGCCATTCAAACGACGTCTACATCAAGCTATGCTCCAGGAATCATCACCAGAAGCTAAGGTTCTTCAATAAAGTCCAGGAAGTCAACATATACATCAACTCAAGTAAAGACGAAGTTACTGATTAGATAGGAATATAATCTCTAGCCATAGAACCTATTTCTGTAGCGTATTGCAATAGCAGTAATGCCAGACCATTAGTTAAAATGCTAGTCATCATAATATGATAGTTTTTGAGTTGTTTATTTCTGATTCTTCTTTGAAAGAAGTTTCTTTCTCTCTCTTTAACCTAGAATGTTCTCTAGATTTTGTGTAAAGAGTTGAGTTGTAACCTATAGCCATGTCTTGGACCCGCTATGTTTCTATTGTACCACTCTGAGGGATGTAATACTAGTGAACGGTGTTTCACCGGTGTTATGTCTATGACTATAGTATACTACATCATGTAGTGGTATGTTGGGTCACTGCAGGAACGCTTGTCACATATAAGTTCACACACACTTGAGCTTGTCCTCTTGATGCATAGAGGATTAGGTTTTCTCTCATTGATAGCATTTACTTATTTCTATTTACTTTCAGTACTTTATATTCTTTTAAACTACAAACCAAAAACACCAAATCTACTACATTTAGTATTATTTTCTTTGTCGAATTTTCTAACCAATACCCTCATCTCCTCGTGGGTATGACAACCTTTCTTTATTGAAAGTACTACAATTGATCTCCTGAACTTGGGAGCCATCATCCGCGAAGAAGCAAAGCACTAAAATAAACACTGGATGCACTATTAAATACTAGGGCAGAAGATCGGGCATGATGCATGTATGATGCCTGGAATGGCAAAGATGTGATGCAACTTGGTAATATTAAGCGGAATTGTGATCCTGAAAATTAATTAGATGGTTCATGTTGTTTAGATACCTTGCAATTTAAATGTTGGCTTAAAAAGGCAAAACATGGCATCGGTTCGCTATGCAAATTTAAATGGAGTCAATATAAGACTAGAATAGCCCGCATATAGTCTCCATATTTAATTATTAGGTGAGCTGGCTAAATGCCCCAAACCAACAAGATATGTATGAAAGTATGAACAATTTATATGCAACAAGGTATATAGATGGTAGCTAATAAAATAGGGTTCGGAAAGGGTCACACATGTCAGACCGACGATCTTGGGGCTCGATGGTTTGGGTGTTGGGTTTGCAGCATAGAAAACAAAAAAAATCCTACGATGTGAAATGACTAAGTACCAAGATCTATCTACCTAGAAACAATCAATGGGTGGATATACATCCATATAGAACATACCCTTGAAGAGCAATAAAGCGTTACAAGGTTGGACTCATGGATGATGTAGTTGTTCGCTTGTCGATCTCAATATCGTGTAGAAGTCCATCACCGCAACTTAGCAGTGCATCCGTAATCGCACACACTTCCGGTCCTCCGACAACCTCTACGTCCTCGCTACAACGATGCAGCGGAAGCATCAAATCCTTGCTTCAAAAATCCACTGGGAACATGTATCTTGCTAAGCCGAGACCATGGGGGAATAGTTCTAGAGGGGGAGAGAGATCAGTCGCTAAGTTGAGACCATGTAGCCCCTCCCATGTCCGGCGACCAAACGTGGGTGCCCCCACCTCTCCCTCATTCATGTGGGTGGAGCACCCACTCACATAAAAACTCCTCCACTCAAAATCCCACTCAAATCCATTAAATTTCCACAAAATTTAATGCAATCTCTCATTTAATAAAACCATTTTATTTATTTTATTCAGAATTTTGTTAATTACATTAATTAACAAACAGTCAAATAAAACCTCTTGCAGCATTTCAATTTCACATGGAGAACCAATTTTAGCAATTTCACTCGAAACAATTATAGTGCCCATTGAAATAATCCTAGCACTTTGATATTATTTCTCTGGAATTACATTTGCTCCAAATGGTGTCGGTATCCCTAAAGTGTGCCACCCTACGATTCACGGATAACGCAAACATGATCGAGACCCCTCTCCAATCAATAATCAGCAGCAGGACCTGGAGATCCGTATTGACTCCCACACATTCAACGATGACTTCATGTGATCATGTGAACCTTTAACGTTGTACCTAAATCCCTTTGTCTCGCGATATTTTACATGTCCGAGATTCGATCATCGGTATCCCCATACCTAGTTTGATCTTGTTATAGACATGTACTCTTTTCTTGTTCTCGTGATATAATATTCTAGCGATCTCATCACTTGCTTGCAAGCTATATCAATGTGATATCACCGAGAAGGTCCAGACTATATCTCTCTGTCATCTGAATGGACAAATCCCACTCTTGATCCATGATATTCTACATAACACTATCAGAGTATCTGAACTCACCTTTATTGTCACCCTATTATGGTGTGATGTTTGACGTTATCAAGCTACTCTTCTAGTATTAGTGATTGACATGATCTCATGGTCTAAGGAGTAAAGTTATTTTGTAATGATGTTAGAATAATTTAAACATAATTACTTTGATCGTATTACTATACTTCAGATGAATGTTCATCACATCATTCCACCAATATTTTGACCTTGTTATTAACAATATCCAATGTCCATGATCATGAAACCTTGATCATCTTGTTAATCAACGGGCTAGTTTATATGGGAGGCATAACTAGGAACACTTTATTTGTTTATTAAACATATATGTATTAACATTTCCTTTTAATACAATTATAGCATGCAAAATAAAAATCTATCATATACTTGGAATACGATAATAACAACTCTATTATTGCCTCTCGGGCATATTCCCTTCATCGGGTTCGGCCTTCGGATCCTCGGGATCGGGGCTTCGGGTCCATGAATAAGATCTTGAGATCCCGGCTTCAGAGGTTTTGGGTTTCCACCTCATCGGCCTATGGGTTTGGACTTCCCATTGATGACGGTCTTGGCGAGATATCTGGTGCAACACGTTCTTCGGCTTCGTGTCAACCATCAATCTCATTCACCCGTGTGGTACCGTAGGTCTTGTCGGAATGCCCATCAATATTTTCCATTGGGAACGCCTCGACCAACCGGGTCAACATCACCACACCTTCTCTCGGCAACAATGTTACCACATTGAACACCGGAATTGCATCAGCACATATAGTACCGTCTCCACTTCACGTCATCGGAACAACACGGTCACTTTCACGATGTATGGGAGCAGAGGCGAGCGCAAGACCGGAGTTTGGTGAGCTAGGGACCAAGTGCGGAGGCGAGGGACAGCAAAACAAGGTGGGCATGAGGCGCTGCACAGATGCTCGGAACTGCGGTGGTGCGGGTCAGGCCGGGCTGGGCTCCAGCGAGGCGGGGCACAAGCGACGAGGGAGCGAGCTCAGAGGCGGACGGACTCGAGGCAGAGGACGGTGTGGCGGTCAAGGTGGGCTCAGCGGCGACCTGAGGCGGGGTAGGAAAAGACACGGGCGCGATGAGGCGAGGTGGACCACGGGAGGACAAAGGGTCGATCAGCGCGCGAACCGGTTGTAGAGGGCGATGGAGAGCGGCGGTGAAGCGCATGCTGGAGTGGCCAGGATGACGAGGTCGGGGAGGCAGCGAGCACGCGCCTCTATAGGGCCGGATCGACAGACGAGGTGGGCGGCTCACGGCGCGGGAGGGGGAGGATGCGGCGGCGGGGCACTGCTAGAGGAGAAGGCTCTGGTGGCAACGCCACGAGGAAGAGGTGGGGAGGAGCACCGGGTTGCAGGGTTGCTGGGCTTAGAGCATCTCCACTCGCCTACCCAGGAGGTCGATCCGGACGCCGAATTTTGGTCCGGACGCCGAATTTTGGCCCAGTCACGTACCCAAGGACCTGTTTTCGGCCAGATTTGGGCCAATTTTGGTCTGGACTACCCAGGCCGAACCCAGGTTTCCGGGTACGCCCTATGAACGCCGGACTCAGCGAGTTCGGTGAAAAAAAATGAAGCGGCACGTGGACCCGTAGAGTCAGCGACAAAAGCCGAGTCGTTGTCATCCTCGAAACCACGCGGCGACCGCCGGATATTAACTGCCCGTCGCGTCGGCCACGCGTCGCCGATTTACTTCGCCACCGTCGCCGCATCGGCTCCCGCGACGGACCGCGGGCACTAACTTCCGTCGTTTCCCCTTTTCCCGCCCTCGCCGCTACACCCCTCCCGCCCTCGCCTCCCACCTCGGCCTTTATAAGCCGTACCCCTCGCCGTAGATCTCCATCCTCTCTCACCTCTTTCCCCCTTCCTAGCCATAGCCTCACGGTACCCCGGTGATGGAGCTGCGGCGAACGGCTTCGGCCGGCGCACCCTGCAGGCTTGGGAGGCGCGCCTTCTGCAGGACGCCGGCTATATGGCGCCGCCGGACATGCGGATGCCTCCCGGCTGGAAGCTGAGTGCCGGCGACATCCTTGTCCCGTCGGGCCGACGTCGGACGAGTTGCCGTACGATGTGCAGGAGTACATCAACGGCATGGACGACCCCGCCGAAGCGGAGAGCGCTGACAACCTCCTCCACTGGGAGCAGTTCTTCGCCGAGCGCCGCGAGCAGGAGCTCGTCCGCCACGAGGGTCTACCGAACGAGTCGCCGCCAAAGCGCAACAACTCGGCTGGCCGCCGGCGTTGGTGGAGCGCGCCAGGCTGGACCCTTGAGGCGGTGATGGAGCACATCAACCGCGGGAACACGCTGCGGCTCGGCTTTCCGCGCACACCGACGCCGGCGGCCAGGTCCGACCGGCGTCCTCCGCCGAACTGGATGCCGAGGAGGATGGCGAGCATGAGCTCGTCCTCCTCCGCGTCGGCGTCCCACTCCTCCGGCTCGGCGCCGCTACACGCGTTGACAGCAGTCAAGCGCGAGACGGAGTCGCCTGTGCGCTCGCCGCCGCGGACGCACTCGCACGGCATCGTCATCGGCGAGCCGCGGACGCCAGCGTCACCAACCGGCCAGCTACGCCTCCGTCGCCCCAAGATAGAAGGTTCGGCGCCGGCCGAAGACGCTGCCTTGAAGATGGTGCTGGAGCAGTCGCTCCGCGAAACCGCGCCGCAGACGCCGCAGCCGCCGCCGGTGGAGCCCTCCTCGCCGAACATCCTGGAGTGGTCCAGCAAGGACTGGGAGAAGGCGGAGCGGCAGCGCATCCTCGGCCTGCATCAGCAGAGCAGGCCGAGGAGCAGGCCGCCCGGCGTCGGGCGTTGTCTGGGCGTGAGCTCGCCTACCAGGGTTCCCTGCTCTACGTTCTCGACGACGACGAGGATGAGGACGTAGGCCCGTCCTTCCAGCCCCAGCCCTGGAGGTGCGGCGACCCAGGCCAAGGGATCTCCCGCCAGAACCAGCCGCCGAGCGACGACGACGAAGACGGCGGCGAGGATGACGGCCGGGCCGACCCCGGCTACACGGCGTTCTACAGCAACTTCGGCATGTAGGACGTCGAGGGCACCGGCGGAGGCCATGGCGGCGGCTTTTTTAAGTTTATTATGTATTAGTTTAGTTTAAATTTGATGTAATCCTCCTATATTCGCCCAACTTAATGAAATTCGCCCATCTTTGATAAATTTTAGCCGAACTTGGAAACTCTGCCTGGGTACGCGAGTAGGAAAATGGGCGTACCCAGGCCGAAAACTAGTTCCGTCTTGCCGAAAAACGGACCAATTTTCGGCCTGGGTTCGGCCAACGAGTGGAGATGTTCTTAGGGATGGGGAAGATGGGGTGGGGCCTAGGTGGCTGTTGGTTAGCGGGTGAGAGATGTGACGGGGTGGCGCAGGTTGTTTCGGTCGCGGGCAACGGGCGGGTGACGTGGTGCCGGTGGGCCAAGGGGGCACGGGCCTGACGCGAGTGTGTGTGTACGGGATGGTGTATGCGGCGGGGACGACACAGCGTGTCGGGGCGGGTTGGCACTCGTGGGAGAGAGCGTCGGAGTGGGGCCAAGCGGTCGGGTAGGTGTGTGCGGGTGGGAGGTTAGGTAGGTTGGGTTAGGTTCAACTGGTTGGGGTTTGGGTCGGGTTAGGATTTCTTTACTATCCGGGATAGTAGGTGGCATACGACTAGGCCTTTGAGCTTAGCCATTTGGCTACCTCTCTCGGATCAATAGAAAACTTTTTATTATACATTTATTTTATTTTATTTAAAACAAAATATTAATTAGGTTTTTAGATAAATAAAATGTTTGGAAGGACCCTGGTTTTATAATTTGAAATAGAGAAGAGGATATTCATAAAATAAAGATAGGCTTTTTAGCGAAAAATAGTTTTAGAAAAATATATGTATGCAGTCATAAGGATACTCAAATACAACGTGACATGATAATATGAGCATGCAGAGTCGTGATGATGCACAAAAGAAAGTGGGTGCTACAAAGGCTAAAGCAAAGCTCTGTTCCTTTGCTAGTACTGGTTGTTTCATCCTGCCGACAACATATATACCATCCCTTCGGTATTGTCGTTATCGGGATCCCTGCTTTGTTGTTCTTTCGTTCTAAAGCTAGGTGTAGAGGTTCAGTTCTGTGGTTAAGCTGATGTTGTATTTTCTGTTTGTGGTTAGACTGCCATCCTGATTGTACTTTGGTCGTTTGGTACCTTGGCCATTTTGTTGGTCTTTTCTTTCTCTTAATATACACACACAGTTCTCCTGCATGGTTCGGGAAAATAAGATAGTAGTGGTATGTAAATTGTGAAGTTCCCAAGGACTGTGAGTCTGTGACCACCTATGTCATATATAATGATATCCGTGTGTGATATGAGCATCACATCAATTGATGAAGATCCATATACATCTAATGAAAAATGTAATCTTAAACAAAAGAATAGGAACACAATCTTCTTATATGGCACAATCTTGTATCTTTTTAAAGGAAACCACATAAAAAAGACATAGATATCAAACCACAAACCTATAAATACCAGCTGTGGTGCCAAGCCTGCGTGCACGCGCTGGGTAATCAACCCACATGGGCAAGAGACCAACAATAGTATTCTAGGGAAGATGAACCGAATAGCGATCAACGTCGTTGGGAGCCGAGAGTACGAATCACCATTGTCGAAAACATAGCATCTAGGATCACGGGCGGGCTCAGGGTATTTCCAATGGGTATTCAAGGTCTAAAAAATCCAATGCAACACTTGATAGTTCTGGTGTAGTGGTGGAACCGGTCTTTTGTCTTTGAAGAGCTCTCCCACAATATCTGTAAAACACCATTGTTCCTCTTCGTTTCTGTGTTAGTATGTTCTTGCCACAAATTCAATACAGCTGCAACCTAGATCATCATGTTGAAAATATAAGCAATAATCCATATGATTTAATCCGAATAATAAACTGATAAAGAATGATCATACAAACAGTACTAAAACCAATCATGCAGATCAACAACGTAGATGAACAGATTACATCTGTACAAGATAAACCTATCACATCTACGCGAAATGCTATAACTAGAAACTCTAGCATAATCTGAAAGAGAGAGATTGAGATCACATACGATGCAGTTGCGGCAGTAGCCGCGGAGGTAGCAGTAGCAGAGTTGTCGCCTATGTTGAGGTTGCCGAAGAGATTACATCCGGGAAGAAGTCGTCGTCGGACGATGTTGTGGTTGCCAGTAGTAGCGCTTGAGCGCTCCCCAAAAACATGATCGCTCCTCACCCATACAGGTTCACGAGAGGCGAGGTTCTGGAGGCCTACTGTCCCGATCTGCAGTGCACGCCGCAAGCCGGGATGGAGAAGACGAAGGCGGCGGCGCAAGGTTCTGGAGGTAGGCGCGTGTGTGGATTGATTACCGATTAGGTTTAGCGCAGACGCTTATATAGTGCAGGTCAGGGAGATCGTGGGACATATCCCACGTCCGAGTCGGTAACATCCCACGTCCAAAAAAACTGGAAACGGCTGTAATTAACGCGTCCGTTAATGACTCATAATTAGTTTTTCCAACCAGCAAAATAAAGCTCGGTTCGACGAGATTCCCGTAACCCATAAGGACGACCTCTGACTTCCTAAGTACCATTAGCTCAGATGGAGTCCATCTCGCTTCGGACAGCTTCCTTTCAGTAGTCAACATCTTGAGATGCATAGGTTTCTGAAATAGAAGTGGGAGTATCATCCACAAGGTACACAATAAAATCATCACCAAATGACTTTGCAGTACTTTGTCTCTTGCTCCTTTTGGGAGCTTCATTGTCGTCCTCCACAGGATCATCAGAGTGTTCTATCGGCATAGTGGGTTCAGGAATTATAGCAAATTTCTGACTAGATTAACTAGTCATCTCCTGATTTGATGAGCTAGACATACCTTTCATAGGAAAGATGTCCTCAAAGAAAGTCGCATCATTCGACTCCATAATTGTACCAACATGCATGTCGGATACCTCGGATTTTACTATCAAAAATCTATAGCCAATGCTATGAAAATCATATCCTAGAAAAACACAATCAATGGTTTTTGGTCCAAGCTTTCGCTTCTTGGGTATTGGAATATTGACTTTCGCCAAACAACCCCAAGTTCGTAATTAAAAGAGTTTAAGCCTTTTATTTTCCCATTCCTCAAATGGAGTCATGGTTTTATCCTTTATAGGAACACGGTTTAGGACATGACACGCAGTCATTAACGCCTCCCCCCACCATTCCTTGGAAAGACCCGATGTATCTAATATGGCGTTAACCAAATCAGTTAGAGTGCGGTTCTTTCTTTCGGCCATCCCATTTGACTGAGGTGAGTAGGGAGGCATCCTCTCATGTATAATACCATGTTCCGTATAGAATAAATCAAATTCATTTGAAAAGTACTCTCCACCACGATCCGACCTTAGCCACTTGATTTTAAGATCAAGTTGGTTTTCTGCTTCGGCTTTGTAGATTTTGAAGTAGTTCAAAGTTTCATATTTAGATTTCAAAAGATAAACATAGCAGTATCTAGTGGAGTCATCAATCAACGTCATAAAGTATCTTTTTTCACCTTTTGTCAACACACCATTCATCTCACAAAGATCTGAATGTATAAGTTCTAGCGGTGTTAAGTTTCTCGGTTCCGCAGCCGTATGAGACTTACGGGGTTGCTTTGCTTGCACACAAACTTGGCACTTAGAACCTTAGACAGTGGTAAATTTAGGAATTAAACTCATATTGTCTAGCCGCGTCATGCAACCAAAGTTAATATGATAGAGTCATGAATGTCAAACATTGGACTCATTATCATTGCAAACATGATTAATAACTTTAGTACATGAGTCTGAAAAAGACAAGCGGAAAAGACCTCTGCACTCATAACCCTTTCCAACAAATTGTACATACTTAGAAATTACAATTTTATTGGACTCAAAAACCAACTTAAAGCCATCTCGACATAAAAGCGATCCGCTGACGAGATTCTTATTGATGGAGGGAACGTGCTGCACATTATTCAGCTGTACGGTCTTCCCCGAAGTAAACTTCAGATTTACCATACCAACACTATAAACAGAAGCACGTGAGCCATTTTCCATCAGCACGGAAGAAGTCCTTGAGACTTGATAAGAGGAAAACATGGAAATATCAGAACATACTATGTATTAGCACCCGTGTCTATCCACCAATCAGGAGAATGGCATACTAAAAGGGTAGTAGGCAAAATACCGTATCCAGCATCCTTCATCTTAGCATCGCTAATAACAACATTAGCAGCCTTGCCGCTGTTCGCATGTTGACGCTTGTCAAAGCGATTAGGGCAGCTAGGAGCCCAATGATCAGGATCACCACAGACGTGGCAAGAGCCTTTCCTCTTATCATTTTTCTTCTTAAAGTTGGTTGAGTGTGTGGCCTTGTTATTGCCATCAAACTTCCCCTTTCCTTCAATTTTGTTCTTATTCTTGAACTTGTGGAATTGGAAGTTTTTCCTCTGCACCAAATTGGCAGTAGAACCTCCCTCAAATCCTTGAGCAGTTTTGTCCTTTTCTCTCGCCTTCTCTTACACATGAAGAGACCCAATGAGATCTGTAACGGAAAACTCTCGTCTCTTATGTTTCATAGAAGTAGCAAAGTTCCTTCACGAGGGAGGAAGCTTGGCAATAATGCCACTAGCCACAAATTTGTCCGGTAAGGAACACTTGAACTGCTCAAGTTCTTTGGCAAGTGATTGTATCTCATGAGCTTGATCAATGACGGATCGCTCATCAACCATCTTGTAGTCATAGAATTGCTCCATGACATACAACTCAGTGCCAGTGTCCGAGACCCCAAACTTGGCCTCGGGCGCTTCCCAGGCATCCTTGCCATTATCAAATGACATATACGGATCAACAATGTTGTCCCCAAGAACACTGAACAAAGCCACCATAAACATGGTATCGGCTTTCTTAAAGGTCGTTTCCTGCTCAGCAGAAAGATCTCCTTCAGGCTTGCCAAGAGTGGCGCTATAGAAGTTTAGGTTTTCAAATCAGAGAACTGCTCTCTTGCGTCATCTTTTATAGTGCATGCCATCAAAAGGAGGCGGCCTAGTAGCCGCGGCTACACCAGTGGATTTCAGTTGCCTATAATCAGGTTTTTGGATTGTTGAAAATATAAGCAATAATCCATATAATTTAATCCGAATAATAAACTGATAAAGCATGATCATACAAACAGTATTAAAACCAATCATGTAGATGAACAAATTACATTTATACAAGATAAATCTATCACATCTACGCCAAACGCTAGAACTAGAAACTCTAGCATAATATGAAAGAGAGAGATTAAGATCACATACGATGCAGTTGCAGCAGTAGCCGCGACGATAGCAGCAGCAGAGCTGTCGTCCATGTTGAGGTTGCCGAAGAGATCATTGACGTCTGGGAAGAAGTCGTCGTTCGGGAACTCATCGTCGGACGACGTTGTGATTGCCAGTAGTCGCGCTTGAGCGCTCCCCAAAAACATGATCGCCCCTCACCCGTACAGGTTCACGAGAGGCAAGGTTCCGGAGGCCTACTGCCTGATCTACGGTGCACGCCGCAAGCCGGGATGGGGAAGATGAAGGCGGCGGCGCAAGGTTCTGGAGGTATCCGCGTGTGTGGATTGATTACCGATTAGGTTTATCACAGACGCTTATATAGTGCAGGTCAGGAGATCATGGGACACAACCCACGTCCGAGTCGGTAATAGCCCACGTCCATAAAAACTGGAAACGGCTGTAATTAATGCGTCCGTTAATGACTCATAATTAGTTTTCCCAACCAGTAAAATAAAGCTCGGCTCGGCGAGATTCCCGTAACCCGTAACCCACGGCGCACACGCGTCGTGACGAGGCGAGGCGTGGCGAGGCGAGGCGACATCGGAGGAGTGCGCGAGGGCTTCTCTCCTTGTCATACCTTAGTGAGTGGTGCAACACTCTACTATATAATTTGTCCAACTCTCCTTCCACTAGCAATATGAGACTAAACTTTAGCACCATATGCTGACATACACAAGTGGGCCAAAAAGAATTTTAGAATTTGTCTAATGTGCCAACAACCCAAAACTCGTCAAATTTCAACAAGGATCGATGGAGTTGCAATCAATCAATAAATAATCTAATCGTAAGAGCAAGCAATTTGCTAGTTCATAAATTAGATATAAAAGAAATTGTCTAGCCCCATGACTGAACCAATTGCTCGCCGCCTCGCATACTCGTGTGTTGCTGAAGAGGTACCGAGAAGCCTAGAGCGGGACTACCGGAGGCTCACTGCTACTCCATCCGTTTCAAAATATAAGATGTTTTAGGTTTGTGAAAAAAATATATCTAGACTTGTTTTAATGTCTAGATTCACTCCAAACATGACTGAACCTACATACTAAAAAAAAGTCTAGATACATTTGATTCACAAAACTAAAACATCTTATATTTTGAGAGAGTAGTACTTAGAGATAGAACTTTGAAACTTCTAGGGTACCCTCTAGTTTAGCCTAGTTCAAATAAATAAACCAGTTTTCTAAAAAAAAATGGTGTTTTACCAGAAGTTAGTTACTTTTTTGTACTAAGTAGGTTAAAGGGTATCCATTTCTTACTAGTACTGGAGCCAAGCTACTGCTGCTGTTGTTAGCTACAAATTTTATGGAGATGATATGGACCAAGAGGTCATCTAGATTAGTTGTAGCGAACACTACCGCTCGATTCTTTTTGCCAAAAAATAATGAGTATTCAGCTGAATATCCATGAATACATGTGTGCCCGCCAGTAGCCTGGATAGATATTACAAGGACAAATCTCTCTGCAACAACCGTGAAAAAACCATTCAAGATCGATCTAGCGAAGTAAGATTTGAAAGACCATGCCTAAAGAAATTTAATCTTCCAACACCATCATTAATGTCAAGAAGGAACTCACGTCGTTGAGCTAAGGGCGAAGAACAATTATTGAAGAAGATGCCGTCTCCATTGACACGAAGATCAAGAAAAATACAACCACCAAACCCGACGCTAAACTCTTGAAAAACTATATTTTTTTTAATCTTTACCCATAGATCAGGTTCCCCGCCCCTCGCGACACTAGCAAGGTCCACCGGAGGAGGGGGAACTGATTGACGAAGGAGACGGAGTTGATCCTACTCTTGTTGGGCCGCTTCACTATCTCTGTATGCTCAGGATGAACTCGAGAGGGTCTCAAGTACATGTGTTGCGAATTAGATACTTCCTGGCGGGCCCCTAGTCTCCCTTACTCGGTGGGCTAGGGTTACGGGTGCCGAGCTGGTTTATAGATGATAAAAATAAAAGCAAAGCCCTAGCAAAATATTTTAGATCAGATCTATGAGTCAGTTATAAGATGTATCATGTGAGATCCTCGTAATGATCTTGGCGTGCCTTTACTCCAAGATAAAACCCTAACTAGCCCAGGCTTCTCTCTTGCTCTTGCTCTCTGGTCCTGAAGGATAGTAAGCTAGTCAGGTCACTTTCAGGTCCTGAACTCGAAATTAAGGCCAGTTGTACATCAGATAATAAGCTAGTCAGGTTACTTTTGTCAGATATTGTTTAGTTAATCTTACGTAACCTAGCCATTTGTATGAATACATAGGCCAAAAGCAGGAGCGTTCTTTGCTATTCTACTGTGATTTGTGAGGTGATAAATTTGGACCCTTGAAATAACGTGCAGTATCATTTCGATCCTTGGACAGACCAACCTCTTGCAAACTTAATTTCTTGAAATAAGCTTAGAGAGAGATCCATGATACATTTCATTCGGAATTATGGCACGGTAAAAATCTTGTATTGCATCTTATTTCTGAATGCTTGAGTAGCTAAGACTGACTAAAGCAATCAATGTGTAACTTTCCTCTCACTTTTAGATAAACACACTAGCTTTTCCAGAAAAAAAAGCATTAATTGATCTTTCATCACTCTACCTTTGCGCATTGCTCGATCTGTAGTATACCAAAAATCTTGCATTTGAGAGACAAGGGAGACATAACTGTTCATCCGGAAAACAAGGGAGACAAAAGACGGGTCAACACTCGATTGCTTTCTCGTTCTGAAGTTTAATTTGATACCTAATTTTTGTATTGAGTTTAAGTTTAAACTAAATACTGGTGGCCACACCGATTTTACATCCATTACAAGCACTGGCGGACCTTCATGGAGGCAAAAAGGGCTACCGCCCCCAACCGATGAAAAAACTGGCTTTTATTTACAGCTATTTGGCCCGGTTGTCCATTAAAATCAGCCTACAGCTATTTGGCCCGGTTGTGCCTTCCCTGTTGTTGACTATTGATGTGAGTCAAGCTTTCCTGAGCCTGATGGTCAAGCTTACCTCCCCGTAAAATAGCCCGAATAGCTGCAAAAACCTGCGATGGATTGTGGATTTCTTTTGGCAAACAAGGTGTTATTTCTGGCTTTCCAGGAGGCACCACATGAAAGTGTAGACATTTTCAAAAGAAGCAAAAAGGTGACCGGAAGAGAGGATATGCTGAATCCTATCTGGAAAAGACTGGTTGAGTAGTTGCACACACTTACCTCTGTCCTGAAGTACCAGGGATGGCTGAACCAAGCTGGTTTGGAAAAAGGACAGAAAGAGCAAATGCATGTCATCTTCAAGTGATCCACACCTCGAGCATTCCTCTTTGATGTGGATGGAGAATCTACCAGCGGTTTTCTGAGGGCAAATATGCTTCGGTAAACACATTCTGTTGATGCTGGAACAGCGGCCATTGTAGCTATTAATCTCTACCTCATTGCAGATCTTCCAAAATGAGTAGTTATTCGAGGAAGATATGGTATTCAGTTCCAAAGAATGGATTGATCTCTACATTTGTAGATAGCCAAAGAAACGCTGTGCCGGATTAGACCTGCACAAACCACTGCACTGATACATCTTCCCAGATCTGTTATAAGTGTGTCAGTGCACCGATGCACTGATACACTTGCACCAATATATACTCCTTTCGTTTCAAAATATAAGATGTTTTAGATTCGTGAAAAAAATGCATCTAAATTTTTTGTGTCTAGATTTACTTCAAACGTGAGTGAACCTACATACTAAAAGAAATTTAGATACATTTGCTTCACAAAACTAAAACATCTTATATTTTAAAACGGAGAAAGTACATAATATCCTACTCGTAACATATAACCTATGGAAACTGGGTCATGACGAAATGAAGGATGAATCAGAGCAGCCGGCTGATGATCGAGGAAGATGGAGCTCAGTGGAGCGGTCAAGCTCGGCGAGCATGGCCACCCGGTCCATCTCGAACCCACAAACGTCCATGTCCTCCCCGTTCTGGTCGCCCGGCCAGTCTACCCTGGCCACCTGATTCGTCTCCATGTCCAGTTTGTACACCTGTGTCCTGCCTGCCCCGCCCTCGTCCTTCATCTTCGCCGTGAACAGCACCACACCGCTCTTCTCGCAGAACCACCGGAGCCTCACCGCACGCAAGCCCATCGGCGCCGCCTTCAGCGTCCACATCAGCACCTTCTTCCCTGACACCCCGCTGATCACATAGGCGCGCACCGTGTCGTCGGCCCTGCGCTCCAGCACGCACACCCTCCCGTCCGGCATCACCCCCAGCAGCCGGTCCACCGCCCCACCAGAGGAGACGGTGTTGCCAGTGCGGCTCGGCGAGTCGAAGCCCTTGACGGTGTAGGGCGGCATGGACGTCTGGAGCGTGGCGAGGTCGAGGCCGATGCCGAGCCCCTGCCAGCAGACCACGCCGCCCCGCACCAGCGTCGAGTGCGCCGCCTTCGCGCCCAGCTGCCGCCCCCTGCGGATCCGGGAGTTGGTCACCATGACCTCCGGACCCCAGCTGCCGGCGTCGTCGGAGGAGTAGCACCGGAGTGCGCTGTAGCTTCGGTGGTTGAAGAGGAGGAGCACGCGGTACGAGGATGGGGACGTGGCCGTGCTACATCTCTTGGTGGGTGTGCTGCCTTCGTACAGGTGGAGCCCGTCGTCGGCGGTGAGCAGGGCGCACGCGTACGGCCCGGGGCGATCCTTGCCTCTCAGGGGCGGCAGGAAGTCGGCATCGCCGGTCATGGGGTTGCACACGCACAGCCGCAGGACGCAGGAGGTCTTGGCGCGGCGGAGGTCTAGCACAACCCGGCCGTTGCGGGAGGCGACCACGCGCGACGCGTCCAGCGTTCCGCCGTCGACGATCGCGGCGACCGAGAGGGGCTCGGGCACAAAGGGCACGAATCCGCCGTGGCCCTTGCTGCCGCGCAGGAAAACGCCGAGGGCGAGGCGGCTGACGAAGCGGTCGCAGCGCGGGGGCCCGCGGCGGCAGATGAAGGCGGCGTCGGAGGAGACGAGGCGGCGCCAGCGCTTGCAGGTGGCGGCGCAGCGGACGAGGTCCCTGGCGTCGGAGAGGCCGGAGAAGACGAGGAGGAGGGTCTCGTCGCACAGGGGCAGCGCCTGGTCGCCGGGCTCGGGTTCCCGCTTAAACGGCCTGCGGCGGACGGAGAGCCACCCTCTGCTGCTGTTTGTCGTCTCTGCGGCGGTAGAGGAGCGTCGGCGGGGGCGGCAGCGACGACGCGATGGCCGTGGCGGCGGCATGATGTCCTGGCGGCGGCGGTTGGGAATTCGGGAAATCGAACAAGGGTTTGGTTGACGAGATGAGTAGAGCAAACTTCGTGGGCCGGCCCGGGCGTGGAGAATCAACGTTTCCGTTTCCGTCCCTACTTCCCACAGAAATCGTTTAGGTCTCGATCGTTTTGGTGGCACTGAATCAAGACATGGAATCCATGATCCATGCATGGATTAGGTTAACCCAAACCCTAGTAAGCCGTGTTAATTCCTCCTCCTAAGAGCATCTTTAGCCGCGTCCCCTAAACGATCGTCCGACAAAAGCGTCAGATCGGTCGTTTGGTGCATACCGTGGAGGCATGTCATGTTTGGGACACGTTTGTTTTGAGCCGCGTGCCCTAAACGATGCTCCCAAACTATACACAAATTTTAAATAAAATTATATAATCCAAAAAAATACAAACAATACAGATAAATTGTAATTCCACTTGATCAAGCCTCGGCCATGGTTGGTTGTTATCCTCTGGTTCTCCATAAATGTTTGATGAGATCATTTTACATTTGGCCATGACCATCGGAGTCGTAGATTTCTTCATGCATGGAGAGATAATCATCAAAATCCGCGGACACCTGATGATCAATATGGGCAAGAGGGCTTTGACAATCGCAGGGGCCAACATCCATCACTAGACACTTGCGCTAATTTTCGATGATCATGTTATGCATGATCACACACATTAATCGCTTTCCACATTTAATCTTGAGACCATGTAAGAGCAAGGTACATGACAATCACAAACCGAGTTAGAGCACACCAAATGCATGCTCCATAACCTTCGTGCAACTCTCCAGGTACAAAGCAATGTGACACTTCACCGGAATTGCTAGATTGGGGATTGTCTTGACAAATATCGTTATCTTTGATAAATGTTGTCTGCTAGGTAGTACCATTAGATATATGTGTGGCCATTGATCTCATAGTTGCAGATTGGAGCACGACCTTTTATTAGTTTAGCAAACACCGAAGAGCGCTACAGCACATTGATGTCATTATGCGATCCAATCATACAAAAAAAAGCATGTCAAATCCACAAGTCTTGATCTTTCACTGCTTCAAGAACCACACTACAATAGCCATGATGTTCTTTGTACATACCTTGCCAAGCAAACAAACAGTTCTTCTCTGAAAATTGTATGCAATTGATGCTTCCAAGTATTTTAGGAAATCCTCTCACTGTATTTTGTTTCATGATCTTAGCAGTCTCTGCTTCAATTAGCCCTCTCAAATATTCAACACCAGACTTTCCAACAACCTCTCTATAGAATCTGTACATGCATTCGATGGATGTTGACTCGTTCATGTGCAAGTACTCATCTTTTAAATTTTGCAACGCTCCATATGCAAGCAACCTCATGGAGGTGCTGCATTTATGAATTGATGAGAAACAAGCTTTGCCGACTGTATCATGCTTCAGCATGAAGTAGTCATCATACTCTCTCATGCCATGAAGAATCTCCATGAACAACTTCTTTCTCATCCTAAGATGCCTCCAAAAATCCTTTGGGGTATATGTTGCATCGTCGGCAAAGTAGTCAGTGTAGAACATGGTATGCCCCTCCATCCTCTACTGTGGCTTGCATTTCCTTCTCCCAAACCTGGAACCACCACGCTTTGGACCTGCTTTCTCCTTCTCGGTGATTTGCATTCATTGAAGACAAGCAAGGATCGACAATGCTCCTAGATGTATGCATTAGTATCATCGTCCTTCGTAGTTAACTGATGGATCATCTCGTGCTCGTTTTCCATGGTCTACCCAAGCAACCGGCCGAACACCTTGTGTACAAGGTGGGGACGCAAAGTGGCCGACGCGTTTGAGTCTTCGCAACCAGCGGAGAGATGGCCGGGAGACGAGGGAGAAGTGTTGGGATAGAGGCGCGGGAAAATATCAGCATTGAAATAGGCGATGGATGTGGCAATTTGGGGCCATGGGTGGTAAGCGCGTCAGGGAAGAGGCGGTTTTGGCGGCAGTGGGAGAGAATGACTATCGCAGGTGGTACCCGGCTGCCATTTCCTTCGCCACGTCGCTCGCCCGTTGTGTCCTGCACGCCCGAATTATATCGTGTGTAATCGAGATGGCCTCGGCACGCCGGACAGTGTATTGGGCCACACCGGACCAAAAACGTCTTTGGGGAACGCGGCTGGGCGCATTTTTCTTTTTGGTGTGCCCCTAAAACATCCAAAATGTATCTACTTTCTCGAACACTTTGCTATTGTTTCTTCTCTAAACTTGTGTGATTTGGATACAACTAACACTGACTAACGCTGTTTTTAGAAGAATTACCTTGGTGTCTTGTTTTTGTGCAGAAAATGAACTATCAGGAAAAATTCCAGAAAATATGCAAAACTTATATTTCACCAGAAGATTCACAGAGCCAGAAGAAGAGACGGAGAGGAGGCCTGGGGGGGCCAGACCCACCCAGGCGCGTGCCCACCACTGGCCGCGCCTGGAGGGGGTGCAACCTTCCCAGGCACCTCCTCGGCCTCCCTCTGCGTCTATAAGTTGCCTTTCGACATAAAAATGGAGGGGGTTCGATAGTTTTCCAGAAAGAGTTCCGCTCCGCCGCCGCCACCAGAAACCAAGATTCGGATCCAGAAACTCCGTTCTGGCACCCTGCCGGGACGAGGAATATGGAGAGGATCATTGCCATCGTCATCACCATAGCATCTCCATCAACTACCGATGTTTCCCTCATCCATGAGTGAGTAATCCCCCGCTGTAGGCTTGGGGATGGTAGGGATTGGATGAGTTCTATCATGTAATCGAATATGATTGTTAGGGCATAGTGCCTAGTATCTCTATTAGTGCTATTTGACTTTGTTGCAACTTGTTGTGCTTAATGCTTGTCACTAGGGCCCGAGTGCCATGATTTCAGAACTGAACTTATTATTGAATCACTATGATAGTATTGTTTGTGATCTTATCTGCAAGTTGTGTACACATATCATTGTCCAGATCCAAAGGCCCCAAAGTGACAATAATTGGTACAACCGGAGGGGAAGGCTGTGGTGTGAGGATCACATGTGTTCACGGAGTGTTAATGCTTTGCTCCGGTTCTCTATTAAAAGGAGCACCTTAATTGCCAGTAGTTCCCTGATACGTTGGAAACATATCTATAATTTTTGATGTTCCATGGTTGTTTAGTATCTACTTTGCTTTACTTGTCCACACTTTGAGGTGCTTTTTACATGTTTTCTGGTACTAACCTACTAACAAGTTGCAACAGTACCATATGCCTGTTTTCTGCTGTTTTTGGTTTTAGAAAATTTAGTAAAGAAATATTCTCGAAATTGGACGGGACAAACGTCAAAGTCAATTACTTTTCGTGGGGAACAAGAAGTCCAGAGGGGAGCCGGAGGGGCGAGCCAGAGGGGCCACACCCCCTAGGCACGACCACAGGTGGGACCGCGCCTGGCTAGGGTTTGGCGCCCCTGGCCGGCGCCTCGGCCTCCCCCTTCGCCTATAAGAAGCCCCCGATGCAGAAACCCTAAGTACCCGATAAAATATCCACGAAACCGTCCGTAGCCGCCGCCACCATCGTCCCGAGATCGGGGGGATCTGAAGTTCTTCTCGGCCCCTGCCGGAGGGGAGATCATCCTGAAGACCTTCTCTCCGGTATGATGTGTGAGTAGTTCCACCTTGGACTATGGGTCCATGTAGTAGCTAGATGGTTGTATCTCCTTCTTTGTGCTTTCATGTATAGATCTTGTGAGCTCCGTTCATGATCAAGATCTAATCTATTTGTAATCATGCATGTTGTGTTTGCGGGGATCCGATGGATATTGAGATTATTATGTTGGTTTGATTAATGGTTTTGTCTTTATGATTCTATCATGTCTGTGTTGTTTGTGATCTTGCATGCTCTCCGTTGTTAGTAGCTATCTTGGCCAAGTAGTTGCTAGTGACTCCAAGAGGGGGTATTTATGCTCGATAGTGGGTTCATGCCTCTAGTTTCCAAGGGAAGTGACAATAATATCTTCGGTTGTAGAATGTGTTGTTGCCACTAGGGGGAAAACAACGGTCTCTTGTTCATGGAACATGTGGACTGTTTACCTTACACAATTTGCTTAAAGCAGTTGTCTGTTGGTTGCAACTTAATACTGGAGGGGGTTCGGATGATAACCTGAAGGTGGACTTCTAGTCATAGATGCAGTTGGATGGCGGTCTATGTATCTTGTTGTATTGCCCAATCGAATCTCATAGGATCTTTCTGACTAGTAATTGCATTGTTATGCCTTGCTCAGTTCCTGTAAATTGCCCTGCTATAATTTGTTTACCCTTCATGCCATGTTGTTTATCTAAGGAGAGCACATGTAGTGAACTATGGACCCCGGTCCAATCCTTACCAATGATACATCTTCCACTGCTACTTGTTTACTTGCTGCAAACCATTACCTTCCATGCCATACGTTTAATCCTTTGTTACAACAAACCGGTGAGCTTGACAACCTAACTGATTCGTTGGGGCAAAGTCTTGAGTTTGTGTTGTGCAGGTCTCCGCATTGCTTGCAGCACCTGTGTGATGTTTCCTTCCTCCTACTGGTTCGATAACCTCGGTCTCAACTAAGGGAAAACTTGTTGCTGTGCTCTTCATACCTTGGTTGTGGGGTTTCCAACGAAGCGTCCCACGACAACACTGGGCACACCATCAAGCTTTTTTGGCACCGTTGCCTGGGAGGCTAAGGACGTCTTCACTAGGGGAGTCCTTCACTTCCTTTCTCTTTACTTTCTTTTTAGTTTGCTTTGTTTCTTTTGTTTGGTTCTGTTTGCCTCTTTCTAGAAAACCCCAAAAAATAGTCTAGTTTGGTTTGCTTGCTTTATTCAAAAACACAAAAAAATTAGTTCCTGCTCTAGTTGCCACCTTACCCTAGCTCACCATGTTGCTCGCCAAGTTCGTCCTGAAAGATCTTGCAATAGGAAGTGGATCCATAATTGGGAAGGATAATATTGAAGAATTCTTTAATTATGTTAGCAAGCATGAGGATATTGAGGATAAATCTATAGCAGAGCTCCTAATTATGAGATTGCTGCAGCTTCTTTAGTTCATATGTTGGAGGCTAGGTTTGTTAGCCTTAACCTCTTCATACAATTTTTGTTCCTAAATGTCGTGGGAATGACCACGGCAGACGCTGCAATCGGCAGCGAGTAGTAGAACGAAGGGCAAGGGCGGCCAGCCACTGCGGTGCGAGATGAGGGCGGAGACACAGGGTTTACCCAGGTTCGCCCCCCGGAGGGTAAAGACCTACTCCTTCTAGATTGTATTATGATGGAAGTACAATGGGGCGATCTTGACGGCTAGGCGGCGAGTCGCTTGGGTGGATGATGGAACGTATCCTCTACACGCCCTGTAGGGAGGTTTATATAGACTCACCCCCCTAGGGTTTACATATCTCAACCGAATCAGTTAAGGCTTCGGCACTCGTTTAACCTAATCCGACTGGGCCTATCTACTCTCCTGGGCCTTCAGCTTCCGGTCGCTTGGATCCACGCCAGGCCTTAATCCAGTCGCCGTCCCGCAGGCCCACTCGTCAGTTCCTGGACCAGTCGGAAACGTCCTGCTGGGTATACCCCGGTAGGCATATCCCCATCAGTAGTCCCCGGGGCCGTCGTCGATTGGGCGCAGGTGTTCGTTGGCAGTCGTAGTATACGGGTCCAATGCGGACGCCCAGTCGAATCGGCGGCGGGCTCCTGAATAAAGGAAAAAACTAATTACTCTGGTCGCAATGACAGTGGTTAACCGGGTCGCAGCTCGGCGAACGGGTCGGCAAAATATCTAGTCACTGTTGTAGTGATTGGGTCGGCGAGTCGAATGGATGAAGTTTGACCGTCAGACACAGTCAAAACTAGCCATTGGGGTAATCCAACGGTAACTTTGGCGTAATCACCGCGTAGTAACGGATCCTTGATTTGGCGGGTAACAACCGCTATATAAAGGAAATGGTAGGCGGTCGGGGAACCATTCCTTCGTCGTTTCCTCCGATTTCGCCCTTCTCTGTTTTCCTCCGCATCGTGATCCAACCGATCCAAAATCCCCCGACCTCCATGAAGCTTTCCGCCAATGGCCCCCTCCACCGAACCATGGGGCAGGTCCAAGTGCACAAGAGCGCTACTGGCATCCTTCGAGGAGGCCGGGATCCTGCGTGCCGGTAGGTGGCGCATCCCCGTGGCCGGAGAGGTGACTCCAGACCCGCGCGAGGGAGAATTTATTTGCTTCACCAGCCATCTGGAACGGGGGCTGGGGTTCCCCATATCTCTCTTCTTCCGGCGCTTCTGCGCGTTCTACGGGATCCAGCCGTCAGACCTAGGCCCGCACAGCATCGAGCAGCTCGCCATTTTCGTGGCGTTCTGCGAGTGCTACCTGGGCTGCAGGCCCTACTTCCCCCTATGGCAAGATCTGTTCCATGGGAGGATCAGTCGCGAAGAATCAGGCGGCCCAATGCTTGCCGCGGGGGGCCTGACGTTTCAGCTGAAGTCGAAGGCCTCCTTTTTTGACCTGATGCTACCTGCCAAGGCGGCGAGCGAGTGGAAGAAGTCCTGGTTTTACGTCACCGAGGCGACCCTAGACGGCGAGGTGGCGATCCCAAGTTACTCCGCCGATCGGCCCGAACCGCGCCGACTCCAAGTCGGCAAGCTCCCAGTAGACCAGCGGATGGTCGTGGATGAGATGCTCCAAACCATCCGCGGCCTGAAGAAGAAGGGTCTTCAAACCATCAACAACTGTTGGCTCGGACGGCGACTCGTTCCCCTGGCCCGCCGTGAGCACTACATGTATGAATAAACGGGCAGGGAGGACTCGACGAAATCCTGCCTCACCGAGTGGAAACTCGAGGACTACATCCTAGAGTTGAAGAAGATCACCCAGGCATCGTACCTGGACGCGAAGGCTGGGGTCGCCCCTACACCGCGAAGCATCCAGTCCCGACGGTAAGTCACTGTCTACCATTCGCAGTCGCAGTTGATGATGTCGCGGTTATACTGATATTGTCTCATGCCTACTGCAGTTATTTCAAGTGGTGGAAGGGTGGCTTCCACCCGCGGACAACGAGAACTCGAGCTCATCCATCCAGGACGGGGGTGAATTGCCTCCGGCCAAGGTCAGCGTCGAGAGCGACAGGAGAGACGATGACGACGAGCCCGAGGAAGAGGCCGCCCCACTGGTTCGCAAAACTCGCGGGCAGCGCCAGCGTGAACTCGAGGCGAGTAGAAGCCTTGAACGCCATGACGATGACGACGACAAGCTTCCCAAACACACCTCACGTCGCGAGGCAACTCCGTCAAAAAAGAAGAAGAAGAAGGAAGTGAAGGCCCCCCCGAAGAGGAAGACGAAGCCGGCGAAACAGGCATCTCCGCCTCGTTCGGCGAGTAGTTTCGACGCCACCAGCCCGGCCAGGGATGAAGCGCCGCAGACGACAGCAGCACCGGATGCCACTGCCGCCCTGAGTGAGGTACCTCTGGCCTCGCTTCCTCCCCCATTCGCCCTTGTCTCCGGGTTGGGGGCTGCTCTAGCCGTGGCAGCATCGCCTCCTAGGAGAGCTCCTGCCGAAATCGTTTCGGAGGCTCCTGTCGCGACATCGTCAACGAAGAGGCCTTTCGTGTCTTGGGCGCATGATGTTTTTGAGATGGGCCTCAGTCGGAAGCTGGGCCCCGAACTGGAGAAGCCGGCCAGCATCCGCACGGGGCTGCGGTTCATACCAGTCGCCAAGTGAGTTTTGTTCACCTGCCTTGCTTTTCATTGTACTCAGACCATTTTGCTCATGTAATCAATTTGTAGGACTGGAGTTAAAAAGACAGGCCACCCGTCCATGGACAAAGTGCCGCCAGTCATCGCCGAGGAGGACCCCTATCGGAAGAAGAAGGCTAATGAGGTCGCTGCCCCCGCAGGTAGTTCCAAGAAGGCCAAGGGCGACAATGTCATCACGGTGTGTGATGACACGACGATTGCTCCGAGTGATCCTGCGACGGAGGCGGCCTTGAAGATCAAGGAGGGTGCTTCCTCGCCTGGGGTGGCCGAGCCGGCCTCTTTTGGTGCCGACGCATCCACCGCGACCTTCCCCCACTTCATGGCCAGAGCGGCTACGACGAGTGGTACCACGCCATCGAGCCGCGTACCTGGGGTCGCCGAAACGAAGATCGAACAGCGTCGAGGGCACACTCCGGCTCTTCTCGCATTCGTGGACGCGCTACAGCTCCATGGCATGCTTGGCGCAGCCATCCAGGTATGTCCAGTCCCCGAGGATCGAGCCACTGAATTGCAGTGGTCAGATTCTTTTGGTGTTTTGTTTTATTTCTTGCGCCCAGTCCCCGAGTGTCTAGTCGCTGAATTTCAGCGGGTGGGCACTTAGGATTTTTGATCTCCAGTCCCCGAGTGTCCAGTCGCTGAATTTTAGCGGGTGGGCACTTAGGATTCCGTTGTTGTTAACTGTTTGACTTGGGCACAGGGTTTGCAGCGTGAATCAGCCGACCGGCTCGCTGCGAAGTGTCGCGCGGAGAAGGAACTTGTTGTCGTCCAAGAGGCGAACAAGGCACTCCAGGCGACTGCTGCGAAGGCAGAGGAGGTCCGCCAGGGCCTTGTCCCGGCGAGCGAACTGACGGCGGCTCAATCTGCGTTGAGTTCGGCTGAGAAGCGGATCGCCGACCTTGAGCGCGAGCTTAAGGAAGCGAAGTAGGAGGCGAGTTCAGCGGATGGGCGAGCCAAGGCTGCTATTATGGCCGCCGCTGAAGAGCGTAAGGTCTCTGACGCCCTTGTTGCTGGGCTACAAGACGACTACTCCTCTCTTCAAAGTTTCATCATAGGTCTCTGCCGTCCTTTGATTGGTAAGTGTGCCTGCCTCTGCCTGTAGTAGCTGCATTGCGTGATCTTTGTTGTACTCACTGCCACTCTCTGTCCACAGGTCGGATCAATGATAGCTTGGAAGAGGCGCAGTCGTACGACGCGCGACAGTGTGTGGCCACTCTGGTCGACTCGGCCACGTTGTCCGCGGCTTGCATTCGGGCGTATCTTCAGGAGATGTCGCCCACGGAAGTGATTCCCAGTGACCTCGTTGAAGTGTGGCGGTATCTGGAGAAGGCGCTGTCAGTCGTCGAGTTCATGACGCGGTCGGCGTTCTGGCGCGGGGCGGCGACGGCGCTTAGCCTTGGGCTCGCCTACTTCCCGGAAGATTTCGATCTGGACGACGTGACGAGTGGCAACCCCTCGTCGATGGGCTCGGTGGAGATTGCCGAGGTGCTAAAGCTGACGGAACGTGCCGCGGTATACTCCGATCGTGTCTGGGCGATGGGCGACCTCCTTCCTTATCAGGAGATGATCGTCGCGCCCAACGACCCCGAGCCGCCGCACCGGGACTTCAAGATCGAGCAGCCATTCCGTGCAGCGATGGCGGGTCAGCTGACGACGTACCCATCGAACCTGTACACTCCCTTCATTCCCAATCGCAAGGGTGGCGGCGAGTCGACATCGAAGCCTGTGGAATAAAACATTGTGCCCTGGGGCGTTAGTAGCAGTTCGGCCATTGGGCGCAATGTGTATTTTGTAACAACTTTGGTCTGCTATAATGGTATTTTGCGTTATTTTGTGAATTGTCTTGCGATTGTGATTGATGATTGAACGAGTCCCCGAGCGCGTCCGCCCTTTTTATGGGGTTTACCTCGTTTGTTATGTGTTTGTGGTTTTGAGCGTTTTGTTAGTGAGGTCGACTCGCCCGAGCTTGGAAAGCCAGTCGCAGGGCGAATCCCATGAGTGCTCTTTACTTCACAGTTTTCCCTTGCGCGAACGAGGTTGGGTAGCCGAGTCCCCGAGCGTGGTACTTGGTTGTTCTTGTAGGGTTTTGTAGCATGGAAAACAAAAAATTTCTATCGCATACAAACAAACAAGCCAAGATCTATCTACTAGATTGTAGCAACGAGTCGATGGAATAACTTACCCTTGAAGATTCCAAAGTGTTTAACAAGAGCGGATTCTCGTGGGTGATGTAGTCGTACTCTTCCCGATCTCAAGATCGCGTAGACGATCCTTCCGGCGCTGCGTTCCGGCAGCGCTCCCGCAGTCGGTCACACGTTCGGTACTCGACGAAGACCTTCCTCTCCCTTGTTCCAGCAGGCAGCGGAGGTTGTAGCACTCTCCTCGCAATTCCGGCAGCACAACGGCGTGGTACCGGAAGTAGAGGGGAGATCCCGCAGGGCTTCGCCTTAAGCCGGAGCGAGTATGGTGGAGTATGAGAGAGAACTATTAGTGGTATAGGGTTTAGACACACCAATTAGAAGGCTCTAATCCGAAGGCTAGGGCAATTAGAAGCTCTAAACCAAAACGGCTCTAAACCGGAGTCTAGGGCTAGGATTTAGATTAGAGGATAGGAACTTGTGTGTCTAGGGGAGGAGGCCCTGCCCCTCCTTTTATAGGTGGGAGGGGCGTCCAAGGGGAGGGAGTACCTCCCCAAGTCGGCCTTGGGTGGCGCGCCGGCTTGGAGAGGAGGGACTCCTCCCCCAAGTCGGTTTCAACCTCCTCTTGCTTGTTTCCCACAGTTTCCTGTTTTAGCCGTTTGACTTTCAAACTGGCCATTTGACTTTTCAGTTTTAGGATTCAATTTAATCCTTTATTTGGAACAGCAAGAACACTTAGTACATGATGCAATCATTCCAATATGTAATGACACATTCATGTACCCCCTTCCCCTCCAGAGTGCCGGACATTCCGGAACCTTCTAGAACATTCCTGATGAAAACACCGGAATCATTCCCGAACTCCGAAACGGGACTTTCCTTATATGAATCTTATTCTCCGGACCATTCCGGATCACCTCGTGATATCCCGGATCCCATCCGAGACTCCGAACAACATTAGGTCTCTTTCTCATAATACCATAACTACTCAAACAACGTCGAATCCTTAAGTGTGTCTCCCTACGGTTCGTGAATTATGCGGACATGATCGAGACACTTCTCCGAACAATAACCAATAGAGGAATCTGGAAATTCATATGGCTCCCACATATTTCTACGATTACTTTGCGATTGAATGAACCACTTACATACGATACCAATTTCCCTTTGTCTCACGATAGTTTACTTATCCGAGGTCATGATCATCGGTATCTCTGCATACCTAGTTCAACCTCGTTACCGATAAGTACTCTTTTCTCGTTCCCGTGATATGTGATCCCTTGTGAGCCAGTCACATGCTTGCAAGCTAATTGGATGACATTCCACCGAGAGGGCCCAGAGTATATCTATCCGTCATATGGATGGACAAATCCCACTCTTGATCCATGTGTCTCAACCAATACTTTCTGAACACTCAATGCCACCTTTATAGCCACCCAGTTACGGTGTGGTGTTTGATGTCATCAAAGCATCCATCCGGTAAAGGTGATATGCATGATCTCATGGTCGAAGGAATTAGGTTACTATGTATCAGAAAGCATATAGCAATTGAACTATTGAAATGACTTGATCTTTATGCTACGCTTATCTATAGGAGTATGTCCACCATATCATTCTCCTAACGATATGATCTTGTTGTTGATAACATCTCAATGTTCATGATAGGGAAACCACAATCATCTATCAACCAACAAGCTAGTGAAGTATAGAGGCTATACTAGGGACTTCAAATTAAGTTTACAAATCACACAAGTATCAATGTTTCCTTGTTAATACTATTATAGCATGAATGTAAACATTTATCATAAACACAAAGATATAATAATAACTACATTTATTATTGCCTCTAGGGAATATCTCCAACAGTCTCCCACTTGCACTAGAGTCATCTAATCTAGATTACATGGTAATATACCGAACACCCATGGCAGTTTGGTGTTGGTCATGTTTTGCCCTCGGGAGAGGTTTAGTCAACGGATCCGCCACATTCAGATCTGTGTGTACTTTGCAAATCTTTATATCCCCATCCTGGATATGTTCTCGAATAGCGTGAAAACGTAGCTTGATGTGCTTCAGCTTCTTGTGTGACCTTGGTTCTTGCGCATTGGCTATGGCGCCCATGTTATCACAGTAGATAGACATTGGGTCCAGCGCACTAGGAACCACACCCAGCTCTGTAATGAACTCTTTCATCCATATCGCTTCTTGTGAAGCCTCCGAAGCAGCCATGTATTCCGATTCAGTTGAAGATCTCGCCACAACGCTTTGCTTTGCACTCCTCCAGCTAACTGCTGCACCATTCAAAATAAATACGTATCCGGATTGTGATTTAGAATCATCCGGATCGGTGTTCCAACTAGCATCGGTGTAACCGTTAACAACGAGTTGTTCATCACCTCCATAAGAAAGAACCATATCCTTAGTTCTTCTCAAGTACTTAAGGATGTTTTTGACCGCTGTCCAATGATCCACTCCTGGATCACTTTGATATCTGCTAGTTAAACTAACAGCATATGCAATGTCGGGTCTAGTACATAGCATGGCATACATTAGAGATCCTATGGCTGAGGCATAGGGAGTCTTACTCATCCTTTCTCTATCTTCTGCCGATGTCGGACTTTGAGTTTTACTCAAGGTCGTATTGGGAAACATGGGCAAGAACCCTTTCTTGCTTTCTTCCATTCCAAACCTCTTTAGAACTTTGTCCAAATATGTACTCTGTGACAATGATATTTGGCGTTTCGATCTATCTCTATAAATCTTTATGCCTAATATGTAAGCTGCTTCGCCAAGATCCTTCATTGAAAAACTATTATTCAAATATTCTTTGACACTATTAAGAAGGTCTACATCATTCCCAATCAACAATATGTCATCCACATATAGTATTAAGAATGCTACAGAGCTCCCACTCACTTTCTTGTAAATACAAGCTTCTCCATAAGTTTGTATAAAACCAAAACTTTTGATTACCTTATCAAAACGTTGATTCCAACTTCGGGATGCTTGCTTCAATCCATAGATGGACCGTTGAAGTTTGCATACCTTGTTAGCATCTTTAGGATCGACAAAACCTTTGGGTTGCATCATATACAACTCTTCATCAATATCTCCATTGAGGAATGCTGTTTTGACATCCATCTGCCATATCTCATAATCATAATATGCAGCGATTGCTAACATAATCCTTACAGACTTTAGCTTTGCTACTGGTGAGAAAGTCTCATCGTAGTCAACTCCTTGAATTTGTCGAAACCCTTTTGCGACAAGTCGAGCTTTATAGACAGTAACATTACCATCAGCATCTGTTTTCTTCTTGAAAATCCATTTGTTCTCGACAGCCTTCCGGCCATCCGGTAAGTCCACCAAAGTCCATACTTGGTTTTCGTACATGGATCCAATCTCGGATTTCATGGCTTCTTGCCATTTATTGGAATCTGGGCTCATCATCGCTTCCTCATATGTCTCGGGGTCATCGGTGTTGTCCACCAACATGACATTCATAACGGAATCATACCAATCTGGAGTGGTACGAGTTCTCGTTGACCTCCGAGGCTCTATAGTAACTTCAACCGAAGTTTCATGATCACCATCATTAGCTTCCTCTCTTATTGGTGCAGGCACCACATGAACTTCTTCCGGTGCTGCGCTACTCGCAATTTCGAGAGAAGGTTCGACAACCTCGTCGAGTTCTACTTTCCTTCCAGTCACTTCTTTCGAGAGAAATTCCTTCTCTAGAAAGGATCCATTCTTGGCAACGAAGATTTTGCCTTCGGATCTATGATAGAATGTATACCCAATAGTTTCCTTCGGGTATCCTATGAAGACGCATTTTTCCGCTTTGGGTTCAAGCTTATCCGGCTGTAACTTCTTTACATAGGCTTCGCATCCCCAAACTTTAAGGAACGACAATTTAGGTTTCTTCCCAAACCATAATTCATACGGTGTCGTTTCAACGGATTTAGATGGTGCCCTATTTAAAGTGAATGCGGCTGTTTCTAATGCATAACCCCAAAATGATAGCGGTAAATCTGTAAGTGACATCATAGAACGAACCATATCTAAGAGAGTTCAATTACGACGTTCGGACACACCATTACGCTGTGGTGTTCCCGGCGGTGTCAATTGTGAAAGTATTCCGCATTTCTTCAAATGCTCGCCAAACTCGTAACTTAGATATTCACCTCCACGATCAGAACGTAGAAATTTAATCTTCTTGTTATGTTGATTCTCTACCTCACTTTGAAACTCCTTAAACTTCTCGAAAGTTTCGGACTTATGTTTCATGAAATAGATATACCCATATCTACACAAGTCATCCGTGAAGGTAAGAACATAACGATAACCACCGCGCGATGCTACACTCATTGGACCACACACATCGGTATGTATGATTTCCAATAAGTCCGTAGCTCGCTCCATCATACCAGAAAATGGAGTCTTAGTCATTTTACCCATCAGACATGCTTCGCATCTTTCAAGTGATTCAAAATCAAGTGATTCAAGAAGTCCATCGGAATGGAGTTTCTTCATACGTTTCACTCTAATGTGACCAAGACGACAGTGCCACATATAGGTCGAATTATCGCTTGATTTCAAACATTTAGCCTCAATGTTGTTGATATGTGTATTTCCACTATCGAGATTCAATAAGAATAGACCATCTATCAAAGGTGCATGTGCATAAAACATATTACTCATATAAATCGAACAACCATTATTCTCGGACTTAAACAAGTAACCGTCTCGCAATAAACAAGATCCCGATATAATGTTCATGCTCAACGCAGGAACCAAATAACAATTATTTAAGTATAAAACTAATCCCGATGGTAGATGAAGGGGTAGCGTGCCGACCGCGATCACATCAACCTTTGATCCATTTCCCACGCGCATCGTCACCTCGTTCTTCGCTAGCTTCCGTTTATTCTGCAGCACCTGTTTCGAGTTACAAATATGAGCAACCGAACCAATATCAAATACCCAGGCACTACTACGAGTACTAGTGAGATACACATCAATAACATGTATATTAGATATACCTTTCTTCTTGATGTTGCCGTTCTTCAAATCCGCCAAGTACTTTGGGCAATTCTGCTTCCAGTGACCTTCTCCCTTGCAGTAAAAGCACTCAGTATCAGGCTTAGGTCCAGCCTTGGTCTTCTTCGCTGGCGTGGTAACTTTCTTACCACCCTTCTTGAAGTGTCCCTTTTGCTTAGACTTGCCTTTCTTGAATTTGGTGGTCTTATTGACCAACAACACTTGGTGCTCTTTCTTGATCTCCACTTCTGCAGATTTCAACATGGCAAAGAGTTCTGGCAACGTCTTGTTCATGTTCTGCATGTTGTAGTTCATCACAAAGTTCTTGTAACTTGGTGGTAGTGATTGGAGGACACGGTAAATCCCCAAAGCATTAGGAATCACTATACCCAAGCTTTGAAGTTTGTTTGCGTGCCCAGACATCTTAAGCACATGCTCACTGACGGAGCTGCCCTCTTCCATCTTGCAGTTAAAGAACTTCTCAGAAGCCTCATAGCTTTCAATTGCCGCATGAGTCTCAAAAATCAATTTGAGATCCTCGACAATATCATATGGGTCTGAATCCTCAAACCTTTTCTGAAGCTCCGATTCCAAACCATACAAGATAGCACACTGAACTATGGAGTACTGATTCTTCCGAGCAAGGTAAACATTCTTTACTTCATCGGGAGCATCATCTACAGGTGGGTCACCCAGCGGTGCATCCAGCACATAGGTCAAATTACCAGCTGTGAGGACAATCCTCAAATTGCGGAACCAATCCGCGAAGTTGCTTCCATTGTTTTTCAACTTTTCTTTCTCTAGGAACGCATTAAAATTGATGGTAGGGACTGCCATTGATCTACAACATATTTGCAATGGTTTAGACTAAGTTTATGACAAATTGAATTCAAATTAATTAATAAAGTTAATCTAGGTGAACTCCCACTCAAAACAATATCCCTCACATTGTTTTAGTGATCACACGAACCAAATCCACCATATCAACACCGATCATCACGAGAGTTGATCTAGTTTCAATGGCGAACAATCGTCATGTTCATCATATCTACTATATGATTCATGCTTTACCTTTCGGTGATCCGTGTTCCGAGACCATGTCTGTACATGCTAGGCTCGTCAAGATCAAACCTTAGTTTCCGCATGAGCAAATCTGGCTTGCTCACGTTGTATACACTTGCGGAATCTAACACACCCGATCATCACGTGGTGCTTCAAAACAACAAGCTTTAGCAACGGTGCTAACTAAGGGTGAACACTTTATGACTTGAAATTCATGTGCATGAGGGATCATCTTATAATGCTACCGTCGTCTACTAAGCAATACAAGATGCATAAAGGATTAACATCACATGCAATTCAATATATATATGTGATATGATATGGCCTTTCTTCTTTGTGCTTCCGATCTCCATCTTCAAGCACGAACATGATCTCCATCATCACCGGCATTGCATCAAGGTCAATGACGCCTCTCTATGGTTGTCGTCCACCGGCTTCAACTATTACAACTACTTTGAATAGACACGCGGGTCTTAACATAAATTAAAGACAACCATATGGCTCCTGCCGGTTGCCAACTTACAATAAGGAACATTGCATACATCAAATATAATCACAATCATGGCCATATCACATCACTGCACACCCCTGCAAAACAAAGTTAGACGCCTCTACTTTCTTTGCATGTTTTACGTGGTTTGGGGCTTTCTATAAGTGTCGTTCTAACTTACGAACATGAACCACAACATTGATACTAGTATTGTTAATCACCCGTTGTAAATTGGATCTTAACTATGCTATGAGAAACAGGCACCCACAAAGCCACTTATGCAATACAAGTTGCATGTCAAACGTGGAGCAAGTCTCATGAACGATGTCATGTAAGGTTAGCCCGGGACGCTTCATCCCAACATACCGCAAGATGCAAAGTACACAAGAAGCAATCGACAATAAAAGAATCAACGCCCACAATGACCATTGTGTTCTACTCGTGCAACAGATCTACATATAGACACGACTCTGATACCACTGTAGGGTTTCGTAGCATGGAAAACAAAAAATTTCTATCGCATACAAACAAACAAGCCAAGATCTATCTACTAGATTGTAGCAACGAGTCGATGGAATAACTTACCCTTGAAGATTCCAAAGTGTTTAACGAGAGCGGATTCTCGTGGGTGATGTAGTCGTACTCTTCCCGATCTCAAGATCGTGTAGAAGATCTTTCCGGCGCTGCGTTCCGGCAGCGCTCCCGCAGTCGGTCACACGTTCGGTACTCGACGAAGACCTTCCTCTCCCTTGTTCCAGCAGGCAGCGGAGGTTGTAGCACTCTCCTCGCGATTCCGGCAGCACAACGGCGTGGTACCGGAAGTAGAGGGGAGATCCCGCAGGGCTTCGCCTTAAGCCGGAGCGAGTATGGTGGAGTATGAGAGAGAACTATTAGTGGTCTAGGGTTTAGACACACCAATTAGAAGGCTCTAATCCGAAGGCTAGGGCAATTAGAAGCTCTAAACCAAAACGGCTCTAAACCGGAGTCTAGGGCTAGGATTTAGATTAGAGGATAGGAACTTGTGTGTCTAGGGGAGGAGGCCCTGCCCCTCCTTTTATAGGTGGGAGGGGCGGCCAAGGGGAGGGAGTCCCTCCCCAAGTCAGCCTTGGGTGGAGCACCGGCTTGGAGAGGAGGGACTCCTCCCCCAAGTCGGTTTCAACCTCCTCTTGCTTGTTTCCCACAGTTTCCTGTTTTAGCCGTTTGACTTTCAAACTGGCCATTTGACTTTTCAGTTTTAGGATTCAATTTAATCCTTTATTTGGAACAGCAAGAACACTTAGTACATGATGCAATCATTCCAATATGTAATGACACATTCATGTACCCCTTCCCCTCCGGAGTGCCGGACATTCCGGAACCTTCTAGAACATTCCTGATGAAAACACCGGAATCATTCTCGAACTCCAAAACGGGACTTTCCTTATATGAATCTTATTCTCCGAACCATTCCGGATCACCTCGTGATATCCCGGATCCCATCCGAGACTACGAACAACATTCGGTCTCTTTCTCATAATACCATAACTACTCAAACAACGTCAAATCCTTAAGTGTGTCTCCCTACGGTTCGTGAATTATGCGGACATGATCGAGACACTTCTCCGAACAATAACCAATAGAGGAATCTGGAAATTCATATGGCTCCCACATATTTCTATGATTACTTTGCGATCGAATGAACCACTTACATACGATACCAATTTCCCTTTGTCTCACGATAGTTTACTTATCCGAGGTCATGATCGTCGGTATCTCTGCATACCTAGTTCAACCTCGTTACCGATAAGTACTCTTTTCTCGTTCCCGTGATATGTGATCCCTTGTGAGCTAGTCACATGCTTGCAAGCTAATTGGATGACATTCCACCGAGAGGGCCCAGAGTATATCTATCCGTCATATGGATGGACAAATCCCACTCTTGATCCATGTGTCTCAACCAATACTTTCCGAACACTCAATGCCACCTTTATAGCCACCCAGTTACGGTGTGGTGTTTGATGTCATCAAAGCATCCATCCGGTAAAGGTGATATGCATGATCTCATGGTCGAAGGAATTAGGTTACTATGTATCAGAAAGCATATAGCAATTGAACTATTGAAATGACTTGATCTTTATGCTACGCTTATCTATAGGAGTATGTCCACCATATCATTATCCTAACGATATGATCTTGTTGTTGATAACATCTCAATGTTCATGATAGGGAAACCACAATCATCTATCAACCAACAAGCTAGTGAAGTATAGAGGCTATACTAGGGACTTCAAATTAAGTTTACAAATCACACAAATATCAATGTTTCCTTGTTAATACTATTATAGCATGAATGTAAACATTTATCATAAACACAAAGATATAATAATAACTACATTTATTATTGCCTCTAGGGCATATCTCCAACAGTTCTAGTCGCGGCTCTAGGGTGGGTGAGGACTGGGCGCGTTAGAGTGAGCGCATCACTCCTGCCTGGCCCGTCGGGTCAGTCGCATGGCGAGTCCTGGGCACGCTCTCATACTTGGCATTTTCCCCTAGTCGCTCGCGCTGAACTGGTCGTCAGTCCCCGAGCGTGGTACTTGGCCGTTCGAGTCGTTGTGTCGAGGATGCGGAGGATCACGGTCGCTGTGAGGAGCGAAGGCAGTTGTCTTGGCTCGTTAAGCCTGTCGAGCTAGGCGACTCCAATGGGGCTCCGGGTAGGCATTTTTCGTGGACGTTACGAGTCCTGGGGTAACCCAGTGCCCTCATAGCGCACTACTTGGCCGTGCCGATCACTGTACCATAGGTTGACTCCTGCAGTTAGCTTGCCGCTGTTATTACGAGTGCGAGTGGCACAAGACACGGAGAGTAGACGCAATTTGCGGTAACCGATATATTTTATTTCATAGCTAGTGGAGGGTACATGTATGGAGTTATAGGATTAGAACTTCCGTAGGATGTTTACATTCCACGGTCGCTTGACGCCGAGTTTCCCGTCTCCGCGAACGTTGGTGAGGTAGTAGGCGTCGTTGTCGAGTACTTGCCCGATGGCGAATGGTCCCTCCCACGGGGGGGAGAGCTTGTGCATGCCCTTCTTGTCCTGGATGAGGCGTAGCACCAGGTCTCCTTCCTAGAAGGTGCGAGTTCTCACCCGCCGGCTATGGTAGCGGCGGAGTCCTTGCTGGTAGATGGCAGTGCGGGAGCGAGCTAGGTCGCGTGCCTCGTTGAGTTGATCGACTCCATCCTGGCGTGCGAGTTCGTTTGCAGCCTTCGTGTAGTGGACAACCCTTGGCGAGTCGTGCTCTAGGTCGGTGGGCATGACTGCCTCGGCGCCATACACCATGAAGAAGGGGGTGAACCCTGTCGACCTGTTGACCGAGGTGCGGATACCCCAGATGACGGAGGGTAGCTCCTCGACCCAGCACCCGGCGGTGCGCTCGAGTGGTACTTGGAGCCGCGGCTTCAGGCCGTGAAGGATGCTCTGATTGGCCCGTTTCGCCTGGCCGTTGGATTCCGGGTGGGCGACTGAGGCAAGGTCGAGTCGGATGTGATGTTCCTCGCAGAACTCGGCCATGGCTCCTTTGGCGAAGTTGGTGCCGTTGTCCGTGATGATGCTGTTTGGGAACCCGTAGCGATATATGAGCTCGCGTAGGAACTTGGTGGCGGTCTTCCCGTTGCATTTCCGGACTGGCTTGGCCTCCACCCACTTTGTGAATTTGTCAACTGCGACCAGGAGGTGGGTGAAGCCGGAGGGGGCCTTTTTGAAAGGGCCTACCATGTACATACCCCACACGGCGAATGGCCAGGTGATGGGGATTGTCTTGAGCGCTGAGCTCGGCACGTGTGTCTGGTTGGCGTACTTCTGGCACCCGGCGCACCGCTGGACAATGTCGACGGCGTCTGCGTGTGCGGTGGGCCAGTAGAAGCCGTGCCGCATAGCCTTTGCGACCAGAGAGCGGGCGTCGACATGGTGGCCGCAGTCGCCGTAGTGGATGTCGTGGAGGATTTTGCGTCCTTCAGCGGGTTGGACGCAGCGTTGGAACACGCCGGTCACGCTGCGTTTGTGGAGCTCGCTGTCGATGATGACGAAGGATTTGCAGCATCGCGCTATCATTCGGGCGTCTGTTTCGTCTGTCGGCAAGGTGCCTCCCTCCAGATAGGCGATGTATGGCATAGTCCAGTCCTCTGGCTCGGCGATGAGTGCGACCAGGGCTGCCTCTGGTTGCAGCGGGACTCCGATGTCGATCTCCCTTAGGGGAGAGACGTAAGGCTTGGTGATGGTGTCGAGGAAGACGCCGACGGGTGGTGCGAGTCGAGCCGAGCCGATGCGAGAGAGTGCGTCGGCCTATTCGTTTTTCCGCCTGTCGATCCACTCGACGGAGTAGCCTGCGAAGTGTCCGCCTAACTTGTCCACTGCTTGGCGGTATGCTGCCATGGTGGGGGCGACAGCATCGCAGGTACCAGCAACCTGCCCACCGACGAGGTCGGAGTCTCCGTAGCAGCGTAGGCGGTTGACATGCATCTCCTTGGCGGCTCGCATGCCATGGAGTAGTGCCTCGTACTCGGCCATGTTGTTGGTGCAGGGGTGAAGTCGAGGTAGAGGACGTAGCGGAGCTTGTCGCCCTTCGGGGAGGTCAGCACGATCCCTGCTCCTGTGCCGTCTGCATTCTTGGAGCCGTCGAAGTGCAGGCTCCAATAGCGGAGGTATGGCAGCTTTTCTGGCTGCTGGGCCTCTTCCCAGTCGGCGATGAAGTCAGCGAGAGCCTGCGACTTGATCGCTTTGCGTGGCTCGTACTTGATGTTGTGGACGCCGATTTCGACGGCCCACTTGGCGACTCGCCTGGTCGCCTCACGGTTGCGGATGATGTCCTGCAATGGTGCTGAGGAGACGACCGTGATCGGGTGCTCCTGGAAGTAGTGCGATAGTCGCCGCTGTGCTCTGAAGACCGCGTATACCAGTTTCTGGTATTGCGGGTATCGCTGGCGCGACTCGGTGAGGACCTCGCTGATATAGTACACCAGTCGCTGTACTGGGCGCTCCTTTCCTTCCTCTGGCCGCTCGACGACCATGACAGTGCTGACGACGCGCTCAGAAGCCGCTACGTAGACCAGCATGGGTTCTTTGTCGACGGGGGCGGCGAGTAGCGGTGCTGCGAGTAGCACCTTCTTGAGGTCGCGGAGCGCGTCGTCCGCCTCCTTGTCCCACTGGAAGGTGGGGTTCTTGCGCATCAGGCGGTATAGGGGCATCGCCTTTTCGCCCAGGCAGGGGATGAAGCGACTGAGAGCCGAAACTCGCCCGGCCAGCTTCTGGACGTTGCGCAGGCACTCGGGTTTGCCGATTCGAGCGATCATGTCGATCTTAGTGGGGTTCGCCTTGATCCCGCGCTTGGAGACGATGTAGCCTAGTAGTTGCCCTGCTGGTACACCGAAGGTGCATTTTCCTGGGTTTAGCTTTATCTTGTATTTCCGCAGGTTGGCGAATGTTTCTACCAGGTCGGCGAGTAGGTCGCCCTGGAGAGCGGACTTCACTACCACGTCATCGATGTAGACGTGGATATTGCGGCTAATTTGGCTCGCAAGGCATTCCTGCATGCACCGCTGGTAGGTCGCCCCGGCGTTCTTGAGGCCGAAGGTCATGGCGGTGTAGCATAAGGATCCAAATGGCGTGATGAACGCCGTCTTTTCCTCGTCCTCGATAGCCATTTTGATCTGGTTGTACCCAGAGTAGGCGTCGAGGAAACACAGCGACTCCGATCCCGCGGTGGAGCCCCAAGGTGGGCGCCACTGTCGTGGGAATGCCCACGGCAGACGCTGCAATCGGCAGCGAGTAGTAGAACGAAGGGCAAGGGCGGCCAACCATTTGCGGTGCCAGATAAGGGCGGAGACACAGGGTTTTACCCAGGTTCGCCCCCCCGGAGGGTAAAGACCTACTCCTGCTAGATTGTATTATGATGGAAGTACAATGAGGCGAGCTCGACGGCTAGGCGGCGAGTCGCTTGGGTGGATGATGGAACGTATCCTCTACACGCCCTGTAGGGAGGTTTATATAGACTCAACCCCCCTAGGTGATGGGGGAATACCAATCGGGGTATACCCACGAAGCGGATTCACCAACTGGATCGAGCCGACTGGAACCTAGCCCCGAGCGGATCGACTCGCCCAATATGGAGACTGGTGCATGCTGTACCCAGGCGACTGGTGCCGACTGGAGGCCCAAGACGGCGACTCCAATACAAAGCCCATTAGTGCACTTGTAAACCCTAGGTGGCTGCATATATAAAGCCACCAGGGGCACCCCCACGGGGTATCTTCTCCCACAATAGATTAGACTTAGTCTCTCCCTCCGCCTACGGCGGCTCCCATGTAGACCAATCTATGATCATATACTGGATTGATAGCAGGACGTAGCAATCCTCCACCGAGGGGACGTGAACCTGGGTACATCGTGTGCCAATCTCGCTCCCGGATTCTCCTACGTCGCCTTGCTCCCTCTACATAAGCTACCCCCAGTAGCATCTGCCGTGCAATACCACGACAGTTGGCGCCCACCGTGGGGCTAGCGATGCTTGGAGGGTGATAATCCGGGCGGGATCCCTCGCCATTAACGTCGATCGGATCACATCCAGTTTTGTCCGATCGCCGTCCGGTGCGTCTCCCTGATAAAGCTCGGTCGTGCTAGCATGCGCGGCCTGCTAGTTCTCCACGACAGCTGAGTTCTTAATTCAATCCCATCTTGCGTTATTCACTTCTCCAATTGATATTTTATTTAGATCTAACTTTTACTCGTTTGTTTTAAAATACATGTGCCGCATGACGTCAATTGGCGAGACGCATTCGCCTCAGAATCATCTGTCCGAGGTTATGCAATTATCTTCTACCAACTCGCCACACTCGCAGACTCGCCATCGTGAAACAGCTAAGTTTCTTTACACTCGTATATGCATCTCCATTCATTCTCCAAAGCCGACCATGCAGTCGCATTTGACCCTTTTAGGGACCAAAATCATACTTGGGATCGGTTTCAGTTTTGTCTGCTCACGTCCGTCGAAGTAGTGAGGCTGGGTACCAAAAGGCCGACCTTGTCTCCGGGTTCAACAGTCTGGCATCGCGTCCCTGTTACCCGGCAAGTGTTTGATGCTGGAGGTCTTCCTACTCATGAAAAGACACGCATAAACCTTACATACTGTCCATCGATCCACATAACAAAAGTGCATTTTATTTCAACGTCTACAATTCGCACGTCTTACAATTGTTCAATATATTATGCAAGTACATCTTAATACAATTGTATTTTTTCTCCTTCTTAGCAAAATGGTCTGGTGTCTTTCTCGCCACTCCGCGCTCGGGGATTCGGCGCTCGCGGTCGCTCGGCCTCGTCGCTCGCCGCGCTCGGGGACTCGACGCGCTATAGACAGCACCACTCGCCGGTCGCCCGACCTCGCCACTCGCCGCGCTCGGGGGATCGGTGCTCGCCGGTCGCTCGACCTCGCCACTCACCGCGCTCGAGGGCTCGACGCTCGCCAGTCGCCTGACCTCGGCACTCGCCGCGCTCGGGGACTCGTCACTCTCCGTGCTCGGGGACTCGGCACCCGTCGGTCGCTCGGCCTCGACGCTCGCCGGTCGCTCGCCTCATCACTTGCCGCGCTCGGGGACTCGGCACTCGTCGGTCGCTCGACCTCGCCGCTCGCCGCGCTTGGGGGCTCAACGCTCGCCGGTCGCTCGACCTCGTCCCTCGCCGCGCTCGGGGAGTCGACGCCCGTCGGTCGCTCGACCTCGTCACTCGCCGCACTCGGGGACTCGGTGCTCGCCGGTCGCTCGACCTCGCCGCTCACCACGCTCGGGGACTCGTCACTCTCCGTGCTCGGGGCTCAACGCTCGCCGGTCGCTTGACCTTGCCCCTCGCCGTTCTCGGGGACTCGGCGCCCGTCGGTAACTCGACCTCGCCACTCGGCACATTACAAACAGCGTCGCTCGCCGGTCGCTCGGCAGCAACTACTACTATTTTCAGAATATGCATCTCTAAAGAGCCTCAAGTCGCCTCTACAAGCCAACTCGAGCCTCGGGGACTACTCCTAGGCATGCTGCGTGTACGCGTGGTTCCGCGACCACGGCTCGCCCTCGTCGACTTGCCACCGCAAACTCTCCACTCGCGTACTCTCCACGCTCTGGGACTCTCCACCGCAGACTCGCTCTCGCGTACTCAACACGCTCGGGGACTCGACGCGCTCCAGACAGCGGCCCTCGCCGGTCTCTCGACCTCGCCACTCGCCACCGCGGACTTGCCCTCGCGTACTCAACACGCTCAGGGACTCACCATCGTGGACTCGCCCTCGCATACTCTACACGCTCAGGGACTCTCCACCACGGACTCGCCCTCGCGTACTCAACACGCTCGGGGACTCGCCACCGCGGACTCGCCCTCGCGTACTCAACGCGCTCGGGGACTCGCCATCGCGGACTCGCCCTCGCGTACTCAACACGCTCGGGGACTCGCCACCGCGGACTCGCCCTCGCGTACTCGACATGTTCGGGGACTCTCCACCGCGGACTCGCCCTCGTGTACTCAACACGCTCGGGGACTCGCCATCGCGGACTCGCCCTCGCGTACTCAACGCGCTCGAGGACTCGGCACGCTACAGACAGCGCCACTCGTCGGTCGCTCGACCTCGCCACTCGGCGCGCTCGGGGACTCGGCACTCGCCGGTCGCTCGACCTCGCCACTCTCCATGCTCGGGGACTCGTCGCTCTCCACGTTCGGGGACTCGCAACAACTGGCAGCTTCACCGACACCCTGCGTCTTTCGCCAACTAGCCATCACCGACTGGCTCACGCCGACCGCCTCCCGCTTGACAGTTCTTTTCTCTATTCAGGAGCTCGTCGCCGATTCGCCACGACCCATCGTCAAGACTCTTCGCGTCCTGCCTCAAGCCCGCGTTGAATCGACAACGCGCTCGGGGACTACTGATGGGGGAATACCAATCGGGGTATACCCACGAAGCGGATTCACCAGTTGGATCGAGCCGACTAGAACCTATCCCCGAGCGGGTCGAATCGTCCAATATGGCGACTGACGCATGTTGCACCCAGGCGACTGGCGCCGACTGGAGGCCCAAGACGGCGACTCCAATATAAAGCCCATTAGTGCACTTGTAAACCCTAGGTGGCTGCATATATAAAGCCACCAGGGGTACCTCCACGGGGTATCTTCTCCCACAATAGATTAGACTTAGTCTCTCCCTCCGCCTACGGCGGCTCCCATGTAAACCAATCTATGATCATATACTGGATTGATAGCAGGACGTAGCGATCCTCCACTGAGGGGACGTGAACCTGGGTACATCGTGTGCCAATCTCGCTCCCGGATTCTCCTACGTCGCCTTGCTCCCTCTATGTAAGCTACCCCCAGTAGCATCTGCCGTGCAATACCACGACACTAGGGTTTACATATCTCAACCGAATCAGTTAAGGCTTCAGCACTCGTTTAACCTAATCCGACTGGGCCTATCTACTCTCCTGGGCCTTCAGCTTCCAGTCGCTTGGATCCACGCCAGGCCTTAATCCAGTCGCCGTCCCGCAGGCCCACTCGACAGTTCCTGAACCAGTCGGAAACGTCCTGCTGGGTATACCCCAGTAGCCATATCCCCATCACTAAAACTAAAAGAAGAAAAGAATGCTGAAAAGAGGGAATTCATCCTTAAAACTGTATCAAAAGAATTCCATGATGTTGCTAGGGAAGCCAAAAAGGTCTTTGAGCGTTTCAATATGCTAGGCGCAAGTGTAGATGTTGTGGTATTTCTGACGAAACAAAGCCTAGAGAAGAATTTAAGATACCCATACCTTTTAAGCTTGTTGGAATGCATGAAGCCTTTGAAAAGAATTTTGATTGGATTGCTCGTGAAAATCTTTTTGATGAAAGTAGTATACCAAAGAGAGATGAGAAGGGATCCTCCAAAACCATTTGGATGATATACCTTTCATTTTTGAAGATTTTGCAAGTATGAATGTTAATGCTTCTTCATTTGAAAATACTTGATTCTTCTTGCTTCTTGTGCCTAACTTAAAGGCGTTAAATAAAAGTACTTGTTAGGAGATAAACCAAGAGTTTCCTTGAGTATTGGAAATTTACGAATACATCCCCTAGTATGTTAGATAACTTTAATTAGTTCAACACTTTTTTATTTGAGCAACATACGATGTTCGAAAAAATCGGTTTCTACCTCCTAGTCTGTTTTGACAGATTTCTACCATTATTTGCATTTGCTTCTTATTGATTCCTTTTTGAGTTCTCTTTAGGTGAATTGAGCTTTTTTAAGGAGTTACTACAGTAGCTTGTGTTTTTAGTGAAAAGCCTTGCTATTCCAAAGCTTTGCCAGAGGTCTAATATCTTTTGAATACACTAATGTTGCTAATGAAGATTGTGTGAAGTTTTGTATGAAGGAAAAATTTCAGGTGTAAAGAGAGAATGATGCAATGAGATGAAGAATGGACAAAAGCTCAAGCTTGGGGATGCCACCATGGTGTCACCTCAAGAAATATCCAAGAGGTATAAGCGTCGAAGCTTGGGGATGCCCATGGTATCCCCTTCTTCATCAATAAAAAGCTCAGGTCTGTCTATACACTTCGTTTTATTGTTTCATGCACAATTGTGTTGTTCTTGGAGCGTTTTAGTTTTCGTTTGCTTTTCTTAGGTTGTTTAGTTTGCTTGAATAAATTAGTTTGGACCCCCCGTTCTCGCTGTGTTGTTTTGCAAATAAGTTTGCTTGGTGTTGGAAAGGAGTAGTAAGTTCTTGCTTGTAAGTGCAAGAGGAGCTTGCATTGACTGTGACTTAGACTTTAGCATGACATGCTAGGTGTTGTTTTGGAATTATGCTTAGTGATTATTGCTATAGCATGTCTTGTTCCAAACAATTGGGATTGCTTAGTGTGTGTTGAAGAAATTATGTGTTATTTTAGCATGCAAAAGCATAATATTGTGGTATTCTCCTTTGATGCTTTGCTTGGGTTGACTTGGCACATGCTTACACCATGTTATGAATATGACAAGTCACCATTAGCATCTATGATCATTTATTCCTTGACTTGTAGTACCACTCTTTGCTTTGATTAGTATGCTTTGTTGCACTGCATGATTATGGCCATTATTGCTCTTTTAGTTGGTTGCTCCCAGTCTTTTCCTAGCCTCCACTTGTATGAGTAAGTTCTACTCATGCCTCCAACTCCCAAGAAACCAAGTTATTCCAAAGTGTCCACTATAAATTCCTATGCATGGTGTGTTACACCATTCCAAGTATATTCTTGTTTTCAGCTATCTTCCAATTAAAAACTATTTTGTTATGTGGAAACTTAGTGATTAAAGCCCTCACGAACTTGATGGCACACTTTATTATTTGCCCCTAATAAACTTGAACCATTGTGACAACTTTGGTGTATATGCTTGCACTTATAAGTTGGAATTAGCAGAACCGTGCTGTCACGGGGAACGTTTTTAACATTGCACTTGTACTTTGTAGTTAGTTGATATCATGTTCTTTTGTCTATGGATGTCACCGGTGTGAAATAAAGAGGGAACTTGTAAGTCCATGGAGTTTGTATCTTGTGTTAGAGAAACGCCTGGGCCGCTATCCTAAGCCATGCCTAATCATGGTTGAAACTTGTAGCATCACCATAATGAGCTATCTATGAAGCATCCTCAATAAAAATCTATGTATATGGTAAATAAAAAGATTGCTGAGATGCTCATTGTCTGCTTGCCTTGTCATTTTGGTTATGGGAAAGCTCCTGTACCATGTGCAAGGGGTACCTCGTTGGCAGTTCTCAATGATATGCAAATACTTACAGTGACAAGAACTTACCTGGACCCAAAGTTGAGTATGCATGAGGTGTGTCCCTCGTATTCAAGGGACTTGAGATTGCCAACTTATACTTCGTCAAGCATATACTCCAGCTTTGCCACTTTAACCTTAACCACTTCAAGATGCTTATGATAGGGGCAATGAGGGCTGAAAGCTAACAAGTACCATGATTTTTGGAAGCTCTTTTTGAAACTTGTAATCCCTTCTTCCTTTACAAAAATGCCTTTCTTCCACCATTATTTGAGTATCCACCTTCTAACTTTAGGCACCATTAAGAGAACATAGTTGTCATTTTGTGTGCAGTGTTCCAAAGCTTATTAATTGATGCATATCGTGCTATTAATTGTTCTTGTGCTATTTGTTTCTAGTCACCCTTGTGAACTTTGCAGGTGTCCTATGCATCTATGTGCTACTCTATGAGGAAAAAGCTGATTGCCACTATGCTATGTTTTCTGCATGTGAAACAAACAAATGTTTTTCAATGCATGTTATTCATGATCTTTGTTTGTACCTTGCCATGTTGCATGCATAGTTACTATGTCCTATTGTTAGAACTCCATCTTTCATGCACATGTTTAGAGTTATTTGATCCCATCTTTCAATGCTTGCAAGTGGTTGGATCTTTATTGTGAGGGTGCATGTCACCTCAAAAATTATTCTGTTTGTCACTTACCTACTCGGGGACGAGCAGGAGTTAAGCTTGGGGATGTTGATACGTTGGAAACGTATCTATAATTTTTGATGATCCATGCTTGTTTAGTATCTACTTTGCCTTACTTGTCCACACTTTGAGGTGCTTTTTACATGTTTCCTGGTACTAACCTACTAACAAGTTGCAACAGTGCCAGATGCCTGTTTTCTGCTGTTTTTGGTTTCAGAAAAGTTAGTAAAGAAATATTCTCGGAATTGCACGGGACAAACGTCAAAGTCAATTACTTTACGTGGGGAACAAGAAGTCCAGAGGGGAGCCGGAGGGACGAGCCAGAGGGGCCACACCCTCCCAGGCGCGGCCACAGGTGGGCTCGCGCCTGGATAGGGTTTGGCACCCCTGGCCGCTGCCTCGGCCGCCCCCTTCGCCTATAATAAGCCCCCGATGCAGAAACCCTAAGTACCCGATAAAATATCCATGAAACCATCTATTACCTCCACCACCGTCGTCCCTAGATCAGGGGGATCTGAAGTTCTTCATGGCACCCTGCCGGAGGGGAGATCATCCCGGAGGCCTTCTCTCCGGTATTGTCAACACCCGGATTTTTCAATCCTAGATGCCTGTTATGCCATACATCGCAATCCCAGGATTACCATTTTTGCGAGACATAACAGAATTGGATACCATAGTACTTCATCCATTACAACGATACATAAGTTCTTACACAAATAGGGATCTCATGATCCAGTCCTTAATACAACATCAAGCAGCGGAATACGGCATAATAACGGTAGCGTAGGCGAGGCTCTATCTTCGGGGTCACAGGCAATGCTGACGATGGGAGATGATCCTAGTTGTCGTAACCGTCCTGGGGTCCATCCTCCAGGTACTCCTCTTCATAGTCTGGCCATGGGAATAGCCAGGGACAAAGCCATGAGTACTCTTTAAGTACTCGCAAACTACTACTAACAAGAAAGAGGGGTTTTTGGATAATAGGACACTAGGCTCTAGGGTTGTTTTGCAAAAGCCAGATTTATACTACTAAGTTTCAAAGCTGGTCACAATTTTATAACTCCTAAGTGGGATCTTGTATTTCCAGTCACAACTCTATTGTGGTCAAGTCAAAGTCTCAGGTCGTTCACAAGTCATTTTGAAAAGTCTGACGGGGGAACAGTATGGCCACTCCAACTGTCCATAACCGCGGACGCGGCTATTCGAATAGTTTGACACTCTGCAGAGATTGTACACTTTCACCACAACATTCGATACATCCGTCAGGAACAAATCCTGAATTCACCATACTCAGTATGCGGATAATCAATCCTAACCTTCCATTTACACTCCCTAGTATAAGCACCTCTCCTGTGAGTTTGGCCTCCCAACCATGACCACTGTCATCTTGGGTACTACACAGGTGCACAATCTTCACAAGGTAGCCTCAGCTCAGACCTTGGCCGTGAGGGAACTAATACTAAGGTATATAAGTTTCCAGTCAAGCCCTACCCAATATTCGGGTATTGTGGTTGTACGATAAAATTGGAATGGTATCGCATCCAGACAACCATCAGTTTTATAAAGGGCTAAGGCTCATGCCTCAACATTTTCATCACCAAAATCATCAAGTGTTTGGAAACACATGTCCAAAACATTTCAATAGAATGATCCATCATTCCAAGGTTTTCATAACCATTTTTCCACCAAGTATTCCCATCTAAAGTTGATCAAGTTTTATGCTTAGCACTAGCATCTACAGGTGGGGTAGTACTAATAGAGGGGTGGTAACTAGTGGAGTTGCAACTAAGTCCAACCTTATATCATAAGCTGATATCAAGGTTTCTAGCTTAGGCCAAATTTTAATGTTCTTTATGCAACCTTCAGCACAACTGTCTAGTCTATACCAAACTTCTTGGGTAGCCTCTAAGTAAACTTTGATAAGGAAATAGAGTAAAAAGCTTGCCATAAAACTAGGATTGGTTTAGCAAGTGGGTATGGTTACATACGCTTAGGGCATATAGTAATCATGTCACAAGCATGGGTTGGGGCAACAATAGGGTATCTTGCAAGTGTTAGCTTGCATCAATATCAGTATAAGCTTGCATAGTTACTAGCTTGCTCAATCAATTAGTAGTATTAGGCTTGCCTTGTGCAGAGCAGTGGTTGAAGTTCTCCTCGGCTTCCTCTTCGTAGTATCCTCCTTCTTCTTCGTAGCCTTGGTCGGTACTAGCGTCTATGAATAAATACGAGGTACACAATCACCAAACAATACTTAACTACTTGCAATCATCACACACAAGGGTCCTATAGATGATCTAGCATCATCTCTAACATTACAAGGTTAAGGATTGGTTTAAGTCTTCTTATTTTAGAAAAAGTAATTTCTACTCATTGAAGAACTACTTAAGATTTAATATTCTCCAAACTAAACATGGGATCATGTTGACACATGTCATCACCACATGTTGTAGTCCATGGGAATGTGATTTAAAGTGGTGTCACAATTTAACAAGGTTTTACCCTTTTATTTTAATTAATGAAAGTGGCTAGAAATGCTTATGAAGCATTCCTTTATTCCTTGAACATTATTTCTGCAAGTAACCTATATAAATTTTTATATATTCTGAAAGGTATGGTTGAAAGTGATTTTTGAGAGTTGGAATCAACTCAAAAGCTATTGTGGTTTAAATTTGAAAAATGTTTGAATGCAGAAAAGCTTCTGCCTTGTCATTTTTGCTAAGGGTGATCTACAAATCCAAATGACTTGAATCCAACGGGCTTGGATTAAGAATTCACAGACCTTTCCAACAAAATCGGTTTCATCTAATTTGGTGCACTAAATTGATCTGGGTTGATTTTTGAAGTTGGGTACTGAAGTGTGTTTGAATTTAAAAAGAAAAAGTTTAATTTGAAATGCTGGGCTGCGCGGGAAATTCTAACGGGCCGGCCTGCTAAGCGCAGTGCTCCCGCGGGCTGCTTAAGTGGGTGTCCCCACTCGTCAGTGACACGGGGCTGGGCGAAGAGGTATGGGGCAACGTGGTTCGTTAGATCTGGTTCTAATCCAACGGCTGAGGGTCATCGTCGATGCGAGACAGCTCCGGCGAGAACGAAACCTAGCGCGGCCAGTGAGGGGTGCTGGGGGCTCACCGGGGTACGGGCGAGGGTCGGCGATGCGGGCGAACGACGAAGTCGACGACGGCGAACCTCCTGGTACCGGTGGCTTCTCCTGGGGCGGCTCCAATCGCTGGCTCCTTTCTTCTCCGGCAGCGGCAGGCTCCGGTGAAATTCCGGCAGGGTGGTGCTCGCCTTGCTCTGAGAATGGTGTGGCACGATCAGTGAGGAGAGGGGAGTGAGATGGTGTGAAGAAATCGTGCGGGGGTGGCCTCTATTTATAGTCGAGCGAGGGGACCGTCGGGGCGCAAGGTGAGCTCGTCGGAGGCGATGTTACAGGCAGCTAATGGCATGGGCAAGGGTAGGGGACGGTGCTGTGTCTCCTGGCGATGCTCAACGACATGGTCGCGAGTGATGGGGCGGTGTGGTTTGGTCTGGAACGGTCGGTGCTCTGCGTGGCAGAGGCGGCGTTCTCGACGGCGGGCGGTGGCTGTATGGCGCGGGGCGTTAAACGGGGATGTCTGGCGGTCTCCTGGGTCGGTGGTGATCGTGTGTGCGCGCGGTGAGGGCGGCGCACGGTCTGTGGGTGGTGGTCGAGGGTGGCGCTCTGGCGCACGCTCGACATGGTCTGGGCGTGTCTTGCGCGCGTGGTCCAGGGCTTGGCAACACTCGCGGCTGGGACAGGCAGTGGCGGTGGACGGTGGGCTGCCTCCCAGACATGCTGGCTAGGCTTGCTGCTGCTCCTAGCTTGCTGTCCACTTTGGGGTGACATGGGGTTGCTCGGCTGTTCACCATTAATGGGAATGGCAAGCTCACAGGGTGCTAGTGTTGGGCTAATCTTTCTAGATGATCTACTGAGGTGTGTGAGAGCCGACTAGGGAACAAGTTAGGCAAGAATCACTGCACACTATAGTGTTTTGTGTTTTGTTTGATTTGTGTCTGCAACCTGTTTGATGAAATGGCCGCATGAAATCAAGTTTTGAATTTTGAAATGATTTTTGGTGGGTTTGCTAGATTGGTTCTGGTGAGTCTGCAGATGCTTGGGTTTTGAAAATTGAGCTTGTTTAAGTGGGTTTTGAAAAAGTGGGATCTTCCCATATGAAGAAGATTCAATTTTGAGTTATCATTTAAACTATGCATTTGAAAGTTTCTGGATGATCACAAGGTGGGCCTTGATACTTTGTTATGAGTACATTCAAGGGGTGCAAAGATCCAGAAAAGTTTCTGTTAGGTTTTGAAAGTTTGAGACAGCCAAAGTAGGCATGGGAGTTAAATTGGTCAAAATGACCATTCACTTAATATATTGGTTTTGACTTATTTTCCTTTAGGAAAAGTGTGGGGAATGTTTTAGATGATGTTCTTTTCACCTAAGAAACATTTTACAAGCAATGGATCACACAAACAAAGTGGTTTTAAAGAATTTCAAAATTCATGCATACACATAGACATGCTTTCATGAATTGATTTAGAAAAGTTTTTGTTAACCCTAAACTTTAGGATTAGTGTTTTGTTGATCTAAGTTTGATATTTTTGGGATGTTACAAACCATCCCCCCTTAAACAAAATCTCGTCCCGAGATTTGAAAAAGGACGAAAAGATTACCTAGGATTTGAAGAGATCTGGAAACTCCGTCCTGATGTGATCTTCGCGTTCCCAGGTAGCTTCCTCTTCTGTGTGGTTGCTCCACTGAATCTTGAGAAACTTGATGCTTCGGGTTCTGGTCGTTCGAAAAGCTTCTTCCAATATACGGATGGGTACTTCAGGATAGGTCAGGTCATCATTGATCTCTATGGTCCTATGATCGATATTCTTGAACACTTCGGTCTTCTCGGGGACTTCGAGACATTTGCGAAGTAACGAGATATGGAACACATTGTGCACTGCTGACATCTCTTCTGGTAGCTCGAGTTGATACGATACTTCTCCTCGACGGTTCAAGATTTTGAAAGGTCCGATATATCTAGGGGCTAACTTTCCTTTGAGTTGGAAACGTTGCATTCCCTTCAATGGCGACACTTTCAGGTAAACAAAGTCTCCAATGTTAAAGGCGAGGTCTCGACGTCTCTTGTCGGCGTAACTCTTTTGTCGGGATTGGGGTGTCTTGAGGTTCTCTCGAATCTTGTGAACCTTCTCTTCTGCTTCTCGTAGGATGTCGGGTCCAAAAATTTGACTCTCTCCTACTTCCGACCAGTTCAAAGGGATGCGGCACTTCCTTCCGTACATGAATTCAAATGGGGCCATTTGCAAACTGGCTTGGTAACTATTGTTGTAGGAAAATTCTGCAAACGGTAGACAGTCTTCCCACTTGGATCCATACTCTAGCACACATGCTCTAAGCATATCTTCGAGTATTTGGTTTACTCGCTCCGTTTGTCCATCGGTCTGAGGGTGATACGCGGTACTGAAATCTAGGCGGGTTCCTAAACCTTCCTGGACCTTCTTCCAGAATCTCGAGGTAAACTGAGTTCCTCGATCCGATACGATATTCTTGGGGACTCCGTGCAAACTAACGATCCTAGAGATATACAACTCTGCTAGCTTCGAACTCTGATAGGTGGTTTTAACGGGCAAGAAATGGGCGACTTTGGACAATCTGTCCACTATGACCCAAATAGAGTCATTTCCCCTACTAGAAGTAGGTAGTCCAGTGATAAAGTCCATTCCTACAGAATCCCATTTCCATTCCGGAATTTTCAAAGGTTGCAACAATCCAGCGGGTCTTTGATGTCCTGCCTTGACTCGCTGACATATATCACACTTGGCGATATAGCTTCCGATTTCTCTCTTCATCTTATGCCACCAAAATTGCTCTTTCAAATCTTGATACATCTTAGTTCCTCCTGGATGGATAGAATAATGAGTATCATGGGCCTCCTTCAAGATAACTTCTTTTAACTCGGAATCTGCTGGTACACAAAGGCGTCCTTTTTACCACAAAACTCCTTCTTCGTCCTCGGTGAATCCGGGTACTTTGCCTGTACCGATACGACGTTTAATTCCGTCGATACTAGCATTTCCTTTCTGCGCCTCTTTAACCTGACTGATCAGAGTGGGCTGAAGTTCTATGCTAGCCAAAAATCCTTCACTTACTAATTCTAGTCGAAAATCTTCCATCTCCTTGTGCAAACTTGGTTGCTCCTTCAAAATCATGGAGTTCAAGCGGCACGGCAATCTGCTAAGGGCATCGGCTACTACGTTGGCTTTTCCAGGGTGATAATGAATGTCCAGGTCGTAATCCTTGATTAGCTCAATCCATCTTCTCTGCCTCATATTCAGCTCTTTCTGAGTGAATATATACTTTAGGCTCTTGTGATCCGAATAAATCTCACAACGGTTTCCCATAAGGTAATGTCTCCATGTCTTCAGGGCTAGAACTACGGCTGCGAGTTCGAGGTCATGGGTTGGATAATTTTGTTCATGCTGCTTCAATTGTCGCGATAGATAGGATATAACTTGGCCTTCTTGCATTAGCACACATCCAAGACCAATCTTGGATGCGTCACAATACACATCGAATGGCTTCGTGATATCCGGCATGATCAAGATTGGGGCGGAAATCAATCTCCTTTTGAGTTCTTGGAAACTCGCTTCACACTTGTCCGTCCATTCAAACTTCTTGTCCTTCTTCAGCAATTGGGTCATGGGTCGGGCGATACTAGAGAATCCTTCTACGAATTTGCGGTAATATCCCGCCAATCCGAGAAAAGCACGAACTTGGGTTTGAGTGGTTGGGGCTTGCCAATCTTCTACATCTTTCACTTTGGCAGGGTCAACGGCAATTCCTCCGGCTGATACAATGTGACCGAGGAATCCTACTTCCTGTAACCAGAATTCACATTTGCTAAATTTTGCATACAGCTGATGCTCTCTAAGGGTTCCAAGAATGGTCCTTAGGTGTAGCTCATGTTCTTCTTCCGATTTGGAATAAATCAGAATGTCATCGATGAAAACAACGACAAACTTATCCAGGAAGTCCATAAAAATCTTATTCATGAGGTTCATGAAATAAGCGGGGGCATTGGTTAATCCAAAAGACATGACTGTATACTCATACAACCCATATCTGGTGGTAAAGGCAGTCTTTGGAATATCCTCTGCACGAATTTTGAGTTGATGATAACCAGTTCTAAGATCAATCTTAGAAAACACCTGGGCACCGGTCAACTGATCAAACAAATCCTCTATCTTGGGCAAGGGATACTTGTTCTTGATGGTGACATCATTCAACTTTCGATAATCCGTTCACAAACGGTTACCTCCATCCTTCTTGTCCACAAATAAGACAGGTGACCTCCATGGGGACGCACTTGGTTGAATCAATCCGATTTCTAACATGGAATCCAGTTGCTTCTTCAGTTCTTCTAGTTCTGACGGGTTCATACTATAGGGTCTCTGGGCTATAGGTCCTGTTCCGGGGATTAGTTCGATGATAAACTCGATATCCCTATCTGGGGGCATACCGGGCAAAACATCTGGAAATACATCGGGGTATTCACAGACTATCCGAACTTGGTCGATGGTAGGTTGGGCTAGACTCTTGTTACACTTGAATTGGCGAGGTAAGGTTTCCGATATATGCTCGACTAATATTCCGGCGGTACTAGTCATGGTAATGGCTTTCTTGGCACAGTCAATCATTCCTTTATGTTTAGACATCCAATCCATTCCTAGTACTACTTCCAAACCTTTAGTTCCGAGTACTATTAGATTAGCATAAAAATCTATGCCATGGATTCGGATAGGGACGGCTTTGCAAATTTGCCTAGCCTTGGTGGTTGATCCGGGAATTTGTACAATCATCACATGCTTCAGTTTGGTTGGTTGGATTTTACTAGTGCATGCAAATTCTTCGGTGACAAATGAATGCGATGCACCAGAATCAAACAACACTCTTGCGAGTACTGAATTAACATAAAACATACCCAACACGACGTCTGGCGCTTCCTGAGCTTCTTCAGCATGCATGAGAAAAAGGCGGCCATTACGGTTGAGTGAATTTCCGGGGGCAAATCTTCTCCCTGGCTGGACACGACGCTGCGGCTGGGCTGGGACATTGGTATTAGGGGCTGTAGCGTTCTTCTTGTTGGGGCACTCGTTGGAATAGTGGCCTTTATTTCCACAATCATAACAGGTCACTTGGGACTTGTCCTTGGCTGCGACAGACACAACATTGCTTCCAGTCCTCGGGGCAGCATTGGGGTTGACGGTAGCATGGTTGGTGTTGACTTGGGTGGGGCACGGTTGAAAGGGCTAGAATTGCCGGGGTTGTTGTGATTTCCTCCGGGTCTAGGGTTTCCACGGTTGGGATAGTTCGGATGGGTCATAGGGGGTCTGTTGGTTCTTGGGGCAAATCCTGGAGATGGGTTGGGGCGATACTTTGGGGTCTGATGGGTTCCTGGTTGATGCATCATGCGACGCTTGCGGTTCTCATTGGCCTGATTGATCTTTCCTTCCATCTGGATAGCGGAGTCGACAAGGGCTTCGATATCAGCAAAGGGAATATTGACTAATACTGTCTGCATCTCGTCATGCAGACCATTCAGGAATCTTTCTTTCTTCTTGGCTTCGGTGTCTATCTCATCTGGGGCGTACCTAGCTAATGACAAAAATTTGTCACGGTATTCCACTACTGTCATCCTTCCTTGCTTCAGTTCTCTGAACTCGTCTCTCATTCTCTTGATCAAACCTGGCGGCACATGGGTTCTGCTAAACTTGACCTTGAATTCCTCCCAGGTCATCATTTGGCCTCCGGTCATTGCACGAACACTGTTCCACCATGCCTTGGCATCTCCGGCTAGATAATGAGTGGCGAACAAGACTTTCTCGTTGGCTTCTACTCCGGCTACTTCTAAGTTATTCTCCATGGTTTGCAGCCAATCATCGGCGTCTAGGGGTTCTTCTGACTTGGTGAAAACGGGTGGGTTGGTATTCTGGAAGTTCTTGAGCTTAGATCCGTGGTTGTCCTGATTTCCATGACCTTGGTTGTTGTGGGCTAGCTGGGCTATCTGTTGCAGAGTAGCTAGGTTGGCTTGCCGTTCCGCTCGTTCAGCTTCGCGGTTAGAAGTCAACATTTGCAGGATCTGCAACATTGGGTCCGGGGTTGAACCACTTCCTCCACGTGGCATCTGAGGATTGATATAGATAATGAGAAAAGAGGGAAATTTCTAAGGTTTTGGGTCTTTGAAAAGTTTTTTAGAGTTGACTCAAGTTTTCTAGCAACTTGCTTTTTCATTCATTCACTCATAGCACACAGTACAACACACACCACAACAAGCAAAACAGATGGTTTTAAGAACCATTCTGGGAACTACGATACAGTGGGACCGACTACTACTCGCTACGCTAGTGCTCAGTGCTACTACTGCTTGGAGTCTGTGGCTTCATCATCTTCCGCATCATCGATGAAGGCGAAATCATCCTCATCGGTGAAGAAGTCCATGGTCTGGTCCTCCAGAAAATCATCGTCATCGCTGAGATAGGAGTAAGGGTCTCCACGAAGATCTTCTCCGTCATTTTCCCTTTCCTCTAACTGCATGTCTCTCTCATGGATGGTCTCTTCCAGAGCTGAGATACGATGGCGAAGACGGGAAATAATGCGCTCCTTCTTGTCGAGCTGACGGCGGCGAGACTTGCGATCCTTTGCTAGCATGGCGATGGTCTGATCCTTCGTCTTGATGATGGCAGACTTGTGGTTACAATAGTCACGACAGTTGTCCAGTTCCTGCTGACGATCATACATCATGAAGCTAAGGTGGTCCAATTGAGTCTTCAGCTCGGGGTGGTATGGGGCTTCCAGTGGTTGACCATTTGCATCACGTCTTGGGCAAAACTCAAAGCGAGTACCCTTGATCTGATTGATGCTCTGCCCACACAGATGGGAAAGAGCTTCCTGCATTGCTCGGGCAAGTCCATCAAGCCAGTTGTTTTCCCTCAAGGTAAACTGAATTTCCTCCGCAGTGGGAGGTTTAATCTTTCCTCGGAGACTTGCAACTATTAGCCACTGTAGATCTTCCCCCCCTTGATCATTGAGCTGAGCTCCGAAGAACTCGGGATGCGGGCGCTCCAAAAGTTCCGAAAGCTGATCCAGATCCCTCTCAAAGATAAGGTCTCCTCCATTTCCGAGTTGGTAAAACTTGCTGTACTTCACGTCCATCTATAAAAATAGAGGAGGAGTAGTTTAGCAAAGTGATCAAGTGTGTCAAAATTTTATATATTTTGCAAGAGTTTTTGAGGTACATGAGGTTTATTAAAGAATTTAAGAGGTAAGAATGAGAATAAGTTTTCGTAAATAGTTTTGTTTCTGAGTATTGAAACTAAGTTTTTGGTTTAGCGTCCAATCTAACTAGGGTCTCCTATGGTCAGGATGGCTCTGATACCAACTTGTCAACACCCGGATTTTTCAATCCTAGATGCCTGTTATGCCATACATCGCAATCCCAGGATTACCATTTTTGCGAGACATAACAGAATTGGATACCATAGTACTTCATCCATTACAACGATACATAAGTTCTTACACAAATAGGGATCTCATGATCCAGTCCTTAATACAACATCAAGCAGCGGAATACGGCATAATAACGGTAGCGTAGGCGAGGCTCCATCTTCGGGGTCACAGGCAATGCTGACGATGGGAGATGATCCTAGTTGTCGTAACCGTCCTGGGGTCCATCCTCCAGGTACTCCTCTTCATAGTCTGGCCATGGGAATAGCCAGGGACAAAGCCATGAGTACTCTTTAAGTACTCGCAAACTACTACTAACAAGAAAGAGGGGTTTTTGGATAATAGGACACTAGGCTCTAGGGTTGTTTTGCAAAAGCCAGATTTATACTACTAAGTTTCAAAGCTGGTCACAATTTTATAACTCCTAAGTGGGATCTTGTATTTCCAGTCACAACTCTATTGTGGTCAAGTCAAAGTCTCAGGTCGTTCACAAGTCATTTTGAAAAGTCTGACGGGGGAACAGTATGGCCACTCCCACTGTCCATAACCGCGGACGCGGCTATTCGAATAGTTTGACACTCTGCAGAGATTGTACACTTTCACCACAACATTCGATACATCCGTCAGGAACAAATCCTGAATTCACCATACTCAGTATGCAGATAATCAATCCTAACCTTCCATTTACACTCCCTAGTATAAGCACCTCTCCTGTGAGTTTGGCCTCCCAACCATGACCACTGTCATCTTGGGTACTGCACAGGTGGACAATCTTCACAAGGTAGCCTCAGCTCAGACCTTGGCCGTGAGGGAACTAATACTAAGGTATATAAGTTTCCAGTCAAGCCCTACCCAATATTCGGGTATTGTGGTTGTACGATAAAATTGGAATGGTATCGCATCCAGACAACCATCAGTTTTATAAAGGGCTAAGGCTCATGCCTCAACATTTTCATCACCAAAATCATCAAGTGTTTGGAAACACATGTCCAAAACATTTCAATAGAATGATCCATCATTCCAAGGTTTTCATAACCATTTTTCCACCAAGTATTCCCATCTAAAGTTGATCAAGTTTTATGCTTAGCACTAGCATCTACAGGTGGGGTAGTACTAATAGAGGGGTGGTAACTAGTGGAGTTGCCACTAAGTCCAACCTTATATCATAAGCTGATATCAAGGTTTCTAGCTTAGGCCAAATTTTAATGTTCTTTATGCAACCTTCAGCACAACTGTCTAGTCTCTACCAAACTTCTTGGGTAGCCTCTAAGTAAACTTTGATAAGGAAATAGAGTAAAAAACTTGCCATAAAACTAGGATTGGTTTAGCAAGTGGGTATGGTTACATACGCTTAGGGCATATAGTAATCATGTCACAAGCATGGGTTGTGGCAACAATAGGGTATCTTGCAAGTGTTAGCTTGCATCAATATCAGTATAAGCTTGCATAGTTACTAGCTTGCTCAATCAACTAGTAGTATTAGGCTTGCCTTGTGCAGAGCAGTGGTTGAAGTTCTCCTCGGCTTCCTCTTCGTAGTATCCTCCTTCTTCTTCGTAGCCTTGGTCGGTACTAGCGTCTATGAATAAATATGAGGTACACAATCACCAAACAATACTTAACTACTTGCAATCATCACACACAAGGGTCCTATAGATGATCTAGCATCATCTCTAACATTACAAGGTTAAGGATTGGTTTAAGTCTTCTTATTTTAGAAAAAGTAATTTCTACTCATTGAAGAACTACTTAAGATTTAATATTCTCCAAACTAAACATGGGATCATGTTGACACATGTCATCACCACATGTTGTAGTCCATGGGAATGTGATTTAAAGTGGTGTCACAATTTAACAAGGTTTTACCCTTTTATTTTAATTAATTAAAGTGGCTAGAAATGCTTATGAAGCATTCCTTTATTCCTTGAACATTATTTCTGCAAGTAACCTATATATATTTTTATATATTCTGAAAGGTATGGTTGAAAGTGATTTTTGAGAGTTGGAATCAACTCAAAAGCTATTGTGGTTTAAATTTGAAAAATGTTTGAATGCAGAAAAGCTTCTGCCTTGTCATTTTTGCTAAGGGTGATCTACAAATCCAAATGACTTGAATCTAACGGGCTTGGATTAAGCATTCACAGACCTTTCCAACAAAATTGGTTTCATCTAATTTGGTGCACTAAATTGATCTGGGTTGATTTTTGAAGTTGGGTACTGAAGTGTGTTTGAATTTAAAAAGAAAAAGTTTAATTTGAAATGCTGGGCTGCGCGGGAAATTCTAACGGGCCGGCCTGCTAAGCGCAGTGCTCCCGCGGGCTGCTTAAGTGGGTGTCCCCACTCGTCAGTGACACGGGGCTGGGCGAAGCGGTATGGGGCAACGTGGTTCGTTAGATCTGGTTCTAATCCAACGGCTGAGGGTCATCGTCGATGCGAGACAGCTCCGGCGAGAACGAAACCTAGCGCGGCCAGTGAGGGGTGCTGGGGGCTCACCGGGGTACGGGCGAGGGTCGGCGATGCGGGCGAACGACGAAGTCGACGACGGCGAACCTCCTGGTACCGGTGGCTTCTCCTGGGGCGGCTCCAATCGCTGGCTCCTTTATTCTCCGGCAGCGGCAGGCTCCGGTGAAATTCCGGCAGGGTGGTGCTCGCCTTGCTCTGAGAATGGTGTGGCACGATCAGTGAGGAGAGGGGAGTGAGATGGTGTGAAGAAATCGTGCGGGGGTGGCCTCTATTTATAGTCGAGCGAGGGGACCGTCGGGGCGCAAGGTGAGCTCGTCGGAGGCGATGTTACAGGCAGCTAATGGCATGGGCAAGGGTAGGGGACGGTGCTGTGTCTCCTGGCTATGCTCAACGACATGGTTGCGAGTGATGGGGCGGTGTGGTTTGGTCTGGAACGGGCGGTGCTCTGCGCGGCAGAGGCGGCGTTCTCGACGGCGGGCGGTGGCTGTATGGCGCGGGGCGTTAAACGGGGATGTCTGGCGGTCTCCTGGGTCGGTGGTGATCGTGTGTGCGCGCGGTGAGGGCGGCGCACGGTCTGTGGGTGGTGGTCGAGGGTGGCGCTCTGGCGCACGCTCGGCATGGTCTAGGCGTGTCTTGCGCGCGTGGTCCAGGGCTTGGCAACGCTCGCGGCTGGGACAGGCAGTGGCGGTGGACGGTGGGCTGCCTCCCAGACATGCTGGCTAGGCTTGCTGCTGCTCCTAGCTTGCTGTCCACTTTGGGGTGACATGGGGTTGCTCGGCTGTTCACCATTAATGGGAATGGCAAGCTCACAGGGTGCTAGTGTTGGGCTAATCTTTCTAGATGATCTACTGAGGTGTGTGAGAGCCGACTAGGGAACAAGTTAGGCAAGAATCACTGCACACTATAGTGTTTTGTGTTTTGTTTGATTTGTGTCTGCAACCTGTTTGATGAAATGGCCGCATGAAATCAAGTTTTGAATTTTGAAATGATTTTTGGTGGGTTTGCTAGATTGGTTCTGGTGAGTCTGCAGATGCTTGGGTTTTGAAAATTGAGCTTGTTTAAGTGGGTTTTGAAAAAGTGGGATCTTCCCATATGAAGAAGATTCAATTTTGAGTTGTCATTTAAACTATGCATTTGAAAGTTTCTGGATGATCACAAGGTGGGCCTTGATACTTTGTTATGAGTACATTCAAGGGGTGCAAAGATCCAGAAAAGTTTCTGTTAGGTTTTGAAAGTTTGAGACAGCCAAAGTAGGCATGGGAGTTAAATTGGTCAAAATGACCATTCACTTAATATATTGGTTTTGACTTATTTTCCTTTAGGAAAAGTGTGGGGAATGTTTTAGATGATGTTCTTTTCACCTAAGAAACATTTTACAAGCAATGGATCACACAAACAAAGTGGTTTTAAAGAATTTCAAAATTCATGCATACACATAGACATGCTTTCATGAATTGATTTAGAAAAGTTTTTGTTAACCCTAAACTTTAGGATTAGTGTTTTGTTGATCTAAGTTTGATATTTTTGGGATGTTACAGGTATGATGCGTGAGTAGTTCCACCTTGGACTATAGGTCCATGTAGTAGCTAGATGGCAGTATCTCCTCCTTTTTGCTTTCATGTATAGATCTTGTGAGCTCCATTCATGATAAAGATCTAATCTATTTGTAATCATGCATGTTGTGTTTGTGGGGATCCGATGGATATTGAGATTATTATGTTGGTTTGATAAATGGTTTTATCTTTATGATTCTATTATGTCTGTGTTGTTTGTGATCTTGCATGCTCTCCGTTGTTAGTAGCTATCTTGGCCAAGTAGTTGCTAGTGACTCCAAGAGGGGGTATTTATGCTCGATAGTGGGTTCATGCCTCTAGTTTCCAAGGGAAGTGAAAGAAATCTCTTCGGTTGTAGATGTGTTGTTGCCATTAGGGAGAAAACAACGGTCTCTTGTTCATGGAACATATGGACTGTTTACCTTACACACTTTGCTTAAAGCTGTTGTCTGTTGCTTGCAACTTAATACTGGAGGGGGTTCGGATGATAACTTGAAGGTGGAATTCTAGTCATAGATGCAGTTGGATGGCGGTCTATGTATCTTGTTGTATTTCCCAATAGAATCTCATAGGATCTTTTTACTAGTAATTGCATTGTTATGCCTTGCTCAGTTCCTGTCAATTGCCCTACTGTAATTTGTTTACCCTTCATGCCATGTTGTTTATCTAAGGATAGCACCTCTAGTGAACTATGGACCCCGGTCCAATCCTTACCATTGATACATCTTCCACTGCTACTTGTTTACTTGTTGCAAACCATTACCTTCCACAGCATATGTTTAATCCTTTGTTACAGCAAACTGGTGAGCTTGACAACCTCACTAATTCGTTGGGGCAAAGTCTTGAGTTTGTGTTGTGCAGGTCTCCACGTTGCTTGCAACACCTATGTGACATTTCCTTCCTCCCACTGGTTCGATAACCTCGGTCTCAACTGAGGGAAAACTTGCTGCTGTGCTCTTCATACCTTGCTCTTGGGGTTTCGAACGAAGCGTCCCACGACAACACTAGGCACGCCATCATTCCCTAGAGGCCCCGCTGCCATGGGCTGGCTGGTGTAGAGGTCCCAACCTTTAATAAGATAGAGATCCCTGTGTTTACAATGCTAGTCCCTGGATCAATAGCTAGCATCCACAGTTTAAGATGTAATATCAAGAAACAAAGGTGATAATACAACTTTATAACCAGGAATAAAATAATTCATTACATCTTGCATAGCTCATTTGGCTATCTCATTACAATGTAGAAGAAATAATTATATAGCATGGAGTCCTTCATCTTCAAATTTCCACAGGAAATCATGTTGGTTGTAGACTTGTAATCCTAATCAACACACTTCACTAACATAAAACAAACCTGCAACATAATAAGTTACAACCACAAGGGTCAATACATTTGAATTGTATTGGCAAGTGATACTAGGGTAGTATAGTGGTATCTATCATCTATATGCATTTGGCTAAGTGGAGCTTAGGATTGCTTTGCTCAAAATAGATTTTCCTTATCATTTGAAAACACTAAGTTTTTGTTTGTCAAAATCACCCAAGGAACAACCAATGAATATTTGTTAACATTTACCCTTGTTTAACCACAAGCTTTTAACTTAGAAATTGGGATGAGGAGATTCTTGATAGCTTCCATGTCTTGATGCTCAAATTGTCCATTGAAGGGGACACGCCTAAGTACTTAGATTTTACTCTCTCGAGAGGTGGTGCACTTTCCCCACAAGACTCGACATGCATCGAGACAAGATATTTGAGAAGCCTTCCCTTAGACCAAAATGGACACGTTCCCAAACCTATCACCCCCTACCACCAACTGCCCATTTGGCTAAGTTATTGCAACCTATATGATCCAGGCAGAGCCCATATTGCCATGTGGCTGCACTAGAAGCTTCTTAACATATGGCATCTCAAATCCCTTTGTTCTTGGGTGGCTTTCCACAAGTGTGATACACAAGGTAGACCATATATATGGGACTTGTGTAACCACTCAACATAACCCAAACATACCATTCCACCCAGGTGATTCATTCACTTAGTTGTTTTTATTAAGCAAAAACACAAGTCAAAAGACTTAGCAAAATTTCATGGCATGAATATATTCCACCCTTGTTTGCTACTAGATAGGCTAAGCATGGAAATATAGTAAGTATATTAACTTAGAGAAAATTCTAACAATTCTACAACTATTGGTATTTCCCAATCACAGCATATAGATAATTAGCAAAAATTATCAAGCAAGCCCTATACAAAGTATCACTAATGTATAATCAAAATATTGGGACAAAAATATGAAGAACCACTTGAATTTTTAGTAGAGAATATAAGTTCACTCCTTGATCTTGCAATAGTCACACTCTTCAAAGTTCACTACGATTCAATCAAGCAAGCAAATATTCAAACTAACATTCTAACAATTCTCCACATTAAATGAATAAACAAGGCAATGCATGCAATAATGCAAAGGATTGTTTTATTTGGAAAGGTGGTTTATAATTGGCCATAAACATTTTAAAACACCTATTTGTCATTTATAAAAGTGGCAAAACCATTTGATACTAAGTTGGTGAAAATGGCCACTTTAAATTATTTTTGTTTTGATAGAAATGATTTAAATCAAAGTAATAATTTATAGTGTTATCCAAAATGTTTTTAAACACCAATATTAATATTTATGGTCAAAGTGTTTTAAAACAAAATCATTTACAAAAGGTTTCACTCAAAAACCATTTTTAATCAAGAACCATTTTGATTTTTCTAGAAATGCCTTTAATCAAAGTAATAATTTTTCTAGGGTTTAATCAAATACATTTTGAAATCCAAAACTTTGTGTTTAGGGTGAGAGAGTTTAATTCAAACCATTTTCAAAAGGTTTTACTCAAGAAGAATTTTAAATCATAATTAATATTTTTATTTAACTAGAAATGCTTTTATTCAAGGATTAATTCCTTAGTGTCACAAAATTTACTTTTAAATCCAAATGTTGGTTTTTATGGTCAGTAGGTTCAAATCAAACCACTTACAAACGATTTTACCCTAAAAATATTTTTAGAATAAATTCTATAAACAAAATAGGCCTACACATGTTTCTGCAAAAACAACAATTTTTATAGAATCAAATCACTAAACAAAGGGCATGGTTGGAAAGTATTATTTTTCCTGATTCCAATGATATAAAGTTTGCAAATTTTGGACGTGTGGATTAAAAGTTATGAATTTTTCAAATCTAACCTTCTAATAGACAAGTTTCTGTTTTTAAAACAAAATACAAGACACGTGGCTAAATCCTACCGGTGCATACCGTTTCACGTGGATTGATCAACGTGGTGCGTTGGATTAAAAGTAGATCGTGCGGCACAGATCAAACATAACGGTTCGCTTAAGTCATCTATTCCTAGCCATGCGATCGAGATCTAATGGCTCCTAGCAACTCGACCAAGGATGGGCGGCGCGGCGATGGTGGCGAGCGGCGGAGCGCTCTGGCGGTGGCGTTTATGATGAATTAGGAAGCGCGGGAGAGGCAGAAGGGGTTTACCAGACTCGCTGGATTGTGGCGATGCTCAACATGGCCGTGGTTGGCGAAGGGGTGTTCGGAGCTGCTGGCAATTCCTCGCCGGAGTCGTCGTTGGTGTCGGCACACTCTGGTCTAGAGGAGGCGAGGCTGCAGGTCACGGGAAGACGAGTGGAGAGGGGCGTTAGACGTGGGCGAGTGTTGCGAACACGTGTGCGTCATCGAGAGAGAGAGGGGAGGACGGGACTTACGGTGAATGGTCGCCAGAGTTGAGGCAGACGTCGTCGACGCTCTGTCATTGATGGAGGCGAGTCTGTGGGGCGCGCGGGGACGAACATAGGCTACTGGGAGGTGCAGGAGATCCTCGCGAGCAATTTCGTGTGAAGCGAGGACGGTGGGGGTGGCTTTTCTCGCCGAAATCAGCCGGGGAAGGTCGTCGGGGCAGTGGCGTTGCTGCGAGAAATTGGCGCAGTCTGGGGGCTCCGGTGGTGTGATGACTGGGGGAAAGGGAGAGGGGGGGAGGCAGTTAAGCGAGAGTAATCGGGGGAGGAATTAACGCGGCGTTATGGCGAATTAAGCCTGCGGAATCAAAGCTAGAAACAGCGAGGAGAGTGGATGAACTGGTCGCGGTGGGGAAGACGGTGACGGGGCAGTGGGGTCGTATCATTAGCGAGAGAGAGGGGGTGCTCGTGGGGTCCAGGTGTCAGTGAGTGCGCGGGTAAATGTTTTGGTGTGAAACATTTTCTGCAGGTGAGAAAGAGAGAGGTTGCTGGTGGGATTGCTGGGCTTGTTGGACTGGGCTGGTTCTTTCCCCCTTTTTTATTCTGTTTCCATTTTCCTTTTTCTATTTTGATTTTCTGTTTTGAATTCAAACTATCATTTGAATTCAGATTTCATTTTCAAATATTTTCCAAATATTCAGTATGTTTTAATATTGTTTTAAACATGTATTTAAAGTCCATTTTAAAATAATTTTCCCTTATTCTTTAATGGTTTATTAATTTAGACACTTGTCTTTATTTAATTGAGATTTCAAATATGTTTTCAAACTTCTATTTGAAATCCAATTTTTACCAAATCCTGTTCAGTAGGTTTTATTTATTTATTAGTGCAAATAATTCACTTTGAATTATTTAAAATATTTTAATATGATTTATTAATCATTTAAATTAGGCAATTGTCTTTATTCAAATCAAATATGGTTTTAATCTCATTAAATTTTATTCAAATAATTCTTTGATTCCATTTAAGTTAATTAACTAACTTTTATTCCACTTGGGCAAATTCCAATTTATTATTTTCTCATGATTTATTTAATCATTTACTTTGGGATTTTGTTTCCATTTAAATAGAATTGAATTTGGTTACTGCCATATAATTTTATTTGGATACTCTTTATCCCTTTATTTTATTTAAATTTTATTTATTCCATTTGATTATGGATCTAATTCAAGATTTTAAATTGTCTTCTAAATAATTTTATTGGGATTTATTATTTAGGCAAATTGTCTTTATTTAAATAAAATTTGATATTATTCAATCTTTATGATTTTATTTAAATAACCATTTACTCCTTTTATTATTCAATAACTTTTCATTCCATTTACTTGGCCAAGATTTAATTTGGCTTTTAAATATTCCTTTATTTATTTATTTATTTATTTCTTTCTTTGCCTTTTAAAATCCATATCTTTTCATTTATAGATCCAAAATTGGTGATTCCAATTTGTGGAATTTTATTTAATATTTGTTTATATTTTTAAATCCTTTTAGGATCAATTTGCTCACAATTTGGTATGGATTTTAGCTAGAAGCTTTATTAGCTTTGGAAATTATTCCCTTTTAATTTATTAAATTCATAAGTTTTTATTCATGGCTCCAAATTAAGTGAAACCATTTTATATGGTTTTATAATATTTTTATTTATCATTTTTGATCATTACAAATGTTTGTTGATAGATTTTTATGTGGATTAAATCCATAGTTTTAGAGAGATCTTGGAAATGATTTTCTTCCATTAGGGTTTTGGTTTAACTTTTCCAAGTGTTTAAATTTTCAAGATACATTCCTTGATGAATGCATTTCACTTGATTGAAATTTGTTGGATTCCATTTTATTCAAAGTTTGTTCAAGAAGGGTTTTGATGTTTCCATTTAGAAAAAATAGTTTCTTTTCACCCTAAATTTCAACAATTATTTATTTTGTTTATTTATTTTTTCACATTTCAAAATTTGGAAAATTTTGGGATGTGACAGGCTACCACCCTTAAAAGAAATCTCGTCCCGAGATTTGGGAAGGCTAGAGGTTACAAGTTGGCTACAAGACAACTAGGGCACTACCACCCTTAAAAGGTTTCAACTAGATTACATCTTGGCTTACTTGGGATCCTGATGTAGCTTATCTGGGCACTTGTTTGCATAATTTCCTAGCTCTTTGCATTTGAAACACATCTGTTGGCTAATATATTTATTCTTTTCTGGACAATGTGATGCATAGTGTCCCATCTCTTTACAATTGTAACATTGCACTTGGCTATTGTCCTTCTTGTTGGAATTAGGGCATTTCTTCTTCTTCTAATTCTTCTTCTTCTTATTGGGTCTCTCTAAAGCTAGGAGTTCTTCTAGTTCATGCTCTTCATATTTCACCTCAAAGGTGGGAAATCTTTCTCTCTTCTTGGGGCAGTCACTAGAGATGTGTCCTTCTTCTCCACAAGAGTAGCAACACTTTGTGGTCACTTTGGGTATGATTCTATGAGGCATGGTTCTGACTTTGCCTTCATATTTCTTTGTAGAAGTTGTTCCCTTATGGAGGTTTCCAAACATTTGATGCATTCCATCTTGTTTCATTTGTTGAACTATATGATAGATGGGGCATTGGATAGGGACATGATCATTTCCTTCACATAGGAAATAAGTCACTTGAGATGTGGGGCATTGTGTAGTTGGATGTTTCTCTTCACAATTAGGGCATTGGTCCACATGCTCCTTAGAAGTGTGTTCCATGTCTCCATAAATATTGCAAGCTTGAGTTCCTTCTATAATATCCTCCTTGACATCATTGTTGTCACAATATCCTTGGGAAGAGTTGCTTATCATGTTGATCATTTGATTGGTCCTCCTTTGCAACAATTGGGATTGTATTTCCAAAAACTTTTGCATAGTTGGGTGTAACTCATTGTTGTTGGCTAAAAACTGAGTTGTCACTTGATTCAATTGGGCTTGGGTTGCTAGAAGTTGTTCTCTCATGTGCATCTCTTGGTTGTTGTTATTACCATCCTTGATGTTGGAGTCTCTTGGAGAAGTCATCTGTTTGGGTTGGATTGGGATTAGAGTAGGCAAAAGATTCTAGGGAAGAATTCTAATCACACACAACAATTCACACAAGCAATGTGCAAGCAATCACAATCAAACATTCCATTCAAACAACAAGGTTCAAGCACATTTTTAGGCAACAAAATATTTTTGCTACACCACATAAGTTGGTGTGATAATTATATATGATCTAAACTAAACTCTAGTATGGTGGTCCAACTATAGGTTTCACTTGAGATCATTCCATTCTTCTTGTTTGTATCTTCATGAATAAGATCATTGTATCCTTGAAAAAATTCTTGCATCTTGGTCACAAAGCTTCAAAGGTGATGATGATTCCTTCTAAGTTGTGTTTCTTAAGTCTTCAAGTCTTGAGTAATATTTCTTGTCTCACTTGTAGTCCTTAGTGATGTCCAAGTTGAAGTCCTTGGTGAAACTAAAGTTGAAGTCATTGGTGATGTTGAAGTCTTTGCTCATGGTGGAGGCTTTGTCCATCAAGTTTAAATAGAAAAGATGTAGATTCAAAACAAAAGGGTTGAGGAAAGAGTTTACAAGATTGTTTGTAAATAAGTTTTGAACAAAATACAACTCCTATTTTTCTAAGGGGTTTTGTCCAATCCTAGGATTACAATCCTACAGGCAACACAGTGCTCTGATACCATCTGTATATGTCCCAACCTTTAATAAGGTAGACATCCCTGTGTTTACAATTCTAGTCCCTGGATCAATAGCTAGCATCCACAGTTTAAGATGTAATATCAAGAAACAAAGGTCATAGTACAACTTTATTACCAGGAATAAAACAATTCATTACATCTTACATAGCTCATTTGGCTATCTCATTACAATGCAGCATAAATAACTATATAGCATGGAGTCCTTCATCTTCAAATTTCCACAGGCAATCATGTTGGTTGTAGACTTATAATCCTAATCAACACACTTCACTAACATCAAACAAACCTGCAACATAATAAGTTACAACCACAAGGGTCAATACATTTGAATTGTATTGGCAAGTGATACTAGGGTAGTATAGTGGTATCTATCTCTATATGCATTTGGCTAAGTGGAGCTTAGGCTTGCTTTGCTCAAAATATATTTTCCTTATCATTTGACAACACTAAGTTTTTGTTTGTCAAAATCACCCACGGAACAACCAATGAATATTGGTTAACCTTTACCCTTGTTCAACCACAAGATTTTAACTTAGAAATTGGGATGAGGAGATTCTTGATAGCTTCCATGTCTTGATGCTCAAATTGTCCATTGTCGGGGACACGCCTAAGTACTTAGATTTTACTCTCTCGAGAGGTGGTGCACTTTCCCCACAAGACTCGACATGCATCGAGACAAGATATTTGAGAAGCCTTCCCTTAGACCAAAATGGACGCGTTCCCAAACCTATCACCCCCTACCACCAACTGCCCATTTGGCTAAGTTATTGCAACCTATATGATCCAGGCAGAGCCCATATTGCCATGTGGCTGCACTAGAAGCTTCTTAACATATGGCATCTCAAATCCCTTTGTTCCTGGGTGGCTTTCCACAAGTGTGATACACAAGGTAGACCATATATATGGGCCTTGTTTAACCACTCAACATAACCCAAACATACCATTCCACCCAGGTGATTCATTCACTTAGTTGTTTTTATTAAGCAAAAACACAAGTCAAAAGACTTAGCAAAATTTCATGGCATGAATATATTCCACCCTTGTTTGCTACTAGCTAGTCTAAGCATGGCAATATAGTAAGTATCTTAACTTATAGAAAATTCTAACAATTCTACAACTACTAGGATTTCCCAAGCATAACATATAGATACTTAGCAAAAATTATCATGCAAGCCCTATACAAAATATCACTAATGTATAGTCAAAATAATGGGACAAAAATATGAAGCACCACTTGACTTTTTAGTAGAGAATATAAGTTCACTCCTTGATCTTGCAATAGTCACACTCTTCAAAGTTCACTACAATTCAATCAAGCAAGCAAATATTCAAACTAGCATTCTAACAATTCTCCACATAAAATGAATAAACAAGGCAATGCATGCAAGCATGCAAATGATTGTTTCATTTGTAAAGGTGGTTTATAATTGGCCATAAACATTTTAAAACACCTATTTGTCATTTATAAAAGTGGCAAAACCATTTGAAACTAAGTTGGTGAAAATGTCCACTTTAAATTATTTTTGTTTTGATAGAAATGATTTAAATCGAAGTAATAATTTATAGTGTTAGCCAAAATGTTTTTAAACACCAATATTAATATTTATGGTCAAAGTGTTTTAAAACAAAATCATTTACAAAAGGTTTCACTCAAAAACCATTTTTAAATCAAGCACCATTTTGATTTTTCTAGAAATGCCTTTTAATCAAAGTAATAATTTTTCTAGCGTTTAATCAAATACATTTTTAAATCCAAAACTTTGTCTATAGGGTGAGAGAGTTTAATTCAAACCATTTTCAAAAGGTTTTACTCAAGAAGCATTTTAAACCATAATTAATATTTTTATTTAACTAGAAATGCTTTTATTCAAGGATTAATTCCTTAGTGTCACAAAATTTACTTTTAAATACAAATGTTGGTTTTTATGGTCAATAGGTTCAAATCAAAACACATACAAAATATTTTACCATAAAAACATTTTTAGAATAAATTCTATAACCAAAATAGGCTTACACATGTTTCTGCAAAAACAAAAAATTTACAAAAGCAAATTACTAAACAAAGGGCATGGTTGGAAAGTATTCTTTTTCCTGATTCCAATGATATAAAGTTTGCAAAATTTGGACATGTGGATTAAAAGTTACGAATTTTGCAAATCTAACCTTCTAATAGACAAGTTTCTGTTTTTAAAACAAAATACAAGACACGTGGCTAAATCCTACTGGTGCATACCGTTTCGCGTGGAGCGATCGAAGTGGTGCATTAGATTAAAAGTAGATCGTGCTGCATAGATCAAACATAACGGTTCGCTTAAGTCATCTATTCTAGCCATGCGATCGAGATCTAACGGCTCCTAGCAGCTCGACCAAGGATGGGCGGCGCTGCGACGGTGGCGAGCAGCGGAGCCCTCTGGCAGTGGCGTTACCGATGAATTAGGAAGCGCGGGAGAGTGAGAAGGGGTTTACTAGACTCGCCGGAGTGTGGAGATGCTCAACGTGGCCGTGGTTGGTGAAGGGGCATTCGGAGCTACTGGCAATTCCTCGTCGGAGTCATCGTTGGCGTTGGCACGCTCTGGTCTGGAAGGAGGCGAGGCTGCAGGTCATGGGAAGACGAGTGGAGAGGGGCATTAGACACGGGCAAGTGTGGCGAACATGTGTGCGTCATCGAGAGAGAGGAGAGGACGGGACTTACGAGGAATGGTCGCCGGAGTTGAGGCAGACACCATCGACGCTCTGTCGTTGACGGAGGCGAGTCTATGGGCGCTCAGGGAAGAATAGAGGCTGCTGGCGGGTGCAGCAGATCCTCACGAGCAAGTTTGTGTGAAGCGGGGACGATGGGGTGGCTGTTCTCGCCAGAATCGGACGGGGAATGTCGTCAGGGCAGTGGCGTTGCTGCGAGAAATTGGCGCCGTCTGGGGGCTCTGGTGGTGTGATGACCGGGAGGAAATGGAGAGGGAAGGGAGGCGGTTAAGCGAGAGTAATCGCGGGGAGGAATTAACGCGGCGTTATGGCGAATTAAGTATACGGAATCAAAGCCAGAAACGGCGAGGAGGGGGGATGAACTAGTCGCGGTGGGGAAGACGATGATGGGGCAGTGGGGTCGTATCGTCAGCGAGAGAGAGGGGGTGCTCGTGGGGTCCAGGCGTCATTGACTACGCGGGTAAATGTTCTTGTGTGAAACGTATTCCGCGGGGGAGAAAGAGAGAGGCCGCTGGTGGGCTTGCTGGGCTTGTTGGGCTGGGCTAGTTCTTTCCCCTTTTTATATTCTGTTTCCTTTTTTCCTTCTTCTATTTTAATTTTCTGTTTTGAATTCAAACTATCATTTGAATTCATATTTCATTTTCAAATCTTTTCCAAATATTCAGTATGTTTTAATACTATTTTAAACATGTATTTAAAGTCCATTTTAAAATAATTTCCCCTTATTATTTAATGGTTTATTAATTTAGACACTTGTCTTTATTTAATTGAGATTTCAAATATGTTTTCAACCTTCTATTTGAAATCCAATTTTTACCAAATCCTTTTCAGTAGGTTTTATTTATTTCTTTATTAGTGCAAATAATTCACTTTGAATTATTTAAAATATTTTAATATGATTTATTAATCATTTAAATTGGGCAATTGTCTTTATTCAAATCAAATATGGTTTTAATCCCATTAAATTTTATTCAAATAATTCTTTGATTCCATTTAAGTTAATTAAATAACTTTTATTCCACTTGGGAAAATTCCAATTTATTATTTCTCATGATTTATTTAATCATTTACTTTGGGGATTTTGTCTCCATTTAAATAGAATTGAATTTGGTTAATGCCATATAATTTTATTTGGATACTCTTTATCCCTTTATTTTATTTGAATTTTCTTTATTCCATTTTCTTATGGATCTAATTCAAGATTTTAAATTGTCTTCTAAATAATTTTATTGGGATTTATTATTTAGGCAAATTGTCTTTATTTAAATAAAATTTGATATTATTCAATCTTTATCATTTTATTTAAATAACCATTTACTCCTTTTATTATTCAATAACTTTTCATTCCATTTTCTTGGCCAAGATTTAATTTGGCCTTTAAATATTCCTTTATTTATTTCTTTGCCTTTTAAAATCCATATCTTTTCATTTATAGATCCAAAATTGGTGATTCCAATTTGCGGAATTTTATTTCATATTTGTTTATCTTTTTAAATCCTTTTAGGATTAATTTTCTCACAATTTTCTATGGATTTTATCTAGAAGCTTTATTAGCTTTGGAAATTATTCCCTTTTAATTTATTAAATCCATAAGTTTTAATTCATGGCTCCAAATTAAGTGAAACCATTTTCTATGGTTTTATAATATTTTTATTCATCATTACAAATGTTTGCTGATAGATTTTTATATGGATTAAATCCATAGTTTTAGAGAGATCTTGGAAATGATTTTCTTCCATTAGGGTTTTATGGTTTTGGTTTAACTTTTCCAAGTGTTTAAATTTTCAAGATACATTCCTTGATGAATGCATTTCACTTGATTGAAATTTGTTGGATTCCATTTTATTCAAAGTTTGTTTAAGAAGGGTTTTGATGTTTCCATTTAGAAAAAAAAAGTTTCTTTTCACCGTAAATTTCAACAATTATTTATTTGTTTATTTGTTTTTTTTCACATTTCAAAATTTGGAAAATTTTGGGATGTGACAGCTGGACAGAAGATGTTGTGCAAGTTCTCATTGCGAGCATGTATGACTATATTTGGAGCACATGCCTAGGATTGTTTAGTACTTGGATGCTTATTATTATTTATCTGCAATGCCCTAGATCTTGAAGTTACATGTTTAGACTCGTCCATGCAACGCCCGTCCATCCATCCCTATGCCTACCGCACTCGAATCCTACTGTTACCATTACTATTACTATTGCTGATGTTGCTATTGTTGTTGCTATTGCTTTGCTGTTTCTACTACAAACTATTACTACTGATAAACTTCGGTGAGCAAGAACTATTTCCAGGTGCAGCTAAACTGACAACTTAGTTGTTAAATCTTGCAAGTATTCTTTGGCTCCCCTTGTGTCGAATCAATAAATTTGGTAATACTACCTGCGAAGACTGTTGCGATCCCCTATACTTGTGGGTCATCAAGACTATTTTCTGGCGCCGTTGTCGGGGATCATAGCTTTATTTGTAAGCTCACTTGGATCTATTATTGTTCACTGCTACTCCTTTCATCATGGGGAAGTCTCGTGATGGAAAGTTCCCTATTTTATAATCCACTACAAGAAGAGGTACAGTCCTAAACACCTCTGCTGCTCTTGATTCGCCGTCTATTATAAGCAAGCTTGTCACACCACCACCACATATTCATGCTACACATACTGCTACTACTGCTGAGTCTGAAACTGCTTTTGATGCTTATGATGTTACTTCTACTGTGCTTGATGCGAGTGGTTCATTAGGTCCTTTTCTAGATGCTACTATGGCTAGTCTAGGAAATACCATAACTCCTAGTGAAGACACTGTTACACCTGTTAGCTCACCTGAGGCTAGTGAGAGTTATGGTATTAATGATGGTTACATTGAGTTCACTGATGATTTTGTTGCAGAGTGCTGAAACACACTTGGTACTAGTGCTATTAGGAGTCTCCTTGCTAGACGTACTATTATGCCTAAGTTGTCATCTGATCCTAAGTTTGCCACTTCTCCCATAGATATTAAAGATGAAGACTATGATTTCTCTCTTGATTTATCTTATTTAGATATTTTTGAGAAAGAACCTTTTTGTGGTATTGAAAATGAGAGTGTTGTGACTCATATGAATGAACTTTCTACTATGAGTGCTTTATTCTCTGATGATTTTAAGATGCGCAAGTACTTTGTTGCTAAGATCTTCCCTTTTTCACTAAAAGGAGAAGCTAGGGCTTGGTTTAATAGATTACTTCCTGGTTCCATTGATAGACCTGATTGCTTGATTCCTTCTTTCTTCGAGAAATATTTTCCTCCCAGTGCTAAACATGCTGCTTTGCAGAGACTTTTTGATTTTAAACACGGAGAAGAAGAGAAATTGCCCGAGTCATGGACAAGGTTCTGTGCCTTGATTCATGCACATCCTGGATGTCCATTACCTAAGAAAGAGCTTCGTGATATTTATTATAATGGACTAACTAATGATTCTAGGACCTACCTAGATAGCTTTGCTGATTGTGTTTTCAGGAAAAGGACTCCTACATATGCTGAAGAATTAATATCTCAGATAAGCAAGAATTATGATGATTGGACTTCAACAGAGCTGAATACACCTGAGACTATTACTCCTAAAACAGTTGTGCCTAAACCAGTTCCAACACCAACAACAAAGAAGAGGGGAGTTATTGCATTAAATGATGAAGTGATGAGGGAAGCTAAGAAGTGTCTAAAGGAGAAAGGTATTAGAGCTGAAGATGTGAAAAATCTACCTCCTATAGAAGAATTATGTAAGCCAACTCCCCACTCATCTACTATTGAGATACACTCTCTCCAACACTTTGATGAAGGTGATATTCCTTATGCTAAGCCTCCTGATTAATTCTTAGAGGAACTTGACATTTTTATTGTTAAGCAAGCGTATTTTAATAGACAAGTTGAGAATCATTTATTGAAAACTCTAGAGTTATCCATGAGTTGAAAGATATTGTGGAAAGAACTTCTAATGATATTAAAATGCTTTGTAAACACTTTCAAATGGTTCAAACTCAACTTGATCAACTTGCTAAGGTGCAAAAGGATATGCTAGTTAATTCTTCAGGAGATAAACATGCTTATGGAATTAGAACTAGGAGTGGTGTAGCTACTCAAGTGTCAACACCCGGATTTTTAATCCCAGATGCCTGTTATGCCATACATCACAATCCTAGGATTACCATTTTTGCGAGACATAACAGAATTGGATACCATAGTACATCATCCATTAAAAACCATACATAAGGTCTTACACAAATAAGGATCTCATGATCCAGTTCTTAATACAACTCAAGCAGCGGAAATGCGTAATAATAAAGGTAGAGTAGGCGAAGCTCCATCTTCGGGGTCACAGGCAATGCTGACGATGGGAGATGATCCTAGTTGTCGTAACCTTCCTGGGGTCCATCATCCTGGTACTCTTCTTCATAGTCTGGACACGGGAATAGCCAGGGACAAAGCCATGAGTACTCTTCAAGTACTCGCAAACTAATACTAACAAGTGAAGGGGGTTTTTGTAATAGGACACTAAGCTCTATGGTTGTTTTGCAAAAAGCCATATTTACCTCTACTAAGTTCATAAGCAAGAAAGCTAGTTGAAATTTATAACACCTAAGTGGGAACTTGTATCTCATATCACAACTCTGTTGTGGTCAAGTCAAGTTCTCGATTCATTTCACAAGTCATTTTTAAAACATCTGACGGGGGAACAATATGGCCACTCCAACTGTCCATAACCGCGGACGCGGCTATTCGAATAGTTTGACACTCTGCAGAGATTGTACACTTTCACCACAACATTTGATACATCCGTTAGGAACAAATCCTGAATTCACCATACTCAGTATGCGTATAATCAATCCTAACCTTTCAAGTACACACCCTAGTATAGGCACCTCTCCTGTGAGTTTGGCCTCCCAACCATGACCAACTGTCATCTTGGGTACTGCACAGGTGGACAATCTTCACAAGGTAGCCTCAGCTCAGACCTTGGCCGTGAGGGAACCCATACTAAAGTATATAAGTTTCCAGTCAAGCCCTACCCAATTTTCGGGTATTGTGGTTGTATGATAAAATTGGAATGGTATCGCATCCAGACAACCATCAGTTTTATAAAGGGCTAAGGCTCATGCCTTAACATTTTCATCATCCAAATCATATGGTGTTCGGAAACACATGTCAAAACATCTCAGTAGAATGACTCATCATTCTAAGGTTTTCATAACCATTTTCCACCAAGCATTCCCATCTAAAGTTGATCAAGTATTATGCTTAGCACCAGCATCTACGAGTGGGGTGAGTACTAATGAGGGGTGGTAAACAAGTGGAGTTTTAACTAAGTTCAATCTCATGCCTTAGGATGACATCAAGATTTTCTAGATTAGGCCAAATTTAATGCTCTTTATGCAACCTTCAGTTATCCTCCTAGAATCTATAAGTCACTTAAGTAAACTCTAAGGAAAAGCTTTGATAAAGTAGAAAGCTTGCAAGTAAAACTAGGATTGGGTTATCAAGTGGGTATGATCACATATGCTTAAGGCATATAGTGGTCATGGTAACAAGCAAGTATTTGCTTGCATCATTATCAGTATAGGCTTTCATAAGTAGAGTATCTTGCAAGTGTTAGCTTGCCTTGTGCAGAGCAGTGGTTGAAGTTCTCCTCGGCTTCTTCTTCGTAGTATCCTCCTTCCTCCTCGTATCCTTCGTCGGTACTAGCGTCTATAAATAAATACGAGGTACATAATCACCAAACAATACTTAACTACTTGCAATCATCACACAAAGGGGTTCTATAGATGATCTAGCATCATCACTAACATTACAATATTAAAGCATTTGTCTTATTGATTTTATTTTTAGAAAAGTAATTTCTACTCATTGAAAAACTACTTAAGATTTAATATTCTCCAAACCAAACATGGGATCATGTTGACACATGTCATCACCACATATTTCAGTACATGGGAATGTGATTTAAAGTGGTGTCACAATTTAATATGGTTTAACCTTTTATTTTAAATAAATAAAGTGACTAGAAATGCCTATGTGGCATTCTTTTATTACTTGAACATTATTTATATAAGTAAACCCATATATTTTTCTATATTTTGAAAGGTATGATCAAATGTGATTTTTGAGAGTTGGAATCAACTCAAAATCTATTATGGTTTAAATTTGAAAATTGTTTGAATGCAGAAAAGCTTCTGCCTTGTTATTTTTACCAATGTTGATCTATAGAGCCAAATGATTTGAATCCAACGGGCTTGGATTAAGCATTTCAAAATTTTCTAACAAAATTTGTTTCATTCAATTTGGTTCACTGAATCGAGCCGGGATGATTTTTGAAACTAGGTACAGAATTGAGTTTGGATGAAAATAGAAAAGGCTAAATTCAAAGAGTGGGCTGCGCGCGAAGGGTTATTGGGCCGGCCCAGTGTCACTCCGCGGCATGGGGCACAACTGACAGGGGGGGTCTACTGGTCAGTGACGCTTTAAACGCGAAGCGATACAGGGCGATGTGGTGCGTTGGATTAGAGTGAAGATCGACGGCTGAGGGTCGTCGTCGACGATGAACAAGTCACCGGCGAGCTCGAACCCTAGCGGCTCAGTGGGGGTCGTGGGAGTCTCACCGGGGCTCAGGCGAAGGTCGGCGATGCGGGCGAACGACGAAGTCGACGACGACTGTGTCACATCCCAAGATTTTCCAAATCTTATAATGTGAAAATAAATGAATAAAATAAAACTTTGTTTGATTTTCAGGGCCAGAAGAAACTTTTTGAATTCAATTGGAACTTCAAACCCATTTGAATTAAATAAAATCCTAAAGGATTTAAAAAGATAAACATTTTAAATAAAGGAAAACAAAATATTTTGGAAATACTATTTTTGATCTTTTAATAAAAGGATTTGGTTTTCAATGGAAATAATAGTTTCATAAATAAAGATTATTTATAAAGCCAAATTAAACCATAGCCAAGCTTTGGAGTTAAAACATTTTTGAATAAAAATAGCAAAGGTTTATTTAAATAAATTAATAAGGATTTAATATCCAATTTTATTTAAATAAAATGTTTACCATTTTTAATTAAAACATCAAAAACTTATTAAATTATTTAAATAAGTTTTCCCAAATATTTTATATTCTCAAATAAAATCTACTGAAGTGTTTTAGCTTTATTTTAGATTTCAAAATAAATATTTTAATAAAACAAATCCTAGTTGATTTAATAATGAAGGTCTATTGTATTTAATTATTAATGGACCCTAAAATAAAAAAAATATTTTGTTTTAAACAAGTTTCCAAGTATTCTTTATTTCCAAATAAAACCTACTGATTTGGTTTTGAAAATGTTTGAATTTCAAATGGAGATTTTGTTATTTAAATCAAACCCTATTTTATTAAATAACAAAAGATTCATTTTTAGAATGGATCTTAAAAAGAATAAAAATTATTATTTTATTTTGGATTTTGATTTATGTTACCAAACAGAACCAAGTTCAAAGTTGTGAAGTTTGGTGATTGTTTGAATCATTTTGAATGTGATTTGTTTGTTTGGAATTTCAAAACAGAAATCAGAAATAGAAAAAGAAAAGGTTAAAGAATAAAAAAAATGGAACCAAACCTAGCCCAACTGGCCAAGCCCACAAGGTCCAGAAACAGCCCAGCTCCCCTCTCCCACGACGAAGCGTTTTCTACTCGTTTCCAGACCCGCAAAGAGACTGACCGGTGGACCTCTCCCCTACTCTTTTTCCCACTGACCAGCGGACCCCACCTCCTGTTCTTCCTCCTCACCCGCGCGACCCCCTTCCCCCAAAATTCGCTGGCGTTGCTGCCATTCAAAGACGCGATCAATTCGTAGTAATGTCGCGCCTTAAACCTCGCCGTGACTGCACGCTATTAAGCGCCTGTGTCTTCTCCTCCTTTCCCCTCTGTTGCCACTCCTTCACCGCCCCGAGGCTGCTGCAATTTGAGCTCGCACAGCCGCAGCTCCGACCATCGTCCTCCCTCGATTCCGGCCAAGTATCGCTGCCCCTTGCCTCCCTGAGCACGCTAGAAGACTCCCCACTCCCAGACACTCCTCCCCGTACCACCCATTCGACCGCGGGCGCCCCAGAGCGTCGGCAACGTCAAACTTCCGAACGCCGCCGCGTCTGCAACCTCTCCGACGACCTCCCCCGGTGAGCACTGACCGCCCCGCGTCTTCTCGATCACGCAAATGTCTTCGCCTTGGTCTTGCGTACCTAACTATGCCCTCTGTTTGCCTCCACGTGATCTACAGAGTCGCCTCCGACCGCAACCAGGACCATCCGACACAGTTCTCCACTCCGGCGAGAAATCGCTGCTATACCAGAGCGCCCCTTGCCACGTTGACCACACGACGAGCACCACCTCGACCTTGTGAACACGGTAAGCACCCCCTGTCTACTTTTCTTCCTGTAGCCGCCGTAGCACCACCTCCTGGCCGTGCGCCGCCGCTTGCCACCGCCAGCGCCGCTAGACTTTGGCAAGCGTGTTAGTAACCGTAGGATCTGGATCTGACGGATACGATAGAACGTTAGCGAAGGGGTAAGTGATGATCCTGTGCCGCACGATCTGATTAGATCCAACGCACCGCAACGCCGATCCGGCCGAACCGGTACCGTCCAGTTAAAACGCGACACGTGGCCAGGTCTGTTTAAAAACAGAAGTTTGAAATCTGATTTAGTTGTGAAATTCAAACCCTTGTAACTTTGGATCCACACGTCCAAAAATTACAAATTTTATGTCGTTGGATTCAGGAGAGCAAGACCTAGCCAACCATACCCTTAGTTTAGCAAATAGTATCTGTTAAATTACTTGTTTTTGCAGATTCATTTGTGTGCTTGTTTAGATTAGAATAATTGTTTAAAAATGTTTTTAGGGTTAAAACCTTTGCAAAATGGTTTGTTGTAAACTTACTGACCCTAGGAACCAACCCTTGGTGTTAAAAATGATTTTGGTAAAAATTAGGTTGGATTATTTGACTTAGCCAAATTCTAGCGAAATAAAATTATTGATTTTATTATGAGAATGATTATGGAAAGAAAACTTTGAGAAAATGGTTTGGACCAAACCTACTGACCCAAAAACACCAAGTTTTGCAATAGCAACTCATTTAGTAAAAAACTTAAAAGTTTTGTTTTGATAAAAACATTTTTCACCACATAAAATGATGAATGGATTTTAAAATGGTTTTGAGATAAAACCCTTTTTGCAAATGACTTTGCCATTTTGGTGAATGACCAATTTGGAACTTACAAAGTTTAGAAGCCTAGTGGAAACCACCTTTGCAATTAGAACCATCTCTTACATGCTTACATGCATGATTTAGATTTTGGATTCCATAGTTTTGTGTGTGTGAAATGATGTTTGATTGATTATTTGGAATGCTAGTTGATTTGGTGTTTGCTTGATTGATTGTAGTGAAATTAGCAAAGTGAGAGACTAGCAAGATCAAGGAGTGAACCATCATTCCATTCCAAAAAGGCAAGTGACACTATCATCAAAATTCCTACTATTTCCATTATACTTAGTGGATTTTGAAACATGCATGAAAATGATTTGTACTTATGCTATGCTAAATCCTAAATAGGATTCCCAATACATTCCTTAGTGAAAACATTGTAGTTGTTACATGCTTAGCCATGCTTTATTTTTGAAAATAGATACATGTTGAGATTTTACAAAAGTTGAGAAAGGACTTGTGATTTTATATAATAAAACAAGGACTCAATGAACCACCTGGGTGGCCAAGGATACTTTTGAGTATTGGAGAAGGTGGCAACAAAAGGAACCATGTCTATGGCAATCTCTTTGTGTTGTGCTCCAAAGGAACCACCCAGGAAACTTAGAGATTGAACTTGTTTCTCCAATTGTGGCTTTCGTGTGCAACCACATGCTATTATGGCTCTGGCTTAGTCGACTACATTGGGAAGACCCATGTACTGTCTTCAGTTAACTGGACATGGGGATCTGGAATGCTTCATGGGTGCTGAAGGCAAGCTAGCAATGGTGTATGGGAGGACCTTTTGGAAAGACTTCGTCACATTCTCAATCTGCCAGTACTCCATCTTCGTGAGCACTAATCCAGTAGGCCACTGGTGGCAAAAGGATGGGATTGTGACATGTGTGTGAAGTGTACTCCTTCTGCAGAAGTTAATAAAATCTAAGTACTTAGCCGTGTTCCCGGTTATGGACAATACTGAGCAACTAAAGTTTGAACCATGGGAGATCTCGACATTCTAATTTCTAAATGAAAAACTTTTAAAGACTTGTTGCACTTGGGGTTACCAAGGAGCTCAAGAGACTTTTGACAAAACTTGACGTACTTGGGGTTACCAAGGAACTCAGGGGATTTTGTTGAAAACATGACCACTTGGGGTTACCAAGGAACTCATGAGATTTTGATAAAACTTGTTGCACTTGGGGTTACCAAGTAGCTCAAGAGATTTTTGACAAGGACTTGAACACTTGTGTTTCTACCAAGGAGTTCAAGGAACTTGGAAAAAGGAGATTTGACAAAGGACCAAAACCAATTTGAAAAGATAGGATAAATTTTGCTTTATGCAAATAAGCCTTAAACTCTACTTAGCCAAATATGCATGTATTGATAGGATCCACTCATATTATACATAGTAGTGAAACTTGCCAATACAATTCAAATGTATTGACCCTTGTGGCTGTAACTTGTAATGTTGCAGGTTTGATTGATTTTAGTGAAGATTGTGTGATTAGGATTACAAAGTCTACAACCAACATCTGCCTGTGGCACTTTGAAGATAAAGGACCCCATGACTATAGTTATTCCGCTGCAATGTAATGTAATAGCCAAATGAGCTATGTGTGATGTAATACAATTATGTTATTCCTGGTTATAAAGTTATAATATGACCTTTGTATCTTGATATTACATCTTAACTGTGGATGCTAGCTATTGATCCAGGGACTAGCATTGTAAACACAGGGGGCTCTATCTTATTAAAGATTGGGACCGCGACAGATGGTATCAGAGCATTGTGTTGCCTATAGGATTTGTAAACCATAGGATTGGACAAAAACCCCTTAGAAAAATAGGAGTTGTTCTTGTTCCAAAACTTATTTACAAAAACACTTGTAAACTCTTTCCTCAACCATTTGGTTTCAACTCTACATCTCATATATTTCAACTTGATGGAAAAACCTACCCATGACCAAAGACTACACCATGTGTAAAGGACTTCTTCAACTCTAATGACTTCAACATCTTCAGCATATTACCCAAGGACATCCAACTTGGAAACCACAAAGGACTACAAGTGAGACAAAGAAATCTTACTCAAGATTTAGAGCCTGAGGGAATGCAAAATAAGACGGAGCCATCAACAACTTTGAAGTATTGTGACCAAGAGTCTATCTCAAGGAAACCATGGTCTCATACAAGAAGAATCATAAAGGAAGAAAAGACCACAAGTGAACCATATAGATGGACCACCATATTTTAGTTAAGTCAAAACCACCAACTTATGTGGTGTAACAAAAATATTTTGTTGCCTAAGTATGTGCTTGAACTTTGTTGTTTGAAGTGAAAGGTTTGACTTGTGATTGCATGCACATTGTTTGTGTGAATTGTGATGTGTGTGATTAGGAAGATTTCCTTATAAATATCTTGCCCATTCTAATCCTCATTCTAACCAAACAGATGACTACTCCAAAAGACTTCAAGGTTGATGACACCAACACCAACCAAGAGGACAGCATGAAAGAGCTCATAGCAACCCAGAACCAGTTAAACCAACTGACAGCTCAGTTCATAGCCAACAATAGTGATAAAGATCCAGCACTACAAAAGATTTTGGAGGAACAAACCCAACTGATGCTTAAGGTGACTAATCAAATGATCAACATGGAAGAAAGCTATCCCAAAAGAGTCTTTGACAACAAGGATGATAGAAATATTATTCTAGATGGAGCGCCAGCTTGCATTATTTGCGGAGACAAGGTTCATACTTCCAAGGAGCATGAAGGTCAATGCCCTAACTGTGAAGAAAATCATCCCGTTGGACAATGTCCCACCTCTCAAGCCACTTGTTATTTGTGTGAAGGAGACAACCATGTTCATATCCAATGCCCCATCTATGCCATTGTTGAACAAAGAAAACAAGAAGGATCCAAGTATGCCAAGAATGTTGATGGCAAAGGAAAAGGACCACTTATACCTCCAAACAAGACCACCCAATTCAAAGGATCAAAGAAACCCAAGAAGCAAAAGATTGACAAAAGCCATGTGCAATGTCATCAGTGTAAGGAAATGGGACACTATTCTGGTGAATGCCCAAAGAATCCGAAGAATAAAGAGATTGGCCAAGTAGTGTGCAACAACTGCAAAGAACTAGGCCACTATGTAGCAACTTGTCCACAAGAGCTACGTAAAGAACTCAAGGACATCCATTGTTTCAACTGCAAGAATCCAGGACATTATGCAAGCAACTGTCCAGAGAAGATGAAGAACAAGTTGAACAAGCCTATGGAGAAACTCAACCTTGGCCTATGAGTCAAGTATGGAAACAAAGGACACAATGCAAAAGTTTGTTTAGAGAAGTTTTCCCAGGATCCCAAGAAGGCCAATATGTAATTTTTGTTTGAGATTTTTTTTAGGGTGGTAGTACCCTAGTTGTTTTGAACCTGCTTGTAACCCCAGACTTCCCAAATCTCGGGACGAGATTTATTTTAAGGGTGGTAGCCTGTCACATCCCAAGATTTTCCAAATCTTGTAATGTGAAAATAAATTAATAAAATAAAACTTTGTTTGATTTTCAGGGCCAGAAGAAACTTTTTGAATTCAATTGGAACTTCAAACCCATTTGAATTAAATAAAATCCTAAAGGGATTTAAAAAGATAAACATTTTAAATAAAGGAAAACAAAATATTTTGGAAATACTATTTTTGATCTTTTAATAAAAGGATTTGGTTTTCAATGGAAATAATAGTTTCATAAATAAAGATTATTTATAAAGCCAAATTAAACCATAGCCAAGCTTTGGAATTAAAATATTTTTGAATAAAAATAGCAAAGGTTTATTTAAATAAATTAATAAGGATTTAATATCCAATTTTATTTAAATAAAAGGTTTACCATTTTTAATTAAAACATCAAAAACTTATTAAATTATTTAAATAAGTTTTCCCAAATATTTTATATTCTCAAATAAAACCTACTGAAGTGTTTTAGCTTTATTTTAGATTTCAAAATAAATATTTTAATAAAACAAATCCTAGTTGATTTAATAATGAAGGTCTATTGTAATTAATTATTAATGGACCCTAAAATAAAAAAAATTATTTTGTTTTAAACAAGTTTCCAAGTATTCTTTATTTCCAAATAAAACCTACTGATTTGGTTTTGAAAATGTTTGAATTTCAAATGGATATTTTGTTATTTAAATCAAACCCTATTTTATTAAATAACAAAAGATTCATTTTTAGAATGGATCTTAAAAAGAATAAAAATTATTATTTTATTTTGGATTTTGATTTATGTTACCAAACAGAACCAAGTTCAAAGTTGTGAAGTTTGGTGATTGTTTGAATCATTTTGAATGTGATTTGTTTGTTTGGAATTTCAAAACAGAAATCAGAAATAGAAAAAGAAAAGGTTAAAGAATAAAAAAAATGGAACCAGACCTAGCCCAACTGGCCAAGCCCACAAGGTCCAGAAACAACCCAGCTCCCCTCTCCCACGACGAAGATTTTTCTACTCATTTCCAGACCCGCAAAGAGACTGACTGGTGGACCTCTCCCCTACTCTTTTTCCCACTGACCAGCGGACCCCACTCCTCCTGTTCTTCCTCCTCACCCGCGCGACCCCCTTCCCCCAAACTTCGCTGCCGTTGCTGCCATTCAAAGCCGTGATCAATTCGCAGTAATGCCGCGCCTTAAACCTCGCCGTGACTGCACGCTATTAAGCGCCTGCGTCTTCTCCTCCTTTCCCCTCTGTCGCCACTCCTTCACCGCCCCGAGGCTGCTGCAATTTGAGCTCGCACCGCCGCAGCTCCGACCACCGTCCTCCCTCGATTCCGGCCAAGTATCGCCGCCCCTTGCCTCCCTGAGCACGCTAGCAGACTCCCCACTCCCAGACACTCCTTCCCGTACCACCCATTCGACCGCGGCTGCCCCAGAGCGTCGACAACGTCAAACTTCCGAACGCCGCCGCATTTGCAACCTCTCCGACGACCTCCCCCGGTGAGCACTGACCGCCCCGCGTCTTCTCGATCACGCAAACGTATTTGACTTGGTCTTGCGTACCTAACTACGCCCTCTGTTTGCCTCCACGTGATCTACAGAGTCGCCTCCGACCGCAACCAGGACCATCCGACGCAGTTCTCCACTCCGGCGAGCAATCGCTGCTATACCAGAGCGCCCCTTTCCACGTTGACCACACGACGAGCACCACCTCGACCTTGCGAACACGGTAAGCACCCCCCTGTTTACTTTGCTTCCTGTAGCCGCCGTAGCACCACCGCCTGACCGTGCGCCGCCGCTAGCCACCGCCAGCGCCGCCAGACTTTGGCAAGCGTGTTAGTAACCGTAGGATCTGGATCTGACGGATACGATAGAACGTTAGCGAAGGGGTAAGTGATGATCCTGTGCCGCACGATCTGATTAGATCCAACACACCGCAACGCCGATCCGGCCGAACCGGTACCGTCCATTTAAAACGCGACACGTGGCCAGGTCTGTTTAAAAACAGAAGTTTGAAATCTGATTTAGTTGTGAAATTCAAACCCTTGTAACTTTGGATCCACACGTCCAAAAATTACAAATTTTATGTCGTTGGATTCAGGAGAGCAAGACCTAGCCAACCATACCCTTAGTTTAGCAAATAGTATCTGTTAAATTACTTGTTTTTGCAGATTCATTTGTGTGCTTGTTTAGATTAGAATAATTGTTTAAAAATGTTTTTAGGGTTAAAACCTTTGAAAAATGGTTTGTTGTAAACTTACTGACCCTAGGAACCAACCCTTGGTGTTAAAAATGATTTTGGTAAAAATTAGGTTGGATTATTTGACTTAGCCAAATTCTAGCCAAATAAAATTATTGATTTTATTATGAGAATGTTTATGGAAAGAAAACTTTGAGAAAATGGTTTGGACCAAACCTACTGACCCAAAAACACCAAGTTTTGCAATAGCAACTCATTTAGTAAAAAACTTAAAAGTTTTGTTTTGATAAAAACATTTTTCACCACATAAAATGATGAATGGATTTTAAAATGGTTTTGAGATAAAACCCTTTTTGCAAATGACTTTGCCATTTTGGTGAATGACCAATTTGGAACTTACAAAGTTTAGAAGCCTAGTGGAAACCACCTTTGCAATTAGAACCATCTCTTACATGCTTACATGCATGATTTAGATTTTGGATTCCATAGTTTTGTGTGTGTGAAATGATGTTTGATTGATTATTTGGAATGCTAGTTGATTTGGTGTTTGCTTGATTGATTGTAGTGAAATTAGCAAAGTGAGAGACTAGCAAGATCAAGGAGTGAACCATCATTCCATTCCAAAAAGGCAAGTGACACTATCATCAAAATTCCTACTATTTCCATTATACTTAGTGGATTTTGAAACATGCATGAAAATGATTTGTACTTATGCTATGCTAAATCCTAAATAGGATTCCCAATACATTCCTTAGTGAAAACATTGTAGTTGTTACATGCTTAGCCATGCTTTATTTTTGAAAATAGATACATGTTGAGATTTTACAAAAGTTGAGAAAGGACTTGTGATTTTATATAATAAAACAAGGACTCAATGAACCACCTGGGTGGCCAAGGATACTTTTGAGTATTGGAGAAGGTGGCAACAAAAGGAACCATGTCTATGGCAATCTCTTTGTGTTGTGCTCCAAAGGAACCACCCAGGAAACTTAGAGATTGAACTTGTTTCTCCAATTGTGGCTTTCGTGTGCAACCACATGCTATTATGGCTCTGGCTTAGTCGACTACATTGGGAAGACCCATGTACTGTCTTCAGTTAACTGGACATGGGGATCTGGAATGCTTCATGGGTGCTGAAGGCAAGCTAGCAATGGTGTATGGGAGGACCTTTTGGAAAGACTTCGTCACATTCTCAATCTGCCAGTACTCCATCTTCGTGAGCACTAATCCAGTAGGCCACTGGTGGCAAAAGGATGGGATTGTGACATGTGTGTGAAGTGTACTCCTTCTGCAGAAGTTAATAAAATCTAAGTACTTAGCCGTGTTCCCGGTTATGGACAATACTGAGCAACTAAAGTTTGAACAATGGGAGATCTCGACATTCTAATTTCTAAATGAAAAACTTTTAAAGACTTGTTGCACTTGGGGTTACCAAGGAGCTCAAGAGACTTTTGACAAAACTTGACGTACTTGGGGTTACCAAGGAACTCAGGGGATTTTGTTGAAAACATGACCACTTGGGGTTACCAAGGAACTCATGAGATTTTGATAAAACTTGTTGCACTTGGGCTTACCAAGTAGCTCAAGAGATTTTTGACAAGGACTTGAACACTTGTGTTTCTACCAAGGAGTTCAAGGAACTTGGAAAAAGGAGATTTGACAAAGGACCAAAACCAATTTGAAAAGATAGGATAAATTTTGCTTTATGCAAATAAGCCTTAAACTCTACTTAGCCAAATATGCATGTGTTGATAGGATCCACTCATATTATACATAGTAGTGAAACTTGTCAATACAATTCAAATGTATTGACCCTTGTGGCTGTAACTTGTAATGTTGCAGGTTTGATTGATTTTAGTGAAGATTGTGTGATTAGGATTACAAAGTCTACAACCAACATCTGCCTGTGGCACTTTGAAGATAAAGGACCCCATGACTATAGTTATTCCGCTGCAAGGTAATGTAATAGCCAAATGAGCTATGTGTGATGTAATACAATTATGTTATTCCTGGTTATAAAGTTATAATATGACCTTTGTATCTTGATATTACATCTTAACTGTGGATGCTAGCTATTGATCCAGGGACTAGCATTGTAAACACAGGGGGCTCTATCTTATTAAAGATTGGGACCGCGACAGACTGAAAGGATACGGATGTCTCCTAGAGGGGGGGGGTGAATAGGCGATTAAAACTTTTCCTAGAGTGGCTCAACAAAGGCGGAATAAAACTAGTGTTTACTTTGTTAAGCACAACCTAGAACAACTAAGGTTCACCTATGTGCACCAACAACTTATGCTGAGCAATATAAGCAACAAAGTGATAGTATATATTACTTCAAGCACGAAGGCTATCAAAATGTAAAGTGCATAAGTAAAGAGCTCGGGTATAGAGATAACCGAGGCACGCTGGGACACCGAAATTTTACCGAGTTCCTCCCAACATGGAGTACGTCTCGTTTGGAGAGGGGGTGGTATCAAACCACCAACGCCACAAAAGGCCTCCCTTATTCTCCGGTGAATCTCACCCCAACGGGATCGATCCACGCTTCCACTATCGGTGCACTTGTCGGTGGCAACCGGAACCTCTCACAAGATTGGGGCACTTCTCCACAACTTAATTAGAGGCTCCCAAAAAATGCGACAAAAGGACACAATGCCACCAAGGCCACAAAACCGTCTAGGGTTCCAAGAACCCAAGATGGACAAGCTCCAATGAGTCACACGAACCAAATCCTCCGAGGATAACTCAAACCGATGCACCAAATGCAAATGGCAAGAACACCACAAAGGTGCTCAAATCCTGTAGGGTTCGCAGCATAGAAAACAAAAATTTTCCTACGATGTGAACTAAATACCAAGATCTATCTACTAGATACAAACAACGGGCAGATGTATATCCGTAGAGAAGATACCCTTGAAGACTGACAAAGCTTAACGAGTTCAACTCGTGGTTGATGTAGACGATCTCTTGCCGATCTCAAGATCGAGAGGAAGTCCTAGCGCCGCAAATCAGCAGCGCATCCGTGCTCGCACACACGTTCGAGGCACCGAGCAACCTCCGCCTCCTCGCTCCACCGATGCAGCAGAAGCACAACTCTTTCTTGCCGAATAGCCACCGGGAACATGTATCTCGCTAGTCCGAGACCATGGGGGATAAATTCTAGAGGGGGAGAGAGATCCTTCACGAGGAGGTGTGAGAGACAAGTGAGGAGGGGGGCTCCTTTTATAGGAGGAGGGGGGGAACCCCAAGGGGGTGGCCGGCGCATGGGGCTTCCCCCTTGCCCTCCCCTCTTCATGTGGGTGGACACTCCACTCACAAATCTCCTTTAAATTCCCTCCACTCAAAAGTCCACTCAAATTCCCATTAAATTTCCACCAAATTTAATGCAAACTCTCATTAAATAAAACTCTTTTATTTTATTCAGAATTTTGTCAATTACTTTAATGACAAACATTCACAAATAACCCCTTGCTAGAATTCTATTTCACATGCATAACCACTTTATGCAATTTCACCCGAAAACCTGTTTCGGTATCTAGTGAAATAAATTCCTGCGCTTGTTCATTCTTTCGGCATGATACATTTGCTCCAATTGGATGTCGGTGTCTCTTAAGTGTGTCACCCTACGGTTCGTGAATAATGCGGACATGATCGAGACCCCTCTCGGATCAATAATCAGAAGCGGTATCTGGAGACCCATACTGACTCCCACACATTCAATGATGACTTTCTTATGATCGTCGGAACCTTTTACGCTAGTATCTTAATCCCTTTGTTTCATGATATATTACATGTCCGAGATTCGATCATCGGTATCTCCATACCTAGTTTGATCTCGTTACCGACATGCACTCTTTTCTCGTTCCTGTGATATAACATTCTAGTGATCAAATCACTTGCTTGCAAGCTAATCAATGTGATATCACCGAGAGGGCACAGAGTATATCTATCCGTCATCGGGATGAACAAATTCCACTCTTGATCCATGAGCCTCAACATAACACTTTATTAGTTCTGAATCCATCTTTATAATCACCCTGTTACGGTGTGACATTTGATGTTATCAAGAAACTCTTCCGGTGTTAATGATTGACATGATCTCATGGTCTAAGGATTAGGATCACTTCGTAAGTTGTTATAGCAATATAAACTCAATGACTTTGATCTTAATGCTATACTTCGGATGAATGTTCATCACACCATTACACTAATGTTGTGATCCCGTTATTAACAACATCCAATGTCCATGATCAGGAAACCTTGATCATCTTGTTAATCAACGAGCTAGTTTATGAGAGAGGCATAACTAGGAACTTTCTGTTTGTTTATTAAACACACATGTATTAACGTTTCCGTATTAATACAATTATAGCATGCAAAATAAACATCTATCATATACTTGGAATACACATAATAAACACTTTATTATTGCCTCTCAGGGCATATTCCCTTCAGTCTCCCACTTGCACTAGAGACAATAATCTAGTTACATAGTGATAAATCTAACACCCATTGAGTTCTGGTGTTGATCATGTTTTGCTCTAGGGAGAGTTTTAGTCAACGGATCTGCTACATTGAGATCCGTATGTACTTTACAAATCTTTATATCTCCATCCTTGACATGCTCGCGGATGGAGTGAAACCGTCGCTTAATATGCTTGGAATGCTTGTGAGACCTTGGCTCTTTGGCATTGGCAATGGCACCATTGTTGTCACAATAGATCACCATTGGGTCCAACGCGTTTGCCACCACTCCTAGTTCGGATATGAACTCCTTCATCCAAACTGCTTCCTGAGACGCTTCTGAAGCAGCAACATATTCGGCCTCCGTTGTTGATCCCGCTACCACAGGTTGTTTGGAGCTCCTCCAACTAACCGCTCCGCCATTCATGAGAAATACGTATCCGGATTGAGACTTAGAGTCATCCGGATCGGTGTCAAAGCTAGCGTCGACATAACACTTAGCGACGAGCTCTTCTTCACCTCCGTATACAAGAAACATATCCTTAGCTCTTCGTAAGTACTTAAGGATATTCTTGACCGCTATCCAGTGTTCCGAACCTGGATCCGATTGGTACCTACTAGTCAAACTAATAGCATGTGCCACATCCGGTCTTGTACATAGCATGGCGTACATTATAGAGCCTATGGCTGAAGCATAGGGGACTTTGTCCATTATCTATTTCTTCCGCCGAAGCCGGACTTTGAGTCTTACTCAATGTCTTGCCTTGCAACATAGGTAAGAACCCCTTCTTACTTCCGTCCATTTTAAACTTCTTTAAAATCTTATCTAGGTATGTACTTTGTGATAGCCCTATTAGGCGCCTAGATCTATCTCTATAGATCTTTATGCCTAATATGTATGACGCTTCACCTAGGTCCTTCATTGAAAATTTGCTGTTTAGATAACTTTTAACACTGTTTAAAAGATCTATATCATTTCCGATCAATAATATGTCATCCACATATAATATCAGAAATGCCACATTGCTCCCACTCACTTTCTTGTAAATACAAGCTTCTCCATAAGTTTGGACAAATCCAAACTCTTTGATCACCTCATCAAAGCAGAGATTCCAACTTCGTGATGCTTGCTTCAATCCATAGATGGATCGCTGAAGCTTGCACACCTTGTTAGCATCCTTAGGATCGACAAAACCCTTTGGTTGTATCATATACAACTCTTCTTCAATATTACCATTGAGAAACGTGGTTTTGACATCCATCTGCCATATCTCATAATCGAAATATGCAGCAATTGCTAACATAATCCTAACTGACTTTAGCATCGCTACGGGAGAGAAAGTCTCATCGTAGTCAACTCCTTGAATTTATCAAAACCCCTTTGCGACAAGTCGAGCTTTATAGACGGTCACATTACCATCAGCATCAGTTTTCCTTTTGAAAATCCATTTGTTCTCCACGGCCTTTCGGTCGTGAGGTAATTGCACCAAGTTCCAAACTTGATTTTCATACATGGATTCCATCTCGGATTTCATGGCTTCTAACCATTTGTTGGAATCCGGGCTCATCATCGCTTCTTCATACGTCGCAGGGTCATCATTTTCATCAACCATGAAATTCATGACAGGATTTCCGAACAGCTCGGGAGCTGCACGCGTCCTGTTTGACCTGCGAGGTTTGGTAGTACTCTCTTTCGGAGTTTCATGATCATTATCATTAGTTCCCTCTTCAACAGGTGGAGCCAACTCCGGAACAACTTCCGGCGTTGCGCTACTCGCCATACTTTGAAGAGAAGGTTCCACAACCTCATCGAGTTCTACCTTCCGACTACTCACACCTTTCGCGAGAAACTCTTTCTCTAGAAAGGATCCATTCTTGGCAACAAAAACCTTGCCCTCGGATCTGTGATAGAAGGAATACCCAATAGTTTCTTTAGGGTATCCTATGAAGACGCATTTTTCTGCTTTGGGTTCGAGTTTATCAGGTTGAAGTTTCTTCACATAAACATCGCATCCCCAAACTTTAAGAAATGACAGCTTAGGTTTGTTTCCAAACCACAATTCATACGGTGTCTTTTCAACGGATTTAGATGGTGTCCGATTTAAAGTGAATGCAGCAGTTTCTAGTGAATAACCCCAAAATGACAACGGCAAGTCCGTTAGAGACATCATAGATCGAACCATATCTAATAAGTACGATTACGACGTTCCGACACACCATTTCGCTGTGGTGTTCCGGCAGGTGTGAGTTGTGAAACAATTCCACACTCTTTCATGTGAGTGCTAAACTCGTAACTTAGATACTCACCTCCACGGTCGGACCGTAGAAATTTGATCTTTCTATTACGATGATTTTCCACTTCATTCTGAAATTCCTTGAACTTTTTAAAGGTTTCAGACTTGTGTTTCATCAAGTAGATATAACCGTATCTACTCAAATCATCTGTGAAAGTAACAAAATAACGATATCCACCTCGCGCCGACACACTCATTGGACCACATACATCAGAATGTATGATTTCCAATAAATCTGTCGCCCGTTCCATTGAACCGGAAAACGGCGTTCTAGTCATCTTGCCCATAAGGCATGGCTCACATGTATCAAATGATTCATAATCAAGTGATTCCAAAAGTCCATCCGAATGGAGCTTCTTCATGCGTTTAACGCCAATATGACCTAGACGGCAGTGCCACATATATGCGGATATATCATCATTAAGTTTAATCCTTTTAGCATCAACATTTTGAATATGTGTAACATTATCATCGAGATCTAATAGAAATAAACCATTCATCATCGGTGCATGACCATAAAAGATTTCATTCATATAAATGGAACAATCATTGTTCTCGGTTTTAAATGAATAACCACTTCGCATCAAACACGATCCAGATACAATATTCATGCTCAGTGCAGGAACCAGATAACATTTATTCAAGTTTATAACTAATACCTACGGTAAGTGGAGAGGCAGCGTTCCGACGGCGATCACATCAACGCTTGATCCATTGCCGACACGCATCTTGACCTCACCCCTTGCTAGCGGTCGCTTGTTCCGCAGCCCCTGATTCGAGTTACAAATATTAGCAACTGAACCGGTATCAAATACCCAGGTGCTACTGCGAGCACTAGTCAAGTACACATCAATAACATGTATATCATATATACCTTTATTTGCCTTGCCGGCCTTCTTGTCTGCCAGATACTTGGGGCAGTTGCGCTTCCAGTGGCCAGTCCCCTTACAATAGTAGCACTCGGAATCAGACTTAGGTCCAACTCGGGGTTTCTTTCAGGCGCGGCAACAGGCTTGCCGCCCTTACTTCCCTTCCGTTTTCCCTTCTTGTCTTTCTTGAAACCAGTGTTCCTATTGATCATCAACACTTGATGTTCCTTTTTGATCTCCACTTCTGTAGTTTTAAGCATTGACAGAAGCTCGGGGAGAGACTTCTTCATGCCTTGCATATTATAGTTCATCACGAAGCTCTTATAGCTAGGTGGCAGAGACTGCAGAACACGATGGATGCCTAAGTCAATGGGAATCGATATTCCCAAGGACACAAGCTTATCGGCGTAACCCGACATCTTGAGTACATGCTCACTAACGGAGCCGTGCTCTTCCATCATGCAGCTAAAGAACTTTTCTGAAGCGTTGTAGCTCTCTACAGCAGCATGTGTGTCAAAAATCATTTTCAACTCACCCATTGTATCAAATGCATTGCCGTTTTCGAAACGATTTCGAAGTTCCGGCTCTAGCCCATACAATATGCCGCAATGAACTAAGTTGTGGTCCTCCTGACGAGTCTGATAGACATTCTTCTCCTCGTCAGGGGCATCATCAAAAGGTGGGGTGCCTAACGACGCTTATAGCACATATTGCTTTTGTGCAGCAGAGAGGAGAATCCTCAAATTCATGGCCCATTCGGTAAAGTTGCTACCGTTCGTTGCTAGTTTCTCTTTCTCCATGAACACATTGAAATTAAAAGCAGGTGGTGCCATCTACAACAGAATTTGTAAAGTTTAGACTAAGTGTATGATAGATTGAGTTCAACTAATCTATATTACGAATGAACTCCCACTCAAAAACAACATCCCTCGTGCCTTTTTGGTGATTACATGAACCAAATCCACTACACCAAGTCCGATCATCACGTGAGTCGGTATAGCTTCAAAGGCGAGCATCAAATGGGCATCATATCAACTATCTGACTCATGCTTAACCTTTCAGTCCGTGTTTCGAGGCCATGTCTGTACATGCTAGGCTCGCCAAGTTAGAACCTTAGTATTCGCATGTGTAACTGTTTTACACCCGAAATATGGTCGTGGATCCAAGAACACCCGATCATCACGTGATGTCTTGGAGCGACGAAAACACAATCGGTGCATACTAAAGGAAGAACACATTCTTATCTTGATATTTAAATGAGGGATCATCTTATTATGCTAACAAAGCGCTAAACAAGCAATATAAGATGCTATCAAACATCATATGTTTATTAGTGAAATTATATGGTTCCCGCAGATGATCTCTATCATGTGCATCGTGGTATGATCACTATCATACCTATATGTGTAAATCCAAGGTCTATGGATTTTACACGCTATGTGTGTTGTAAGAGTATCATCTCATACTTCTACTTACAACACTACCATATCATAACACTAGCCCAGCAACAATCTAAACTAGACGCCTCTAATTTATCCATTGCAAGTTTTACGTGGCTTAGGGCTTTCGAGATAGAACCGTTCTTACCTACGAACATGAACCACAACGAGGATAATCAAATTGTTGACAACTCGCTTGCAAAATAGATATTGACTATAGTAGGAGAGACAGACACCCGCTAGCCACTTATGCAAACTAGTTGCATGTCAAGCGTGGAACAGGTCTCATGTGCGAGGACATGTAAAGTTTGTCCGGGCCGCTTCATCCCACTATGCCACCAATATCCAAAATTACAACAAAGGAGCAACAACATGATCATCATCGCCCACATACTCATATGTGTACTACCCGTGTAAAGTATCTACGCATAGATCCGGCTCTGATACCACTGTAGGGTTCGCAGCATAGAAAACAAAAATTTTCCTACGATGTGAACTAAATACCAAGATCTATCTACTAGATACAAACAACGGGCGGATGTATATCCGTAGAGAACATACCCTTGAAGACCGACAAAGCTTAACGAGTTCAACTCGTGGTTGATATAGACGATCTCTTGCCGATCTCAAGATCGAGAGGAACTCCTAGCGCCGCAAATCAGCAGCGCATCCGTGCTCGCACACACGTTCGAGGCACCGAGCAACCTCCGCCTCCTCGCTCCAGTGATGCAGCGGAAGCACAACTCTTTCTTGCCGAATAGCCCCCGGGAACATGTATCTCGCTAGTCCGAGACCATGGGGGATAAATTCTAGAGGGGGAGAGAGATCCTTCACGAGGAGGTGTGAGAGACAAGTGAGGAGGGGGGCTCCTTTTATAGGAGGAGGGGGGGACCCCAAGGGGGTGGTCGGCGCATGGGGCTGCCCCCTTGCCCTCCCCTCTTCATGTGGGTGGACACTCCACTCACAAATCTCCTTTAAATTCCCTCCACTCAAAAGTCCACTCAAATTCCCATTAAATTTCCACCAAATTTAATGCAAACTCTCATTAAATAAAACTATTTTATTTTATTCAGAATTTTGTCAATTACTTTAATGACAAACATTCACAAATAACCCCTTGCTAGAATTCTATTTCACATGCATAACCACTTTATGCAATTTCACCCGAAAACCTGTTTCGGTATCTAGTGAAATAAATTCCTGCGCTTGTTCATTCTTTCGGCATGAAACATTTGCTCCAATTGGATGTCGGTGTCTCTTAAGTGTGTCACCCTACAGTTCATGAATAATGCGGACATGATCGAGACCCCTCTCGGATCAATAATCAGAAGCGGGATCTGGAGACCCATACTGACTCCCACACATTCAACGATGACTTTCTTGTGATCGTCGGAACCTTTTACGCTAGTATCTTAATCCCTTTGTTTTACGATATATTACATGTCCGAGATTCGATCATCGGTATCTCCATACCTAGTTTGATCTCGTTACCGACATGCACTCTTTTCTCGTTCCTGTGATATAACATTCTAGTGATCAAATCACTTGCTTGCAAGCTAATCAATGTGATATCACCGAGAGGGCCCAGAGTATATCTATCCATCATCGGGATGAACAAATTCCACTCTTGATCCATGAGCCTCAACATAACACTTTATTAGTTCTGAATCCATTTTTGTAATCACCCTGTTACGGTGTGACGTTTGATGTTATCAAGAAACTCTTCCGGTGTTAGTGAATGACATGATATCATGGTCTAAGGATTAGGATCACTTCGTAAGTTGTTATAGCAATATAAACTCAATGACTTTGATCGTAATGCTATACTTCGGATGAATGTTCATCGCACCATTACACTAATGTTGTGATCCCGTTATTAACAACATCCAATGTCCATGATCAGGAAACCTTGATCATCTTGTTAATCAACGAGCTAGTTTTTGAGAGAGGCATAACTAGGAACTTTCTGTTTGTTTATTAAACACACATGTATTAACGTTTCCGTATTAATACAATTATAGCATGCAAAATAAACATCTATCATATACTTGGAATACACATAATAAACACTTTATTATTGCCTCTCAGGGCATATTCCCTTCAAATCCCTCTCTCGCAAATTCCACCAAAGCTACAAAAGCTTATGGGGGAATAAGAGAGGAAGAACAATGGAGGAATTCCACAAAAGACTCCAAGATCTAGATCCCAATATGTTCCCCTCACTTAGAGGAGAGATTGATTGGTGGGATTGTAGATCTAGATCTCCTCTTTCAAATCCCTCAAGAATATGCAAGAATCATTGAAGGGATTGAGAGAAAGAAAGATCAAGAAGGTCAACAATGGAGGGGAAAACTTGCAAGAATGGTTGGGGAACCATTGGGGAAGAAGGCCCCTTAAATAGGTCCCCCAAAAATCCAACCGTTGAAGCCCAAAAATGCGAATCCCGGTACTACCGGACATTCCCGGTACTACCGGACATTCCCTGGGGATCCCAGGTCGCCAAACGCACCTTATTCAGTACCAACCGGTACTAAGGGGTGGTACTACCAGACCTCCGGTACTACCAGACCCTGGTCCGGTACTACCGGTCATCCCAGAACGAAAACGGCCATAACTTTTGCATACGGACTCCGATTTTGATGATCTTGGGCTCGTTTCGAAGAGGACAACAAGCTCTAAAAGATCATGAAAATAAACATCATAGTCCAGCAAGGGAGGATAGATCCAAATTACGAAAGGTTTAACCTCTCTCAAAAAGACGAACCGATAAAACCTCCCACATCGAAAACATAATAGAAAATGCATATGAAATCCGTTTTCGATGAACTAGAGATTGTCATGGAGATTAACAAAAGCTCTAAATCCTCACATGAGTAAGAACTAAATAATGGAAGGTTTTACCTATCTCTAAAATACAAACTGGTAAAACCTCCAAGATCAAAATGCAATAAGATATAAAAGGGAAATCCGTTTTTGATGACCTAGAGCTTGTTATGGAGATTACTACAAGCTCTATATCCTCACATGGATAATACCAAATAACAACCAAATATGATGATGCAAGTATGCAAAGGTTTGATCTCTCTTCGAACGATGTGATCGAGTTACTCATTCGAGAGCCCCTCTTGATAGTACAACCATCTATCCTAAACCCGGTCTCCCACTAACAACATGAGACCGGCAAAAGGGAAAACCTATCAAGATTATACCTTTGCCTTGAGCATTCTACTTGAGTTCGATGTAGACGATCTTGCCCTTCTCAAGATTGAACGCCTTTCTTGATTCTTCATCATCGATCCATGATCACCGAGGATGGCAAGCATCAAACATGAGATCTTCTATAGATGCTGCATTTTGAGCTTGCACAAGACATCTTCTTCTCATTTCATCAACCTTGAAGCCAACACATGCTCCAAGCGATGCCAATGGACCAACCTACAAATCCTACAAGTATAACTTAATACACACATTAGTCCATAAAGATTGTCATTAATTACCAAAACCACACATGGGGGCCCAACATGTTCTTTCAATGATGAACTCAGGGGTGGTCGCGGCAGATCCGGGGGTGGACGAAATCAACGACTCCTCTTCTCCTCTGCACCAGCGAGCTCCGGCGCAATTCCGGCGATGCGCTGCTCGCCTTGCTCCGGCTAAGGGGTGGAACGATCAGTGATGTGAGGGGAGTGAGATGGTGTGAAGAATTTGAGCGGGGGTGGCCTCCTTTTATAGGCCCGACGACGAGACCGAGAGGGATGGGCAGGCGACAGTGGCGACACGGCTACAGGCTGCTAGAGGCAGGCCCGAGGGTGGCGATCGATCGGTGGTCTCCTGGCGATGCTCTAAGGTTCAAATGCGCTTGTAGGGGCAGTGGCAAACGGTCGGGAACGCGCGATGCTCTGCGAGGCAGAGGCGGCGAACTCTGCGGCGAGCGGTGGCTACGGGGTACGGGCGGTGAAATGGGCATGTCTAGTGGTCTCCTAGGACGGTGGGGTGCATGCTGGCGGGCGGCGAGGGCTCTAGGTGGTCGGGTTGCGTGGGAACAACGCGTGCTCTGTGGTGCGCGTCGGCATGGTCGACAGCGGCACGGGCGTGGCGTTCCTGGAGGTTCTGGTCGCTGTTCTTGAGCTAGGGATGGTCGAGAGGGGGCGGTGTGGCATGGGCTACCTCCCAGACAAGGTTGGCACAGCTAGCTCTTCCCCTAGCTTGCTGTGCACACTAGGGTGACATGGGTGCTCTCGGCCTGTTCACCATTGATGACATTGGAAAGTTTACAGTGGTGCTAGAGCTTAGTTAAGGTTGCTAGATGATCTACTGAGGCTAGTGTAACCAGAGAGGGAACAAGTTAGGCCCAAAACACTTCTCAACATAGTGTTTTGATTTTGTTTGATTTGCATCTGCAACCTGTTTGATGAAATAGCCGCATGAACTTTAGTTTTGAATTTTGAAAAGATTTTTGGTGGGTGTGCTAGGCATGTGTTGAGGATTCTGTGGATGCTTGGGTTTTGAAAATTGAGCTTGTTTGAGTGGTTTTTGAAATAGTGGGATCTTCCCATATGAGATAGATTCAATTTTAAACTGTCATTTAAACTATGCATTCAAATGTTTTTGGATGATCACAAAGTGGTCCTTGGTACCTTGTTATGAGTACTATCAAGGGGTGCAAAGATCCAAACATGTTTCTGTTAAGTTCTGAAAGTTAGATATAGCCAAATTAGGCATGGGAGTTATTTTGGCCAAAGTGACCATTCACTTAATTTGTTTGTTTTGACTTGTTTGTCTTTGGGAAAAGTGTGGGGATTGTTTAGATGATGTTTATTTCACCTAAGAATAATTTTACAAGCAAAGAAACACAAAACCAAGGCAATTCAAAAGAATCCAAATTTTAATGCACACACATATGAATGCTTTCATATTTTTAATTAGAAAAGTTTTTGTTAACCCTAATTTTGATGATTAGAGTTTGATGATTCTAGTTTAATATTTTTTTGGGATGTTACAAACCTTCCCCCCTTAAAAAAAATCTCGTCCCGAGATTTGAAAAGGGACGAAAAAGATTACCTAGGATTTGAAGAGATCGGGAAACTCCGTCCTGATGTGATATTCGCGCTCCCAGGTAGCTTCCTCTTCCGTGTGGTTGCTCCACTGAATCTTGAGAAACTTGATGCTTCGGGTTCTGGTAGTTCTGAAAGCTTCTTCCAAAATACGGATGGGTACTTCGGGATAGGTCAGGTCATCATTGATCTCTATGGTCCGGTGATCGATATTCTTGAACACTTTAGTCTTCTCTAGAACTTCGAGGCACTTGCAAAGTAAGGAGATATGGAACACATTGTGCATGGCTGACATCTCTTCGGGTAGTTCCAATTGATACAACACTTCTCCTCGACGGTTCAGAATCTTGAAGGGTCCAATATATCTGGGGGCTAACTTTCCTTTCAGTTGGAAACGCTGCATTCCTTTGAATGGCGACACTTTCAGATACACAAAATCTCCTATGTTGAAGGTGAGGTCTCGACGTCTCTTGTCGGTGTAACTCTTCTGTCTGGACTGTTTTGAGGTGCTCACGAATCTTATGAACCTTCTCTTCTGCTTCTCGTAGGATGTTGGGTCCGAAAATCTGACTCTCTCCTACTTCCGACCAGTTCAAAGGGGTGCGGCACTTCCTTCCATACATGAATTCAAATGGGGCCATTTGCAAACTAGCTTGATAAATGTTGTTGTATGAAAATTCTGCAAATGGCAGACAGTCTTCCCAGTTAGATCCATATTCTAACACACATGCTCTCAGCATATCTTCGAGTATTTGATTTACTCACTCCGTTTGTCCGTCAGTCTAGGGGTGATAAGCGGTGCTGAAATCTAGTCGGGTTCCTAAACCTTCTTGGACTTTCTTCCAGAATATCGAGGTAAACTGAGTTCCTCGATCCGATACGATGTTCTTGGGGACTCCATGCAAACTAACGATTCTAGCGATGTATAACTCCGCTAGCTTCGAACTATGATATGTGGTCTTGACGGGTAAGAAATGGGCGACTTTGGACAACCTATCCACTATGACCCAGATAGAGTCATTTCCCCTACTAGAAGTAGGCAATCCGGTGATAAAGTCCATTCCAACGGAATCCCATTTCCATTCCGGAATCTGCAATGGTTGCAACAATCCAGTGGGTCTTTGATGTCCCGCCTTGACTCTCTGACATATATCACACTTGGCGATATAGCTTCCGATTTCTCTCTTCATCTTATGCCACCAAAATTGCTCTTTCAAATCCTGATACATCTTCGTTCCCCCGGGGTGGATAGAATAAAGAGTATCATGATCTTCCTTCAGAATAACTTCTTTCAACTCAGAATCTGCTGGTACACAAAGGCGTCCTTTGTACCACAGAACTCCTTCGTCTTCGGTGAATCCGGGTACTTTGCCTATACCGATACAACGCTTGATTCCATCGATACTAGCATTTCCTTTCTGTGCCTCTTTGATTTGGCTGATCAAAGTGGGTTGAAGTTCTATGCTAGCCAAAAATCCTTCACTTACTAATTCCATTCGAAAATCTTCCATCTCTTTGTGCAAGCTTGGTTACTCTTTCAAAATCATGGAGTTCAAGCGGCACGGCAATCTGCTAAGGGCATCTACTACCACATTGGCTTTACCAGGGTGATAGTGAATGTCTAGGTCGTAATCCTTGATTAGCTCAATCCATCTTCTCTGTCTCATATTCCGCTCCTTCTGAGTGAATATATACTTCAGGCTCTTGTGATCCGAATAAATCTCACAACGGTTTCCCATCAGGTAATGCCTCCATGTCTTTAGGGCTAGAACTACGGCTACGAGTTCGAGGTCATGGGTTGGGTAATTTTGCTCATGTTGTTTCAGTTGTCGGGATATATAAGATATAACTTTGCCTTCTTGCATTAGCACACATCCGAGACCGATCTTGGATGCATCAGAACACACGTCGAAGGGCTTCGTGATATCCGGCATGATTAAGATTGGGGCTGAAATCAATCTTCTCTTGAGTTCTTGAAAACTCGCTTCACATCTGTCCGTCCATTCAAACTTCTTGTCCTTCTTCAGCAATTGGGTCATGGGTCTGGCGATACTCGAGAATCCTTCTACGAACTTGCGATAGTATCCCGCCAATCCGAGAAATGCACGAACTTGGGTTTGAGTGGTTGGGGCTTGCCAATCTTCGACATCTTTCACCTTTGTAGGGTCAACGGCAATTCCTCCGGCTGATACAATGTGGCCGAGGAATCCTACCTCCTGTAACCAGAATTCACATTTGCTAAACTTGGCATACAACTGATGCTCTCTAAGGGTTCCAAGAATGGTCCTTAGGTGTAGCTCATGTTCTTCTTCTGATTTGGAATAAATCAGAATGTCGTCGATGAACACAATGACAAACTTATCCAGGAAGTCCATAAAAATCTTATTCATGAGATTCATGAAATAAGCGGGGGCATTGGTTAATCCAAAAGACATGACAGTATACTTGTATAATCCATATCTGGTGGTAAAGGCAGTCTTGGGGATATCCTCTCCGCGAATCTTAAGTTGATGATAGCCAGTTCTAAGATCAATCTTAGAAAACACTTTGGCACCGATCAACTGATCAAACAAATCTTCTATCTTGTACTTGTTCTTGATGGTGACATCATTCAACTTCCGGTAATCCGTACACAAATGGTTACCTCCATCCTTCTTGTCCACAAATAAGACGGCTGATCTCCATGGTGATGCACTTGGTTGAATCAATCCAATTTCCAACATGGCATCCAGTTGCTTCTTCAGTTCTTCTAGTTTAGACGGGTTCATACTATAGGGTCTCTGAACTATGGGTCCTGCTCCGGGGATTAGTTTAATGATAAACTCGATATCCCGATCTGGGGGCATACCGGGCAAAACATCTAGAAATACATCGGGGTATTCACAGACCATCTGGACTTGGTCAATGGTAGGTTGGGCTATACTCTTGTTGCACTTGAATTGGCGAGGTAAGGTTTCAAATATATGCTCGACTGATATTCCAGCGGTACTGGTCATGGTTATGGCTTTCTTGGCATAGTCAATCAATCCTTTATGTTTGGACATCCAATCCATTCCTAGTACTACTTCCAAACCTTTAGTTCCGAGTACTATCAGATTAGCATAAAAATCTATGCCATGGATTCAGACAGGGAGGGCTTTGAAAATTTTCCTAGCTTTGGTGGTTGAACCGGGGATTTGAACAATCATGACATGCTTCAGTTTGGTTGGTTGAATCTTACTAGTGCATGCAAATTCTTCGGTGACAAATGAGTGCAATGCACCAGAATCAAACAACACTTGAGCAAGTACTGAATTAACAGAAAACATACCCAGCACGACGTTTGGCGCTTCCTGGGGTTCTTCACCATGCATGAGAAAAAGACGGCCGTTGCGGTTGAGCGAATTCCCTGGGGCAAACCTTCTTCCTGGCTGAACACAACGCTGCTACTGAGCTGGGGCATTTGCATTGGGGGCTGCGGCATTCTTCTTGGGGCACTCATTGGAGTAGTGACCCTTATTTCCACAGTCATAACAAGTCACTTGCGACTTGTCCTTTGCTGCAACAGGCACAGCATTGCTTCCAGTCCTCGGGGAAGTGTTGGTGTTGGCGGTAGCATTGTTGTTGTTGAACTTGGGTGGTGCACGGTTGAAATTGCTAGAGTTTCCCGGGTTGTTGTGATTTCCTCCGGGCCTTGGGTCTGTTGGTTCTGGGGGCAAATCCTGGAGATGGGTTAGGGCGATACTTTGGGGTCTGATGGGTTCCTGGTTGATGCATCATGCGACGCTTGCGGTTCTCATTGGCTTGGTTGATCTTTCCTTCCATCTAGATAGCAAAGTCGACAAGGGCTTCAATATCAGCAAAGGGCATATTGACTAACACAGTCTGTATCTCATCGTGCAGACCATTCAAGAATCTTTCTTTCTTCTTGGCTTCGGTGTCGATCTCATCCAGGGCTTACCTAGCTAATGACAAGAATTTGTCACGGTATTCCACTACGGTCATACGTCCTTGCTTCAGTTCTCTGAACTCATCTCTCATTCTCTTGATCAAACCCGGTGGCACATGGGTTCTGCTGAACTTGACCTTGAATTCTTCCCAGGTCATCATTTGTCCTCCGGTCATTGCACGAACGTTGTTCCACCATGCTCTTGCATCTCTGGCTAGATAGTGGGTGGCGAACAGAACTTTCTCGTTAGCTTCCACTCCGGCGACTTCTAGGTTGTTTTCCATGGTTTGTAGCCAATCGTCTGCGTCTAAGGGCTCTTCCGACATAGTGAAAACAGGTGGGTTGGTGTTCTGGAAATTCTTGAGCTTAGATCCATGGTTGTCCTGATTTCCTTGGCCTTGTTTGTTGTGGGATAGATGAGTTATCTGCTAAAGGGTGGCTAGGTTGGCTTGACGTGCGGCTCTTTCGGCTTCGCGGTCAGAAACCAACATTTGCAGGATCTGCAACATCGGGTCCGGGGATGAACCACTTCCTCCGCGTGGAATCTGAAGATTGAGATAGATCATGAGAAAAGAGGGAAATTTATAAGGTTCAGGGACTTTTGAAAAGTTTTTAAAGTTTGGCTCAGATTTTTCTAGCAACTTGCTTTTCATTCATTCATTCATAGCACACGATACAAACACACACCACAATAAAGGTAAACAGATGGTTTTAAAAACCATTTTGGAAACTACGATATAGTGGTACCGAATACAACTCCCTACGCTAGTGCTCAAGTGCTACTCCTCCTCGGAGTCGGTGTAGTCGTCATCCTCATCATCCTCATCGGCATCGATGAAGGAGAAATCATCCTCATCGGTGAAGAAGTCCATAGCCTGATCCTCCAGAAAATCATCACCATCGCTGAGATAGGAGTAGGGGTGTCCACGAAGGTCTTCTCCGGCATTCTCCCTTTCCTCCAACTGCGTGTCTCTCTCGTGGATGGTCTCCTCCAAATCCGAGATACGGTGGCGAAGACGGGCAATGATGCGCTCCTTCTTGTCGAGCTGACGGCGACGAGACTTGCGATCCTTCGCTAGCATGGCGATGGTTTGATCCTTCGTCTTGATGATGGAGGACTTGTGGTTGGAGTAGTCATGTCAATTGTCCAATTCCTGCTGACAATTGTACATCATGAAGCTAAGGTGGTCCAACTGGGTCTTCAGCTCGTGGTGGTATGGGGCTTCCAGTGGTTGTCCCATAGCATCACGCCTCGGACAAAACTCAAAGCGGGTACCCTTGATCTGGTTGATACTCTGCCCACACAGACGGGCAAGAGCTTCCTGCATGGCCCTGGCAAGTCCATCGAGCTAGTTGTTCTCTCTTAAGGTGAACTGAATTCCCTCGGCAGTGGGAGGTTCAATCTTTCCTCGGAGACTTCCAACAATTAGCCACTGCAGATCTTCTCCTCCTTGATCATTGAGCTGAGCTCCGAAGAACTCGGGGTGCGGATGCTCCAGAAGTTCCGAAAGCTGGTCCAAATCCCGCTCAAAGATAAGGTCTCCTCCATTCCCCAACTGATAAAACTTGCTGTACATCACGTCCATCTATAAGAATATAGGATGAGTAAGTTAATAGAGTGATCAAGTGTGTCAAATTTTATGTATTTTGCAAGAGTTTTTGAGGAACACGAATTTTTATGAAAGAAGCAAGATGATAAGAATGGGAATAAGTTTTTGTAAATATTTGCTTTCTTTGGTTTTGAAACTAAGTTTTTGAATCAAACGTCCAGTCTAACCAGGGTATCCTATGGTCAGGATGGCTCTGATACCAACTTGTCAACACCCGGATTTTTTTAATCCCAGATGCTTGTTATGCCATACATCGCAATCCCAGGATTACCATTTTTGCGAGACATAACAGAATTGGATACCACAGTACATCATCCATTACAAACCATACATAAAGTCTTACACAAATAAGGATCTCATGATCTAGTTCTTAATACAAAATCAAGCAGCGAAAATACGTAATAATAAAGGTAGCATAGGTGAAGCTCCATCTTCGGGGTCACTGGCATTGCTGACGATGGGAGATGATCCTAGTTGTCGTAACCTTCCTGGGGTCCACCATCATGGTACTCTTCTTCATAGTCTAGCCACGGGAATAGACAGGGACAAAGCCATGAGTACTCTTTAAGTACTCGCAAACTAATACTAACAAGTGAAGGGGGGTTTTGTAATAGGACACTAAGCTCTATGGTTGTTTTGCAAAAAACCAGATTTACCTCTACTAAGTTCAGAAGCAAGAAAGCTAGTTGAAATTTATAACACCTAAGTGGGAACTTGTATCTCATATCACAACTCTGTTGTGGTCAAGTCAAGTTCTCGATTCATTTCACAAGTCATTTTGAAAACATCTGACGGGGGAACAATATGGCCACTCCAACTGTCCATAACCACGGACACGGCTATTCGAATAGTTTGATACTTTGTAGAGATTGTACACTTTCACCACAACATTCGATACATCCGTCAGGAACAAATCCTGAATTCACCATACTCAGTATGCGGATAATCAATCCTAACCTTTCAATTACACGCCCTAGTATAGGCACCTCTCCTATGTGTTTGGCCTCCCAACCATGACCAACTGTCATCTTGGGTACTATACAGGTGGACAATCTTCACAAGGTAGCCTCAGCTCAGACCTTGGCCGTGAGGGAACCCATACTAAAGTATATAAGTTTCCAGTCAAGCCCTATCCAATTTTCGGGTATTGTGGTTGTACGGTAAAATTGGAATGGTATCGCATCCAGACAACCATTAGTTTTATAAAGGGCTAAGGCTCATGCCTTAACATTTTCATCATCAAAATTATCCGGTGTTCGAAAACACATGTCAAAACATCTCAGTAGAATGACTCATCATTCTAAGGTTTTCATAACCATTTTCCACCAAGTATTCCCATCTAAAGTTGATCAAGTTTTATGCTTAGCACTAGCATGTAACACCCTCGCCTGATAAGGCTGAGTTCATGTGTATAGTGCCAATCCCTGGATCGGTTCACTGGCACACACAGTACAAAATGATACCAAATATAACTGTGCATCATAAATACAACGAATATGATCCAGAATTTACATTATTTATTCAAGTACACAGCGGAAAACAAATACAAGGTAGATCTCCATCCTTCAAATGTGCCACAGGCGAACAATTGTTGAGTGGAGTCTCGCGACCTATGAACGATCACTCAGATACGATACAACCTGCAACATGAAACGTTGCAGCCACGAATGGTCAATACATTGAATGTATGGCAAGTAGGCTAAAGTGGTTAACAACAGATCTATCAACTACATGCTTATTTGGCCAAGTGGATTTCAGGCTCATTTGCATAAAGCAACAATTTTATCCTAACATTTGTAACAAAATAGTTTTCCAATACGATAAATAGGACACTCTGGTTCACTCCCATGTGCTCCTACCCAATTATGTTCACCGAACAAGTTTTAAGTAATTAAGAAATAAGGATGAGTGAGAAATATCATAGCATCAGTATCAGGTCGCTCAAATTGTCCATAACCGGAGACATGGCTAATCGATTAGTTTATACAGCCTGCAGGGGTTAGTACACTTTACCCATGTGACTTGGCCAGCCCAGCTCGGACCACCACTCTCATATTGGGTGATGATAGGGAGAAGTCCAAGAAGGAACCGTTCGAGAAGTAGCTCCCCAATCCCGACGCGCACCGGTCCAACCTACACTATCTACATCTCTAGATACGCGGTTCCAGTTACCACAACCTACTGAGTCCAACCAACCGCCCATTCCATTATTGGAACATGGTTGTACACGTAAGTTACCAAATAAAGAAACCAATCATTTCTCAGTGTCCTGGGCGGCATTCCCCACCATAAATACACTCGATGACCTAATCAATGCCATTCCGCCCAGGTGGTTCATTAAAACATATTGGTTTGTCATTTAGCAAAAAATAAGCCTTTCAAAACATATAACTTTTCATGATGTGATTCCCTTCCTCGTCTAAATAGCATAGATAAGCAATCTACCAATACGATGGCTCATAAACAAGGAATGCTAGGGAGTAATATGGGATATATCATAGCATATACACATCAATTCCTACAGATGCAATTCTACAAAAACATCTGCAATGCATAGGAAAACAATAGGACATTTATGACCAAGATAGCACCACTTGCCTTTGTTGTAGATGTAGTCGATTAGATAATCCTCACAATTCTCATAGATATAACGGTTGCTCTCGTCATAACCACAATACTTGCAATCATAGTAGTTGCAATCACACACGTTGCACTCCTCGCAATCTATCGATCAAACAATTGCATACAACATAAACAATAGCACATAGAGATCAAACAAATGCAACAAATGCATGCATGACAATTTAATAAGTCACAATGGTTCTTACTTTAGTTCTCTACACAATACTGGAGTATATGATGCATGCAAGAGACCAATTAATGCAATGGAGTACTTGTTATTAATAATTACTTGCCAATATAGGGTTTTTAATAGTTCTGTTGTAACGACTGTTCTAGCTGTAGAATTAAATTTGTTTCTTAGGTTTACTGGATGGAGGACGTTAATACGTACCAGTAGGCGTTGGATTCACCCTAATCGGAGTTATAAATCTTTTTGTATGATTTAAATAGTGTTTAATGGTTTTAAATGATTCATATAGTTTATGTTGTCGAAAAATCAAACTAAAATTATATCTGTAATCTCCACGGATTTTTGAATCTAGGGACATATTATTTGTAATTTTCAGAATAGTATTTATTTTCTTATGAATTTATTACTCTAAATAAGCCATTAAACCATTTAAATCTTCACGGCAAAACCTTATAGTCAAAGGAATAACTAATTGCATATTGATGATCTACATGGAACCAGATTTCCATCGGTATATCATTTATATTTTTGTGACAAGCAATTAATTTTTAATGAATTTAATGATTTATAAAGCCATTAAAACTAATTAAATTGCTACGGGTTAAATAGTCGGCAAAGGCTAGATCCAACCAGATATTATTAATGTACATTACAGTAGCTTCAATTTGATATATTGTTCATATTTTTTGATGTTACAGATAATATCTTATGAATTTATTAACCTAAAGACCATTAAAACTAATTAAAATACTACAGTAACCACGTACAGTAAAATTTGGATCTATTCTGATAAGATGATTCTACGTAAAATTATCTTCAATTTGGTATATTATACGCAATTTTTGGACGTGGTATGAATTTTTAATGAATTTTACAAGTTAGATCTATAATATGCAATTTTAAATTCGAACGGAATATTCCAGGGAATATTCCGCTGACTAGACAGGTTGACTTTGCATGCTGACTGGGACTAGATGTTGATCTTACGTTGACGTGGCGTTGATGAGGAAGATGACCGGGATGACGACATGGCACACACCGGTTTGATTGGATCTCGACCGTCTGGATAGGATCCGGTGGCTAGAAGAAGAGATTGACCCGATTTTGATTCAGAATAGACAAGAAATATATCTGTCTTAGAGAGACAAATCCGTAGGTCAAATTGAAAAACTCAGAACATGAAAGTTGTGGAGAATCATTATTCCTACCTTCTCACCAAAGGAATTTGGATTTAAAGAAACGAGCGCGAGTACATCTTGGTTTACACCGTAAGATCTAAAATATTGCGATACGAAATTCTCCGGTTTTGGTGGATGAAAAGAGGCGAGGTTTATCGGGATTGAAAGATTTCGACGATTCCTACAACTTTCGTTTTTTGACCGAAGGCAAACGACGAAGTCTAGATGGGTTAAAAAGCGAAATAAGATTCGGGCCTGTGTAGATTCGGGATTTCGAGGAAAGAAACTCGTACAGGTGTGGCTCCACGAGTTTATATGGAGATTTAGGATGAAGTGGATTCGGAGTTGTAGATAAAAAGTTATAGTAGTTTGAGTAGAGATAGGTTTGTTAAAAACTGATTCGCACGCATTTTAAAGCAAACCAATCGATTCCGTACGCGTGGCCTGGCCGGCTGGCTCGGTCCGGTCCGGGTGGGCCGGCCCGTTAGAATTTTTTTTCTTTTTTTTTTTAATTTTTCTTTTTTTATTTACTTGTTTCCCTCATATCTTTTGCATACAAACTCCAAATAACATGATTTTTGTTTCTAAATGTTTCTAAAATCGAATAGATCATTATAGGATCAAATTTGTAATCTTTTTACTAGTTTGGAAATAGTAGATTTATAAATCCTTGTATATTCCATTTTATTTGTATCTTTATTTGTTTGTATTTATTCCATAACTTTTTTATACTAGCTCCAAATGAGCTCAATTTTGTTTCTAAAATTTTGTAATATTAATTGGATCTTTGTAGGCTATAATTTAGCAATTATCGTTGTCTTAGCAATAGTGGGTTTTATAAAGTCAATTTAATTCCTTTAGGAACATTTGGGCAAATCAACTATAGGATTTAGATACCAGGATTTGGATTTAGTTTGTGAGAACTTTGCATGGATGTAATGAAATGCTTATAAATGCTTCATGATTTTCATTTTTAAATCTTGCACACCAATTCTACAATCCATAATCAATCCATGCCCTTTTGCCTATATCGCTACTTAGGTCATAACAAAAGAATATAAGATTTTGAATTCAAGGTTGAGAGGATTTTCTATTCAAAAAGTTTCTTCTCTTTGAGAATTTTCAACATAGTCAAACAATCAATCAAACTTATTTATTTGTTTCACATTCCAAAATTAGGAGAATTTTGGGATGTGACAGACTACCACCCTTAAAAGAAATCTCGTCCTGAGATTTGGGAAGGCTAGAAAGAAAGAAAGGTTCGGGATCCATTAGGATGCTACCACCCTTAAAATAAAATTGACTAGGTCACTTCTCAAGGATTCACTTGGCTTCAAATTGATTCTCCTTTAGACATTTATTGGCACAATGTCTCTAGCACATTCTAAACATCATGATTGATAGTTTCCGAGAAAGCTCTTCTTAAACTAGCAAAACTCTCATGGTGGGAAAATAGGGAACGTTTACTTCACGGTGCCCATAATTCACGGTTGGGATTCATCCTTACCGTACATTCCTATGCTTAGCAATGGATGCTTTTAGAAGGTGTAACAATATACCATTCTAGGGTTTAGGCTCAACATGGACTCTCAGCTAAGGTTTAAAAGACACTCAAGATCCGCAAAGCCAACAGTACAAGAGCGAATAATAAGAGTAGTAGGAATGGTGATCAATCCATCCTGCACCCAAATCATTACCCTGCATGGGGATAGGTGAATCACGTTTTTCTATCACTCGGGCATTCTCACTTGCCTTGAAGAATGTTTCCATGGGCACGAACTAATGCTCTATGTATACTCCCATGTATTCAATCAACAAAGCTACTACTAAAACTAAACTATCGATACTTCGACTTTCAGGTTGCGTAATCTACTATATAACATCATTTCAACACTTCATACTCCCACATCTCTTTTTTTCCCATTAGATAAAGCATTCTCCTTCTAAATGCATTGTGTTGTCAAACCTTCCACTTAACACATCATTATATCTCCAAGGGTTCAAGATAGGGAAGAATAGATTCTATAGGAAAGAAACGACTAAGAAAATAATCCTACCCATAACTATATGAAGCATTCAATGTCACAAATAAGCAAACAATCATAAAGAATCAACACACAAGCAAACACTTGTATAATAACATTACAGGTGTTTAAACTTAGTAGTATATAACCACAAAATAGTTTGAAAGCATTGGGAACAATACTAAAGTAAAATAGAGCAACATATAAGCAATAAACAAAATCTGTCAAAACGGTACAACAGGTTTCACGAATTATTCTGACCGACTTAAACACGTCAGGAATTTTAGCCAATTTGTGTGCATATACTACAGGTAATTACGCTCCAGATCCTACTTTTTTTAGATTTTTATGAGTTACCAATAAAATATGAAAAATCGCGCGGTACAACAGGTAAGGCAGAAAACTGCAGCAGTAATCTCACGAATTTCAATCAATTTGCACCAATAAAATAATTTTAAAACCACACGAAAACTCCAGCAACTTTAGAGTTTCAAAACAACGGATCCTAAACAAGGTATCACACGATATGGTTCAGTACAAACAAGCAAGCAACCTATATTGTCATACCACATAAGTTGGTAAGAACAATATGCTAACACGATAGCGATGATCTCCTAAAGAGATAGAACATGGTGGTCCAGACCTACCCAAACTTGGTGAGATATTCATTTATGTCATGTTATTTGTTCTTTACTTGTAGGCCAACTCTCATATAGTGATTTGCTTTATAGAAAACTACTAATAACATTTTCCAATTCTTGTAGTTTTTATGGTAGATCACTTCTTCTACTAATCAAATGAATGGACATCTACTAGTTTGAACAAGGAGAGGTGTTGGAAAATGATAGACAAGGAATATAAGAACTCTAATAAGTATAAAATATGATAGTTCTCCTAACAGAGGTCTTCTATTGCTAATCCATTTCTAAGGTCACGATCCTACAGTCAACACACAGCTCTGATACCATCTCGTAACACCCTCGCCTGATAAGGCTGAGTTCATGTGTATAGTGCCAATCCCTGGATCGGTTCACTGGCACACACAGTACAAAATGATACCAAATATAACTGTGCATCATAAATACAACGAATATGATCCAGAATTTACATTATTTATTCAAGTACACAGCGGAAAACGAATACAAGGTAGATCTCCATCCTTCAAATGTGCCACAGGCGAACAATTGTTGAGTGGAGTCTCACGACCTATGAACGATCACTCAGATACGATACAACCTGCAACATGAAACATTGCAGCCACGAATGGTCAATACATTGAATGTATGGCAAGTAGGCTAAAGTGGTTAACAACAGATCTATCAACTACATGCTTATTTGGCCAAGTGGAGTTCAGACTTATTTGCATAAAGCAACAATTTTGTCCTAACATTTGTAACAAAATAGTTTTCCAATACGATAAATAGGACACTCTGGTTCACTCCCAGGTGCTCCTACCCAATTATGTTCACCCAACAAGTTTTAAGTAATTAAGAAATAAGGATGAGTGAGAAATATCATAGCATCAGTATCAGGTCGCTCAAATTGTCCATAACCGGGGACACGGCTAATCGATTAGTTTATACACCCTGCAGGGGTTAGTACACTTTACCCATGTGACTTGGCCAGCCCAGCTCGTACCACCACTCTCATATTGGGTGATGATAGGGAGAAGTCCAAGAAGGAACTGTTCGGGAAGTAGCTCCCCAATCCCGAAGCGAACCGGTCCAACCTACACTATCTACATCTCTGGATACGTGGGTTCGAGTTACCACAACCTACTGAGTCCAACCAACCGCCCATTCCATTATTGGCACATGGTTGTACACGTAAGTTACCAAATAAAGAAACCAATCATTTCTTAGTATCCTGGGCGGCATTCCCCACCATAAATATACTCGATGACCCAATCAATGCCATTCCGCCCAGGTTGTTCATTAAAACATATTGGTTTGTCATTTAGCAAAACATAAGCCTTTCAAAACATATAACTTTTCATGATGTGATTCCCTTCCTCGTCTAAATAGCATAGCTAAGCAATCTATCAATACGATGGCTCATAAACAAGGAATGCTAGGGAGTAATATGGGATATAGCATAGCATATACACATCAATTCCTACAGATGCAATTCTACAAAAACATCTGCAATGCATAGGAAAACAATAGGACATTTATGACCAAGATAGCACCACTTGCCTTTGTTGTAGATGTAGTCAATTAGATAATCCTCACAATTCTCATAGATATAACGGTTGCTCTCGTCATAACCACAATACTTGCAATCATAGTAGTTGCAATCACACACGTTTCACTCCTCGCAATCTATCGATCAAACAATTGCATACAACATAAACAATAGCACATAGAGATCAACCAAATGCAACAAATGCATGCATGACAATTTAGTAAGTCACAATGGTTGTTACTTTAGTTCTCTACACAATACTGGAGTATATGATGCATGCAAGAGACCAATTAATGCAATGGAGTACTTGTTATTAATAATTACTTGCCAATATAGGGTTTTTAATAGTTCTGTTGTAACGACTGTTCTAAATATAGAATTAAATTTGTTTCTTAGGTTTACTGGATGGAGGACGTTAATACGAACCAGTAGGCGTTGGATTCACCCTAATCGGAGTTATAAATCTTTTTGTATGATTTAAATAGTGTTTAATGGTTTTAAATGATTCATATAGTTTCTGTTGTCTAAAAATCAAACTAAAATTATATCTATAATCTCCACGGAATTAGGAATCTAGGGACATATTATTTGGAATTTTCAGAATAGTATTTACTTTCTTATGAATTTATTACTCTAAATAAGCTATTAAACCATTTAAATCTTCACAGCAAAACCTTATAGTCAAAGGAATAACTAATTGCATATTGATGATCTACATGGAACCAGCTTTCCATCGGTATATCATTTATATTTTTGTGACAAGGAATTAGTTTTTAATGAATTTAATGATTTATAAAGCCATTAAAACTAATTAAATTGATACGGGTTAAATAGTCGGCAAAGGCTAGGTCCAACCAGATATTATTAATGTACATTACAGTAGCTTCAATTTGATATATTGTTCATATTTTTCGGAGTTACAGATAATATCTTATGAATTTATTAACCTAAAAGACCATTAAAACTAATTAAAATACTGAAGTAATCACGTACAGTAAAACTTGGATCTATTCTGATCAGATGATTCTACGTAAAATTATCTTCAATTTGGTATATTATACGCAATTTTTGGACGTGATATGAATTTCTAATGAATTTTACAAGTTAGATCTATAATATGCAATTTTAAATTCGAACGGAATATTCCAGGGAATATTCCGCTGACTGGACAGGTTGACTTTGCATGCTGACTGGGACTAGATGTTGACCTTACATTGACGTGGCGTTGATGAGGAAGATGACCGGGATGACGACATGGCACACACCGGTTTGATTGGATCTCGACCGTCTGGATAGGATCCGGTGGCTAGAAGAAGAGATTGACCCGATTTTGGCTCAGAATAGACAAGAAATAGATTTGTGTTAGAGAGACAAATCCGTAGGTCAAATTGAAAAACTCAGAACATGAAAGTTGTGGGGAATCATTATTCCTACCTTCTCACCAAAGGAATTTAGATTTGAAGAAACGAGCGCGAGTACATCTTGGATTTACACCATAAGATCTAAAATATTGCGATACGAAATTTTCTGGCTGTGGTGAATGAAAAGAGGTAAGGTTTGTCGGGATTGAAAGATTTCGATGATTCCTACAATTTTGCTTTTTGACTAAAGGCAAACGAAGAAGTTTAGATGGGTTAAAAAGCGAAAAAAGATTCGGGCATGTGTAGATTCGGGATTTCGAGGAAAGAAAGTCGTACAGCTGTGGCTCCACGAGTTTATATGGAGATTTAGGATGTTGTAGAGATAGGTATTGGAGTAGGGAATAATTAGAAACAAACGAAAGTCGATTCGGAGTTGTAGATAAAAAGTTATAGCAGTTTGAGTAAAGATAGGTTTGTTAAAAACTGATTCGCACGTAGAATTTTTCTTTCTTTCTTTTTTCTTTTTCTTTTTCTATTTACTTGTTTCCCTCATATCTTTTGCATACGAACTCCAAATAACATAATTTTTGTTTCTAAATTTTTCTAAAATCGAATAGATCATTATAGGATCAAATTTGTAATCTTTTTACTAGTTTGGAAATAGTTGATTTATAAATCCTTGTATATTCCATTTTATTTATATCTTTATTTGTTTGTATTTATTCCATAACTTTTTCATACTAGCTCCAAATGAGCTCAATTTTGTTTCTAAAATTTTGTAATATTAATTGGGTCTTTTTAGTCTATAATTTAGTAATAATCGCTGTCTTAGCAATAGTGGGTTTTATAAAGTCAATTTAATTCCTTTAGGAACATTTGGGCAAATCAACTATAGGATTTAGATACCAGGATTTGGATTTAGTTTGTGAGAACTTTCCATGGATGTAATGAAATGCTTATAAATGCTTCATGATTTTCATTTTGAAATCTTGCACACCAATTCTACAATCCATTATCAATCCATGCCCTTTTGCATATATGGCTACTTAGGTCATAACAAAAGAATATAAGATTTTGAATTCAAGGTTGAGAGGATTTTCTATTCAAAAAATTTCTTCTCTTTGAGAATTTTCAACATAGTCAAACAATCAATCAAACTTATTTATCTGTTTCACATTCCGAAATTAGGAGAATTTTGGGATGTGACATAGCATCTATGAGTGGGGTGAGTAGTAATGAGGGGTGGTAAACAAGTGGAGTTTTAACCAAGTTCAATCTCATGCCTTAGGATGACATCAAGATTTTCTAGCTTAGGACAAATTTAATGCTCTTTATGCAACCTTCAATTATCCTCCTAGAATCTATAAGTCACTTAAGTAAACTCTAAGGAAAAGCTTTGATAAAGTAGAAAGCTTGCAAGTAAAACTAGGATTGGGTTATCAAGTGGGTATGATCACATATGCTTAAGGCATATAGTGGTCATGGTAACAAGCAAGTATTTGCTTGCATCATTATCAGTATAGGCTTTCATAAGTAGAGTATCTTGCAAGTGTTAGCTTGCCTTGTGCAGAGCAGTGGTTGAAGTTCTCCTCGGCTTTTTCTTCGTAGTATCCTCCTTCCTCCTCGTATCCTTCGTCGGTACTAGCGTCTATAAATAAATACGAGGTACACAATCACCAAACAATACTTAACTACATGCAATCATCACACAAAGGGGTTCTATGGATGATCTAGCATCATCACTAACATTACAAGATTAAAGCATTTGTCTTATTGATTTTATTTTTAGAAAAGTAATTTCTACTCATTGAAAAACTACTTAAGATTTAATATTCTCCAAACCAAACATGGGATCATGTTGACACATGTCATCACCACATATTTCAGTACATGGGAATGTGATTTAAAGTGGTGTCACAATTTAATAAGGTTTAACCTTTTATTTGAAATAAATAAAGTGACTAGAAATGCCTATGTGGCATTCTTTTATTACTTGAACATTATTTCTGTAAGTAAACCCATATATTTTTATATATTTTGAAAGGTATGATCAAATGTGATTTTTCAGAGTTGGAATAAACTCAAAACTATTATGGTTTAAATTTGAAAAATGTTTGAATGCAGAAAAGCTTCTTCCTTGTTATTTTTACCAAGGTTGATCTATAGATCCAAATGATTTGAATCCAACGGTCTTGGATTAAGCATTTCAAAACCTTTCTAACAAAATTGGTTTCATTCAATTTGGTTCACTGAATCGAGCTGGGTTGATTTTTGAAACTAGGTACAGAACTGAGTTTGGATGAAAATAGAAAAAGCTAAATTCAAACGAGTGGGCTGCGCGGGAAGGGTTATTGGGCCGGCCCAGTGTCACTCCACGGCGTGGGGAGCAACTGACAGGGGGGTCTGCTGCTCAGTGAATCTTTAAACGCGAAGCGATACGGGGCGATGTGGTGCGTTGGATTAGAGTGAAGATCGACGGCTGAGGGTCGTCGTCGACGATGAACAAGTCACCGGCGAGCTCGAACCCTAGCGGCTCAGTGGGGGTCGTGGGAGGCTCACCGGGGCTCAGGCGAAGGTCGGCGATGCGGGCGAACAACGAAGTCGACGATGGCGAACTCAGGGGTGGTCGCGGCAGCTCCGGGGGTTGACGAAATCAACGGATCCTCTTCTCCTCTATAGCGGCGAGATCCAGCGCAATTCCGGCAATGCGTTGCTCGCCTTGCTCCGGCTAAGGGGTGGAACGATCAGTGAGGTGAGGGGAGTGAGATGGTGTGAAGAATTTGAGCGGGGGTGGCCTCCTTTTATAGGCCCGACGATGAGACCGAGAGGGATGGGCAGGTGACGGTGGCGACACGGCTACGGGCTGCTAGAGGCATGGCCGAGGGTGGCGATCGATCGATGGTCTCCTGGCGATGCTCTAAGGTTCAAATGCGCTTGTAGGGGCAGTTGCAAATGGTCGGGAATGCGCGATGCTCTGTGAGGCAGAGGCGGCGAACTCTGCGGCGAGCGATGGCTACGGGGTACGGGCGGTGAAATGGGCATGTCCAGCAGTCTCCTAGGACGGTGGGGTGCATGCTGGCGGGCGGCGAGGGCTCTAGGTGGTCGGGTTGCATGGGAACGACGCGTGCTCTGTGGTGCGCGTCGGCATGGTCGACAGCGGCACGGGCGCGGCATTCCTGGCGGTTCTGGTCGATGTTCTTGAGCTAGGGATGGTCGAGAGGGGGCGGTGAGGCATGGGCTACCTCCCAGACAAGGTTGGCACGGCTAGCTCTTCCCCTAGCTTGCTGTGCACACTAGGGTGACATGGGTGCTCTCGGCCTGTTCACCATTGATGACATTGGCAAGTTTACAGTGGTGCTAGAGCTTAGTTAAGGTTGCTAGATGATCTACTGAGGCTAGTGTAACCAGAGAGGGAACAAGTTAGGCCCAAAACACTTCTCAACATAGTGTCTTGATTTTGTTTGATTTGCATCTGCAACCTGTTTGATGAAATAGCCGCATGAACTTTAGTTTTGAATTTTGAAAAGATTTTTGGTGGGTGTGCTAGGCATGTGTTGAGGATTCTGTGGATGCTTGGGTTTTGAAAATTGAGCTTGTTTGAGTGGTTTTTGAAATAGTGGGATCTTCCCATATGAGATAGATTCAATTTTAAACTGTCATTTAAATTATGCATTCAAATGTTTTTGGATGATCACAAAGTGGTCCTTGGTACCTTGTTATGAGTACTATCAAGGGGTGCAAAGATCCAAACATGTTTATGTTAAGTTCTGAAAGTTAGATATAGCCAAATTAGGCATGGGAGTTAATTTGGCCAAACTGACCATTCACTTAATTTGTTTGTTTTGACTTGTTTGTCTTTGGGAAAAGTGTGGGGATTGTTTAGATGATGTTTATTTCACCTAAGAATCATTTTACAAGCAAAGAAACACAAAACCAAGGAAATTCAAAGGAATCCAAATTTTAATGCACACACATATGAATGCTTTCATATTTTTAATTGGAAAAGTTTTTGTTAACCCTAATTTTGATGATTAGAGTTTGATGATTCTAGTTTAATATTTTTTTGGGATGTTACATCAAGATCCTTTATATCCTAAAGGACACCCTAAAAGAATAGAGCAGGATTCCCAAGAAGGTGAAGATAGTGGTAGTCCTCGTAAGAGGAAGAAAAAGAAACATAAGAGAGTTGAGGAACCACTCGAACCTGTTGTAGATCCTAATAGTATATCTGTCTTTGATTGTGAAATTGAGAGTGGTAATGATAAAAATGAGTCTCCTGATAAGGAGGAAGGTGAGGAAGAACCTGAGAAGCACACTAAGAACACTAGGTACACAAAGGAATATTTTATTGCTAACAAACATGGTAAATAGAGAGAACCTTGGGCGCAGAAACGTATGCCTTTTCTATGTAAGAAACACAAGTCAAAGGAGGAGGAAAACTACAACAAGTTTTGTGAGTGGATGAAACCTTTATTCTTGCAAATTCCTTTGACTGATGCTATTAAATTGCCTCCTTATTCAAAGTATATGAAGGATACTTTCTATAATAAAAGGAAGATTCCTAATGAGGATATTTCTACTCTACTTGCTAATTATTCTTTCAATGGTAAGGTTCCAAATAAACTTGGTGATCTAGGTATACCAACTATTCCTTTCTCTATTAAGAATAATTATGTTAGAACTTCTTTATGTGATTTGGGAGCTGGAGTTAGTGTTATGCCTTTTTCTCTCTATAAGAGACTCCAGCTAGAAAAGTTGATACCAACTGATATTTCTTTGCAAATGGTTGATAAGTCAACTATTATCCCTGTTGGTATATGTGAGGATGTTCCTGTTCAAGTTGCTCATAATTGCATGGTTCTAACTGATTTTGTTGTGCTTGAAATGCCTAAAGATGATAATATGTTTATTATTCTTGGGAGACCTTTTCTTAATACTGCAGGTGCTGTCATCAATTGCAATCAAGGAAAAGTAACATTCAATATTAATGACAAAGAGCACACTGTCTATTTCCCCAAGAAGGTTGCTAAGAGCTATTGCCTGAATTCCATTGAAAATATTGAGGGCATTAAGGTTGGAGAAATATATTGTCCCATTCCACAAGAAAATTTTGAAACTATTATGATTGGGACCATTGCTATCAAGTATGAGGTAACATAATCACCTTGTGGAATGCAAAGTTTTGGTAACAAGACTTGATCAACCTTGTTAACAAAAGGATTTTAATGAATAAAATAATGTTTCCACTGTGGTTATACTTGCTTTCTTTTCCATTATCCTTCCTAGTCTTTGCCTTTCTTTTGCTAGCTTTGCTTTTGTTAGTTTTTTGTTTGTTAGAGTTTCTTAGAGCTCCTGTAGTTTGGCTTTTGGTTTGCTTTTGCTTCTTCTGAAAAAACTGTTTTTGCGAGAAAATCAATTTTCATATTCTGAAAATTGGCCAAAAATAAATTTTCCCAAAAAATCCCAGAAAATTTAAAATAATTTTTTCCTCAAAAAAGGGGCAGAGTGGCACCTGAAGTGACCCAGGGGCCACCTCAGTCCACCAGACCCCTGGTAGGCGCGGCCTACCAGGTGGTGGCGCCTGGGGGGTCTGGCCCACCTGGGCTCCTCCAGGCTGCCTCCTCAAAGCCACCTTCTTTCTCAAGCTGCTAGGATCTCCTTGTTATTCTTGCTCAAGGTCGAGTTCTTGATATTCTTGCTCGTGATTTTAGATCTCCTTGTTCAGCCCATCTCAAGTGCTGATTTTTTGAGGGATTGTTCCTTGGTATGTGCCTCCTCCACTTGTCCAATTAGATTTGTGATTGGTAGATTGTATCTTGAGTATTTTGCTACTATAGGTGACAGGTTGTTTGAGCTTGCATGCTTGTTCTTTGCTAGGAAACTTTGTTTTGATGCATGTGTTGTCCTCTAGCAAGTTCCTATAGTAGTTGATCATCATTTATCAACTTAGAAATCACTTGGTTTGATTGTTGTTTAAAATTTCAGAATAGGGAAGTCATGGACCACCAGACCTTTGGTGACTTATTTAAGAGTGATGCACCTATAAGGGCAAGGCTTCCAAGGCCATATATCAGTACTAGACCGTCATACAATGAGGATCTCATCACTCCGCGATTTGGTGACGAGGGAGATGAAGGGGATGCGCACCCCTCCACCTTTCCTTGCCAAACTTTCTTGCAAGCTGCTAGGATTCTTAATGATTTTATGACTTTGGTGCAGAGGGCTGGACTAATAAGTTACATGCAGGATGAGAGTTCACAATATGCTTTGCTTACTAAAACATTTGTGGAGAGTTTCTCCTTTACTAATAGTATGTTCAAGCCTTCTTTGTCTTTCAAAATTTATGGCAGGGCTCATTCTATGACTTTGAAGCAATTTTGCAAGGCCCTTGGACTTGGTACAACTGGGTCATCAAAGAAGATTCAAGCTCTACCCGCTGATTTGTTAGAGCTTTACCGAGGAATAACCAATGATGATGACCGTAGAGCTCAGCGAGGGAAGATAAAGAACATTCAACTTCCAACCATCAGGTATTTTGCCTACTATCTTGCCACCAGTGTTCTTGGTAGGGAGAACACTAGTACTATTTCCAACTATAAATTGGCCTTCTTAGCTGCTGCGCTCAACAATGAGGATAAGTATAATCTTGGTTCTCTCATTGCTCGTCGTCTAGATGCTAAGGGACCCATTTATGGGGGAATTATTGCTACTCGTGTTGATGCTACCTTCAACATTGCTGTTGATCCACATGATACAGTTTTGGCTCCTCAGAGGCTTGATCTTGCTGCCATGAAGGCACACCACTTTGTCACTACTAGCTCTACTCTTGAGAACTTGGTTTATAGAATGCTGTTTACTGACAGGGAAGAGAGAGAGAGAGAGATCCCTCTACCCCAAACCACTTTGTTCAGTATTTCTCAGGGACCTTGGTCACGCTCAAAGATGGAGATGGATGACAAGCTGCGTTCTCTTAACTTCCACGAGCACTATCAGGAGGAAGCACCATCATACGACCCCCCTGCGTATTGCACATGGGAGGCCTCGAGCTCGTACCAGGACGAGGGAGCTTCCTCGACATACTACGGAGATGCATCTACTTGGGCACCATGGGATTGAGCCTCACTTAGGCCAAAAGCCTAAGCTTGGGGGGAGGTATACCGACGTCACACTCAGCTATATATCATGATCGGTCGGTTCTTTGTACATCCATTGTTTTTTCTTTCTTTTTGGTTTTTGTTGCTGCTTTCTCAAAAACACAAAAATACCAAAAAATATTTTCGTTGTTTCTCTTGGTTTGTTTCTTTGCTTTGGTTTACCTTAAAAGAAAAATCCAAAAATATTTTGCTTTGTTTGGTTTGCTTTGTTTTTGTTTGGTTTTTCTTTGTTTGCTTGTTTCTAAAAAAATCAAAAACACCAAAAATATTTGTTGTTCTTTGGTTTTGTGAGTTCTTTGCAGGGTTCAGCCATCCAAAGTGGATTTTGGTTTCATGTTAATTATTCAAGTCACACAAGTGAAGGGCAATAATGAGGATTAAGACAACTCGAGGTGTGGTAAGAGGTTGGTAACGAACTCTATTTTGTTTCATTTTTGTACATATACTCATCATTGTGAGCATTCTTAGCCTGTTTGTGTAAGGTGTATGTCATTATGGATGCTTAGTAGTTCTTGCTTGTCTATGATTAGCTCCAGCTTGCTAATAGTTTGTAGCATGTCATATGAATGTTTGCTTGCATTGTTTTATTCATACTTTGGTATGATATTGTGGTATCCTCCTCTGACTGTTCATGTGAATCGACTTGGCACATGCTCATGCATGCATATGACTAATCAATAGTCAGTAAGCTTCGATGATTTATTTTTCCTCAGAGTTCTTGTATCACTTTCATGCCATAGTTAATCCTGTTTTGTTGTAAGCATGACTATGACAGCTATTGCTCTCTCGTTTGTTGCTCCCTCTCTATTGCTAGCCTTCACTTGCACTGAGTACATACTCTACCTATATTTCCAACTCCCCAAAACCGTTATTGCCAGCTGTGTCCACCATACCTACCTATTTGCATCATTTGCTATTTCAGCGCATATTCCATATGCCGTGTTTTCTTCCAAAATAAAATGTTTGTCTGTTTTGAGAAAGTTAGTTAGTAAAGCTCTCACGAACTTGATGGCACACTTTATTCCTTGCGCTTAATAGACCTGAACCATTGTGACTAGTCCATGAAAGTTATATGCTTGCTAATTATATACTGGGAGTCAGCAGAACCGTGCTGTCACGGGGAACGCTTTCAACACTTTTTGGATATCTCATCCAGTTGATTCCTTGCTCTTTTGTTTACGGATGTCGACAATGTGAAATAAAAGGGGAGGTTGTGAGTTCATGGAGTTTATACATTGTGTTAGAGAAACGCCTGGGCCGCTAGCCTAAGCCATGCTTAATCATGGTGGAAATTTGCAGCATCACCATAATGAGCATCTATGAAGCGTCCTCAATAAAAAGCTATGCATATGGTAAATAAAAAGATTGTTGAGGTGCTCATTGTCTGCTTGCCTTGTCATTTTGGTTATGGAAAAGATCCTGTACCATGTGCAAGGGATACCCCATTGGCGGTTCTCGATGATATGCATGCATTTACAATGACAAGAACTTTCAGGTGACGAAAGTTGAGTAGCATGCGGAGCGACCCTCGTACTCAAGGAACTTGGGATTTCCAGTCTATGGTCTGTCAAGCATATGATTCAGAGTGGACCTCACTTTCACCTTAACCACATGAAAATTCCTATGATAGGGGCAATGAGAGCTCAAAGCTAATGAGTACCTTCCTTTCAGCATTGGGAAGCCTTTCAAACCTTCACAAAACCGTTTTCACAACCTTTTTGAGTCACCACTTATTCTATGAGCACCTTGTTGAGAGCATAGTTGTCATTCTTGTGTTTGTTCCAAAACTTGGTTAATTATGTCATGACTTTGATGCTTGTATCTCTGATATCTTTACTTCTAGTCTTCATGTGAAACTTCAGAGGTGCCTTGGCATTTATATTGTGCTCTTCAAACAAAGGCAAGCGAGATACCACTCTATCATACCTTATTATGAGCATTGCATGTTGCTTATGTTTATGTTTCATGCTACTTATTATTATTGAGTTGGTTTCTCTTCATAGCTTGCAATGACTATTGAGTAGACTTAGTTGCATACTCCTTATTATGAATTGTCTAAGCATCTAATCCTGTGATGAGAATATTTACATCATATGAAGCAAAGTGTTTGTGAAAGTTCTTTTATCGCACTCATTTTTCAACTGAATTGCTTGAGGACAAGCAATAAGCTAAGCTTGGGGGGAGTTGATACGTCCAAAACGTATCTACTTTCTCGAACACTTTGTTATTGTTTCTTCTCTAAACTTGTGTGATTTGGATAAAACTAACACGGACTGACGTTGTTTTCAGCAGAATTACCTTGGTGTCTTGTTTTTGTGCAGAAAATGAACTATCAGGAAAAATCCCGGAAAATATGCCAAAAATTATATTTCACCAGAAGATCCATGGAGCCAAAAGAAGAGACAGAGAGGAGGCCTGGGGGGCCCAGACCCACCCCAAGCACGGGCCCACCACTAGTCGCGCCTGGAGGGGGTGCAGCCTCCCCAGGCACCTCCTCGGCCTCCCTCTGCGCCTATAAGTTGCCTTTCGACCTAAAAACCGAGGGGGGTTCGATAGTTTTCCAGAAAGAGTTCCGCTCTGCTGCCGCCACCACAAACCAAGATTCGGATGCAGAAACTCCATTCTGGCACCCTGTCGGGACGAGGAATTTGGAGAGGATCATCGCCATCGTCATCACCAACGCATCTCCATCAACTACCGATGTTTCCCTCATCCATGAGTGAGTAATCCCCCGCTGTAGGCTTGGGGATTGTAGGGATTGGATGAGTTCTATCATGTAATCGATGATTGTTAGGGCATAGTGCCTAGTATCTCTATTAGTGCTATTTGACTTTGTTGCAACTTGTTGTGCTTAATGCTTGTCACTAGGGCCCGAGTGCCATGATCTCAGATCTGGACTTATTATTGAATCATTATGATAGTATTGTTTGTGATCTTATCTGCAAGTTGTGTACACATATCATTGTCTGGATCCAAAGGCCCCAAAGTGACAATAATTGGGACAACCGGAGGCGAAGGTTGTGGTGTGAGGATCACATGTGTTCACGGAGTGTTAATGCTTTGCTCCGGTGTTCTATTAAAAGGAGCACGCTAATTGCCAGTAGTTCCCTAGAGGCCCTGCTTCCACAGGCTGGCTGGACAGAAGATGTTGTGCAAGTTCTCATTGCGAGCACGTATGACTATATTTGGAGCACATGCCTAGGATTGTTTAGTACTTGGATGCTTATTATTATTTATCTGCAATGCCCTAGATCTTTAAGTTACATGTTTAGAATCGTCCATGCAACGCCCGTCCATCCATCCCTATGCTTACCGCACTCGAATCCTACTGTTACCGTTACTATTACTATTGCTCCTGTTGCTATTGTTGTTGCTGTTGCTTTGCTGTTGCTACTACAAAATGTTACTTCTGATAAACTTCTGTGAGCAAGAACTATTTCCAGGTGTAGATGAACTGACAACTCAGTTGTTATGGCTTGCAAGTATTCTTTGTCTCCCCTTGTGTCGAATCAATAAATTGGGTAATACTAGCCGCGAAGACTGTTGCGATCCCCTATACTTGTGGGTCATCATCCCCAAGGCCATTGGGGGACGCGACTGGAGATGCTCTAATCCCCTGTATATTTTGATCTGTTTGATTAGTCCCTTGGAATGCACAGTCTTTGTTGGCGTTCTCTCTCGCGTGTCAGGAAAATATTCCAAGGGTGCGGCGGCGATAATCTCTCCGAGTCCAAGTAAGTGGAAGATGGGTGGGATATTATGGCTACAATCCTGTTGGGGCATAACCGAAGACCACAAATTTGTTAGGATGAATATTTTTCCCTGCTAGGCTAGAAAACTAGGATCTGGCCACAATCCAAGTCAATCCTTGCCTCTCATGGATTAAACGAACAAGGACTTAGACGTCTGATGAACTGATGTGTTCAACTGCATGGTGTTTGCTAAGAAAGGATGGATGATATTTCCTATGTACCAAATTATAAGATTTTTGGCACACTATAGAGTTAGTAGTTTTTTGTTTGAGAAGTAGTGCGGCAATTTATTAATATTTAAATGGAAAAAAGTCAAATGATTTATTAATAATGATCAACAATATGTAGATTTCTAAAAGTAATAAAAATACAAATAGATCAATGGACAGCGTAGTGGTGAAAACAAAATACTCCCTCGCTCTAGCTAGACAAATTTACCCTGGTAAACCTTGTTGTAGTAGACAAACAAGATGTCATCATGCTAAAATCCCAAAGGATCATAGCACGGGAGCAACAACCATCGACAATGAAGAGAACCATAGCTTGGAAAAGACGGATATGCAACCGTACCAAAGAACATGTAAACCATCCTTTGATCGCATGATCTATAAGGAGGAAATCCTACTGGTTCTTTGAAGACATCCTTAAATTATGCTAGAATTTCCAAAATAGGATAGGAAGAAGTTTTGTGCGATTCAGATGTAGCAGGAGTAGCCTTCTTCTCAGGTGGTTCTAATCTGATCAAGTATGCTTGTGCTCCCATTAGTAGAATCTTGAAGAAAGCTTTAGCAGAGATAATGGTGTTGTCTGTAGTCACACCCCTATCGTTTATTGTGAACCATTAACCTTTTATAGTAATAGCAATGCTTCTGTTTTTCCAATCTGTGAAGTTTGGTCCATGGTATGAGAGCCAATTTGCTCCAAGTAACATATCATAACCTTTGAGAGGTAGCACCCTGCAATCATAGTTGAAACTTTTACTCTGGATCTTGAATTGACAATGAGGAATATGGTGGATTCCTGCATGTGTCCACATCGATCAAGTGATGCGACTCCCATCTGTTGTTCTTCTTCGCCATCGTTAATCTGTCGGACTCATGACCCATGAACCCATCAAGATATTAATGACGACAAGTTCGAAACATCGATCGAAGACCTTGCACCAAGATCTCTGGTGCCACACGCAAGACAAACAAGGATGTACCCAAGTTCACCATCGGTAACCAAAGCTGAAACACCAAGGCCTCCGTCATGGAACGCCAAGGTTCACGGACCCGAATACCTCGACCCCGGACCACGAAGACCGAACCCTTAAGACTCGAAGAGAGGACCCGAAGATGAAAACCAAACCTCACGGAACAACAAGATCACCTTCCCGGATCCGATGGCCGAGACCAAATCCGAAGATCGATCCCGTCGAACCTCGAGACCTCCGATTTTGAACACCAACGTGTGACCCCTATCCGAGCCCCTATTTTATAAATTTCCATATACAACTAGTTGCATATTAATTTTTTCATGGTTGCATACACGATATTTTGTGGGATTGGGCCATTATGTCGATTCACCTAATAATTAAATATGGAGACTATATGCGGGATATTCTTGTCATATATAGACTCCATTTAAATTTGTGTAGCAAACTGATACCATGTTTTTCCATGTTAAACCAACATTTAAATTGTGGGGGTATCAGGATCCTGATTCCGCTTAGTATTTCCTAGTTGCATCGCATCTTTACCATGTCATGCATCATATCATGAACATGCCCTATCTTCTGCCGCAGTATTAAATGGTGCATCTAGTGTTTCTTTTAGTGTTTTGCTTCTTTACGGATTAGACCGTTGAGTTGATGTGAAATTTGACCCGATCTCAGGTGTATCTTCAGCAGTGTTTACTAGGCGAGCATTCTTCCCCCTTCTACCTATTTTTCCTTTATAGTATTTACTTCCTCCTATTGATCTATTGCTATCCTTATCATCGATTCTTTAGTTTTCCATATCAGTTTTACCCCTTGCAACCTATATTTCCTTGGACACTTACTATTACTCGTTGTTTGGTAGATAGTTGGCCTTGCGAGTCATAGTTTCTTGCTCAGGTGTTGCTTAGTGTCGTCGAGTTCGACCGTTGTTTGGAGGTTGGCACATGCTTATCGGTGGAGATGATCAAGGCTTTAAATACAACTTGTTATTTAAATGATGGAAGTAGATATAATTAATGAAGAGGCACCAGTGGGTACTAGTTGAGATCTGGATCTTATCCCGCCCACTTGTGTCCACCTAGGACCCGAGTTATGGACACTTGTTCCAAAATCGAGCGCACTACCCCACATGTGTGGTGTATGGGAACCCCTGTCGGCTTACTACCTAATTTCAAAGTACTTTACTTGGGGTCACAAACTAGTTTGGGGCATTATTACTATCTTGTACTTATGCCATGCTTTACTGCTTTATTAACTATTTTTGCTCGAGGGGCATTTACTACTATACTATTTAGGAACCTCATGCCACGTTTTCGTTGTATCGACAAGTCCGGTAACACTTCTGGGTTCCCAGTCGTTTACCATTGTCGCTACAAACCCTGGGTCCGTCTCAGAGATGGCCGACTTCATTGTGGGTAGCTTAGTGGGGTGGCCCCCATGTACTTTCTTTGGGTCTAGGAAACGTTGTGTCCAAAGCCCCATCGACATACCGATGGGTGTATGTTTCATGATCTTGCACCAACCTGATATGGCAAACAAGGGTGGAAGTGTGTGTGGATACTTTGGTGCACCCTTGCAGGGTTAAATATTTTCGAAAAGGTGTGTCTGTGTTTATGGACGACTTGGAGCATAGTTTCTCTATCATAGACAACTTACAGTAAAGAATTACTGTTATAATTTGACTTGGATCTGAAATGACTAGTAAGTTGGATAAACATCATGAAATGAATGAATAAAAATGCCAACTGTATGAGTTTCCTCGAAAGTACTTCCTCATTTGATCTCGAGGAGGGAAATACCAGGATGGGTATGTTTGGTGTTAGTATCAGGTTGGTTCCGAATAGGTCTTTCTTATCCCTCTCTGATAGCCGACGGTTGTATCGAGTCTGTATAGGTTGTTTAGTGCATGCTTCGCTGCCGCTTAAGTCCACCATACCTATGTAGGCGAGAGCCACCGAATTATAAGACTCGCCGTGTACTAGCCTGAATACTGACTGCTCCCTTTTTCCTTTGCCCTCTCTCAACACCCCTTTTGTTTTGACAGGTTTGAGTTTGGCGATGTTAGCAAGGTTACCCTTCCATCTTGGCCTAGCCAGGGTTATGGACGCCATTAGTTATTCTTCAGGGCTCTTAGCCCAATTTGCATCTTGTCCGTACTCAAATGTTTTATCATTTTCAAGGTGATTTGGATCTTTGTGCTATATATTTGTATTCTTGACTCAAGGAGTCGTTGTTGTGTATATGTATATACGTTTTTGTGGGTTCCATCGTGGACTATTGTGTAATGGTATTACTTCATTTTCCACCCTCATGCAAGTGTCTGGTGGGCATATTTGAATAGTTTCTATGCGGGTTTGGTGGGAATCACTGAAATCTGCATTGGGCTGATTCATGGGAGTTACAAGTTGTATCAGAGCTCAGCAGTTGCGATACCCCACTGTTCCAGCATGTAGGATAACCTAGCTAATGGGACGATGTAGAATGTCAAAACTATTTTGCAAAATCGGTTGGATAGATTAGATTAGGTCTGCTTTTATTCCTTACCTCTATGCTCTTACCTCTACATGTTTTGAATCTTCTCTCTTGTCTTTTCTTCGAGTCCAGAATTTCTTTTGGTTGGATTTATGTCGTACCTTCAGGGTTTCGATTCCTTCTTCTTGCAACGATGTTTCTACGTTCGGTCTTCATGCTATCTGAGGAATCTTCCTCTATGTACCTTTTAGTGGACCACAATTCACTAAAGTTTTTTTCTTTGTATCTTCTGGTGTTTTTCAACACGACGACATCATCTATGTCATATTTGATGAAGAGCATGCATCACTCCTTTGTTTTTCGAACATCACTCGTCGAGATCTCCAGTCTAAATTCCGAGAATGGGTTGCACGGTTTTTCTACTACATGTGTGGAGCAATAGTTTGGGTGCGTGATGGATCATCCCCCATGTCGACTACTCGTTGTATTCACTCTTGTACATTGAAGTGGATTATGTTCTACATTTTTCTCTCCTTCTATCGAAGTTAGAGGTGGCCTTTCGAGATCTCTATCTTCGTCTTTGTTTCTCTCGAGTGCTCTCTCGATGAACATAAGCAACGACCCTTGTTAGTGGTGTCACCTATTTCAAGACGGAGAAACAATCTTTGTTAGTGGTGTCACGAGGATCTACCTAAGCGAGAAGATTCAGATCGTCAGCCTTCTCCCCCGTACCATGAGACGGATCTCGGGGGCGAGATCCCTTGTTATTGGTGTTGAATTGTAGCACCCTGGTAAAACCAATACTAGAAAATTGTTGTGTTTTTGCTTTGTGCATCATCATGATATCATGCATATTTTTGCCTAAAACTATTTTCTCCAAAAGACTATCTTTGTTTTCTAAATATCCCCTTCTTCATTTAAAATTATAAAAACCCCAGGATTTTCCGGATCTTTTATTTGTCTAAATCTATTTATCAAAACATATTTAAAAACAAAACTAAATATTTTAAAACTATTTTTAATGAGGGAGGCCGCCCAGCTCGTAGGCCAGGCCCCTACTACCCCGGCAAACCAAATCCTAAAGATCTAAACCTAACCCTAAACCCTAACCTAGACCACAACCAAACCCTAGCTACACCCCGCCACAACCCAAACCCTACCTACCCGCCAGCCGCAGCAACCACCCCGCGCGGCAGCTCACACACACGCGCACACGCAACACACATTGCAGCTACAACGCACGACACCAACACGCCACCTACCCCGCGGTACACCGCTCGCCCGTGCAGCGACCTACCTATCGACACGCCCATCCCGCCTCACATTCTCTCTACCTAACCTGCTCTCCTGGTCCCACCACCAACCTCACGTGTCCGTGATACCATGCCGTCCCTGACCCCACTCGTCCCACTCAGCACTGAGTCGTCCTGCAGTTGTGCCCCGCATCGATCTCGTAGTGCCACCAGCCGCCACTCCCTTCCGCAGCACACCGAATCCCGGCCCTCGCTCATCCTCACTGGCCCTGCCTCTTCATTGCCCCCTCTTGTCGCCTCCTCTCACCGGTCTCCCTCTACCCTGTCGCCAGGGACGTAGGCCCAAGCAGCGCCTCGTCCTCGCCGCCCAGGTCGACCTCGTCGCACCACCATCTCTCTACAACGACTACCGCCAGCCCCCGCAACCTTCCCTTCTCCTGCGCCCCTACCGCTTCGCGCGCCGCCGCAGCAAGGCCCACGCCACTCGCTCAGCTCCGCCCGTGAGTGGCCTAATACGTTGGAAACATATCTATAATTTTGATGCTCCATGCTTGTTTAGTATCTACTTTGCTTTACTTGTCTACACTTTGAGGTGGCTTTTCATGTTTTCTGGTACTAACCTACTAAAAAGTTACAACAGTGCCAGATGCCTGTTTTCTGCTGTTTTTGGTTTCAGAAAAGTTAGTAAAGAAATATTCTCGGAATTGGACAGGACAAACATCAAAGTCTATTACTTTTCGAGGGGAACAAGAACTCCAGAGGGGAGCCGGAGAGGCTGGCCATGGCGGCCAGACCCACCCTAGGTGCTGGTGGGCCCTGCCCCACGCCTGGGAGGGGTGTGGGGCCCCTGGCCACTGCCTCGGCCTCCCCCTTCGCCTATAAGAAACCCCCGATGCAGAAACCCTAAGCACCCAATCAAATCTCCATGAAATCGTATGTAGCCGCCACCACCATTGTCCCAAGATAGGGGGGTCTGAAGTTCTTCCTGGCACCCTGCTGGAGGGGAGATCATCCCGGAAGCCTTCTCTCCGGTATGATGCGTGAGTAGTTCCACCTTGGACTATGGGTCCATGTAGTAGCTAGATGGTTGTATCTCCTCCTTTGTGCTTGTATGTACAGATCTTGTGAGCTCCGTTCTGTTGGAGATATGCCCTAGAGGCAATAATAAATGTAGTTATTATTATATCTTTGTGTTTATGATAAATGTTTACATTCATGCTATAATAGTATTAACAAGGAAACATTGATACTTGTGTGATTTGTAAACTTAATTTGAAGTCCCTAGTATAGCCTCTATACTTCACTAGCTTGTTGGTTGATTAATGATTGTGGTTTCCCTATCATGAACATTGAGATGTTATCAACAACAAGATCATATCGTTAGGAGAATGATATGGTGGACATACTCCTATAGATAAGCGTAGCATAAAGATCAAGTCATTTCAATAGTTCAATTGCTATATGCTTTCTGATACATAGTAACCTAATTCCTTCGACCATGAGATCATGCATATCACCTTTACCGGATGGATGCTTTGATGACATCAAACACCACACCGTAACTGGGTGGCTATAAAGGTGGCATTGAGTGTTCGGAGAGTATTGGTTGAGACACATGGATCAAGAGTGGGATTTGTCCATCCATATGACGGATAGATATACTCTGGGCCCTCTCGGTGGAATGTCATCCAATTAGCTTGCAAGCATGTGACTGGCTCACAAGGGATCATATATCACGGGAACGAGAAAAGAGTACTTATCGGTAACGAGGTTGAACTAGGTATGCAGAGATACCGACGATCATAACCTCGGATAAGTAAACTATCGTGAGACAAAGGGAAATTGGTATCGTATGTAAGTGGTTCATTCGATCGCAAAGTAATCGTAGAAGTATGTGGGAGCCATATGAATTTCCAGATTCCTCTATTGGTTATTGTTCGGAGAAGTGTCTCGATCATGTCCGTATAATTCACGAACCGTAGGGAGACACACTCAAGGATTTGACGTTGTTTGAGTAGTTATGGTATTATGAGAAAGAGACCGAATGTTGTTTGGAGTCTCGTATGGGATCCGGGATATCACGAGGTGATCCGGAATGGTCCGGAGAATAAGATTCATATAAGGAAAGACCCGTTTCGGAGTTCGGGAATGATTCCGGTGTTTTCATCGGGAATGTTCTAGAAGGTTCCGGATTGTCCGGCACTCCGGGAAGGGGGAGGGGTACATGAATGTGTCATTACATATTGGAATGATTGCATCATGTACTAAGTGTTCTTGCTGTTCCAAATAAAGGATTAAATTGAATCCTAAAACAGAAAAGTCAAATGTCCAGTTTGAAAGTCCAACGGCTAAAACAAGAAACTGTGGGAAACAAGCAAGAGGAGTTGGGAACCGACTTGGGGGAGGAGTCTCCTCCCCAAGCCGGCGCGCCAACCAAGGCCGACTTGGGGAGGGACTCCCCTCCCCTTGGCCGCACCCTCCACCCATAAAAGGAGGGGCGGGGCCTCCTCCCCTAGACACACAAGTTCCTATCCTCTAATCTCCGGTTTAGAGCCGTTTTGGTTTAGAGCTTCTAATTGCCCTAGCCTTCGGTTTAGAGCCTTCTAATTGGTGTGTCTAATCCCTAGACCGCTAATAGTACTCTCTCATACTCCACCATACTCGCTTCGGCTTAAGGCGAAGCCCTGCGGGATCTCCCCTCTACTTCCGGTACCACGCCGTTGTGCTGCCGGAATCGCGAGGAGAGTGCTACAACCTCCGCTGCCTACTGGAACAAGGGAGAGGAAGGTCTTCGTCGAGTACCGAACGTGTGACCGACTGCGGGAGCGCTGCCGGAACGCAGCGCCGGAAGGATCGTCTACGCGATCTTGAGATCGGAAAGAGTACGACTACATCACCCACGAGAATCCGCTCTCGTTAAACACTTTGGAATCTTCGAGGGTAAGTTATTCCATCGACTCGTTGCTACAATCTAGTAGATAGATCTTGGCTTGTTTGTTTGTATGCGATAGAAATTTTTTGTTTTCCATGCTACGAACCCCTACAGTGGTATCAGAGCCGTGTCTATATGTAGATCTGTTGCACAAGTAGAACACAATGGTCATTGTGGGCGTTGATGCTTTTATTGTCGATTGCTTCTTGTGTACTTTGCATCTTGCGGTATGTTGGGATGAAGCGGCCCGGGCTAACCTTACATGACATCGTTCATGAGACTTGCTCCACGCTTGACATGCAACTTGTATTGCATAAGTGGCTTTGCGGGTGCCTGTTTCTCCTAGCATAGTTAAGATCCAATTTACAACGGGTGATTAACAATACTAGTATCAATGTTGTGGTTCTTGTTCGTAAGTTAGAACGACACTTATTGAAAGCCCCAAACCACGTAAAATATGCAAAGAAAGTAGAGGCGTCTAACTTTGTTTTGCAGGGGTGTGCAGTGATGTGATATGGCCATGATTGTGATTATATTTGATGTATGCAATGTTCCTTGTTGTAAGTCGGCAACCGGCAGGAGCCATATGGTTGTCTTTAATTTATGTCAAGACCCGCGTGTCTATTCAAAGTAGTTGTAATAGTTGAAGCCGGTGGACGACAACCACAAGCACGGAAAATATCAGGAAAATGAACTATCAGGAAAAATCCCGGAAAATATGCCAAAAATTATATTTCACCAGAAGATCCATGGAGCCAAAAGAAGAGACAGAGAGGAGGCCTGGGGGGCCCAGACCCACCCCAAGCACGGGCCCACCACTAGTCGCGCCTGGAGGGGGTGCAGCCTCCCCAGGCACCTCCTCGGCCTCCCTCTGCGCCTATAAGTTGCCTTTCGACCTAAAAACCGAGGGGGGTTCGATAGTTTTCCAGAAAGAGTTCCGCTCTGCTGCCGCCACCACAAACCAAGATTCGGATGCAGAAACTCCATTCTGGCACCCTGTCGGGACGAGGAATTTGGAGAGGATCATCGCCATCGTCATCACCAACGCATCTCCATCAACTACCGATGTTTCCCTCATCCATGAGTGAGTAATCCCCCGCTGTAGGCTTGGGGATTGTAGGGATTGGATGAGTTCTATCATGTAATCGATGATTGTTAGGGCATAGTGCCTAGTATCTCTATTAGTGCTATTTGACTTTGTTGCAACTTGTTGTGCTTAATGCTTGTCACTAGGGCCCGAGTGCCATGATCTCAGATCTGGACTTATTATTGAATCATTATGATAGTATTGTTTGTGATCTTATCTGCAAGTTGTGTACACATATCATTGTCTGGATCCAAAGGCCCCAAAGTGACAATAATTGGGACAACCGGAGGCGAAGGTTGTGGTGTGAGGATCACATGTGTTCACGGAGTGTTAATGCTTTGCTCCGGTGTTCTATTAAAAGGAGCACGCTAATTGCCAGTAGTTCCCTAGAGGCCCTGCTTCCACAGGCTGGCTGGACAGAAGATGTTGTGCAAGTTCTCATTGCGAGCACGTATGACTATATTTGGAGCACATGCCTAGGATTGTTTAGTACTTGGATGCTTATTATTATTTATCTGCAATGCCCTAGATCTTTAAGTTACATGTTTAGAATCGTCCATGCAACGCCCGTCCATCCATCCCTATGCTTACCGCACTCGAATCCTACTGTTACCGTTACTATTACTATTGCTCCTGTTGCTATTGTTGTTGCTGTTGCTTTGCTGTTGCTACTACAAAATGTTACTTCTGATAAACTTCTGTGAGCAAGAACTATTTCCAGGTGTAGATGAACTGACAACTCAGTTGTTATGGCTTGCAAGTATTCTTTGTCTCCCCTTGTGTCGAATCAATAAATTGGGTAATACTAGCCGCGAAGACTGTTGCGATCCCCTATACTTGTGGGTCATCATCCCAAGGCCATTGGGGGACGCGACTGGAGATGCTCTAATCCCCTGTATATTTTGATCTGTTTGATTAGTCCCTTGGAATGCACAGTCTTTGTTGGCGTTCTCTCTCGCGTGTCAGGAAAATATTCCAAGGGTGCGGCGGCGATAATCTCTCCGAGTCCAAGTAAGTGGAAGATGGGTGGGATATTATGGCTACAATCCTGTTGGGGCATAACCGAAGACCACAAATTTGTTAGGATGAATATTTTTCCCTGCTAGGCTAGAAAACTAGGATCTGGCCACAATCCAAGTCAATCCTTGCCTCTCATGGATTAAACGAACAAGGACTTAGACGTCTGATGAACTGATGTGTTCAACTGCATGGTGTTTGCTAAGAAAGGATGGATGATATTTCCTATGTACCAAATTATAAGATTTTTGGCACACTATAGAGTTAGTAGTTTTTTGTTTGAGAAGTAGTGCGGCAATTTATTAATATTTAAATGGAAAAAAGTCAAATGATTTATTAATAATGATCAACAATATGTAGATTTCTAAAAGTAATAAAAATACAAATAGATCAATGGACAGCGTAGTGGTGAAAACAAAATACTCCCTCGCTCTAGCTAGACAAATTTACCCTGGTAAACCTTGTTGTAGTAGACAAACAAGATGTCATCATGCTAAAATCCCAAAGGATCATAGCACGGGAGCAACAACCATCGACAATGAAGAGAACCATAGCTTGGAAAAGACGGATATGCAACCGTACCAAAGAACATGTAAACCATCCTTTGATCGCATGATCTATAAGGAGGAAATCCTACTGGTTCTTTGAAGACATCCTTAAATTATGCTAGAATTTCCAAAATAGGATAGGAAGAAGTTTTGTGCGATTCAGATGTAGCAGGAGTAGCCTTCTTCTCAGGTGGTTCTAATCTGATCAAGTATGCTTGTGCTCCCATTAGTAGAATCTTGAAGAAAGCTTTAGCAGAGATAATGGTGTTGTCTGTAGTCACACCCCTATCGTTTATTGTGAACCATTAACCTTTTATAGTAATAGCAATGCTTCTGTTTTTCCAATCTGTGAAGTTTGGTCCATGGTATGAGAGCCAATTTGCTCCAAGTAACATATCATAACCTTTGAGAGGTAGCACCCTGCAATCATAGTTGAAACTTTTACTCTGGATCTTGAATTGACAATGAGGAATATGGTGGATTCCTGCATGTGTCCACATCGATCAAGTGATGCGACTCCCATCTGTTGTTCTTCTTCGCCATCGTTAATCTGTCGGACTCATGACCCATGAACCCATCAAGATATTAATGACGACAAGTTCGAAACATCGATCGAAGACCTTGCACCAAGATCTCTGGTGCCACACGCAAGACAAACAAGGATGTACCCAAGTTCACCATCGGTAACCAAAGCTGAAACACCAAGGCCTCCGTCATGGAACGCCAAGGTTCACGGACCCGAATACCTCGACCCCGGACCACGAAGACCGAACCCTTAAGACTCGAAGAGAGGACCCGAAGATGAAAACCAAACCTCACGGAACAACAAGATCACCTTCCCGGATCCGATGGCCGAGACCAAATCCGAAGATCGATCCCGTCGAACCTCGAGACCTCCGATTTTGAACACCAACGTGTGACCCCTATCCGAGCCCCTATTTTATAAATTTCCATATACAACTAGTTGCATATTAATTTTTTCATGGTTGCATACACGATATTTTGTGGGATTGGGCCATTATGTCGATTCACCTAATAATTAAATATGGAGACTATATGCGGGATATTCTTGTCATATATAGACTCCATTTAAATTTGTGTAGCAAACTGATACCATGTTTTTCCATGTTAAACCAACATTTAAATTGTGGGGGTATCAGGATCCTGATTCCGCTTAGTATTTCCTAGTTGCATCGCATCTTTACCATGTCATGCATCATATCATGAACATGCCCTATCTTCTGCCGCAGTATTAAATGGTGCATCTAGTGTTTCTTTTAGTGTTTTGCTTCTTTACGGATTAGACCGTTGAGTTGATGTGAAATTTGACCCGATCTCAGGTGTATCTTCAGCAGTGTTTACTAGGCGAGCATTCTTCCCCCTTCTACCTATTTTTCCTTTATAGTATTTACTTCCTCCTATTGATCTATTGCTATCCTTATCATCGATTCTTTAGTTTTCCATATCAGTTTTACCCCTTGCAACCTATATTTCCTTGGACACTTACTATTACTCGTTGTTTGGTAGATAGTTGGCCTTGCGAGTCATAGTTTCTTGCTCAGGTGTTGCTTAGTGTCGTCGAGTTCGACCGTTGTTTGGAGGTTGGCACATGCTTATCGGTGGAGATGATCAAGGCTTTAAATACAACTTGTTATTTAAATGATGGAAGTAGATATAATTAATGAAGAGGCACCAGTGGGTACTAGTTGAGATCTGGATCTTATCCCGCCCACTTGTGTCCACCTAGGACCCGAGTTATGGACACTTGTTCCAAAATCGAGCGCACTACCCCACATGTGTGGTGTATGGGAACCCCTGTCGGCTTACTACCTAATTTCAAAGTACTTTACTTGGGGTCACAAACTAGTTTGGGGCATTATTACTATCTTGTACTTATGCCATGCTTTACTGCTTTATTAACTATTTTTGCTCGAGGGGCATTTACTACTATACTATTTAGGAACCTCATGCCACGTTTTCGTTGTATCGACAAGTCCGGTAACACTTCTGGGTTCCCAGTCGTTTACCATTGTCGCTACAAACCCTGGGTCCGTCTCAGAGATGGCCGACTTCATTGTGGGTAGCTTAGTGGGGTGGCCCCCATGTACTTTCTTTGGGTCTAGGAAACGTTGTGTCCAAAGCCCCATCGACATACCGATGGGTGTATGTTTCATGATCTTGCACCAACCTGATATGGCAAACAAGGGTGGAAGTGTGTGTGGATACTTTGGTGCACCCTTGCAGGGTTAAATATTTTCGAAAAGGTGTGTCTGTGTTTATGGACGACTTGGAGCATAGTTTCTCTATCATAGACAACTTACAGTAAAGAATTACTGTTATAATTTGACTTGGATCTGAAATGACTAGTAAGTTGGATAAACATCATGAAATGAATGAATAAAAATGCCAACTGTATGAGTTTCCTCGAAAGTACTTCCTCATTTGATCTCGAGGAGGGAAATACCAGGATGGGTATGTTTGGTGTTAGTATCAGGTTGGTTCCGAATAGGTCTTTCTTATCCCTCTCTGATAGCCGACGGTTGTATCGAGTCTGTATAGGTTGTTTAGTGCATGCTTCGCTGCCGCTTAAGTCCACCATACCTATGTAGGCGAGAGCCACCGAATTATAAGACTCGCCGTGTACTAGCCTGAATACTGACTGCTCCCTTTTTCCTTTGCCCTCTCTCAACACCCCTTTTGTTTTGACAGGTTTGAGTTTGGCGATGTTAGCAAGGTTACCCTTCCATCTTGGCCTAGCCAGGGTTATGGACGCCATTAGTTATTCTTCAGGGCTCTTAGCCCAATTTGCATCTTGTCCGTACTCAAATGTTTTATCATTTTCAAGGTGATTTGGATCTTTGTGCTATATATTTGTATTCTTGACTCAAGGAGTCGTTGTTGTGTATATGTATATACGTTTTTGTGGGTTCCATCGTGGACTATTGTGTAATGGTATTACTTCATTTTCCACCCTCATGCAAGTGTCTGGTGGGCATATTTGAATAGTTTCTATGCGGGTTTGGTGGGAATCACTGAAATCTGCATTGGGCTGATTCATGGGAGTTACAAGTTGTATCAGAGCTCAGCAGTTGCGATACCCCACTGTTCCAGCATGTAGGATAACCTAGCTAATGGGACGATGTAGAATGTCAAAACTATTTTGCAAAATCGGTTGGATAGATTAGATTAGGTCTGCTTTTATTCCTTACCTCTATGCTCTTACCTCTACATGTTTTGAATCTTCTCTCTTGTCTTTTCTTCGAGTCCAGAATTTCTTTTGGTTGGATTTATGTCGTACCTTCAGGGTTTCGATTCCTTCTTCTTGCAACGATGTTTCTACGTTCGGTCTTCATGCTATCTGAGGAATCTTCCTCTATGTACCTTTTAGTGGACCACAATTCACTAAAGTTTTTTTCTTTGTATCTTCTGGTGTTTTTCAACACGACGACATCATCTATGTCATATTTGATGAAGAGCATGCATCACTCCTTTGTTTTTCGAACATCACTCGTCGAGATCTCCAGTCTAAATTCCGAGAATGGGTTGCACGGTTTTTCTACTACATGTGTGGAGCAATAGTTTGGGTGCGTGATGGATCATCCCCCATGTCGACTACTCGTTGTATTCACTCTTGTACATTGAAGTGGATTATGTTCTACATTTTTCTCTCCTTCTATCGAAGTTAGAGGTGGCCTTTCGAGATCTCTATCTTCGTCTTTGTTTCTCTCGAGTGCTCTCTCGATGAACATAAGCAACGACCCTTGTTAGTGGTGTCACCTATTTCAAGACGGAGAAACAATCTTTGTTAGTGGTGTCACGAGGATCTACCTAAGCGAGAAGATTCAGATCGTCAGCCTTCTCCCCCGTACCATGAGACGGATCTCGGGGGCGAGATCCCTTGTTATTGGTGTTGAATTGTAGCACCCTGGTAAAACCAATACTAGAAAATTGTTGTGTTTTTGCTTTGTGCATCATCATGATATCATGCATATTTTTGCCTAAAACTATTTTCTCCAAAAGACTATCTTTGTTTTCTAAATATCCCCTTCTTCATTTAAAATTATAAAAACCCCAGGATTTTCCGGATCTTTTATTTGTCTAAATCTATTTATCAAAACATATTTAAAAACAAAACTAAATATTTTAAAACTATTTTTAATGAGGGAGGCCGCCCAGCTCGTAGGCCAGGCCCCTACTACCCCGGCAAACCAAATCCTAAAGATCTAAACCTAACCCTAAACCCTAACCTAGACCACAACCAAACCCTAGCTACACCCCGCCACAACCCAAACCCTACCTACCCGCCAGCCGCAGCAACCACCCCGCGCGGCAGCTCACACACACGCGCACACGCAACACACATTGCAGCTACAACGCACGACACCAACACGCCACCTACCCCGCGGTACACCGCTCGCCCGTGCAGCGACCTACCTATCGACACGCCCATCCCGCCTCACATTCTCTCTACCTAACCTGCTCTCCTGGTCCCACCACCAACCTCACGTGTCCGTGATACCATGCCGTCCCTGACCCCACTCGTCCCACTCAGCACTGAGTCGTCCTGCAGTTGTGCCCCGCATCGATCTCGTAGTGCCACCAGCCGCCACTCCCTTCCGCAGCACACCGAATCCCGGCCCTCGCTCATCCTCACTGGCCCTGCCTCTTCATTGCCCCCTCTTGTCGCCTCCTCTCACCGGTCTCCCTCTACCCTGTCGCCAGGGACGTAGGCCCAAGCAGCGCCTCGTCCTCGCCGCCCAGGTCGACCTCGTCGCACCACCATCTCTCTACAACGACTACCGCCAGCCCCCGCAACCTTCCCTTCTCCTGCGCCCCTACCGCTTCGCGCGCCGCCGCAGCAAGGCCCACGCCACTCGCTCAGCTCCGCCCGTGAGTGGCCTAATACGTTGGAAACATATCTATAATTTTGATGCTCCATGCTTGTTTAGTATCTACTTTGCTTTACTTGTCTACACTTTGAGGTGGCTTTTCATGTTTTCTGGTACTAACCTACTAAAAAGTTACAACAGTGCCAGATGCCTGTTTTCTGCTGTTTTTGGTTTCAGAAAAGTTAGTAAAGAAATATTCTCGGAATTGGACAGGACAAACATCAAAGTCTATTACTTTTCGAGGGGAACAAGAACTCCAGAGGGGAGCCGGAGAGGCTGGCCATGGCGGCCAGACCCACCCTAGGTGCTGGTGGGCCCTGCCCCACGCCTGGGAGGGGTGTGGGGCCCCTGGCCACTGCCTCGGCCTCCCCCTTCGCCTATAAGAAACCCCCGATGCAGAAACCCTAAGCACCCAATCAAATCTCCATGAAATCGTATGTAGCCGCCACCACCATTGTCCCAAGATAGGGGGGTCTGAAGTTCTTCCTGGCACCCTGCTGGAGGGGAGATCATCCCGGAAGCCTTCTCTCCGGTATGATGCGTGAGTAGTTCCACCTTGGACTATGGGTCCATGTAGTAGCTAGATGGTTGTATCTCCTCCTTTGTGCTTGTATGTACAGATCTTGTGAGCTCCGTTCTGTTGGAGATATGCCCTAGAGGCAATAATAAATGTAGTTATTATTATATCTTTGTGTTTATGATAAATGTTTACATTCATGCTATAATAGTATTAACAAGGAAACATTGATACTTGTGTGATTTGTAAACTTAATTTGAAGTCCCTAGTATAGCCTCTATACTTCACTAGCTTGTTGGTTGATTAATGATTGTGGTTTCCCTATCATGAACATTGAGATGTTATCAACAACAAGATCATATCGTTAGGAGAATGATATGGTGGACATACTCCTATAGATAAGCGTAGCATAAAGATCAAGTCATTTCAATAGTTCAATTGCTATATGCTTTCTGATACATAGTAACCTAATTCCTTCGACCATGAGATCATGCATATCACCTTTACCGGATGGATGCTTTGATGACATCAAACACCACACCGTAACTGGGTGGCTATAAAGGTGGCATTGAGTGTTCGGAGAGTATTGGTTGAGACACATGGATCAAGAGTGGGATTTGTCCATCCATATGACGGATAGATATACTCTGGGCCCTCTCGGTGGAATGTCATCCAATTAGCTTGCAAGCATGTGACTGGCTCACAAGGGATCATATATCACGGGAACGAGAAAAGAGTACTTATCGGTAACGAGGTTGAACTAGGTATGCAGAGATACCGACGATCATAACCTCGGATAAGTAAACTATCGTGAGACAAAGGGAAATTGGTATCGTATGTAAGTGGTTCATTCGATCGCAAAGTAATCGTAGAAGTATGTGGGAGCCATATGAATTTCCAGATTCCTCTATTGGTTATTGTTCGGAGAAGTGTCTCGATCATGTCCGTATAATTCACGAACCGTAGGGAGACACACTCAAGGATTTGACGTTGTTTGAGTAGTTATGGTATTATGAGAAAGAGACCGAATGTTGTTTGGAGTCTCGTATGGGATCCGGGATATCACGAGGTGATCCGGAATGGTCCGGAGAATAAGATTCATATAAGGAAAGACCCGTTTCGGAGTTCGGGAATGATTCCGGTGTTTTCATCGGGAATGTTCTAGAAGGTTCCGGATTGTCCGGCACTCCGGGAAGGGGGAGGGGTACATGAATGTGTCATTACATATTGGAATGATTGCATCATGTACTAAGTGTTCTTGCTGTTCCAAATAAAGGATTAAATTGAATCCTAAAACAGAAAAGTCAAATGTCCAGTTTGAAAGTCCAACGGCTAAAACAAGAAACTGTGGGAAACAAGCAAGAGGAGTTGGGAACCGACTTGGGGGAGGAGTCTCCTCCCCAAGCCGGCGCGCCAACCAAGGCCGACTTGGGGAGGGACTCCCCTCCCCTTGGCCGCACCCTCCACCCATAAAAGGAGGGGCGGGGCCTCCTCCCCTAGACACACAAGTTCCTATCCTCTAATCTCCGGTTTAGAGCCGTTTTGGTTTAGAGCTTCTAATTGCCCTAGCCTTCGGTTTAGAGCCTTCTAATTGGTGTGTCTAATCCCTAGACCGCTAATAGTACTCTCTCATACTCCACCATACTCGCTTCGGCTTAAGGCGAAGCCCTGCGGGATCTCCCCTCTACTTCCGGTACCACGCCGTTGTGCTGCCGGAATCGCGAGGAGAGTGCTACAACCTCCGCTGCCTACTGGAACAAGGGAGAGGAAGGTCTTCGTCGAGTACCGAACGTGTGACCGACTGCGGGAGCGCTGCCGGAACGCAGCGCCGGAAGGATCGTCTACGCGATCTTGAGATCGGAAAGAGTACGACTACATCACCCACGAGAATCCGCTCTCGTTAAACACTTTGGAATCTTCGAGGGTAAGTTATTCCATCGACTCGTTGCTACAATCTAGTAGATAGATCTTGGCTTGTTTGTTTGTATGCGATAGAAATTTTTTGTTTTCCATGCTACGAACCCCTACAGTGGTATCAGAGCCGTGTCTATATGTAGATCTGTTGCACAAGTAGAACACAATGGTCATTGTGGGCGTTGATGCTTTTATTGTCGATTGCTTCTTGTGTACTTTGCATCTTGCGGTATGTTGGGATGAAGCGGCCCGGGCTAACCTTACATGACATCGTTCATGAGACTTGCTCCACGCTTGACATGCAACTTGTATTGCATAAGTGGCTTTGCGGGTGCCTGTTTCTCCTAGCATAGTTAAGATCCAATTTACAACGGGTGATTAACAATACTAGTATCAATGTTGTGGTTCTTGTTCGTAAGTTAGAACGACACTTATTGAAAGCCCCAAACCACGTAAAATATGCAAAGAAAGTAGAGGCGTCTAACTTTGTTTTGCAGGGGTGTGCAGTGATGTGATATGGCCATGATTGTGATTATATTTGATGTATGCAATGTTCCTTGTTGTAAGTCGGCAACCGGCAGGAGCCATATGGTTGTCTTTAATTTATGTCAAGACCCGCGTGTCTATTCAAAGTAGTTGTAATAGTTGAAGCCGGTGGACGACAACCATGGAGTAGCGTCTTTGACCTTGATGCAATGCCGGTGATGATGGAGATCATGTTCGTGCTTGAAGATGGAGATCGGAAGCACAAAGAAGAAAGGCCATATCATATCACATATATATTGAATTGCATGTGATGTTAATCCTTTATGCATCTTGTATTGCTTAGTAGACGACGGTAGCATTATAAGATGATCCCTCATGCACATGAATTTCAAGTCATAAAGTGTTCACCCTTAGTTAGCACCGTTGCTAAAGCTTGTTGTTTCGAAGCACCACGTGATGATCGGGTGTGTTAGATTCCGCAAGTGTATACAACGTGAGCAAGCCAGATTTGCTCATGCGGAAACTAAGGTTTGATATTGACGAGCCTAGCATGTACAGACATGGTCTCGGAACACGGAACACCGAAAGGTAAAGCATGAATCATATAGTAGATATGATGAACATGACGATTGTTCGCCATTGAAACTATATCAACTCTCGTGATGATCGGTGTTGATGTAGTGGATTTGGTTCATGTGATCACTAAAACAATGTGAGGGATATGGTTTTGAGTGGGAGTTCACCTAGATTAACTTTATTAATTAATTTGAACTCAATTTATCATAAACTTAGTCTAAACTATTGCAAATATGTTGTAGATCAATGGCAGCCCCTACCATCAATTTTAATGCGTTCCTAGAGAAAGAAAAGTTGAAAAACAATGGAAGCAACTTCGCGGATTGGTTCCGCAATTTGAGGATTGTCCTCACAGCTGGTAATTTGACCTATGTGCTGGATGCACCGCTGGGTGACCCACCTGCAGATGATGCTCCCGATGAAGTAAAGAATGTTTACCTCGCTCGGAAGAATCAGTACTCCATAGTTCAGTGTGCTATCTTGTATGGTTTGGAATCGGAGCTTCAGAAAAGGTTTGAGGATTCAGACCCATATGATATTGTCGAGGATCTCAAATTAATTTTTGAGACTCATGCGGCAATTGAAAGCTATGAGGCTTCTGAAAAGTTCTTTAAACTGCAAGATGGAAGAGGGCAGCTCCGTCAGTGAGCATGTGCTTAAGATGTCTGGGCACGCAAACAAACTTCAAAGCTTGGGTATAGTGATTCCTAATGCTTTGGGGATTTACCGTGTCCTCCAATCACTACCACCAAGTTACAAGAACTTTGTGATGAACTACAACATGCAGAACATGAATAAGACGTTGCCAGAACTCTTTGCCATGTTGAAATCTGCAGAAGTGGAGATCAAGAAAGAGCACCAAGTGTTGTTGGTCAATAAGACCACCAAATTCAAGAAAGGCAAGTCTAAGCAAAAGGGACACTTCAAGAAGGGTGGTAAGAAAGTTACCACGCCAACGAAGAAGACCAAGGCTGGACCTAAGCCTGATACTGAGTGCTTTTACTGCAAGGGAGAAGGTCACTGGAAGCGGAATTGCCCAAAGTACTTGGCGGATTTGAAGAACGACAACATCAAGAAGAAAGGTATATATGATATACATGTTATTGATGTGTATCTCACTAGTACTCGTAGTAGTGCCTGGGTATTTGATACTGGTTCGGTTGCTCATATTTGTAACTCGAAACAGGTGCTGCAGAATAAACGGAAGCTAGCGAAGAACGAGGTGACGGTGCGCGTGGGAAATGGATCAAAGGTTGATGTGATCGCGGTCGGCTCACTACCCCTTCATCTACCATCGGGATTAGTTTTATACTTAAATAATTGTTATTTGGTGCCTGCGTTGAGCATGAACATTATATCGGGATCTTGTTTATTGCGAGACGGTTACTTGTTTAAGTCCGAGAATAATGGTTGTTCGATTTATATGAGTAATATGTTTTATGCACATGCACCTTTGATAGATGGTCTATTCTTATTGAATCTCGATAGTGGAAATACACATATCAACAACATTGAGGCTAAACGTTTGAAATCAAGCAATAATTCGACCTATATGTGGCACTGTCGTCTTGGTCACATTGGAGTGAAACGTATGAAGAAACTCCATTCCGATGGACTTCTTGAATCACTTGATTTTGAATCACTTGAAATATGCGAAGCATGTCTGATGGGTAAAATGACTAAGACTCCATTTTCTGGTATGATGGAGCGAGCTACGGACTTATTGGAAATCATACATACCGATGTGTGTGGTCCAATGAGTGTAGCATCGCACGGTGGTTATCGTTATGGTCTTACCTTCACGGATGACTTGAGTAGATATAGGTATATCTATTTCATGAAACATAAGTCCGAAACTTTCGAGAAGTTTAAGGAGTTTCAAAGTGAGGTAGAGAATCAACGTAACAAGAAGATTAAATTTCTACGTTCTGATCGTGGAGGTGAATATCTAAGTTACGAGTTTGGCGAGCATTTGAAGAAATGCGGAATACTTTCACAATTGACACCGCCGGGAACACCACAGCGTAATGGTGTGTCCGAACGTCGTAATCGAACTCTCTTAGATATGGTTCGTTCTATGATGTCACTTACAGATTTACCGCTATCATTTTGGGGTTATGCATTAGAAACAGCCGCATTCACTTTAAATAGGGCACCATCTAAATCCGTTGAAACGACACCGTATGAATTATGGTTTGGGAAGAAACCTAAATTGTCGTTCCTTAAAGTTTGGGGATGCGAAGCCTATGTAAAGAAGTTACAGCCGGACAAGCTTGAACCCAAAGCGGAAAAATGCGTCTTCATAGGATACCCGAAGGAAACTATTGGGTATACCTTCTATCATAGATCCGAAGGCAAAATCTTCGTTGCCAAGAATGGATCCTTTCTAGAGAAGGAATTTCTCTCGAAAGAAGTGACTGGAAGGAAAGTAGAACTCGACGAGGTTGTCGAACCTTCTCTCGAAATTGCGAGTAGAGTAGCACCGGAAGAAGTTCCTGTGGTGCCTGCACCAATAAGAGAGGAAGCTAATGATGGTGATCATGAAACTTTGGTTGAAGTTGCTACAGAGCCTCGGAGGTCAACGAGAACTCGTACCACTCCAGATTGGTATGATTCCATTATGAATGTCATGTTGGTGGACAACACCGATGACCCCGAGACATATGAGGAAGCGATGATGAGCCCAGATTCCAATAAATGGCAAGAAGCCATGAAATCCGAGATTGGATCCATGTACGAAAACCAAGTATGGACTTTGGTGGACTTACCGGATGGCCGGAAGGCTGACGAGAACAAATGGATTTTCAAGAAGAAAACATATGCTGATGGTAATGTTACTGTCTATAAAGCTCGAGTTGTCACAAAAGGGTTTCGACAAATTCAAGGAGTTGACTACGATGAGACTTTCTCACCGGTAGCGAAGCTAAAGTCTGTGAGGATTATGTTAGCAATCGCTGCATATTATGATTATGAGATATGGCAGATGGATGTCAAAACAGCATTCCTCAATGGAGACATTGATGAAGAGTTGTATATGATGCAACCCAAAGGTTTTGTCGATCCTAAAGATGCTAACAAGGTATGCAAACTTCAACGATCCATCTATGGATTGAAGCAAGCATCCCGAAGTTGGAATCAATGTTTTGATAAGGTAATCAAAAGTTTTGGTTTTATACAAACTTATGGAGAAGCTTGTATTTACAAGAAAGTGAGTGGGAGCTCTGTAGCATTCTTAATACTATATGTGGATGACATATTGTTGATTGGGAATGATGTAGACCTTCTTAATAGTGTCAAAGAATATTTGAATAATAGTTTTTCAATGAAGGATCTTGGCGAAGCAGCTTACATATTAGGCATAAAGATTTATAGAGATAGATCGAAACGCCAAATATCATTGTCACAGAGTACATATTTGGACAAAGTTCTAAAGAGGTTTGGAATGGAAGAAAGCAAGAAAGGGTTCTTGCCCATGTTGCCCAATACGACCTTGAGTAAAACTCAAAGTCCGACATCGGCAGAAGATAGAGAAAGGATGAGTAAGACTCCCTATGCCTCAGCCATAGGATCTCTAATGTATGCCATGCTATGTATTAGATCCGACATTGCATCTGCTGTTAGTTTAACTAGCAGATATCAAAGTGATCCAGGAGTGGATCATTGGATAGCGGTCAAAAACATCCTTAAGTACTTGAGAAGAACTAAGGATATGGTTCTTTCTTATGGAGGTGATGAACAACTCGTTGTTAATGGTTACACCGATGCTAGTTGGAACACAGATCCGGATGATTCTAAATCACAATCCGGATACGTATTTATTTTGAATGGTGCAGCAGTTAGCTGGAGGAGTGCAAAGCAAAGCGTTGTGGCGAGATCTTCAACTGAATCGGAATACATGGCTGCTTCGGAGGCTTCACAAGAAGCGATATGGATGAAAGAGTTCATTACAGAGCTGGGTGTGGTTCCTAGTGCGCTGGACCCAATGTCTATCTACTGTGATAACATGGGCGCCATAGCCAATGCGCAAGAACCAAGGTCACACAAGAAGCTGAAGCACATCAAGCTACGTTTTCACGCTATTCGAGAACATATCCAGGATGGGGATATAAAGATTTGCAAAGTACACACAGAACTGAATGTGGCGGATCCGTTGACTAAACCTCTCCCGAGGGCAAAACATGACCAACACCAAACTGCCATGGGTGTTCGGTATATTACCATGTAATCTAGATTAGATGACTCTAGTGCAAGTGGGAGATTGTTGGAGATATGCCCTAGAGGCAATAATAAATGTAGTTATTATTATATCTTTGTGTTTATGATAAATGTTTACATTCATGCTATAATAGTATTAACAAGGAAACATTGATACTTGTGTGATTTGTAAACTTAATTTGAAGTCCCTAGTATAGCATCTATACTTCACTAGCTTGTTGGTTGATTAATGATTGTGGTTTCCCTATCATGAACATTGAGATGTTATCAACAACAAGATCATATCGTTAGGAGAATGATATGGTGGACATACTCCTATAGATAAGCGTAGCATAAAGATCAAGTCATTTCAATAGTTCAATTGCTATATGTTTTCTGATACATAGTAACCTAATTCCTTCGACCATGAGATCATGCATATCACCTTTACCGGATGGATGCTTTGATGACATCAAACACCACACCGTAACTGGGTGGCTATAAAGGTGGCATTGAGTGTTCGGAAAGTATTGGTTGAGACACATGGATCAAGAGTGGGATTTGTCCATCCATATGACGGATAGATATACTCTGGGCCCTCTCGGTGGAATGTCATCCAATTAGCTTGCAAGCATGTGACTGGCTCACAAGGGATCACATATCACGGGAACGAGAAAAGATTACTTATCGGTAACGAGGTTGAACTAGGTATGCAGAGATACCGACGATCATAACCTCGGATAAGTAAACTATCATGAGACAAAGGGAAATTGGTATCGTATGTAAGTGGTTCATTCGATCGCAAAGTAATCCTAGAAGTATGTGGGAGCCATATGAATTTCCAGATTCCTCTATTGGTTATTGTTCGGAGAAGTGTCTCGATCATGTCCGCATAATTCACGAACCGTAGGGAGACACACTTAAGGATTCGACGTTGTTTGAGTAGTTATGATATTATGAGAAAGAGACCGAATGTTGTTCGGAGTCTCGGATGGGATCCGGGATATCACGAGGTGATCCGGAATGGTCCGGAGAATAAGATTCATATAAGGAAAGACCCGTTTCGGAGTTCGGGAATGATTCCGGTGTTTTCATCGGGAATGTTCTAGAAGGTTCCGGATTGTCCGGCACTCCGGGAAGGGGGAGGGGTACATGAATGTGTCATTACATATTGGAATGATTGCATCATGTACTAAGTGTTCTTTCTGTTCCAAATAAAGGATTAAATTGAATCCTAAAACAGAAAAGTCAAATGTCCAGTTTGAAAGTCAAACGGCTAAAACAAGAAACTGTGGGAAACAAGCAAGAGGAGTTGGGAACCGACTTGGGGGAGGAGTCTCCTCCCCAAGCCGGCGCGCCAACCAAGGCCGACTTGGGGAGGGACTCCCCTCCCCTTGGCCGCACCCTCCACCCATAAAAGGAGGGGCAGGGCCTCCTCCCCTAGACACACAAGTTCCTATCCTCTAATCTCCGGTTTAGAGCCGTTTTGGTTTAGAGATTCTAATTTCCCTAGCCTTCGGTTTAGAGCCTTCTAATTGGTGTGTCTAATCCCTAGACCACTAATAGTACTCTCTCATACTCCACCATACTCGCTCCGGCTTAAGGCGAAGCCCTGCGGGATCTCCCCTCTACTTCCGGTACCACGCCGTTGTGCTGCCGGAATCGCGAGGAGAGTGCTACAACCTCCGCTGCCTACTGGAACAAGGGAGAGGAAGGTCTTCGTCGAGTACCGAACGTGTGACCGACTGCGGGAGCGCTGCCGGAACGTAGCGCCGGAAGGATCGTCTACGCGATCTTGAGATCGGAAAGAGTACGACTACATCACCCACGAGAATCCGCTCTCGTTAAACACTTTGGAATCTTCGAGGGTAAGTTATTCCATCGACTCGTTGCTACAATCTAGTATATAGATCTTGGCTTGTTTGTTTGTATGCGATAGAAAATTTTTGTTTTCCATGCTACGAACCCCTACACGTTAATGATCAAGATCTAATCTATTTGTAATCATGCATGTTGTGTTTGCGGGGATCCGATGGATATTGAGATTATTATGTTGGTTTGATTAATAGTTTTTTCTTTATGATTCTATCATGTCTGTGTTGTTTGTGATCTTGCATGCTCTTCGTTGTTAGTAGCTATCTTGGCCAAGTAGTTGCTAGTGACTCCAAAAGGGGGTATTTATGCTCTATAGTGGGTTCATGCCTCTAGTTTCCAAGGGAAGTGACAATAATCTCTTTGGTTGTAGATGTGCTATTGCTACTTGGGAAAAAACAACGGTCTCTTGTTCATGGAACATGTGGACTGTTTACCTTACACACTTTGCTTAAAGCAGTTGTCTATTGCTTGCAACTTAATACTGGAGGGGGTTCAGATGATAACCTGAAGGTGGACTTCTAATCATAGATGCAGTTGGATGGCAGTCTATGTATCTTGTTGTATTGCCCAATCGAATATCATAGGATCTTTCTGAATAGTAATTGCATTGTTATGCCTTACTCAGTTCCTGTCAATTGCCCTGCTGTAATTTGTTTACCCTTCATGCCATGTTGTTTATCTAACGAGAGCACCTCTAGTGAACTATGGACCCCGGTCCAATCTTTACCATTGATACATCTTCCACTGCTACTTGTTTACTTGCTGCAAACCATTACCTTCCACACCATACATTTAATCCTTTGTTATAGCAAACCGGTGAGCTTGACAACCTCACTGATTCATTGGGGCAAAGTCTTGATTTTGTGTTGTGCAGGTCTCCATGTTTCTTGCAACACCTGTGTGACGTTTCCTTCCTCCTTCTGGTTTTATAACCTCGGTCTCAACTGAGGGAAAACTTGCTGCTTGCTCTTCACACCCTACGCTTGGGGTTACCAACGAAGTGCCAAATCGAGCATCATCATGGCCTGGTCGCTGTCCGCCGTCCTCGACCCCTCCTCGCTCCTCATCGTCACCTCTGTCGTGGCCACCACTCTCTGGACGTGCAACACCACCTAACCTCGTATCCATGGAGCCGCCCGGTTATAGACGTCTCCCCGTCGCCAGAGTTCCACCCCGCAGCTGCACAGCTCGCCCCGCGTCTCCAGCACGGCCTGAACCTCTCGCCTCGCGACCCAGTCAGCCTCACCCATGTTGGACCAGAGCCAGACCATGCCATGTTTTGCTGTTGATATTTGAAACAACATCATTTCAGAAGCTGGTGGATTCCTATGTGTGTCCACATCGATCAATTCGTGCGGCTCCCATCTGTTGTTCCGCTTCGCCATCATCAATTGGTCGGACTCATGACCCATGAGCCCATAAAGATCTTCATGATGACAAGTTCAACACATCAATCGAAGACCTTCCACCAAGATCTCTGGTGCCACATGAAAGACAAACAAGGATGTACCCAAGTTTTCCATCGACAACTGAAGCCGAAACACCAAGACCTTCGTCTTGGCACCAAGGTTCACGGACCCGATGACCCTGACCCAGACCATGAAGACCGAACCCCTAAGACCCAAAGAGCGGACCCGAAGACGGAACCCAAACCTCACGGAATGACAAAATCTCGTTCCCGGATCTAATGGTGAGACCAAATCCAAAGACCGATCCCGTCGAACCCCGAGACCCCCAGTTTCGAACACAAATGTGTGACCCCTTTTCAGCCCCTATTTTATAAATTTCCATATACAATTGGTTGCATATTAATTTGTTCATGCTTGCATATATGATATTTTGTGGGTTTGGGGCATTATGTTGATTCACCTAATAATTAAATATGGAGACTATATGTGGGCTATTCTTGTCTTATATAGACTCCATTTAAATTTGCGTAGTGAACCGATGCCATGTTTTGCCATGTTAAACCAACATTTAAATTGTGGGGGTATCTAAACAACATGTGTAGGGGTTCGTAGCATGGAAAACAAAAAATTTCTACCGCATGCAAACAAACAAGCCAAGATCTATCTACTAGATTGTAGAAACGAGTCGATAAAGGAACTCACCCTCGAAAATTCCAAAGCGGTTAACGAGAGCAGATTCTCGTGGGCGATGTAATCGTACACTTGCCGATCTCAAGATCGCGTAGACGATCCTTCCGGCGCTGCGTTCCGGCAGCGCTCCCGCAGTCGGTCACACGTTCGGTACTCGACGAAGACCTTCCTCTCCCTTGTTCCAGCAGGCAGCAGAGGTTGTAGCACTCTCCTCGCGATTCTGGCAGCACAACGGCGTGGTACCGGAAGTAGAGGGGAGATCCTGCAGGGCTTCGCCTTAAGCCGGAGCGAGTATGGTGGAGTATGAGAGAGAACTATTAGTGGTCTAGGGATTAGATACACCAATTAGAAGGCTCTAAACCGAAGGCTAGGGCAATTAGATGCTCTAAACCAAAACGGCTCTAAACCGGAGATTAGAGGATAGGAACTTGTGTGTCTAGAAAAGGAGGCCCTGCCCCTCCTTTTATAGGTGTGAGGGGCGGCCAAGGGGAGGGGAGTCCCTCCCCAAGTCGGCCTTGGTTGGCGCGCCGGCTTGGAGGGACTCCTCCCCAAGTCGGTTCCAACCACCTCTTGCTTGTTTCCCACAGTTTCTTGTTTTAGCCGTTTGACTTTCAAACTGGACATTTGACTTTTCTGTTTTAGGATTCAATTTAATCCTTTATTTGGAACAGTAAGAACACTTAGTACATGATGCAATCATTCCAATATGTAATGACACATTCATGTACCCCTCCCCCCCGGAGTGCCGGACAATCCGGAACCTTCTAGAACATTCCCGATGAAAACACCGGAACCATTCCCGAACTCCGAAACGGGACTTTCTTTATATGAATCTTTATTCTCCGGACCATTCCGGATCACCTCGTGATATCCCGGATCCCATCCGAGACTCCGAACAACATTCGATATCTTTCTCATAATACCATAATACTCAAACAACGTCGAATCCTTAAGTGTGTCTCCCTACGGTTCGTGAATTATGCGGACATGATCGAGACACTTCTCCGAACAATAACCAGTAGAGGAATCTGGAAATTCATATGGCTCCCACATATTTCTATGATTACTTTGCGATCGAATGAACCACTTACATACGATACCAATTTCCCTTTGTCTCACGATAGTTTACTTATCCGAGGTTATGATCGTCGGTATCTCTGCATACCTAGTTCAACCTCGTTACCGATAAGTACTCTTTTCTCGTTCCCGTGATATGTGATCCCTTGTGAGCCAGTCACATGCTTGCAAGCTAATTGGATGACATTACACCGAGAGGGCCCAGAGTATATCTATCCGTCATATGGATGGACAAATCCCACTCTTGATCCATGTGTTTCAACCAATACTTTCCGAACACTCAATGCCACCTTTATAGCCACCCAGTTACGGTGTGGTGTTAGATGTCATCAAAGCATCCATCCGGCAAAGGTGATATGCATGATCTCATGGTCGAAGGAATTAGGTTACTATGTATCAGAAAGCATATAGCAATTGAACTATTTAAAATGACTTGATCTTTATGCTACGCTTATCTATAGGAGTATGTCCATCATATCATTCTCCTAATGATATGATCCTGTTGTTAATAACATCTCTATGTTCATGATCAGGAATCCATGATCATATATTAACCAACAAGCTAGTTTAACAAGAGGCTTTACTAGGGACTCTTTTATGTTTACAAATCACACAAGTATTAATATTTCCTGTTAATACAATTATAGCATGGTATGTAAACATTTATCATAAGTATGAAGATATGATAATAACCTACTTTATTATTGCCTCTTGGGCATATCTCCAACAGTCTCCCACTTGCACTAGAGTCAATAATCTAGTTTCAAACTTTTGTGTATTCAACACCTATGGCTTTCTGGTGTTGTAAGTACGTGTTTGCTAGTGGTCAACTGATCTCCGGATCTGACACTTCCAGGTCCGTGTGTACTTGCATGTCTTTGCGTCTCTACGCATCACTCATTCTCTAATGAGATGGCTTTGTATAAATTTGGTCTTTCGGTGTGACCTTTAGCTCTTTGGGGTTAAAACATGTTGATAATATTGTCGCACAATATATCTTCATAGTATTATCCCACTGTGAACTACACCTAGTTTGATAACAAACTACTTGACAAAAATGCCCTCTTTTGCTGCTAAAATAGCAGTCATATACTTAGCCTTTTGTTGTAGTATCTGTCACAATGTCTTAATTTTGGAACTCATCCAAATCCATTATGGAACTCACTTTCCATTATATTGTGCCACCCTTAGTTTATATTGAGATAAACTTAATTTGTACTTTGTGACAAAGCTAGTATCAATGTAGTACTTTTACAATGAACTAACCATCTGTTTGTCACTTCTACAAATATTATACTCTTAGTTCTTCCAAAAGATCATAAGAATATCCTTACTATTGTCCGATGATCATCTTACGAATCATTCTGGTATATGCTCACAACATTTAGAGCATAGGACATATCTGGATTTGTACATATCACAGTATAATTGATATAAATACTCTTTGTGATTTCATACATCAAGTATCAATCTATACTTGATTATTTGTTTCACTTTACCAAATGTCAATACACTTGAATATATCATCAACATTGAACTCATTCAATCCTTTCTGTGCGACAAGAAACTTTCTTGTAGTTTCTATATTGAACTCATTCAATATCTCGTCTATGTACTTCTGGCACAACCATATTAGCGTCTATTCATGCCTAATATTTGGGTTTTGCCTAAGTCTTTCATCGAGATGAAATTCTTAATATGTGTTAATAAAAGATACATCATTTCCAATCAACAATATGTCTTCCACATAATGTATTAGAAATATGTCTTAGCGCTCCCACTTAATTTCTTGCAAACGCAAGCATCTTCATTGTCTCTGATGAAATTAAACTCTTTTAGCAGTTTCATCATAGTGAAGATTCCAACTCCGCTATGCTTACTTCAACCATTGAAGTTTGCATATGCTTTTAGCATCCTTTTAATTAACAAAACCCTATGGACCGTGTTACGCACATGTCCTAGGTAACAATTCTATTAGAAGAACTTGTTTTGTTTATTCAACTACCACATAACAAATTTATATGTAGTGGTTGCTACATTAATCCGTCTAGACTAAATATCGCTATGAAAGATCAGATCTTGTCATAGTCAACCTTTGAACATTGTTGTGAACTCTTTCCCAACATGTCGACTATATTCATGTCCATTTCTTTATAGATCCAAACACAACTGTAAGGTCTTACACCTTTCTCGAGGGTCCTTCAAGTTCAAAACTTGATTTCTCGTGTATGGAACTATCACGGATTTTATGGCTTCAAGCCATTTGACGGAGTCAGGGCTCATCATCGCTTCTTTGCATGTAGTCGGTTCATTATTCTCAAATAATGATTCAACCCTCAAATCTTGGTATTTGATTGTTTACCCAACCTACTTGTTTCAATAGGAACTTAGATCTCCATAACCACAACCTTTGAGGCACGTGAGCCATGAGCATTATTGCTGCCTCCGGAACACTTTTCGGCGCTGCGCAACTCTGCACATATAGCTAAGGTTCTTTTAACCTTATCAAAGTTCTATTGTCCTCCCACTTAACTTTTCACGAAAAATTCCTTCTCAAAGAAACTTGACGTTCTAAGCGACAAACACTTTTGTCTCCGGTGTTTATGGAGGAATACTTAACAAAGACAGGTTCATCCGACTTTGGTTGCAAACATCTTTCTTATGCATAGCATACCAATGTTTAAGAAAGGACAACTTGGGTTTTATCCCAAACCATAACCTTATATGGTGTCATTTCAACGGATTATGATGAAGCTCTTTTTAGTGGAAAAACGGTAATCTCTAAAGATTTTAATCTTTAAAATACAATGGCAGTTTTATGAATTACACCTTCGATCTTACCATGTCAAACAAGGTTTAATTACATATCTCGAACGCTCCATACTCTTATGGTGTTTCGGGAAATTGCAAATCCACGGAACGATTCCTTAAATCTTAGGTATTATGCTAAACTTGTAACTCAAATATCTTCCTTTATCATAAACTATTTATATTCTTGTTACAATGATTTTTCACTTCATCTTGAAAATCTTTGAACTTTTCAAATATTTCACACTTCATCCTTATTAAGTAAATATTCATATATTCACTCAAATTTTCGGAGAAAGCATATGAAGTGGAAATCCATCGCTCTTGACTACACATAATGGATTTCGTACAACAATATGTACAAGTTCCAATAAGCTATTCATTCGTTCCCTTTTGGCCTATGAACGAAGTTTTAATTATCCCTAGGAAAGTTTCACAAGCGTCATTTGATCAAAAAATCAAAAGACTCCAAAATTCCATCCACATGGAGTTTCTTCATGTTTTCTTTCCAATATAATTTAAACGGCGATGTCACTTCCTAAATGATCTTTCAATCAATTTGTCTTTCGACATTTTTAGCACTAGTTTTATGGATGTGATCTTTCCAACGATATTTGTGAATCATCCATCTTTTATGGATTACGGCAATTATTTGAACAACCCTTTTGTTCTCATAATACCTGATAAAACAAATCCTGAAGGCAAGCTTTGATGTTTAACGAGCAACACAATAACCCTTTATTTGTTCTCGATGAACATCATCACATATTCTTTTGCTATTTACTTAGGCCATTGCAGTTCATGAATTGTGTTGTTTCGTATGACGATTCACACCAACAAATTCAGTATCAAATACTTAAGAACCACATTGTTTAATAAGCAAAGAATATAGCCATAACATGTATATCATCTATATACTTAAACTGAACAATTCCAGTCTTTCCTTTTCTGTCATATATTTATGAGATTCTCTTTCAGTATTTCCTTTTCTGTTTGAAAGAATCTATCAACATCAATAGTGGAGTCATACATATGACACATAGTCCAAAGCGTGTATAATTAAATACCAATGTCTTTGGACTTGCACTTTGAAGTAGATCACCATCATCAAATGTTTGGTGTTCTTTCAAATTCCTTTCTTTAGTAATCTCTTGGTGTAGTAAACATTTTACCTACATCAAATATTCACCTTAATCATGGAATTATCCAAGATCAAGCTACTTTTAGCTTGTATTGGTGAATTGTGAGTATAATGTTGCTCTCCAAAACCTTTTTGGAGGATTAGGACAACTAGTGTCTCCAACCTTTTGCAAATTCTCATCAAATATGAGAACATGACTTCTGCCATATTATACTCTATCATGTTGTAACCAAAACTTTGTTTCAGATATCATAATATCTTCCACACATCATGGTTCTGAAACAACTCTTTCAGATCCTAGATAACCTTGATATTAAGACAATCCTTTGAATATCAAGAATCATGGAGACAAACATGATACTCATACACTAACACTTGGAATTATCACTCTTGTTTTAATACCAATTATTAAACTTCATGGAGTGACCGGAACTTACTGAAAGTTTGCAATAGGACTTTTAAACTTTAGATTAACACTTCAAAACAATACGATACCAGTTCGTAAAGTAACTAACCAGAATTCTATAGTTCTATCATCTCAATTAAAACTAAGCGCAAGGTGGTAAACGGATGCCAATGACTACAACAACTATGCAAATTCACTTTGATTTAGTTTATGATAAATTGAGTTCTAATTAATAATTAAATTAATCTAGGTGAACTCCCACTCAAAACAATATCCCTCACATTGTTTTAGTGATCACACGAACCAAATCCACCACATCAAAACCGATCATCACGAGAGTTGATATAGCTTCAATGGCGAACAATAAACATGTTCATCATATCTCCTATATGACTCATGCTTTACCTTTCGGTGATCCGTGTTCCTGAGACCATGTCTGTACATGCTAGGCTCGTCAAGATCAAACCTTAGATTCCGCATGAGCAAATCTGGCTTGCCCACGTTGTATACACTTGCGGAATCTAACACACCCGATCATCACGTGGTGCTTTGAAACAACAAGCTTTAGCAACGGTGCTAACTAAGGGTGAACACTTTATGACTTGAAATTCATGTGCATGAGGGATCATCTTATAATTCTACCGTCTTCTACTAAGCAATACAAGATGCATAAAGGATTAACATCACATGCAATTCATAATAAGTGATATGATATGGCCTTTCTTCTTTGTTCTTACGATCTCCATCTTCTAGCACGAACATGATCTCCATCATCACCGACATTGCATCAAGGTCAATGATGCTTCTCCATGGTTGTCATCCACCGGCTTCAACTATTACAACTACTTTGAATAGACACGCGGGTCTTAACAGAAATTAAAGACAACCATATGGCTCCTGCCGGTTGCCGACTTACAATAAGGAACATTGCATACATCATATATAATCACAATCATGGCCATATCACATCACTGCACACCCCTGCAAAACAAAGTTAGACGCCTCTACTTTCTTTGCATGTTTTACGCGGTTTGGGGCTTTCAATAAGTGTCGTTCTAACTTACGAACAAGAACCACAACATTGATACTAGTTTTGTTAATCACCCGTTGTAAATTGGATCTTAACTATGCTAGGAGAAACAGGCACCCGCAAAGCCACTTATGCAATACAAGTTGCATGTCAAGCGTGGAGCAAGTCTCATGAACGATGTCATGTAAGGTTAGCCCGGGCCGCTTCATCCCAACATACCGCAAGATGCAAAGTACACAAGAAGCAATCGACAATAAAAGCATCAACGCCCACAATGACCATTGTGTTCTACTCGTGCAACAGATCTACATATAGACACGGCTCTGATACCACTGTAGGGGTTCGTAGCATGGAAAACAAAAATTTTCTACCGCATGCAAACAAACAAGCCAAGATCTATCTACTAGATTGTAGCAACGAGTCGATAGAGGAACTCACCCTCGAAGATTCCAAAGCGGTTAACGAGAGCAGATTCTCGTGGGTGATGTAGTCGTACACTTGCCGATCTCAAGATCGCGTAGACGATCCTTCCGGCGCTGCGTTCTGGCAGCGCTCCCGCAGTCAGTCACACGTTCGGTACTCGACGAAGACCTTCCTCTCCCTTGTTCCAACAGGCATCGGAGGTTGTAGCACTCTCCTCGCGATTCCGGCAGCACAACGGCGTGGTACCGGAAGTAGAGGGGAGATCCCGCAGGGCTTCGCCTTAAGCCGGAGCGAGTATGGTGGAGTATGAGAGAGAACTATTAGTGGTCTAGGGATTAGATACACCAATTAGAAGGCTCTAAACCGAAGGCTAGGGCAATTAGAAGCTCTAAACCAAAACGGCTCTAAACCGGAGATTAGAGGATAGGAACTTGTGTGTCTAGAGGAGGAGGCCCTGCCCCTCCTTTTATAGGTGTGAGGGGCGGCCAAGGGGAGGGGAGTCCCTCCCCAAGTCGGCCTTGGTTAGCGCGCCGGCTTGGAGGGACTCCTCCCCAAGTCGGTTCCAACCACCTCTTGCTTGTTTCCCACAGTTTCTTGTTTTAGCCGTTTGACTTTCAAACTAGACATTTGACTTTTCTATTTTAGGATTCAATTTAATCCTTTATTTGGAACAGCAAGAACACTTAGTACATGATGCAATCATTCCAATATGTAATGACACATTCATGTATCCCCCCCCCCCGAGTGTCGGACAATCCGGAACCTTCTAGAACATTCCCGATGAAAACACCGGAACCATTCCCGAACTCCGAAACGGGACTTTCCTTATATGAATCTTTATTCTCCGGACCATTCCGGATCACCTCGTGATATCCCGGATCCCATCCAAGACTCCGAACAACATTCGGTATCTTTCTCATAATACCATAACTACTCAAACAATGTCGAATCCTTAAGTGTGTCTCCCTACGGTTCGTGAATTATGCGGACATGATCGAGACACTTCTCCGAACAATAACCAATAGAGGAATCTGGAAATTCATATGGCTCCCACATATTTCTACGATTACTTTGCGATCGAATGAACCACTTACATACGATACCAATTTCCCTTTGTCTCACGATAGTTTACTTATCCGAGGTTATGATCGTCGGTATCTCTGCATACCTAGTTCAACCTCGTTACCGATAAGTACTCTTTTCTCGTTCCCGTGATATGTGATCCCTTGTGAGCCAGTCACATGCGTGCAAGCTAATTGGATGACATTACACCGAGAGGGCCCAGAGTATATCTATCCGTCATATGGATGGACAAATCCCACTCTTGATCCATGTGTTTCAACCAATACTTTCCGAACACTCAATGCCACCTTTATAGCCACCCAGTTACGGTGTTGTGTTTGATGTCATCAAAGCATCCATCCGGCAAAGGTGATATGCATGATCTCATGGTCGAAAGAATTAGGTTACTATGTATCAGAAAGCATATAGCAATTGAACTATTTAAAATGAGTTGATCTTTATGCTACGCTTATCTATAGGAGTATGTCCATCATATCATTCTCCTAATGATATGATCCTGTTGTTAATAACATCTCTATGTTCATGATCAGGAAACCATGATCATATATTAACCAACAAGCTAGTTTAACAAGAGGCTTTACTAGGGACTCTTTTATGTTTACAAATCACACAAGTATTAATGTTTCCTATTAATACAATTATAGCATGGTATGTAAACATTTATCGTAAGTATGAAGATATGATAATAACCTACTTTATTATTGCCTCTTGGGCATATCTCCAACAACATGAACCGCCTAATTAATTGTTGGGATCCCGATTCCGCTTAATATTGCCTGGTTGCATTGCATCTTTGCCATGTCTTGCATCATATCATGAACATGCCCGATCTTCTGTCATAGTATTAAATGGTGCACCCGGTGTTTCTTTTAGTGTTTTGCTTCTTCGCGGATTATACTGTTGAGTTGATGCGAGCTTCGACCCTATCTCTGGTTTATCTTCGGAAGTGTTTACCAGGCGAGCATTCTTCCCCCTTCTACCTAATTTGCATTTATAGTCTTTACTTCCTCCTATTGATCTATTGCTATCCTTATCATCGATGCTTTAGTTTTCCATACCAGTTTTGCCCCTTGCAGCATATATTGCCTTGGACACTTCTTATTGCCTGTTGTTTGGTAGATAGTTGGACTTGCGAGTCGTAGTTGCTTGCTTAGGTATTTCTTCGATTCGTCGAGTTCCATCGTTGTTGGGAGGTTGGAACATTCTTATTGGTGGAGATGATCATGGATTTACATACAACTTGTTATTTAAATTTTGGAAGTAGATATAATTAATGAAGAGGCACCGATGGGTACTATTGATATCTGGTTCTTATCCCGCCCACTGGTGTCCACCTAGAACCCGATTTCTTGACACCTATTCAGATATCGAGCGCGCTAACCACATGTGGGATATATGGGAACCCCTATCGGTTACTACCTGATTTCAAAGTACTGTACTAGGGGCCACAAACTAGTTTGGGGCGTTATTACTATCCTTTACTTATGCCATGCTTTACTGTTTTATTTACTACTGTTGCTCGAGGAGCATTTACTACTATACTGCTTAGGAACCCTGTGCCACGTTTTTGCTGTATTGACAAGCCTATTCACCCTATCAAGTTTCTAGTCATTTACCGACATCGCCACAAACCCTAGGTCCGTCTTGCAGCCTTCCGACTTTGTTGCGAGTAGATTAGTGGCGTGTCCCCCATGTACTTTATTTGGGTCTATGAAACGTCGTGTCCGAAGCCCCGCCTACATACCGATGGGTGTATGTTTCATGATCTTGCACCTACCTGCTCTGGCAAATGAGGGTGGAAGTGTGTGTGGATACTTTGGAGCACCCCTGCAGGGTTAAATATTTTCGAAAATCCGTGTCCATGGTTATGGGCGACTTGGAGCACAATTTATTGATCATAGACAACTTACACTAAAGAATTACTGTTATAATTTTACTTGGATCTGAAATGACTAGTAAGTTGGATAAACACCATGGAATGAATGAATAAAACTGCCAACTATGTGAGTTTACTCGGAAGGACTTCCTTATTTGGTCTCGAGAGGGTAAATACCATGATGAGTATGTTTGGTGTTAGTATTAGTTTGGTTCCGAATAGGTCTTTCTTATCCCTCTCTGATAGCCGACAGTTGTATCGAGTCTCTATAGGTTGTTTAGTGCATCCTTCGTTGCCGCTTAAGTCCACCATACCTATGTAGGCGAGTGCCATGGAATTCTAAGACTCACCATGTACTGGCCTTAGTACTAACCTCTCCCTTTTTCCTTTGCTCTTTGTCGGCACCCCTTTTGTTTTGTCAGGTTTGAGTTTGGCGACGTTAGCAAGGTTAGTCTTACGGCTTGGCCTAGGTAGGGTTATGCACGCCATTGGTTATTCTTTAGGGCTCTTAAACCAATTTGCGTCTTGTCCGTACTCAGATATTGTATCGTTTTCAAGGTGATTTGGATCTTTGTACTGTATATTTGTATTCTTGACTCAAGTCATTGTTGTATATATATATATATATATGTTTCTGTGGGTTCCATCATGGACTATTTTGCAATGGTATTACTTTGTTTTCCACCTGCATGCAAGTGCTTGATGGGCATCTTTGAACCATTTCTATGTGGGTTTGGCGGGAATCACTGAAATCTTCATAGGGCCGATTCGAGGGTGTTACAACAGTCGAAGCTTTTGGAATAACAGGTAAACAGTCAAATTCCATTCGCCTCAAGACTTTAGTTGAGACAAAAATATCATTTGCATTATGATGAGTCCAAAATTGAAGCATATTTACCTCTTGTTTTTGCAGAAGTAGAGTAGGGTTTTTGGAATTTTACTGCGTTTGCACGCACCTTTTGTCATTGTTTCAATAGGATCCTGAATTACTAAGTCCCTTCTGAACATATCAATTGAGACTATCATAATATGTTGTCATATGATATTTTTACGTGATAAAAGTCATTTAATTGAATTATCTTCGCAACTGGGAGATTTGCACACGCGAAGGAGGATACACGGGCCTTAACGACCATTAGTACGGGCGAAGCCCGGCCCACCCGTACCGTCCGCCTGTACCATATGACAGCGTGTTCTCCTTGTCAAATACTTTCACCTCACGAATATGGATCTAAGATCCGACATTCATAGAAACTTCCCGTTGAAGATATGCCCAAGAGGCAATAATAAAATGGTTATTATCATATCTTCGTACTTATGATAAATGTTTACATACCAGGCTATAATTGTATTAACCGGAAACATTAATACTTGTGTGGTTTGTAAACATAAAATAGTCCCTAGTAAAGCCTCTTGTTAAACTAGCTTGTTGGTTAATTGTTGAGGGAATGACCACGACAGATGCTGCAATCGGCAGCGAGTAGTAGAACAAAGAGCAAGGCTGGCCAGCCATCTGCGGTGTGAGACGAGGGCGGAGACACAGGCTTTTACCCAGGTTCGGTCCCCCGGAGGGTAAAGACCTACTCCTGCTAGATTGTATTATGATGGAGGTACAATGGGGCGAGCTCTACGGCTAGGCGGCGAGTCGCTTGGGTGGATGATGGAACGTACATTTACACGCCCCGTAGGGAGGTTTATATAGACTCACCCTACCCTAGGGTTTACATATCTCAACCGAATCAGTTAAGGTTTCGGTACTCGTTTAACCTAATCCGACTGGGCCTATCTACTCTCCTGGGCCTTCAGCTTCCAGTCGCTTGGATCCACGCCAGGTATTGATCCAGTCGCCGTCTTGCAGGCCCACTCGCTAGTTCCTGGGCCAGTCGGAAACGTCCTGCTGGGTATACCCCGGTAGGCATATCCCCATCAGTAGTCCCCGAGGCCGTCGTCGATTGGGCGCAGGTGGTTGCTGGAAGTCGGAGCATACGGGTCCAATGCAAACATCCAGTCGAATCGGTGGCGTACTCCTGAATAAAGGAAAAAACTAATCATTCTGTTCGCAGCTTGGCGAACAGGTCGGCGAAATATTTAGTCACTATTGTAGTGGTCGGGTCGGCGAGCCGAGTGGCTAAAGTTGGACCGTCAAACACAGTCAAACTAGCCGTTGGGGTAATCCAACTGTAACTTTTGGCGTAATCACCGCGTAGTAACGGCTTCCTAATTTGGCGGGTAACAACTGCTATATAAAGGGAATGGTAGGCGATTGGAGAACCACCTCCTTGTCATTTCCTCCGATTGCGCGCACCTCTGTTTTCCTCCGCATCGCGATCCAGCCGATCCACAATCCTCCGACCCCCACGAACCTTTCCGCCAATGGCCCCCTCCACCAAACCATGGGGCAGGTCCAAGTGTACGAGAGCGCTACTGGCGTCTTTCGAGGTGGCCGGGATCCTGCGCACCGGCAGGTAGCGCATCCCTGCGGCCGGAGAGGTGACTCTGGACCCGCGCGAGGGAGAATTCGTCTGCTTCACCAGCCACCTGGAACGGGGGCTGGGATTCCCCACATCTCTCTTCTTCCGGCGCTTCTGCGCCTTCTACGGGATCCAGCCATCGGACCTGGGCCCGCACAACATCGAGCAGCTTGCCATTTTCGTGGCGTTCTGCGAGTGCTACCTGGGATGCATGCCCTACTTCCCCCTGTGGCAAGATCTGTTCCACGGGAGGATCAGTCGCGAAGAAGCAGGCGACCCAATGCTTGCTGCGGGTGGCTTGACGTTTCAATTGAAGTCGAAGGCCTCCTTTTTTGATCTGATGCTACATGCCAAGGCGGCGAGCGAGTGGAAGAAGTCTTGGTTTTACGTCACCGAGGCGACTCCAGATGGCGAGGTGGCGATCCCAAGATACTCCGCCGACCGGCCCGAACCGCGCCGACTCCAAGTCGGCAAGCTTCCAACATACCAGCGGATGGTCGTGGATGAGATGCTTCAGACCATCCGCAGCCTAAAGAAGAAGGGTCTTCAGACCATCAATTTGTACAACTGCTGGCTCGGGCAACGACTCGTTCCCCTGGCCCGCTGTGACCATTATATGTACGAGTACAAGGGCTGGGAGGACTCGACGAAATCCTGCCTCGCCGAGTGGAAAGTCAAGGACTACATCCCGGCGTTGAAGAAGATCACCAAGGCGGTGTACCTGGACGCGAAGGCTGGGGTCGCCCCGTACACCGCGAAGCATCCATCCCCGACGGTAAGTCATTTTTCTATCTTTCGCAGTCGCAGTTGATGTTGTCGCGGTTATACTGATATTGTCTCATGCCTATTGCAGTTATTTCAAGTGGTGGAAGGGTGGCTTCCACCCGTGGATGACGAGAACTCGAGCCTGTCCGTCCAGGACAGGGGCGAGTCGCCTCCCACCAAGGGCGGCGCCGAGAGCGATAGGAGCGACGACGACAACGAGTCTGATGAAGAGGCCGCCCCATTGGTTCGCAAAACTCGCGGGTAGCATCAGCGTGAACTCGAGGCGAGTAGAAGTCTTGAACGTCATGATGATGACGACGACGAGCTTCCCGAGCTCACCTCGCGTCGCGAGGCCACTCCGTCGAAGAAGAAGAAGAAGAAGAAGAAGAAGAAGAAGGAGGTGAAGGCCCCTCCAAAGAGGAAGACGAAGCCAACAAGGCAGGCATCTCCGCCTCATTCGGCAAGCAGCTCCGACGCCACCAGCCTGGCCAGGGATGAAGCGCCACAGACGATGGCAGCACCGGATGTCACCGCCGTCCTGAGTGAGGTGCCTCTGGCCTCGATTCCTCCCCCATTCGCCCCAGTCTCTGGGTCGGGGGTCGCTCCGGCCGCGGCAGCTTCGCCTCCCAGGAGAGCTCCTGCCGAAAATGTTGTGGAGGCTCCTGTCGTGGCCTCATCAACAAAGAGGCCGTCTGTGTCTTGGGTGCATGATGTCTTGGGGATGGGCCTCAGTCGGAAACTGGGTCCCGAACTGGAGAAGCCGGCTAGCATCCGCACGGGGCTCCGGTTCATACCAGTCGCCAAGTGAGTTTTATTCACCTGCGTTATTTTTCGTTGTACTCGGACCACTTTGCTCATGTAATGAATTTGCAGGACTGGGGTTAAAAAGATAGGCCACCCATCTGTAGCCAAAGTGCCACCAGTCGTGGCTGAGGAGGACCCCTCTAGGAAGAGGAAGGCTGATGAGGTCGCTGCCCCCACAGACATTGCCAAGAAGGCCAAGAACGACGATGTCGTCACGGTGTCTGACGACACGACGATTGCTCCAAGTGATCCTGCGGCGGGGGCGGCCTTGACGATCAAGGAAGGTGCTTCCTTGCCTGGGATGGCCGAGCCGGCCTCTTTTGGTGCCGGCGCATCCATTGCAACCTTCCCCCGCTTCATGGCCAGAGCGGCTACGGCGAGTGGTACCACGCCATCGAGCCGCGTGCCTGGGGTCGCCGAAACGGAGGTCGAGCAGAGTCGCGGGCACACTCCGGCCCTTCTCGCATCCGTGGATGTGCTACAGCTTCATGGCATGCTTGGCGCAGCCATCCAGGTATGTCCAGTCCCCGAGGATCGGGCCACTGAATTGCAGTGGTCAGATTCTTTTGGTGTTTTGCTTTTATTTCTCGCGCCCAGTCCCCGAGTGCGCATTCGCTGAATTTCAGCGGGTGGGCGCTTAGGATTTTTGATCTCCGGTACCCGAGTGTCCAGTCGCTGAATTTCAGCGGGTGGGCACTTAGGATTTTTTGATCTCCTCTCCCCGAGTGTCCAGTCGCTGAATTGCAGCGGGTGGGCACTTAGGATTCCGTTTTTGTTGACTGTTTGACTTTTGTACAGGGTTTGCAGCGTGAATCAGCCGACCGGCTTGCTGCAAAGTGTCGCGCGGAGAAGGAACTTGTCGCCGTCCAAGAGGCGAACAAGGGACTCCAGGCGATTGCTGCGAAGGCAGAGGAGGTTCGCTAGGGCCTTGTCCCGGCGAGTGAGCTGACGGCGGCTCAATCTGCGTTGAGTTTGGCTGAGAAGCAGATTGCCGACCTTGAGTGCGAGCTTAAGGACGCGAAGGAGGAGGCGAGCTCGGCGGATGGGCGAGCCAAGGCTGCTATTACGGCCGCCGCTGAGGAGCGTAAGGTCTCTGACGCCCTTGTTGCTGGACTTCAAGACGACTACTCCTCTCTTCAAAGCTTCATCACGGAGCTCTCCTGTCCTTTGATTGGTATGTATGCCGCCTCTGCCTATAATATTTCCATTGTGTGATCTTTGATGTACTCACTTCCCCTCCTGTCCACAGGTCGGATTATTGATAGCGCGGAAGAGGCGCAGTCGTTCGACGCGTGGCAGTGTGTGGCCACTCTGGTCGACTCGGCCACGCTGTCCGCGACTTGTATTAGGGCGTATCTTCAGGAGATGTCGCCCACGGAAGTGATTCCCAACGACCTCGTCGAAGTGTGGCGGTACTTGGAGAAGGCGCCATCAGTCGTCGAATTCATGACGCGGTCAGCGTTCCGGCGCGGGGCGGCGACGGCGCTTAGCCTTGGGCTCGCCCACTTCTCGGAAGATTTCGATCTGGACGACGTGACGAGTGGCTACCCGTCGTCGACGGGCTCGGTGGAGATCGCTGAGGTGCTGAAGCTGACGGACCGCGCCGCGGGGTACTCCGATCGCGTCTAGGCGATGGGCGACCTCCTTCCTTATCAGGAGCCGCAGCACCGGGACTTCAAGATCGAGCAGCCCTTCCGTGCGGCGATGGCGGTTGAGCTGACGACATACCCGTCAAACCCGTACACTCCCTTCATTCGCAACCGCAAGGGTGGCAGCGAGTCGACGTCGAAGCCTGCGGAGTAAAACATTGTGCCCTGGGGCGTTAGTAGCGTTTCTGCCGTTGGGCATACTTTGTACTTTGTGACAATTGTGATATGCTATAATGAGATATCGTGTTGTTTTGTGATTTGACTTGCGTTTGAGATTGAGGGTTGAACGAGTCCCCGAGCGCGTCCGCCCTTTTTATGGGGTTTACCTCGTTTGTTTATGTGTTTGTGGTTTTGAGCGTTTTGTTATTGAGGTCGACTCGCCCGAGCTTGGAAAGCCAGTCGCTGGGCGACTCCCATGAGTGCTCTTTACTTTACCGCTTTCCCTTGCGCGAACGAGGTCAGGTAGCCGAGTCCCCGAGCGTGGTACTTGGTGGTTCTAGTCGCGGCTCTAGGGTGGGTGAGGACTGGGCGCGTCAGAGTGAGCGCATCACTCTTGCCTGGCCCGTTGGATCAGTCGCATGGCGAGTCCTGGGCATGCTCTCGTACTTGGCGTTTTTCCCTAGTCGCTCGCGCTGAACTGGTCGTCAGTCCCCGAGCGTGTTATTTGGTCGTTCGAGTCGTTGTGTCGAGGACGCGGAGGATGATGGTCGCTGTGAGGAGCGAAGGCAGTTGTCTTGGCTCGTTAAGCCAGTCGATCTAGGCGACTGCAATGGGGCTCCGGGTAGGCGTTTTTCGTGGATGTTACAAGTCCTGGGGTATCCCAGTGCCCTCATAGCGCACTACTTGGCCATGCCGATCGCTGTACCAGAGGTTGACTCCTGCGGTTAGCTTGGTGCTGTTACTACGAGTGCGAGTGACACAAGACACGGAGAGTAGACGCAATTTGCGGTAACCAATATTTTTTATTTCATAGAGACTGGAGGATACATATGTGGAGTTCTAGGAGTAGAACTTCCGTAGGAGGTTTACATTCCATGGTCGCTTGACATCGAGTTTGCCGTCCCCGCGGACGTCGATGAGGTAGTAGGCGTCGTTGCCGAGTACTCGCCCGATGGTGAATGGTCCCTCCCATGGGGGGGGAGCTTGTGCATGCCCTTCTTGTCCTGGATGAGGCACAGCACCAGGTCGCCTTCTTGGAAGGTGCGACTTTTCACCCGCCGGCTGTGGTAGCGGCGGAGTCCTTGATGGTAGATGGCACTGCGTGAGCGAGCCAGGTCGCGTGCCTCGTCGAGTTGATCGACTCCATCCTGGCGTGCGAGTTCGTTCGCAGCCTCCGTGTAGTGGACGACCCTTGGCGAGTCGTGCTTGAAGTCGGTGGGCATGACTGCCTCAGCGCCATACACCCTGAAGAAGGGGGTGAACCCTGTCGACCTGTTGACCGAGGTGCGGATACCCCAGATGACGGAGGGTAGCTCCTCGACCCAGCACCCGGCGGTGCGCTCGAGTGGTACTTGGAGCCGCGGCTTCAGGCCGTGGAGGATGCTCTGGTTGGCCCGTTCCACCTGGCCGTTGGACTCCGGGTGGGAGACTGACGCGAGGTCGAGTCGGATGTGATGTTCCTCGCAGAACTCGGCCATGGCTCCTTTGGCGAAGTTGGTGCCGTTGTCCGTGATGATGCTGTTTGGGAACCCGTAGCGATATATGAGATCGCGTAGGAATTTTGTGGCGGTCTTCCCGTCGCATTTCCGGACTGGCTTGGCCTCCACCCACTTGGTGAATTTGTCGACCGCGACCATGAGGTGGGTGAATCCGGAGGGGGCCTTTTTGAAGGGGCCTACCATGTCCATGCCCCATACGGAGAATGGCGAGGTGATGGGGATGGTCTTTAGCGCTGAGCTCGGCACGTGTGTCTGGTTGGCGTACTTCTGGCACCCGACGCACCGCTGGACAATGTCGACAGCGTCGGCGTGTGCGGTGGGCCAGTAAAATCCGTGTCGCATAGCCTTTGCGACCAGAGAGCGGGCTCTGGCGTGGTGGCCGCAGTCGCCGGAGTGGATGTCGTGGAGGATCTTGCGTCCTTCGGCGGGTTGGACGCAGCGTTGGAACACGCCGGTCACGCTGCGCTTGTGGAGCTCGCCGTCGATGATGACGAAGTATTTGCAGCGTCGCGTTATCATCCGGGCGTCTGTTTCGTCTGCCGGCAAGGTGCCTCCCTCCAGGTAGGCCATGTATGGCCTAGTCCAGTCTTCTGGCTCGGCGATGAGTGCGACCAAGGCTGCCTCTGGTTGCAGCGGGACTCCGATGTTGATCTCCCTTGGGGTAGAGACGGACGGCTTAGTGATCGTGTCGAGGAAGACGCTGGCGGGTGGTGCGAGTCGAGCCGACCCAATGCGAGAGAGTGCGTCGGCCTCCTCGTTCTTTCGCCTGTCGATCCACTCGACGGAGTAGCCTGCGAAGTGTCCACCCAGCTTGTCCACTGCTTGGCGGTACGCCGCCATGGTGGGAGAGACGGCGTCGCAGGTGCCAGCGACTTGCCCAGCGACGAGGTCGGAGTCTCCGTAGCAGCGTAGGCGATTGACGTTCATCTCCTTGGCGTCTCGCATGCCGTGGAGTAGTGCCTCGTACTCGGCCATGTTGTTGGTGCAGGGGGTGAAGTCGAGGCAGAGGACGTAGCGCAGCTTGTCGCCCTTCGGGGAAGTCAACACGATCCCTGCTCCTGCGCCGTCTGCGTTCTTGGAGCCGTCGAAGTGCGGCCTCCAGTAGTGGAGGTACGGCAGCTTTTCCGGCTGCTGGGCCTCTTCCCAGTCGGCGATGAAGTCCGCGAGAGCCTGCGACTTGATCGCTTTCCGTGGCTCATACTTGATGTTGTGGACGCCGATTTCGACGGCCCTCTTGGCGACTCGCCCGGTCGCCTCACGGTTGCGGATGATGTCCTGCAACGGTGCTGAGGAGACGACCGTGATCGGGTGCTCCTAGAAGTAGTGCGGCAGTCGCCGTTGTGCTCTGAAGACTGCGTACACCAGTTTCTGGTATTGCGGGTACCGCTAGCATGACTCGGTGAGGACCTCGCTAATATAGTACACCGGTCCTTGTACCGGGCGCTCCTTTCCTTCCTCTGGCAGCTCGACGACCATGACGGTGCTGACGACACGCTCGGAAGCCGCGACGTAGACCAGCATGGGTTCTTTGTCGACGGGTGCGGCGAGTAGCGGTGCTGCGAGTAGCACCTTCTTGAGGTCGCGGAGTGCGTCGTCCGCCTCCTTGTTCCACTGGAAGGTGGGGTTCTTCCGCATCAGACTCTACAGGGGCATCGCCTTTTCTCCCAATCGGGGGATGAAGCGGCTGAGAGCCTCGACTCTCCCGGCCAGCTTCTAGACGTCGCGCAGGCACTCGGGTTTGCCGAGTCGAGCGATTGTGTCGATCTTGGTGGGGTTTGACTCGATCCCACGCTTGGTGACGACGTACCCCAGTAGTTGCCCTGCTGGTACACCGAAGGTGCATTTACTTGGGTTTAGCTTTATCTTGTATTTCCGCAGGTTGGCGAATGTTTCCGCCAGGTCGGCGAGTAGATCGCCCTGGCGAGCGGACTTCACTACCACGTCATCGATGTAGACATGGATATTGCGGCCAATTTGGCTCGCAAGGCATTCCTGCATGCACCGCTGGTAGGTCGCCCCGGCGTTCTTGAGGCCGAAGGTCCTGGAGGTGTAGCAGAAGGCTCCAAATGGCGTGATGAACGCCGTCTTTTCCTCGTCCTCGACAGCCATTTTGATATGGTTGCACCCAGAGTAGGCGTAGAGGAAACACAGCGACTCCGAGCCCGCGGTGGAATCTATTATTTGTTCGATCCGCGGGAGGACGAATTGCTCCTTCGGGCAGGCGCTGTTTAAGTTTGTGTAGTCGATACACATCCTCCAGGTCCCATTTTTCTTCTCGACCAGGACTGGGTTTGCCAGCCACTTGGAGTATTTTATTGGCCGGATGAAGCCTGCAGCGAGTAGATGCTGCACCTCCTCGGCGATGGCTCGGCGGCGCTCTTCATTAAAGGGCCGCAGCGACTGCTTGACAGGTCGCACTTTGGGGTCAGCGTTGAGTTTGTGCTCAGTGAGTTTCCTAGAGACACCAGGCATGTCAAAGGGCTTCCATGCGAAGATGTCCCTGTTCTCACGGAGGAACTCGATAAGCGCACCTTTCTATGCTGGGCTCATGCCCGTCCCGATCGTCACCATCTGGACGGAGTCGCCTGGGACCAGCTCGACGGTGCGGGTGTGCGTCATTGCCTCGAAGGCTGATGTGTTGACGCCCTCCAAATTGGGCTTCTTGAGTATGGTGGGGTCGTCGTTGTTGACCCTGCTCGCGTATTTGGCGAGCTCGTCGGCGTGGTTGGGCTCTGCCGCGATGACGGCGTCGGTGAGTTCGGCTCCTTTGGCCTCGCACTCGGCGGCCATGTCGGGGTCGGCGTTGATGGTGATGACGCCGCGCGGCCCGGGGAGCTTCATCGCGTTGTACGCGTACTGGGGCGCTGCCATGAACTTGGAGAACGCCTGGCGCCCCAGGACGCAGTGGTAGGGGCTGTCGAAGGGTACCATCTCGAAGACGATCCGCTCGGTGCGGAAGTTTGCTGGTGTGCCGAACGTGACTAGCAGCGTGACCTTGCCGATCGGGTACGCCTTCCGACCGGGGACAATGCCGTGGAACATGGTGTAGGTCACCTCGACCATCGACTATGGGAGCCGCAGTCGCCTGAAGGTGTCCAGGTACAGGATGTTGATGGAGCTGCCGTCGTCCATCAATGTCTTGGGGAGCCAGTAGTCTCCCACCTTGGGCTTGACCACCATGGCGACTCGGCCCGGGTACTCGATGTGTGGCGAGTGGTCCTAGCGGCTCCAGGTGATGGGCTGCTCCGACCAGTTGAGGAACTGGGGAACGTCCACCTGGGCCACCGTGTTAACGGCGACGGCGCGGGCGATGACCTTCTTCTCGCGCTTCGTGTTGAAGCCTGTGAAGGTGTGGAGCGAGCCGGCCACACTGCCGAATTTTCCGCCATTTGGCGGGTTGTTGTCGGGGTCCTCCCGCGCTCGCCATGCCTTCTCAATCTCCTTGAGAGACTGGCAGTCGGCGGTTGTGTGTGTGGCGAGCTTCCCTTCCCTGCTGTGAAACTCACAAGGTTGGTTAAGGAGGGTCGCGGGGTCGAACCATGGTTTCGCCCTCTAATTGCCGGCGTTGCCCTCCGTTGTGGCGGAAGCTCTTGGGCTCGCGCTGCGCGTGCCTAGCGTTGGCGACAAAGTCGACTCGCCCGTCACTGCGGTGCTTGCCGGTGAGGCGAGTGTTGCTGTAGCGTAGGTCGGACCGTCGTCCGTTGTCGGTGCCGTTTGTGCGGCGTTGACCGCCCGACTCGTCGTCGGTTTCCTGGTTTGGGTCTTCCTCCGCGTATCTCTTGGCGATCTCGAGGAGATCCGGTATGTTGTCGAGTGTGCGCGAGTGTCGTTTGATCTTGGAGACCAGGGGCTCGTAGCGGCACGAGGTCTTGAAGCAGTTGATCATGGTGTCCGGGTGGATGCCAACCGCGTTGTACCACAGTTCTTGCCACCGCTAGACCCAGCTGCGGGTCGACTTGCGGGGTCCCTGGATGCATCGTTTCAGGTCCTCGATGGTGGTGGCGCGGGTGTAGGAGCACTCGAAGTGCCTGATGAAGGCATCGCGCATCTCTTCCCAGGAGTCGATGCTATCCGGGGAAGAGTGTTGATCCACTGCCTGCACGTTCCCTCCATCATCAGGGGGAGGTAACGGGCGGCTAGCAGGTCGGTGTGGCCAGCAATCCCCATTGCCATGAGGTAGGTGTCCAGCCACACGGAGGGGTCGTTCGAAGGGTCATACTTCTCTATTTCCTTCGGCACTTTGAAGTTCGCCGGGTATTTTTCGCCTCGGATCATCGGTCTGAAGCTCCGGGGCCCGAGTCGGCTTAGCGACCCCATTGGCTCGCCATCGCGGCGATTGGTTAGGGTGTGTCGCAGGTTGTCGGGCTGGCATGCGCGCCGGCTTTGGTTGTTGATGATGTAGGTGCGGTTGTCGACGGGCTGACCGTTGGCGGCGACGAAGTTGGTCGCTGGCCTGGGGTCGGTGGTGGAGAGTGCCGCGTTCGCGGGTCGGTGTTGGGGCTGCAGTGGTTCGGGTGGCGGGCAATTGAGGGTGTTTGCCGCCAATGGGCGGCCGCTTGAGGCCGCTCTGCTACCCGAAGAACGCGAGTACATCCGACCCTGTGAGTCGGCGCCTGCGTTTTGCTGCTCGACCGCCTTTGCGAGAAGGGCCCTGACGTACTGGATCTGTAGGGCGCCGTCACCAGTGGCCGTGATGTTGTCGGCCGCTGCTCGGCCCGCCACGAGGTTGTCCATCGGGATGGAGAACTGTGGTAGGCCGTTCGCGTCTCGCTCCCGCGAGGAGACCACGATCCGCGGCTGGTCCCTAGGGGGTGCGCGGTTGGGTGGAGGTGGGGCGCCGTTCGCCGTCGACCCTGGTGGGGGCCGGGCGGTTCCTCCGGGTGGCGCGTTCTCGCAGATCGCGCGCTCGACCACACGGGCCGGGTCGTTCTCGTCGTCGAAGTTCAGGGCGCGCCCCTAGACGGTGGGGTTCCGGCGCGACCTAATTTGCTGCTGGTGGTAGCGTGACAGCTCCTGCGCCGTCACCTGCTCGAGGCGAAATTTTTCGCGCTCGGCTTGCTCCTTGCGAATTGCCTCCGCCAGCTTCAGGCGGAGCTCCTCGACCTCCGTTGCCATGGTGTTAGGAGGGATCGGGGTGGAGAAGGGATCCTCCGGCGGATCGGTGCCAGTCGCCATGTAGGTCGCGGCATGACGACCGGTCCCGTCGCGGAGATCGGCGGAGTTTTCCGACTCGGAGTCGAAGTCGAAGATTCCAAGGATGGAGGGATCCTCGAAGTCTCCCACATTGGAGAACTGGGTGATGGAGCCCACGGGCGAAGCCGCGGTGATGGATCCGGCATGTGACGCCGGGGTCGCCGAGTCGGCATCGTCGTTGAGGGCCGCGTCTTCCACTGCCACGGTGTTTTCGGCCACGTCTCTGTGGGCCGAGTTGTACTCGGAGGCGAGGCGATGGATCGTGCGGACCTGGCTCTCGGAGAGCCGGTCGCATGGCGGCGACTCGCGGATGCGAGCCGAGTCCTCCCAGACGATGACGTCGGTGAGGCCGACGGAGAGGCTGATCGTGCCAACTGGCAAGATCATGATGTGCGTGACGGGTCGCGCCGCCGGGACGTAGCTGCTCGGTAAGATCTGGAGCATCTCGCTGATCGCTATCATGCGGCCGGTGGCGACCGACTAGTTGATGGGCAGATTGGATCTCGCCGCAGAACACTGGCCAGACCGGCCAGGCCCCACGGTGGGCGCCACTGTCAAGGGAATGACCACGACAGATGCTGCAATCGGCAGCGAGTAGTAGAACGAAGGGCAATGGCGGCCAGCCATCTGCGGTGCGAGATGAGGGCGGAGACACAAGGTTTTACCCAGGTTCGCCCCCCCGGAGGGTAAAGACCTACTCCTGCTAGATTGTATTATGATGGAGGTACAATGGGGCGAGCTCGACGGCTAGGCGGCGAGTCGCTTGGGTGGATGATGGAACGTACGTTTACATGGCCCGTAGGGAGGTTTATATATACTCACCCTCCCCTAGGGTTTACATATCTCAACCGAATCAGTTAAGGTTTCGGTACTCGTTTAACCTAATCCGACTCGGCCTATCTACTCTCCTGGGCCTTCAGCTTCCAGTCGCTTGGATCCACGCCAGGTCTTGATCCAGTCGCCGTCTTGCAGGCCCACTCGCCAGTTCCTAGGCCAGTCGGAAACATCCTGCTTGGTATACCCCGGTAGGCATATCCCCATCATTAATATATGATCATGGTTTCCTGATCATGAATATTGAGATGTTATTAACAATAAGGTCATATCATTAGGAGAATGATGTGATGGACATAATCCTATAGTTAAGCGTAGCATAAGATCAAGTCATTCAAATAGTTCACCTGCTATAAGCTTTCTGATACATAGTAACCTAATTCCTTCGACCATGAGATCATGCTAATCACCATCACCAGAAGGATGCTTTGATGACATCAAACACCACACCTTAACAGCCACGACCTGCACATCCGGCTTCATGTGAGAGGAAGAAGATACAGCTGACTTCTCCGTCACATTCCAAATCTCATGGTCAACGCGTAATATGCGGCGCAAGAATCAGTGGCGACATTGGTTGCTAAGTCCTAGGTGATATAGTTCTGAACAGTTGTATTTCAACTGTCAGATTTAATAGATTAACTGATCACCCTGGATCAGTAATCAATAGTTCACATTATTGTTGAAAATAGTGTTTTCTGACCCTTTTCAAATGCAGGTGAGGACAACACTGGATTTGTAAAATACTTTACAGAAAATAAACAAAGGACATGAGCAAGTGTGAACTTGCCTTTTGTGATTGCAAGACTATGCATTCACGGTCTTCGAGTCAGTGTATAAGATCCAAAATCTGAAATCAGCATCATTGGTCCGGTAAGGACTAATGTTTAAAGAAGCAATATGCTTTTATGCATAAGTAATGTGATGCATGTTCTAAGCGCAAATCCCGGGGATAAAGTTGTTTTAGGGTTTGGATTCCGAAAATGGTTACTTTGGAATGTGTAGTCTTTTTTAGATAAGTTTCATATTAGTGATTTTATTAAAGTTTATGAATGGTTGTGAACAACACATATGTAGTAGTAAGATATATAAACTGATGACATACTAGTCAAGATTGCTTGTATAAGAGTTCTTGTTTTAAGTGGCAAAAAGGATAACCTTCGAAGAAAAGGTTTCTCTTCTAAGGTCTAAACAAACTTTGTGGTTAGTTAGTGGTGGTTGATGTTATTGGTTTGCTCAAATGGTTTGGCTTGAGTTGCTTTATAATTTAACTACTTCAGACCAAAGTTCACTATAAAACATATAATAATGTTTATAGTGTTGTATTAAGATTTTGTAGACTAAAGTTAACTTTAAAATATAGATAGTTTTGTAAGTATAATTCTTATGATATTCGTACTTTGTGTATCTGGAATGTTTTGTTAAAGTTATTTAAGAATGGTTATTCTTTTATTGGGTGTAATGGTTTCTTGATTCTATAATAGAGTAATATCAATTATCTTTTCTAGTTAAGTGAGTATAGTTTATAAACCATAGTAGATTGTTACTTAACTATTCTTCATCTTTCTATAATGTTGTGGTAGTTTTCTTAATTTGATGGTTAATATAGATAGTAAAGGTTTGGTGTACTCATAAGTTGTTCTTGATGGTTTTTGTTATAGATGGGAATCTTTTTAGAATAAAATCTTCACTTAGGGTTGATGATAAGTTAATAAAAAGATACTTATAATGTTTTAAACCATTTAAGCTTCATTTTATTAATATTTAAGACTAATAATATTTATTAAACTTAATTTACTCATTTTAGGAATATTAGTAATTTCTATTGATCCTTATATGAATTATTAATGAAATAAATAAGTTTAAATTTGAGTTATTAAAATATTTAATTTTTTATTTAACTCAAACGTAGAATATTAGATTTTTAACAAGTAGCTATTATTTTTGTGATCATTTTGGTATATTACATTTATTTTTGGGATTAATAAATAATAAGATATGATTTTTATAATCCTTATTACTTTATAATTAATTAATAAGTAATAAATATTTAATGAAGTGAACTAAAAAAGACATGTTTATATTTTTAAATTAGAATTATTATTTTTCAAAGATTCTTGGTATTTTACTTATATTATTAACATTCATCATTATAGGAATATGAATTATTAAAGTTTTATTACTTATAAAACCTTTATTAATTAATATTTATTTCAATAATCAGCATAATATTATTTGATAATAGTTTTAAGTTGTAGATTTTATTTTTCTGAAAATTTTCATATATTATACATATTTTTCTAAACTATAAATCAAAAGTTATTAATTAAATAAGATTTTAATCATTTATTAAATTTCTAGAATTTATTAATTGAATTACAACATTTATTTATTTCCTAACAGAAAAATACTTTTTACACCATACCAAGAGTTAGCCCTAGTCACTGACCCATGGGCCAGGGTCCACCTCACCTCACTTGTTAAAGAAATACATTTGTTACTGACCCAGTCTTTACCCCCAGTCAATGACATATGGGCCCTAGGCCATGTCATCAACCACGTGGGCAAAGACCAGTCAAACTAGCTGACGTGGTTCAACCATGACGTAACGATGGCATCAGCACCACCACCGCCGTCGGTGAGTGGTCACCGGCGACGATCTACGACGTTCTAGCAAACGAAATGGACCTAGTTCGAATCAGCGCAACCTACTGAACCTAAGAGTGGCAGCGCCGTTCGGAAATGGTCATCGGAGCTTCAGCTCCGACGAGCTCCGATGGTGGCTTACGGTGAAACGGCGATTTACAACAAGATCAGGCGATTCGAGGATGCTGGAAGGTTCAGGAACTGACTCTGATGACGATAGAGTGGTCGACGAGGACAGGCGCGGTCGGAATCGAGCTTCCCGACGAGGATTCTGACGAGCTGCTGCGAAGAGGAATGGAAAAATTCACCTGCGCCAGTGCTCCCCTTGATGCAAGATTCTACCCCGAGGATCTACGGAGGAAGGCGCTTCTCCATGGCTGCTCAGAATGGTGTGGGGAGATGTGATTCGACGGTGAGAGGTGGCTCCGGTGAGCTAGGGTTTCGGTCCCATTCGTATCTGAGAGGATAAGGAGGAATTAGAGATAGGGATGGAGGCAGTGTGTCGCGGTGTCCTTCTTATCCCCTCCTGGCAACGGCGGCGTTGATCTTGGCGTAGCGACGACGATGACGGCATCGGGCGGCGGTGAGCTTCGCCAGCGAGCTGTCTGTGTGCGTGACGATGACGACGATGACCGTTTTGCGGATAACCCCCTGACGATCTTTGCTTCTCAACCCGCAGTCATTTGCTGTCCCCACTTGTCAATCACAAATAGGAAAGAACTGGGCTGGTTACTGGGTTGTTGTGGGCTGCATAGGGGTGTCAGATAGGTATAGGGTGTTGGGCCACGGCCAGGTTTGGTTTTTATTTGTTTTATCCTTTTTTTCTATTTTCTGTTTTCTTATTCATATTTGAATTTGATTTATATGTTGAACTTTTCATTACAAGATTTCTTTGCTGGACAATTTCAATAATACTAAAACATAGTTAGTATTATTTGTGAATTTTTATTATATATAATCTTGTTATATTCCTTTTATTTTCTTAATATATGAACCCCTTTTACTATTTGTAAAAGCTCTTCTTATTATTTTATTTTCCTCCTTTCGTTAGGGATTTCTTGAATGATATATTCTTATTTTCTTATCAACTTAACTTTAGTTGGATCATATTTTGAATAGAAACTTTTATGTGTAATGATCATATACCGTTATTTGATGCATGAAATATAAAATACATTGATATAGTTATTACTACTTCCATTGATTTGGAACATGACAAAGTATATATTCTATTGTAATAAACAAAGAGGTTAAAAGTTTTGTATTATGCATATCTACCCTAAGGTTTAGGGTCATTAATGTCTTTAGTATCCTTTATGAATGTGGTTAAAGATTCAATAGTTAAACATATTGTTTTCTATTTGGAATATTTGATAGCCTCACCTTTAGTACTAGAAAGTTATATCTAGAACATTTCATGGAAAAGAATTGATAAAGATATACTTAAGCACATGTAGTTATGATGGTTGGAATTAACAGAGATGTGCTTATGTGATTTGCTATAGGGAGATATTTCTATAAAGTGTTATAGACATTCAGATGATGGATCAATAGTATGAGATGGATATTATGTTTGATTTGAAATTTAAATTTGAGTGCTTACCAAGACTTAATAGGAAGATGATTTATAACTTATAATTATATTTCACAATCTTGGATCTCTAATTAAGGAATTCCTTTCCTAGATATAATACTTCTTTCTATCCATCCCCATGGTTAGTTTGATGGACTTGTTAAAATCTTCTTATTCATATATCATTCTTCTAAACTTATGGATGAATCCAATAAGTTTGATATTAAAGCATTTCATAATTTTCTTATATCCTTGCTTGATTATACCCACTATGTTACTACTGAAAATCTTCAATCCAACAAGTACTTCTTTCAAACTCCACTCATAACCTTCCTTAATCCTTCATCACTAATATTTGTCTAATAGTTGTATGCCTCCAACTACCTTTCTCTGAGCTGTCTATCCTTTAAGATTAATGACACTACTTATATCACTCTATGCTCTACTAGCTTTAACTGAATAATATCATCTTAGGTTCAATTTACTTCAATAACTCTCATTCTAATCCCTAAATTATATTTATGTGGTTTGATATGACTACTCTAGGATCACTTATCTCTACAAAGGTTCCAATCATGTTCTACCCACCAGTATTACTTATACCAAATATAAGCATTCAATATTGGTGGATACAACATCACCATTATAATCCTTAAATCATTTATTGCTTAAGTTCTTAGTTGACTAAGCAAAGCTTTATCAATCCTACTTTTCATTGTCTTGAAATTATCTTCTTAGTATCTCATATTGGATTAAGGTTATTAATGGATTATTCCCTCTTTAAAAGATTTAAGTAGATATTATGATAAGATCAAGAAATAGTATATCAAGGATTGATAGTTAAAGAATTTGTGAATCAATGGGGAATTACCCAACATTGATGAACAACAGATATTAGGATAAGTTCCATAAAGATTACTATAGAAAGTAAGATATATAGTGGATGATCTTGACTTAATCTCTTTCCAACTCTAACTCATTAAAACAGTTTTTAAGGTTAGGTGTTACTATGATACTCAGGATGTATGCATATGAGATTAAGATATAGTGGTTTCATTCTTATTATTTGTGTTATATCCTTAACTTGGTACTTATGAGTGATTATAATGAATACCATAATATGATCACCTAATGATCAAATATAATTCACATTGTATTAAGGTTTAACTTATAGTACATTTGATCTACCCTTAGATCAAATCTCCCTTACTCAAAATGAGGTTTTAGCAAAGGTCTTATTGAAACTTATCGCAGTCAACTTGATGATCTACTTCAATTCCATCAAGCTAAGAGAAGCTTCAATCACTTTGACCAGTTTTGTTTAAAAGCGCGAAAATTATTCGGATTTTCTATGCATGAATGCAATGCACACATCTGGGTTCAGGTTATTTTTAAGCTCTAATGTTGGGATGTTACACATGCTCTCCGTTGTTAGTAGCTATCTTGGCCAAGTAGTTGCTAGTGACTCCAAGAGGGGGCATTTATGCTCGATAGTGGGTTCATGCCTCTAGTTTCCAAGGGAAGTGACAGAAATCTCTTCGGTTGTAGATGTGTTGTTGCTACTAGGGAAAAACAACGGTCTCTTGTTCATGGAACATGTGGACTATTTACCTTACACACTTTGCTTAAAGCAGTTGTCTGTTGCTTGCAACTTAATACTGGAGGGGGTTCGAATGATAACCTGAAGGTAGACTTCTATTCATAGATGCAGTTGGATGGCGGTCTATGTATCTTGTTGTATTGCCCAATCGAATCTCATATGATCTTTCTGATTAGTAATTGCATTGTTATGCATTGCTCAGTTCCTGTCAATTGCCCTGATGTAATTTGTTTACCCTTCATGCCATGTTGTTTATCTAAGGAGAGCACCTCTAGTGAACTATGGACCCCGGTCCAATCTTTACCATTGATACATCTTCCACTATTACTTGTTTACTTGCTGCAAACCACCATTACCTTCCACACCATATGTTTAATCCTTTGTTACAGCAAACCGGTGAGCTTGACAACCTCACTGATTCGTTGGGGCAAAGTCTTGAGTTTGTGTTGTGCAGGTCTCCGCATTGCTTGCAACACCTGTCTGATGTTTCCTTCCTCCTACTGGTTCGATAACCTCGATTTCTTACTGAGGGAAAACTTGCTGCTATGCCGCTTCACACCTTGCTCTTGGGGTTCCCAACAAAGCGCTCCTACATCATCTCAGTGCTGCATCAGACTACATCACCCACGAGAATCTGCTCTCATTAACCGCTTTGGAATGTTTGAGGGTGAGTATTCTAATTGACTCGTTGCTACAATCTAGTAGATAGATCTTGGCTTGTTTGTGTGCATGCGATAGAATTTTTTTGTTTTCCATGCTACGAAACCCTACACTTCCAGCCACGAAAAACCACACCATAAAGAGATCTGGAGGAGGAACTTGGAGAAGGGCAAATCATTTCTGCTTCGCAGATCATTGGAGGACAACGCATCATCCCCTTCATCATCAACCGCTACATCACCATCACCATTACTACCCCTATCTTCCATCCATTAGATCTTGTTGTAATTCCAGATTCAATTGTGGTTTGCAGTAGATTCATCTCCGTACTTTTATCCATCCATTTTATTATAATGATGTTTTTGATTGCTGCCATGTATGAGTAGTTTCCTTTGTTTTGGGGAGATGGAGAAACCATAGTATTATTATGAAATGAAATAAAGATGATTTATTACTTGTGTCCATGATCTACTGATCTATGATGTGTGTTTGATCTCTCTCTCTTTATATGGTATGTGTGGTCGGCCACATATCATTTGCCTTCGGGCTTAAGGAAAAGGGTGAAATCCTTCGGACGTGTTTGGAAGTGTGCCCGAAGCTATTATGAATAGAAGTACCGGCTAGCAACCTGCACGGTTGAAGGAGGAATAAAGAGAGGTTCACTAAGCTAATTACGATATCCACGGGGAAACCCTTAATTGCGGTGGTCTGTATGGGTGACTACTCTCAGACATCGTGGTTGTTATTTAGAGATGACCTCATTCTTGGTTCAACAAAGTGACTGCCTATGAGCCTTTTAGTAAACATATTATTATGGATCTCTGTAACATCCCTAAAATCATGTTTTAAAACTCATGCATATCATCCATGCATCCATGATCATATAGAGTTTCATTTTCTAAACCATTCCAAAAACATGAGCAAATGTGCTCATTATTTTATGTGAGTATACCCTAGCCATAGTGCTACTTTCTAATGAGAAGGGCACTTATTGTATTCAGTAATGTTTTGTATTCAAACTTAAATGCTTCCAAAAGCTTGAGCAAAGTTTCAAAACAAAGTATAAGTTTAAAACCAAATCTATGCCTATTTTATATCTCATAAAAGGCTTGGTTTTATTTTATTCTTCAAAGGACCAAGAGTTTTTGAGTAAACAGAAGGTTTGACACTTATTTGAATACAAAATTCACTATCCAAAAGTCCAGAGAAAGTTTGAAATCAAACTGATTTGAAATAGAGTTTGAAAATCATTTTAGAAAATCAAACAGAAAAAGAAAAGGAATAAAGAGGAAAAATATAAGCAGCAAGCCAATCTGGCCCAAACCATCCCAGCTAGCCCAGCAGCCTCTCCCGCGAACCGTTTTCTTTCACGCACACCCGCACCAACCGAGTCGCTGACTGTATGGACCCACTCCCTCTCCTTTCCTCTCGCTGACAGCCACGGCCCACACGACTATCGTCGTCTCCACCCAGCGACTGGTTCATCCCCAAATCACGCCGAGCGTTTCCTGTTTAATTCGCGTCGTCAATTCCCGTTCAATGCCAGAGTGATTCACGTCCCCATCTCGCCTACTTAAACCCCCTCTGCCCCCTCTCCATTTTCCCCCAAAACCCCGAGAACAGAGCGCCCCCAGGCTGCGAGAATTCCTCGCCGCAACCTCGCTGCTCCGACGAGTTCATCGTCGAATTCCGATGAGCACCGCACGCCCCTCTGTCTATGGTTCATGCTAGCTTGCTCTACATCTCTGTGTGCATCTACTTACACTTTCCGTTTGCTCGCGCATGGTCTGTAGCCTCGGCAACGTCAACGACTGAGCTTCGCCGCTTCTGCTCGAACTTTGGTGACCTTTTCCCCGTAAGTCCCAGCCTCCCCTCGCCCTCTGTTTGATACGCGTAAGATCCCCAGTGTCCTGCACATCTAACAGTACCCTCCTCTTGTCTTAGCGTGGCCCAGAACATCGCCAACGTTGACGAACAGAAGCCACAGCCGCCAGGGACTACTCCGACGAGCAATCCGCAACGACTCCGAGCGCCCCTTCGTCAACCAAGGACACGTCGAGCTTCTCCTCGTCACTGTGGTTCTGGTGAGCATCCTCCCACCTCCCCGGGCGACCTAGATTGCTGGCTCCGCCACTGTCAGAGCGCGTCGCCGCCTGTCGCCGCCGCCAGCGCCGCCAGTTGATGGTCAAGTGCTGAGCGCCGTTAGATTTAGATCTAGTGGTCACGATAGATCTTAGGCGAAGCGGTATGTTTCAATCAGAGCCATGCGATTAACTTAGATCCAACGGCTCAGAAGCGTGATCCGGCACGAAGCGGTACCAACCAGTTAGAAGCAGCCGCGTGGCACATATTTCGTTTTAAATTTCTGATTTGAATCTATTAGATGTTTGATTTTGTTTTAATCATAACTTTTGATTTCCACGTCCAAATTTGATGAATTTTATATCAATGGAAACAGGAGAGAAATCCCTTTCCATATATGCAATGTGTTTAAATTTTTGTTTCTGTTAAAATGATTATTTTACAGAAACATGTGTAGGCCTATTTTGTGTATATAAATTATTTGAGAAATGTTTTAATGTTCAAATAAGGTTTGTTTGGCAAGATTTGAACTTGTTTATGAATCAGTACTGTGCACTTGTCATGTTTGGTATAGAAAATCATCACATATCATATTGCATGCATTCATATATTTTTGCTTGTATATATTTTGTTCATTTGGTGTTATCATTTTATGTGTAGATTTTGGTGCAAATAGTGATTGTGATTGTGAGGATTGTAACTACTCTCCAAACTACCAAGGAAAGTGGTGCTTCATGATTTTTGTAACATCCCAAAAATCATGTTTCAAACTCATGCATATCATCCATGCATCCATGATCATTTAGGGTTTCATTTCAAATCATTTCAAAAACAAGAGCATATGTTGCTCATTATTTTATGTATGTACACTATAGCCTTTGGGCTACTTGATATTCGGTAGTGTTTTGAATTCAAACATAAGTGGGTTTAAAAGCTTGAATAAAGTTTCCACACAAAGTATGAAATAAAACCAAGATTATGCCAAATATTATATCACATAATGGCTTGGTTTTATTCTAATTTTCAAATGACCCAAGTTGGTTTTTGTAAACGGAAAGGTTTGACACTTATTTGAGTACAAAATTCATTGTACAAAAGTCCAGAGAAGATTTGAATTCAAACAGATTTGAATTGGAGTTTGAAAATCCTTTTAGATATTCAAACAGCAAAAGAAAAGGGAATAAGGAGAAAAAAAATAAGCCAAACAGCTAAACAGGCCCAACCAGCCCGTTCGACCCAACCTAGCCCAACTACCCCTCGCGCGGACCATTTTCCTCTACCCGCAGAGACACCCCCAGAGTCGCTGACGCAAGGACCCCACCTCCCCTCTGTTTCTCTCACTTACAACGCGGCCCGCGCAACGGTCTTCTTCTCCTCCCCGGCGACGTGTCTTCCCCAAATCACGCCGAGCGTTTCTTGTTTGATTCGCGTCGTCAATTCCCGTTGAATGCTGGAGTGATTCACGCCCCCGTCTCGCCTACTTAAACCCCCTCTGCCCCCTCTCCATTTTCCCCAGACCCCGAGCACAGAGTGCCCCGAGGCTGCCCGTAATCGCCCTTGCAGCGCCGCAGACAGAGCCCACTCCGGCGACCAATCCCGGTGAGCTCCGTGCGCCCCTTCCTTTTTGGTTCATGCAGACTGCTTCGCAACATCCTTGCGCTTCTTCTAATGTCTTTGGTTCATCCTATACTTCCCTAGGTCATCGACTCCATCAAGCACTGCAAGTTCCCGACGACGTCTCCAACTCCGGCGACAAAATTCGGTGAGCCTCGTGTTCCCCTCTGCTTCTGAATCACGCGAGCTTGTTCGCCTGCGTCTAGCGCATCTGCTGACACTTTTCGTTTGAATCCTCGCATCCCAGAGCATTGCCTTCGACTCCGTCAGAGAGCATCTGACGCCGCCAGCAACTCCGACGAGCTCGTGCTGCCGTGTCCGTGCGCCTCTTATCAAGCCATCGCCACGTTGAGCTTCAGTACATCGCCACGAGTCTGGTAAGCATCTACAACTACCCCAGAACCCCTGTAGCCACCGCGCCGCCGTAGACAGAGCCACCTCCACCAGTCGTCGCCGCTAGCGCCGCCATAGTTTGGTTGCTTGCTTGCGAACCGTTGGATCAAGATCTGACGGGCTAGATAGATCACTTAAGCGAAGCGGTACGAATAGATCTAGGCCGTGCAGTTTAAGTTAGATCTGACGGCTCACAGACGCGATCCAGATCGAACCGGTACGCACCAATCAGAACATGACGCGTGGCTAGGATTTAGATTTAAAATCAGAATTTGAATCTATTAGATGTTTGATCTTGTTTTAGTCATAACTTTTGATTCCCACGTCCAAATTTGATGAATTTTATATCAATGGAATCAGGAGAGAAAGCCCTTTCCAAATATGAAATGTGTTTAAGGTTTTGCTTATGTTAGAACGGTTTTATTTACAGAAACATGTGTAGGCCTATTTTGTATATATTAATTATTTAAGAAATGTTTTAGTGTTCAAATAAAGTTTGTTTGGCAAGTTTTGAACTTGTTTATGAACCAGTACTGTGCACTTGTCTTGTTGAGTATAGAAAATCATCACATATCATATTGCATGCATCTATATATTTTTGCTTGTATTTATTTTGCATGTGATTTGTTGCTATGCTTTTATGTGTAGATTTTGGTACAAATAGTGATTGTGATTGTGAGGAGTGTAGCTACTATCCAAACTACCAAGGCAAGTGGTGATTAGTAATTTTCTTCCTATGTTTTTCAAATATGCATTAGAAATATTTTTGCTAGACTTGCATGGATAAATTTTTGGTTTATATATATGCTATGCTTGGGAAATCCTAGTAGTTGTAGGATTGCTAGAAATCTCTAAGTTAAGATATTTATCTATGCCATGCTTAGCCTATCTAGTAGCAACCAAGGGTGGTGAATTATTCATGCTATGATAAAATATTTCTAAGTCTTTGGACTTGTGTTTTTACTTAATAAAACAACTAAGTGAATGAATCACCTGGGTGGAATGGTTGTGATTGGGTTATGTTGAGTGGTTACACAAGGCCCATTTCTATGGTTTACCTTGTGTATATCACTTGTGGAAAGCCATCCAGGAACAAAGGGATTTGAGAGGCCAAATGTTAAGAAGCTTCTAGTGCAGCCACTTGGCAATATGGGCTCTGCCTGGATCATATAGGTTGCAATAACTTAGCCATTTGGACAGTTGGTGGTAGTGGGATGATAGGTTGGAGCGCGTCCATTTGGTCTAAGGGAAGGCTTCTGAAAGGTCCTGTCTTGGTGAAAATCAAGTCTTGTGGGGAAAGTGCACAACCTCTGCAGATGGAAGAATCTAAGTACTTAGCCATGTCCCTGGTATTGGACAATTTGAGCATCAAGACATGGAAGCTATCAAGAATCTCCTCAACCCAATTTCTAAGTAAAACTTGTGGTTGAACAAGGGTGATGGACCCTAGTGTCTATTGGTGGTTCCTTGGGAAAAGTTTTGACAAAGAAAAACTTAGTGTTTTCAACTGATAGGCAAAACCTATTTTGAGCAAAGCAAGCCTAAGCTACACTTAGCCAAAATGCATATAGAATATAGTCCACCAATATTCTACTAAGTTATCACTTGCCAATACTATTCCAATGTATTGACCCACTATGGCTGTAACTTGTGATGTTGCAGGTTATTCTGATGATGATTATGAGTCATGAGTCTACACTCAACATACTTGCATGTGGCACATGAAGATGAAGACTTATTTATCTATTTACTGATTTAAACTCTTGTACTAGGACTGTGGCCATGGAGTTGTAAAAGACTATGTTTGTCTCTGGAATGACTGTAATAATGACCTTTGTTTCTGTGTACTTCATCTTAAACTGTGGATGCTAGCATTGATCCAGGGACTAGCATTGCAATCACATAGATCCTTTTCCTTTATAAAGGAGGGATCTTACATATGGTATCAGAGCACTGTGTTGCCTATAGTATTATGAACCTAGGATTGGAAACCACTAAGGAAAAAAATTCAACAACTTCCACACTTGTCTTTTCTTCTGGTAAACTTTTCTAATCTTCTTTCTCATCTCTATTTGTAGATGAACTCCATCAACGAAGTCGTGAAGAAGGGACCATTCATGACTATGACTTTGGAATGTGAGACAGATTTCCCCAAGGCTCTCAAGGATCTCATGGTTGCCATGGGAATACATGGTGCGGCTGTGTACAAAGGTTTCCTGTGATGGATGAAGCATTTGAGTACTGGTGGGTGCAACTTCACTTGTATAAAACAAGGAAGACAACCACAAGGACTCAAGATTCTGCATGGTCACTGTAACATCCCTAAAAATCATGTTTCAAACTTATGCATATCATTCATGCATCCATGATCATATGTTTTTCATTTCAAACAAAACACTTCAAAAACAGGAGCATATGAGCTCATTATTTTATGTGAACAACTATTAGTCTATTGCCACTCTCAAATTGAAGAGTTATTGGTTTTAAACCAAGCCTTGCATGCTCTCTTGTTATTGTGTTTGATTGTTGAAGTTTGGTGAAATTTTACAAAACAAATATGATTCAGAAATCATTTCCAAAACTTATTCAAATCATGTGCTATAGCACTGCTTATTTTATTTGAACAAAAGGACCAAGCTAATACAAAGTGACCACTTGTTTTTATGCCCAGAAGTGTGAGTGTTGCACCCTACAAAATCCTCGAAAAAGTTTGAATTCAAAAGCTTTTGAAATCATTTGAAAATCATTCCAGAAAATCAAAATAGAAATAGAAAAGGAATAAAGAAAAGAAAAAGGGTCGGCGCTACTATTCTAGCCCAACAGAGAAACCAGCCCATATAGCCCACCCGGGTCCCCTCTCTCTCTCTCTCTCTTTCACTCGCAGACGCACCCACAGAGTCGCTGACGCCAGGACCCCACCCCATCTCTGTTTCTCTCGCAGACAACTGGGCCCCGTCCACGTCGACTCCTTCTTCCCCAAATCTCGCGCACGGACGCCGTCGCCGCCCGTTTCTTCCCCGCCTCTGCCGCGTTTTTAAACCTCTTAATAGGCGCTGAATGCATGCGTAATCTCCGCCCCTGCTCCGGCTATAAGATCCTCTCCCCACTCCGCTCCATTCCCCTCACTCACCAACCGCAAAGCGCCGCTAGGCTGTCCACAATCGAACTTGCGCCGCCACGGTACTGAGCATCTCCGGCAGCAAATTCCGGTGAGACCTGACCGCCCTTGTGCCTCTGATTCAAACGAGTGTAACCAGCATGACCTCGTGCACCTTCTGATACCATTTGCTTGCCTGCTTGTGACCCAGGACGCCGTCCTCGTTCGTTTCTGCAAGCGAACGAGCCTCCGCTCAACTCCGGCGATCAATTGCGGTAAGCACTGAGCGCCCCTTGACCTCTCTCGCATACGACTAGGCTCGACATTGTCTTGTGCACCATCTTATGCCATTGGTTTGTGCTAGGGAGACCAGGAACGTCGCCAACGTCGTCGTCCACTCCAACCCGACGTCGCCCGCAACTCCGACGAGCTCCTTCGGCCACTCTAGAGCGCCCCTTGCCAAACCACCGCCACCTTGAGCATCAGGAGCTCTCTGCGATTCCGGTAAACCCCTTCCCCTTCTCCCGCGCGACCTAGAACGCCGGTAGCACCTCTGACAGAGGCGCCGCCGCCAGTCGCCGCCGCTCGACTTTGGTCAAAGCAACAGCCGCCGTTAGATCTGCATCGTAGGGATTAGATTAGAACGGGGACGAACCGTTTTCTTTAGATCTGGTGCATTGGATCTAAGTTGATCCTACGGCGCGGAAGCATGATCCGGCGCGAAGCGGTAACGGCCAATAGGAAAGCGCCGCATGGCAGCTGTTAGAGTTAAAAAAACAGAATTTGAATCAGATTATTGTTTGAATTTTATTTAGCTATAACTTTTGATCCCCACGTTCGAATTTGACAAATTTTATACCATTGGAATCAGGAGAGCAAGATCTTTCTGATTATGCAATGTGTTTAATGTTTAGCTTGTGTTAAAAAGGTTTTATTTGCAGAAACATCTGTAGGGCTTATTTGAGTATATGAAATTATTAGGAATTGTTTTAAGGGTTAAATAATTATTGTTTGGGAAGTTTTTGACTTGTTTAGGACTCAGTACTATGCACTTGCTTGGTTGAGTTTTGAAAATCATCACTTAGCATTTTGCATGCATGCATATATTTTTGTTTGTATATGTTTTGTGTGTAATTTGTTGCTACCATTCTTTGTGTAGATTTTGGTGCTAGTGATTGTGATTGTGAGGAGTGCTACTCTCCCAACTACCAAGGCAAGTGGTACTCATGAATATTTTTATCCTATGTTTTCTACTAAGCATTAGAAATGTTTTGATAGACTTGCATGCTATTATTTTTTGCTTATATGCCATGTTGGGAAATCCTAGTAGTTGTAGAAATGCTAGGGAATTTCTAAGTTAAGTTACTATCTATGCCATGCTTAGCCTAGCTAGTAGCAACCAAGGGTTGGTGAAATATATACCTGCTATGATGAAAATATTTCTAAGTCCTTTGGACTTGTGTTTTGCTTAATAAAACAACTAAGTTAATAAAACACCTGGGTGGAATGGAAGGAAAGGTTTATGTTGAGTGGTTACACAAGGCCCATTTCTATGGTTTACCTTGTGTATCTCACTTGTGGTAAGCCACCCAGGAACAAAGAGATTTTAGAGGCCAAGTGTTAAGAAGCTTCTAGTGCAGCCACTTGGCAATATGGGCTCTGCCTGGATCACATAAGTTGCTAGAACTTAGCCATTTGAACAGTTGGTGGTAGTGGGATGTTAGGTTGGAACGCGTCCATTTGGTCTAAGGGAAGGCTTCTGAAAGGTCCTGTCTTGGTGAAACCAAGTCTAGTGGGGAAAGTGCACAACCTCTGCAGATGGAAAAATCTAAGTACTTAGCCAAGTCCATGGCAATGGACAACTTGAGCATCAAGACATGGAAGCTATCAAGAATCTCCTCATCCCAACTTCTAAATAAAACTTGTGGGTGAACAAGGGTGAAGGACCTCAATGTCTATTGGTGGTTCCTCGGGAAAAGTTTTGACAAAGAAAAACTTAGTGATTTCAACTAATAGGCAAAATCTATTTTGAGCAAAGCAAGCCAAGCTACACTTAGCCAAATTGCATATAGTATCTAGTCCACTTAAAATTTACTAAGGTATCACTTGCCAATACTATTCCAAAGTATTGACCCACTATGGTTGTAACTTGTGATGTTGCAGGTTACTCTGATGAGGATTAGGTGTCATGAGTCTACACTCAACATGTTTGCCTGTGGCACATGAAGATGAAGACTTTTATTTATTTATCTATTCAAACTCTTGTATTAGGCCTGTGGCCTTGGAGTTGTAAAGACTATGTTTATCTCTGGAATGGATGTAATAAATGACCTTTGTATCTGTGTACTTCATCTTAAACTATGGATGCTAGCAATGATCCAGGGACTAGCATTGCAATCACAGGGATCCTTTTCCTTTATAAAGGAGGGATCTTACAGATGGTATCAGAGCACTGTGTTGCCTGTAGGATTATGACCCTAGGATTGGAAACCACTAAGCAAAAAATTTCAACAACTTCTACACTGTCTATTCTTCTCGTAAAACTTTTCTAATCTTCTCTCTCATCTCTATTTGTAGATGAACTCCATCAATGAAGCCGTGAGGAAAGGGCCACTCATGACAATGACTTTGGAGTGTGAGACAGAATTCCCCAAGTCTCTCAAGGACCTCATGGTTGCATTAGAGATACAAGGTGCAGCTGTGTACAAAGGTTTTCCTGTGATGGATGAAGAGTGGAATACTGGTGGGTTTAACTTCACTTGTATAAAAACAAGGAAGACAACCATCAGGAAAAAGGATTCTGCATGTTCACCAATTCAGTGGTGCACACTACATTCTTTGAATCAGTAAAGGATGCAGCTTGGAAGACCATCAAAGAACTTGGTGATAGAGTCAAGTGCAGAATGCTCAACCTCCAAAATGATCTAAAGAAAGAGAAGGAACATACCCAAGAGTTGGAAGATACCAACCAAACCTTAAGTGGAGACATTATAGACTTAGTGATGGAGTCCTGTGAGCAAGATAGGCTGATTGCTTCTAGAAACATTGTGTTAGCCAACAGATCCAGTGAGATAGGATTGTAAACGTACTTCATTAGTTGGACCACCACTTATCACCTTATTTTCCAAAATGTGACTTTAAAATAAGTTGAACCTTGGTTGTTGTAATGGATCCATGTATGCCATGACTTGTGTGTTTTGATTTCCAAGGATATGTATGTGATGTTTTGTCTTTTGTTTTATCTTGAATTGTGTTGTTCTAACTTTTCTGTCTTATAAATAGATGCCTACTGTTACCATCAGCACTGTTGAGGAGTTCCAGGTTACTCGCTTTGGTCCTCGTATTGTTGAGCTTACTACTTTGCTCAATCTCCCTCTTCCCACCATCATGGTGCTTCCCCTCACCAAGTTTGAGAGGAAGGACCTCTGGGGCTTCAAGGTCAACCAGGCCGGACGCCAGACAGAGCCTACCACTGAGGCCATCGTCTTCAAGCTCATGCATGATGAAAGGGAGAGAGGCCTTGAGGTAGTCATGCAGGATCTGATAAGAAGTCTGCTAGGGAGACACTCCCGACAGGTTAGAGGTACCCACTTCCACGTCTTCGGTAGACGTGATGAGGATGGAGAGTCCATTGACTTTGAGGACGATTCGAGGGACACAGCAGAGCCGATTCGCCTGTACCTCCAGGACTTAGAGTCTCTCATTAGGCACGTGGACACTGACAGGACAAACGTCATCCTCAGTAATGACGAGCTCCAGGTGCAGCTTCGCGAGAAGGACAAGCTCTTCGCGGAGCAAGACGAGATAGTCAAGGAAATGGAGGCGAAGTTCGAGAGCCAGGACAGGAAGTTCAAGAGTCGGGAGAAGCGTGTCCAGGATAGAAACAAGAAGATCCGGGACATGACCGAAGAACTGCAGTCCAAGGACTTCGAGCTCGAGCAGCAGCAGCAGACGGTGATTGAGAGGCTTCGTTCCCACAAGAGGGCTCTCAAGGCCAAGATAGAGACCTTGACCACTAGTGTCGAGGAATATGTCACATCCCAAGATTTTCCAAATCTTGTAATGTGAAAAAAATGAATGAAATAAAACTTTGTTGATTTTCAGGGTGAGAAGAAACTTTTGAATCCAATTGGAAACTTTCAAAACCTATTTGGATTAAATAAAATCCTAAAGGGATTTAAAAAGATAAATAATCAATAAACTTAAAAATATTTAAAATTACTATTTTTGGATCTTTTAAAAAAAGATTTGGTTTTCAAAAGAAAAGGTAGATTTATAAATAAGGATTATTTTATAGAGCCAAATTAAACCTTGGCCAAGCTTTTGAAATAAAATGTTTTGTTTTGATTAAAAGAATAAAGGTTTATTTAAATAAAATAATAAGGATTTAATATCAAATTTTATTTAAGTAAAGGATTTTCCATTTTGATTAAACATTAAAACTTGTTAAAATTATTTTTAAACAAGTTTTCCAAGTATTTTATATTTTCAAATAAAACCTACTGATTTGGTTTTGATAATATTTAGATTTCAAATGGAGTTTTAAATAAATCAAATCCTATTTGATTAAATAACAAGGACTATTTTATTTAATAAATAAATGGATCCTAAAAAGAATAAAAATATTATTTGGTTTTGGGACTTGGAATTGTGTTGTTAAACAGAACCAAAACTCAATGCAAAGTTTGGAGGAGTTTAAATTGATTTGAGTGATTGAATTGTTGTTTGAATTTCAAAACATAAAACTAAATTAGAAAAAGAAAAAGCAATCAGAAAGAAAAAAATAGAATCAGACACGACCCAGCCCAGCTAAGCCCACCTGGCCCAGTTAGCCCAGCTTCTCTCTCTCCCGAAGAAAAACGATTTGCACCCAGTTTTGAACCCACGCAGAAGCTGACAGATGGACCCCATTTCCCTTTTCCCTCTCTCGCTGCCAGACGGCCCCACGCCCACGTCATCTTCTTCCTCCCCGCATTGAACTCGCCCAGTCGTTGCTGCCATTGATTCCTCCGGTTGAATTTGCTTTACTGCTGCGTTTATTCCTCGCCGTAACCACGCAGTGATAAACGCCAGTGTTCCCTCCCCATTTCCCCCAGTCACCCCACCTTAGCACGCCCCCAGGCCGCTCTAATTCCTCTCCGAGCACCCTCTGCTCCGACGAACTCGCGGGCAAATTCCGGCGACCCCACGCCACCCCTTGCCTTCCCGAGCACACAGGAACATTCCCCAGACCCAGGCGCACCTTTCCGTGTCGCCATCTCACCCACGCGTGATCTGCAGCGTCGACTTCGTCTTCGACTGAACGACACCGCCGCCGTCCGCTCCAACTCCGACGAGCTCCACAGGTAGTTTCTGGCCGCGCCTCTCCTTTTCTTTCACGCACACATCATCGCCATGGCTTTGCGCGTCTGACCATGCTTCCCGTTTGTTTCCTTGTGACCCGTAGCACCATCCTCGTCGACGACAGAGCGTGGCCATCGTAAGACTCAACTCCGACGAGCGATTAACTGCAACCTTGTGCGCCCCTTCATCAACCACGAGCAGGTTGAGCTTCCCCAAGCCACGGCGAATCTGGTGAGCTACCCCTCTCCCCCTCTAGCCCCCTGTGTCGCCGGCAACCTCGCCGCCAGAGCACCGCCGCCGCACAGTCGCCGCCAGCGCCGCTGCTATTTGGTCAAAGCGATAGGAACCGTTAGATTTGCATATGATGGATTGGATAGATTGACTAACCAAAGGGGTAAGGATGAACCTGCGCCGTGCGATGTCAGTTAGATCCAACATCTGTAGTTGCGCAATCCACACGAACCGGTATCAGCGAACCAGAAACAGACGCGTGTCACTGGTTTGATTTAAAACAGATTTTAGAATCTGATTTAGATGCAAATTTGCAAACCTTATAACTTTTGATCCACACGTCCAAAAATTGCAAATTTTATATCAATGGATTCAGTGGAACAAGACCTAGCCAGCCATGCCATTTTTTTAGTAAAAAGCTTCTGGTAAAATGTTTGTTTTTGCAGAAACTTTTGTATGCTTGTTTAGGTTATAAAAATTGTTCAAAAATGATTTTGGGGATAAAATCTTTGGCAAATGGTGTGTTTTGAACCTACTGACCATAGGAAACACTTTGTGGATTCAAAAATGTATTTGGTGAAACAAAAGAATGAATCTTGGATTTAAAACCAATTCTAGTCAAATAAAAATATGGTTTATTTATTAAAAATGATTTTGACGAAAAACCTTTGAGAAATGTTTTGTTTTTAACTCTCTGACCCTAAACACAAAGTTTTATGGTTTGAAAACATATTTTGTGAACCCTATAGATTAATGCCTTAGTAAAAACATTTCTACACCACATAAAATGATACCTTGTTTTGAAAATGGTTGATGAAGTGAAATCTTTTGCAAATGACTTTGCCACTTTATAAAATGACCATTAGGTGTTTTAAAATGTTTATGAACCATTAGGAACCACTTTTTCAAATAAAACAAAGCTTGGAATGCTTGCATGCATTACTTTGACTTTATCATTTTATGTGATGTTTTGTTTGAATGGTAGATTGAAATATTGTTTGCTTGATTGAATTGTAGTGACTTGAAGTGTGTGAACATTGTAAAGATCAAGAAGTGAACCTATACTCTACCAAAAAGGCAAGTGATGCTTCATACTTTTGTCCCATTACTTTCACTATGCACTAGTGATTTTTTTTCTAGGTAAAACTTGCATGGAATTTTTGCTAAGTATAAACCATGCTATGGGAAATCCTAGTAGATGAAACTTTAGTTGAAATTTCCTAAGTTAAGATCCCTACTACTATCATGCTTACCTTAGCTAGTAGAAAACAAGGGTGGAATATATATTCACACTATGGAAAAATTTCTAAGTCTGAGGACTTGTATTTTGTTTAATAAAAACAACTAAGTGAATGAATCACCTGGGTGGAATGGAAGGAAAGGTTTGTGTTGAGTGGTTCACAAGGCCCATGTTTATGGTTTACCTTGTGTATCTCACTTGTGGATGGCCACCCAGGAACAAAAAGATTTGAGATGTCAAATGTTGAGAAGCTTCAAGTGCAACCACTTGGCATTATGGGCTCTGCCTGGATCATATAGGTTGCAAGAACTTAGCCAAATGGACAGTTGGTGGTAGGGTTTGATAGGTTGGAGCGCGTCCATTTTGGTCTAAGGGAAGGCTTCTGAAAGATCTTGTCTTGGGAAACCAAGTCTTGTGGGGAAAGTGCACCACCTCTGCAGAGTGTAAAATCTAAGTACTTATCCATGTCCATGGTAAAGGACAATCTGAGCATCAAGACATGGAAGCAATCAAGAATCTCATCATCCAAATTTCTAAGTTAAAAACTTGTGGTTGAACAAGGGTTAAAGGATCTTCAATCTTTGATTGGGAGATGCCTTGGGAAAGATTATTTTGTCAAGCAATAACTTAGTGTTTTCAAATGATAAGGAAAAATCTATTTTTGAGCAAGCAAGCCTAAACTCCACTTAGCCAAAAGCATATAGATGATAGACTCCACTATACTACCATAGTATCACTTGCCAATACAATTCAAATGTATTGACCCTTGTGGCTGTAACTTGTTATGTTGCAGGTTTGATTGATTTAGTGAAGTGTGTTGATTAGGATTACAAAGTCTACAACCAACATGTCTGCCTGTGGCACTTTGAAGATGAAGGACCCCATGCTTATAGATGTTATGCTGAAATGTAATGTAATAGCCAAATGAGCTATGTAAGATGTAATAAAATTATGTTATTCCTGGTTATAAAGTTTTATTATGACCTTTGTTTCTTGATATTACATCTTAACTGTGGATGCTAGCTATTGATCCAGGGACTAGCAATGCAATCACAGGGATCCTTTTCCTTTACAAAGGAGGGATCTTACAGATGGTATCAGAGCATTGTGTTGCCTGTAGGATTTGTAAACCTAGGATTGGACAAAAACCCTTAGAAAAAATAGGAGTTGTATTTGTTCCAAAACTTATTTACAAACAATCTTATAAACTCTTTCCTCAACCATTTTGGTTTCAACTCTACATCTCTTCTACTTCAACTTGATGGGCAAACCTGCCCCATGGACAAAACTTCAACATGAGCAAAGGACTTCACCAACTCAAATGACTTCAACATCTTCAACTCTAATGACTTCAACATCTTCAGCATATTCACCAAGGACTTCAACCTTGGATATCAATAAGGATAAGTGAGACAAGAAATCTTGCTCAAGATTTGGAGACTAAGGAAACACAACTTAGAAGGAGCCATCCTCACCTTTGAAGTTTGTGACCAAGAATTTTTCCTAAGGAAACCATGATCTCATGCAAGAAGAATCAACCAAGAAGGATGGAAAGATCACAAGTGAACCATATAGATGGACTACCATATTTTAGTTTAAAGTCAAACCCACCAACCTAAGTGGTGTAACAAAATATTTTTGGTTGCCTAAAAATATGCTTGAAACTTGTTGTTTGAGTGTTTGTTTGTGATTGCTTGCACATTTCTTGTGTGAATTGTGATATGTGTGATTAGAATTACTTCCTTAGAGATATTTTTGCCTATTCTAATCCCAATCCAACCCAAACAGATGACTTCTCCAAGAAACACCAACATCAAGGTTGATGACAACAACAACAACCAAGAGGACAACATGAGAGAACTCATAGCAACCCAAAACTAGTTGAGCCAAGAGACAACTCAGCTTTTAACCAACAACAATGGACTAGACCCAGCCATACAAAGGATTTTGAAACTTCAATCCCAATTGTTGCAAGGATTGGTTACTCAAATAATCAACATGGGAGAAAACACTTCCCAAGGAGTTTATGACAACAAGGATGACAAAGATGCTATTCTAGAAGGAACCCAAGCTTGCAATATTTGTGGAGACAAGGATCATACATCCAAGGAGCATGAAGATCAATGCCCCAAGAAGAGAGAAAGATTTCCCACCTTTGAGGTGAGATATGAAGAGCATGAACTAGAAGAACTCCTAGCTTTGGAGAGACCCAAAAACAAGAAGAAGGACAAAAGCCAGTTGCAATGTTACAATTGCAAAGAGATGGGACACTATGCCAGTGAATGCCCAGAAAAGAAGAAGAGCCAAGAAGACAAACAAAAGCTAGTGAAACCCAAGATGAGGAAGGATGTTAGTCAAGTGATGTGCAACCACTGCAAAGAGTTAGGACATTATGCATCATATTGTCCAGAGAAGCCACCTCAATACCTCAACCTTATCACATGTTTCAAATGCAAGGAACTAGGCCACTATGCAAACTTCTGTCCAGGAAAGTTACACCAAGATCCCAAGTGAGACAAGCTGTAAGTTAGTTGGAAAAATTTTAAGGGTGGTAGTACCCTAGTTGTTTTGAGCCTACTTGTAACCCCTAGCCTTCCCAAATCTCGGGACGAGATTTATTTTTAGGGTGGTAGCCTGCCACATCCCAAGATTTTCCAAATCTTGTAATGTGAAAAAAATGAATAAAATAAAACTTTAAACTTTTGAATCCAATTGGAAACTTTCAAAACCTATTTGGATCAAATAAAATCCTAAAGGTATTTAAAAAGATAAATAATCAATAAACTTAAAAATATTTAAAATTACTATTTTTGAATCTTTTAATAAAAGATTTGGTTTTCAAAAGAAAAGGTAGATTTATAAATAAGGATTATTTTATAGAGCCAAATTAAACCTTGGCCAAGCTTTTGAAATAAAATGTTTTGTTTTGATTAAAAGAATAAAGGTTTATTTAGATAAAATAATAAGGATTTAATATCAAATTTTATTTAAGTAAAGGCTTTTCCATTTTAATTAAACATTAAAACTTGTTTAAATTATTTTTAAACAAGTTTTCCAAGTATTTTATATTTTCAAATAAAACCTACTGATTTGGTTTTGATAATATTTAGATTTCAAATGGAGTTTTAAATAAATCAAATTCTATTTGATTTAATAACTAAGGACTATTTTATTTAATAAATAAATGGATCCTAAAAAGAATAAAAATATTATTTGGTTTTGGGACTTGGAATTGTGTTGTTAAAAAGAACCAAAACTCAATGCAAAGTTTGGAGGAGTTCAAATTGATTTGAGTGATTGAATTGTTGTTTGAATTTCAAAACAGAAAACTAAATTAGAAAAGAAAAAGCAATCAAAAAGAAAAAAATAGAATCAGACACGACCCAGACCAGCTAAGCCCACCTGGCCCAGTTAGCCCAGCTTCTCTCTCTCCCGAAGAAAAACGATTCGCACCTAGTTTTGAACCCACGCAGACGCTGACAGATGGACCCCATTTCCCTTTTCCCTCTCTCGCTGCCAGACGGCCCCACGCCCACGTCATCTTCTTCCTCCCCGCGTTGAACTCGCCCAGCCGTTGCTGCCATTGATTCCTCCGGTTGAATTCGCTTTACTGCTGCGTTTATTCCTCGTCGTAACCACGCAGTGATAAATTCCAGCGTTCCCTCCCCATTTTCCCCCAGTCACCCCACCTTAGCACGCCCCCAGGCCGCTCTAATTCTTCTCCGAGCACCCTCTGCTCCGACGAACTCGCGGGAAAATTCCGGCGACCCCGCGCCACCCCTTGCCTTCCCGAGCACACAGGAACATTCCCTAGACCCAGGCGCACCTTCCCGTGTCTCTAGCTCACCCATGCGTGCTCTGCAGCGTCGACTTCGTCTTCGACTGAACGACGCCGCCGTCCGCTCCAACTCCGACGAGCTCCACAAGTAGTTTCTGGCCGCGCCTCTCCTTCTCCTTCACGCACACATCATCGCCATGGCTTTGCGCGTCTGACCATGCTTCACGTTTGTTTCCTCGTGACCCGTAGCGCCGTCCTCGACGACGACAAAGCGTGGTCATCGTCAGACTCAACTCCGACGAGCGATTAACCGCAACCTTGTGCGCCCCTTCATCAACCACGAGCAGGTTGAGCTTCCCCACGCCACGGCGAATCTGGTGAGCTACCCCTCTCCCCCTCTAGCCCCCTGTGTCACCGGCAACCTTGCCGCCAGAGCGCCGCCGCCGCACAGTCGCCGCCAGCGCCGCTGCTATTTGGTCAAAGCGATAGGAACCGTTAGATCTGCATCTGATGGCTTGGATAGATTGACTAACCGAAGGGGTAAGGATGAACCTGCGCCGTGCGATGTCAGTTAGATCCAACAGCTGTAGTTGCGCAATCCACACGAACCGGTATCAGCGAACCAGAAACAGACGCGTGTCACTGGTTTGATTTAAAACAGATTTTAGAATCTGATTTAGATGCAAATTTGCAAACCTTATAACTTTTGATCCACACGTCCAAAAATTGCAAATTTTATGTCAATGGATTCAGTGGAACAAGCCCTAGCCAGCCATGTCATTTGTTTAGTAAAAAGCTTCTGGTAAAATGTTTGTTTTTGCAGAAACTTTTGTATGCTTGTTTAGGTTATAAAAATTATTCAAAAATGATTTTGGGGATAAAATCTTTGGAAAATGGTGTGTTTTGAACCTACTGACCATAGGAAACACTTTGTGGATTCAAAAATGTATTTGGTGAAACAAAAGAATGAATCTTGGATTTAAAACCAATTCTAGTCAAATAAAAATATGGTTTATTTATTAAAAATGATTTTGAAGGAAAACCTTTGAGAAATGTTTTGTTTTTAACTCTCTGACCCTAAACACAAAGTTTTATGGTTTGAAAACATATTTTGTGAACCCTATAGATTAATGCCTTAGTAAAAACATTTCTACACCACATAAAATGATACCTTGTTTTGAAAATGGTTGATGAAGTGAAATCTTTTGCAAATGAATTTGCCACTTTATAAAATGACCATTAGGTGTTTTAAAATGTTTATGACCCATTAGGAACCACTTTTTCAAATAAAACAAAGCTTGGCATGCTTGCATGCATTACTTTGACTTTATCATTTTATGTGATGTTTTGTTTGAATGGTAGATTGAAATATTGTTTGCTTGATTGAATTGTAGTGACTTGAAGTGTGTGAACATTGTAAAGATCAAGAAGTGAACCTATACTCTACCAAAAAGGCAAGTGATGCTTCATACTTTTGTCCCATTACTTTCACTATGCACTAGTGATTTTTTTTCTAGGTAAAACTTGCATGGAATTTTTGCTAAGTATAAACCATGCTATGGGAAATCCTAGTAGATGAAACTTTAGTTGAAATTTCCTAAGTTAAGATCCCTACTACTATCATGCTTACCTTAGCTAGTAGAAAACAAGGGTGGAATATATATTCACACTATGGAAAAATTTCTAAGTCTGAGGACTTGTATTTTGTTTAATAAAAACAACTAAGTGAATGAATCACCTGGGTGGAATGGAAGGAAAGGTTTGTGTTGAGTGGTTCACAAGGCCCATGTTTATGGTTTACCTTGTGTATCTCACTTGTGGATGGCCACCCAGGAACAAAAAGATTTGAGATGTCAAATGTTGAGAAGCTTCAAGTGCAACCACTTGGCATTATGGGCTCTGCCTGGATCATATAGGTTGCAAGAACTTAGCCAAATGGACAGTTGGTGGTAGGGTTTGATAGGTTGGAGCGCGTCCATTTTGGTCTAAGGGAAGGCTTCTGAAAGATCTTGTCTTGGGAAACCAAGTCTTGTGGGGAAAGTGCACCACCTCTGCAGAGTGTAAAATCTAAGTACTTATCCATGTCCCTGGTAAAGGACAATCTGAGCATCTAGACATGGAAGCAATCAAGAATCTCATCATCCAAATTTCTAAGTTAAAAACTTGTGGTTGAACAAGGGTTAAAGGATCTTCAATCTTTGATTGGGAGATGCCTTGGGAAAGATTATTTTGTCAAGCAATAACTTAGTGTTTTCAAATGATAAGGAAAAATCTATTTTTGAGCAAGCAAGCCTAAACTCCACTTAGCCAAAAGCATATAGATGATAGACTCCACTATACTACCATAGTATCACTTGCCAATACAATTCAAATGTATTGACCCTTGTGGCTGTAACTTGTTATGTTGCAGGTTTGATTGATTTAGTGAAGTGTGTTGATTAGGATTACAAAGTCTACAACCAACATGTCTGCCTGTGGCACTTTGAAGATGAAGGACCCCATGCTTATAGATATTCTGCTGCAATGTAATGTAATAGCCAAATGAGCTATGTAAGATGTAATAAAATTATGTTATTCCTGGTTATAAAGTTTTATCATGACCTTTGTTTCTTGATATTACATCTTAACTGTGGATGCTAGCTATTGATCCAGGGACTAGCATTGCAATCACAGGGATCCTTTTCCTTTACAAAGGAGGGATCTTACAGAATACAAGACCGTGATGGAGAACGCAGGTCTTACCTTTGTCGAGGAGGAGATTGATGCCGAGGAGTAGATTTGACTACTCATTTATCATTTACTATCATACTTGTTGTTTGAGAACTTGTTATTTGACCATCCGACATGTGGATGGCTTGCTACTTGTGTGTTTTACTTTGTGAACTTGTTATCTTGTTGTTGAATCTTTATCTTTGTGTTGCATGCTTTGTGTTTGCTTATGTGATGTAATGTGCATGAAAGCATCTATGGGTATCTCATTATTATCTCTATTTGAACAAACCACAGATGCCTCCCCGTCGTGCAAACCCCAACCCCAACAACAACAACATCACTCCAGAAATGTAGAAAATGATGACCGCTCAAACTCAGCTGATGCAGATGATGACGACGTTCATCCAGAACAAAAACAACAACAATAACAACAACAACAACCCATCGGGTTTTGATATGCTTACCAGGTTCTTGAGATTGAGGCCAGCAAAGTTCTCAGGGACGACTGATCCCATGGTGGCCAATGATTGGCTACATTCTGTGAACAAGGACTTGGTAACCGTGGGCTGTACTGATGCTGAAAAGGTCAGATTTGCAGCACATTTGCTGGAAGGTCCAGCCGCCACTTGGTGGGACAACTTCCAGATCACCACTCCCATCGAAGATGTGACATGGGCAATCTTCGAGGATGGCTTTCGTATTGCTCATATCTCATCTGGAGTGATGAGTCTAAAAAAGAAGGAGTTCCATAACCTGAAGCAGCGCCACCGCAGCGTGGCTGAATATATTGAGGAGTTCAACAATCTGGCGCGATATGCACCGGATGAAGTTGACACTGATGCTAACAGGAAGGAAAAGTTCCTCGAAGGGTTGAATGATGAGCTGAACCTGCAGTTGTCTGTGGCCTATGTTCCCACTTATCAGTCTCTCTGTGACAAGGCTGCTATTTTGGAGAACAAAATGAAGCAAGTTGAAAGTAGGAAGAGAAAGCACTCAGATAAGCACAGCTCGGGATCGTCACACAAACGTTCCCATTATGATGACAGTGGAAGCTCAGGATCCCACAAGCATGGGAAATTCAACAAGCACCACAACCACAACCGTCATGACAACAATCATCACCGTAGTCATGACAATGACAAGTACAAGAACCACAAGGGTGGATAAAAGAGCCACCACAGTGGTAATGGAAGTGGAAGTGGAAGCCAGCCTGTCAAGAAAGACATAAGTCAGGTTGAATGCTTCAAGTGCAAGAAGATGGGGCATTATGCAAATGAATGCCCAGAAAAGAAAGTTAAAGGACCCAACAAGCCCAACCCTTTTCAGAAGGGACAAGTGAACCACATCAATGTGGAGGAAATCTATGAGGAGCCTGATGCTGTTGCTGGTAAGTTCAAACTCAATTTTGTTCCAGCATTTGTCCTCTTTGATACTGGTGCATCTCATTCATTCATATCAAGAGCATTTGTTGAAAGAAATGAACTGCCGGTAGAAACTATTGGGTGTCCTATAAAAGTAAGTTCTCCTGGTGGAGAAATGATAGTGAATTCAGGATGTCATGATGTAGTCATAGAATTTGGGAAGTATAAGTTTCCCGTTAAGTTGATAATTCTAAACTCCCAAGGATTGGATGTCATTTTGGGAATGGACTGGATGACTAAGCACAAGGGAGATATAGATTGTGCCAACCATACTGTCTCACTCACAACTCCAGAAAATAAAAGGATCAGATTCAAGACCAACTTTGAAGAAAAAAGGAGTATGCTAAATTCTCTTAAGGGGGTTAGCATGGACAATGTGCCAATTATGAGTGAGTATCCGGATGTGTTTCCGGAAGAATTACCGGGAATGCCACCAGATAGAGATGTGGAGTTTCTTATAGATTTGGTACCAGGATCTGGACCAATAGCAAAGATACCATATAAAATGTCAGTTGATGAACTGAAAGAACTCAAGAAACAACTTGGAGAACAGTTGCAGAAAGGATTTATTCAACCAGGTTTTTCATCTTGGGGAGCCCCAGTTTTGTTCGTGGAAAAGAAAGATAGAAGTCAAAGGTTATGCATAGATTACCGTTCACTCAACGAGGTAACTATCAAGAACAAATACCCTTTGCCTAGAATCAATGACTTGTTTGATCAGCTAGAAGGAGCATGTGTGTTCTCAAAGATTGATCTCCGGTCAGGCTATTTTCAACTCAAAATAAGGGAACAAGACATACCTAAGACAGCGTTCACTACAAGGTATGGATTGTATGAGTATACCGTAATGCCTTTTGGTTTGACCAATGCTCCAGCATACTTCGTGAATATGATGAACAAGGTGTTCATGGAATTCCTTGACAAGTTTGTTGTCGTTTTCATCGATGACATTTTAGTCTACTCCAAGAGCAAAGAAGAGCATGAAGGACATTTATGTTTGATACTTGGGAAGCTAAGAGAGCATAAACTTTATGCCAAATTCAGCAAGTGTGAATTCTGCTTGAATGTAGTCGGATTTCTTGGTCATGTTATGACAAAGGATGGTGTAGCAGTTGATCCCGCTAAAGTTTCAGCTGTAACTGAATGGGAATCTCCCAAGTCAATAAAGGAAGTTCGTAGTTTCCTTGTCTTAGAAGGTTACTACAGAAGGTTCATTGAGAATTTCTCTAAAGTTGCTAAGCCCATGACGGAATTGCTAAAGAAAGACAAGAAGTTTGCTTGGTCTGAAGGTTGTGAACTCAGCTTTCAGGAATTGAAGAAGAGACTTGTGACAGCACCAGTCTTGTGTCTTCCAGATTTGGAAAAAGATTTCCAAGTATATTGTGATGCATCTCATCAGGGTTTGGGTGCAGTACTTATGCAAGACAGTAAAGTTGTGGCTTATGCCTCGAGACAACTCAAAACTCATGAAGTGAACTATCCTACTCATGATTTCGAGTTAGCCTCTGTTGTCCATGCACTCAAAACATGGAGACACTATCTTTTGGGAAAGCGTTGTGAAGTGTTCACAGATCACAAAAGTTTGAAATATATCTTCACCCAAAAGGAAATTAATATGAGACAAAGAAGATGGCTAGAACTTATCAAGGACTATGACCTAAGTTTGCAATACCACCCCGGTAAAGCAAATGTTGTAGCAGATGCTCTAAGTCGTAAGGTTTTTGTGAACGACCTTACCAAAGGAGAATTGCCAGATGATCTGTGTACCCAATTTAGAAAACTCAGATTGGAGATATTGCCTGAAGGACATCTCATGTCTTTGGATGTTCAACCCACTTTGTTGGACAAGATCAAAGAAGCTCAGAAAATTGATAAAGAAATCGAAGAGATTAAAGAAAAGATTGGCAAGGGAAGAGCCAAAGGGTTCCATGAAGACGAACAGGGTACTTTATGGCATGGGAAACGTATCTGTGTTCCACAAGATCCGAAGCTGCGGAAACTGATTTTGCAGGAAGCACACAACTCACCGTATTCCATTCATCCGGGTAACACCAAAATGTACATGGACATGAAAGAAAGATTTTGGTGGAATAATCTCAAGAAGGACATCGCCGAACATATTGCTTTGTGTGATGTGTGTAGTAGAGTGAAGGCGGAACATCAGAAACTAGCAGGTTTACTTCAACCACTACCCATTCCTGATTGGAAGTGGGACAAGATTGGTATGGATTTCATTACCGGATTACCAAGGACCCGGTCGGGATACGATTCTATTTGGGTAGTAGTGGATTGTTGGAGATATGCCCAAGAGGCAATAATAAAGTGGTTATTATCATATCTTCACACTTATGATAAATGTTTACATACCATGCTATAATTGTATTAACCGGAAACATTAATGCTTGTGTGATTTGTAAACTAAAATAAGAGTCCCTAGTAAAGCCTCTTGTTAAACTAGCTTGTTGGTTAATATATGATCATGGTTTCCAGATCATGAACATAGAGATGTTATTAACAACAGGATCATATCATTAGGAGAATGATGTGATGGACATACTCCTATAGATAAGCGTAGCATAAAGATCAAGTTATTTCAATAGTTCAATTGCTATATGCTTTCTGATACATAGTAACCTAATTCCTTCGACCATGAGATCATGCATATCACCTTTACCGGATGGATGCTTTGATGACATCAAACACCACACCGCAACTGGGTTGCTATAAAGGTGGCATTGAGTGTTCGGAAAGTATTGGTTGAAACACATGGATCAAGAGTGGGATTTGTCCATCCATATGACGGATAGATATACTCTGGGCCCTCTCGGTGGAATGTCATCCAATTAGCTTGCAAGCATGTGAATGGCTCACAAGGGATCACATATCACGGGAACGAGAAAAGAGTACTTATCGGTAACGAGGTTGAACTAGGTATGCAGAGATACCGACGATCATAACCTCGGATAAGTAAACTATCGTGAGACAAAGGGAAATTGGTATCGTATGTAAGTGGCTCATTCGATCGCAAAGTAATCGTAGAAATATGTGGGAGCCATATGAATTTCCAGATTCCTCTATTGGTTATTGTTCGGAGAAGTGTCTCGATCATGTCCGCATAATTCACGAACCGTAGGGAGACACACTTAAGGATTCGACGTTGTTTGAGTAGTTATGGTATTATGAGAAAGAGACCGAATGTTGTTCGGAGTCTCGGATGGGATCTGGGATATCACGAGGTGATCCGGAATGGTTCGGAGAATAAGATTCATATAAGGAAAGTCCCGTTTCGGAGTTGCGGAATGATTCCGGTGTTTTCATCGGGAATGTTCTAGAAGGTTCCGGATTGTCCGGCACTCCGGGGGGGAGGGGTACATGAATGTGTCATTACATATTGGAATGATTGCATCATGTACTAAGTGTTCTTGCTGTCCCAAATAAAGGATTAAATTGAATCCTAAAACAGAAAAGTCAAATGTCCAGTTTGAAAGTCAAACGGCTAAAACAAGAAACTGTGGGAAACAAGCAAGAGGAGTTGGAACCGACTTGGAGGAGGAGTTTCTCTCCTCCAAGCCGGCGGCCAGCCCTAGGCCAAGTTGGGGAGGGACTCCCTCCCTCCCTGGCGCGCCAAGCCCCCTCCCATCTATATAAGGAGGGGCAGGGCTCCCCTCCTAGCACACACAAGTTCCTATCTTCTACCTCCGGTTTAGAGCCGTTTTGGTTTAGAGCTTCTAATTGCTTTAGCCTTCGGTTTAGAGCCTTCTAATTGGTTTAGAGCCTTCTAATTGGTGTGTCTAATTACTAGACCACTAATAGCCTCTCTCACACTCCACCATACTCGCACCGGCTTAAGGCGAAGCCCTGCGGAATCTTCCCTCTACTTCCGGTACCACGCCGTTGTGCTGCCGGAATCGCGAGGAGAGTGCTAAAACCTCCGCTGCCTGCTGGAACAAGGGAGAGGAAGGTCTGCATCGAGTACCGAACGTGTGACCAACTGCGGGAGCGCTGCCGGAATGCAGCGCCGGAAGGATCGTCTACGCGATCTTGAGATCGGAAAGAGTACGACTACATCACCCACGAGAATCTGCTCTCGTTAGACACTTTGGAATCTTCGAGGGTAAGTTATTCCATCGACTCGTTGCTACAATCTAGTAGATAGATCTTGGCTTGTTGGTTTGTATGCGATAGAAAATTTTTGTTTTCCATGCTACGAAACTCTACAGTGGTATCAGAGCCGTGTCTATATGTAGATCTGTTGCACGAGTAGAACACAATGGTCATTGTGGGCGTTGATGCTTTTATTGTCGATTGCTTCTTGTGTACTTTGCATCTTGCGGTATGTTGGGATGAAGCGGCCCGGGCTAACCTTACATGACATCGTTCATGAGACTTGCTCCACGCTTGACATGCAACTTGTATTGCATAAGTGGCTTTGCGGGTGCCTGTTTCTCCTAGCATAGTTAAGATCCAATTTACAACGGGTGATTAACAATACTAGTATCAATGTTGTGGTTCTTGTTCGTAAGTTAGAACGACACTTATTGAAAGCCCCAAACCACGTAAAATATGCATAGAAAGTAGAGACGTCTAACTTTGTTTTGCAGGGGTGTGCAGTGATGTGATATGGCCATGATTGTGATTATATATGATGTATGCAATGTTCCTTATTGTAAGTTGGCAACCGGCAGGAGCCATATGGTTGTCTTTAATTTATGTTAAGACCCGAGTGTCTATTCAAAGTAGTTGTAATAGTTGAAGCTGGTGGAAGACAACCATGGAGCAGCATCATTGACCTTGATGCAATGTCGGTGATGATGGAGATCGGAAGCACAAAGAAGAAAGGCCATATCATATCACATATTATGAATTGCATGTGATGTTAATCCTTTTATGCATCTTGTATTGCTTAGTAGACGACAGTAGCATTATAAGATGATCCCTCATGCACATGAATTTCAAGTCATAAAGTGTTCACCCTTAGTTAGCACCGTTGCTAAAGCTTGTTGTTTCGAAGCATCACGTGATGATCGGGTGTGTTAGATTCTGCAAGTGTATACAACGTGAGCAAGCCAGATTTGCTCATGCAGAAGCTAAGGTTGATCTTGACGAGCCTAGCATGTACAGACATGGTCTCGGAACACGGATCACCGAAAGGTAAAGCATGAGTCATATAGTAGATATGATGAACATGTTGATTGTTCGCCATTGAAGCTACGTCAACTCTCGTGATGATCGGTTTTGATGTGGTGGATTTGGTTCGTGTGATCACTAAAACAATGTGAGGGATATTGTTTTGAGTGGGAGTTCACCTAGATTAATTTAATTATTAATTAGAACTCAATTTATCATAAACTAAATCAAAGTGAATTTGCATAGTTGTTGTAGTCATTGGCATCCGTTTACCACCTTGCGCTTAGTTATAATTGAGATGATAGAACTATAGAATTCTGGTTAGTTACTTTACGAACTGGTATCGTATTGTTTTGAAGTGTTAATCTAAAGTTTAAAAGTCCTATTGCAAACTTTCAGTAAGTTCCGGTTACTCCATGAAGTTTAATAATTGGTATTAAAACAAGAGTGACAATTCCAAGTGTTAGTGTATAAGTATCATGTTTGTCTCCATGATTCTTGATATTCAAAGGATTGTCTTAATATCAAGGTTATCTAGGATCTGAAAGAGTTGTTTCAGAAACCATGATGTGTGGAAGATATTGTGATATCTAAAACGAAGTTTTGGTTACAACATGATAGAGTATAATATGGCAAAGTTCATGTTCTCATATTTTGATGAGAATTTGCAAAAGGTTGGAGACACTTGTTGTCCTAATCCTCCAAAAGGTTTTTGGATAGCAACATTATACTCATAATTCATCGTTATAAGCTAAAAGTAGCTTGATCATGGACGATTCCATGATAAGGGTGAATATTTGATGTAGGTAAAATATTTACTACACCAAGAGATTACTAAAGAAAGGAATTTGAAAGAACACCAAACATTTGATGATGGTGATCTACTTCAAAGTGCAAGTCCAAAGACATTGGTATTTAACTATACACGCTTTCGACTATGTGTCATATGTATGACTCCAATGTTGATGTTGATAGATTCTTTCAAACAGAAAAGGAAATACTGAAAGAGAATCTCATAAATATATGGCAGAAAAGAAAAGATTAGAATTGTTCAGTTTAAGTATATAGATGATATACATGTTATGGCTATATTCTTTGCTTATTAAACAATGTGGTTCTTAAGTATTTGATACTGAATTTGTTGGTATGAATTGTCATACGAAACAACACAATTCATGAACTACAATGGCCTAAGTAACTAGCAAAAGAATATGTGATGATGTTCATCGAGAACAAATAAAGGGTTATTGTGTTGCTCGTTAAACATCAAAGCTTGCCTTCAAAGATTTGTTTTATCAGGTATTATGAGAACAAAAGGGTTGTTCAAATAATTGCCGTAATCCATAAAAGATGGATAATTCACAAATCTCGTTGGAGAAATCACATCCATAAAACTAGTGCTAAAAATGTCGAAAGACAAATTGATTGAAAAATTACTTAAGAAGTGACATTGCCGTTTAAATTATATTGGAAAGAAAACATGAAGAAACTCCATGTGGATGGAATTTTGGAGTCTTTTGATTTTGATCAAATGACGCTTGTGAAACTTTCCTAGAGATAATTAAAACTTCGTTCATAGGCCAAAAGGGAACGAATCACTAGCCTATTGGAACTTGTGCATATTGTTGTACGAAGTCCATTATGTGTAGTCAAGAGCGATGGATTTCAACTTCATATGCTTTCTCCGAAAATTTGAGTGAATATATGAATATTTACTTAATAAGGATGAAGTATGAAACATTTGAAAAGTTCAAAGACTTTCAATATGAAGTGCAAAATCATTGTAACAAGAATATAAATAGTTTATGATAAGATCATAAAGGAAGATATTTGAGTTACAAAGTTTAGCATAATACCTAAGATTTATGGAATCGTTCCGTGGATTTGCATTTCCCGAAACACCATAAGAGTATGGAGCGTTCGAGATATGTAATTAAACCTTGTTTGACATGGTAAGATCGAAGGTGTAATTCATAAAACTGTCATTGTATTTTAAAGATTAAAAGCTTTAGAGATTATCGTTTTTTCCACTAAAAAGAGCTCCATCATAATCCGTTGAAATGACACCATATGTTATGGTTTGGGATAAAACCCAAGTTGTCCTTTCTTAAACATTGGTATGCTATGCATAAGAAACATGTTTGCAACCAAAGTCGGATAAAACTGTCTTTGTTAAAATATTCCTCCATAACACCGGAGACAAAAGTGTTTGTCACTTAGAACGTCAAGTTTCTTTGAGAAGGAATTTTTTCGTGAAAAGTTAAGTGGGAGGACAATAGAACTTTGATAAGGTTAAAAGAACCTTAGCTATATGATCAAAGTTGCGCAGCGCCGAAAAGTGTTCTGAAGGCAGCAACAATGCTCATGGCTCACGTGCCTCAAAGGTTGTGGTCACGGAGATCTAAGTTCCTATTGAAACAAGTAGGTCGGATGAACAATCAAATACCAAGATTTGAGGGTTGAATCATGTAACACCCTCAGAATCGGACCTATGCAAGTTTGGGCAAAATTCACCAAACCCGCATAGAAACGATTCAAAGGTGCCCACCAGGCACTTTCGTGCGGGTGGAAAACGAAGTAATAACGTTACACAACAGTCCTCGATGGGACCCACAGAACAGATATATATAACAGCGACTCAAAGAGTCAAGAATACAGATATATTATACAAAGATCCAAATCACCTTGAAAATGATAGAGCGTCCGACTACGGACAAGATGCAAATGGGGGCTAAGAGCCCTGAGGAAAATAACCAATGGCGTCCATAACCCTGCCCAGGCCAAGCCGGAAGGGTAACCCTGCTAACGGCGTCGATCTCAAAACCTGCTTAACAAAAGGGGTGCCGACAAAGGGCAAAGCAGAAAAACAAAGAAAGAGCGTCAGTACTGAGGCCAGTACACGGCGAGGCTAGAATTCGGCGGTCCTCGCCTAAAAAGGTATGGTGTACTGAGCGGCAGCGGCAGCATGCACTAAACAACCTATAGAGACTCGATACAACTGGCGTCAATCAGAAAGGGGTAAGAATGACCTACTCGGAACCAAGCTGATACTATCACCAATCAAACCCATCCTGGTGTTTCCCCCCTCGACACCGATCGAGGAAGTCAACCGAGGGACTCACACAGTTGTCATTTTTATTTATTCAGTTATAGTTGCGGCTCCTTACTAGTCAGGTTTAAATAATCGTCCTGAATAAAGTAGGCAGTGGGCACTTTTAGTTAACCATTCCGTTGTAGTTGCAACACTTACTAATCATATGCAGATGAGATAAACCCAAAACCCAGCAGTTGTTGGTACTTTTATTCAGCCATTCCGTTGCAGTTGCAATACTTACTAGTCAGGTACAATGGTCGCAAGCGACGACACAAGCAAGCAATTGTTGGCAGTTTTAGTTAGCCGTTCCGTTATAGTGAAGCTAATTACTAGTCATTATAAGTCAAATTTATAGCAGTAAACTTTAGTTATGCTTGTCTATGATCGAGAAACTGTGCTCCAAGTCGTCCATATCCGCGGACACGGCTTTCAGAAAGTTTTACCCGGCCGGGGTGCACCAATAGCAACACACACTCGATCAACCTCGGAAAAACCAAATCAAAACCCAACGAGGCCTTCACGACAAAGCAATCACAGGATTCAGAAATATTTCAGGGGGCCACCCCATTAAGCTACCCGCAACGAAGTAAGCTAGCTCCGAGACGGACTCAAGGTCTGGGTAATACGGCTGTGAACGACTGGGAACCCCAAACGGGGCTTGTCGACACCGCGGAATCGTGTCCCGATCCTAAACAGTACAGTGTGCAGTACCTCGCACAATCGTAAATAAAGCAGTAAAACATGGCATAAGTATAGGATAGTAATAAAGCCCCAAACTAGTTTGTGGCCCCAAGAAATAAGAATGAATCAAGCTCTGGCTCAGGGGGGTCCCATATACCTCCCGGATGTGGATAGCGCGATAAATCAAGGAACAGGTATCAAGTACTCGGGGTCTTACGGGACACAAGTGGGCGTTCGGAAACCAAATATTATCTATCACCCACCGATGCCTCTGCTTATTCAATTTTAGTTGTTAAACAGAAATTAAAGTGAACAATAAGTAAAACTATGATCATCTCCAACAATAACATGCGGCAATACATCAACAACTGTGGCATTGACAACACGCAACATCACTTGAGCAAGCGACTACGACGCGCAAGTCCACTATCTACCAAACAACAGGTAATAGGATGTGTCCAAGGCAATATAGGGCTGCAAGGGATATCACAGGTACGGAAACTAAAGCATCGCAACACAGATAGCAATAGATCAACAGGAGGGAATAAAGACTATAAAAGTAAGATAGGTAGTAAGGGGGAGATGCTCGCCTGAAAACATTGTCGAAGGTTCAACCGAAGAACGGGGCGAAGCTCACATCAACTCAACGGCCTTATCCGCGAAGAAGCAAATCACTAGAAGGAACACCGGATGCAATATTTAATACAACGGCAGAAGATCGGCATGATGCATGTATGATGGATGACATGGCAAAGGTGCGATGCGATTAGGTCATATTAAGCGGAACCGGGGTCCCGACAATTAGTTAAATGGTCCAAGTTATTTAGAACCCCCGCAATTTAAATGTTATAAAAGCATGGCAAAAGATAACACCGGGTTTGCTACACAAATTTAAATGAGGCCAATATAAGGCTAGATTTGCCCGCATATGGGCCCCATATTTAATTATTAGGTGAATCGGCATAAGGCCCCCAAACCACAGATATGCATGCGAGAATGACAATTCAATATGCAACAAGTTGTTATTATGTTATAAAATAAGGTTTCGGGAAGGGGTTCACACATTAGGGTTCGGCGATCTTGTTAGGGTTCGACGAACTTGGGGTTCCGGGGTTCGGGGTTGGTCTCAGGGTCCAGGGTTCGACGGTCCGGGCTCGGCTGAAACGTTATCGGATATCGGGGTCGATCTTGTCGAATCCGGGGAGAAGGACTTCGCGTTCGGTGGCGATCTTGACGGTCTTCGGGTTCGGGCCTTGGCATCCGAGGGAAGCACTTGTCGCCTCTGGGTCTCGGTGTCCTCGGGACATCTGGGTTCGACGAGCTCGGCGTCCGGGACGAGGATCATGGCATCCGAGAGGGAGAACATGGCATCGGTGTGGCGGTCTTGTTGTTCCGTGGCGAACTTGGCGGTTATCGGGTCCGGGGTGAAGTACTCGGCGTCCTCGAGGGAAAGTACTCGTCGCACCCGTGTCGGCGAACTTGGCGTTCAGGGGGAAGTTCTCGGGGTCTATGGCGATCTTGTCCGGTACCGGGGTTCGGGTCCGGGAAGGAGTACTAGGCGTTTCATGTCGACGTTCTTGGTCCAAGGTCATCGGCCCCCCCCTCTCGATGATCTTGGGGTTTGCGGCTCCACTTTCGCGGACGATCTTGTTAAATTGTTGGAGCCGTCGGAAGATCTTGTAGTCCTTGAAGAACTCGGGTGCTCGCAGGTTTGGCTCTGGTGGTTCTTCTGAGACTCGCGTGGTACTGAAGTTCTTGACGCGTTTCCACTAGAAGCACAGCGGTGGCCCATCTGCAGCACATGCAGCTACGGCAGGAGGCAGCCCACATGGCAGCGGCGATGGGGACGGCCGGCGAAGCGGGTTGGCGAGGTGCGAGGCCGCGGACGCGGCTCAGGGCGGCTCTGGCGTGGCGGGGTCGTCGGGCTCCGGCGGCAGGACCGAAGGGAGCTCGGGGCGGCGACGATGCGGCGAGGCGTGGCCGGCGGGATGCGGGGGCGCACGGATGCGGAGGAGGCCGGAGGGGGTCAGGGACGCTGGCGGCGGCGGAGCTCGCGGCGTCGGGCGGCGCGCACGGGCCGGGGCGGCGCTCCGCGGGGTGTGGAGGCGAGGCGGACGAGCAGGCCGGCGGCGGGGACCTCGAAGGGACGGCCGGAGGCGGCGCGCCGAGGCCGGAGGGGGCGCGCCGGGGCGAGCTCCTGGCGGCGGGTGGAGGTCAGCGAGGTAGCGCGCGGGGCTCGGGGGCTCGCGGGGCCAGGGGTGCAGGCGGGCGGCGGCAGGAGGGTGGCGGAGCGGCAGAGCGGTGGCGCGGAGGAGGTTGAGGCGGCGCACGGGGTCCGGGCGGGGTCGACGCTGGCGGCGGCTCGCGCGGCGGCTGCGGAGGGATGGCCGGCGAGAGGAGGGCCGACAGGCGCAGGGACGCGGCGGGGCGCCGGGGAGGGCCTGGCGAGCGGACTGCGCGGGCGGCGATGGGGCGGCAGGGAGGCGGAGGGCCGGAGGTGGCCGAGGCGGGCTTGGGGGGGCTCGCCTGAGAGGGGATAGAGGAGGAAGGAGCGGCGGGGCTGCGCGCGGAGGGGAGAGGCGCGGTGGTTGGGGGAGCTGCGGGAGAAGAAGACGCGTGGGGAGGCGCGTGCGGGTGGGCCAGGTGTGGGGTCCACGCGGGTTGGTGGCTGGCGGGTGTGTGAACGCGGTGAGGGGCTGGGTGCGTGCGTGACAGCGTGTGTGCTTGTGTTGTGCGGGTGTGTTGCAGGGGGGTTGAGAGGAGAGAGAGGGAAGAGGGGGAGGGGTGATGTGGCAGCAGCCTAGTGGCTGGAGGGAGGAGAGAAGGTGAGGTGGCGGATGGGGATAGGCCAGGGTGAGGTGGAGGGGTAGGTTGGGTAGCCTTTTAGGTGGGTTTAGGATTAGATGGGGCTGGCAGGTTGGCCGATCTGGTTTTTCTGGGGTGGTCGTTCGGGCTAAATCGGCCCGTTCGACTGCCCCGCTAAAATAAAATAAATATTTTATTATTTATAAACGGAACTTTTGCAAACCGATACTAGACAAAAATAAATAATCCGGACAAGCCCGGGTTTTGGGTTTTAAATAAAGACGGGGCGTTTAATATAGAAAAGAAAATTAGGGTTTTTTTAGCAAAAATGGTTTCAAACAGATAGATGCATGCTGATGTTATATTGATGCACCGAGTCCAGACATGCGATTATGATGATGCGATGCACAAATTTAACGCGATTTTCTAGTAGTGGATTTGCGGGATGCCACAATTCGACACCACTAACAAGGGATCTCGCCCTCGAGATCCGCCTCATGGTACCGGAAGGAAAGGTCGGCGATCTGCGTCTTCTCGCTTCGTGTAGACCTTCGCGACACCACTAACAAGAGTTCGTTGTCCCTGTTCGTCAAGAGAACACTCCGGATAAACAACGGGCGAAGTTTAAGGTAAGGTCACCTCTAACTTCCATGGAAGGAGTAAAATTGCATCGATCCACTATTCAATATACCGAGCGAATGATAAGAGTAGTGGTATGGTCGCGACTCCATCCCGCACTCAAAGCATTACTCGGTACACGAATAGACAGGTTATGCAACCAACCCTCAGATTCAGACTGAAGATCTCGACAAGCGAGGTTCGGAAACAAGGAGTGATGCAGACTCTGCATCGAATCTGGCGTAGATGATGTCGTCGCGTCGGAAAACACCGGAAGCACAAACAAGGAGCAAAGGATGGTACCACGGGAGATGGAAGCCTCGGATAGCATGAAGACCGGATGTAGCAACTCCGTTACCAAAAGAGGAAGCGAAACCCTGAAGGTACTACGGAAAACCCACCACGAGAAGTCCTGGACTCGAAGAAAAGATAAGAGAGCAGGCTCAAAACACGTCAAGGTAAGAGGAGAATAGCAGAGGGGTAAGGAGTAAAATCAGACCTAACCAGATCTATCCAACCGATTTTGAAAAATAGTTTTGACACTCTACTTCGGCCGTTAGCTAGGTTATCCTACAGGCTGGACTGGTGGGGTATCGCAACTGCTGAGCTCTGATACCACTCTGTAACACCCTCAGAATCGGACCTATGCAAGTTTGGGCAAAATTCACCAAACCCGCATAGAAACGATTCAAAGGTGCCCACCAGGCACTTTCGTGCGGGTGGAAAACGAAGTAATAACGTTACACAACAGTCCTCGATGGGACCCACAGAACAGATATATATAACAGCGACTCAAAGAGTCAAGAATACAGATATATTATACAAAGATCCAAATCACCTTGAAAATGATAGAGCGTCCGACTACGGACAAGATGCAAATGGGGGCTAAGAGCCCTGAGGAAAATAACCAATGGCGTCCATAACCCTGCCCAGGCCAAGCCGGAAGGGTAACCCTGCTAACGGCGTCGATCTCAAAACCTGCTTAACAAAAGGGGTGCCGACAAAGGGCAAAGCAGAAAAACAAAGAAAGAGCGTCAGTACTGAGGCCAGTACACGGCGAGGCTAGAATTCGGCGGTCCTCGCCTACAAAGGTATGGTGGACTGAGAGGCAGCGGCAGCATGCACTAAACAACCTATAGAGACTCGATACAACTGGCGTCAATCAGAAAGGGGTAAGAATGACCTACTCGGAACCAAGCTGATACTATCACCAATCAAACCCATCCTGGCGTTTCCCCCCTCGACACCGATCGAGGAAGTCAACCGAGGGACTCACACAGTTGTCATTTTTTTTATTCAGTTATAGTTGCGGCTCCTTACTAGTCAGGTTTAAATAATCGTCCTGAATAAAGTAGGCAGTGGGCACTTTTAGTTAACCATTCCGTTGTAGTTGCAACACTTACTAATCATATGCAGATGAGATAAACCCAAAACCCAGCAGTTGTTGGTACTTTTATTCAGCCATTCCGTTGTAGTTGCAATACTTACTAGTCAGGTACAATGGTCGCAAGCGACGACACAAGCAAGCAATTGTTGGCAGTTTTAGTTAGCCGTTCCGTTATAGTGAAGCTAATTACTAGTCATTATAAGTCAAATTTATAGCAGTAAACTTTAGTTATGCTTGTCTATGATCGAGAAACTGTGCTCCAAGTCGTCCATATCCGCGGACACGGCTTTCAGAAAGTTTTACCCGGCCGGGGTGCACCAATAGCAACACACACTCGATCAACCTCGGAAAAACCAAATCAAAACCCAACGAGGCCTTCACGACAAAGCAATCACAGGATTCAGAAATATTTCAGGGGGCCACCCCATTAAGCTACCCGCAACGAAGTAAGCTAGCTCCGAGACGGACTCAAGGTCTGGGTAATACGGCTGTGAACGACTGGGAACCCCAAACGGGGCTTGTCGACACCGCGGAATCGTGTCCCGATCCTAAACAGTACAGTGTGCAGTACCTCGCACAATCGTAAATAAAGCAGTAAAACATGGCATAAGTACAGGATAGTAATAAAGCCCCAAACTAGTTTGTGGCCCCAAGAAATAAGAATGAATCAAGCTCTGGCTCAGGGGGGTCCCATATACCTCCCGGATGTGGATAGCGCGATAAATCAAGGAACAGGTATCAAGTACTCGGGGTCTTACGGGACACAAGTGGGCGTTCGGAAACCAAATATTATCTATCACCCACCGATGCCTCTGCTTATTCAATTTTAGTTGTTAAACAGAAATTAAAGTGAACAATAAGTAAAACTATGATCATCTCCAACAACAACATGCGGCAATACATCAACAACTGTGGCATTGACAACACGCAACATCACTTGAGCAAGCGACTACGACGCGCAAGTCCACTATCTACCAAACAACAGGTAATAGGATGTGTCCAAGGCAATATAGGGCTGCAAGGGATATCACAGGTACGGAAACTAAAGCATCACAACATAGATATCAATAGATCAACAGGAGGGAATAAAGACTATAAAAGTAAGATAGGTAGTAAGGGGGAGATGCTCGCCTGAAAACATTGTCGAAGGTTCAACCGAAGAACGGGGCGAAGCTCACATCAACTCAACGGCCTTATCCGCGAAGAAGCAAATCACTAGAAGGAACACCGGATGCAATATTTAATACAACGGCAGAAGATCGGCATGATGCATGTATGATGGATGACATGGCAAAGGTGCGATGCGATTAGGTCATATTAAGCGGAACCGGGGTCCCGACAATTAGTTAAATGGTCCAAGTTATTTAGAACCCCCGCAATTTAAATGTTGTAAAAGCATGGCAAAAGATAACACCGGGTTCGCTACACAAATTTAAATGAGGCCAATATAAGGCTAGATTTGCCCGCATATGGGCCCCATATTTAATTATTAGGTGAATCGGCATAAGGCCCCCAAACCACAGATATGCATGCGAGAATGACAATTCAATATGCAACAAGTTGTTATTATGTTATAAAATAAGGTTTCGGGAAGGGGTTCACACATTAGGGTTCGGCGATCTTGTTAGGGTTCGACGAACTTGGGGTTCCGGGGTTCGGGGTTGGTCTCAGGGTCCAGGGTTCGACGGTCCGGGCTCGGCTGAAACGTTATCGGATATCGGGGTCGATCTTGTCGAATCCGGGGAGAAGGACTTCGCGTTCGGTGGCGATCTTGACGGTCTTAGGGTTCGGGTCTTGGCGTCCGAGGGAAGCACTTGTCGCCTCTGGGTCTCGGTGTCCTCGGGACATCTGGGTTCGACGAGCTCGACGTCCGGGACGAGGATCATGGCATCCGAGAGGGAGAACATGGCATCGGTGTGGCGGTCTTGTTGTTCCGTGGCGAACTTGGCGGTTATCGGGTCCGGGGTGAAGTACTCGGCGTCGTCGAGGGAAAGTACTCGTCGCACCCGTGTCGGCGAACTTGGCGTTCAGGGGGAAGTTCTCGGGGTCTATGGCGATCTTGTCCGGTACCGGGGTTCGGGTCCGGGAAGGAGTACTAGGCGTTTCATGTCGACGTTCTTGGTCCAAGTTCATCGGCCCCCCCCCCTCTCGATGATCTTGGGGTTTGCGGCTCCACTTTCGCGGACGATCTTGTTAAATTGTTGGAGCCGTCGGAAGATCTTGTAGTCCTTGAAGAACTCGGGTGCTCGCAGGTTTGGCTCTGGTGGTTCTTCTGAGACTCGCGTGGTACTGAAGTTCTTGACGCGTTTCCACTAGAAGCACAGCGGTGGCCCATCTGCAGCACATGCAGCTACGGCAGGAGGCAGCCCACATGGCAGCGGCGATGGGGACGGCCGGCGAAGCGGGTTGGCGAGGTGCGAGGCCGCGGACGCGGCTCAGGGCGGCTCTGGCGTGGCGGGGTCGTCGGGCTCCGGCGGCAGGACCGGAGGGAGCTCGGGGCGGCGACGATGCGGCGAGGCGTGGCCGGCGGGATGCGGGGGCGCACGGATGCGGAGGAGGCCGGAGGGGGTCAGGGACGCTGGCGGCGGCGGAGCTCGCGGCGTCGGGCGGCGCGCACGGGCCGGGGCGGCGCTCCGCGGGGTGTGGAGGCGAGGCGGACGAGCAGGCCGGCGGCGGGGACCTCGAAGGGACGGCCGGAGGCGGCGCGCCGAGGCCGGAGGGGGCGCGCCGGGCGAGCTCCTGGCGGCGGGTGGAGGTCAGCGAGGTAGCGCGCGGGGCTCGGGGGCTCGCGGGGCCAGGGGTGCAGGCGGGCGGCGGCAGGAGGGTGGCGGAGCGGCAGAGCGGTGGCGCGGAGGAGGTTGAGGCAGCGCACGGGGTCCGGGAGGGGTCGACGCCGGCGGCGGCTCGCGCGGCGGCTGCGGAGGGACGGCCGGCGAGAGGAGGGCCGACGGGCGCAGGGACGCGGCGGGGCGCCGGGGAGGGCCTGGCGAGCGGACTGCGCGGGCGGCGATGGGGCGGCAGGGAGGCAGAGGGCCGGAGGTGGCCGAGGCGGGCTTGGGGGGGGCTCGCCTGAGAGGGGATAGAGGAGGAAGGAGCGGCGGGGCTGCGCGCGGAGGGGAGAGGCGCGGTGGTTGGGGGAGCTGCGGGAGAAGAAGACGCGTGGGGAGGCGCGCGCGGGTGGGCCAGGGGTGGGGTCCACGCGGGTTGGTGGCTGGCGGGTGTGTGAACGCGGTGAGGGGCTGGGTGCGTGCGTGACAGCGTGTGTGCTTGTGTTGTGCGGGTGTGTGGCAGGGGGGTTGAGAGGAGAGAGAGGGAAGAGGGGGAGGGGTGATGTGGCAGCAGCCTAGTGGCTGGAGGGAGGAGAGAAGGTGAGGTGGCGGATGGGGATAGGCCAGGGTGAGGTGGAGGGGTAGGTTGGGTAGCCTTTTAGGTGGGTTTAGGATTAGATGGGGCTGGCAGGTTGGCCGATCTGGTTTTTCTGGGGTGGTCGTTCGAGCTAAATCGGCCCGTTCGACTGCCCCGCTAAAATAAAATAAATATTTTATTATTTATAAACGGAACTTTTGCAAACCGATACTAGACAAAAATAAATAATCCGGACAAGCCCGGGTTTTGGGTTTTAAATAAAGACGGGGCGTTTAATATAAAAAACAAAATTAGGGTTTTTTAGCAAAAATGGTTTCAAACAGATAGATGCATGCTGATGTTATATTGATGCACCGAGTCCAGACATGCGATTATGATGATGCGATGCACAAATTTAACGCGATTTTCTAGTAGTGGATTTGCGGGATGCCACAAATCATTATTTGAGAATAATGAACCGACTACATGCAAAGAAGCGATGATGGGCCCTGACTCCGTCAAATGGCTTGAAGCCATAAAATCCGTGATAGTTCCATACACGAGAAATCAAGTTTTGAATTTGAAGGACCCTCGAGAAAGGTGTAAGACCTTACAGTTGTGTTTGGATCTATAAAGAAATAGACATGGATGTTTCACATCTATTAAATAGTCGACATGTTGGGAAAGAGTTCACAACAATGTTCAAAGGTTGACTATGATAAGATTTGATCTTTCATAGTGATATTTAGTCTAGACGGATAAATGTAGCAACCACTACATATAATTTTGTTATATGGTAGTTGAATGAACAAAACAAGTTCTTCTAATAGAATTGTTACCTAGGACGTGTGCATGACACGGTCCATAGGGTTTTGTTAAATCAAAGGATGCTAAAAGCATATGCAAACTTCAATGGTTGAAGTGAGCATCGCGGAGTTGGAATCTTCACAATGATGAAATTGTTAAAAGAGTTTAAATTCATCAGAGACAATGAAGATGCTTGCATTTGCAAGAAATTAAGTGGGAGCGCTAAGACATATTTCTAATACATCATGTAGGAGACATATTGTAGATTGGAAGTGATGTATCTTTTTATTAACACAAGATAAGAATTTCATCTCGATGAAAGACTTAGGCAAAACCCAAATATTTGGCATCAATAGACGCTAATATGGTTGTGCCAGAAGTACATAGACAAGATATTGAATGAGTTCAATATAGAAACTACAAGAGAGGTTCTTGTCGCACAGAAAGTATTGAATAAGTTCAATGTTGATGATATATTCAAGTGTATTGACATTTGGTAAAGTGAAACAAATAATCAAGTATAGATTGATACTTGATGTATGAAATCACAAAGAGTATTTATATCAATCATACTGTGATATGTACAAATCCAGATATGTCCTATGCTCTAAATGTTGTGAGCATATACCAGAATGATTCGTAAGATGATCATTGGACAATAGTAAGGATATTCTTATGATCTTTTGGAAGAACTAAGAGTATAATATTTGTAGAAGTGACAAATAGATGGTTAGTTCATTGTAAAAGTACTACATTGATACTAGTTTTGTCACAAAGTACAAATTAAGTTTATCTCAATCTAAACTAAGGGTGGCACAATATAATGGAAAGTGAGTTCCATAATGGATTTGGATGAGTTCCAAAGTTGAGACATTGTGACAGATACTACAACAAAAGGCTAAGTATATGACTGCTATTTTAGCAGCAAAAGAGGGCATTTGTGTCAAGTAGTTTGTTATCAAACTAGGTGTAGTTCACAGTGGGATAATACTATGAAGATATATTGTACGACAATATTATCAACATGTTTTAACCCCAAAGAGCTAAAGGTCACACCGAAAGACCAAACTTATACAAAGCCATCTCATTAGAGAATGAGTGATGCGTAGAGACGCAAAGACATGCAATTACACACGGACCTGGAAGTGTCAGATCCGGAGATCAGTTGACCACTAGCAATAGTGTACATACAACACCAGAAAGCCATAGGTGTTGAATACACAAAGGTTTGAAACTAGATTATTGACTCTTGTGCAAGTGGGAGACTGTTGGAGATATGCCCAAGAGGCAATAATAAAGTGGTTATTATCATATCTTCACACTTATGATAAATGTTTACATACCATGCTATAATTGTATTAACCGGAAACATTAATGCTTGTGTGATTTGTAAACTAAAATAAGAGTCCCTAGTAAAGCCTCTTGTTAAACTAGCTTGTTGGTTAATATATGATCATGGTTTCCTGATCATGAACATAGAGATGTTATTAACAACAGGATCATATCATTAGGAGAATGATGTGATGGACATACTCCTATAGATAAGCGTAGCATAAAGATCAAGTCATTTCAATAGTTCAATTGCTATATGCTTTCTGATACATAGTAACCTAATTCCTTCGACCATGAGATCATGCATATCACCTTTACCGGATGGATGCTTTGATGACATCAAACACCACACCGTAACTGGGTGGCTATAAAGGTGGCATTGAGTGTTCGGAAAGTATTGGTTGAAACACATGCATCAAGAGTGGGATTTGTCCATCCATATGACGGATAGATATACTCTGGGCCCTCTCGGTGGAATGTCATCCAATTAGCTTGCAAGCATGTGACTGGCTCACAAGGGATCACATATCACGGGAACGAGAAAAGATTACTTATCGGTAACGAGGTTGAACTAGGTATGCAGAGATACCGACGATCATAACCTCAGATAAGTAAACTATCGTGAGACAAAGGGAAATTGGTATCGTATGTAAGTGGTTCATTCGATCGCAAAGTAATCGTAGAAATATGTGGGAGCCATATGAATTTCCAGATTCCTCTATTGGTTATTGTTCGGAGAAGTGTCTCGATCATGTCCGCATAATTCATGAACCGTAGGGAGACACACTTAAGGATTCGACGTTGTTTGAGTAGTTATGGTATTATGAGAAAGAGACCGAATGTTGTTCGGAGTCTCGGATGGGATCTGGGATATCACGAGGTGATCCGGAATGGTTCGGAGAATAAGATTCATATAAGGAAAGTCCCGTTTCGGAGTTGCGGAATGATTCCGGTGTTTTCATCGGGAATGTTCTAGAAGGTTCCGGATTGTCCGGCACTCCGGGGGGGAGGGGTACATGAATGTGTCATTACATATTGGAATGATTGCATCATGTACTAAGTGTTCTTGCTGTCCCAAATAAAGGATTAAATTGAATCCTAAAACAGAAAAGTCAAATGTCCAGTTTGAAAGTCAAACGGCTAAAACAAGAAATTGTGGGAAACAAGCAAGAGGAGTTGGAACCGACTTGGAGGAGGAGTTTCTCTCCTCCAAGCCGGCGGCCAGCCCTAGGCCGAGTTGGGGAGGGACTCCCTCCCTCCCTGGCGCGCCAAGCCCCCTCCCATCTATATAAGGAGGGGCAGGGCTCCCCTCCTAGCACACACAAGTTCCTATCTTCTACCTCCGGTTTAGAGCTTCTAATTGCTTTAGCCTTCGGTTTAGAGCCTTCTAATTGGTTTAGAGCCTTCTAATTGGTGTGTCTAATTACTAGACCACTAATAGCCTCTCTCATACTCCACCATACTCGCACCGGCTTAAGGCGAAGCCCTGCGGGATCTTCCCTCTACTTCCGGTACCACGCCGTTGTGCTGCCGGAATCGCGAGGAGAGTGCTACAACCTCCGCTGCCTGCTGGAACAAGGGAGAGGAAGGTCTTCGTCGAGTACCGAACGTGTGACCGACTGCGGGAGCGCTGCCGGAACGCAGCGCTGGAAGGATCGTCTACGCGATCTTGAGATCGGAAAGAGTACGACTACATCACCCACGAGAATCTGCTCTCGTTAAACACTTTGGAATCTTCGAGGGTAAGTTATTCCATCGACTCGTTGCTACAATCTAGTAGATAGATCTTGGCTTGTTGGTTTGTATGCGATAGAATTTTTTTTTTCCATGCTACGAAACCCTACATGGATCGCCTAACTAAAGTGGCTCATTTCATACCCGCGAAGACAACCTATACAAGTGCTAAGTTAGCCAGAATTTACATGAGTAGAATTGTATGTCTACATGGAGTGCCCAAGAGTATTTTGTCTGATAGGGGAATTCAACTCACTTCCCATTTTTGGAGACAGTTACATGAGTCATTGGGAACGAGGTTGGAATTCAGTACTTCTTTTCATCCTCAAACCGACGGACAAACGGAAAGGACTAATCAGATTCTCGAAGACATGTTGAGGGCATGTGCGCTAGACTATGGAGCCAGTTGGGATGAAAGTCTGCCTTACGCAGAATTTTCTTATAACAACAGCTATCAAGCCAGTATTGAGATGGCACCATTTGAGTTTCTCTACGGAAGAAAGTGTACCACCCCATTGTTATGGAATGGTGTGGGAGAAAGAAGTTTATTCGGACCAGATCTTATCAAGGAAGCCGAAGAGAAGGTCAAATTGGTTAAGGACAGGTTGAAGATAGCATAGTCCCGACAGAAAAGCTACGCAGATCCTAAGCGTAGAGAAGTCACCTACAAAGTTGGTGATAGAGCCTATCTTAGAGTGTCACCACTTCGTGGAGTGAAGAGATTCGGAGTCAAAGGAAAATTGGCACCAAGATATGTTGGACCATTCAAGATTCTGAGTCGCAAAGGAGAAGTTGCCTATGAAATTGAACTGCCAGAATCTCTGTCAGGTGTCCATAATGTGTTTCATGTGAGTCAACTTAAGAAATGTCATCCAGAAATGGAAGAAACTTCTTTGAAGGATACCAAACCTTTGGAGGAGGTTCAACTAGAAAGTGATCTCACTTATGAAGAGAAACCTATCAAGATTCTTGAGACTGCAGAAAGAGTCACACGGACTAAGACTATCAAGTTTTGCAAAGTTCAGTGGAACCATCATTCCGAAGAGGAAGCAACATGGGAAAGAGAAGATGATCGTCGGAAAGACCACCCTCACCTATTTGCTAGCCAATCTGAATCTTGAGGGCGAGATTCACCTTAAGGGGGTTAGATTTGTAACATCCCTAAAAATCATGTTTCAAACTTATGCATATCATTCATGCATCCATGATCATATGTTTTTCATTTCAAACAAAACACTTCAAAAACAGGAGCATATGAGCTCATTATTTTATGTGAACAGCTATTAGTCTAATGCCACTCTCAAATTGAAGAGTTATTGGTTTTAAACCAAGCCTTGCATGCTCTCTTGTTATTGTGTTTGATTGTTGAAGTTTGGTGAAATTTTACAAAACAAATATGATTCAGAAATCATTTCCAAAACTTATTCAAATCATGTGCTATAGCACTGCTTATTTTATTTGAACAAAAGGACCAATCTAATACAAAGTGACCACTTGTTTTTATGCCCAGAAGTGTGAGTGTTGCACCCTACAAAATCCTCGAAAAAGTTTGAATTCAAAAGCTTTTGAAATCATTTGAAAATCATTCCAGAAAATCAAAACAGAAATAGAAAAGGAATAAAGAAAAGAAAAAGGGTCGGCGCTACTATTCTAGCCCAACAGAGAAACCAGCCCATATAGCCCACCCGGGTCCCCTCTCTCTCTCTCTTTCACTCGCAGACGCACCCACAGAGTCGCTGACGCCAGGACCCCACCCCCTCTCTGTTTCTCTCGCAGACAACTGGGCCTCGTCCACGTTGACTCCTTCTTCCCCAAATCTCGCGCACGGACGCCATCACCGCCCGTTTCTTCCCCGCCTCTGCCATGTTTTTCATCCTCTTAATAGGCACTGAATGTGTGCGTAATCTCCGCCCCTGCTCCGGCTATAAGATCCTCTCCCCACTCCGCTCCATTCCCCTCACTCACCAACCGCAAAGCGCCGCTAGGCTGTCCACAATCGAACTTGCGCCGCCGCGGTACTGAGCATCTCCGACAGCAAATTCCGGTGAGTCCTGACCGCCCTTGTGCCTCTGATTCAAACGAGTGTAACCAACATGACCTCGTGCACCTTATGATACCATTTGCTTGCCTGCTTGTGACCCAGGACGCCGTCCTCGTTCGTTTCTGCAAGCGAACGAGCCGCCGCTCAACTCCGGCGATCAATTGTGGTAAGCACTGAGCGCCCCTTGACCTCTCTCGCATACGACTAGGCTCGCCACTGTCTTGTGCACCATCTTATGCCATTGGTTTGTGCTAGGGAGACCAGGAACGTCGCCAACGTCGTCGTCCACTCCAACCCGACGCCGCCCGCAACTCCGACGAGCTCCTTCGGCCACTCTAGAGCGCCCCTTGCCAAACCACCGCCACCTTGAGCATCAGGAGCTCTCTGTGATTCCGGTAAACCCCTTCCCCTTCTCCCGCGCGACCTAGAACGCCGGTAGCACCTCTGACAGAGGCGCCGCCGCCAGTCGCCGCCGCTAGCGCCGCTCGACTTTGGTCAAAGCAACAGCCGCCGTTAGATCTGCATCGTAGGGATTAGATTAGAACGGGGACGAACCGTTTTATTTAGATCTGGTGCATTGGATCTAAGTTGATCCTACGGCGCGGAAGCACGATCCGACGCGAAGCGGTAACGGCCAATAGGAAAGCGCCGCGTGGCAGCTGTTAGAGTTTAAAAAACAGAATTTGAATCATATTATTGTTTGAATTTTATTTAGCTATAACTTTTGATCCCCACGTTAGAATTTGACAAATTTTATACCGTTGGAATCAGGAGAGCAAGCTCTTTCTGATTATGCAATGTGTTTAATGTTTAGCTTGTGTTAAAAAGGTTTTATTTGCAGAAACATGTGTAGGGCTTATTTGAGTATATGAAATTATTAGGAATTGTTTTAAGGGTTAAATAATTATTGTTTGGCAAGTTTTTGACTTGTTTAGGACTCAGTACTATGCACTTGCTTGGTTGAGTTTTGAAAATCATCACTTAGCATTTTGCATGCATGCATATATTTTTGTTTGTATATGTTTTGTGTGTAATTTGTTGCTACCATTGTTTGTGTAGATTTTGGTGCTAGTGATTGTGATTGTGAGGAGTGCTACTCTCCCAACTACCAAGGCAAGTGGTACTCATGAATATTTTTATCCTATGTTTTCTACTAAGCATTAGAAATATTTTGATAGACTTGCATGCTATTATTTTTTGCTTATATGCCATGTTGGGAAATCCTAGTAGTTGTAGAAATGCTAGGGAATTTCTAAGTTAAGTTACTATCTATGCCATGCTTAGCCTAGCTAGTAGCAACCAAGGGTTGGTGAAATATATACCTGCTATGATGAAAATATTTCTAAGTCCTTTGGACTTGTGTTTTGCTTAATAAAACAACTAAGTTAATAAAACACCTGGGTGGAATGGAAGGAAAGGTTTATGTTGAGTGGTTACACAAGGCCCATTTCTATGGTTTACCTTGTGTATCTCACTTGTGGTAAGCCACCCAGGAACAAAGAGATTTTAGAGGCCAAGTGTTAAGAAGCTTCTAGTGCAGCCACTTGGCAATATGGGCTCTGCCTGGATCACATAAGTTGCTAGAACTTAGCCATTTGGATAGTTGGTGGTAGTGGGATGTTAGGTTGGAACGCGTCCATTTGGTCTAAGGGAAGGCTTCTAAAAGGTCCTGTCTTGGTGAAACCAAGTCTGGTGGGGAAAGTGCACAACCTCTGCAGATGGAACAATCTAAGTACTTAGCCAAGTCCATGGCAATGGACAACTTGAGCATCAAGACATGGAAGCTATCAAGAATCTCCTCATCCCAACTTCTAAATAAAACTTGTGGGTGAACAAGGGTGAAGGACCTCAATGTCTATTGGTGGTTCCTCGGGAAAAGTTTTGACAAAGAAAAACTTAGTGATTTCAACTAATAGGCAAAATCTATTTTGAGCAAAGCAAGCCAAGCTACACTTAGCCAAATTGCATATAGTATCTAGTCCACTTAAAATTTACTAAGGTATCACTTGCCAATACTATTCCAAAGTATTGACCCACTGTGGCTGTAACTTGTGATGTTGCAGGTTACTCTGATGAGGATTAGGTGTCATGAGTCTACACTCAACATGTTTGCCTGTGGCACATGAAGATGAAGACTTTTATTTATTTATCTATTCAAACTCTTGTATTAGGCCTGTGGCCTTGGAGTTGTAAAGACTATGTTTATCTCTGGAATGGATGTAATAAATGACCTTTGTATCTGTGTACTTCATCTTAAACTGTGGATGCTAGCAATGATCCAGGGACTAGCATTGCAATCACAGGGATCCTTTTCCTTTATAAAGGAGGGATCTTACAGATGGTATCAGAGCATTGTGTTGCCTGTAGGATTATGACCCTAGGATTGGAAACCACTAAGGAAAAAATTTCAACAACTTCTACACTGTCTATTCTTCTCGTAAAACTTTTCTAATCTTCTCTCTCATCTCTATTTGTAGATGAACTCCATCAATGAAGCCGTGAGGAAAGGGCCACTCATGACAATGACTTTGGAGTGTGAGACAGAATTCCCCAAGTCTCTCAAGGACCTCATGGTTGCATTAGAGATACAAGGTGCAGCTGTGTACAAAGGTTTTCCTGTGATGGATGAAGAGTGGAATACTGGTGGGTTTAACTTCACTTGTATAAAAACAAGGAAGACAACTGTCACATCCCAAGATTTTCCAAATCTTGTAATGTGAAAAGAAGTTAATAAAATAAAACTTTGTTTGATTTTCAGAGCCAGAAGAAACTTTTGAATTAAAATGGAACCTCAAACCCATTTGAATTAAATAAAATCCTAAGAGGATTTAAAAGGATAAACATTTCATAAAGGGAAACAATTTGAAATGTTATTTTGAAACAATCAAATGAAAAGATTTGTTTTTCAAATGAAATAGAATTTTATAAATTAAGATTATGTTATAAAGCCAAATAAATCCTTAGCCAAACTTTGAGAATAAAAAAAAACATTTTAATTTAAATAAAGTAGCAAAGGTTTATCTAAAAATAATAAAGGATTGTTTAAATAAAATAATAAGGATTTAATATCCAACTTATTTTAAATAAAAGGTTATTACCATTTTAATTAAAATATCAAAACTGAATAAATTATTTTAAATAAGTATTCTAAGTAAATTATATTCTCAAATAAAACTTACTGAAATGTTTTGGATTTCAAAAATAAATATTCTAATAAAACAAATCCTATGGGAATTAAATAAATAAGGTCTATTCATCTAATTATTAGTGGACCCTAAAGTAAAAGGATTATTTTATTTTAAACAAATTTTTCAAATATTATTTATTTTCAAATAAAACCTACTGGTTGGGTTTTGAAAATATTTGGATTTTAAATGAAGAATTTGTTAATTAAACCAAACCCTATTTTATTAATAAACCATAGTCCATTTTATTTAATTAATAAATGGAACATAAAAGATTATTTTATTTTTGGAATGTTGGATTATGTTGATGAACAGAACCAAAAACACAATGCAAAGTTTAATGATTGTTTGAATGGTTGAATTATTTGAATGCTTGAATAATTGTTTGAACCAACAAATCAGGAAATAGAAATGGAAAAAGGAAAAGAATTAGACAGAAAAAAATAGAACAAAACAAGCAGCCCAACCATCTGGCCCAGCTCCAGCCCATCTAGCCCAACTTCCCTCCCCGAACCGTTTTCTTTTACACCCAGAACCGCACCCACCCAGCAACCGACAGGTGGACCCCTCCCCTTCTTACTTTCTTTCACTGCCAGCGGACCCCACACTGCCACCTCCTTCTTCTTCCCCACCGCGAACCACGCCTCTCCCTCCTCACTGCCGTTGCAGACGGATTAACTCCGGTGTAATACGCCTTAAACACGCGTTGAATCAGCCCCATGACCACGCAGGATAAAATGCCTCTCCCTCCTCGTCAAATCTCCCCAGATCACTCTTCCTCTCTGTCCCTAGGCTATCGCCAATTTCCTCTGCACCACCGCCGTCACCGACGAGCTCCCTCCTCAATTCCGGCGAGCCCAACCACTGCCTTGCCTCCCCGAGCACCCTAGCAGCTTCTCCACTCCCTGGCGCTTCTGTCAGAACCTTCCATTCAACCGCGGGTGCCCTGAAACCTCGCCTTCGACGACGACCTGCAGCACCGCGACTGTCTTCAACTCCGGCGAGCCCCACAGGTAGATTCCGGTCGCCCCTCTTCTTCTCGTTCACGCACACAACCTTGCCTTGGTCCTGCGCATCTAACAACGTCCTTGTTATGCCTTGGGGTGATCCGTAGCGCCGCCCATGATGACCACCTGACGCACCCGACGCCGCCACGAACTCCGGCGAGAGATTCCACCTGACCCCGAGCGCCCCTTGCCTCGCCAACCGCACGTTGAGCATCGCCGTGACTTCCTGAGCCCGGTGAGCATGCCCTCTTCCCCTCTCGTTTCCTATTTCACCGGCGCCGTCATCGACTGGCCGCTCCGTCGCCAACCACCGTCGCCAGCGCCGCCACTTCGTGGATGATTGATCAGGACCGTTCGATTTAGATCAGACGCGTAGAAACAGATGACTTAAACGCGAAGGGGTACTCGATCTGAGCCACTCGATCTAACTAGATCTAACGCTCCACAGAGCCGATCCGGCCGAACCGGTATCGACCAGTAAGAACACGCCGCGTGTCACCTTTTTGATTTAAAACAGATTGAAATTTGAATTAGATAGGATTTTCAAACCCTTGTAACTTTCAAACCACACGTCCAAATTTGACAAATTTTATATCAATGAAATCAGGAGAACAAGCCCTAGCTAACCATGGCCTTAGTTTTGAAAATAGTAACTGTTAGCTTATTTGAATTTACAGAAACATTTGTGTACTTGTTTAGAGTATAAAAATTGTTTAAAATTGATTCTAAGATTAAATCTTTTGCAAAATGGATTTGTGTGACCTTACTGACCCTAGGAACCAACCCATAGTGTTAAAAATGATTTTTGTGAAATTTAAGATGAATTATTTAACTTAGCCATTTTCTAGCCAAATAAACTCATTGATTTTATTATGGACATGTTTTTGCAAGAAAAACTTTGGGAAAATGTTATGAACCAAACTTACTGACCCAAAACACCAAGCCTTGCCAAGGGCAACTCACTTGTTGAAAGATATAAAGTTTTACTTTAAAAAGAATAATCTTCACCACATGAAATGATAAATGGATTTTAAAATGGATTTTGAGCAAAACCCTCTAACTAATGACTTTGCCATTTTGGTAGATGACCAATGTGGACCTTACAAAGTTTATAAGCCTAGTAGAGACCATCCTTGCAATAGAACCAACCTTTGCATACTTATGCAAGACTTAGAATCCATTGCCTTGTGTGTGTGAAATATTGTTTGAATATTGGTTTGGAATGTTACTTGATACTATGCTTGTTTGAATGATTGTAGTGGAATTAGCAAAGTGTGAGACTAGCAAGATCAAGGAGTAAAATCCTCATTCCCTACCAAAAAGGCAAGTTACACTATCATACAAAAGACCTACTATTTACATTATACTTAGGATTTTGTAAACATGCATGAAAAATGTTTTATGCTTATGCTATGCTAATCCTAATAGGATCCCCTATACACTCCTTAGTAAAAATATTGAAGTTGTACATGCTTAGCCATGCTATGTTTTGAAAAGAGATACATGTTGAGATTTTTCAAAGGTTGAGAAAAGGACTTGTGTTTTACATAATAAAACAAGGAATCAAAGAACCACCTAGGTGGTGGACACTTTATGTTTTTGGAGAAGGTGGCAACAAAAGGAACCATGTCTATGGCAATCACTTTGTGTTGTGCTCCAAAGGAAAACCACCTAGGAAACTTAGAGATTGAACATGTTTCTCCAATTGTGGCTTTCGTGTACAACCACATGCTATTATGGCTCTGGCTTAGTCAACTACATTAGGAAGACCCATACATTGTCTTTAGTTACCGGACATGGGGATCTGGAATGCTTCATGGGGGCTGAAGACAAGCTAGCAATGATGTATGGGAGGACCTTTTGGAAAGATTTCGTCACACTCTCAGTCTGCCGGTACTCCATCTTGGTGAGCACTAATCCAGTAGGCCACTGGTGGCAACAAGATGGGATTGTGTCATGTGGGTAAAGTGTACTCCTTCTGCAGAAGTTAATAAAATCTAAGTACTTAGCCGTGTCCCCGGTTATGGACAATACTGAGCAACTAAAGTTTGAACCATGGGAGATCTCGACATTCCAATTTCTAATATAAAACTTGATGCACTTGGGGGTACCAAGGAATTCAAAGAGATTTTGTTAAGCTTGTTGCACTTGGGGTTACCAAGGTGCTCAAGAGCATGATGTACTTGGGGTTACCAAGGGACTCATGAGATTTTGATAAAAACTTGATGCACTTGGGGTTACCCAGTAGCTCAAGGGAATTTTGACAAGGACTTGAACACTTGTGTTTCTACCAAGGAGTTCAAGGAACTTGGAAAAGAAGATTTGACAAAGGACAAAACCATTTTGAAAAGATAGGATAAATGTTGCTTTATGCAAAAAGCCTTAAACTCTACTTAGCCAATTATGCATGTATTGGTAGGATCCACTCATATTTACATAAAAGTGAAACTTGCCAATACAATTCAAAATGTATTGACCCTTGTGGCTGTAACTTGTAATGTTGCAGGTTGTTTGTTTTATTATATGAAGATTGTTTGATTGACTAGGACTACAAAGTCTACAACCAACATCTGCCTGTGGCACTATGAAGATGAAGGACCCATGACTCTATTTATTCCGCTGCAATGTATTGTAATAGCCATATGAGCTATGTATGATGTAATAAAATTATGTTATTCCTAGTTATAAAGTTATGTTATGACCTTTGTATCTTGATATTACATCTTAACTGTGGATGCTAGCTATTGATCCAGGGACTAGCATTGTAAAACACAGGAGGGATCTACCATATTGGGTAGGGACTTCTACAGATGGTATCAGAGCATTGTGTTGCCTGTAGGATTTGTAAACCCTAGGATTGGACAAAAACCCTTAGAAAAATAGGAGTTGTATTTGTTCCAAAAACTTATTTACAAAACAATCTTGTAAACTCTTTCCTCAACCATTTTGGTTTCAACTCTACATCTCTTCTACTTCAACTTGATGGAAAAGCCTACCCCATGACCAAAGACTACACCATGTGCAAAAGACTTCTTCAACTTCTTCAACTCTAATGATTTCAACATCTTCAACTCTAATGACTTCAACATCTTCAGCATGTTCACCAAGGACTTCCAACTTGGAAACTAATAAGGACTACAAGTGAGACAAGGAAATCTTACTCAAGATTTAGAGACTGAGAGAATGCAAAATAGGAAGGAGCCATCAACAACTTTGAAGTATTGTGACCAAAAGTTTTTCCAAGGAAACCATGATCTCATGTAAGAAGAAGCAACCAAGAAGGAAGGAAAGATCACAAGTGAACCATATAGATGGACCACCATATTCTAGCTAAGTCAAATACACCAACTTATGTGGTGTAACCAAAAATATTTTGTTGCCTAAGTATGTGCTTGAACTTTGTTGTTTGAGTGCAAAGTTGTTTGTGAGAATTTGGTTTGTGATTGCATGCACATTGTTTGTGTGAACTGTGAAGTATGTGATTAGAATTGATCCCTTAGCAATAACTTGCCTATTCTAACCTCCCTTCAACCCAAACAGATGACTACTCCAAAAGACTCCAAGGTTGATGACACCAACACCAACCAAGCTGCCAACATGAAAGAGCTCATAGCCACTCAACATCAGTTGAACCAACTGACAGCTCAGTTCATAGTCAACAATAGTGATAAAGATCCAGCACTCCAAAGGTTTTTGGAAGAGCAATCCCAACTGATGCTTAAGGTGACTAATCAAATGATTAGCATGGAGGAAAACTACCCCAAAGAAGTCTATGATAACAAGGCTGACAAGAATATTATTCTAGATGGAGCCCCAGCTTGCACTATATGTGGAGATAAGGATCATACTTCCAAGGAGCATGAAGTACAATGCCCCAATTGTGAAGAAGATCATCCTGTTGGACAATGCCCCACCGATCAAGCTACTTGTTACCTTTGTGAAGGAAGTGACCATACTCCTGGCCTGTGTCCCATCTATGCCATGGTGGAACAAAGGAAACAGGAAGGATCCAAGTCTACCAAAGGAAAAAGACCACTTCTACCTCCTAACAAGACAACCCAATTCAAAGGATCAAAGAAAAACAAGAAGCCCAAGCAAGACATGAGCCTTATACAATGTCGTAGATGTAAGGAAATGGGACACTACTCCAGTGGATGCCCAGAGAACAAGAAAAATAAAGAGATTGACCAAGTGTGGTGCAACAACTGCAAAGAACCAGGCCATTTTGTAGCAACTTGTCCACAAGAACAACGTAAAGAACTAAATGACATTCATTGCTTCAACTGCAAGAACCCAGGACATTATGCAAGCAAATGTCCAGAAAGGATGAAGAACAAGTTGAACAAGCCTATGGAGAAACTCAATCTTGGCCCATGAGTCAAGCATAGTAACAAAGCAAAAGCTTAACTTAGAGAAATTTCCAGGACCCAAGAAGGCCAATATGTAATTTGTGTTTGAAAATTTTTAAGGGTGGTAGAACCCTAGTTGTTTGAACTTGCTTGAAACCCTAGCCTTCCCAAATCTCGGGACGAGATTTATTTTAAGGGTTGTAGCCTGTCACATCCCAAGATTTTCCAAATCTTGTAATGTGAAAAGAAGTTAATAAAATAAAACTTTGTTTGATTTTCAGAGCCAGAAGAAACTTTTGAATTAAAATGGAACCTCAAACCCATTTGAATTAAATAAGATCCTAAGAGGATTTAAAAGGATAAACATTTCATAAAGGGAAACAATTTGAAATGTTATTTTGAAACAATCAAATGAAAAGATTTGTTTTTCAAATGAAATAGAATTTTATAAATTAAGATTATGTTATAAAGCCAAATAAATCCTTAGCCAAACTTTGAGAATAAAAAAAACATTTTAATTTAAATAAAGTAGCAAAGGTTTATCTAAAAATAATAAAGGATTGTTTAAATAAAATAATAAGGATTTAATATCCAGCTTATTTTAAATAAAAGGTTATTACCATTTTAATTAAAATATCAAAACTGAATAAATTATTTTAAATAAGTATTCTAAGTAAATTATATTCTCAAATAAAACTTACTGAAATGTTTTGGATTTCAAAAATAAATATTCTAATAAAACAAATCCTATGGGAATTAAATAAATAAGGTCTATTCATCTAATTATTAGTGGACCCTAAAGTAAAAGGATTATTTTATTTTAAACAAAATTTTCAAATATTATTTATTTTCAAATAAAACCTACTGGTTGGGTTTTGAAAATATTTGGATTTTAAATGAAGAATTTGTTAATTAAACCAAACCCTATTTTATTAATAAACCATAGTCCATTTTATTTAATTAATAAATGGAACATAAAAGATTATTTTATTTTTGGAATGTTGGATTATGTTGATGAACAGAACCAAAAACACAATGCAAAGTTTAATGATTGTTTGAATGGTTGAATTATTTGAATGCTTGAATAATTGTTTGAACCAACAAATCAGGAAATAGAAATGGAAAAAGGAAAAGAATTAGACAGAAAAAAAATAGAACAAAACAAGCAGCCCAACCATCTGGCCCAGCTCCAGCCCATCTAGCCCAACTTCCCTCCCCGAACCGTTTTCTTTTACACCCAGAACCGCACCCACCCAGCAACCGACAGGTGGACCCCTCCCCTTCTTACTTTCTTTCACTGCCAGCGGACCCCACACTGCCACCTCCTTCTTCTTCCCCACCGCGAACCACGCCTCTCCCTCCTCACTGCCGTTGCAGACGGATTAACTCCGGCGTAATACGCCTTAAACACGCGTTGAATCAGCCCCATGACCACGCAGGATAAAATGCCTCTCCCTCCTCGTCAAATCTCCCTAGATCACTCTTCCTCTCTGCCCCTAGGCTATCGCCAATTTCCTCTGCACCACCGCCGTCACCGACGAGCTCCCTCCTCAATTCCGGCGAGCCCAACCACTGCCTTGCCTCCCCGAGCACCATAGCAGCTTCTCCACTCCCTGGCGCTTCTGTCAGAACCTTCCATTCAACCGCGGGTGCCCTGAAACCTCGCCTTCGACGACGACCTGCAGCACCGCGACTGTCTTCAACTCCGGCGAGCCCCACAGGTAGATTCCGGTCGCCCCTCTTCTTCTCGTTCACGCACACAACCTTGCCTTGGTCCTGCGCATCTAACAACGTCCTTGTTATGCCTTGGGGTGATCCGTAGCGCCGCCCATGATGACCACCTGACGCACCCGACGCCGCCACGAACTCCGGCGAGAGATTCCACCTGACCCCGAGCGCCCCTTGCCTCGCCAACCGCACGTTGAGCATCGCCGTGACTTCCTGAGCCCGGTGAGCATGCCCTCTTCCCCTCTCGTTTCCTATTTCACCGGCGCCGTCATCGACTGGCCGCTCCGCCGCCAACCACCGTCGCCAGCGCCGCCACTTCGTGGATGATTGATCAGGACCGTTCGATTTAGATCAGACGCGTAGAAACAGATGACTTAAACGCGAAGGGGTACTCGATCTGAGCCACTCGATCTAACTAGATCTAACGCTCCACAGAGCCGATCCGGCCGAACCGGTATCGACCAGTAAGAACACGCCGCGTGTCACCTTTTTGATTTAAAACAGATTGAAATCTGAATTAGATAGGATTTTCAAACCCTTGTAACTTTCAAACCACACATCCAAATTTGACAAATTTTATATCAATGAAATCAGGAGAACAAGACCTAGCTAACCATGGCCTTAGTTTTGAAAATAGTAACTGTTAGCTTATTTGAATTTACAGAAACATTTGTGTACTTGTTTAGAGTATAAAAATTGTCTAAAATTGATTCTAAGATTAAATCTTTTGCAAAATGGATTTGTGTGACCTTACTGACCCTAGGAACCAACCCATAGTGTTAAAAATGATTTTTGTGAAATTTAAGATGAATTATTTAACTTAGCCATTTTCTAGCCAAATAAACTCATTGATTTTATTATGGACATGTTTTTGCAAGAAAAACTTTGGGAAAATGTTATGAACCAAACTTACTGACCCAAAACACCAAGCCTTTCCAAGGGCAACTCACTTGTTGAAAGATATAAAGTTTTACTTTAAAAAGAATAATCTTCACCACATGAAATGATAAATGGATTTTAAAATGGATTTTGAGCAAAACCCTCTAACTAATGACTTTGCCATTTTGGTAGATGACCAATGTGGACCTTACAAAGTTTATAAGCCTAGTAGAGACCATCCTTGCAATAGAACCAACCTTTGCATACTTATGCAAGACTTAGAATCCATTGCCTTGTGTGTGTGAAATATTGTTTGAATATTGGTTTGGAATGTTACTTGATACTATGCTTGTTTGAATGATTGTAGTGGAATTAGCAAAGTGTGAGACTAGCAAGATCAAGGAGTAAAATCCTCATTCCCTACCAAAAAGGCAAGTTACACTATCATACAAAAGACCTACTATTTACATTATACTTAGGATTTTGTAAACATGCATGAAAAATGTTTTATGCTTATGCTATGCTAATCCTAATAGGATCCCCTATACACTCCTTAGTAAAAATATTGAAGTTGTACATGCTTAGCCATGCTATGTTTTGAAAAGAGATACATGTTGAGATTTTTCAAAGGTTGAGAAAAGGACTTGTGTTTTACATAATAAAACAAGGAATCAAAGAACCACCTAGGTGGTGGACACTTTATGTTTTTGGAGAAGGTGGCAACAAAAGGAACCATGTCTATGGCAATCACTTTGTGTTGTGCTCCAAATGAAAACCACCTAGGAAACTTAGAGATTGAACATGTTTCTCCAATTGTGGCTTTCGTGTACAACCACATGCTATTATGGCTCTGGCTTAGTCAACTACATTAGGAAGACCCATACATTGTCTTTAGTTACCGGACATGGGGATCTGGAATGCTTCATGGGGGCTGAATACAAGCTAGCAATGATGTATGGGAGGACCTTTTGGAAAGATTTCGTCACACTCTCAGTCTGCCGGTACTCCATCTTGGTGAGCACTAATCCAGTAGGCCACTGGTGGCAACAAGATGGGATTGTGTCATGTGGGTAAAGTGTACTCCTTCTGCAGAAGTTAATAAAATCTAAGTACTTAGCCGTGTCCCCGGTCATGGACAATACTGAGCAACTAAAGTTTGAACCATGGGAGATCTCGACATTCCAATTTCTAATATAAAACTTGATGCACTTGGGGGTACCAAGGAATTCAAAGAGATTTTGTTAAGCTTGTTGCACTTGGGGTTACCAAGGTGCTCAAGAGCATGATGTACTTGGGGTTACCAAGGGACTCATGAGATTTTGATAAAAACTTGATGCACTTGGGGTTACCCAGTAGCTCAAGGGAATTTTGACAAGGACTTGAACACTTGTGTTTCTACCAAGGAGTTCAAGGAACTTGGAAAAGAAGATTTGACAAAGGACAAAACCATTTTGAAAAGATAGGATAAATGTTGCTTTATGCAAAAAGCCTTAAACTCTACTTAGCCAATTATGCATGTATTGGTAGGATCCACTCATATTTACATAAAAGTGAAACTTGCCAATACAATTCAAAATGTATTGACCCTTGTGGCTGTAACTTGTAATGTTGCAGGTTGTTTGTTTTATTATATGAAGATTGTTTGATTGACTAGGACTACAAAGTCTGCAACCAACATCTGCCTGTGGCACTATGAAGATGAAGGACCCATGACTCTATTTATTCCGCTGCAATGTATTGTAATAGCCATATGAGCTATGTATGATGTAATAAAATTATGTTATTCCTGGTTATACAGTTATGTTATGACCTTTGTATCTTGATATTACATCTTAACTGTGGATGCTAGCTATTGATCCAGGGACTAGCATTGTAAAACACAGGAGGGATCTACCATATTGGGTAGGGACTTCTACAACAACCATCAGGAAAAAGGATTCTGCATGTTCACCAATTCAGTGGTGCACACTAAATTCTTTGAATCAGCAAAGGATGCAGCTTGGAAGACCATCAAAGAACTTGGTGATAGAGTCAAGTGCAGAATGCTCAACCTCCAAAATGATCTAAAGAAAGAGAAGGAACATACCCAAGAGTTGGAAGATACCAACCAAACCTTAAGAGGAGACATTATAGACTTAGTGATGGAGTCATGTGAGCAAGATAGGTTGATTGCTTCTAGAAACATTGTGTTAGCCAACAGATCCAGTGAGATAGAATTGTAAACGTACTTCGTTAGTTGGACCACCACTTATCACCTTATTTTCCAAAATGTGACTTTAAAATAAGTTGAACCTTGGTTGTTGTAATGGATCCATGTATGCCATGACTTGTGTGTTTTGATTTCCAAGGATATGTATGTGATGTTTTGTCTTTTGTTTTATCTTGAATTGTGTTGTTCTAACTTTTCTGTCTTATAAATAGATGCCTACTGTTACCATCAGCACTGTTGAGGAGTTCCAGGTTACTCGCTTTGGTCCTTGTATTGTTGAGCTTACTACTTTGCTCAATCTCCCTCTTCCCACCATCATGGTGCTTCCCCTCACCAAGTTTGAGAGGAAGGACCTCTGGGGCTTCAAGGTCAACCAGCCCGGATGCCAGACAGAGCCTACCACTGAGGCCATCGTCTTCAAGCTCATGCATGATGACAGGGAGAGAGGCCTTGAGGTAGTCATGCAGGATCCGATAAGAAGTCTGCTAGGGAGACACTCCCGACAGGTTAGAGGTACCCACTTCCACGTCTTCGGTAGACGTGATGAGGATGGAGAGTCCATTGACTTTGAGGACGATTCGAGGGACATAGCAGAGCCGATTCGCCTGTACCTCCAGGACTTAGAGTCTCTCATTAGGCACGTGGACACTGACAGGACCAACGTCATCCTCAGTAATGACGAGCTCCAGGTGCAGCTTCGCGAGAAGGACAAGCTCTTCGCGGAGCAAGACGAGATAGTCAAGGAAATGGAGGCGAAGTTCGAGAGCCAGGACAATAAGTTCAAGAGTCGGGAGAAGCGTGTCTAGGATAGAAACTAGAAGATCCGGGACATGACCGAAGAACTGCAGTCCAAGGACTTCGAGCTCGAGCAGCAGCAGCAGACGGTGATTGAGAGGCTTCGTTCCCACAAGAGGGCTCTCAAGGACAAGATAGAGACCTTGACCACTAGTGTCGAGGAATATGTCACATCCCAAGATTTTCCAAATCTTGTAATGTGAAAAAAAATGAATGAAATAAAACTTTGTTGATTTTCAGGGTGAGAAGAAACTTTTGAATCCAATTGGAAACTTTCAAACCTATTTGGATTAAATAAAATCCTAAAGGGATTTAAAAAGATAAATAATCAATAAACTTAAAAATATTTAAAATTACTATTTTTGGATCTTTTAATAAAAGATTTGGTTTTCAAAAGAAAAGGTAGATTTATAAATAAGGATTATTTTATAGAGCCAAATTAAACCTTGGCCAAGCTTTTGAAATAAAATGTTTTGTTTTGATTAAAAGAATAAAGGTTTATTTAAATAAAACAATAAGGATTTAATATCAAATTTTATTTAAGTAAAGGCTTTTCCATTTTAATTAAACATTAAAACTTGTTAAAATTATTTTTAAACAAGTTTTCCAAGTATTTTATATTTTCAAATAAAACCTACTTATTTTGTTTTGATAATATTTAGATTTCAAATGGAGTTTTAAATAAATCAAATCCTTTCTATTTTATTTAAACAAACTTTTACCCTCTTAATCAAAGCAAACCCTTTTGTTTCAAATTCTTGGCCAAGGTTTAATTTGGTTTTATAAAGTATTCTTTATTTAAATTATTTATTTTCCCTTTGCAAAACCAAAACCTTTATAAAAGATTTCAGAGTAGTAGTAAAATATTTTTTATTTTTCCTTTAATAAATATTTATCTTTTTAATCCCTTTGGGATTTATTTAATCCAAATTGGTTTGAAGGTTTCCAATTGGATTCAAAAGTTTCTTCTGGTCCTGAAAATCAACAAAGTTTTATTTTATTCAATTATTTTTCACATTACAAGATTTGGAAAATCTTGGGATGTGACAGGCTACCACCCTTAAAATAAATCTCGTCCCGAGATTTGGGAAGGCTGGGGTTACAAGCAGGTTCAAAACAACTAGGGTACTACACCCTTAAAAATTTTCAAACAAAAATTACACATTGTCCTTCTTGGGATCCTGGAAAAACTTCTTTAAGCAAACTTTGCATGTGTCCTTGTTTTCCATACTTGACTCATGGGCCAAGGTTGAGTTTCTCCATAGGCTTGTTTAACTTGTTCTTCATCTTTTCTGGACAATTGCTTGCATAGTGGCCTAGTTCCTTGCATTTAAAACAGGTTATAAGTTTGAGGTCTTGAGGTGGCTTCTCTGGACAATATGATGCATAATGTCCTAACTCCTTGCAGTGTTTGCACATCACTTGGCTAATATCCTTCCTCATCTTGGGTTTCACTAGCCTTTGTTTGTCTTCTTGGCTCTTCTCCTTTTCTGAGCATTCACCGGCATAGTGTCCCATCTCTTTGCAATTGTAACACTGCAACTGGCTTATGTCCTTCTTCTTCTTTTTGGGTCTCTCCAAAGCTAGGAGTTCTTCTAGTTCATGTTCTTCATAGGTGGGAGATCTTTCTCTCTTCTTGAGGCATTGATCTTCATGCTCCTTGGATGTATGATCCTTGTCTCCATAAATATTGCTAGCTTGGGTTCCTTCTAGATTAACATCCTTGTCATCCTTGTTGTCATTGGTTCTTTGGGAAAACTTTTCTCCCATGCTGATCATTTGAGTAACCAATCCTTGCAGCAATTGGGATTGAAGTTTCAAAATCCTTTGTATGGCTAGGTCTAGTCCATTGTTGTTAGCTAAAAGCTGAGTTGCCTCTTGGCTCAACTGGTTTTGGGTTTCTATAAGCTCTTTCATGCTGTCCTCTTGGTTGGTGTTGGTGGCATCAACCTTGATGTTGGAGTCTCTTGAAGTAGTCATCTGTTTGGGGTTGAAGGGAGATTTAGAATAGGCAAGATATTTCTAAGGAAATATTTCTAATCACACACATCACATTTCACACAAACAATGTGCATGCAATCACAAACCAAACAATTCACTCAAACAACAAAGTTCAAGCACATACTTTGGCAACAAAATATTTTTGTTACACCACATAAGTTGGTGGTTTTGTCTTAACTAAAATATGGTGGTCCATCTATATGGTTCACTTGTGATCTTTCCATCCTTCTTTGTTTGATCCTTCTTGTATGAGATCATGGTTTCTTTGAGAAAAACTCTTGGTTGCAAAATTTCAAATGATGTAGGTTCCTTCTAACTTTTGCATTCCCTTAGTCTCCAAAACTTGAGCAAGATTTCCTTGTCTCACTTGTCCTTAGTGATAACCAAGTTGGAAGTCCTTGGTGAATATGCTGAAGATGTTGAAGTCATTAGAGTTGAAGAAGTTGAAGAAGTCCTTTGCACATGGTGTAGTCTTTGGCCATTGGGTAGGTTTTTCCATCAAGTTGAAATAGAAGAGATGTAGAGTTGAAACTAAAATGGTTGAGGAAAGAGTTTACAAGATTTTGTTTGTAAATAAGTTTTTGAACAAAACAACTCCTATTTTCTAAGGGTTTTTGTCCAATCCTAGGTTTACAAATCCTACAGGCAACACAGTGCTCTGATACCATCTGTAGAGGTCCCAATCTTTAATAAGATAGAGCCCTCTGTGTTTACAATGCTAGTCCCTGGATCAATAGCTAGCATCCACAGTTAAGATGTAATATCAAGAAACAAAGGTCATAATATAACTTTATAACCAGGAATAACATAATTTTATTACATCAAACATAGCTCATTAGGCTATTACATTACATTGCAGCGGAATAACTATAAGCATGGGGTCCTTCATCTTCAAAATGCCACAGGAAGATGTTGGTTGTAGACTTTGTAATCCTAATCAAACAATCTTCACTAAAATCAATCAAACCTGCAACATACAAGTTACAGCCACAAAGGGTCAATACTTTTGAATTGTATTGGCAAGTGATACTATAATAGTATAGTGGAGTCTATCATCTATATGCATTTGGCTAAGTGGAGTTGAGGCTTGCATTGCTCAAAATAGATTTTTCCTTAACATTTGAAAATACTAAGTTTTGCTTGGCAAAAATCATTTTTCTCAATCAAAGATTTGAAGATCCTTTCAAGGCATCTCTCCATCAAAGATTGAAGATTTCAAACAACCCTTGTTCAAACCACAAGATTTTAACTTAGAAATTTGAATGATGAGATTCTTGATTGCTTCCATGTCTTGATGCTCAAATTGTCCTTTACCAGGGACATGGCTAAGTACTTAGATTTTACACTCTGCAGAGGTGGTGCACTTTCCCCACAAGACTTGGTTTCCCAAGACAGGATCTTTCAGAAGCCTTCCCTTAGACCAAAATGGACGCGTTCCAACCTATCAAACACTACCACCCTCTGTCCATATGGCTAAGTTCTTGCAACCTATATGATCATGGCAGAGCCCATATTGCCAAGTGGTTGCACTTGAAGCTTCTCAACATTTGACATCTCAAATCTCTTTGTTCCTGGGTGGCCTACCACAAGTGAGATACACAAGCCAAGTCCATGGCCTTGTGAACCACTCAACCAAAAACCACCAAGCAATCCCATTCCACCCAGGTGATTCATTAACTTAGTTGTTTTATTACACAAAACATAAGTCCTCAGACTTAGAGATTTTTCCATAGTGTTAATATATTTTCCACCCATGTTTTCTATTAGCTAGGCTAAGCTTGATAGTAGTAGGAATCTTAACTTAGGAAAATCCTACTAAGGATTCATCTACTAGGTTTTCTTATAGCAAGGTCTATACTTAGCAAAATCCATGCAAGTTTTACTTAGCAAAATCACTAATGCATAGTGAAAGTAATAGGATAGAAAGTATGAAGCATCACTTGCCTTTTTGGTAGGGAATGGTTCACTCCTTGTCCTTGCAACAATCACACTCTCCAAGTCACTACAAATCAATCAAGCAAGGCACAAACTTAATCTACCAATCAAGCAAAAACAACACATAAAATCACAAAGTCAAGTAATGCATGCAAGCATGCAAAAGATGGTTCTAATTGCAAAGGTGGTCTCCACTAGGCTTCTAAACTTTGTAAAGTCAAAAGTGGTCATTTTCCAAAGTGGCAAAGTCATTTGCAAAAGGGTTTTGGTCCATAAATCATTTTTAAATCTAATCATTATTTTATGTGGTGAAAATTATTTTTATCAAAGCAAAACTTTATGTTTTTCACCAAATGAGTTGCTATTGCAAAACTTGGTGTTTTGGGTCAGTAGGTTTGGTCTAAACCATTTTCCCAAAGTTTTTACTCAAAATCATTTTCATAATCAAAAATCATTATTTTGTTTTGGCTAGAAATGACTAAATCAAGTTTTCCATCCTAAACTTTACCAAATCCATTTTCCAAACTATGGGTTGGTTCCTAGGGTCAGTGAGTTTACAACAAACCAATTTGCAAAGGTTTTAACCTTAAAAACATTTTTAAACAATTTTTCTAATCTAAATAAGCATACAAATGAATCTGCAAAAACAAGCAAACAAACAGATACTATTTGCTAAACCAAGGGCATGGTTGGCTAGGGCTTGTTCTCCTGAATCCATTGATATAAAATTTGTAATTTTTGGACGTGTGGTTTGAAAGTTACAAGGGTTTCAAAATGGTATTTAAATCTGGTTTCAAAATCTGTTTTAATCAGACACTGGCCACGCGTCGAGCCGTGATTGGCCGGTACCGCTTCGTGCGGATCGCACAGTTGCAACTGTTGGATTTCAACAGATCGCGTGGCCCAGAACGCTTGATACCCCTTCGACTATGTTCTTTCACAGTCACACGATCCTCATCTAACGGTCTCAATCGCTTGGCCAAAAGCTGGCGGCGCTGCGCGGCGGCGCGGCTCTGCTCGTAGTGGTTCTGGCGAAGCAGGAAGGAAGGGAGGGAGAGGATATGCTCACAGGGTTTGGAAGGGTGCAGAGAAGCTCAACGCGGTTGTTGTTGCTGGAGGGGCGCACGGGGACGGGCAGGATTCCTTGCCGGAGTTGGTTCTGGCGGCGGACGCACGCGGTCGAGGTCGAGGACGACGCTAGGGATCACCCGGAGACAAACGAAACACACAGTCAGGAGCGCAAGGACACGTCGAAGGTGTGTGCATGAACGAGAGGGGTCGGGGTGGTCTGGTTTACCAGAGAGGTTCTGCCGGAGTAGAGCCAGACGGTGGCGGTGCTGGGGTTGTTGTTGCCGAGGCTCAGGGGCTGTAGAAGGGTCCGTTGGGGGTTGCTGATCACAGCTGCGTGCTCGAGGAGGCAAGAGGTGGCGTGTCCTGGCCGGAATCCTCACCGGAGCATCGTCGGAGCCGTGGCAGTACAAGGCAAAATTCTGTGCACTGGGGGCGTGCTTGGGGGAGGAAACAGAGGGGAAGTAGAGAGGAGGGGAGGACGTTTAAGGGAGCGTGGTCTCTGGGAGGAATCAAAGCCTCCTTCAACGCGCAATCACCACCGGAGTAACTCACTGCAAACGGCCGGGCGACGGGGTCTCGTTGAAGACGATGAACAGAGAAGGGTGGGTCCCGGCTGTCTGCAAGAGAGGAAGTGAGGGGGGGTCCACTTGTCAGATCGTGGGTGGGTGCGGTTCTGAGTGGAAAAGAAAACGGTTCGGGGGAAAAGAGGAGCTGGGATGTTGGGCTGGGCCTTGTTGGGCTGCTGTTGTTTCTCTTTTTTTGTACAGAAACTTTTTCCTTTTCTATTTCTATTTACTGATTTGAAATTCAATTTACAATTCAAACAACAAGACAAACATTCAAATAATTCAAACAATCACCACACTTGTAATAAGTTTTTGGTTCTGTTTATCAACATAAACCAAAGTCCAAAATAAAATAATATTTTTATTCTTTTTAGGATCTTATTTAATAATTAAATAAAATAGACCAAAGTTATTTAATCAAATAGGGTAAGATTTATTTAATAAAATCTTCATTTGAAATCCAAACACTTTCAAAACCCAATCAGTAGGTTTTATTTGGAAATAGTGAATACTTGGAATCTTGTTTAAAACAAAATAACCTTTTATTTAGGGGCCATTAATAATTAAATACAACAGACCTTCATTATTAAATCAACCAGGATTTATTTTATTTAAAATATTTATTTTTAAATCTAAGATAAAACCAAAACACTTCAGTAAGTTTTATTTGAGAATATAAAATATTTGGAAAATTTATTTAAAATAAATAAATAAGTTTTAGTGTTTTATTTAAAATGGAAAAAACCTTTACTTTAATAAAATTGGATATCAAATCCTTTCTATTTTATTTAAACAAACTTTTACCCTCTTAATCAAAGCCAACCCTTTTGTTTCAAATTCTTGGCCAAGGTTTAATTTGGTTTTATAAAGTATTCTTTATTTAAATTATTTCTTTTCCCTTTGCAAAACCAAAATCTTTATAAAAGATTTCAGAGTAGTAGTAAAATATTTTTTTATTTTTCCTTTAATAAATATTTATCTTTTAATCCCTTTGGGATTTATTTAATCCAAATTGGTTTGAAGGTTTCCAATTGGATTCAAAAGTTTCTTCTGGTCCTGAAAATCAACAAAGTTTTATTTTATTCAATTATTTTTCACATTACAAGATTTGGAAAATCTTGGGATGTGACATTCTAACGTTTCCTATCATATTAAATAGATGCCTAATGTTACCATCAGCACTGTTGAAGAGTTCTAGGGAACTCGTTTTGGCCCTCGTATTATTGAGCTCACTAGTTTGCTCAATCTCCCTCTTCCTACCATCATGGTGCTTCCCCTCACCAAGTTTGAGAGGAAAGACCTTTGGGGCTTCAAGGTCAATCAGCCCGGACGCCAGACTGAGCCTACCACGGAGGCTATCATCTTCAAGCTCATGCACGATGACAAGGAGAGAGGCCTAGAGGTAGTCATGTAGGACATGATTGGACGTCTTTTAGGGAGACACTCTCGACGGGTTAGAGGTACTCACTTCCACACCTTCGGTAGACGTGATGAGGATGGTGAGGCCATTGACTTCGAGGACACTTCGAGGGAGACAGCAGAGCCGATTCTTCTATACCTCCAGGACTTAGAGGTTCTTCTTAGGCACGTGGACACTGATAGGACCAACGTCATGCTCAGCAATGACGAACTCCAGGTGCAGCTTCGTGAGAAGGACAAGCTCTTCGCGGAGCAAGATGAGATAGTCAAGGAGATGGAGGCCAAGTTCGAGAGTCAGGACAGAAAGTTCAAGAGTCAAGAGAAGCGAGTCCAAGACAGGAACAAGAGGATTCGAGACATGACTGCAGAACTGGAGGCCAAGGACTTCGAGCTCGAGCATCAGCAGACTGTGATTGAGAGGCTTCGCTCTCAGAAGAGGGCTCTCAAAGCCAAAGTAGAGACCTTGACCACCAATGTCGAGGAATACAAGACCGCTATGGAGAATGCAGGTCTTACATTTGTTGAGGAGGAGGTTGATGCCGAGGAGTAGTGATGACTACTCATTTATCATTTATTTATCATGTTTTTATTGAGTCGCAATGACCATCCAACATGTGGATGGCTTTCTATTGGTGTGTTTACTTTGCAAACTTGTCGTTTATGTTGTTGAACTATTACTATTATGATGCATGTTTGGTGATTGATTATGTGATGTATTGTGCATGTTAGCATCTATGGGTATCTCATTCTTATCTCTATTGAACAAACCACAGATGCCTCCCTGACGTGCCAATCCCAACCCCAACAACAACAACATCACCCCTGAGATGCAGCAAATGATGACAGCTCAGACTCAGCTGATGCAGATGATGACAACGTTCATCCAGAATCACAATAACAACAACAACAACAAAAACAACAACAACAACAACAACAACAACAACAACAACAACAACAACAACAACAACAACAACAACAACAACAACAACAACAACAACAACAACAACAACAACAACAACAACAACAACAACAACAACAACAACAACAACAACAACAACAACAACAACAACAACAACAACAACAACAACAACAACAACAACAACAACAACAACAACAACAACAATCAGAACAACCCACCAGGTTTTGACATGCTTACCAGGTTCTTGAGATTGAGGCCAGCAAAGTTCTCAGGAACAACTGATCCTATGGTGGCCAATGATTGGCTATGCTCAGTGAACAAGGACTTGGTAACAGTTGGCTGTACTGATGAAGAGAAAGTCAGATTTGCAGCACATTTGTTGGAAGGACCAGCAGCTACTTGCTGGGATAACTTCCAAATCACCACTCCCATTGAGGATGTGACATGGGCTATCTTTGAAGATGGGTTCCGTACTGCCCACATCTCATCCGGAGTGATGAGTTTGAAGAAGAAAGAGTTCCATAACCTGAAGCAGCGCCACCGCAGCGTGGCTGAATATATTGAAGAGTTCAACAATCTGGCGCGTTATGCACCGGATGAAGTTGACACTGATGCTACGAGGAAGGAAAAGTTCCTTGAAGGGTTGAATGATGAACTGAACCTGCAGTTATCTGTGGCCTATGTTCCCACATACCAGTCTCTTTGTGACAAGGCTGCTATTTTGGAGAACAATATGAAGCAAGTTGAAAGTAGGAAGAGAAAGCACTATGACAAGCACAACTCGGGATCGTCTCACAAGCGTTCCCATTATGATGATAGTGGGAGTTCAGGATCCCACAAGGATGGGAAATTCAACAAGAACCACAACCACAACCGTCATCATGACAACAAGCATCACCATAGTCATGACAATGACAAGTACAAGAATCACAAGGGTGGATACAAGAGCCACTACAGTGGTAGTGGAAGTGGCAGTGGAAGCCAGCTTGTCAAGAAGGATCTTAATCAGGTTGAGTGTTTCAAGTGCACGAAGATGGGGCATTATGCAAATGAAAAGATCAAAACAGGGATAACCCAGATCACTCGGACTAGCTGAACTCTCAAGAACAAACACAACCTAGGTGGTTTGACTAACGTTTTGGCACATTAGACTAACCTAACTCCTTAAACATTCAGTCCTATCGAGATACAAGCTGTTACCAACCTGATACAACGTGCCAAGAAAAGAAAGTTGAAGGACCCAACAATCCCAACCCTTTTCAGAAGGGACAAGTGAACCACATCAATGTGGAGGAAATCTATGAAGAGCCAGCTGCTGTTGCTGGTAAGTTCAAACTCAATTCTATTCCAGCACTTTTTCTTTTTGATACTGGAGCATCGCATTCATTCATATCAAAAGCATTTGTTGATAGAAATGGGTTTCCAACTGAAAACATTGGGTGTCCAATAAAAGTTAGTTCTCCAGGTGGAGATATGAGAGTAAGTCTTGGATGTCGGGATCTAGTGATAGAGTTTGGAAAGCATAAGTTTCCAGTGAGTCTGATAATCCTAGATTCTCAAGGATTGGATGTAATATTGGGAATGGATTGGATGGCTAAGTATGAAGGAGTACTAGATTGTGCTAATCGTACTGTTGAACTCACAACCCCGGAAAAGAAACAGATTAGATTCAGGTCTAACTTTGAATCAAAAGGAGTAAGCTAAATTCTCTTAAGGGGGTTAGCATAGACAGCGTGCCTATTGTGAGTGAGTATCCAGATGTGTTTCCGGAAGAATTGCTGGGAATGCCACTAGATAGAGATGTGGAGTTTCTTATTGATTTGCTACCAGGATCTGGACCAATAGAAAAAAGACCATACAAGATGTCAGTTGATGAGTTGAAAGAACTCAATAAGCAGCTTGGAGAATAGTTGCAGAAAGGTTTTATCAAACCAAGTTACTCATCTTGGGGAGCACCAGTTTTGTTTGTAGAAAAGAAAGATAGAAGTCAAAGGTTATGCATAGATTACCGTTCACTCAATGAGGTGACTATCAAGAACAAATACCCTTTGCCCAGAATCAATGACTTGTTTGATCAGCTAGAGGGAGCTTGTGTGTTCTCAAATATTGATCTCCGGTCAGGTTATTTCCAGCTTAAGATAAGGGAACAAGACATACCTAAGACAGCTTTCACCACAAGGTATGAGTTGTATGAGTATACCGTGATGCCATTTGGTTTGACCAATGCACCAGCATACTTCATGAATATGATGAACAAGGTGTTCATGGAATTTCTTGATAAGTTTGTTGTCGTTTTCATCGATGACATTTTGATCTACTCCAAGAGTAAGGAAGAGCATGAAGGACATCTACGTTTGATACTTGAGAATCTTAGAGAGCATAAACTGTATGCCAAATTCAGCAAGTGTGAATTTTGGTTGAATGAAGTTGGTTTTCTTGGACACGTTGTGTCAGGAGATGGTGTAGCAGTTGATCCTGCTAAATTTTCAGCTGTAACTGAATGGGAATCTCCCAAGTCAGTGAAAGAAGTTCATAGTTTCCTTGGCTTAGCAGGTTACTACAGAAGGTTCATCGAGAATTTCTCCAAGGTAGCTAAGCCTATGACAGAATTGCTAAAGAAAGACAAGAAATTTTCTTGGTCAGAAGGTTGTGAACTCAGCTTTCAAGAATTGAAGAAGAGACTAGTGACAGCACCAGTCCTATGTCTGCCAGATTTGGAGAAAGATTTCCAAGTGTATTGTGATGCATCTCATCATGGATTAGGTGCAGTTCTAATGCAAGAATGGAAAGTTGTGGCATATGCCTCGAGACAACTCAAAACTCATGAAGTAAACTACCCTACTCATGATTTGGAGTTAGCCTCTGTTGTCCATGCACTCAAAACATGGAGACACTATCTTTTGGGAAAGCGATGTGAAGTGTTCACAGATCACAAGAGTTTGAAGTATATCTTCACCCAGAAGGAAATTAACATGAGACAAAGAAGATGGTTGGAACTCATCAAGGACTATGACTTGAGTTTGCAATACCACCCCGGTAAAGCAAATGTTGTAGCAGATGTTCTAAGCCGTAAGGTTTTTGTGAATGGCCTTACTAAGGGAACTGCCAGATGATCTGTGTGCCCAATTTAGAGATCTCAGATTGGCGATTGTGCCCGAGGGACATCTCATGTCTTTGGATGTTCAACCCACTTTGTTGTACAAGATCAAAGAAGCCCAGAAGGCTGTAAGGAAATTGAAGAGATTAAGGAAAAGATTGGCAAGGGAAAAGCCAAAGGATTCCATGAAGACGAGCATGGTACTTTATGGCATGGAAAACGCATCTGTGTTCCACAAGATCCGGAGCTTCGGAAACTGATTTTACAAGAAGCACACAACTCACCGTATTCCATCCATCCGGGTAACACCAAAATGTACATGGATATGAAGGAAAGATTTTGGTGGAATAATCTCAAGAAGGACATCGCCAAACATATTGCTTTGTGTGATGTATGTAGTAGAGTGAAGGCGGAACACCAGAAACCAGCAGGATTGCTTCAACCACTACCTATTCCTGATTGGAAGTGGGATACGATTGGTATGGATTTCATTACCGGATTACCAAGGACCAGGTCAAGATATGATTCTATTTGGGTAGTAGTGGATCGCCTAACTAAAGTGGCTCATTTTATACCCGTGAAGACAACTTATACAAGTTCTAAGTTAGCCAAGATCTATATGAATAGAATTGTGTGTCTACATGGAGTACCCAAGAGTATTGTGTCTGATAGGGGAACCCAATTCACTTATCATTTTTGGAGGCAATTACATGAGTCATTGGGAACGAGGTTGGAATTCAGCACTGCATTTCATCCTCAAACTGATGGACAGACAGAAAGGACTAATTAGATTCTTGAAGATATGTTGAGAGCATGTGCTCTAGACTATGGAGCCAGTTGGGATGAAAGTCTGCCTTATGCAGAATTTTCTTACAATAACAGCTATCAAGCCAGTATTGAGATGGCACCATTTGAGTTTCTCTATGGGAGAAAGTGTACCACCCCATTGCTATGGAATGGTGTGGGAGAAAGAAGTTTATTCGGACCAGAACTAATCAAAGAAGTTGAAGAAAAAGTCAAGTTGGTTAAAGACAGATTGAAAATAGCACAGTCCCAACAAAAGAGCTATGCAGATCCTAAGCATAGAGAAGTCACCTATGAAGTAGGTGATAGAGCTTATCTTAGAGTGTCACCACTCCGTGGAGTGAAAAGATTTGGTGTCAAAGGTAAATTGGCCCCAAGATATGTTGGGCCATTCAAGATTCTGATTCGTAAAGGAGAAGTTGCTTATGAGATTGAATTGCCAGAGTCTTTGTCAGCAGTTCATAATGTGTTCCATGTGAGTCAGCTTAAGAAATGCCATCCAGAAATGGAAGAGACTTCTTTGAAGGATACTATACCTTTGGAAGAGGCCCAATTGGAAAGTGATCTCACTTATGAAGAGAAACCTATCAAGATTCTTGAGACTGCAGAAAGAGTTACTCGGACTAAGACTATCAAATTCTGCAAAGTTCAATGGAACCATCATTCCGAAGAAGAAGCAACATGGGAAAGAGAAGATGATCTTCGGAAAGACCACCCTCACCTATTTGCTAGCCAATCCGAATATCGAGGGCGAGATTCACCTTAAGGGGGTTAGATTTGTAACATCCCTAAAATCATGTTTTAAAACTCATGCATATCATATATGCATCAATGATCATATAGAGTTTCATTTTCTAAACCATTCCAAAAACAGGAGCAAATGTGCTCATTATTTTATGTGAGTATACCCTAGCCATAGTGCTACTTTCTAATGAGAAGGGCACTTATTGTATTTAGTAATGTTTTGTATTCAAACTTAAATGCTTCCAAAAGCTTGAGCAAAGTTTCAAAACAAAGTATAAATTTAAAACCAAATCTATGCCTATTTTATATCTCATAAAAGGCTTGGTTTTATTTTATTCTTCAAAGGACCAAGAGTGTTTGAGTAAACAGAAGGTTTGACACTTATTTGAATACAAAATTCACTATACAAAATTCCAGAGAAAGTTTGAAATCAAACTGATTTGAAATAGAGTTTGAAAATCATTTTAGAAAATCAAACAGAAAAAGAAAAGGAATAAAGAGGAAAAAAAATAAGCAGCAAGCCAATCTGGCCCAACCCAGCCCAGCTAGCCCATCAGCCTCTCCCGCGAACCGTTTTCTTTCACGCACACCCGCACCCACCGAGTCGCTGACTGTCTGGACCCACTCCCTCTCCTTTCCTCTCGCTGACAGCCATGGCCCACACAACTATCGTCGTCTCCACCCAGCGACTGGTTCATCCCCAAATCACGCTGAGCGTTTCCTATTTAATTCGCGTTGTCAATTCCCGTTCAATGCCGGAGTGATTCACGCCCCCATCTCGCCTACTTAAACCCCCTCTTCCCCCTCTCCATTTTCCCCCAAACCCCGAGCACAGAGCGCCCCCAGGCTACCAGAATTTCTCGCCGCAACCCCGCTGCTCCGACGAGTTCATCGTCGAATTCCGATGAGCACCGCACGCCCCTCTGTCTATGGTTCATGCTGGCTTGCTCTACATCTCCGTGCGCATATACTGACACTTCCCATTTGCTCGTGCATGGTCTGTAGCCTCGGAAACATCAACGACTGAGCTTCGTCGCTTCTGCTCGAACTCCGGCGACCTTTTCCCCGTAAGTCCCAGCCTCCCCTCGCCCTCTGTTTGATACGCGTAAGATCCCCAGCGTCCTGCGCATCTAACGGTACCCTCCTCTTGTCTTAGCGCGGCCCAGAACGTCGCCAACGTCGAAGAACAGAAGCCACAGCCGCCAGGGACTACTCCGACAAGCAATCTGCGACGACTCCGAGCACCCCTTCGTCAACCAAGGACACGTTGAGCTTCTCCTCGTCACTGCGGTTCTGGTGAGCATCCTCCCACCTCCCCGGGCAACCTAGATCGCCGGCTCCGCCACTGTCAGAGCGCGCCGCCGCCTGTAACCGCCGCCAGCGCCGCCAGTTGATGGTCAAGTGCTGAGCGCCGTTAGATTTAGATCTAGTGGTCACGATAGATCTTAGGCGAAGCGGTATGTTTCAATCAGAGCCACGCGATTCAGTTAGATCCAACGGCTCAAAAGCATGATCCGGCGCGAAGCGGTACCAACCAGTTAGAAGCCGCCGCGTGGCACAGATTTTGTTTTAAATTTTTGATTTGAATCTATTAGATGTTTGATTTTGTTTTAATCATAACTTTTGATTCCCACGCCCAAATTTGATGAATTTTATATCAATTGAATCAGGAGAGAAAGCCCTTTCCATATATGTAATGTGTTTAAAGTTTTGTTTCTGTTAAAATGATTATTTTTTCAGAAACATGTGTAGGCCTATTTTGTGTATATAAATTATTTGAGAAATGTTTTAATGTTCAAATAAGGTTTGTTTGGAAAGATTTTAACTTGTTTATGAATCAGTACTATGCACTTGTCATGTTTGGTATAGAAAACCATCACATATCATATTGCATGCATTCATATATTTTTTTCTTGTATATATTTTGTTTGTGATTTGGTGTTATCATTTTATGTGTAGATTTTGGTGCAAATAGTGATTGTGATTGTGAAGATTGTAACTACTCTCCAAACTACCAAGGAAAGTGGTGCTTCATGATTTTATTCCTATGTTTTTCAAATATGCATTAGAAATATTTTGCTAGACTTGCATGGATAAATTTTGGTCTTTATATGCTATGCTTGGGAAATCCTAGTAGTTGTAGAATTGCTAGAAATCTCTAAGTTAAGATGCTTATCTATGCCATGCTTAGCCTATCTAGTAGAAACCAAGGGTGGTTATATGTTCATGCTATGAATAAATATTTCTAAGTCTTTGGACTATGTTTTTGCTTAATAAAACAACTAAGTGAATGAATCACCTGGGTGGAATGGTTGTGAATGGGTTATGTTGAGTGGTTACACAAGGCCCATTTCTATGGTTTACCTTGTGTATCTCAATTGTGGAAAGCCACCCAGGAACAAAGGGATTTGAGAGGACAAATGTTAAGAAGCTTCTAGTGCAGCCACTTGGCAATATGGGCTCTGCCTGGATCATATAGGTTGCAATAACTTAGCCATTTGGATAGTTGGTGGTAGTGGGATGATAGGTTGGAGCGCGTCCATTTGGTCTAAGGGAAGGCTTCTGAAAGGTCCTGTCTTGGTGAAAATCAACTCTTGTGGGGAAAGTGCACAACCTCTGCAGATGGAAGAATCTAAGTATTTAGCCATGTCCCTGGTATTGGACAATTTGAGCATCAAGACATGGAAGCTATCAAGAATCTCCTCATCCCAATTTCTAAGTAAAACTTGTGGTTGAAGAAGGGTGAAGGACCCCAATGTCTATTGGTGGTTCCTTGGGAAAAGGTTTGACAAAGAAAAACTTAGTGTTTTCAACTGATAGGCAAAACCTATTTTGAGAAAAGCAAGCCTAAGCTACACTTAGCCAAAATGCATATAGAATATAGTCCACCAATATTCTACTAAGGTATCACTTTCCAATACTATTCCAATGTATTGACCCACTGTGGCTGTAACTTGTGATGTTGCAAGTTATACTGATGATGATTAGGAGTCATGAGTCTACACTCAACATGATTGCCTGTGGCACATGAAGATGAAGACTTATTTATCTATTTACTCATTTAAACTCTTGTACTAGGCATGTGGCCATGGAGTTGTAAAAGACTATGTTTGTCTCTGGAATGACTGTAATAATGACCTTTGTTTCTGTGTACTTCATCTTAAACTGTGGATGCTAGCATTGATCCAGGGACTAGCATTGCAATCACAGGGATCCTTTTCCTTTATAAAGGAGGGATCTTACAATCTATCTCCACACATATCAAGACATAATAAATAGGTTATCCTAATTATAATTAATTACTATATGCTAGTGTTGTATCCTACATCCCCTAGAACGCTTTATCCTTATTGAGTTTTACCACCATTCCAATTGCTTTCGTTACTTGTTTTCTTTTACTTGTTTTAATTACTTTTCTGCATTCAATCAAGAACCTTTCAAACACCTTTTACTTGAAATCAAAGGAAGCTTACAAGTATCCTTTGGTAGACAGTGGAGAGGGGCATCAAGACCTTAACCAAATAGATCTCTATGGGTTCGATGCTCTTATTTCAAAACTAGCTACAATCAATTTGTGCACTTGCAGTCATCAAGCTATTTTTTGGCACTATTGTCGAGGAGCTAAGTGGTTTTGGTCTTTGTTCTTAGTTGCTTATTCTACTAAAGTTTTTTACTACTTTCAGGTAAACATCATGAATGCACTCAGACTAATGAATTAACTCGACGCAGCTAAACACCTCAGGAAGTTCAATAGAGGACTTGTTAAATAATTCCTGAGTGGGAGCGAACCATAATACGAGGTTAACCCTCATTTTATTGCTATTATTAAAGATAAAACTTTTCCAGGAGATGATCCATATGAGGATCCTTACAGTACTCATTTAATGTATTTTACCGAGTTATGTTGGACACTTAAATTAATAGGCTATTCTAATGATGAATTGAAACTTAAATTGTTTATCCAATATCTAACCAACACTGCTTTAGCTTGGTATAGAATTTGCCCTGTAGAGAAAATTGATACGTGGGAAAAACTTAAAGGAGAATTCAGATTTCGATTCTTTCCCAAGGTAAATATGGCTGTGTCACATCCCAAGATTTTCCAAATCTTGTAATGTGAAAAATAAATGAATAAAATAAAACTTTGTTGATTTTCAGGGTGAGAAGAAACTTTTGATTCCAATTGGAAACCTTCAAACCTATTTTGAACAATAAATCCTAAAGGGATTTAAAAAGATAAAACAATTAATAAAGAAAATATTTAATATTTAAAATTACTATTTTGGATATTTTAATAAAAAGATTTGGATTTCAAAAGAAAAGATAGATTTATAAATAAGGATTATTTTATAAAGCCAAATTAAAACTTGGCCAAGCTTTTGAAATAAAATATTTCTATTTGATAAAAGTAGTAAAGGTTTATTTAAATAAAATAATAAGGATTTAATATCCAAAGTTTATTAAAAATAAAAAGGTTTTACTATTTTAATTAAACATCAAAACTTATTATTTTATTTTAAAACAAGCTTTCCAAATATTTTATATTCTCAAATAAAACCTACTGAAGTGTTTTTGGTTTTATTTTAGATTTCAAAATAAAGTTTTAATAAAACAAATCCTATTGGATTTAATAACTAAGGTCCATTTTATTTAATTATTAATGGACCCTAAAATAAAATGTTATTTTATTTTAAACAAGTTTTCCAAGTATCTTCTATTTTCAAATAAAACCTACTGATTTGGTTTTGAAAATATTTAGATTTCAAATGGAGTTTTTAAATAAATTAAAACCCATTTGATTTATTAACTAGTGTCCATTTTATTTAATTATAAATGGACTCTAAAATAAAAATATTATTTTATTTTGGGAATTGGTTTATGTTATTAAACAGAACCAAATTCAATTACAAGTGTGGTGAATGTTTGAATTGATTTGAATGTTTGATTGGTTGTTTAAATTTCAAAACAGAAAATAGAATCAGAAAAAGGAAAATCAATCAGGAAAGAAAAAAATAGAAGTGGACAGCAGCCCAGTCGGCCAGCCCAATAAGCCCAGTACCAGCCCAGTCTCTCCCCCTCTGCGAAACGTTTTTTCACCTAAAGTCTCACCCGCAGAGCAACTGACCGGTGGCCCGTCCTTCCCTCTCCTCTCTCTCGCTGATCAGCCGACCCCACACCCCCCTATTCATCGTCTTTACCCGCGCGCAAACATCGTCGGCCGTTTCTGCCGATTAAAGCTCGCGTCAATACTCGTTACTGACGCGTTGATTCAGTCCAGCGACCACGCCGTATTATACGCCATGCTCCTCTTGCCCTTTCCCCCAAACCAGAACCACCAGAGAGCCACCAGGCTGCTCGAATCGTCCCCAAACCGCCACTGACTCCGACGAGGTCCGGTGCAAATTCCGGCGACCCCGCGCCGCCCCTTGCCTCATCAACCACGCACACATACTCCCCACCTCCTGGCGCATCTCCCCGTTCCACTCATTCATCCGCGAGTGCCCTGTAACCTCGGCTTCGTCGACACCGAGCGTGCGCCGCCGTCTACCATTTCTCCGTCGAGCATTCCAGGTGAACTCCGACCGCCCTAAGCCCTCTCGATGATGCACACAACTTCCCCAGATCATTCCGCGTCTAACCATTCCCCTATCTTGCCTTAGGGTGCCTTGTAACCCCATCCCCGACGACCTCCAGAGCGTGCCCGACGCCGAGCGAACTCCGGTGAGAAATCCAGGGCAACCACGAGCGCCCCTCGACCCAAGAGGACCACGTTGAGCTTCCCCAGGCTTCTGCGAACACGGTGAGCCAACTCCCTCCATCTCTCGCTTCCTGCTTCACCAGCACCGCCACCCTCTGACCATGCCGCCGCCAGCCACCGTCGCTACGCCGCCAGCTTTTGGTCAAACACGCGTGAGCCGTTAGATCCCCATCCTCTGGCGCAGACAGAACGATTTAAGCGAACAGGTATGGGAGCACCTGAGCCGTGCGATTCGCATTAGATCCAACGATCCTCAGTGAGTGATCCTGACGAAACGGTATAAACGAATCAGAAACAGCCACGTGGCCAGTCTTCGATTTGAAAACAGATTTGAATCAGATTTGTTTGCAAAATTGAAACCCTTGTAACTCTAGTTCCACACGTCCAAATTTTGCAAACTTTATATCATTGGAATCAGCAAGACAAGCCCTATCCAACCATGCCTTTTGTTTAGTAAAAAGCTTCTGTAAAAATGGTTGTTTTTGCAGAAACATTTGTATTCTTATTTAGGTTATAAAAATTGTTCTAAAATGTTTTTGGGGATAAAATCTTTGGAAATTGGATTGATTTGAACCTACTGACCATAGGAAACACTTTGTGGTTTCAAAAATGTATTTGGTGAAACAAAAGAATGATTCTTTGATTTAAAACCATTTCTAGTCAAATAAAAATATAGTTTATTTATTAAAAATGGTTTTGGAAGAAAACTTTTGGGAAATGTTTTGTTTTATACTCTCTGACCCCAAACACCAAGTTTTATTGTTTGAAAACATATTTTGTGAACCCTAGAGATTAATGCCTTAGTAAAAACATTTTTACACCACATAAAATGATACCTTGTTTTGAAAATGGCTTATAAAGTGAAACCTTTTGCAAATGGCTTTGCCACTTTACAAAATGACCAATAGGTGTTTTCAAAATGTTTATGAACCATTAGGAACCACTTTTCCAAATAAAACAATCCTTGGCATGCTTGCATGCAATATCTTGGTTCTATGATTTTATGTGATGTTTTGCTTGTTTGGTAGATTGAACTTGTGCCTTGCTTGATTGAATTGTAGTGACTTGAAGAGTGTGATTGTTGCAAGGACAAGGAGTGAACTTATACCCTCTACCAAAAAGGCAAGTGATGCTTCATACTTTTGTCCCATTACCTTCACTATGCATTAGTGATTTTCTCTAAGTAAAACTTGCATGGAATTTTGCTAAGTATAACCTTGCTATGGAAAATCCTAGTAGATGAAACCTTAGTAGAAATTTTCCTAAGTCAAGATACCTACTACTATCATGGTTAGCTTAGAAAATAGAAAACAAGGGTGGAAATATATTCACACTATGGAAAATTTCTAAGTCTGAGGACTTGTGTTTTTGTTTAATAAAACAACTAAGTTAATGAATCACCTGGGTGGAATGGTAATTGCTTGGTGGATTTTGGTTGAGTGGTTCACAAGGCCCATATTTATGGTTGACCTTGTGTATCTCACTTGTGGATGGCCACCCAGGAACAAATAGATTTGAGATGTCAAATGTTGAGAAGCTTCAAGTGCAACCACTTGGCATTATGGGCTCTGCCTGGATCATATAGGTTGCAAGAACTTAGCCATATGGACAGTTGGTGGTAGAGTTTGATAGGTTGGAGCGCGTCCATTTTGGTCTAAGGGAAGGCTTCTAAAAGATCTTGTCTTGGGAAACCAAGTCTTGTGGGGAAAGTGCACCACCTATGCAGAGTGTAAAATCTAAGTACTTAGCCATGTCCCTGGTAAAGGACAATTTGAGCATCAAGACATGGAAGCAATCAAGAATCTCATCATTCAAATTTCTAAGTTAAAAACTTGTGGTTGAACAAGGGTTAAAGGATCTTCAGTCTTTGATTGAGAAAAATGTTTTTGTCAAGCAAAAACTTAGTGTTTTCAAATGTTAAGGAAAAATCTATTTTGAGCAATGCAAGCCTCAACTCCACTTAGCCAAATGCATATAGATGATAGACTCCACCATACTACCATAGTATCACTTGTCAATACAATTCAAATGTATTGACCCTTGTGGCTGTAACTTGTTATGTTGCAGGTTTGATCGATTAGTGAAGTGTGTTGATTAGGATTACAAAGTCTACAACCAACATGTCTGCCTGTGGCACTTTGAAGATGAAGGACCCCATGTTATAGTTATTCCTCTGCAATGTAATGTAATAGCCAAATGAGCTATGTAAGATGTAATAAAATTATGTTATTCCTGGTTATAAAGTTATATTATGACCTTTGTTTCTTAATATTACATCTTAACTGTGGATGCTAGCTATTGATCCAGGGACTAGCATTGTAAACACAGGGGACTCTACCTTATTAAAGGTTGGGACCCTTACAGATGGTATCAGAGCATTGTGTTGCCTGTAGGATTTGTAAACCCTAGGATTGGACAAAACCTCTTAGAAAAATAGGAGTTGTATTTGTTCCAAAACTTATTTACAAACAATCTTGTAAACTTTTTCCTCAACCATTTTGGTTTCAACTCTAAATCTCTTCTACTTCAACTTGATGGAAAAACCTACCCCATGGCCCAAGACTTCACCATGTGCAAAGGACTTCATCAACTCTAGTGATTTCAACTTCTTCAACTCTAAGGACTTCAACTTCTTCAACTCTAATGACTTCAACTTCTCCAACTCTAATGACTTCAACATCTTCAGCATATTCAGCAAAGACTTCAACCATGGTTGTCACTAAGGACAAGTGAGACAAGGAAATCTTGCTCAAGATTTGGAGACTTAGGAAACACAACATAGAAGGAGTCATCATCACCTTTGAAGTTTTGTGACCAAGAATTTTTCCCAAGGAAACCATGATCTCATGTAAGAAGAATCCACCAAGAATGATGGAAAGATCACAAGTGAACCATATAGATGGACCACCATATTTAGTTTAAGTTAAAGCCACCAACTTATGTGGTGTAACAAAAATATTTTGTTGTCTAAGTATGTGCTTGAACTTTGTTGTTTGAGTGAAAAGTTGTTTGTGATTGATTGTACCTTGCTTGTGTGAATTGTAATGTGTGTAATTAGAACTATTTCCTTAGAAATATTTTGCCTATTCTAATCCCAATCCAACCCAAACAGATGACTTCCCCAAGAAACTCCAACATCAAGGATGGTGACAACAACAACAACCAAGAGGACAACATGAGAGAACTCATAGCAACCCAAAACCAGTTGACCCAAGAGACAACTCAGCTTTTAGCCAACAACAATGGACTAGACCCAGCCATACAAAGGATTTTAAAACTTCAATCCCAATTGTTGCAAGGATTGGTTACTCAAATGATCAACATGGGAGAAAACTTTTCCCAAAGAGCTAATGACAACAAGGATGACAAAGATGCTATTCTAGAAGGAACCCAAGCTAGCAATATTTGTGGAGACAAGGATCATACATCCAAGGAGCATGAAGATCAATGCCCCAAGAAGAGAGAAAGAATTCCCACCTATGAAGAGCATGAACTAAAAGAACTCCTAGCTTTGGAGAGACCCAAAAACAAGAAGAAAGACATAAGCCAGTTGCAATGTTACAATTGCAAAGAGAAGGGACACTATGCCAGTGACTGCCCAGAAAAGAAGAAGAACCAAGGAAACAAACAAGAGGAAATGATACCAAAGGAAAAGAAAGATATTAGCCAAGTGTGGTGCAACAACTGCAAAGATCTAGGACATTATGCAAGCAACTGTCCAGAAAAGATGAAACACAAGATAAACAAGCCTATGAGGGATCTCAGCCTTGTCACATGTTTCAAATGCAAGGAACTAGGCCACTATGCAAACTTCTGTCCAGGAAAGTTACACCAAGATCCCAAGCAAGCCAACATGTAATTTAGTTTGAAAATTTTTAAGGGTGGTAGTACCCTAGATGCTTTTGAGCCAACTTGTAACCCTAGCCTCCCCAAATCTCGGGACGAGATTTATTTTAAGGGTGGTAGCCTGTCACATCCCAAGATTTTCCAAATCTTGTAATGTGAAAAATAAATGAATAAAATAAAACTTTGTTGATTTTCAGGGTGAGAAGAAACTTTTGATTCCAATTGGAAACCTTCAAACCTATTTTGAACAATAAATCCTAAAGGGATTTAAAAAGATAAAACAATTAATAAAGAAAATATTAAATATTTAAAATTACTATTTTGGATCTTTTAATAAAAAGATTTGGATTTCAAAAGAAAAGATAGATTTATAAATAAGGATTATTTTATAAATCCAAATTAAAACTTGGCCAAGCTTTTGAAATAAAATATTTCTATTTGATAAAAATAGTAAAGGTTTATTTAAATAAAATAATAAGGATTTAATATCCAAAGTTTATTAAAAATAAAAAGGTTTTACTATTTTAATTAAACATCAAAACTTATTATTTTATTTTAAAACAAGCTTTCCAAATATTTTATATTCTCAAATAAAACCTACTGAAGTGTTTTTGGTTTTATTTTAGATTTCAAAATAAAGTTTTAATAAAACAAATCCTATTGGATTTAATAACTAAGGTCCATTTTATTTAATTATTAATGGACCCTAAAATAAAATGTTATTTTATTTTAAACAAGTTTTCCATGTATCTTCTATTTTCAAATAAAACCTACTGATTTGGTTTTGAAAATATTTAGATTTCAAATGGAGTTTTTAAATAAATTAAAACCCATTTGATTTATTAACTAGTGTCCATTTTATTTAATTATAAATGGACTCTAAAATAAAAATATTATTTTATTTTGGGAATTGGTTTATGTTGTTAAACAGAACCAAATTCAATTACAAGTGTGGTGAATGTTTCAATTGATTTGAATGTTTGATTGGTTGTTTAAATTTCAAAACAGAAAATAGAATCAGAAAAAGTAAAATCAATCAGGAAAGAAAAAAAATAGAAGTGGACAGCAGCCCAGTCGGCCAGCCCAATAAGCCCAGTACCAGCCCAGTCTCTCCCCCTCTGCGAAACGTTTTTTCACCTAAAGTCTCACCCGCAGAGCAACTGACCGGTGGCCCCTCCTTCCCTCTCCTCTCTCTCCCTGACCAGCCGACCCCACACCCTCCTATTCATCGTCTTCACCCGCGCGCAAACATCGCCGGCCGTTTCTGCCGATTAAAGCTCGCGTCAATACTCGTTACTGACGCGTTGATTCAGTCCAGCGACCACGTCGTATTAAACTCCATGCTCCTCTCTCCCTTTCCCCCAAACCAGAACCACCAGAGAGCCACCAGGCTACTCGAATCGTTCCCAAACCGCCACTGACTCCGACGAGGTCCGGTGCAAATTCCGGCGACCCCGCGCCGCCCCTTGCCTCATCAACCACGCACACATACTCCCCACCTCGTGGCGCATCTCCCCGTGCCACTCATTCATCCGCGAGTGCCCTGTAACCTCGGCTTCGTCGACACCGAGCGTGCGCTGTCGTCTGCCATTTCTCCGTCGAGCATTCCAGGTGAACTCCGACCGCCCTAAGCTCTCTCGATGATGCACACAACTTCCCCAGATCATTCCGCGTCTAACCATTCCCCTATCTTGCCTTAGGATGCCTTGTAACCCCATCCCTGACGACCTCCAGAGCGTGCCCGATGCCGAGCGAACTCCGGTGAGCAATCCAGGGCAACCACGAGCGCCCCTCGACCCAAGAAGACCACGTTGAGCTTCCCCAGGCTTCTGCGAACACGATGAGCCAACTCCCTCCCTCTCTCGCTTCCTGCTTCACCAGCACCGCCACCCTCTAACCACACCGCCGCCAGCCATCGTCGCTGCGCCGCCAGCTTTTGGTCAAACACGCGTGAGCCGTTAGATCCCCATCCTGTGGCGCAGACAGAACGACTTAAGCGAACAGGTATGGGAGCACCTGAGCCGTGCGATTCGCATTAGATCCAACGATCCTCAGTGAGTGATCCTGACGAAACGGTATAGACGAATCAGAAACAGCCAAGTGGCCAGTCTTCGATTTAAAAATAGATTTGAATCAGATTTGTTTGGAAAATTGAAACCCTTGTAACTTTAGTTCCACACGTCCAAATTTTGCAAACTTTATATCATTGGAATCAACAAGACAAGCCCTAGCCAACCATTCCTTTTGTTTAGTAAAAAGCTTCTGGAAAAATGGTTGTTTTTGCAGAAACATTTGTATGCTTGTTTAGGTTATAAAAATTGTTCTAATATGTTTTTGGGGATAAAATCTTTGGCAATTGGATTGGTTTGAAACTACTGACCATAGGAAACACTTTGTGGTTTCAAAAATGTATTTGGTGAAACAAAAGAATGATTCTTTGATTTAAAACCATTTCTAGTCAAATAAAAATATACTTTATTTATTAAAAATGGTTTTGGAAGAAAACTTTTGGGAAATGTTTTGTTTTAAACTCTCTGGCACCAAACACCAAGTTTTATGGTTTGAAAACATATTTTGTGAACCCTAGAGATTAATGCCTTAGTAAAAACATTTTTACACCACATAAAATGATACCTTGTTTTGAAAATGGCTTATAAAGTGAAACCTTTTGCAAATGGCTTTGCCACTTTACAAAATGACCAATAGGTGTTTTCAAAATGTTTATGAACCATTAGGAACCACTTTTCCAAATAAAACAATCCTTGGCATGCTTGCATGCAATATCTTGGTTCTATGATTTTATGTGATGTTTTGCTTGTTTGGTAGATTGAACTTGTGCCTTGCTTGATTGAATTGTAGTGACTTGAAGAGTGTGATTGTTGCAAGGACAAGGAGTGAACTTATACTCTCTACCAAAAAGGCAAGTGATGCTTCATACTTTTGTCCCATTACCTTCACTATGCATTAGTGATTTTCTCTAAGTAAAACTTGCATGGAAGTTTGCTAAGTATAACCTTGCTATGGAAAAACCTAGTAGATGAAACCTTAGTAGAAATTTTCCTAAGTCAAGATACCTACTACTATCATGCTTAGCTTAGCAAATAGAAAACAAGGGTGGAAATATATTCACACTATGGAAAATTTCTAAGTCTGAGGACTTGTGTTTTTGTTTAATAAAACAACTAAGTAATGAATCACCTGGGTGGAATGGTAATTGCTTGGTGGATTTTGGTTGAGTGGTTCACAAGGCCCATGTTTATGGTTGACCTTGTGTATCTCACTTGTGGATGGCCACCCAGGAACAAAGAGATTTGAGATGTCAAATGTTGAGAAGCTTCAAGTGCAACCACTTGGCATTATGGGCTCTGCCTGGATCATATAGGTGGCAATAACTTAGCCATATGGACAGTTGGTGGTAGAGTTTGATAGGTTGGAGCGCGTCCATTTTGGTCTAAGGGAAGGCTTCTGAAAGATCTTGTCTTGGGAAACCAAGTCTTGTGGGGAAAGTGCACCACCTCTGCAGAGTGTAAAATCTGAGTACTTAGCCATGTCCCTGGTAAAGGACAATTTGAGCATCAAGACATGGAAGCAATCAAGAATCTCATCATTCAAATTTCTAAGTTAAAAACTTGTGGTTGAACAAGGGTTAAAGGATCTTCAGTCTTTGATTGAGAAAAATGTTTTTGTCAAGCAAAAACTTAGTGTTTTCAAATGTTAAGGAAAAATCTATTTTGAGCAATGCAAGCCTCAACTCCACTTAGCCAAATGCATATAGATGATAGACTCCACCATACTACCATAGTATCACTTGTCAATACAATTCAAATGTATTGACCCTTGTGGCTGTAACTTGTTATGTTGCAGGTTTGATTGATTAGTGAAGTGTGTTGATTAGTATTACAAAGTCTACAACCAACATGTCTGCCTGTGGCACTTTGAAGATGAAGGACCCCATGTTATAGTTATTCCGCTGCAATGTAATGTAATAGACAAATGAGCTATGTAAGATGTAATAAAATTATGTTATTCCTGGTTATAAAGTTATATTATGACCTTTGTTTCTTGATATTACATCTTAACTGTGGATGCTAGCTATTGATCCAGGGACTAGCATTGTAAACACAGGGGACTCTACCTTATTAAAGGTTGGGACCCTTACAGGCTGAGGTAAGGGCGATCAAAAACTTTAAAAACCTCCCAGGTAAAGGCTTGGTAAGGGCTTTCAAATGGTATAAGTCCATCCTTAATAAATGTCCCCACCATGATTTACCTGAATGGTATGTTTTACATATTTTCTATGGGGGACTTAATCAAGAAATTAAACATGAGCTAGACACAAATTCCAGAGGCTCTTTTATGGAGCTAACTATAACTAAAGCTTGGGAACTCCTAGAATGTATTCATCGTAATAGAGAAACTTGGGGATTTGATTTAGGCGGCAAAGAAGGCATAGAAATTGAATAAGATTGTCTCAATGCTTATAAGGAATCCAGTAAGGTAAGAGAAACTTCTAATTCAACTTGATGATGATATTATTTTGCAAATCCTTCAGTCATTTACAGTACACATTGGAGCTCCTAAGAAAGATTGGCTTCAATATATTCCCCACCTGAGTTGGTTTAAGACGTTGATACAATAATTGCATCCCATATAGAGCCATTAAGGGAGATACACCCGTATGTTGAAAACCTTCCTTTTCCAAGGACCACGAGTGTAACATCCCAAAAATCATGGTTTATAAAGTTTGCATATCATTCATGCATTCATTAGTATTTGAGTTATTTCAAACAAAATTTCAAAATCAGAAACCATTTATATGCCTAGTGTATTTAAGCTAAAGAGGCAATGGTTTTATTTTACTTTCCAAACTATGCCTTGTTTTGATCAAGAGGGTTACCAAAGGTGAACACAAGCTCACAACAATTTTCAAAGACAAAAATTCAAAACTTAAAACCCTTCATATGCCCAATAGATATATTCAAATAAATCATGGATTTATTTTTACTTTCAATGGGCCAAAGTATTTGTGAACAAACAGCAATGTTTCATACACAAATATGTGCTTGGATCACTTTACAATAATCCATAGGATGTTTGAATTCAAAATCATTTGAATAGCATTTGAAAATGGTTTCAGAAAATCAAAATAGAAAAAGAAAAAGAATAAGAGAATAAGAAAAGGCCGGCACCACCTATTCGGCCCAGCAACAGAAGCGGCCCAAACACCAGCCCACCCGGGTTCCCCACTCCTCTCTGTTTCTCACCCACTCCTGCACCCCCCCTCTCACTGACGCTCTGGCCCCACACGCCCCGTCATCATCGTCCCCAAAATCACGCCCGCGACCAGCTCCGCCGTGGCCGTTTCTTCCCGATTGATTCGTGCTTGATTGAGATTTACTGCCGGCGTAATTCCCTCTCTTGCCCCGGATACTTAATCCCCCCTCCTTCCGCTCATTTCCCCTCAAGCCACACCCACAGAGAGCTACTAGGATGCCCACATTCGAGCTCACTCCGCCGCGGTACCGTGCCCCCATTCTCCTCTAGTTCATACGAGTTTGTTCGCCTGGTGATTACCCGTCTTCACACCCTCTCTGTTTTCTTTGTAATGCCCCAGGACGTCGCCTCCGTCGAGCCCAGTGAACGACCTAAGCTCCGCTTGACTCCGGCGAGAAATCCTGGTAATATTCGAGCGCCTCTTGCCTTTTGCTTGTCCATGTCATGTTCGTCGCATCCTTGTGCATCCCCTAATACTCCTGGTATGTGCTAGGGCAATACAGAACATCGCCAACGTCTTCGCCACCATGCGCCCGACGCCTCCAGCAACTCCGATGAGCCCTAGCCACTGCTACAGCACGCCCCCGCCCCAACTGCATCCACGTTGAGCATCCCCATGACCTCGCGACCTCGGTAAGCGCCAACACCCCCTCTCCTAGCCCCAAGCTTCGCAGAACCATCGTCGGAAGAGTCGTCGCCGCCGACAGCGCCATTCGCGTCGCTGTAATTTGGTCAAACATGTCCGGTCCGTTGGATCTGGATCTAAAGGCCACGATTACATGTTTAGATGAAGAGGTACAATTAGATCTGGACCGTGCAGCGTTACTTAGATCCTGCGGTTCGCAAGCGTGATCCGCCGAACCGGTACGCGCCAATCAGAGGCTGCCGTGTGTCTAGGTTTTAAATTTAAAATCTGGATTTTCATCTATTAGCTATTTAAACTTGTAAATTCAATAACTTTTGTTCGGTTTATCCAAAAAATACAAATAATATATCATTGGAATCACAAAAATAAATTCTACACATCTGTAGGCTTGGTTTTGTGATTTTATTTTGTTAAAATAGAATTTTATACAGAGACATTTGTAGGCCTAATTTGTGTATAAAAATTATTTGGAAAATGTTTTAAAATCCAAATTAAGTTTAATTGGTGTATAAATGTTTAGTTTAATGTTCAGTAATGTTTTACTTGTCTTGTTTAGTTTAGAAAAATCATCACATGGCATTTGCATGCATTCATATATTTTTGTTTGAATTGTTTGAAATATAAATTTGGTGCTATCATTTTATGTGTAGATTTTGGTGCTAGTGGTGATTGTGATTGTGAGGATTGTTGCTACTCTCCCAACTAACAAGGCAAGTGGTGCTTCATATTTTTGTCCCAATATTTTGACTAAGCATTAGTGATATTTTGTATCGGACTTGCATGATGTTTTTGCTAAGTATCTATATTCTATGCTTGGGAAATCCTAGTAGGTGTAGACTTGTTAGAATTTTCTCTAAGTTAAGATACTTGCTATATTGCCATGCTTAGCCTAGCTAGTAGCAAACAAGGGTAGATTATATACATGCTATAGAAAATATTGCTAAGTCTTTGACTTGTGTTTTTGCTTAATAAAACAACTAAGTGAATGAAACACCTGGGTCGAATGGTAATTGCATGGATGGATTTTTGTTGAGTGGTTACCAGGGCCCCATTTCCATGGTCTACCCTGTGTATCTCACTTGTGGAATGCCACCCAGGAACAAAGGGATTTGAGATGCCATATGTTAAGAAGCTTCTAGGGCAGCCACATGGCAATATGGGCTCTGCCTGGATCATATAGGTTGCAATAAATTAGCCAAATGGACAGTTGGTGGTAGGGGGTGATAGGTTTGGAGTGCGTCCATTCTGGTCTAAGGGAAGGCTTATGAAAGGTCTTGTCTCGATGCATGTCGAGTCTTGTGGGGAAAGTGCACCACCTCTCGAGAAGGAGGAATCTAAGTACTTAGCCGTGTCCTCGGCAACGGACAAATTGAGCATCAAGACATGGAAGCTATCAAGAATCTCCTCATCCTAATTTCTAAGTTAAAAACTTGTGGTTGAACAAGGGTAAGGTTCACCAATGTCTATTGGTGGTTCCTTGGGAGTATTTGTCAAACAAAAACTTAGTGTTTTCAATTGATAGGTAAAACCTATTTTGAGCAAAGAAAGCCTAAGCTACACTTAGCCAAATTCATGTAGAAGCTAGAAACTATTATTCTACTAAGGTATCACTTGCCAATACTATTCCAATGTATTGACCCAGTGTGGCTGTAACTTGTGATGTTGCAGTTTACTCTGATAAGGATTAGGGTTTTGAGTCTACATTCAACATGTTTTTCTGTGGCACATGAAGATGAAGACTTTTATTTATGTTGTTAAGTTAAACTCTTATACTAGCCTATGGCGATGGAGTTGTAAAAGACTATGTTATCTCTGGAACGACGATGTAATAATGAACTTTGTTTCTGTGTACTTCATCTTAAACTGTGGATGCTAGCATTTGATCCAGGGGCCAGCATTGCAATCATTGGGACCTTTACCTTTATAAAGGTGGGGTCTTACAACTATAAAACATATGATGGCTTAGCAGCTTGAAGATCAATGTGAAGAAGAAAGAATGTTCCTCAAGATGCTAGAATAAGAGGCACAAGAAAGAAAAACTAACAAAGTAAGTATGCAGGAGACCGGGGAACCAACGAAATAAGATATCCTAACCATGTTTGCACATTGCAACGTGATAGAGCTAGATATATAAACTTCATAATTTGTTGAAGGAAAGGTAAAATTTAAGGAAGTTGGTAAACCTATTCTCCTTTGTACTTTTGGTGGATCTTATTATTATGGCCTATGTGATATTGGAACATCTATTAATGTAATCCCCTATAATTTTTATATGAAAATCCAAAATGAACTAACCCCAGCTGAATTAGAGGATACATATATGAAAATAATGCTTGTAGATCAAACACTCAGAGTTCCTATGGGAATTATTAGAGATGTACCAATTTCTATTAGACCATACAAGTAACCTATTGATTTTATACTTGTTTATATGCCTACTGATGTTTATTGTCCAATTATTTTTATAATAACTTTCTTGAACATCGCAGGAGCTAACATTGACTGCAAGAGAGAAACTATATCTCTCAAGTTTGGCAAAGATAAAATGGACTTACATTTTTATAAATTCAACCATAAGCCAGCTATTGAGGAGTTGGACGAATATGAGTATCGGCAAAAAGAGGAAGGTAACATCATTAGTCTTGCCTCAGTAGTCACTGAAACTACCAGTGATGATTTAGCAAGGAGATTAGTCGTTAACAATAATACTCCCCAACATATAGATAATATGGAGATAGATGATTATATTGACTCCACACCTGAGGTGGATCCTGAGATGGATCAAAATTATGAAGAACCTATAAGGAAAGTGGATGAAGCCCGTCAACCTCCTACACTCAAAACCTTAACCAAGGAATTAAAATAAAGGTTTCTTGATGAAACTAATAATTTACATGTTATTGTAAGTTCTAACCTTGCAGAAAAAGAGGAGGAAAACTTGATGATGGTTCTCTGGATGCATCAGAATGCTCTTGGGTATTAGATGAGTGACTTGAAAGGTATTAGTCCCTTGATAGCCACTCATAGGATATTTATGGAAGAAGGAGCTCAGCCTGTTGAAAATTTTCAGAGGCGGCTTAAACCTCACATTAAAGAAGAGGTGAGGAAGGAAGTAATACATTTATTGGATGTAGAAATCATCTTTCATGTCGAGGAGAGCGATTGGGTAAGTCATGTGTTCATTGTGTTCCTAAGAAAGGTGGGTTTACTATCGTTCAAAACAAACATAGCAAGATGGTACCGACTAGAACCGTTATTGGTCACAGGATGTGTATCGATTATAGAAAGCTTAATAAGGAAACTAAAAAGGATCATTACCATTTTGTTGGGGTTCGGTGAAGAAAATCAAAAAATTATGCTAAACGGAAGAAACCCCGAATGCCCAAGATCTATCTACAAGTAATGTAGTAATGGAGAGAGACAATGGTAACGTACCATTGCATACCGAGAGAGCGTTATGCTCGTCCTACCCGCCCGACCTCAAGGTTGTGAAGCTCCTCGCAAGTCACCCTTGTCCTGGTCCTCGCACGATGGCCCGGAAGCTTCAATAGCCCCACCGAGCTACCATAGGCATACGGTGCAAGAGACGAGTCCCGGCCTCTGATGTCTACCGAGGTTGAGGAAGTAGACCTCCTAGCTGGAATCCCGGCAGTGCAACGGCGTGCTACAGAAGAGAATGCCTTGCCTAAACAGTCCAGACTTGGGATCGCACAATAGCAGAGGCAACAAGAGAGAGAGGAGAGTATTCCAACCAAAGGGAATATCTCAGATCATTGTGTTTTTAATCCCACCCATAGGAACCTCCTTATATAGGCTAAGGGAGGGGTGCCCTCCCTCTTAGGTGCCCCATGTGGGACTAAAGATAAAGGAAAACTGCAGGAATTTTCATCCAGTCGGATGGGCCGAATCTCCACGGCCCAAAATAGCAAAAGAAAAAAACACCAACAGGGGAACTCCAGCCGGGTGGGCCTTGAGCGGCCCATCCTGCGCCTTCCTCTTCATGCGCGCGGCAGCGTGGTAGCCGTTTCTCGGGTGGCCCAGTCCAAGATCGTGGCCCAGACCCACGGGGCATCCCACCGTGTAAGCCGCATAGGGCGGTGGGGAGCTGCGACCGGGTGGGACATTGCGCGGCCCACCGCGCGCCCGCTCACCCGCGCTCAGCCCCACCTGCGAGATGGGCCACAATGGCGACACCGGCATGCACGGTGCGACGCCTCGCATCTCGTCGCCCTTGGCAGATCCTATTATCTGCCACTCATTCTTATGGGTGGTCAAAAACAACCTAGTGCTGGTATTTTTCTGCTTTTTCATGCATCATTTCTTCTTAGTCAAATCACTCCGGGGATTTGACCTAATAAGAAAGTCACTTTTATAAATCTTAATTTAAATATTATTTAGAATATATTAATTCATAATTAACATATAATAAATATATATTTAAATTCCCATTTATCTGAAACTCCTTTCAGTCCATTTCCTTATTTCTTTCTCCGAACCACATCGGATCTTCCAAAACACTTCTAGTTTCTCTCTCTCTTCGTATCTCTTTTAGGATTCCCTCTCACAAGAAGATCTCAAGCGTTGTAAGCCCTTAAGCGTGTGTCCCTATGGTTCAGGAATGGCATATATATGATCTTTATCAATGGTTATCAGCAGGACCGGGATGCCCATGATGACCCCTATGTACTCATGATTCTCCATCACTTCGAACCTGAAACATTATGTGTTATGTTCCTTTTTTCTGTGGATACTTACATTTTCCGAGATTTGATCATCAAAATCTCCATGCCGAGTTCGATCTCGTTACTGACAATGCTACTTTAAACTCGTACCGATAAGTGATATCCCGTGATTCAATCACATGTTGCACAACATATTTGATATAACTTATCCGAGTGGTCCCAGGGTATCTTCCATCACACGGATGCACAAATCCTGCTCTTGACGCAGTCTCCTCAACTGTTTCCTCCCGATACCCAACAACACCTTTATGACCACCATTTCACCGAGTGATGTTTAGTGTTATCAAAGTAACCTTGGGAAATAGTGATTTGATATGGTCTCATAGTCTGAGGAACAAGTCACTATGTTTCTGACAATTGCAACTGAGAACTTTGTGATATGATCGTGTTGCAACAATCATCTGCAGAACTGTGTCCACTATCTCATTCTCTAATGAGATAGCTCCATTGTCAATTAGGTGCCGAGGAACCTTCATGGTTAGGAAACCTTTGACCATCCGTTGACCAATGAACTAGTTTAATAGAGGCTACTAGGGACTGGGTTTGTTTATATATCACACATATATCAATGTTTCCTTATTGATATAGTTGTAGCATGACATAAACTATTATAGACTAATGGAATGTGTATAATAAATTATTTATTATTTGCCTCTAGGGCACTTTTCCTTCAGTCTCCCACATGCACTAGAGTCCAAATAATCTAGTTGCATTGCTTCTAATCATAAACCACATCTCATATGCGTTTTTTTATCATGCTGCTCATGGAGGACTTACTTGTCCTAAATCTGTTATATCAGATTCATAAGGTCCTATTTTACAAATCATTAATGTCACTGATTTGACATTAACCCCATTATCACATAATGTATCTTTAGCAATTTTGGTGACTAAAGTGAGACTTCTGTTTTCTAGTATATACAATGACAATCTACCAATCATTCTGGATTTTGCAAGATGTCATGTATAGATATAAACACACTTAGTCGAAATTCGAACTTTCTCTAGTCTAAAATTATACTTTCTAATCTCGAAGTATCCTTTATACTTCTAAATATTTATAGTTTCAATCGAAGTGCAACCCTTGCATCTTTGATTCTAATCATGCTTCATTTGCGCTAAACTTAACTCTGATTTAGTTGTTAGCTCAGGAATCATTCTAGAATATATGTTCTTCACTACTAAGAACAGGGGTCATACAATGTCCAATTTTTACCTAAATGATCCAATCATTTCCGATACCTAGCATATTTTTCACTAATATGTCAACCACATATTCAAGAATGTTGTTTTTGCTTCCATTTAGATATATCAACAATGTATGATGTTTCAGGATGTCACTCATCTCCCACTCAAATATGTCGAACACATATTGCATTGGGAAAACTTCTTAGCTCCCACTCAATTTAGAACCCCTCTCAACAATCTTGGCAAATCCAATATTCTTTGATCTTGTATCAAATCGAGAATTTTCTATTACAAGACTTCAACAATTCCTGATTGATCAAAACCTGCATGTTGTACCAGTTACAACCCTTTAAAGACTTTGCAGTTTTGAACAGTCCTTAGCCAATTTGAAATTGGACTTATCTGCTTATTTAATCCAACAAACATTAATCATTTGTCATAACAACTTTATGACAAATCAACTCTTTATGTCTTCCTTTTAAGTTTCATTTCTGTCCTTTCAACTATGAAGTTTACTAGGAAGGATTAATCAATTCCCATTACTTAATGAGATCAAGTAAGTATCTACTTCATAATCTCAAATGTTACTTAATTTGGGATTGCATGACTCTTAGTCATTTCTTGTATTTAGGTCCATCATTCTTTCTTTGTAGTTTGTAGGTATGCCTTATTCCAATAATAAGTCAAGTGAATCAAGAATGAAATTCTGCAAGGAGCAGAATGTAATCTTGATTCCTACCTTTATAAAGTATCAGCAAAAACATTTATGATCACATCATTATGGTTTCCCTCTATTTGTAAAGGTTTCCCCAAAATATATTCCGTTTTACATCCTTAAAAATTCGGAGGTAATGTCAAACCTTAGCTTACACTTATGTCCTTCCACTAAGACTTATATGAGAAAATAATTTCTCAAATAAGTACCCCACTTCGACAAACAACCTTTGTCTTTCCTGGGTATTAGTTGGAATCTATGTTCATAGTCCTACTAAGAACATCCTATAAATACTTACTATTCACAACGATTTCAAACTTTCAAAATCTCAAGAAATTCGAGCTTGGCATATCTCATATGCTTCTATTTCTACGAACCTTTAGATGTTCCGTATGTTTTCATTGAGTGTTTACTATTTAAATCTATAACTCTAATATCTAACGTTAATCCCTTTGGAACTCATACCATATGTATCTCATACATCATGGTTATGTTGCATTAGACATGTCAAAACTGTTTGATTAGTCCAATCACCATAATTTGTGAAATTGTTTTTCACAAGTCCTTATATCACATATTGCCATTAACTTGAATTCAAAGTCACTTGGATCAAATCTCTAAGACTTTGACATTTCTTGTTAATTCTATATCTCCTTAGATTCTGAAAACTCTGAACGATTCAAAACCATTTTAGATTCATACTCAGATATCTCTTGGAAATTTCTTATTCTTTACAAATGCTTTATTTGTCATATGGATCAAGGACTAGAATAACTTATTTGCAACTTCAATGCAAATCATTTCATAGAAAAAGGAACAACTGATTTTTTTCTCATTAATATGAATAACCGTCTCATAGTAAGCAAGACACACTTGCATGATTCACAAACTCGATTACAAAGCTTTTATTCAAATCTTCTATTCCTAATGATAAATTTCGAGGGAAGGAGTGCTTTCGACCCTTAACCAGATTGCTTGCCATCATCACACCATCAGGGCCTCGTTCCATCCATAGCTCATGAAGAGGGTCCTGATTTCAAATAAACCAGGGGTGAGTATCAAATACTTGCAACTTCATAAGTGTTTCATGGAAACATTTATAACTTGTATATCTTCACATACCTTCTCCGTTGACATTTTTCCCAACTTTGGGTTTGACCTTGATAGTCCTTAGCTTTTCTATGACCTCGCGAAAGGTATACGGAATTCCCGTCGTGATCTGGTCCTTGGCGATGTCCTTGTAATTGGGAGGGAGCGAACGCACCACCCCTTCTATTGCAAGGCTTTCAGTCAACACTTCGCCTATAGCATCATACTTCAGACGTTCATGGAGACTTTCCATGGTGTCTATGTGGCTATCCAAGTTCGAGTTCGCTTCCATTCTTATGGAGATAAACTCATGTACATACTCATACTTCATGCGTCTTTTCTCAGCTAGAAACATACTCTTCAATCCATCAAGCATATCATATGTGTCGATTTCATGGAAGGGTACTCTCAAGCTAGGTTCCATTGCATGAATCATGGTGTACTTGACTATCATAAACTTCTCTCGGTGGTCGCAAATACTCGCATCTTCATTTCTGTAAGAGTCATCGGGGAAATCTTCCAGGGGTTCATGAAGGACATAGAGGAGATCGTTTTCTATGAGGATCCTTCTGAGGTGTTGGTACCAGTTGGTGAAATTCAACCCATCTAGCTTAAGTTTCTCCCCATCCATAACGGACCAAAGGAGTTGCAAACTGAAGGGACGGCCATAGTCTACAAGATATTTGCAAAAGGACTTAGTCTTAAGTTCATAATTGAAGGAGTCAAATTTTTAATCATATTAACAAATGGGCACCCACTTAAATTGTCATCCCTAACAACAATTTAAGTGATCACATGATCCCTTTACACCACATTATCCCCGATCGTCATGGCCTTTGATGCAGCTACCAGGGTAGACATTCTCCAATGTCAATCACATCAACCATGTGACTCATGCTCGATCTTTCGATCTCTGTGTTCCGAGGTCATGTCTACACATGCTAGGCTCGCTAACTCTAACTACTGAGTATTGCTATGTAACCTTTATGTAAGATCCCTCCTTTATAAAGGAAAAGGATCCCTGTGATTGCAATGCTAGTCTCTGGATCAATGCTAGCATCCACAGTTTAAGATGAAGTACACAGAACAAAGGTCATTATTACAGTCATTCCAGAGACAACATAGTCTTTACAACTCCATGGCCATAGGCCTATTACAAGAGTTTAATAAGTAAATAGATAAAATTCTTCATCTTCATGTGCCACGGGCAAACATGTTGAGTGTAGACTCATGACTCCTAATCCTCATCAGAGTAACCTGCAACATCACAAGTTACAGCCACAGTGGGTCAATACATTGGAATAGTATTGGCAAGTGATACCTTAGTATAATTTAGGTGGACTAGATACTATATGAAATTTGGCTAAGTGTAGCTTGGCTTTCTTTGCTCCAAATAGGTTTTGCCTATTAGTTGAAATCACTAAGTCTTTCTTTGTCAAAAAAATTCCCAAGGAACCACCAATAGACATTGAGGTCCTTCACCCTTGTTCACCCACAAGTTTTACTTAGAAATTGGGATGAGGAGATTCTTGATAGCTTCCATGTCTTGATGCTCAAGTTGTCCTTTTCCAGGGACATGGCTAAGTACTTAGATTCTTCCATCTGCAGAGGTTGTGCACTTTCCCCACAAGCCTTGATTTTCACCAAGACAAGACCTTTCAGAAGCCTTCCCTTAGACCAAATGGACGCGCTCCAACCTATCATCCCACTACCACCAACTGTCCAAATGGCTAAGTTATTGCAACCTATATGATCCTGGCAGAGCCCATATTGCCAAGTGGCTACACTAGAAGCTTCTTAACATTTGGCCTCTAAATCTCTTTGTTCCTGGGTGGCTTTCCAAAAGTGAGATACACAAGGTAAACCATAGAAATGTGCCTTGTGTAACCACTCAACATAAACCAATCCTTCCATTCCACCCAGGTGTTTCATTCACTTAGTTGTTTTATTAGGCAAAACACAAGTCCAAAGACTTAGAAATATTTTCATCATAGCATGTATATTTCACCACCCTAGGTTGCTACTAGCTAAGCTAAGCATGGCATAGATAAGCATCTTAACTTAGAAATTTCCTAGCAATTCTACAACTACTAGGATTTCCCAACATGGCATATAAGCAAAATATAACATGCAAGACTAGCAAAATATTTCTAATGCTTAGTAGAAAACATAGGGATAAAAATATCATGAAGCACCACTTGCCTTGGTAGTTTGGAGAGTAGCTATACTCCTCACAATCATAATCACTATTGGCACCAAAATCTACACATAAAATCATAGCAACAATCACATACAAAATATATACAAACAAATATATATGAATGCATGCAATATGATATGTGATGATTTTTAAAACTCAACAAAGCAGGTGTACAGTACTGGTTCATAAACAAGTTCAAAACTTGCCAAACAACATTTATTTAAACCTTAAAACATTTCTTAAACAATTCATATACTCAAAATAGCCCTACACATGTTTCTGTAAATAAAACCATTTTAATAGAATAAAAACATTAAACACATTGCATATTTAGAAAGGGCTTGTTCTCCTGATTCCATTGATATAAAATTCATCAAATTTGAACGTGGGGATCAAAAGTTATACCTAAAACAAATTCAAACCACTAATAGATTAAAATCCTATTTTAAATCTATTCTCTAGCCACGCGTCACGCTCTGATTGGCGCGTACCGGTTCGCGTCGGATCACGCTTCTGAGTCGCTAGATCTAACTTAATCGCGCAGCTCAGATTGAATCGTACCGCTTCATCTAGGTTCTATCGTATCCGCACGATCTAGATCTAACGGCGCTCAGCACTTGACCATCCAGTGGCGGCGCTGGCGGCGGCGACAGGCGGCGACGCCTCTGTCAGAACTGCTACTGGCGTTCTAGGTCGCGCAGGATAGGGGGAAGGGGCTTACCGAACTCGTCGTGCGATGCTGATGCTCAAGGTGGCGATGGCTGGTAAAGGGGCGCGCTGTAGTGGCCGAGGGAGCTCGTCGGAGTTGCTGGCGGCGTCAGATGTTTGCTGTCGAAGACGTTGCCGAGGCTCTGCGTTGACCTAGCACAAGCCAGATGGTTTAGGAGATGCGCAAGGGCCTGGCGATCAAGACAGTACCAAAGGGGAGGCAAGGGGCGGCCTCGTTTTACCTAAATCGCACGTCGGAGTCGAGCGGCGGCTCAGGTGCTCGCGGGTGTGAACGAAGACGTCGCTCTGGGTCATGAGAAAGCAAACAGAGGCCATCAGTAAATGCGCAAGTTCGTGCTGGTCATGATGGTTTGAACTAGAGGCTGGGGGCGGTCAGTAGATTCGTCGCCGGAGTGCGTCTGTCTGCGGCGGCGCAAGGGCGATTGCGGGCAGCCTGGGGGCGTATCTGTCTGGCTTTGTTGGGGGAAATGGCCGCGTGGGAGAGGTGGTCTTATAGCCAGAGCGGGGGCAAGGATCACGCGTGGTATCAATGGCAATTAAGCCCGCAGTGACTGCGGCGAGGTAACGGCAGAGCGAGCGTCGCGGCCGCGCGTGATTGACGACGACGACGTGGTTGCAGGGTCCACTCGTCAGCGAATAAAACAGAGAGGAGGTGGGGTCGTGTGGTCAGTGACCTGGTGGGTTCGTCCGCGAGTGAGAGAGAGAGGGGGAACCCCGGTGGGCTTACTGGGCTGGATTCGTAGTTGGGCTAGATAGGTGGCGCCGGCCCTTTTCTATTTCTTTTCTCCTTTTCTTTTTCTGTTTTGATTTTCTGAAATGATTTTCAACTTCAAATCAAATGAGCTTGAATTCAAAACTTCTCTAGGTTTTTATACTGCAAACCTTGCACTCAAATGTGTGTCAAACACTACTGTTTAAACAAAACACTTTGATCAAATGGAAAATAAAAATAAAACCAAGCCTTTATGTGATATATACAATAGGCATAATATTGGTTTTATTTACTCCTTTTGTTTTGAAAACTTTGCTCAAGCTTTTGAAGGTGCCTAAGTTTGAATTCAAACCTTACTGAACAAAACAAAGTACTCTTCTCATCGGAAGATAGCATTAAGGCTAGAGCAAACTTACATGAAATAATAAGCATATATGCTTCTGTTTTGAAATGATTTGTTTGAAATGAAATCTATATGATCATGGATGCATGGATGATATGCATGAGTTTGAAACATGATTTTAGGGATGTTACAAATCTAACCCCCTTAAGGTGAATCTCGCCCTTTCCCATGTTGCTTCTTCTTCGGAATGATGGTTCCACTGAACTTTGCAAAACTTGATAGTCTTAGTCCGTGTGACTCTTTCTGCAGTCTCAAGAATCTTGATAGGTTTCTCCTCATAAGTGAGGTCACTCTCCAACTGAACCTCTTCCAAAGGTATAGTATCCTTCAAAGAAGTTTCTTCCATTTATGGATGACATTTCTTAAGCTGACTCACATGAAACACATTATCAACAGCTGACAAAGACTCTGGCATTTCAATTTCATAAGCAACTTCTCCTTTACGACTCAAAATCTTGAATGGTCCAACATATCTTGGGGCTAACTTTCCTTTGACTCCGAACCTCTTCACTCCACGAAGTGGTGACACTCTAAGATAAGATCTATCACCAACTTCGTAGGTGACTTCTCTACGCTTAGGATCTGCGTAGCTTTTCTGTCGGGACTGTGCTATCTTCAATCTGTCCTTAACCAACTTGACCTTCTCTTCGGCTTCTTTGATAAGTTCTGGTCCGAACAAACTTCTTTCTCCCACACCATTCCATAACAATGGGGTGGTACATTTTCTCCCGTAGAGAAACTCAAATGGTGCCATCCCAATGCTGGCTTGATAGCTGTTGTTGTAAGAAAATTCTGCGTAAGGCAGACTCTCATCCCAACTGGATCCATAGTCTAGGGCACATCCCTCAACATATCTTCAAGAATCTGATTAGTCCTTTCTGTTTGTCCATCAGTTTGAGGATGAAAAGCAGTGCTGAATTCCAACCTCGTTCCCAATGACTCATGTAGCTGTCTCCAAAAATGAGAAGTGAATTGGGTTCCTCTATCAGACACAATACTCTTGGGCACTCCATGTAGACATACAATTCTATTCATATAGATTTTGGCCAACTTAGCACTTGTATAGGTTGTCTTCACGGGTATGAAATGAGCCACTTTAGTTAGGCGACCCACTACTACCCAAATAGAATCATATCCTGACCGGGTCCTTGGCAGTCCGATAATGAAATCCATACCAATCTTGTCCCACTTCCAATCAGGAATAGGTAGTGGTTGAAGCAAACCTGCTGGTTTCTGATGTTCCTCTTTCACTCTACTACACACATCACATAAAGCAATATGTTCGGCGATGTCCTTCTTGAGATTATTCCACCAAAATCTTTCCTTCATATCCATGTACATTTTGGTGTTACCCGGATGAATGGAATACGGTGAGTTGTGTGCTTCTTGCAAAATCAGTTTCCGAAGCTCCGGATCTTGTGGAACACAGATACGTTTCCCGTGCCATAAAGTACCTTGTTCGTCTTCATGGAATCCTTTGGCTTTTCCTTTGACAATCTTTTCCTTATCAGTCTTCTTGGCTTCTTTGATCTTGTCCAAAAAAGTGGGTTGAACATCCAAAGACATGAGATGTCCTTCAGGCACAATATCCAATCTGAGATCTCTAAATTGGGCACACAAATCATCTGGCAATTCTCCTTTAGTAAGGCCATTCACAAAAACCTTACGACTTAGAGCATCTGCTACAACATTTGCTTTACCGGGGTGGTATTGCAAACTTAAGTCATAGTCCTTGATGAGTTCTAGCCATCTTCTTTGTCTCATGTTAATTTCTTTCTAGGTGAAGATATACTTCAAACTCTTGTGACCTGTGAACACTTCACAACGCTTTCCCAAAAGATAGTGTCTCCATGTTTTGAGTGCATGGACAACAGAGGCTAACTCTAAATCATGAGTAGGATAGTTCACTTCATGAGTTTTGAGTTGTCTCGAGGCATAAGCCACAACTTTTCCTTCTTGCATAAGTACTGCACTCAAACCATGATGAGATGCATCACGATATACTTGGAAATCTTTTTCCAAGTCTGGCAAACACAAGACTGGTGATGTCACAAGTCTCTTCTTCAATTCCTGAAAGCTGAGTTCACAACCTTCAGACCAAGCAAATTTCTTGTCTTTTTTTAGCAATTCTGTCATAGGCTTAGCTACCTTGGAGAAATTCTCAATGAACCTTTTGTAGTAACCTGCTAAGCCAAGGAAACTACGAACTTCTTTCACTGACTTGGGAGATTCCCATTCAGTTACAGCTGAAACTTTAGCAGGATCAACTGCTACACCATCTCCTGACACAACGTGTCCAAGAAATCCAACTTCATTTAGCCAAAATTCACACTTGCTGAATTTGGCATACAGTTTATGCTCTCTAAGCTTCTCAAGTATCAAACACAAATGTCCTTCATGCTCTTCTTTGCTCTTGGAGTAGACTAAAATGTCATCGATGAAAATGACAAAAAACTTATCAAGAAATTCCATGAACACCTTCTTCATCATATTCATGAAGTATGCTGGTGCATTGGTCAAACCAAATGGCATCACGGTATACTCATACAATCCATACCTTGTAGTGAAAGCTGTTTTGGGTATGTCTTGCTCTCTTATCTTGAGCTGAAAATAACCTGACCGGAGATCAATCTTTGAGAACACACAAGCTCCTTCTAGATGATCAAACAAGTCATTGATTCTTGGCAAAGGGTATTTGTTCTTGATGGTCACCTCATTGAGTGAACGGTAATCATGCATAACCTTTGACTTCTATCTTTCTTTTCCACAAACAAAACTAGGGCTCCCCAAGATGAAGAACTTGGTTGAATAAATCCTTTCTGCAACTGTTCTCCAAGTTGTTTCTTGAGCTCTTTCAGTTCATCAACTGACATCTTGTAAGGTCTCTTTGCTATTGGTTCAGATCCTGGTAGCAAATCAATAAGGAACTCCACATCTCTATCTGGTGTCATTCCCGCAATTCTTCCGGAAACACATCCGGATATTCACTCACAATTGGCACACTGTCTATGCTAACCCCCTTAAGAGAATTTAGCTTACTCCCTTTTGATTTAAAGTTAGACTTGAATTTAATTCGTTTTCTTTTTGGGGTTGTGAGTGCAACAGTACGATTAGCACAATCTAGTACTCCTTCATACTTAGCCATCCAATCCATTCCCAAAATTACATCTAGTCCTTGGGAATCTAGGATTATCAGACTCACTGGAAACTTATGCTTTCCAAACTCTATCACTAGATCCCGGCATCCAAGACTTACTATCATATCTCCACCTGGAGAACTAACTTTTATTGGACACCCAATGTTTTCAGTTGGAAACCCATTTCTATCAACAAATGCTTTTGATATGAATGAATGCCATGCTCCAGTATCAAGAAGAACAAATGCTGGAATGGAATTGAGTTTGAACTTAACAGCAACAGCATCTGGCTCTTCATAGATTTCCTCCACATTGATGTGGTTCACTTGTCCCTTCTGAAAAGGGTTAGGCTTGTTGGGTCCTTCAACTTTCTTTTCTGGGCATTCATTTGCATAATGCCCCATCTTCTTGCACTTGAAGCACTCAACCTGACTAATGTCCTTCTTGACAGGCTGGCTTCCACTGCCACTTCCACTACCACTGTGGTGGCTCTTATATCCACCCTTGTGGTTCTTGTACTTGTCATTGTCATGACTACGGTGATGCTTGTTGTCATGATGACGGTTGTGGTTGTGGTGCTTGTTGAATTTCCCATGCTTGTGGGATCCTGAACTTCCACTATCATCATAATGGAAACGTTTGTGAGACGATCCCAAGTTGTGCTTGTCCGAGTGCTTTCTCTTTCTACTCTCAACTTGCTTCATTTTGTTCTCCAAAATAGCAGCCTTATCACATAGAGATTGGTATGTGGGAACATAGGCTACTGATAGCTGCAAGTTCAGTTCATCATTCAGCCCTTCAAGAAACTTTTCCTTCCACTTAGCATCGGTGTCAACTTCATCCGGTGCATAACGTGCCAGATTGTTGAACTCCTCAATATATTCAGCCACGCTGCGGTGGCGCAGCTTCAGATTATGGAACTCTTTCTTTTTCAGACTCATCACTCCAGATGAGATATCAGCAGTACGAAAGCCATCCTCAAAGATAGCCCATGTCACATCTTCTATGGGAGTGGTGATCTGGAAGTTATCCCACCAAGTGGCGGTTGGTCCTTCCAGCAAATGTGCTGCAAATCTGACTTTTTCTGCATCAGTACAGCCCACAGTTACCAAGTCCTTGTTCACAGAGTGTAACCAATCATTGGCCACCATGGGATCAGTCGTTCCTGAGAACTTTGCTGGCCTCAATCTCAAGAACCTGGTAAGCATGTCAAAACCCGGTGGGTTGTTGTTGTTGTTGTTATTGTTTTTATTGTTGTTGTTTTGGTTCTGGATGAATATCGTCATCATTTGTATCAGCTGAGTCTGAGCTGTCATCATTTGCTGCATCTCAGGAGTGATGTTGTTGTTGTTGGGGTTGGTATTGGCACGACGGGGAGGCATTTGTGGTTTGTTCAATAGAGATAAGAATGAGATACCCATAGATGCTTTCATGCACAATACATCACATAAACAATCACAAAACATGCATCATAACAATAATAGTTCAACAACAAAAATGACAAGTTTGCAAAGTAAACACACCAATAACAAGCCATCCACATGTTGGATGGTCATTGTGACACAGATAAAGTATGACAATAAATGATAAATGAGTAGTTAACTCTACTCCTCGGCATCAACCTCCTCCTCAACAAAGGTAAGACCTGCATTCTCCATAGCGGTCTTGTATTCCTCAACATTGGCGGTCAGGGTCTCTACTTTGGCTTTGAGAGCCCTCTTCTGAGAACGAAGCCTCTCAATCACCGTCTGCTGATGCTCGAGCTCGAAGTCCTTGGCCTGCATTTCTTCAGTCATGTCCTGAATCCTCTTGTTCCTATCCTGGACTCGCTTCTCTTGACTCTTGAAATTTCTGTCCTGGCTCTCAAACTTTGCTTCCATCTCCTTGACTATCTCATCTTGCTCCGCGAAGAGCTTGTCCTTCTCACGAAGCTGCACCTGGAGTTCGTCATTGCTAAGCATGACGTTGGTCATATCAGTGTCCACGTGCCTAAGAAGAACCTCTAAGTCCTGGAGGTATAGGCGAATCGGCTCAGCTGTATCCCTCGAAGTGTCCTCGAAGTCGATGGCCTCTCCATCCTCATCACGTCTACCGAAGACGTGGAAGTGAGTACCTCTAACCTGTCGAGAGTGCCTCCCTAGCAGATGTCCTATCAGATCCTGCATGACTACCTCAAGGCCTCTCTCCTTGTCATCGTGCATGAGCTTTAAGATGATAGCCTCCGTGGTAGGCTCAGTCTGGCGTTCGGGCTGATTGACCTTGAAACCCCAAAGGTCTTTCCTCTCAAACTTGGTGAGGGGAAGCACCATGATGGTAGGAAGAGGGAGATTGAGCAAAGTAGTGAGCTCAATAATACGAGGGCCAAAGCGAGTTCCCTGGAACTCCTCAACAGTGTTGATGGTAACATTAGGCATCTATTTATAAGATAGAAAAAGTTAGAACAACACAATTTAAGATAAAACACAAGGCAAAGCATCACATACATATCCTTGGAAATCAAAACACACAAGTCATGGCATACATGGATCCATTACAACAACCAAGGTTCAACTTATTTTAAGCAACATTTGGAAAATAAGGTGATAAGTGGTGGTCCAACTAACGAAGTAAGTTACAATCCCAACTCACTAGATATGTTGGCTAACACAATATTTCTAGAAGAAATCACTCTATCTTGAGCACATGACTCCATTACTAAGTCTATAATGTCTCCTCTTAAGGTTTGGTTGGTAGCCTCCAACTCTTGGGTATGTTTCTTCTCTTCTTTTAGGCTATTTTGGATGTTGAACATTCTGCACTTGACTCTATCACCAAGTTCTTTGATGGTCTTCCAAGCTGCATCCCTTGCTGAATCAAAGAATGTAGGGTGCATCACTGAATTGGTGAACATGCAGAATCCTGATTCCTTGTGGTTGTCTTCTTTGTTTTTATACAAGTGAAGTTGCACCCACCAGTACTCAACTCCTTCATCCATCACAGGAAAGCCTTTGTACACAGTTGCACCATGTATTTCCATTACAACCATGAGGTCCTTGAGAGCCTTGGGAAATTCTGTCTCACACTCCAAAGTCATTGTCATGAGTGGTCCTTTCCTTACGGCTTCTTTGATGGAGTTCATCTACAAATAGAGATGAGAAAGAAGATTAGAAAAGTTTACGAGAAGAATAGACAAGTGTAGAAGTTGTTGAAAATTTTTCCTTAGTGGTTTCTGTTGGAGATATGCCCAAGAGGCAATAATAAAGTGGTTATTATCATATCTTCATACTTATGATAAATGTTTACATACCATGCTATAATTGTATTAACCGGAAACATTAATACTTGTGTGATTTGTAAACATAAAAGAGTCCCTAATAAAGCCTCTTGTTAAACTAGCTTGTTGGTTAATATATGATCATGGTTTCCTGATCATGAACATAGAGATGTTATTAACAACAGGGTCATATCATTAGGAGAATGATGTGATGGACATACTCCTATAGATAAGCGTAGCATAAAGATCAACTCATTTAATATAGTTCATTTGCTATAAGCTTTCTGATACATAGTAACCTAATTCCTTCGACCATGAGATCATGCTAATCACCATCACCGGAAGGATGCTTTGATGACATCAAACACCACACCGTAACTGGGTGGCTATAAAGGTGGCATTGAGTGTTCGGAAAGTATGTGTTGAGGCACATGGATCAAGAGTGGGATTTGTCCATCCATATGACGGATAGATATACTCTGGGCCCTCTCGGTGGAATGTCATCCAATTACCTTGCAAGCATGTGACTGGCTCACAAGGGATCACATACCGTGGGAACGAGAAAAGAGTACTTATCGGTAACGATGTTGAACTAGGTATGCAGAGATACCGACGATCAAAACCTCGGATAAGTAAACTATCGTGAGACAAAGGGAAATTGGTATCGTATGTAAGTGGTTCATTCGATCGCAAAGTAATCGTAGAAATATGTGGGAGCCATATGAATTTCCAGATTCCTCTATTGGTTATTGATCGGAGAAGTGTCTCGATCATGTCCGCATAATTCACGAACCGTAGGGAGACACACTTAAGGATTCAATGTTGTTGAGTAGTTATGGAATGATGAGTAAGAGACCGAATGTTGTTCGGAGTCTCGGATGGGATCCGGGATATCACGAGGAGATCCAGAATGGTCCGGAGAATAAGATTCATATAAGGAAAGTCTTGTTTCGGAGTTGGGGAATGATTCCGGTGTTTTCATCGGGAATGTTCTAGAAGGTTCCGGAATGTCCGGCACTCCGGAGGGGAAGGGGTACATGAATGTGTCACTGCAAGTTGGAATGATTGCATCATGTACTAGGTGTCATCGCTGTCCAAAATAAAGGGTTTATTCAAATCCTAGTTTGAAAAGTCAAACGGCTAGTTTGAAAAGTCAAACGGCAGTTTTTCGAAAGAGGAGGAGAGGTGGAAACCGAGTTGGGGAGGAGTTCCCTCCTCCAACCGGCGGCCCACCTCCAAGCCGAGTTGGGGAGGGACTCCCCTCCCCTTGGCCGCACCTCCCACCTATAAAGGGAGGGGCAGGGCTGCCCCTCCTAGCACACAAGTTCCCTGCCCCAAACCCTAGCTTGGCGCCACCACCTCCTGCAGCTGCCGCCGCCTCCTAGGGTTGCCCTAGCCGCCGACTTGGGCTGCCCCAAGCCCTAGCCGCCGTCTCTAGCACCTCCTCCTTGGTGTGTCTAAACCCTAGATCGCCGAGGAGCTCTCTCATAATCCACCATACTCGCTCCGGCTTAAGGCGAAGCCCTGCGAGATCTCCCCTCTACTTCCGGTACCACGTCGTCGTGCTGCCGGAATCGCGAGGAGAGTGCTACAACCCCCGCTGCCTGCTGGAACAAGGGAGAGGAAGGTCTTCATCGAGTACCGAACGTGTGACCAATTGCGAAAGCGCTGCCGGAACGCAGCGCCGGAAGGATCGTCTGCGCGATCTTGAGATCGGGAGTGTATGACTACATCATCCACGAGAATCTGCTCTCGTTAACCGCTTTGGATCTTTGAGGGTTAGTACTCTATTGACTCGTTGCTACAATCTAGTAGATAGATCTTGGCTTGATCATAGATTAGATCTTGATTGTGTGTTCATGCGGTAGAAATTTTTTGTTTTCCATGCTACGAACCCCTACAGTGGTATCAGAGCCGTGTCTATATGTAGATCTATTGCACGAGTAGAACACAATGGTCATTGTGGGCATTGATGTTTTTGTTGTCGATTGCTTCTTGTGTACTTTGCATCTTGCGGGATGGTGGGATGAAGCGGCCCGGGCTAACCTTACATGACATCGTTCATGAGACTTGCTCCACGCTTGACATGCAACTTGTATTGCATAAGTGGCTTTGCGGGCGCCTGTTTCTCCCAACATAGTTAAGATTCAATTTATGACGGGTGATTGACAATACTAGTATCAATGTTGTGGTTCTTGTTCGTAAGTTAGAGCGACACTTATTGAAAGCCCCAAACCACGTAAAATATGCAAAGAAAATTAGAGGCGTCTAACTTTGTTTTGCAGGGGTGTGCTGTGATGTGATATGGCCAAGATTGTGATTATATATGATGTATGCAATGTTCCTTATTGTAAGTTGGCAACCGGCAAGAGCATATGGTTGTCTTTAAATTCTGTTAAGACCCGCGTGTCTATTCAAAGTAGTTGTAATAGTTGAAGCTGGTGGACGACAACCATGGAGCAGCGTCATTGACCTTGATGCAATGCCGGTGATGATGGAGATCATGTATGTGCTTGAAGATGGAGATCGGAAGCACAAAGAAGAAAGGCCATATCATATCACATATTATGAATTGCATGTGATGTTAATCCTTTTATGCATCTTGTATTGCTTAGTTCACGACGGTAGCATTATAAGATGATCCCTCAAGCACAAAATTTCAAGTTTTAAAGTGTTCATCCTTAGTAAGCACCGTTGCTAAAGCTCGTTGTTTCGAAGCACCACGTGATGATCGGGTGTGTTAGATTCTGCAACTGTATACAACGTGAGCAAGCCAGATTTGCTCATGCGGAAGCTAAGGTTGATCTTGACGAGCCTAGCATGTACAGACATGGTCTCGGAACACGGATCATCGAAAGGTAAAGCATGAGTCATATAGTAGATATGATGAACATGATGATTGTTCGCCATTGAAGCTACATCAACTCTCGTGATGATCGGTTTTGATATGGTGGATTTGGTTCGTGTGATCACTAAAACAATGTGAGGGATATTGTTTTGAGTGGGAGTTTAACAGCAATATGATTAAAAGTTGAACACTATTTATCATAGATTAACTCAAAGTGAATTTGCATAATTGTTGTAGTCATTGGCATCCGTTTACCACCTTGCGCTTAGTTTTAATTGAGATGATAGAACTATAGAATTCTGGTTAGTTACTTTACGAACTGGTATCGTATTGTTTTGAAGTGTTAATCTAAAGTTTAAAAGTCCTATTGCAAACTTTCAGTAAGTTCCGGTCACTCAATGAAGTTTATTAATTGGTATTAAAACGAGAGTGACAATTCCAAGTGTTAGTGTATGGGTATCATGTTTGTCTCCATGATTCTTGATATTCAAAGGATTGTCTTAATATCAAGGTTATCTAGGATCTGAAAGAGTTGTTTCAGAAACCATGATGTGTGGAAGATATTGTGATATCTGAAACGAAGTTTTGGTTGCAACATGATAGAGTATAATATGGAAAAAGTCATGTTCTCATATTTGATGAGAATTTGCAAAAGGTTGGAGACACTAGTTATCCAAAATCCTCCAAAGTTTTTGAAGAGCAACATTATACTCGTGATTCACCATTATAAGCTGAAAGTAGCTTGATTATGGATGATTCCATGATAAGGGTGAATATTTGATGTAGGTAAAATGTTTACTACACCAAGAGATTACTAAAGAAAGGAATTTGAAAGAACACCAAACATTTGATGATGGTAATCTACTTCAAAGTGCAAGTCCAAAGACATTGGTATTTAACTGTACACGCTTTGGACTATGTGTCATATGTATGACTCCACTATTGATGTTGATAGATTATTTCAAACAGAAAAGGAAATACTGAAAGAGAATCTCATAAGTATATGGCAGAAAAGAAAAGACTAGAATTGTTCAGCTTAAGTATATAGATGATATACATGTTATGGCTATATTCTTTGCTTATTAAACAATGTGGTTCTTAAGTATTTTATACTGAATTTGTTGGTGTGAATCGTCATACAAAACAACACAATTCATGAACTACAATGGCCTAAGTAACTAGCAAAAGAATATGTGATGATGTTCATCGAGAACAAATAAAAGGTTATTGTGTTGCTCGTTAAACGTCAAAGCTTGCCTTCAAGATTTGTTTTATCAGGTATTATGAGAACAAAAGGGTTGTTCAAATAATTGCCGTAATCCATAAAAGATGGATGATTCACAAATCTCGTTGGAGTAATCACATCCATAAAACTAGTGCTAAAAATGTCAAAAGACAAATTGATTGAAAGATCACTTAGGAAGTGACATCGCCGTTTAAATTATATTGGAAAGAAAACATGAAGAAACTCCATGTGGATGGAATTTTGGAGTCTTTTGATTTTTGATCACATGACGCTTGTGAAACTTTCCCAGAGATAATTAAAACTTCGTTCGTAGGCCAAAAGGGAACGAATGACTAGCTTATTGGAACTTGTACATATTGTTGTACGAAGTCCATTATGTGTAGTCAAGAGCGATGGATTTCAACTTCATATGCTTTCTCCGAAAATTTGAGTGAATATATGAATATTTACTTAATAAGGATGAAGTGTGAAATATTTGAAAAGTTCAAATACTTTCAACATGAAGTGCAAAATCATTGTAACAAGAATATAAATAGTTTATGATAAGATCATAAAGGAAGATATCTGAGTTACAAGTTTAGCATAATACCTAAGATTTATGGAATCGTTCCGTGGATTTGCATTTCCCGAAACACCATAAGAGTATGGAGCGTTCGAGATATGTAATTAAACCTTGTTTGACATGGTAAAGATCGAAGGTGTAATTCATAAAACTGCCATTATATTTTAAAGATTAAAAGCTATAGAGACTATCGTTTTTCCACTAAAAGGAGCTCCATCATAATCCGTTGAAATGACACCATATAAAGTTATGGTTTGGCATAAAACCCAAGTAGTTCTTTCTTAAACATTGGTATGCTATGCATAAGAAAGATGTTTTCAACCAAATTCGGATGAACCTGTCTTTGTATGTTATTTCGAATAACTGTTAAATAATCCTCCATAACATTGGAGACAAAAGTGTTTGTCACTTAGAACGTCAAGTTTCTTTGAGAAGGAATTTTTCGTGAAAAGTTAAGTGGGAGGACAATAGAACTTTGATAAGGTTAAAAGAACCTTAGCTATATGTGCAAAGTTGCGCAGCGCCGAAAAGTGTTCCGGAGGTAGCAACAATGCTCATGGCTCACGTACCTCAAAGGTTGTGGTCACGGAGATCCAAGTTCCTATTGAAACAAGTAGGTCGGATGAACAATCAAATACCAAGATTTGAGGGTTGAATCATTTGAGAATAATGAACCGACTACATGCAAAGAAGCGATGATGGGCCCTGACTCCGTCAAATGGCTTGAAGCCATAAAATCTGTGATAGTTCCATACACGAAAAATCAAGTTTTGAACTTGAAAGGACCCTCAAGAAAGGTGTAAGACCTTACAATTGTGTTTGGATCTATAAAGAAATAGACATGAATGTTTCGCATCTATGAAATGGTCGACATGATTGGGAAAGAGTTCACAATAATGTTCAAAGGTTGACTGTGACAAGATCTAATCTTTCATAGCGATATTTAGTCTAGACGGATTAATATAGCAACCACTACATATAATTTTTGTTATGTGGTAGTTGGATAAACAAAACAAAATCTTCTAATAGAATTGTTACCTAGGACATGTGCATAACATGGTCCATAGGGTTTTGTTAATTCAAAGGATGCTAAAAGCATATGCAAAACTTCAATGGTTGAAGTAAGCATAGCGGAGTTGGAATCTTAACTATGATGAAACTGTTAAAAGAGTTTGATTTCATCAGAGACAATGAAGATGATTGCATTTGCAAGAAATTAAGTGGGAGCGCTAAGACATATTTCTAATACATTATGTGGAGGACATATTGTTGATTGGATAAGATGTATATTTTATTAACACATATTAAGAATTTCATCCTGATGAAAGACTTAGTCAAAACCCAAATATTTGGCATCAATAGACGCTAATATGGTTGTGCCGAAAGTACATAGATGATATATTGAATGAGTTCAATATAGAAACTACAAGAAAGGTTCTTGTCGCACAGAAAGGATTGAATCAATTCAATATTAATGATATATTCAAGTGTATTGACACTTGGTAAGTGAAACAAAGATTCAAGTATAGATTGATACTTGATGTATGAAATCACAAAGATTATTTATATCAATCATACTGTGATATGTACAGATCCAGATATGTCCTATGCTCTAAATGTTGTGAGCATATACCAGAATGATTCATAAGATGATCATTGGACGATAGTAAGGATATTCTTGTGATCTTTTGGAAGAACTAAGAATATATTATTTTGGAAGTGACAAATAGATGGTTAGTTCATTGTAAATGAATTACATTGATACTAGTTTTGTCACAAAGTACAAATTTTATCTCAATCTAAACTAAGGGTGGCACAATATGATGGAAAGTAAGTTCCATAATGGATTTGGATGAGTTCCAAAGTTAATACATTGTGACAGATACTACAACAAAAGGCTAAGTATATGACTGCTATAATAGCAGCTAAAGATGGCATTTGTGTTAAGTAGTTTGTTATCAAACTAGGAGTAGTTCACAGTGGGATAATGCTATGAAGATATATTGTACGACAATATTATCAACATGTTTTAACCCCAAAGAACTAAAGGTCACACCAAAGGACCAAATTTGTACGAAGCCATCTCATTAGAGAATGAGTGATGCGTAGAGACGCAAAGACATGCAATTACACACGGACCTGGAAGTGTCAGATCCGGAGATCAGTTGACCACTAGGAATCGTGTACATACGACACCAGAAAGCCATAGGTGTTGAATACACAAAGGTTTGAAACTAGATTATTGACTCTAGTGCAAGTGGGAGACTGTTGGAGATATGCCCAAGAGGCAATAATAAAGTGGTTATTATCATATCTTCATACTTATGATAAATGTTTACATACCATGCTATAATTGTATTAATCGGACACATTAATACTTGTGTGATTTGTAAACATAAAAGAGTCCCTAGTAAAGCCTCTTGTTAAACTAGCTTGTTGGTTAATATATGATCATGGTTTCCTGATCATGAACATAGAGATGTTATTAACAATAGGGTCATATCATTAGGAGAATGATGTGATGGACATACTCCTATAGATAAGCGTAGCATAAAGATCAAGTCATTTAATATAGTTCATTTGCTATAAGCTTTCTGATACATAGTAACATAATTCCTTCGACCATGAGATCATGATAATCACCATCACCGGAAGGATGCTTTGATGACATCAAACACCACACCGTAACTGGGTGGCTATAAAGGTGGCATTGAGTGTTCGGAAAGTATGTGTTGAGGCACATGGATCAAGAGTGGAATTTGTCCATCCATATGACGGATAGATATACTCTGGGACCTATCGGTGGAATGTCATCCAATTAGCTTGCAAGCATGTGACTGGCTCAGAAGGGATCACATACCGCGGGAACGAGAAAAGAGTACTTATCGGTAACGAGGTTGAACTAGGTATGCAGAGATACCGACGATCAAAACCTCGGATAAGTAAACTATCGTGAGACAAAGGGAAATTGGTATCGTATGTAAGTGGTTCATTCGATCGCAAAGTAATCGTAGAAATATGTGGGAGCCATATGAATTTCCAGATTCCTCTATTGGTTATTGATCGGAGAAGTGTCTCGATCATGTCCGCATAATTCACGAACCGTAGGGAGACACACTTAAGGATTCGATGTTGTTGAGTAGTTATGGAATGATGAGTAAGAGACCGAATGTTGTTCGGAGTCTCGGATGGGATCCGGGATATCACGAGGAGATCCAGAATGGTCCGGAGAATAAGATTCATATAAGGAAAGTCCTGTTTCGGAGTTGGGGAATGATTCTGGTGTTTTCATCGGGAATGTTCTAGAAGGTTCCGGAATGTCCGGCACTCCGGAGGGGAAGGGGTACATGAATGTGTCATTGCAAGTTGGAACGATTGCATCATGTACTAGGTGTCATCGCTGTCCAAAATAAAGGGTTTATTCAAATCCTAGTTTGAAAAGTCAAACGGCTAGTTTGAAAAGTCAAACGGCAGTTTTTCGAAAGAGGAGGAGAGGTGGAAACCGAGTTGGGGAGGAGTTCCCTCCTCCAACCGGCGGCCCACCTCCAAGCCGAGTTGGGGAGGGAATCCCCTCCGCTTGGCCGCACCTCCCACCTATAAAGGGAGGGGCAGGGCTGCCCCTCCTAGCACACAAGTTCCCTGCCCCAAACCCTAGCTTGGCGCCACCACCTCCTGCAGTTGCCGCCGCCTCCTAGGGTTGCCCTAGCCGCCGACTTGGTCTGCCCCAAGCCCTATCCGCCGGCTCTAGCACCTCCTCCTTGGTGTGTCTAAACCCTAGATCGCCGAGGAGCTCTCTCATAATCCACCATAATCGCTCCGGCTTAAGGCGAAGCCCTGCGAGATGTCCCCTCTACTTCCGGTACCACGCCGTCGTGCTGCCAGAATCGCGAGGAGAGTGCTACAACCTCTGCTGCCTGCTGGAACAAGGGAGAGGAAGGTCTTCATCGAGTACCGAACGTGTGACCGACTGCGGAAGCGCTGCCGGAACGCAGCGCCGGAAGGATCGTCTGCGCGATCTTGAGATCGGGAGTGTACGACTACATCATCCACGAGAATCTGCTCTCGTTAACCGCTTTGGATCTTCGACGGTTAGTACTCTATTAACTCGTTGCTACAATCTAGTAGTTAGATCTTGGCTTGATCATAGATTAGATCTTGATTGTGTGTTCATGCGGTAGAAAATTTTTGTTTCCCATGCTACGAACCCCTATAGTTTCCAATCCTAGGGTCATAATCCTACAGGCAACACAGTGCTCTGATACCATCTGTAAGATCCCTCCTTTATAAAGGAAAAGGATCCCTGTGATTGCAATGCTAGTCCCTGGATCAATGCTAGCATCCACAGTTTAAGATGAAGTACACAGAACAAAGGTCATTATTACAGTCATTCCAGAGACAACATAGTCTTTACAACTCCATGGCCACAGGACTATTACAAGAGTTTAATAAGTAAATAGATAAAAGTCTTCATCTTCATGTGCCACGGGCAAACATGTTGAGTGTAGACTCATGACTCCTAATCCTCATCAGAGTAACCTGCAACATCACAAGTTACAGCCACAGTGGGTCAATACATTGGAATAGTATTGGCAAGTGATACCTTAGTATAATTTAGGTGGACTAGATACTATATGAAATTTGGCTAAGTGTAGCTTGGCTTTCTTTGCTCCAAATAGGTTTTGCCTATTAGTTGAAATCACTAAGTCTTTCTTTGTCAAAAAAATTCCCAAGGAACCACCAATAGACATTGAGGTCCTTCACCCTTGTTCACCCACAAGTTTTACTTAGAAACTGGGATGGGGAGATTCTTGATAGCTTCCATGTCTTGATGCTCAAGTTGTCCTTTTCCAGGGACATGGCTAAGTACTTAGATTCTTCCATCTGCAGAGGTTGTGCACTTTCCCCACAAGCCTTGATTTTCACCAAGACAGGACCTTTCAGAAGCCTTCCCTTAGACCAAATGGACGCGCTCCAACCTATCATCCCACTACCACCAACTGTCGAAATGGCTAAGTTATTGCAACCTATATGATCCTGGCAGAGCCCATATTGCCAAGTGGCTGCACTAGAAGCTTCTTAACATTTGGCCTCTAAATCTCTTTGTTCCTGGGTGGCTTTCCACAAGTGAGATACACAAGGTAAACCATAGAAATGGGCCTTGTGTAACCACTCAACATAAACCAATCCTTCCATTCCACCCAGGTGTTTCATTCACTTAGTTGTTTTATTAGGCAAAACACAAGTCCAAAGACTTAGAAATATTTTCATCATAGCATGTATATTTCACCACCCTTGGTTGTTACTATCTAAGCTAAGCATGGCATAGATAAGCATCTTAACTTAGAAATTTCCTAGCAATTCTACAACTACTAGGATTTCCCAACATGGCATATAAGAAAAATATAACATGCAAGACTAGCAAAATATTTCTAATGCTTAGTAGAAAACATAGGGATAAAAATATCATGAAGCACCACTTGCCTTGGTAGTTTGAAGAGTAGCTACACTCCTCACAATCATAATCACTATTGGCACCAAAATCTACACATAAAATCATAGCAACAATCACATACAAAATATATACAAACAAAAATATATGAATGCATGCAATATGATATGTGATGATTTTTAAAACTCAACAAAGCAAGTGTATAGTACTGGTTCATAAACAAGTTCAAAACTTGCCAAACAACATTTATTTAAACCTTAAAACATTTCTTAAACAATTCATATACTCAAAATAGCCCTACACATGTTTTTGTAAATAAAACCATTTTAACAGAATCAAAACATTAAACACATTGCATATTTAGAAAGGGCTTGTTCTCCTGATTCCATTGATATAAAATTCATCAAATTTTAACGTGGGGATCAAAAGTTATAGCTAAAACAAATTCAAACCACTAATAGATTCAAATCCTGTTTTAAATCTATTCTCCAGCCACGCGTCACGCTCTGATTGGCGTGTACCGGTTCGCGTCGGATCACGCTTCTGAGCCGCTGGATCTAACTTAATCGCGCGGCTCAGATTGAATCGTACCGCTTCATCTAGGTTCTATCGTATCCGCACGATCTAGATCTAACGGCGCTCAGCACTTGACCATCCAGTGGCGGCGCTGGCGGCGGCGACAGGCGGTGACGCCTCTGTCAGAACTGCTACTGGCGTTCTAGGTCGCGCGGGAGAAGGGGAAGGGGCTTACCGAACTCGACGTGCGATGTTGATGCTCAAGGTGGCGATGGCTGGTCAAGGGGCGCGCTGTAGTGGCCGAGGGAGCTCGTCGGAGTTGCTGGCAGCGTCATATGCTTGCTGTCGAAGACGTTGCCGAGGCTCTGTGTCGATCTAGCACAAGCCAGATGGTTTAGGATATGTGCAAGGGCCTGGCGATCAAGACAGTACCAAAGGGGAGGCAAGGGGCAGTCTCGTTTTACCTGAATCGCACGTCGGAGTCGAGCGGCGGCTCAGGTGCTCGCGGGTGTGAATCGCTCTGGGTCATGAGAAAGCAAACAGAGGCCATCAGTAAACGCGCAAGGTCGTTCTGGTCACGATGGTTTGAACTAGAGGCTGGGGGCGGTCAGTACTTACCGAGATTCGTCGCCGGAGTGCGTCTGTCTGCGGCGGCGCAAGGGCGATTGCGGGAAGCCTGGGGGCGTATCTGTCTGGCTTTGTTGGGGGAAATGGCCGCGTGGGAGAGGTGGTCTTATAGCCAGAGCGGGGGCGAGGATCACGCGCGGTATAAATGGCAATTAAGCCCGCAGTGACTGCATCGAGGTAACGGCGGAGCGAGCGTCGCAGCCGCGCGTGATTGACGACAACAACGACGTGGTCGCAGGGTCCACTCATCAGCGAATAAAATAGAGAGGAGGTGGGGTCGTGTGGCCAGTGACCTGGTGGGTTCGTCCGCGAGTGAGAGAGAGAGAGAGGGGGAACCCGGGTGGGCTTACTGGGCTGGATTCGTAGTTGGGCTAGATAGGTGGCGCCGACCCTTTTCTATTTCTTTTCTCCTTTTCTTTTTCTGTTTTGATTTTCTGAAATGATTTTCAACTTCAAATCAAATGAGTTTGAATTCAAAACTTCTCTAGGTTTTTATACTGCAAACCTTGCACTCAAATGTGTGGCAAACACTACTGTTTAAAAAACACTTTGATCAAATGAAAAATAAAAAGAAAACCAAGCCTTTATGTGATATATACAATAGGCATAATATTGGTTTTATTTACTCCTTTTGTTTTGAAAACTTTTCTCAAGCTTTTGAAGGTGCCTAAGTTTGAATTCAAACCTTACTGAACAAAACAAAGTACTCTTCTCATTGGAATATAGCATTAAGGCTAGAGCAAACTTACATGAAATAATAAGCATATATGCTTCTGTTTTGAAATGATTTGTTTGAAATGAAATCTATATGATCATGGATGCATGGATGATATGCATGAGTTTGAAACATGATTTTAGGGATGTTACACTTTATTACACCCACCGTATGCGAACATAGATATGTCTAGCCCCTAATCGTCATGGCTGGCTTCATAATGAAGAACTTTCTTGGTGGTTGACACACTAGGGGAACACTATCATTGGAATTAATTTTAGGGATCATCCTATTTAGATTCTACCGTTGTGTATATAATACCAGCACTCAAAACAGGATGCACACAAAATATCAAGTTATATAATCAATAATGTGACGTGACATGGTTGTATTCTTGCTCCATGATCACCATCAAGTGCACTGTTATGATCTCCATCAGGCCTCCAGCTTCGCGCCAAGTCCACGACGCCACCGGTCTTGTCGTTCATCATCGCGATGACTATTACTATACTACTTAGCAATAGGAATAGTAAACTACCTTACCTCATTCATGACTTCAACCATATCATATCACAAAGCCCTCCCCGCAATATAAAGTTAGACGCCTTTACTTTATCTATTATAGATTTTATGTGGTTGTTAAGGCTTTCACAATAAAACGCTTCTACCTATGAACTTACAACCACAACATGGATACAGTAGTTGTTTATACCACACCCCTTGCGGGGCCTTCCTTTGTAGATGCTATATCAACATGGAGACAGACACCCGTGAGCCACTTATACGGTACCAGCCATATGTTGAGCGTGGAACCAGTCTCGCGTAAGATTATGCGTAAGGTCGGTCCGGGCCGCTTCATCTCACAGTACCATGATATAAACAAATACACATGGGAAGTTAACAACTAGAGTATCAATGCCCACACTTCTACATGTGTCTACTCCATACTAGCATACTACGCATATATCTGGCTCTGATGCCACTTTTGGGGTTCAGTGCAGAAAATCAAAAAAATTATGCTAAGCGGAAGAAACCCCGAATGCCCAAGATCTATCTACTAGTAATGCAGTAATGGAGAGAGACAACGGTAACGTACTCTTGAAGACCGAGAGAGAGTTACACTTATGCAGAAGCGTGGATGATGTATTCCTACCCGTCCGACCTTAAGGTCACAAAGCTCCTCGCAACTCACCGTTGTCCTGGTCCTCGCACGATGGGCCGGAAGCTTCAATAGCCCCACCAAGTTACCACAGGCATACGATCCCTGCCAAGCTTACGGAAGTAGACCTCATGGCTAGAATCCCAGCAGTGCAACGGCGTGCTGCAGAAGCTAATGCCTTGCCTACACAGTCCAGACTTGGGACCGCACAATAGAAGAGGCAACACGAGAGAGAGAGAGAGAGAGAGAGAGAGAGAGAGAGAGAGAGAGAGAGAGAGAGGAGTATTCCAACCAAAGGGAATATCTCAAATTATTGTGTGTTTAATCCCACCCATAGGAACTTCCTTATATAGGCTAAGGGAGGGGTTCCCTCCCTCTTAGGTGCCCCATGTGGGACTAAATATAAAGGAAAACTGCAGAAATTTTCATCCAGACGGATGGGCTGAATCTCCACGACCCAAAACAGCAAAAGAAAAAACAGTAGCAGGGGAACTCCAGCTGGGTGGGCCCTGGGCGGCCCATCCCGCTCCTTCCTCTTCCCACGCAGGGCAGCGTGGTAGCCATTTCCCGGGTGGCCTGGTCCAAGACCGTGGCCTAGCCCCATGGAGCAGACCCGCGGCAAGCCACACATGGGCGGTAGGGAGCTACGGCTGGGTGGGCCCTTGCAGAGCCCACCGCGCGCCCGCTCACCCACGCTCATCCCCGCCCGCTAGATGGGCCACAACGACGACACCGGCCCAGGCACGCTCTGTGTGATGCCTCGCATCTCGCCGCCCTGGGCAGATCCTATTATCTACCGCTCATTCTTATGGACTGGTCAAAAACAGCCTAGTGCTGGTATTTTTCTGCTTTTTCTTGCAGCATTTCTTCTTAGTCAAATCACTCCGGGGATTTGACCTAATAAGAAAGTCACTTTTATAAATCTTAATTTAAATATTATTTAGAATATATTAATTTATAATTAACATATAATAAATATATAAATATTTAAATTCCCATTTATCTGAAACTCCTTTCAGTCCTTTTCCGTATTCCTTTCTTTCTCCGAACCACTTCGGATCTCCCAGAACACTTCTAGTTTCTCTCTCTTCCTATCTCTTTCAGGATTCCCTCTTACAGGAAGATCTCAAGTGTCAAAATCCCTTAAGCATGTGTCCCTACGGTTTGGGAATGTCATAGACATGATCTTTATCAATGATTATCAGCAGGAGTGGGATGCCCATGATGACCCCTATGCACTCACGATTCTCCATCGTTTCAAATGTGAAACATTATGTGTTATGTTCCTTTTGTCTCTAGATACTTACATTGTCCGAGATTTGATCATCGACATCTCCATGCCGAGTTCGATCTCGTTACCGACAATGCTACTTTAAACTCGTACTGATAAGTGATATCCCGTGATCCAGTCATATGTTGTACAACATATTTGATATAACTTATCCGAGTGGGTCCAAAGTATCTTCCATCACACGGATGTACAAATGCTGCTCTTGACGCAGTCTCCTCAACTGTTTCCTTCAGATACCATTCAACACATTTATGACCACCATTTCACCGAGTGATATTTAGTGTTATCAAAGTAACCTCGAGAAATAGTGATTTGATATGGTCTCATAGTCTGAGGAACAAATCACTATATTTTTGACAATTGCAACTGAGAACTTTGTGATATGATCATGTTGCAACAATCATCTATGGAACTGTGTCCACTATCTCATTCACTAATGAGATAGCTCCATTGACAATTAGGTTCCGAGGAACCTTCATGGTCAGGAAACCTTTGACCATCTGTTGACCAATAAACTAGCTGAATAGAGGCTACTAGGGACTGGGTTTTTTTATATATCACACTTATATCAATGTTTCCTTATTGATATATTTGTAGCATGACATAAACTATTATAAAATAATGGAATGTGTATAATAAACTTCTTTATTATTTGCCTCTAGGGCACATTTCCTTCACCTTTACCATTTGTAGATCAAACTATAGAGACACTCGATATGCATTCTCATTTTTTTCAACTAGACGGTTATTCCGGTTTTTCTCAAATTGCTTTTCACCCTGACGATCAACTAAAGACAACTTTCACTTGTCCTTTCGGCTTATATGCTTATCACCGTATGCCTTTTGATCTTTGCAATTCCCCTGCCACCTTCCAAAGGTGTATGACTGCTATATTTGCTGATTATGTTGAAATTATTATGGAAGTATTCATGGATGGTTTTTTGTTTATGGAACTTCATTTAATCATTGTCTACATAACCTTAATAAAGTTTTGTAGAGATGTGAATATACTAACCTAGTCTTGAATTGGGAAAATGTCACTTTTTGGTTCGAGAAGGTATAGTGCATGGTCACAAAATTTCAGGTAAGGGTATAGAAGTTGATAAAGCAAAGATTGAAGCAATGGAAAGGCTTCCCCCTTCTCGTGATGTAAAAGGTATTAGGAGTTTCTTAGGCCATGCTGGATTTTATAGAAGGTTTATTTAAAATTTCTCAAATACTATCTGACCACTAACCAACCTTCTACAAAAGGATGTTGCATTTAATTTTGATGAAAACTATCATACTACTTTCAACATATTAAAGCAAACCCTTTTGAAGCTCATGTAATAAATCTACCTAATTGGAAGAAACCGTTTGATCTATTTTGTGAGGCTAGCCATGAAGCTGTTGGAGCAATTCTTTGCCAGTATGATGGTGATGAACTCAATATCATTTATCATGCTAGTCGCACCTTAAACGACGCCCAAAAGAATTACCCAATGGCAGGAAAGAAATTTTTCGTGATGGTTTTATCTTGCGATAAGTTTATATCTTATATTATTGACTCTAAGGTAAGAGTGCATACTGATCATATTAGCTTAAAAGAAATTCTTGAAAGGACTAATGTTAAGCCAAGGATGATCTATTGGACTTTACTTTTGCAAGAATTTGATTTACGGATTCTCTAAAAAAAGTAAGAACGGGAGGAAGCACCCATATATATTGAGAAAATCAAACCACCCGAAGAAGTGTCATCCATCTGTATACCCTCAGGGACTGCAACTCCTAATTTTTTTTTCAATTTCTCTTTTCAATGGTTTTATCAATTTCTTGCAACCAAACTAGTTCAAAGGTAAAAAGAAAAGGTTGATTCAAGAATTAAAAGGAGATGAAGGTACCCAAGTAAATTCATTTCCTCTAGATGAACAAGATATTTGAAATCTTGATTCTTATTTGTTCTAGATGTTGTTTTTGCTTTTTCTATTCAAATTTTTGGATTTAGTATGTTCTTCTGAAGTTACTGCCGGTTTTACGATGTTGGTACAGGCACCACTCTTCGTCAAATGGTTAGTACTCCAGTCGTGTTTTCAAGAGTTTGGTATGACCGCACTTTACTGGCGTCCCTGACCGTACGACAGGTCATTATTTGCCCTGCATTCACTCGTTTGTTTGGTCTATTACTTGTCTAAAAAATAAAGAGGTCGGTAACCACCAATATGGTCGGACCGTACGGGCGGATCCCGCCCATACCACTTGGTCGGTTCTTTTCTTACCGAAGTTGAGGAGGCGAATTTTCGAAAATATCTGGTACGGGCGCGCGGTATAGGCGTACGCCCGTACCAGTGCTTGTTAGATTTAGTTTTTTTCCTTTTCTCCTATTTTCTTTCTTATTTGTTGGGATTCTTTTCTTGGCCGACCATTTTTCTTCCTATATGAGTTTTTCCTTGTTTCCGACCCTTCATAATCCTCCCAAGAGGTCTTCCTCCCTCCGATATCAACAGGTCCAATCTCCTCGATGCGCTACCCAGATCCAAGCAAAGACAAACCTCTAGGCCTCATGGCTCCTTCCTGAGATAGCTTACAAACTTCCTCCATTGAAGTCGATGACTGTGAAGCTCAAGGCCTAAGCCCCAAGAATAAGAGGTATGCTTATGACTCTGATGATGATGACGAGGAGGAGGAATTGGAGACTCCATGGATCAAACAAAGAGAGGGTGGAAGCAGCCGGATTATCTGGCTATGGTGAGGCCTGAGGATGAAGGAGCGAAGAAACCCCATGGGAAGGGGTGCACAGAGTCAGTCAAGTTCATCGCCACCAACTAATATTCACCCAACCGTAAGAAGGCTAACCGAGCTGATGCAGGAACTTATCAGGAGACTACGTCACAAACTTCTACAACAAAGAAGATTACCGTGAACGCGCACATGAGCGTGAAGCCACAAGAGGATTTGGAGTTCAGCCTTCTGGACATGCCCATCATACCGTACATTCCATAAATTGAACATCTTTGCAAGATAGAGAAGGATCAGAAGGAAGAACTCCTCCATGGGACATTGTGTGCAAACGCCTCTTAGATCTTAAAAGCAAGAAGGAACTGAATGACGTGCTAAGCAGAGTTGCTGAAGGGACGTTCTTCTTGCGTTCATATCTACAGAAGTGTCTTCATCGCATATCTTCCCCGGAGGAGACAAACAAGAAACTTTGCGTAGCTATCTCCAACACCACTCCTTCACCCTGAAGAACGTCACGATATCGAATAATCGCAAGGGATTATTTGATCCCACCGGCTTGATCCTAAGCTTGGGGGAGATCTATAACACCTTGTAATCTATTTTCTAGTTTTAGCATGTCTACTTTACCGCACACATGTGAGGTTTTAATTCAAGGATTTACATTAGTTGCATCATATTCAAGCTCCCTTTTGTTCAAGGAAAGAATTATATCCATTGAGTTTCCAAACTTTATGATATTTGAAGTAATCTTTTTGATCCATGATTATTATATTATTTGATTGAATTAGGTTGAGTTTATGATACGCGTACAACTTTTATGATTTTAGGGTCTTCCACACCAATAAAGTATTAACTAAATTATAAAAAGAAAATCTTGGTAGCATATTATAGTCACGGGTTTGGGTTTACAAGAGCCATAAAAAGTAGTGAGCATGATCAAATAGATGTGCTATATATAAAAATAGAGAAAAGAGATAAAATATTGAACTATGAAGAGAATTTCAAGTCAAAAGAAACGTACAAGCTTGAAAAGAGAAAAAAGAATGATCACGAATCTTCATTACTAGAATCAAGTTCTCAACCAATTTAACCTTATGATTATATAATATGTTTAAGCACTAAAAGCTTCTTATAACTTCATTGATACAAAAAATGTAGGGAAGCCTCTAAGTCATGTGATGTGTAAAGTGTGATAAAACTCCCAATGTAACTCTACATTTGATATTTTACTCCTGTTTCAATTTTTTCCTCATTTATTGTAATAACTCGTGCCTCATGAATATGATGATCTTGTCCATAAGCCACCATTTTGCTCGAGGACGAGCAATAGTCTAGCTTGGGGGAGTTGATGAGTCCAAAATTTAAGCATATTTACCTCTTGTTTTTGCATAAGTAGAGTAGGGTTTTCGCATTTTACCGTGTTTACACGCACCTTTTGTCATTGTTTCAACATGATCCTGAATTACTAAGTCTCTTAAGAACATATCAATTGAGACTATCATATTATGTTGTAATATGATATTTTTAAGTGATAAAGTCATTTAATTGATTTATCTTTACACCTAGGAGATTTGCAAACGCGAAGGAGGACACAGGGGCCTTAACGACCACTGGATACCGCCCATACCATACGGCAGCCCATCCGCCTCATCAAATACTTTCACCTTGCAAAGACGGATCTAAGATCCGACATTCATAGTGTAGGGTTCGCAGCATAGAAAACAAAAATTTTCCTACGATGTGAACTATATACCAAGATCTATCTACTAGATACAAACAACGGGCGGATGTATATCCGTAGAGAACATACCCTTGAAGACCGACAAAGCTTAATGAGTTCAACTCGTGGTTGATGTAGACGATCTCTTGCCGATCTCAAGATCGAGAGGAAGTCCTAGCGCCGCAAATCAGCAGCGCATCCGTGCTCGCACACACGTTCGAGGCACCGAGCAACCTCCGCCTCCTCGCTCCAGCGATGCAGCGGAAGCACAACTCTTTCTTGCCGAATAGCCACCGGGAACATGTATCTCGCTAGTCCGAGACCATGGGGGATAAATTCTAGAGGGGGAGAGAGATCCTTCACGAGGAGGTGTGAGAGACAAGTGAGGAGGGGGGCTCCTTTTATAGGAGGAGGGGGGAACCCCAAGGGGGTGGCCGGCGCATGGGGCTGCCCCCTTGCCCTCCCCTCTTCATGTGGGTGGACACTCCACTCACAAATCTCCTTTAAATTCCCTCCACTCAAAAGTCCACTCAAATTCCCATTAAATTTCCACCAAATTTAATGCAAACTCTCATTAAATAAAACTCTTTTATTTTATTCAGAATTTTGTCAATTACTTTAATGACAAACATTCACAAATAACCCCTTGCTAGAATTATATTTCACATGCATAACCACTTTATGCAATTTCACCCGAAAACCTGTTTCGGTATCTAGTGAAATAAATTCCTGCGCTTGTTCATTCTTTCGGCATGAAACATTTGCTCCAATTGGATGTCGGTGTCTCTTAAGTGTGTCACCCTACGGTTCGTGAATAATGCGGACATGATCGAGACCCCTCTCGGATCAATAATCAGAAGCGGGATCTGGAGACCCATACTGACTCCCACACATTCAACGATGACTTTCTTGTGATCGTCGGAACCTTTTACGCTAGTATCTTAATCCCTTTGTTTCACGATATATTACATGTCCGAGATTCGATCATCGGTATCTCCATACCTAGTTTGATCTCGTTACCGACATGCACTCTTTTCTAGTTCCTGTGATATAACATTCTAGTGATCAAATCACTTGCTTGCAAGCTAATCAATGTGATATCACCGAGAGGGCCCAGAGTATATCTATCCGTCATCGGGATGAACAAATTCCACTCTCGATCCATGAGCCTCAACATAACACTTTATTAGTTCTGAATCCATCTTTATAATCACCCTGTTACGGTGTGACGTTTGATGTTATCAAGAAACTCTTCCGGTGTTAGTGATTGACATGATCTCATGGTCTAAGGATTAGGATCACTTCGTAAGTTGTTATAGCAATATAAACTCAATGACTTTGATCGTAATGCTATACTTCGGATGAATGTTCATCACACCATTACACTAATGTTGTGATCCCGTTATTAACAACATCCAATGTCCATGATCAGGAAACCTTGACCATCTTGTTAATCAACGAGCTAGTTTATGAGAGAGGCATAACTAGGAACTTTATTTTTGTTTATTAAACACACATGTATTAACGTTTCCGTATTAATACAATTATAGCATGCAAAATAAACATCTATCATATACTTGGAATACACATAATAAACACTTTATTATTGCCTCTCAGGGCATATTCCCTTCACATAGAAACTTCCAGCCACGAAAAACCACACCAGAAAAGGATCTAGAGGAGGAACTTGGAGAAGGGCAAATCCTTGCTGCTTCGCGAACCATTGAAGGATAACGCATCACCCCCTTCATTATCAACCGCTACATCATCATCATCATTACTATCTCTATCCATTAGATCTTGTTGTAATTTCAGATTCAATTATGTTTTGGACTAAATTTATCCCCGTATTTTTATCCATCCATTTGATTATGATGATGTTGTTGCTTACTTCCATGTGTGAGTAGTTTCCTTTGTTTTGGGGGAGATAGAGAAATCCTAGCATTATTATGAAATGAAATAAAGATGATCTATTACTTGTGTTCATGATCTATTGAACTATGATGTGTGTTTGATCTCTCTCTTTAGATGGTACATGTAGTCGGCCACATATCATTTTCCTCCGGGCCTAAGGAAAAGGGTGAAATCCTTCGGATGTGTTTGGAAGTGTGTCCGGAGCTATTGTGACTAGAAGTACCGGCTAGCAACCTGCACGGTCAAAGGAGGAATAAAGAGAGATTCACTAAGCTAATTACACTATCTATAGGGAAACCCTTAATTATGGTGGTTTGTATGGGTGACTACTCTCGGACATTGCGGTGGTTATTTATAGAGGACCTTATTCTTGGTTCAACAAAGTAACTGCCTACGATCCTTGCAGTGAACAGCTTATTATGGATCTCTCTCCACACATATCAAGACATAAGAAATAGGTTATTCTAATTATGATTAATTATAACATGCTAGTGGTGTATCCTACATTTCCAAGAGAACGCTTTATCCTTATTGAGTTCAACCACCGTTTCAAACGCTTTTGTTACTTGTTTTAATTAATTTTCTGTATTAAATCAAAAACCTTTCAAACACCCTTTACTTGAAATCAAAGGCAGCTTACAAGTATCCTTTGGTAGACAATGACGAGGGGCATAAAGTCCTTAACCAAATAGCTCTCTTTGGGTTTCGATACTCTTACTTCGAAAATAGCTACAATTGATCCATGCACTCGTAGTCATCATATTACTACCAAGACTAACTCCTACATTGCGTAATTTAGAAGACACAAGTGCAGGTGAAAAGGGCAAAAAGGACTTGAAGAATGTGATATACCTGGAGAATCCAAATTTTGCTCTGCTTTGCGACGCATCGCCTTGACCATCGAATCCTCATCCGTCGTAGTTGCCCCTCTATCATCCGTCACATGGCGTCCGTTGTGCCGCGTCAGTGTCGGCGTAACAGAGGAACCAACTGTCGTACAAGTGGTGCAAGGAGAGTGCATCGGCGAGGAAGGGGGAGTCATCATCCGAGCGGGTCCCTACAGATGGATCCACCATAGTGGCAATGGATGCAGGTGTTGGTGGAGACGTCATCGTGGAAGCCTTTAGAACCGGACAAGGACGGTGTCTAAGGGAGGCAGGGTCGAAGTAGAAGCGGTATGTTTTGGCCTGCACACAGCAGTTGGTGTCGAAAAAAGTACTAATGGCGAAGAAACAGGGACTCGGTGGTGATGAATAGCAGCTGCAGGACGACATGTGTGGCATCCCGCAAAAACCACTACTAGAAAATCGCGTTGTTTTTGTGCATTGCATCATCATGACCGCATGCTCATGTCATCATGCCTCATTGCATTTGAGCATCGTCATGTCATCATGCATTTGTTTGTCGAAACCTATTTTCTAAAAACCTAGTTTTGTTTTCTAAATATTCCCCGTCTCAATTTCAAATCAAGGCGTCGGGCTTTTCCGGGTCTTTTATTTGTCTAAAAACTAATTACAAAAGTTATTTTAAATTAAATAAAAATCTATATTATTTTTAGGGGGCAGTCGAACGGGCCGATCCGACCCAGTCGACCACCCCCAGTACAAAATCAGACCAGTCTGTCTAATTCTATTCCTATCCAATCCTAGTCTACCCACCCTCCAGCCACATCACCCCGACCATTCACCTCGCGCCACCTCACCTCTCCCTTCCCTCTAACCAATCCCACACTGCCACCTCACCCTGGCCCCAACCCCCTCCACTCAAACACCGCCACCTCATCCCACCCAGCACCACCTGCCCGTTTCCCACACCACACACGCACACAACCCACGCCCCTGGGCCCCACCACGCACACACCACACGCGACGCCCACACCCACACCTGCCCCGAACCGCCCACACAACGCACGCCTGCCCTGTCTCCCGGGCCCCTCCCCGACCCCACCTGCTCTCACGCGCCCGCGCCCCCGTCTTCTCTCCCTCGACCCTGCTCGTATCCTCCTTCTCCGCCGCCTTCCTCTCCGCCCGGCGTCGCCTCCTCACCGCGTCCCCGTCGCCCTCCTCCTCGGCCGCGGGTCCGCCAGCGCCCTCCCCGGAACTCCTCCGCCGCGTCGGCCTCACCCTGGCAGCGCCCCGTCTGCGAGCCCCCCCTCGGCCGCGACCCCGCCGACCGCCTCCGCGACCTCCCTGGGCCTCATCGCCGGCCGAGCCACCCCTCTGCACCTCCGACCACCACCCCTCCGGCTCGCCGTCCCCGCGAGCGCGCCCCCGCCGCCAGGCCATCTCCCTCCTCTGCACCTCCGACCTTCCACCGCGAGCTCCGCCGCCCGCGTCGGTCTCTCCTCTCTCGTCTCTGACACCGGCGCCTCCTCTGCTCGTCCCGGCGGCCGCGGCTCTCCCCTCCTCCCCGTTGACCGTCCGCCACCGGTACAAGATCTCCGTCGCGCTCGAGCCATCACCACCTCCCCTCTCCGTCTCCGGTTGTCGGTCAACGCCTCCTGTAGCCGTCTGCTACTCCGACGGCAATGGCCGCCGCCGGTGCCGCTCCACCTCTAGCCTGTCATCGTCCTCTCTGCCGATCCCGTGCCCCTGCCCGGCCCATCACCGCCGGAGCCCTGCCAGCTCACTTCTACCGTCTGGCGCCGCCACGGAGTCCGGACGCGTGCGCCGCCCTGCGCGACCTGGGCCCTCCGTACGTCACCGAGCCCCGCCAGCGCGGGCGATGCTGTCAGTTGCCTCTGCTCCAGTGTTTTTGGCCGATGCGTCACCAACCGTGCCTGGCATCTGCGCGTGTTGGCCCCAGTTTTGTCAATAGGGTAGCCATGTGGTGTTGGTATGTGGGTTGTGGTAGACAACACCTTTTGGGTCCATGCACCAAGTTCCTCGGCGACTCCCGGTAATCAAGATTGACCTCACGGAACACCAAGAACTCCTTCCTGGAACCGAAGACCGGACGCCGAGACCCCCGAACCCGAAGACCGATCCCGTAACCGGCGCCACGCCAAGTGCTCCTTCCCGGACCCGAAGATCATCGGTCAAGTTCACCACCGACAAAAGACGGACGACAAGTTCTACTTCACGGGCAGCGAGCGTCAAGATCGCCTTCACGGGAAACTGCAAGACATCCTTCCCGGGATTTGAAGACCGAACCCTCTGCACGCCAAGGTCTTCCCCCCGGAACGCCGAGTTCTCCATCGTGGACGCCAAGCACGTTGACATGAAACCAAAGGACGCCGAACGCCAAGCTCTGCATCTCGGACCCAGTAGCCCTGATCCGCACCTGATCCCCGTCGAACCCTGAACCCTGAGACCGAACCCCGAACCCCAGATCCGGACCCTGTCGGACCCCGAACCCTCGAAACCCCCAAGATCTTCCGAACCCCGATGTTTGACCCTGATCCGAGCCCCTATTTTATAAATGCCATCTATATAAATTGTTGCATATTAAATTGTCATACTCGCATGCATATTGTCATGTGGTTTGGGGGCCTTATGTCGATTCACCTCATAATTAAATATGGGGCCCATATGCGGGCAAATCTAGTCTTATATTGGCCTCATTTAAATTTGTGTAGCGAACCGGTAACTAATCTTGCCCTGTTATTACAACATTTAAATTGCGGGGTATCTAAACAACTTGAACCTATTAACTAGTTGTCGGGACCCCGGTTCCGCTTAATATGGCCTAATTGCATCGCATCTTCGCCATGTCATACATCATACATGCATCATGCCCGATCTTTTGCCGTAGTATTAAATATTGCATCCGGTGTTTATTCTAGTGTTTTGCTTATTCGCGGATTAGGCCGATGAGTTGATGCGAGTGTCGCCCCGATCTTCGGTTGAATCTTCGGCAATGTTTTTCAGGCGAGCATCTCCCCCTTTCTACCTATCTTACTTTTATAGTATTTATTCCCTCCTGTTGATCTATTGCTATCTGTGTTGCGATGCTCTAGTTTTCGTACCCGTGTTATCCCTTGCAGCCTTATATTGCCTTGGACACCTCCTATTACCTGTTGTTTGGTAGATAGTTGGACCTGCGCGTCGTAGTCGCTTGCTCAAGTGTTGTGGCGTGTCGTCAAGTACCACAGTTGTTGGAGTATTGCCGTGTGTTTATTGTTGGAGATGATCAAGACTTTAATTATTGTTTAACAACTAAAATTGAAGTAAGTAAGCAGAGGCACAGGTGGCAATAGATGTTATTTGGTTGTTAACCGTCCACTTGTGTCCCGTAGGACCCCGAGTACTTGATACCTGTTCCTTGAATATTCGCGCTATCCACATCCGGGAGGATTATGGGACCCCCCTGAGCCAGAGCTTGATTCATTCTTATTTCTTTGGGCCACAAACTAGTTTGAGGTTTTATTTACTATCATGTACTTATCCCATGCTTTACTGCTTTATTTAAATTGTGCGAGGTACTGCACACTGTACTGTTTAGGATCGGGACACGTTTTCGCGGTATCGACAAGCCCAGTTTTGGGTTCCCAGTCGTTTACAGCCGTCCACCCAAACCTTGAGTCCGTCTCGGAGTCAGCTAACTTCGTTGCGGGTATACTTAATGGGGTGGCCCCCTGAAATATTTCTGAATCTGGTGATTGCTTTGTCGTGAAGGCCTCGTTGGGTTTTGATTTGGTTTTTCCGAGGTTGATCGAGTGTGTGTTGCTATTTGTGCACCCCTGCAGGGTAAAACTTTCTGAAAGCCGTGTCCGCGGTTATGGACGACTTGGAGCACAGTATCTCGATCATAGACAACTATAACTAAAGTAGTGCTATAAATTTGACTTTATAATGACTAGTAATCAGCTTCACTACAATGGAATGGCTAAATAAAACTGCCAACAGCTGCTTGTTTGGGTTGTCGCTTGCTACCATTGTATCTGACTAGTAAGTATTGCAACTATAACGGAATGGCTAAATAAAAGTACCAACAACTGCTGGGTTTTGGGATATCTCATGCTAATTGTATTTGACTAGTAAGTGTCGCAACTACAACGGAATGGTTAACTAAAATTGCCCACTGCTTATTATATCAGGATGACTATCTATACCTGACTAGTAATTGCTGCAACGATAACTGAATAAATAAAACTGCCAACTGTGTGAGTTCCTCGGTTGACTTCCTCGTCTGGTCTCGAGGGGGAAATACCAGGATGGGTATGTTTGGTGGTAGTATCAGGTTGGATCCGAATAGGTCTTTCTTACCCCTCTCTGATAGCCGCCAGTTGTATCGAGTCTCTATAGGTTGTTTAGTGCATGTTGCGCTGCCGCTTCAGTCCACCATACCTATGTAGGCGAGGACAGCCGAATTCTAGCCTCGCCGGGTACTGGCCTCAGTACTAAGCGCTCTCTCTTTTTCCTTTGCCCTTTGTCGGCACCCCTTTTGTTTAAGCAGGTTTTGAGATCGATGTCGTTAGCAGGGTTACCCTTCCGGCTTGGCCTGGGCAGGGTTATGGACGCCATTGGTTATTCTTCAGGGCTCTTAGCCCCATTTGCATCTTGTCCGTAGTCGGACGCTCTATCATTTTCAAGGTGATTTGAATCTTTGTATATTATGTCTGTATTCTTGACTCATGGAGTCGTTGTTGCATATATCTGTTCTGTGGGTCCCATCGAGGACTGTTGTGTAATGTTATTACTTCGTTTTCCACCCGCACGCAAGTGCCTGGTGGGCACCTTTGAATCGTTTCTATGCGGGTTTGGCGGGAAGCGCTGAAACTTGCATAGGGTCGATTCTGAGGGTGTTACAGAGTGGTATCAGAGCTCAGCAATTGCGATACCCCACAAGTCCAGCCTATAGGATAACCTAGCTAACGGCCGAAGTAGAGTGTCAAAACTATTTTTGCAAAATCGGTTGGATAGTTCTGATTAGGTCTGATTTTACTCCTTACCCCTCTGCTGCTCTCCTCTCACCTCTGCGTGTTTTGAATCCGCTCTCTTCTCTCTCTTCGAGTCCAGGATTTCTCGTGGTTGGGTTCCATCGTACCTTCAGGGTTTCGCTTCCTCCTTTGGTAACGGTGTTGCTACGTCTGGTCTTCATGCTATCCGAGGAATCCTTCGTCTGGTGGACTTCTCTTTGTTCCTTCTCGTGCCTTCCGGTGTTTTCCGACACGAGACATCATCTACGCCAGATCCGATGCAGAGTCTGCATCACTCCTTTGTTTCCGAACCTCGTTGTCGAGATCTTCAGTCTGAATTCTGAGAGTTGGTTGCATAATTTCCTATTCATGTGTAGAGTAATGGTTTGGGTGCGCGATGGACTGATCACCATCCGACTACTCTTATCATTCGCTCTTGCACATTGAATGGTGAATCATTGCAGTTATACTCCTTCCGCGGAAATTAGAGGTGGCTTTATTTGTCGATACCTCTACCTTCGACCTTTTGTCCCCGGAGTGTTCTCTCGACGATCACGGACAACGACCTCTTGTTAGTGGTGTCCCGAGGATCTACATGATGCGAGAAGATTCAGAGCGCCGCCCTTCTTTCCGGTACCATGAGGCGGATCTCGAGGGCGAGATCCATTGTTAGTGGTGTCGAATTGTGGCATCCCGCAAAAACCACTACTAGAAAATCGCGTTGTTTTTGTGCATTGCATCATCATGACCGCATGCTCATGTCATCATGCCTAATTGCATTTGAGCATCGTCATGTCATCATGCATTTGTTTGTCGAAACCTATTTTCTAAAAACCTAGTTTTGTTTTCTAAATATTCCCCGTCTCAATTTCAAATCAAGGCGTCGGGCTTTTCCGGGTCTTTTATTTGTCTAAAAACTAATTACAAAAGTTATTTTAAATTAAATAAAAATCTATATTATTTTTAGGGGGCAGTCGAATGGGCCGATCCGACCTAGTCGACCACCCCCAGTACAAAATCAGACCAGCCTGTCTAATTCTATTCCTACCCAATCCTAGTCTACCCACCCTCCAGCCACATCACCCCGACCATTCACCTCGCGCCACCTCACCTCTCCCTTCCCTCTAACCAATCCCACACTGCCACCTCACCCTGGCCCCAACCCCCTCCACTCAAACACCGCCACCTCATCCCGCCCAGCACCACCTGCCCGTTTCCCACACCACACACGCACACAACCCACGCCCCTGGGCCCCACCACGCACACACCACACGCGACGCCCACACCCACACCTGCCCCGAACCGCCCACACAACGCACGCCTGCCCTGTCTCCCGGGCCCCTCCCCGACCCCACCTGCTCTCACGCGCCCGCGCCCCCGTCTTCTCTCCCTCGACCCTGCTCGTATCCTCCTTCTCCGCCGCCTTCCTCTCCGCCCGGCGTCGCCTCCTCACCGCGTCCCCGTCGCCCTCCTCCTCGGCCGCGGGTCCGCCAGCGCCCTCCCCGGAACTCCTCCGCCGCGTCGGCCTCACCCTGGCAGCGCCCCGTCTGCGAGCCCCCCCTCGGCCGCGACCCCGCCGACCGCCTCCGCGACCTCCCTGGGCCTCATCGCCGGCCGAGCCACCCCTCTGCACCTCCGACCACCACCCCTCCGGCTCGCCGTCCCCGCGAGCGCGCCCCCGCCGCCAGGCCATCTCCCTCCTCTGCACCTCCGACCTTCCACCGCGAGCTCCGCCGCCCGCGTCGGTCTCTCCTCTCTCGTCTCCGACACCGGCGCCTCCTCTGCTCGTCCCGACGGCCGCGGCTCTCCCCTCCTCCCCGTTGACCGTCCGCCACCGGTACAAGATCTCCGTCGCGCTCGAGCCATCACCACCTCCCCTCTCCGTCTCCGGTTGTCGGTCAACGCCTCCTGTAGCCGTCTGCTACTCCGACGGCAATGGCCGCCGCCGGTGCCGCTCCACCTCTAGCGTGTCATCGTCCTCTCTGCCGATCCCGTGCCCCTGCCCGGCCCATCACCGCCGGAGCCCTGCCCGCTCACTTCTACCGTCTGGCGCCGCCACGGAGTCCGGACGCGTGCGCCGCCCTGCGTGACCTGGGCCCTCCGTACATCACCGAGCCCCGCCAGCGCGGGCGATGCTGTCAGTTGCCTCTGCTCCAGTGTTTTTGGCCGATGCGTCACCAACCGTGCCTGGCATCTGCGTGTGTTGGCCCCAGTTTTGTCAATAGGGTAGCCATGTGGTGTTGGTATGTGGGTTGTGGTAGACATAACCTTTTGGGTCCATGCACCAAGTTCCTCGGTGACTCCCGGTAATCAAGATTGACCTCACGGAGCACCAAGAACTCCTTCCTGGAACCGAAGACCGAACGCCGAGACCCCCGAACCCGAAGACCGATCCCGTAACCGGCGCCACGCCAAGTGCTCCTTCCCGGACCCGAAGATCATCGGTCAAGTTCACCACCGACAAAAGACGGACGACAAGTTCTACTTCACGGGCACCGAGCGTCAAGATCGCCTTCACGGGAAACCGCAAGACATCCTTCCCGGGATTTGAAGACCGAACCCTCGGCACGCCAAGGTCTTCCCCCCGGAACGCCGAGTTCTCCATCGTGGACGCCAAGCACGTCGACATGAAACCAAAGGACGCCGAACGCCAAGCTCTGCATCTCGGACCCAGTAGCCCTGATCCGCACCTGATCCCCGTCGAACCCTGAACCCTGAGACCGAACCCCGAACCCTAGATCCGGACCCTGTCGGACCCCGAACCCTCGAAACCCCCAAGATCTTCCGAACCCCGATGTTTGACCCTGATCCGAGCCCCTATTTTATAAATGCCATATATATAAATTGTTGCATATTAAATTGTCATACTCGCATGCATATTGTCATGTGGTTTGGGGGCCTTATGTCGATTCACCTCATAATTAAATATGGGGCCCATATGCGGGCAAATCTAGTCTTATATTGGCCTCATTTAAATTTGTGTAGCGAACCGGTAACTAATCTTGCCATGTTATTACAACATTTAAATTGCGGGGTATCTAAACAACTTGAACCTATTAACTAGTTGTCGGGATCCCGGTTCCGCTTAATATGGCCTAATTGCATCGCATCTTCGCCATGTCATACATCATACATGCATCATGCCCGATCTTTTGCCGTAGTATTAAATATTGCATCCGGTGTTTATTCTAGTGTTTTGCTTCTTCGCGGATTAGGCCGATGAGTTGATGCGAGTGTCGCCCCGATCTTCGGTTGAATCTTCGGCAATGTTTTTCAGGCGAGCATCTCCCCCTTTCTACCTATCTTACTTTTATAGTATTTATTCCCTCCTGTTGATCTATTGCTATCTGTGTTGCGATGCTCTAGTTTTCGTACCCGTGTTATCCCTTGCAGCCTTATATTGCCTTGGACACCTCCTATTACCTGTTGTTTGGTAGATAGTTGGACCTGCGCGTCGTAGTCGCTTGCTCAAGTGTTGTGGCGTGTCGTCAAGTACCACAGTTGTTGGAGTATTGCCGTGTGTTTATTGTTGGAGATGATCAAGACTTTAATTACTGTTTAACAACTAAAATTGAAGTAAGTAAGCAGAGGCACAGGTGGGCAATAGATGTTATTTGGTTGTTAACCGTCCACTTGTGTCCCGTAGGACCCCGAGTACTTGATACCTGTTCCTTGAATATTCGCGCTATCCACATCCGGGAGGATTATGGGACCCCCCTGAGCCAGAGCTTGATTCATTCTTATTTCTTGGGGCCACAAACTAATTTGAGGTTTTATTTACTATCCTGTACTTATGACATGTTTTACTGCTTTATTTAAATTGTGCGAGGTACTGCACACTGTACTGTTTAGGACCGGGACACGTTTTCGCGGTATCGACAAGCCCAGTTTTGGGTTCCCAGTCGTTTACAGCCGTCCACCCAAACCTTGAGTCTGTCTCGGAGTCAGCTAACTTCGTTGCGGGTATACTTAATGGGGTGGCCCCCTGAAATATTTCTGAATCTGGTGATTGCTTTGTCGTGAAGGCCTCGTTGGGTTTTGATTTGGTTTTTCCGAGGTTGATCGAGTGTGTGTTGCTATTTGTGCACCCCTGCAGGGTAAAACTTTCTGAAAGCCGTGTCCGCGGTTATGGACGACTTGGAGCACAGTATCTCGATCATAGACAACTATAACTAAAGTAGTGCTATAAATTTGACTTTATAATGACTAGTAATCAGCTTCACTACAATGGAATGGCTAAATAAAACTGCCAACAGCTGCTTGTTTGGGTTGTCGCTTGGTACCATTGTATCTGACTAGTAAGTATTGCAACTATAACGGAATGGCTAAATAAAAGTACCAACAACTGCTGGGTTTTGGGATATCTCATGCTAATTGTATTTGACTAGTAAGTGTCGCAACTACAACGGAATGGTTAACTAAAATTGCCCACTGCTTATTATATCAGGATGACTATCTATACCTGACTAGTAATTGCTGCAACGATAACTGAATAAATAAAACTGCCAACTGTGTGAGTTCCTCGGTTGACTTCCTCGTCTGGTCTCGAGGGGGAAATACCAGGATGGGTATGTTTGGTGGTAGTATCAGGTTGGATCCGAATAGGTCTTTCTTACCCCTCTCTGATAGCCGCCAGTTGTATCGAGTCTCTATAGGTTGTTTAGTGCATGCTGCGCTGCCGCTTCAGTCCACCATACCTATGTAGGCGAGGACCGCCGAATTCTAGCCTCGCCGTGTACTGGCCTCAGTACTGACCGCTCTCTCTTTTTCCTTTGCCCTTTGTCGGCACTCCTTTTGTTTAAGCAGGTTTTGAGATCGACGTCGTTAGCAGGGTTACCCTTCCGGCTTGGCCTGGGCAGGGTTATGGACGCCATTGGTTATTCTTCAGGGCTCTTAGCCCCATTTGCATCTTGTCCGTAGTCGGACGCTCTATCATTTTCAAGGTGATTTGGATCTTTGTATATTATGTCTGTATTCTTGACTCATGGAGTCGTTGTTGCATATATCTGTTCTGTGGGTCCCATCGAGGACTGTTGTGTAATTTTATTACTTCGTTTTCCACCCGCACGCAAGTGCCTGGTGGGCACCTTTGAATCGTTTCTATGCGGGTTTGGCGGGAAGCGCTGAAACTTGCATAGGGTCGATTCTGAGGGTGTTACAACATGCCTCTGTAAAAATCTCAATACCCGTTGGCGACGTAGGATTCAGATTAAAAGGGATTGCCGCCATGGAAAAAGGAGCACAAGTATTGTGTGTCACCAAGTACCGTGATAAGGAGAAAGATTCGTGAGTTCTGTTTACCTCCATAGACAATCTCATTTCTGAAAACATCATTTTTCTTGGAAGCGTCTAGGCAACAATCAGTGGCTGGTTAGTCTAAACCAGCCATCGCCTGATAAGGAAACCTTTCTCTAGCCCACCAACCATGAAACAGAAATAACCAACCGCCTTTGTCACCTACCCTTCCGACCAGGTTTCCTCCCAAGTGCGCTTCCCGCTCGCGCGGCAAGGGTCCAAGACCCCTCACGCCAACCACCACTAGTGCCAAGACCGCTCCCCAAGGCCACGTGACGCCCCATCCCCTTTCTTCTCTTCCTCTACAAGACAAAACCATGATCCTCTTTTTTCTCCAAATCACCATGGCTCCCATTACCTTTCTCTAGCCCAACTCTTCTTCTTCCTTAGCAGGATCTGACTCAAGGATACAACTTCTCATCTCCTCCCTCCCGTTATCCAACAACTCCCCATGAACAAATTAGGACAGTGTACAACAAAAGTAATACTGAAACTTGTAGCCAGTAAACATAGTTCTTCCACATAGTAAAACCAGACGGATTCATCAAGAACATTCTTTTCCAGCAACTTAGTAGCCTATCCTAACATACCTGGGACAACAAGGACCAAAAATTCCATACAACAACATCCATATATTATAGGTAGAATCTCAGGAACCAAAATAAGGACCTACTTGGTTACAACACATATCTGGCAACATGACCATACTAGTTAAGGGAAATCCCCAAAACCAAAGTAAGTAACAAAACAAGAGCCAACATCAACTTAGATCATGCAAGAACTAGTTAGGGAAAATCCCAGGTTCAAGTAAAAATTGCGAAGACAACTATATGCAGAAAAACAAAGTTAAAAGAGGATAAGTATGCAACTTAGACCAATTTATCTAATCAACTTAATTAAGTGGAATGAGTAACTGAAGTCCATGCCACTAATCGGCTGAGCGATCAGATCAGAGCTGCTACCTCACGAGGCCAAAGAGGGGACGCGTTGCGCGTCCACGACGCCGGTGCCCTTATGACGGCCTTCATCCATGGCCCGCATCGAGCTCTTCCACAGCTTGCTCAGCAACTGCAGGCATACCAGTCTATGAGAGAGTACACGTCCTTCACGAATCCCAGGAGGTACCAGTGCATGAGCTTCGGGATCAAGAGCCTCTCCAACAATGTCGTAACCACTGCGACATGTAGGTAGTCCCTCTTGGTAACCAAAAAAATCAGGCAACCAGAAAACAAAATTGTAGTTCATAATGGATAAACACAACTTACCAAGTGGTGGTAACCAACTTGATTGAAAGGTGGAAACAACTTAACAGCTTGACTGAATCAACTTGGTTCTAGAAATGTGTGGATATGCACATTTATATTTAAGCTAGTTCATTATTTCCTTACTAGAAAGTTAGATTGAGTACCATGATAGTAAGTTTGCAGTGAATACAATCTTGCGAGAACAACTTAATAAGCCCATCCTATAATTGAAAACCTAAGTATTAAGAGTGGAGATGGTGCAAACTAGGGTTTGTATGCTGGGAGCAACTTAACTGCATCATCCTAGCAATCATCTTAGACAGAATAGAAAAGAGTCTAAAGGCATGATTACACAAAACTAACTTGGCTAGATCAAGAAGACAACTTAGGTACGATGATAGAGCCACTTAATCAAAATTAGAAACCAACTAATAAGCAAAGAAGTTGATAAAAATAGCAAAAAATTTAAGGTAAAAGCACGATTACACAAAAACCAACTTGGTTCGATCGAGAAGACAACTTAGCTATGATGACATAGCAACTTAATCAAAATCAGAAACCAACTAATAAGAAAAGAGGTTGATAAAAATAGAAATTTTTTTAAGGTAAAAGCATGATTACACAAAAACCAACTTGGTTCAATCGATAAGACAACTTAGCTATGATGACAGAGCAACTTAATCAAAATCAGAAACCAACTAATAAGAAAAGAGGTTGATTAGCAAAAAAGTCTAAGGTAAAAGCACTATTACACAAAAAAAACAACTTGGTTCGATTGAGAAGACAACTTAGCTATGATGACAAAACAACTTAATCAAAATCAGAAAACAACTAATAAGAAAAGAGGTTGATAAAAAATAGCAAAAAGTCTAAGGTAAAAGCATGATTACACAAAAACTAACTTGGTTACATTGAGAAGAAAACTTAGTTATTATAACAAACGGCTCAATCAAAATGAGTATCAAACAAAAAGCATATATCTTATCTACCTTTGTACATAGTTGACATTGAACATAGTGTTGTAGAGTTGATATAGGGGACTACATTTCATTTGTTGATCATGTTGATGCCCCGCACACTGGTTCTTGTTGCAGCAAGCTGAAAAGTTGCAACCATATCAGTAAAAAGAAATAAACTTTTGTTTTTGCATGAAAATTGCATAAGTTAGTTTTCACTTATCTTTGCATGACTTGGGTTTGTAAAGAATATGGTAATCCTAAATACATTTATCATGTCAGAGATGTCTTGGATCTGAATGCTACCTCTATAGAAGATGTGCATGTCCACGACTTGGAGCCACTGTTTTGCAGTCAGGCTGCCCCAGCAACTAAGTAGGATTGAGAACCAACTTAAGAATGCAGCAGCAAGAACTTAGCCATGATGAAGAAGCAACTAAAAAATAAAATCAAGCATTCAAACTTTTAAAACATTTAAAAAACAACGTTTGCCATTTCTTAAGTAGGATGTACAACCAACTTAAGCATGCTGCAGCAACAACGTTTGCCATTTCTTGCTACTACACTCAACAATAACTTGGCTCCTGCAAAATAACTTTTTCTAACAATATTTCATTTATCCAGCTCATGGGGGATTACTTGTACACTTGGGCATATGCAGTACACAGCTTAAGCTGGTTGAAAAAACAATTTAATTAAATCAGTATGTTGGTGCTTATAGTATAAGATAATAAAAATTAACTAAAAAACAAGTTGGCAAAAGCAACTTAGCTGAATTTAGGACCAACTTAATCATGCTGAAGAAACAACTAACCATGATGAAAAAGCAACTAAGTATCGAACTTAATCATTAAAAGATACTTAGTTGAATTTAGAACCAACTTAACGGTGATGAACAAACAACTAATAAACATTAAAAAGCAACTTAAGTAAATTTATCACAATAATAAAGCAGCAGAAAATATCTACACTTCTTTGGTATCTGACTAACTGCCTATTATAACCAGTACTACTAGTGTACTCTTGAGAAACATTTTAGGTACAAAACAGATGAAACACAACCTCGTGATTGACCATCATGATAAAAATGTCTGAGCTATATGGAACACTATGGCCCACATTATGTTTCTTCAGTATGCATATATGAGCAATCCTCAATCATGAAATCGAAAATTGAAGTGACATACAAAAAACATGATGATCTACCAAAAAAGACTCTTGTACCACATTAACCGTTCTGCTATCATCAAAACCATGTTGTTCACAAAAGGTACAAGGGATATGTACAAAAAAAATCAGCGGGACATGGGCACCAGGACATTAATTCACCATAGCATGGGCGCCATAAGGATCAACGTGGTATGGAGTGCTAATTCATACAAAGAAATAAGCAGTACATAGACATGAACACTAACCAAACGGGGCATCCAACCGCGGGATGAATCCACAAATCCTTAGAACTAATATTTATTGCACTACCAAGTAACGAAACGGGCATTATATGCCATATGAGCATACAAGATTACCTCGGGTACTCGATTTGGACACCTCCATCATAGATCTTTGTCACTCGGCCCCTCGGACGAGGCTCCCACTCCGCCGAAAAACTCGCCACCCTCTCTAGCGCGCCTCATACCCCGCCGCTGCGCTCCCCGCGATTATTGTGGAACGGTTGTGGTTCATACGGTTTTGGAAAGTTCATTGTCCATCTCCATAGTATGCAGACATAGAGGAATTATTTCAGTTTGAAGCAGAAATCCAATAACTTCATAAACATCGACCTGCATATGTCACCAAAAAAAATTTTATTGACAAAACCGATATCTGGTAGAAGAAACAATAGAAGCTCGAACAAATCATTGGCATGTCGGCTCATAGGAAACCTTTTGAGTTTAAAACAAGCGTTAAAACAACTACCGTTGCTTTTGTTCTTTCTTGACAACAATCAGTACAAATATACATGGTTTCTTGGACCCATATAAAAACTGAAAAAGTATGTATAGCACTCAGTCATCCAATACATCGAGACTCTAGCTCACTATCACTTTGAGCTATGAACTCCATGCTCGACCCACATGGACAAACCAACAGCGACGTCGAGCAGCATGCACGACATTAGCGACAATGAGCACTGAAATCATAGAAAACACACAAATACAAAAACTAGCCATCCACACACGCAACAAAGGACTAGCAATTTTCATTAACCAAGCCGGCAGAATAACGACAGCAGCCAGCAACATGCATGACACTAACGACATCGAGCAATGAAATCACAGTACACACACAAAAATCTAACTAGCCGTCCACACACACAACAAAGGACTAGCAACTTTCTTTTTGAATTTTAGGACTAGCAATTTTCATTAACAAGCTAGCAACGAAGGTTGGAACCTTGTTTGTCTCCGTTGCTGGCCACTGGTAGCAATGCGTTGTGACCCCTGTGCATCTATCGCCATTCATTCATTCTAAGCAAGAGATACTAAGAAAAGGATCGAGTGCAGTACCAGATCGAAATCAGTATGTTGGAGGAGAAGAAGTGGTAGACCTGGATGGACTTTGACTCGGTAGTCGAAGTGTCGATTCAGTCGGCCAACCCAGAGTGTCACGAGCTCCGCTGCAGCCATCACTTCCCAAGGGCCTGACGCCATGATGGCCGGTAGGAGGCACCATAGGAGACGGATCGGTACACAACACCATTGGGAGTGTGCGTGGATCTGGGGATTGAGGAGAGAGGGCGATCAAGAGAGAACAAAGTGAGAGATTAGAGAGAAACCGGGAGAAGGCGAGGAAGGATGTGGTCGGCTGGGCTTTGTCATCGCGCGGTCGGACGGCGCAGGTCCGTGCGCTCGAGCAAACCGTCTAGCCCCCGTGCTCCTGGACGAGATCAGGGTACCGGATCTCGTGGTGCTGGTCGAGGAGGAGCGGCAGCAGACCGACAAACTCTGGGTTTGCTAGATCTACAAGCCGGCGGTTGGAATTACGCGGGGCGGCGGTGATTCAGGTGTGGAAGATGCAGGGGAGTCCGAGATTGCCCTCCATGGCGCCTCCAGTGGCCGGAATCAACGACGAGCACGGTGACTTGAATATGGAAATCGGAGAGGACGCCTGACATGTCGAGTGCAGAAGGTCAGGGCAGAGGCGCACGTGCCAGACTGACCCAGGGGTTGGGCTGTCGGGACGGAGATGCACGACCAGCGCATCATAGACTAGATCTGACGGTCAGGAAGCGGTGGCTCAACAGAACAAACCAGCCATCGTGCACTTTTTAGCAGTTGGGTTTTTCTTTGCCTTAATGTTGTCCTCATCATCACGATTATCACCTTTGCGCCTCCAAAAAAAGAAAGGAGTGAGCTGAGGATCAGGAACAAAATCATCGGTCTCACGGTGGAAAATAAAGTCAAAACCCATGAGCTTGAGCGTAGCAGTAACTCTAACAAATGGTCCCTTCTCATCAACCATCTTACCGAACACATTCGGATTCATCTAGCTTTGTGTTCACAAGTGCTGAAAATCTGAAAATACAACTCATACAACACATTGTGAATACTCCGAAATAATAATCACGCCCTGTGGCTGGATAAACGAGACACGTACAAGTCGAATTTTGCAGAAGATACAACAATACAACCGATACAACAGAAACAGCATGCGTCCTATCCAAATCCAAGGCTGGCCGCAGTACTTACACAACAATTATATACATTTGCATCATTCATGTTGTTAAGCGCCGCAACTGCACACGCATCACGCGTACGTACGAGCTCGAGACCACCCAAATTATAACACAGACAGATACATGCCCGAACGACGTACGGCCGGCGATCGAGAACGAGCTCAAGCCGGCGCACTCAGGCGGAGTCGTGCGTCGGCGTCCACTGCACGGGCACGACGGAGGCGGTGCCAGAGGTGCTTCCGCCCAACTCCTCGTCGTCACCCTCCACGTCGGTCGCCACCGGCGGCCTCGCCTTGGGGTCGAACCTCTTGCTGGCCGGGTTCGTCGCCGGGTCGTACCTCTTGATGACCAGCACGGACGCCGACGTCTGGAACTCCGCCGACGCCAGGTAGCTCCCCACGGGTCCCAGCTCCTCGGGCCTCTCTACCAGCGGCTCCGTCGGCGCCATCCGCCCCACCACGAACATGTTGCACTTGGACATACAGTTGATCGCCTCCAGCACGTCCTCCTTGCTGGACGCCTCCACGTCGTCGAACCTCACGGACCCGTCCTTCACGGCGCCGACCTTGGCCTTGAACGCCTCCACTGTCGCCTCGTCGGACTCTTCCTCGTGGGGCGGAAGGCTAGGCCGGAAGCGCGTCAGTGTCACGGCGACACCGGGGTGCTCGGCCATGCGGGTCGCATACGCCAGCGCCTCGCGGTCGTCGGGTCCACCAAAGAAGAGCACGGAGACGGAGAAGGCCACGTTCTTTGCGGCGACCTGGGAGTGGCCGCCGAGGCCACGGTCGACGAGGATGGCGACCGAGCACGGCGCCCCGCGGAGCACGCGCTTGTTCATGGCGTGGTACTGGGACCCGAGCGAGTGGAACGTGCCGTCGTGCTGGAGCATCTTGTGGTAGGGCATGATCACGATGGCCGCCCGCTTCTCGGCGGCGCTGTCGATCACGTCCCGGTGGATGGTCTCGAGGTCAGAGATGGCCGTCATGGGTTTCACTCTCACGGTGCTCAGCTGCTGGAACGCCTCGAAGGCCACCACCATCTGCCCGTCCTTGTCCCCGCTGTTGAAGAAGGGCATGGCGTTGCGGCGTGTGCGGTGCACCATGGAGATCGCGGAAGACCGCTCCGACAGCTCCACCAGGTGCATGGCGTACATGGCGAGGCGGCGCCGGCTCGTGCCGCGCGACGACTCGACCAGGTTCAGCAGCGACGGGACGTTGCGGTTGCTGTGGAAGCACGCGAGCACCCGGAGCTCGCTGTCAGCGTCGGATGGCGTGGAGCCCTCCACGGTGCGGCGCTTGTAGGGCACCGAAGGCCGCGCTGGCTTGTAGATGGCCATGACGATGGGCGTGGTGATGAAAGTGGTGAAGAGCGCCATGAGAACCATGATGGCGAAAGACTCGTCGTTGAGCACCTTGCGGTCCCTCCCGATGTTGAGGACGATGAGCTCCACGAGGCCCTTGGTGTTCATCAGGAACCCCAGCGTGACCGCCTCCCTCACTGGGATCTTCACCAGCACCGATGTAATCACCGTGCCGCCGATCTTGCCGATGCAGGCGTTGACGATGACGAGCACCAGCAGCCCCCACGATTTTGCTCCACTGATGGTAGCCACGTTGGTCTTGAGGCCGCTGGACACGAAGTAGAGCGGCAGGAACAGGCCCGAGATTAGGTCCTCCACCTTCTCGATGAGCACGCCGGCGAAGGGCCCGTCCTTGGGGACGACGATGCCGACCATGAAGGCGCCGAAGAGCGCATGGATGCCGATGACATCGGTCGCGAAGCTGGCAGCGAGGACGATGGCGAGGGTGGCGCAGATGTAGACCTCCTTGACCGGCTCGCCCTCGGGAGACCGGTTTCCCATCCACGCCAGCACTGGCCGGAGGAGGACGATAATGGCGATGACGAAGCCGGCTCCAGCGAGGAGCACCCAGAGCGAGATGATCGGGGACCCGTCTCCAGAGAGGGCGACGGCGAGAGCGAGCAGGATCCAAGCGGCGACGTCGTTGACCGCGGCCGCGGACATGGCCATGCGTCCGAGGTCGGTGGTGAGGAGCTTGAGCTCGGCTAGGATGCGGGCGAGCACGGGGAACGCGGTGATGGAGAGAGCTACGCCCATGAAGACGAGGAAGGGCGCCTGCGGGGCGCCCTTGACGATGGTGGCGCGGAAGGCGAAGGAGGTGCCGATGCCGAGCGCGAACGGGAGGGAGATGCCGGCTAGCGCGATGGCCAGCGCCTTCTTGCCGGTGCGGCGGATGGCGGCGATGTCGAGCTCGAGGCCGACGAGGAAGAGGAAGAAGAGCAGGCCGATGTTGGCCAGCGTGTCCAGCACCGGCAGGCTCTTGGCCGGGAACACGGTGTTCAGGAACTTGTTGCTCCGGCCCAACGCCGACGGGCCAAGCAACACCCCTCCCTGCATCCATCAACCATTCGTTGCAGTTAATTTCAGTTAGCAAGCCAGGCCATATTTTCCATCCATTTCAAATCGAAAACTCATACTAGTATTGATTTACTTTCATATTTATTCACTTGTCAAGAGATAATATAGCTAAACAGAATCATGTTTTTTCGTGATTACTATATGAGCAGTGTGCAGTGTCATATGCGATCATAAGATTCAGTTACTTGAAAGAAAAAAAAAACAATGATACACCAATAGCAGGTAGTGTGCGTTTCATTGTGTGAGATGTCAAAACTCAAACCAGATTTGTGATCTTAGGAAGCAAGGAAAAAAATGTCAAGCTGCCTGAAAATCAGGGCAAGGGATTCTAATCGCTAGCTAAGCTTGCAAATATTCGTAGACAGCTGTTACAAGCTACGTCCTGCATGACTGCATGAGTAAGCTAGTTTGCTAGTACATCAAGTTGGGACGGACTTGGCAGCACTTTCTCTTGCTTAAGCAAGGCCTGCAAGTCAATAGAAGCCAGCATGCAGGGAGCATATTTTCAGTCAATAATGCACTAAACAAAGGGACCATACTTCTTCCATGACCATATATATCCTTAATTAATTAGTTTATGATGTCTTTGACTAGCTGGGCATGGCAAGAAACAGAAGCAAGTTAACTAACCAAGCCGTGAACAATTGCTGCATGTTTGTCCATGTTCATTTTCGTGACCAATTCTAAGTGAACCACCAGCTGACGATGCCCTTATTCTAAGATAGACAGGCTGCCCGAAGGTGTGGAGAAGCAGTGCAAGACTGCCTTAGGTCGTTTCCGAAGACAGAGCACGCACGGGTCATTATTGACTTATGGATTTTTCAAGTGTAGAAAAATCTCAATGTCAGTGTAGAAAAAGCATATACGCGTATATTTTTCTGGACGATTTGAAAGAAACCACGTGTAATCTTGTAGTACTAGGTGTCATGACTGCCTTAGGTCGAGACGATCTATCGCTTAGGAATCATGACTTGATCTACTAGTACTTGTGTTTTACGAGATAATCCTAACAAATCTTCTTTTTCTGGCTACGCAAGCGAACTGATCTAATCTCTCTTAGGCAACATAACGTGGTGGAGAGCATAGAGTAGTTCTGACGAGACGATCTCTCGTTTTAGGAACCAGGAGATGCTAAGAAATCTTCTTTCTTCAGGCTAAGAAAACTAAAGTACTATACGTATATTATTAAATTGAACTGGCATTGGTCGGCGATTGATCTGATTGCAGCAGAGTAGGTTCTACCTGGGTCCAGTCCAGCCTCCCCCAGGGAGTCGGGAACCCGGGATCCGGCCTGTCTGCCATGGAACGTTCCCACACGTGGGCTGCACCCTGGACTAAAAGATCCTTTGTCCTTTCTCATTTCCCCTTTTAATTCCTGCCACTGTTTGCAAATTTCCTCACTGTCATCGGCATGCTACAGTGATACCAAACCGACAAAGGGGTTTCGGAATTGCAAAGCCTTTTCACGCTGCCGTAGTCCATTTCAAAAGCGACTGGTCCGTGCTCTTTAATTCCCCCCTCTTGACCGGAAATAAGAAGGATCGAAATCCACCGGAAACTGGAGGTGGTTTGAAATCCAGCCATCCAGAATGAAGGGAGAGGTTTTCAGATGCTCCAAAAATTAGTCGTCACCAGCCTATCCTCCACGACCCTACTATACGAGATTCAGAGCTCCCACCTATATATATTTCTATATATATATATATATATATATATATATATATATATATATATATCGTGGATTCTTGTTTTATTTTTCGTAACCTAAGATGCTTAATTAGCTACATTAATGACCAATTTAGCTAGTAGTAGTAGCTGGAAGGCGTGAGCGATACACCAGCTGCAACAACAACAGCCCAGCAGGCAGCAGCTAGCCAGCGGGAGGAACAAAACTTACTAATAAAGACAGTTCGGGTCCTACTAGTACTATTTGAAACTAAACATAACCGCCAGCCCCACAAAATCCAGCTACCACAGTGCTAATAAAACAAGGCAATTTCAATTAGCACTACTAGTACTAGTACTCTGTTTGGGCCACCACACCGATCGATCGATGGATCGAACTGGGATATGGGAAAGCGACAGAAAGCGCAGGAAGGAACGAAAGGAAAGGAGTGGTTTGTCCCGATCCCGACTCTACTCCCAGCCAACCTGGCTCGCAACTGACGAGTCAACCTGGAACGTGCGCCCGTCGGTCCAGTCGAATCCCCCCGTGGACTCCGGAGGTTCAGGCTCGCGTCGTGCGCACGCGTCGCGTCACGGGTGGGGACGGGAAGACGTACGAACGGAAATTCGCCGGTGCCGCCCGCTCCGTCGTCCCCGTACGTCGCCGGCGACACTACGGAATAATTCACCGCCGTCCTTCCGGCAAAACCAATTAAACCTATATATCGCTGGGCACGCGCGCATGCACCTACGACTACTCCGGCCATTCGATCGGGGAACCGGCCGGCCATTCGGCGAATTTGATAATAACCGGGCAACCGGCGAAGTAGTAGGAGGAGGAGAGATACAGAGATAGGAGAAGGCTTACGATGATCTCAGCGATGACGCGGGGCTGGCGCAGCGGGCGAAGGAGGTACGCGAGTCCCCTGGTGACGACGACGACGAGGCAGATCTGCAGGATGGCCAGCGGCAGCGAGTAGTCGAGCGGGTTGTCCCCCTGGAAGGCGCCGTGCGACGTCGCCTGCATCGGCTTCGGGCACACCATCCCCGCCTCAGCCATGATGATGATCTCCCTCGCTCGACTGCGCCGCGCCGCGCCGCCTGGGTCAACCAACCGCGGGTTTAAATGTGTCGCTCGATCTCTTTACTTCTCAACGGCACAGACACAGTGGCGGCGGTGGTGGTGGTGGGAGCCCCGCGCGGGCGGGTATATATAGGCTGGAGGATAGGCTGGGCTAAGCCGGCCGGCGCCACACGTCAGGCCGGAATCCACTGGGCCGATCGCTGCGTGAATATACACCCGTAGCATACACACTGCCCGCGTTAGTTTCAATTTACACATCTGTGCAAAAAAAAAGTTTCAATTTCCACGCGTAAGTCGCCCGTGCTCCCACTGGAGTGAACAGATATGAAAAAAAAAATCTCGATCGGGTCTTCTTTCGTGAGTATTCTAGGGCCAATAATGCGTCCCCCCAGAGTTGACATTACCCCTGTGATGGAACCTATTCATAGTTGACATTGTAGGCACTAATATAACCAGCAGAGTTTAGTTAAGTACCCTATCGATCCACAAACCGTCGATGATCCTCTGCGCAGGGTCGGAACAACGTGGAACCCGTTTCAATGCGTAGCTCATTATTGCGCGCTCCTCCATGTCTATTCTCATGAATCGTGGTACTAGTACAAAATGATTCCTGCCACCCTCTACATAAGTGTACTTTACTACTAGGCACGCTAGCTTGATCTTAATACTAAGAGACTTCAAACGACCACATATATCGGGTCTCGCTGTTTTCCTTCTTTTTAGTATTATGACAGACGGTCAGGTTTGAAAATGTTGGCCAAGTACGAAAACCCAACTTTACATATATGTTGGGTTCCCCAGCCTGTCAGGCCTCTCCACTAGCTTCGTTTTGCTTTAAGATTGGTGAGATTATTTTGCACAGGGCACCCTCAACTTCATCGGTTTGTTCTCAAGCAGTCCTTCTGTTTTTCTTTCGTATGTCATTTTCCACCGCATCTGTTTATTTGGAGTGTGCTCTCTGACACTTATGAACAACACGCTCCTCCATACTAGTACAAAAAGATTCCTGCCACCCTCTACATAAGTGTACTTTACTACTACTAAGCACCAAACAGTCGATCTTAATAAGAGATTTAAAACAAGCATATATCGAGTACTATTAGTATAGACGGTCAAGTTTGAAAAATCTTGGCCACTAAGAGTACTAACAAGTCATACAGATTGGTGCCCGACCCATTTAGTTTAGGACCCTTCCTCGTTTCCATCCACAAATGCCGTCTTCGTTTCATTCATAGCTGATTTCACGCTCTTTCATATGATGTTATTTTCTTCCAGGGATTATGATGCAAGATACTTCTGGCCACATGCTATTCTTTATAGTTTTCAATATTTGCGGGAAAATGTTATTCTTTATAGTTTATGTGTTTCGAAACTATTTATACTAGGAGCCTAGTGATTTTCAACGCCTCTTCACATAAACTCTACCATAAACATAAACACAAGCATACACATGCATGTATTTCTTCCTACCATTTTTCCTATATGTCACTACACAAGACAGTGGCGGTGCTTTGCCGAATGCTAAGTCGGGGCCAAGGAGGACACACAACATTCATGGACTGATTTGCAACTATTCTCAATTTATGTTATTAAGGGTTTGATTTAGCCCCCACACTAACACCAAAGGTTCCCCCGAATATATTTATCGTATCGGTGCATACTTGTTCTCAATACGATCGTGACCTGTAATAAGCAAACTCACATATGTTCTATAAGGATACATCATCTCTAATGAGATAGGTTATTATATGTGCACCATAAGGGTGATATGCATTGCACTGAAGTAAGAGATAAGTACATCCATTGTTTAGTTCTTTCCTAGGTTTGACTCTGGCATTGTAAAGTGGTATGTAAGAAAACAACGAAATGATTGTTCTTTTTTTGTCAGAAATATAGGTGGTTGATCCTAAGGAGCATCCAACTTTGTTATATTGTTTTGTTTTAGTTGGTCAAGTTTGGAAATGTTTGACAAGCAAAAATACTAAAAGGTCTTGTATTTTGGTTCACAATACGTGGTACCTACAAATCGAGGGAATATAACATAGCAATGTGTTTGCGACAGGTTTTGGGGTATGTTATGGAAATTCCTAATGGCCTCATCGATTATTATACCTGCACGGTATTTATTTTTTAAAATTTTACGTGAATTTTCTGTAATGATGATTTCTAGTTGCAAACATTGGACACCCCCTCACACATGCATACACGTCGTCACAAATATATATACACGCACACACCCGCGCACGCATATTAGTATATATTTTCCTAATAAAGTATTTTTTTTCCATTTTTCATGTACACTACTACATAAATATGTGCATTCATACATATTTCTACTATCAATGTGTATTTATCGCCGGTACTTTCTTACTTGCAACAAACAAAGTTGAGCCCACATATACCAGATGTTTCATATAAGGACACATGATCTCATGATAATTAGGTTATTTTCTATTGTAGTATGCACCAGGAGGATAAGATGCATCGGGATGAGGCAATAGGTAAGCACATCCATTGCATGTTTGTTTGTTTGTTTGTTTGTTTAGTTCTTTACTAGGTTTGACTCTGACCTTTTCAAACTGATCGATAGTAATCAATAAAAAACGAAATAATTGATGGACAATTGTCTATTTGTCTACAAGAGGGGGGCAATAAGTGCACAAATCTATTGGGGAGGTGGAGCAAGTCCACACATTAGCGAGATATTCGCAACTTATCATCCTAGCAAACTACTTAGCAAATTGGTATATATAACTAAAAGTCTTCTATGAAATGGTGCAATGATACACTCGTTTGCATCATACATGACGTTTCCCAGTTCCCACCAAACCAAACAGCTAGTTGCCAAGTTGGTTTTCATTACCAGGGAGGTACAACAGCCGTACGTAGACTGATATCACTACCACCCTTTGTCCAAAGCTTCTAAACACTTATGTCTAAATCTAATATGTCGACATGGACCGTTGGTTCAGAGAAATAAGAGAAGCAAAAGAGCATTGTAAGCACATCTGAGTGATGCCTAGTATGTGTGAGAAAAGTCGAACTGGAGCCTACGCTAGATGGAAAGTTAAAGAAAATAGTATTTTGAAACCTCAAAAATATATAGATGTATGTATAGTATGTATATACGAATTAACATATTGATTAACAAACTTCTACAAGTTAATTGGTGACGTATCATTATGTTTAAGAAGCTTTGTACTTCTTGTGGACTTCTATAATAGATCCGGGATTTAATCGGCTTGAAACTAGCTAGTCGATTTAGAAACGAAAAACCACGGCAACACCCAGGCACCATGGTGCCCTTTTTTTCAGAAAAATCAAAATCTATTTTTAGGGACACAATAAATATAAAATTAAATATGCCCTAACACATACACATTTGGAAGGCACGGTAGAAATTTCCGCGCGGGGGGGGGGGGGGATAAAGTTGTATTTTATGAAATATAAAAAAGTCTAATTTCTGACAGAAAAAGTGTTTTTTACCCCTATTTTAGTCAGAAATTTGTTTATTTTCTGTAGCCGGAAATAAAACTATTATGTCTAACGAAACTTGCTACGGGTATTGAAATCATATGCATATATTCTCGGTATAAATTTTGAGATTTTTTTAAACCGAAAAGTATAAATTTAAAAAATGTCAAATAAAGGGCACCATGGTGCCGAGAAAAAATTGCAAATCGGCCAAAGAGACAAGGGGAAAACATATCACAAAAGTTGTAGTACCACATTTCTCCATTTGCACATTTACTAGGCAACATGAAAAATATACACACGCTCGTACTAATATTTGAGTCATAACTGTTTTGTGCTTTGGGCATCACACTCGTACCTGCTCCAAGCTTGGCTCTTCCTTGAGTGTTCTAGACACGTACTGGCCACAGACGAGTCGACGATGGATCGATTCATCACTCAGGGCGACGGCGACCACGGGACCGGCACCACCGCCGCTCCCCCATCACCAGCCTCCTCGTCGATCGTGTCTTCGTCAGTCGCCGCCGGTGGTCTCGCCTTCGGGTCGAACCTCATGCTCTTCGGGTTCGTCATCGGGTCGTACCTCTTGATGACCAGCACCGACGCAGACGTCTTGAACTCCGGCGATGCAAGGTAGCTGCCCACGGGGCCTAGCTCGTCGGCGTTCTCCACCAGCGATTCCGTCGGCGGCATCCTCCCCACCACGAACACGTTGCACTTGGACAGCAACCGGATGGCCTCCACCACCTCCTCCCTGCTCCGCGCCTGCCTCTCCTCGAACCGCACAGACCCGTCGTCTTCCGCTCCCGCGCCAGCGACCCTGGCCTTGAACGCCTCGACCGCTGCCTCGTCGGCGGCGGCGTCCTCCTCCTCCAGGAGAGTAGGGCGGTTGGGCTGGAAGCGTGAGACGGTGACGGTGATGCCTGGATGCTCGGCCATGCGCGCTGCGTAGGCCAGAGCCTCCCGGTCGTCGGGCCCACCGAAGAAGAGCATGGCGACGGAGAAGGCCACGTTCTGGGCGGCGACCTGGGAGTGGCCTCCGAGGCCACGGTCGACGAGGATGGCGACGGAGCAGGGCGCCTCCCGGAGCACGCGTTTGTTGACGGCGTGGTACCGCGAGCCGAGCGTCTGGAAGGTGCCGTCGTGCTGGAGCGTCTTGTGGTACGGCACGATGACGACGGCGGCGCGCTTGTTGCCCGCGCTGTCGATGATGTCGCGGTGTATGGTCTCGATGTCGGAGATGGCTGTCATGGGGCGCACCCTGACGGTGCTGAGCTGCTGGAACGCCTCGAACGCCACCTCCGTGGTGGACGACGTCCTGCTGTTGAAGAATGGCATGGCGTTGCGACGCGTGCGGTGCACCATGGAGATTGCCGAGGAGCGCTCGGAGAGCTCGACGAGGTGCATGGCGTAGACGACGAGGCGGTGGCGCCCGCCGGTGCCGCGCGAGAGCTCGACGAGGTTGAGGAGCGAGGGGATGTTGCGGTATCCGTGGAAGCACGCGAGCACGCGCAAGTCGCCGTCGTCCCCTGCGATTGTGCGGCGCTTGTACGGCGCAGATGAGGACGGCCGCGCCGGCTTGTAGACCGCCATGACGATGGGCGTGGTGATGAAGGTGGTGAAGAGCGCCATGAGCACCATGATGGCGAAGGCCTCGTCGTTGAGCACCTTGCGGTCCCTGCCGATGTTGAGCACGACGAGCTCCACGAGACCCTTGGTGTTCATGAGGAAGCCGATAGTGATGGCCTCCCGGAACGGGATCTTGACGAGGAGGCATGTGGCGACGGCGCCGCCGATCTTGCCGACGCAGGCGTTGACGATGACGAGCACGAGGAGGCCCCACGACTTGGCCCCGCTGATGGTGGCCACGTTGGTCTTGAGCCCGCTGGACACGAAGTAGAGCGGGAGGAACAGGCCCGAGATGAGCTCCTCCACCTTCTCGATGAGCACGCCCGCGAACTGCCCGTCCTTGGGCACGACGATGCCGACCATGAATGCGCCAAAGAGCGCGTGGATGCCGATGACGTCGGTGACGAACCCCGCGGCGAGGACGATGGCGAGCGTGGCGACGACGTAGACCTCCTTGACGGGCTCGCCGTCCGGGGACCTGCGCGCCATCCACGCCAGCACCGGGCGGAGGAGCACAAAGACGGCGGCGACGAAGCCGACGGCGGTGAGGAGCACCCAGAGCGAAATGATGGGCGAGCCATTCCCGGAGAGCGCGATGGCGAGCGCGAGGAGGATCCATGCCGTGACGTCATCGACCGCGGCCGCCGACATGGCCATCCGTCCGAGGTCGGTGGTGAGTAGCTTGAGCTCGGTGAGGATGCGCGCGAGGACCGGGAATGCGGTGATGGAGAGCGCGACGCCCATGAAGACGAGGAATGGGGCCTTGGGGGAGTCTTCGAGGCCGGGGACGGAGGAGCGGAAGACGAAGGAGGTGCCGATGCCGAAGACGAAGGGGACGGCGATCCCGGAGAGGGAGATGGCGAGGGCCTTCTTGCCGGTGCGGCGGATGGCGTTGAGGTCGAGCTCGAGGCCGACGAGGAAGAGGAAGAAGAGGAGGCCCAGGTTCGCCAGCGTGTCGAGGACCGTCATGCTGCGCTCCGGGAAGACGGCGTCCAGGAACTTGGTGCTCCGGCCCAGCGCCGACGGGCCCAGCAGGATCCCGCCCTGGATCATCACCATTCAGCAGCATATACGAGTGTCACAATTTTTCATGTAATAATCCTAAACGTCGCAGTCCATGAATTAAAAGCTCCATGCATGTGGGTGTGCACTTTTTTTGACGTGCATCTTGCATGAAATTAACAAATGGAAAAATCTTGGAAGTAATCAAAACCTCTGTACTCCATATAACAGCCGGAAAAAAACCCCTCTATATATGTAAAGTGATTTAGGCAAAACAAATGAATATCAAATGGCAAAACCTTGGAAGTAGTATAATCAAAGGTATATATGAACACCAGGACGACCCGAGGTCGAAGGGTTAGTTGCTTACGATGATCTCGGCGATGACCCTTGGCTGGCGGAGCGGGCGGAGGAGGTAGGCGAGGCCCCTGGTGACGACGATGACGAGGCAGATCTGCAGGATCACTAGCGGCAGCGCGTAGTCCAGCGGGTTCTCGCCCTGGAACGCGCCGTGCGACGCCACGCCGCCCGCCATCTCGCCGCCGGCCACCTCGAGCTTATAGTACTACTAGCTCTTTGGCTCTTTGCTAGCTCGTACGGAAAAGATACTAAATCTAGCTAGCTAGCTAGTTGTACTGCCGGTGTCCGTACGGTGTGATGTACACTTGCCTGTACGCTCGCGTGCTTATATAGGCGGAGGAATGATAAGCCAGCTAGTACATGTACGGTTTGGTCTTTGGCTTTTGCTAATTGGCTGCGTGCCGAATCATGTTATATTCAAATCGAATAAGGTACAAGTGGCGATCTGGCTTAAGGGCGTGTCAAGAGGGACGGAGCTCGCCTTAGGTCAAGGTACCTACATTGATTTTTGGCAAAAGAAAAAAAAGAACACACATATATAGGCATTTCTTTTGTGTATACAATTTTCACTATTTTCTGCTCAGTAAAACGGACTTTCTGGTTGCATATGAACTCGGAAATGGAAGTTTGAATAGGCAAATGAAAGCTTTGGAAAAGGGTCAAAACCTTCATGTTCTGAATTTTGTAGCATACTATTTTGTGATTGGTCTAATATCCATGCAATTCTACATGATAAAGTGTAAATAAAAAACTTGTGACCTCTTACAACTATTAATATGATAGTCACAATAAATACAATAAAAGTTGTCAAATATCATAATTAGTAACAAAACAAAGCTTATTCAAAAGTCTTGATCTTGGTTAAATTTAAAAGAATTTCGAAAAGAGGCTAGAACTTTGCCATTGCCCGGGACTTCTCAATGGTATTAAATCTTCATTATCGCTAGGGTTCATATAGGTTCTGAATAGACGTAAAAACTGATTTGATTCAATACAAATATCTGAGAGGGGCATCTTCCCCTGGTTCTAGTTAAATGGTGGTATATGTCTACGAGTTCGTTCTACCAAACTTTTGAGCCGTTTTTCTACCCATGCTTGCAGCACCTCACAAAAATATTAACGCGCGAACTCGACATTTATAGCACACCCGGAGTCGCCATAGCACATTGCCGGTGTGTTTGCAAAATAACATAAGCTAGTTTGCAACATGTGAAAAGCACACATGAAACATCACAAAATCGCAAATAATAAAACAATAATCTTGATTCGGAGCAGCGAGCTTGTTTGCGATTAATCCGGCTTAATGGAGGCCGTTACCGCCGGATCCGATGACTCTAGACCCGTTCCCCTCGTTCTACTGTCTCCCCCCGAGCTCGGCGTCATATTTACAATGTTGTTTGCCAGTTGCTAAACCAAGATATCCGTACTTACGCATAAAAAAGCAATAGTACCTATTTTTTCTAACATTGTCCTTGGACTCGCTCACACATGCATGGGAGTATCTTGGCAACGTTGACATTGTCTTAATTGTCACGGAGCAGCAGCAGCCAGCGTATATCTTGAACCATAACCCACCGCGTAACGTTGCTAGCTTTTTTTTTTACAGTTGATTTGCTAATATATAATGCAACGACGCACCTCAAGAGTTGACGTTGCTAGCTCTACTACTTGTACACTAGCATCGCCGGGGGCAGAAAGGGAATTTTACGTGTCCAAGAGATCTGACTTGAGAGAGAGAGAGAGAGAGAGAGAGAGAGAGAGAGAGAGGGTGAGAGAGAAGTTAGCCGACTTATCAAGGAAGGGGAGGAGCGGATTGGCCGGATACGTGACGCTGCCTCTCTCTGATGGGCTAGCCGAGCCGCTAGCCGGGTCGTACGTGTTGTACGGTGTGGGTTTGGACTTTTTGGATATGTTACGACGTGTACGCCCTCTGACTTGCTGCCGACGTGCAGCCAGCAGCTGTCACCTCCCTCATTCGCCCGACCGAATGAAGTCTACGTTTTCTTTGGCTACGCAGCCTCACACTTGCAGATAAGAACTCGATCGAACGTTGGAAGAAACAAGCAAACTAAAAGAAAAAAGGGGGTCGTCGGCGCATCATTGGTGAATCAAGTCCACGTTCGGCCCTAGTACTTGCATACAGGCTACCTATCGATCGATCGATCGCCTTGGCTGTCGTCCTGATCCACCTTATTAGTTGCTTAATCGACGAGAACAACATGGTGTTTTGATTAATGAAGAAACCCATCAAAGATTCTAAATTAGTTTTGGCAAAACGTTTTACGAAATGGAAAAGATTAAGTAGAAAATGCGACCATATTTGTAGCCAAGATCTATTATGCAAATTTAAAGTAATGAGAGAGATTCGATGTTCATATCCTTGAAAACCGGAAGTGGGATTACGTTCCTGTTCAAACATTGTTGATGTGGTCGTACGGCGTAGCCAACCTCAAAGTCGAGTAGGCGTCCAATGTAGAGACGTCTCCCGGGCTTCGGACCAACGAAACAGCGGAAGAAGATCTGGGCCAAGATTCCAATGGCACGACGGTATTTGATCCATGTAGGACATCACGAGATGGTCGAGCTATGGGTATAGGGGTTATGAAATTCCTCATCGCATCCCACTTTTTGTTTTACCATCGTAATGCTTGAAGATATCTAAAGTACCTATCAACTCGGCGGTTGTGATTTCGGGTGCTTTTGTTCTTTATACGGGCTTCTCATGTGTACCACTTGTAAAGCGGGGACTCATTCTTATTCCATCATCTCTCTCATCGCTACAATAACTGAGCGGCTCCTTTGTGCTTCTGGGCTAAACCAAAGCCCCCCGCTACCGGCCAGAGATGACTAAGGGGAGGCGTCGGTTCTCATGCTATGTATATTAGGTGTGTGTGTTGTCCCTTGGTGGCATGTTGGAGTAAGGTGTCGGATCTTGGAATATTGTGGCCTGGCAATGGCGTTTGTTGTTACGCAACTCCGTGGGGGAGGGGGGAGATGCAAGCGGCAGAGCTGAGGCTTGGATCTCAAGCAAAAAGGGCATCTCCGACATGCTTCCATGGAGGAATATGAACTTATAGAGTTCTACAGCAAGCTCTTTGCACAAGCGGCCTTCCCAAACTCGATCTCCGACTGGTTCTTCTACTTCTCCTGGCTGGCCTTGGTGGCGAGGGGGAGGGACGGGATAGCCTAGCGACTATCAGTCATGGGGACATGCATGAAAACCTTCCTTGTTTAGGTATTGATTCTGTTCTTGATGTGGCGATTCCGAAGCAGTGATGTTGTTGGGACATAGCTATATATCCATGGCCATATTGTTGTCCTCGCCAAGTTTGAGCGCAGCGACGACTCGAGCTTCTCCTTCCTCCATGGGTGGAGGATCTTCTCCAACTCTAGTGTGGCAATCCACGTCTCCGTTGGCCCAAGTGGCCAAGTACGTGGTGTCAACAGAGGTGGCTGCGGGTAGAGGTAGTGCATCGGTGGCAAGGACGAGCTCGATCACGTTTCTGTGATCATTTTTTTGCGCGGGAAAGAATAATATATTAAGCAGGAATGGGAATACAATCGTTTGCGAGTGCTTCGGCAATTTCCTCAGGGAAATTCCTCAGCCACACCGCAGTTCTACTCTGGTTTCTACCCATCTGAGCAAGCTCATGGCTAACAACGTTTGCTTCATGATTAATCTTAACCATCTTAGAGTTTCTTTCTCGAAGAAGGTCCCGCACGGCGCTTACTCTGAAGGCATAAGCAGAGGTGTTCGGGGTATCCACCGCTATAAGAGCACGTTTCTACGATCACTTGTAGGGTGCCCTATGCAAATTGTAGGGACTCAGATGTAATTTTCAGTTTCTTTGAGTTCTTCTTTGTAAAACTGTACCCACCGCCCAAGTAATACAACATCTAGGTCTTGGGGACCTTTCCCAGCTCAAAACAAAGTAGTGTACCATTTGCATGGTATGTATCTTTCTCCCGATTCCTTGTTCATGGATACAACCAACTGATCTGTACAGTATAGGTTCTTTGTCTATAAGCACGTGTACCATATACTACATCCTCCTTTTATTAATGGTGTCAAAATAAAATGCCGTGTGATGCATACTAGTAGTAGTTCTAGATGAAGATTCGTGCATGTTGCGCATGTTATCCCGATAGTACTTCGTGTCGACGTATTCTCTCAAAAAGATAACCGTATTAGGTTTAGGCGTGGAACGTGCGTTGGAACTCCGCACGGTTACGTGTTATATTATCGGGACTAAGCCCATCGATACAAGAGGGGGGTACGGTAGGATGGAGGACTCCTCATACCTACGATCATACCAAACATAAGATAGAAAAGGCATCTAACACTTCCCCTTAATCTAAACCTACGGAGAGGTTTAGATTACGCTTAAACTCTCTAACTTCTTGACAGAAAGAGCCTTTGTAAACACATCTGCAACTTGATCTTTGTTTGAAACAAACTTGATATTTAGAAAATTTCTTGCAACTGTTTATCTAACAAAATGAAAGTCAATTTTAATGTGCTTGGTGGGTTTGCAGGTAAATAGGTAGCACCTAAGTTGTCACACCAAAGACATGGCTTTTCCTTTAATTTTACGCCAAGTTCTCCAAGAAGTGTTTCAACCCTATCAGCTTTGTTGTAGCATTTGTTAAGGCCTTATATTCTGCCTCAGTACTTGACCTGGAAACAGTAGCTTGTTTTCTAGCACTCCAAGAGACCAAATTTGGTCCAACAAATATGACAAAATCTCATGTAGATCTTATATCATCAAGAGAGCGTGCCCAATATGCATCTGAAAAAGCACTAAGAAGTGTAGAAGAAGATCTCACAAAAGTAATTCCAGTGTTCAAAGTATCTTTCACATATCTGAGAATATGTTTGACAACCGTCCAGTGTTCTGTAGTTGGAGCATGAAGATACTGATAAACTTTATTAACAGAATATGACAAATCTGGTCGTGTCAGTGTTAGATACTATAGTCCTCCAACAATACTTCTATATTGAGTACTGTCATCAGAACCTAGAGGTGTACCAGTTGTAAGAGATAACTGTTCAGTAGAAGGCAGAGGTGTTGGAGCTGATTTACATCCATGCATGCCGACTTTCTGAAGTAGATCCTTAGCATATTTTTCCTGTGTCAGAAGCAAACCATTCTGTGTCTTTGTAACCTCAATACCAATAAAATAGTGTAAGTCACCCAAATCCTTGATGGCAAAATTATTATTGAGATGTTTAAGCAAACCAGAAATAGCATGATCAGAGGAGCTTGTTACTATGATGTCATCAACATATATTAGCACAAACATAGTAATACCAGACTTGTTAAAAAGGAACAGTGAGGTATCAGCCTTTGAAGGTGTAATACCGAGATCACAAAGTTTAGAACTTAGCCTAGAGTACCAGGCTCGAGGAGCTTGCTTCAACCCATATAATGCTATATCAAGTTTGCAAATGTAACGCGGAGTGTAAGAATTCTCAAAACCTGGAGGTTATTTCATGTATACTTCCTCTTCCAGAATACCATGAAGAAACGCATTCTTGACATCTAGTTGTCGTAGACTCCAGTCACGAGAAATGGTAAGTGCCAAAACTTTTCTGATAGTAGCAATCTTAACCACATGACTAAAAGTATCTTCATAATCAATACCATACCTTTGTTTGAATCATTTCGCAACCAAACGTGCTTTATATCTATCAGTTGTACCATCTGCTTTTCTCTTTATGCGATATACCCACTTGCAGTCAATCAAGTTTTTATTTTTGCTTGGAGGAACAAGATGCCAAGTCTTATTCTCCATTAAAGCTTTGTATTCTTCCTCCATAGCCATGCGCCAATTTTCATCATCTAGAGCCTCTCCCAATGTGTATGGTTCACCTATAGATGACAACATACCATAGCGAATTGTACCATCAGTATATTTTTTTGGATTTGTTATACCTCTCTGTAAACGAGTGTGAATGGGAGACGGGGGTGCTGGTGATGCAGCATTTTGCACCGGTGAAGGAGACTCTGAATCATCAAATAAAGAGATGGGCGTAGAATTGTCTACAGACTCCTCCGGCACAGAAGATCCGCCTGAGACCGAGGAGCCAGCCAGGCTGAGACGCGTGGTGTGTGCGTGCTCAGCACCGGGCACAGAGCGCGTGGGCACGGTCTCCTCCTCCGCATGCTTGGGCACGAACAACGAGGCACTAGATTCTTTCGCATGCGCGTGGGCAGGCGTAGAGCGCGCAGACCGTGAGGTGCCAGGCGGTGGAGACAGTAGATCCTCCGCGGGATCGCTGGCCTCGGGATCAGGCGGAGCAGAGGAATGTTCCTCCTCGTGCTCCGCGCTCGTCTCGTCTTCTTTTGCAGCATGCGATAAAGATTGGTTTTCTTCCGTTTCTGAATCCGTTTCAGCTCCGTTTTCACTTGCTATTTCTCCATCATGCAACACATTAGTACAAGACACAATAGGCACAACATGATCATCAAAATTTTCATCATCCGTTTGAGAGAAAGATGTGGAGGATGGAAGAAGCAAAATATCTTGTTTGTGACGAGCACCCGCATTTAGATGTAACGTGGAGAAAGGAAAAACATTCTCATCAAACACAACATCTCTAGAGATATAGACTCGGCCTGTAGAAATGTCAAGACACTTAACACCTTTATGGAGAGGACTATAGCCTAAAAATACACACCGTTTTGAGCGGAAGGCAAGTTTGCGTTTATTGTACGGACGAAGATTGGGCCAACAGCCACAGCCAAAGGTTCGAAGAGCATCATAATTTGGTGTGACATTAATGATACGCTCAGTGGGAGACTCGAAATCAAGAACTTTACTTGGAAGAATGTTGATAAGAAAAGTGGCAGTAAGAAAAGCTTCATCCCAAAACTTAAGAGGCATGGATGCATTAGCAAGCAAGGCAAGACCAACTTCAACAATATGACGATGTTTTCTTTCAGCTGAACCATTTTGCTGATGAGCATGGGGTCAGGAAACATGATGTTTGATGCCAACCTTTTGAAAGAAACCATTCAATTTTTCATACTCTCCTCCCCAATCAGTTTGCATGGTGACAATTTTCCTACCAAACTTGCCCTCAACATACTGTTGATAATTAAGAAAGATTTGATAAACATCAGAATGTTTTTTGAGTAAATAAATCTATGTGAATTTGCTAAAATCGTCAATAAAGCTTACATAGTATGCATGTTTTCCCACAGAAAGGGGAGCAGAGCCCCATACATCATAGAACACTTGCTCCAAGGGAGCAGTAGAAACACTAGTGGATATGGGATATGGTAGTTGATGACTCTTGGCTAACTGACAAGAATCACAAACATATGGAGTGATTTTTGGGGTGTAAGCTATTTTATTTCTCCTAAGAACTTGTTGAACCACAAAGGAAGATGTATGTCCTAAACGACGGAGCCATGTAGAGGATGACGGCTTTATTATGATGAAGGCGAGCTTGGAGGTCTCATTGAACATGGGAAGCAAGGGATATAGACCACCATGGCATGGCCCTCTAAACTGAATTCTTCGTGTTGCTTGGTCCTTAATCAAAAAGAAGAAAGTATGGAACTCAATAAAAACATGATTATCAAGGGTAAAACTATGAACAAAAAGAAGATTCTTTGATGCATTAGGGACATGAAGAATATAATTGAGATCAAATGAACCATGTGGATGTGCAAATTTTGAATGACCAATATGACTAATGTGCATACTTGTGCCTTCAGTCGTGTGAACACGGTCATATCCATTGTACTTCTCATGCGTCGAGAGCTTGTGCAGCTCACTGGTGATGTGGTTGGTGGCACCTGTGTCGGAGTACCAGTTGGTGTCTACACCATAGGATGCAAAGTTTGCACCCTTGTCACCCTTGTTTCCACGATCATGATCATCATCCTCATAGCGCCACCAACAATCCTTGGCAGGGTGGCCATAAATAGTGCAGATTTGACAGGTGGTGTCAACAAAGGGGGTGGGAGTACGGTCAGAGCGACGACGTCCCTTGCCACCACCATCATTGCGGCGACGGTCATCATCATCATGACGGCGTTGGCGGTCACCACCACCATCATGCCGTGGGCGTGCGTCGTCATGTCTCTAGGAACCATCACGATGGTCTCGACGATCACAGGACCATCCGCCTCCTCCTCCACAATACTCCGGGCATCGGTCTGATTGCCCACGCTCGGGGTTGAGGCCATCACGTGAACCACAGTAGCGACCATCACGGTCATCACCACTGCGACGAGCAAGATTGGCGGAGGACGTAAACCCCTCTTCAGGATCCTTGGGGCTGTTACGCATATCATAGGCAGAGAGTTGACTATAGAATTCATCAAGGGTTGTTTCTGGTTTACCATTAATGTTTGTGATGAGAGCATTGTAGTGATCCACATCCGGACCACGGAGCATGTAGCCAATCAGCTCATCGTCATCAAGGGACTTTCCAACTACAGCAAGTTCAGAGGCAAATCCCTTCATCTTGGTGTAGTACTCATCTGCGAACATATGAAGTTTCTTTGTGTCATTTAGTTCACTGCGAAGATGTTGGACCTTGGAGCGAGCGCGGTCTTGAACATGTTGTCGATGCTCTTCCATGCCGCAGTAGTGGTTTCAGCACCAAGAAAATGGGACAGGATGTCCGTGGACAATGATTTGAGGAGGTAGCGGAGGGCTTGCTGATCTTGTCCGATCCAGGCAACATAGGCCGGATTCTCCATAGAAATCTTCTATTTGTCAGGGCCATCTGTCTCCATGGTTTCAGAAGGCGCACGATCAGAGCCATCGAGGAGGCCCATGACTCGAGCACCGCGGAAGGCAGGGAGGACGAGGGCCTTCCACGCAAGGAAATTCTTGCGGGTCAGGAGCTGCGCCGGAGGAGCACCCAGGACAGCGGCCAGGGCCATGGTTGTCGATGACGAACCCATGGCGATCTTGATGGTATTGCAGCAGCGGCAGGGCTTGTCGTGTTGTCGTTGTTGAAGGGGCAGTAGCAATCAGATCGATTGACGGGGCTGCAGTTGTAGCGTTTGTTCGTGGCAGCAGCGATCAGTTTCGATCGGGAGGGCTACGAGATCATGGAGCCGTTGTGTGGTGGCGGCTGAGGAAAACAGCGGCGGCGGGGTCGTGTGGCGGCGGCGACTGCAGAGGGCAGAGGTGGCGGCGTCTTCGGCAGTTAAACGTCTCAGAAGATACGCTCTCATACCATATTAGGTTTAGGCGTGGAACGTGCGTTGGAACTCCGCACGGTTACGTGTTATATTATCGGGACTAATCCCATCGATACAAGAGGGGGGTACGGTAGGGTGGAGGACTCCTCCATACCTACGATCATACCAAACATAAGATAGAAAAGGCATCTAACAAACCGTTGCTTGAAACCAGCCAAGTTTTCCGCGCAAATTTTGTCCAGTCCGGTTTTTTTGCATCCTGACCGCCCCCTGTGATCGATCCCAAGATCTGAGCAGCGTTACATGAGTTTCGGTCCTACTCTGAAATTACCCTGTGTTTCATAGCTTTGTTCAAAGTTAAAACTCGTAAAGTTGCATCCCCTCTCTTCTTTATGTGTGTGTCTGCATAAAAACTCTATTTCTATTACAAATTCACATCAATTGAAACCAAGCATTTCATGATTCAACATTGTGTTTCATGTGATCAAGATGATATAATACAAAATTTATTTTTTACTTGCCCGCTAGCTAGAGTTGTTTGCCGCATAATTTGTATAGCTTTCAATATATCTCCTTCGCAGAACGTGACAAATCTTTTTGGAAATTGGTTGAAAGGAGTAACAAAGTTAGAGAAAGTACATATCCGAGTGGGTGCTTGTGCTTTACTTTGGGCCATGGCATGTGAAGAATGACTATATATTTAACAATGCAAAAACAAATTCTTTTATGCATGTTATACTGCTGGCTACACACTGGATTTGTATGTGTTCTTATGTTCAGCGTATGGAGAGGCGGCAATACATGGTTTCTGGGTGCAACCACTTGGAGACGGTCGCCAAGGATATATTTAGCCGGTGCATCTGGCATTTTGATTATAGGATATCATGTTGATGGAGACATTTCATGATTTCTTTTGCTTTTAGATGGTTGATTCGTATGTTGACCATGTCTGACCCATGATGTAATCCTTTGTAAGACCTTTTGACTAATAAAATAAAGTAATAAAGGTTGTATGCATTGTTTTGATGCAGAGTCCTAGGCGACATCTCCATTTAAAAAAATGATTCAACATCATACAATCCAAAAACATCTCAAACACATTATTTTAAAGTATCAACTTCAAATTCAAACATAACATTGCAAACATAACACTACTTCTTCTTCTTGTTGTTGTTGTTCTTGAACGAATCGAACCTCCTATACTCCTCTAGAGGGCGTCAATTCTCCACTATAGGTATAGGTCGCTTGCCTTTGTTCCCGGCGGGGATGATCCATGGAGAACTGCCGTCCTCCACGTCCTCAATGACGGCCTTGAATTTCTCTTCCTCACCAGGCTGGACCTCTATCTCATCGATGAGGGCCGCGATGTTCTTTTGAAGGGCCTCGATGGAAGCGGCCATAGTCATGTTTTGACAGGGCTCGAAGTCTAATCGGCCATAGTCACCTTCAATGCATTATCAACATTGTAGAGAGGGTAGGAGCGACCCGAGGAATGTGACCGGGCGACGTAGGAGGGAAGGATGTGGCGGTGTGGATAGGGATGAGAGGGGGAGGCATTGCGACACAAAATTGGGAGGAGCAGCGGTGGAAATGAGCAAGGAGACAGTGGCAAAGATGGAAGAGCGGTGTGGTGATGAGGAGTCAGTTATGGTGACATGCGTGGAAACAATCTCGCAATGCAATGAGGTCGCGATAGAGGGTGCGGGATCTGGGATGCCTAAAGGGGAGGAGCTCGATGATAATGTCATGGTGCCAGGAGGTGGCCTGTTAACTTAGGAGCTGACCGATATTGACTCGTATTTGTTAGTGCCCTACTCAATGCGGTACGGTTGCATATATGACATAATTTTTCCAAAAATTTACAGCGTTGCTGCAATCTGACCTACCAAAGGGAAGCCGTGTTTGTCTCGTGTATTCCTCCTATTGATGTAGCACCTCCAACCATAGCCCAGAAGATACCCAACAACAAATCTTATTTCAATGATATAGATCCCTTTGATATTTCTTGTTAGTTGTACCTATTTTGGAGGTAAATCTTTAATTTGCAAGGTCAATTGTGGCATAAATCTCATTTTTATCAAAATAATTGTCAAAGTTTTCCGTTTTACAGGGACGGTTCATTCTTAAAAGGTTTAAGCATTACGTCTGGCCTCTGCATAACTAGGATAACACAGCCAGGTAAAACCAACACAAAATTAAAAATATGAAGTACATATAAACATCAAGAAACAACATATCACCTAAGAAGTCATAAGGCCAATGTGTAGATCACGTTATCATCTATATTGGATAAAAATACCCCATGGCGTGTCCTCCGACCATGTAAGCATCTCCATAAATAGGTTGAGTTCTCCACACACTACAGATATGAACATATAAAAGCGTACTTGTGCACCGGTAGATAACTTACATAAGAGAAAAAAATATCATTAAAGACATTATAATTTATACACAGTCAAAACGACCATATAACGTCAAGCGCTTCCACTTGGATAAGAAGTCTAAACTTGTGATAAATCATATGTAGCCAGTTGCTAAAAATATTAGCAACACTACATGGATGATATAAAGATGAATAGTTTTAAGGGGAGAAACCCAAAGCGACTTTTCATATATTGCGTACGACCCAAGATACAAGTATTGAGGCTTGAACCTGGGCGGGCGGGGGTGCATCAACCCACCGCAACCACTGGGCAATGCCTTAGTCCAGACTACATGGATGATACAAAACAGAAGCTATTTAGATGACTGACCACATAGAATGCGCAAATTTACATTGGAAGAACAATTATTTAATTATATCATCATAATGACAGAAAAAATATTTGGTATTACCATGCCAATTCTGTTTGTCAAGGTTGTCCTTTGTAAGAATGACCCACGACGTAGACACCACACAAATATTTTACTCCTGACTGATCTTCATCTTCCAGATCTTCTCGTTGTTATCAACTGACATGTTGGCTGAATCAAAGCTCTATATGTGCAATCCACTAAGAATTGTTGACTCTTATTTAAATTCAACCAAAAATCATAGGCCGATCGATGTGACAATTGCACTATGCTATCTCAATATGCTGTAACAAAGCTTTATAAGATGCACCTCCTAGGGACAATTAAATCTCTTTTGAAGATCACATTCGGTGGGAAAGATTTCAACACTGTGACGATCTCTTGTGACGAACAATATTATATACATGCAGATATTGATCCAGCAGGGTAGCATTGCCTTGCCATTTGTCCTTCTAGTCATCCTTAGTATTTAATTACCCGAATCGAAAGAAATATTTCTTTGTAGCCTTCGGACTAGGCCAAAAATTTGAGTACCCAGACTTCCATAAGACTTAGGACAAGGCATTTGAGCAAATATTTTTTTCTAAGGGGTTTTTGTCATACGCCATCTTCTATAAGTAGTTTAAACATCCATTTACACAAGAGGGCGGTATTTTTGACCTCTAGGTCATGTATATTGAGCCCGTCTTGATTCTTGGGATGACAAACCATACACCACTTAGTCGATATATTTTCTCAATGTTCCCTTGCCAAAAGTATCTATATAAAAATTAATTTAACGTATATGACTCCTTCAGAAAGCTGGAGGAATGAAATCTTCTACCCTACCATATATTACTTAGTACTGAATTGACCAGGACCAATCTCCCGTCCAAAGATAGCAATTTTCTTTTCGAACTGCTTAACCTTTTTTTTTTGTTAGGCTCTCCTCGACAAGTTTCTATTTAGCATTAGTAAGTCTTCAATAATGTACCCGAGTACCCAAGTAGCTAACCGGAAGCTACTTGGTCATGTTACATAAAATAAAATAGTTTGTTTTATGGAAATTTATTTTCAGACTCGAAAGCTGCTCAAAAGATAATAAAATTAATTTACATAAACAGAATCGTCTCGTCCGTATATTGAGATCAAAGTTTTTCTAAAAATACTGGTGAAAGGAGAGAGTATGTAATACTAGATACTGGCATTTTCGTTTCAAGTTGGATTGGAAAGATCATTAATGAGCCACCAATAATTACTTTTCTAGTCAACTTTGTAAGAACTGGTATTTGCGTCCCAAGTTATTTTAAAATCGGTGCCTTGGTCATAGAGCACGAGAAAATACACCCAATGTTATGAAAGGAAGGAGTATCTTTCTGTCAAACCTTTTGAGTATTTGAAACTCAAGCACATTGAGCCTCGTTTCAGAATCATTTATATTCCAAAAAATGGAGGACTGTACTTCTTTGATTTTTTTTATGCAGGTCGGCGTTCAGGTTGGCGTTCAGGATTCGATCACCCTGCACTGCACGCATCTCTACCAGCCACGGCAACCAACATATAGCAGATAGTCCATTGGCTGTTTAGGTTAATCAGTGCCCAGATATCTTATCTCGCTCGAGGTGCTAACAGATAACAAGGACAAGTCAACGGAGGTAGGCATCATCAAAGTCAGAACTCAGAACAGGGCAATCTGATTATCTTGCTCTGACTCGTGCTCTTGTTGTGCTTATCGCGAAGTTCAGATTTTAAACCCTTGCACCGTATACAGGTTAAATTCAGCGGATGTGTGCATCGAGTGACGCAAGGAGAGTTCTAGACGAGTATCACTCTTCTATTAGCATCATCAAAGTCAGAACTCAGAAACTCAGGTTTTATTTACAGCATTGTTTGGATCATTGCTTTCCAGAATACACTTTTGTTCCCTCTCTATGCGCTGGCTTGTGTCATTGTGTGCGGATGCATCCATCTCTGATTTTCGGTTCTTGCGTAGAATGGCTCGTTGAAAGCGATTCATGTAGTTATGGAGTATAATTTTTAGCAGGATTACACGAGTCAAATGCAATGTTGTCTTCCTGCTCATGAGTTTTAAATTTCAATGCCTAGAAAAACAGCCAGTGGTTAGATATGGGCTTCATCCTCAGAGTCTGGCTACAAGGATGAAGCCCAGATCTTAGTCACGCGTGTCTTGATCTTATCAGGTGGACTATTCTTCTGGTTGGAGACGACGCTCTCATCAACTTATGTTGACTTAGTCAATCTTGGAGCTCTGCCACTCCGTACTCGTTCTTTCTCGAAAAAAGTTCAATGCTCAAAACATGCATGTAGAAATGGCATATGTACTAGGTTTGAGGAAAAGTCTAGTATGAATCTATGTCTATGCAAGTGCATCTCTCCGTGTGTTTGAACACTAAAATACTTGAAAATTTGTCAAAAAGGAAAAGATGGTTCGTTTTCAACTTCAAACACTGTCTAGGCCCAGAATCGTTGTATTGGGTTTCAGTAACATTTGGTCGGATCCTTCTGGTAACATTCTCCTATTTCTATACTACATGACGGCTACTTCTAGATTCAGTTACGTCTGACATGATCACCATGCTATTTAGTGAGAGCAGAGTTCAGATAGAAGGGAAATAAAATGCTCACTGGTGATACTGATACATATGTGTCCGTCACATGCCAGGGCCAGACATGCCATGTAAGTGCAAATTTCAGAACCGGCGAGAAGCGACGGCAGCTGGCTAGGGTTTGGATGGTGGCACCCCGAGGTCGCCTCGCGCGAGCGACCCGGGAGCGGTCGAACTTGACTTGGTGACATAGAGAAATTGTCGTAGTTGACACAACATCACCATGTTTTATGAACTGTCCACTTGAGGCATTAATGTGCATATATGTGTAACAAATATCTTGTGGTTCAACGTGTACTCATTTTTGTTGTTCTCAAATCTTGTTAGGGGATCTTTTTCGGATAAAACCTCTCCATTGTAGTCAGTCATGTGATGGAAATGAGTTTCTTTTTGTCAAACTTGCGAGTATTTGAAACTCAAGCGCATTGAGCCACGTTTCAGAATATTTTTTTGTTTTTAATGAAGGACGATCGTACTTCTTTGTTTTTTTATTATTTAGGTTGATGTTCAGGATCCGTTCATCTTGCATGCATCTGCACCAGCTACGGCGACCAACATACAACAATCAGTGATTGTGACTAGCTGTTTAGGTTAATCAGTGTCCAAATATCTTATCTGGGACTAGCAACGAGAACAAAGATGGGATGACAAGTCAATGGAGGTACGTAGGCATCATCAAAGTCAGAACGAAGCAATCTGATATCTTACTCTGACTCGTCTTTGTTGTACTTATCGTGCAGTGTTTAGATTTTAACCGTTGCGTACAAGTTAAATTAAGTGGATATGTTCATCGCATCGTGGAAAGAGATCTACTCCTTCCGTTTCAAAATATAAAATGTTTTAGGTTTATGAAGAAAATATATCTAGACTTGTTTTAGTGTATAGATTTACTTCAAATATGAGTGAACCTATATACTAAAAATAGTCTAGATACATCTGCTTCACAAAGCTAAAACATCTTATATTTTGAAACGGATGGAGTAGACAAGTACCACTCTTCTGTTATTATCTAGAAAAGTAGTTTTTTTCGGAAGAAAGCGAAGACTAAGCCTCTGTATCGGTTGATACATAAATCACTATTTATTGTGAAGATTTTATTTTTGGTGTTTACAAGAAAGGATAAAAATAACTATTGCACACATGAACCGTAAAACGCATTGAAACATGTTTACATGTGGCAGTAATCCGGTTATTAAATCGTCAGCCAAACCGACTGGACAAAGCTAGTGCAACAATCTACCATTGGATAACTTCAGAGGATTGGCATTATCAAAGACAATATCATTGTGATAATTCTAAAGAAAGAAGCATAAAGCGCTCACACTCCCTCGGATAATACCTTTAGTCGTTTACTCACCCCATCAACCGCTAACAAACATATTTGTAATACTAGTCGGAGATGGTAGATTAATTGAAAGCAAATTGCAGAGTTTTTTAAATAAGAGCGCAAAAGGACACATCAAACAAATATGCTGACTCATTTCATCACATTTAAAAAAATCACTTTCTATTACCATCTCGATTACGCTTATACAAGTTATCTATACCGGGGTGTAACACCTCTACTAAGGTACATATGAAAACCTTAAGGAATAAATCAGAAAAAAGGTTATAAGATCATGTGCCCCAAAGCAAGCTGAATATTGGACACCTGTATAATAACAATCTATCCCACTAAAAAGTGCAATGCTTGCATCATTAGCTGCAGCCGAGAACTCCATCCCAATTTATTGTACTCCCTCCGTCCGGGTTTAATGGCCATTAGCCGTTTTGAAGTTGGACGGAAATATTAGGCTAGTAGCAGTTTTAATTGCCGTCAATTACTCCTCTCGTTTTCTCATCCTGTTGGACTTTCCTCCTCTCGTTTCCTCTCCCCAATTAATGCTCACCGGATCTGTTTGCATGATCTGCATGACCCATGTGAAATCGATCAGGAATTGTTTGCTTGCCTCTTCTTCTACCCATACATCCACTTATAAATCAATGGATCCTGATCTGGGAGGAACCACGACATGGAGAACGACAAGAGAGGCAGTGGAGGTATGGATTGGCCTTGTTGGGAGAGGGAGAAGAGAGGGAGTTGGATCGATCTTCTCAATCCAGAGATGCAAGATTGGATGGAGACCATGGAGGTGGACCATGGCTAGGACCATGGCGAGCTCATGGTTCTGGCCAACGAGGGAGTTGGATCGATCTTTACATTGTCTTGTTGAATGTAAATGGTGCTCCATCTGTCACCTAAGGGCCACTTCTCCTTGATAGCCGGTATCACATACTTCAACAAGTACTCACGACTATCCGCTGACATGCTCCATTGGCTTCAGCTCCCAAGTTCCTTTCAACCTACAAAGTACACAAAACATTAGATCAATGTTTTATGATCATGTTTTAAATCATGTATGGAACAAGTACAAACAACCAACCCGTGTTTGCTATATTTTACAGCTTGAGCCCACTCAACATATGGCCACACCCCGATCTTGCCATCGAAGGTACAATTCCCATCTCTATTGTACCTTGGTCTTACCATTGCCGCCAAGAACATAATTTTTTGTATGTGACCCTTGTTCTTGGTCTCTCTCTTCGGGGGTTCCTCATTGTTGCTCAAATATACATTTGTTTTTTCTTGGTGCAGTGGAACCACTTCTCGTCTATGTGAACGACATTGAACGCAGCCCTAAAAGTGGGTTCTACCGCTAAGCTAATGGTCTCAAGATTTCTAAGACAATAATCCACCATTTGCTTCATATTCTCAGCGGTCAAAGAAGGCTTTAGTTCACTCGTGCACCTTCTGAATTCCTTCTCCTTCAACCTTCAAATTGTAAAGAATAACCACATTGTTAGCTTCACAAGTTAGGTGGTACAAACATGGAGTAAAGATGGTTGCACAAAAAAATATCACAGAAAAGTACCTCTGATGAAGTGTTGACCTCTTGTAGTTCATTGCGCTCGATAGTGCATATAAGTTTGTGTGCTCGGTTGGCGGTATAGACTCCATGAGGGCTATGTCAAATGGGATCTTCTTACTTCCCAAATTCATTTTGCGCTTGCACTTCACGGCGTTTACAGTTCCTCCTATGTGCCCCATCCTCCAGATCCTACCGACAACACGAGTAGGAACATCAAGTTCCCTACTAACAGCTGATAGAAAACCACGTTTCAAACGACATGTCCCGCCATTGCGGTACAAACATGTCACGTATACATGGCGCTTCGTGTCGGTATCATAGTAATTTCTTGTTTGCCAGTTAGCCAAAACATCTGAAAAAGGACACACGATCATACATTCTTTTTGTGTAATCTATAAAAAAATAAGAGAAACATGTAAAAGCATAGATAATCTTACTCAGATCAATGACCGGTTGTGGTGGAGCTTCAACATTTGCCTGGCTTGGTGCAAACTCCTCGGCGTTCTCGAACATGGAGGAGAAATCAGCGCCACCACATCCTCCTTCTTCTTCTTCACTGCGTAGGACACATATGTCTCCATCGCTCCTGATGAAAACCGACCATGGGTTGCTCATGTCGAACGGAGTGCCCATGTTGTTGCTGAAAGGCATCCCGGAAGTGTTGCTGGTGTTGCCGGTCAAGGATGTCCATCTGCTGCCGGTCGTCGACGTCTGTCTGCTGCCGACGTCCTTGTTGTGCCAGTGTTGCTGCTGAGAGGCGTCCCAGTGGTGACGTTGCTGCCCAACGTGGACCTCCTCATGCTACTGCCGAGAGGCATACCGGAGTTGGAACTGTCGATGTTGAGGAACGAAGGTCCGGTGGAGTTGTTGCTGCCGAAGGAGAAGCCGAGGTTGCTGCATGAACCTAGCCCTCCCAAACCGGCCATCATTAGGCCGACATAGGTAGAGGAAGTGCCGCCGCCGACAGAGGAGCTTGCCATGGCTTGGTGATGGAGAAAGCCAAGACGCCATGGCTATAAAGACAACCTTGGCTCCAGATTTCTTGGCGAAAACTTTCAGAATGGATCTGCAAACTCTCGGTGGGATCGAATTGCATCTGCGGGATGTGTTTGAACTCAAAATTTTCATGGATTTGGATGGGGGAATCTCGGCGGGAGGAACTTTTGGGACTCGGAGTTCGCGGGGAAGAAGTAGTCGATCCGCGTGAAAAAAAGGATCGGCCAGTTGATACGTCCAATTTGCATCACCATTCTATATCATAATTTGCCTCTACTCATTGATATATGTCTAATTATGAGGTATTACTTATGTATTTTCCACTGTTTCTGCATGTTGATGATTCTTGGAGGATGGACTGCCGGAGTCTGGATTCTGATGGAAAAAATTTTGATGCAATTTTTCACGAAGATCTGAAAAATACCAGAAAAATTCTATTTTCCCAGAAGACGGAGGAAGCCAGAAGGGGAGGCGTAGAAGGGCCACAAGGGGCCCACACCCCCTAGGCGCCGGTCCCCCTGGGCCGCGCCTAGGGTAGGCGTGGTCCACCTGCTCGGCCTCCGACTCCGCCCTCTCGCCTATTGTTGGAGATATGCCCTAGAGGCAATAATAAATATAATTATTATTATATCTTTGTGTTTCTGATAAATGTTTACATTCATGCTATAACAGTATTAACAAGGAAACATTAATACTTGTGTGATTTGTAAACTAAATTAGAGTCCCTAGTAAAGCCTCTTCATAATACTAGCTTGTTGGTTAATAAATGATTGTGGTTTCCCCATCATGAAAATTGAGATGTTATTAACAACAAAATCATATCACTAGGAGAATGTTATGATGGACATACTCCTATAGATAAGCGTAGCATAAAGATCAAGTCATTTTAATAGTTCAATTGCTATATGCTTTCTGATACATAGTAACCTAATTCCTTTGACCATGAGATCATGCTTATCACCATCACCGGAAGGATGCTTTGATGACATCAAACACCGCATCGTAACTGGGTGGTTATAAAGGTGGCATTGAGTGTTCGGAAAGTATTGGTTGAGACACATGGATCAAGAGTGGGATTTGTCCATCCATATGACAGATAGATATACTCTGGGCCCTCTCGGTGGAATGTCATCCAATTGGCTTGCAAGCATGTGACTGGCTCACAAGGGATCACATATCACGGGAACGAGAAAAGAGTACTTATCAGTAACAAGGTTGATCTAGGTATGCAGAGATACCGACGATCAAAACCTCGGATAAGTAAACTATCGTGAGACAATGGGAAATTGGTATCGTATGTAAGTGGTTCATTCGATCGCAAAGTAATCGTAGAAATATGTGGGAGCCATATGAATTTCCAGATTCCTCTGTTGGTTATTGTTCGGAGAAGTGTCTCGATCATGTCCGCATAATTCACGAACCGTAGGGAGACACACTTAAGGATTCGATGTTGTTGAGTAGTTATGGAATGATGAGTAAGAGACCGAATGTTGTTCGGAGTCTCGGATGGGATCCGGGATATCATGAGGAGATCCGGAATGGTCCGGAGAATAAGATTCATATAAGGAAAGTCCAGTTTCGGGGTTGGAGAATGGTTCCGGTGTTTTCATCGGGAATGTTCTAGAAGGTTCCGGAAGGTCCGGCACTCCGGAGGGGAAGGGTACATGAATGTGTCATAACAAGTTGGAATGGTTGCATCATGTACTAGGTGTCATCGCTGAGCAAAATAAAGGGATAAATCAAATTCTAGTTTGAAAAGTCAAACGCCAATTTAAAAAGTCAAACGACAAGTTTGCTTGGTGGAGGGAGAGTAGGAAACCTACTTGGGGAGGAGTTACTCTCCCTCCACCGCCGGCCTTGGAAGCCGAGTTGGGGAGGGACTCCCCTCCCCTTGGCCGCGCCCTCCCACCTATATAAGGAGGGGCAGGGCTGCCCCTCCAAGACTACACCTTGCCTCACCAAAACCCTAACCCTAAGCCGCCGGCGCCACCACCTCCTGCTGCTGCCGCCGCCTAGGGCAAACCCTAGCCGCCGACTTGGGCTTCTCCAAGCCCTAGCCTCCGGCCTAGCCCTCTCACCTTGGTGTGTCTAAACCCTAGATCGCCAAGGCCTCTCTCATAGTCCACCATACTCGCTCCGTCTTAAGGCGAAGCCCTGCGAGATCTCCCCTATACTTCCGGTATCACACCGTCGTGCTGCCGGAATCATGAGGAGAGTGCTACAACCTCTGCTGCCTGCTGGAAAAAGGGAGAGGATGGTCTTCATCGAGTACCGAACGTGTGACCGACTGCGGAAGCGCTGCCGGAACGCAGCGCCGGAAGGATCGTCTACACGATCTTGAGATCGGCAAGAGTACGACTACATCACCCACGAGAATCTGCTCTTGTTAAACACTTTGGAATCTTCGAGGGTGAGTTATTCTATCGATTCATTGCTACAATCTAGTAGATAGATCTTGGCTTGTTTGTTTGTATGCGGTAAATTTTTTTTGTTTTCCATGCTACGAACCCCTACAGTGGTATCAGAGCCGTGTCTATATATAGATCTGTTGCACGAGTAGAACACAATGGTCATTGTGGGCGGTGGTGCTTTTATTATCAATTGCTTCTTGTGTACTTTGCATCTTGCGGTATGATGGGATGAAGCGGCCCGGGCTAACCTTACATGACATCGTTCATGGGACTTGCTCCACGCTCAACATGCAACTTGCATTACATAAGTGGCTTTGCGGGTGTCTGTCTCTCCCATTAGTATAGATCCAATTTACAACGGGCACTTGATAGTTCAAACATCAACGTTGTGGTTCTTGTTCGTAAGTTAGATCGACATTTATTGAAAGCCCCAAACCACGTAAAATATGCAAAGAAATTAGAGGCGTCTAACTTTGTTTTGCAGGGGTGTGCTGTGATGTGATATGGCCATGATTGTGATTATATTTGATGTATGCAATGTTCCTTATTGTAAGTTGGCAACCGGCAGGAGCCATATGGTTGTCTTTAATTTCTGTTAAGACCCGCGTGTCTATTCAAAGTAGTTGTAATAGTTGAAGCTGGTGGACGACAATCATGGAGCAGCGTCATTGACCTTGATGCAATGCCGGTGATGATGGAGATCATGTTCGTGCTTGAAGATGGAGATCGGAAGCACAAAGAAGAAAGGCCATATCATATCACATATTATGAATTGCATGTGATGTTAATCCTTTATGCATCTTGTATTGCTTAGTTAACAACGGTAGCATTATAAGATGATCCCTCATGCACATAAATTTCAAGTTCTAAAGTGTTCATCCTTAGTAAGAACCGTTGCTAAAGCTTGTTGTTTCGAAGCACCACATGATGATCGGGTGTGTTAGATTCTGCAAGTGTATACAACGTGAGCAAGCCAGATTTGCTCATGCGGAAGCTAAGGTTTGATCTTGACGAGCCTAGCATGTACAAACATGGTCTCGGAACATGGATCACCGAGAGGTAAAGAATGAATCATAAGTAGATATGATGAACATGTCGATTGTTTGCCATTGAAGCTACATCAACTCTCGTGATGATCTGTTTTGATGTGGTGGATTTGGTTCGTGTGATCACTAAAACAATGTGAGGGATATTGTTTTGAGTGGGAGTTCACCTAGATTAATTTAACTATTAATTAGAACTCAATTTGTCATAAACTTAGTCTAAACTATTGCAAATATGTTGTAGATCAATGGCGGCCCCTACCATCAATTCTAATGCGTTCCTAGAGAAAGAAAAGTTGAAAAACAATGGAAGCAACTTCGCGGATTGGTTCCGCAATTTTAGGATTGTCCTCAATGCTGGCAATTTGACCTATGTGCTGGATGCACCGTTGGGTGACCCGCCTGCAGCTACTGCTACGGATGAAGTAAATAATGTTTACCTCGCTCGGAAGACTTAGTACTCCACAGTTCAGTGTGCTATCTTGTATGGTTTGGAATCGGAGCTTCAGAAAAGGTTTGAGAATTCAGACCCACATGATATTGTCTGTGAACTCAAATTGATTTTTGAGACTCACGCGGTAGTTGAGAGCTATGAGGCTTCTGAAAAGTTCTTTAACTGCAAGATGGAAGAGGGCAGCTCCGTCAGTGAGCATGTGCTTAAGATGTCTGGGCACGCAAACAAACTCCAAAGCTTGGGTATAGTGATTCCTAATGCTTTGGGGATTTACCGTGTCCTTCAATCACTACCACCAAGTTACAAGAACTTTGTGATGAACTACAATATGCAAAGCATGAACAAGCAGTTGCCAGAACTCTTCTCCATGTTAAAATCTGCAGAAGTGGAGATCAAGAAAGAGCACCAAGTGTTGATGGTCAATAAGACCAGCAAATTCAAGAAAGGCAAGTCTAAGCAAAAGGGACACCTCAAGAAGGGTGGTAAGAAAGTTACCGCACCGATGAACAAGACCAAGGCTGGACCTAAGCCTGATACTGAGTGCTTTTACTGCAAGGGAGAAGGTCACTGGAAGCGGAATTGCCCAAAGTACTTGACGGATTTGAAGAACGGCAACATCAAGAAGAAAGGTATATCTGATATACATGTTATTGATGTGTATCTCACTAGTACTCGTAGTAGTGCCTGGGTATTTGATACTGGTTCGGTTGCTCATATTTGTAACTCGAAACAGGTGCTGCAGAATAAACGGAAGCTAACGAAGAACAAGGTGACGATGCGCGTAGGAAATGGATCAAAGGTTGATGTGATCGCGGTCGGCACGCTACCTCTTCATCTACCATCGGGATTAGTTTTATACTTAAATAATTGTTATTTGGTGCCTGCGTTAAGCATGAACATTATATCGGGATCTTGTTTATTGCGAGACGGTTACTTGTTTAAGTCCGAGAATAATGGTTGTTCGATTTATATGAGTAATATGTTTTATGCACATGCACCTTTGATAGATGGTCTATTCTTATTGAATCTCGATAATGGAAATACATATATTAATAACATTGAAGATAAACGTTTGAAATTGAGCGATAACTCGACCTATATGTGGCACTGTCGTCTTGGTCACATTGGAGTGAAGCGTATGAAGAAACTCCATTCCGATGGACTTCTTGAATCACTTGATTTTGAATCACTTGAAAGATGCGAAGCATGTCTGATGGGTAAAATGACTAAGACTCCATTTTCTGGTATGATGGAGCGAGCTACGGACTTATTGGAAATCATACATACCGATGTGTGTGGTCCAATGAGTGTAGCATCGCGCGGTGGTTATCGTTATGTTCTTACCTTCACGGATGACTTGAGTAGATATGGGTATATCTATTTCATGAAACATAAGTCCGAAACTTTCGAGAAGTTTAAGGAATTTCAAAGTGAGGTGGAGAATCAACGTAACAAGAAGATTAAATTTCTACGTTCTGATCGTGGAGGTGAGTATCTAAGTTACGAGTTTGGCGAGCATTTGAAGAAATGCGGAATACTTTCACAATTGACACCGTCGGGAACACCACAGCGTAATGGTGTGTCCGAACGTCGTAATCGAACTCTCTTAGATATGGTTCGTTCTATGATGTCACTTACAGATTTACCGCTATCATTTTGGGGTTATGCATTAGAAACAGCCGCATTCACTTTAAATAGGGCACCATCTAAATCCGTTGAAACGACACCGTATGAATTATGGTTTGGGAAAGAAACCTAAACTGTTGTTCCTTAAAGTTTGGGGTTGCGAAGCCTATGTAAAGAAGTTACAGCCGGACAAGCTTGAACCCAAAGCGGAAAAATGCGTCTTCATAGGATACCCAGAGGAAACTATTGGGTATACCTTCTATCATAGATCCGAAGGCAAAATCTTCGTTGCCAAGAATGGATCCTTTCCAGAGAAGGAATTTCTCTCGAAAGAAGTGACTAGAAGGAAAGTAGAACTCGACGAGGTTGTCGAACCTTCTCTCGAACTTGCGAGTAGCGCAGCACCGGAAGAAGTTCCTATGGTTCCTGCACCAATAAGAGAGGAAGCTAATGATGACGATCATGAAACTTTGGTTGTAGTTGCTACAGAACCTCGCAGGTCAACGAGAACTCGTACCACTCCTGATTGGTATGATCCCGTTATGAGTGTCATGTTGGTGGACAACACCGATGACCCTGCGACATATGAGAAAGCGATGATGAGCCTAGATTCCAATAAATGGCAAGAAGCCATGAAATCCGAGATTGGATCCATGTACGAAAACCAAGTATGGACTTTGGTGGACGTACCGGATGGCCGGAAGGCTGTCAAGAACAAATGGATTTTCAAGAAGAAAAAAGATGCTGATGGTAATGTTACTGTCTATAAAGCTCGACTTGTCGCAAAAGGGTTTCGACAAATTCAAGGAGTTGACTACGATGAGACTTTCTCACCTGTAGCGAAGCTAAAGTCTGTGAGGATTTTGTTAGCAATCGCTGCATATTACGATTATGAGATATGGCAGATGGATGTCAAAACAGCGTTCCTTAATGGAGACATTGATGAAGAGTTGTATATGATGCAACCCAAAGGTTTTGTCGATCCTAAAGATGCTAACAAGGTATGACAACTTCAACGGTCCATATATGGATTGAAGCAAGCATCCCGAAGTTGGAATCTACATTTTGATAAAGTAATCAAAAGTTTTGGTTTTGTACGAACTTATGGAGAAGCTTGTATTTACAAGAAAGTGAGTGGGAGATCTGTAGCATTCTTAATACTATATGTAGATGACATATTGTTGATTGGGAATGATGTAGACCTTCTTAATAGTGTCAAAGAATATTTGAATAATAGTTTTTCAATGAAAGATCTTGGCGAAGCAGCTTACATATTAGGCATAAAGATTTATAGAGATAGATAGAGACGCCAAATATCATTGTCACAAAGTACATATTTGGACAATGTTCTAAAGAGGTTTGGAATGGAAGATAGCAAGAAAGGGTTCTTGCCCATGTTGCCCAATACGACCTTGAGTAAAACTCAAAGTCCAGCAACGGCAGAAGATAGAGAAAGGATGAGTAAGACTCCCTATGCCTCAGCCATAGGATCTCTAATATATGTCATGCTATGTACTAGACCCAACATTGCATATGTTGTTAATTTGACTAGCAAATATCAAAGTGATCCAGGAGTGGATCATTGGACAGCGGTCAAAAATATCCTTAAGTACTTAAGAAGAACTAAGGATATGGTTCTTTCTTATGGAGGTGAGGAACAACTCGTTGTTAACGGTTACACCGATCCAGATGATTCTAAATCTCAATCTGGATACGTATTTACTTTGAATGGTGCAGCAGTTAGCTGGAGGAGTGCAAAGCAAAGCGTTGTGGCGAGATCTTCAACTGAATCCGAATACATAGCTGCTTCGGAGGCTTCACAAGAAGCTATATGGATGAAGGAGTTCATTACAGAGCTCGGTGTGGTTCCAAGTGCGCTGAACCCAATGTCTATCTACTGTGATAACATGGGCGCCATAGCCAATGCGCAAGAACCAAGGTCACACAAGAAGCTGAAGCACTTCAAGCTACGTTTTCACGCTATTCGAGAACATGTCCAAGATGGTGACATAAATATTTGCAAAGTACAGATAGATCTGAATGTGGCGGATCCGTTGACTAAACCTCTCCCGAGGGAAAAACATGACCAACACCAAACTGCCATGGGTGTTCGGTATATTACCATGTAATCTAGATTAGTTGACTCTAGTGCAAGTGGGAACCTGCTGGAGATATGCCCTAGAGGCAATAATAAATATAGTTATTATTATATCTTTGTGTTTATGATAAATGTTTACATTCATGCTATAACAGTATTAACAAGGAAACATTAATACTTGTGTGATTTGTAAACTAAATTAGAGTCCCTAGTAAAGCCTCTTCATAATACTAGCTTGTTGGTTAATAAATGATTGTGGTTTCCCCATCATGAACATTGAGATGTTATTAACAAAAAGATCATATCGTCATGAGAATGGTATGATGGAAATACTCCTATAGATAAGCGTAGCATAAAGATCAAGTCATTTTAATAGTTCAATTGCTATATGCTTTCTGATACATAGTAACCTAATTCCTTCGACCATGAGATAATGCTTATCACCATCACCGGAAGGATGCTTTGATGACATCAAACACCGCACCGTATCTGGGTGGTTATAAAGGTGGCATTGAGTGTTCGTAAAGTATTGGTTGAGACACATGGATCAAGAGTGGGATTTGTCCATCCATATGACAGATAGATATACTCTGGGCCCTCTCGGTGGAATGTCATCCAATTGGCTTGCAAGCATGTGACTGGCTCACAAGGGATCACATATCACGGGAACGAGAAAAGAGTACTTATCAGTAACAAGGTTGAACTAGGTATGCAGAGATACCGACGATCAAAACCTCGGATAAGTAAACTATCGTGAGACAAAGGGAAACTGGTATCGTATGTAAGTGGTTCATTCGATCGCAAAGTAATCGTAGAAATATGTGGGAGCCATATGAATTTCCAGATTCCTCTATTGGTTATTGTTCGGAGAAGTGTCTCGATCATGTCGCATAATTCACGAACCGTAGGGAGACACACTTAAGGATTCGATGTTGTTGAGTAGTTATGGAATGATGAGTAAGAGACCGAATGTTGTTCGGAGTCTCTGATGGGATCCGGGATATCACGAGGAGATCCAGAATGGTCCGGAGAATAAGATTCATATAAGGAAAGTCCAGTTTCGGGGTTGGAGAATGGTTCCGGTGTTTTCATCGGGAATGTTCTAGAAGGTTCCGGAAGGTCCGGCACTCCGGAGGGGAAGGTTACATGAATGTGTCATAACAAGTTGGAATGATTGCATCATGTACTAGGTGTCATCGCTGAGCAAAATAAAGGGATAAATCAAATCCTAGTTTGAAAAGTCAAACGCCAATTTGAAAAGTCAAACGGCAAGTTTGCTTGGTGGAGGGAGAGTAGGAAACCTACTTGGGGAGGAGTTACTCTCCCTCCACCGCCGGCCTTGGAAGCCGAGTTGGGGAGGGATTCCCCTCCCCTTGGCCGCGCCCTCCCACCTATATAAGGAGGGGCAGGGCTGCCCCTCCAAGACTACACCTTGCCTCACCAAAACCCTAACCCTAAGCCGCAGGTGCCACCACCTCCTGCTGCTGCCGCCGCCTAGGGAAAACCCTAGCCGCCGACTTGGGTTTCTCCAAGCCCTATCCGCCGGCCTAGACCTCTCACCTTGGTGTGTCTAAACCCTAGATCGCCAAGGCCTCTCTCATAGTCCACCATACTCTCTCCGGCTTAAGGCGAAGCCCTGCGAGATCTCCTCTCTACTTCCGGTATCACATCGTCGTGCTGCCGGAATCGCGAGGAGAGTGTTACAACCTCCGCTTCCTGCTGGAACAAGGGAGAGGAAGGTCTTCATCGAGTACCGAACGTGTCACCGACTGCGGAAGCGCTGCCGGAACGCAGCGCCGGAAGGATCGTCTACACGATCTTGAGATCGGCAAGAGTACGACTACATCACCCACGAGAATCTGCTCTCGTTAAACACTTTGGAATCTTCGAGGGTGACTTATTCTATTGACTCGTTGCTACAATCTAGTAGATAGATCTTGGCTTTTTTGTTTGTATGCGGTAGAAATTTTTTGTTTTCCATGCTACAAACCCCTACACCTATATCTTCCTCATGGAACCCTAACACCAGGGGAGGGACCACAAATAGATTTCCGCCGCCTCTGCGGGGCGGAAAACACCGAGAGAGAAAGATCTCTCCGGCAGACAGATTTTTGCCGGGGAAATTCCTTCCCGGAGAGGGGAGATCATCGCCATCAACACCGTCATCAATCTAGTCTTCATCGGGATCATCATCATCATCCACGCCATCATATCCACCAGCACCATCATCACCACTCTATCCTATTGTAACAATTGTGTTGGATATTGCTTTAGTTCTTAGGGGAAACTTTCCCGATGTTAATTACTATTGTAGTTGATGCTTGTGAGTGGAACCATTGGATTATTGTTTATGTTCAGACTGTTATTCATCAGCATATCATCTTTGATATTGATCCATATGATGTCTTGTGAGTACTTCGTTTAGTTCTTGAGGACATGGGAGAAGTCATGTTCTTAGTAGTGGATTTGTGTTGAGTTATTATTCAATGGTTCAGTATTTAAGTTGTGGTGCTATTCTTCTAGTGGTGTCTTGTGAATGTCGACTACATGATACTTCACCATTTATGGGCCTAGGGGAATGCATTGTGTATTTGGCTACTGATTGTGGGGTTGCCGGAGTGACAGAAACCTGAACCCCCGTTAGGACACCGTTGCATAAGGGAGCGTAGGATCTCAGAGTTTAAGGTTGTGGTTAGGTTTATATCTTAATTACTTTGCTATAGTTGTGAATGCTTGCAGGGGGTTTAATCACAAGTATGTATTAGTCCAAGTAAGGTCGGTACATTAGTACAGGTTCACCCACACAATACTTACAACACCAAAGAAGAGTACTTAGCTATTTGAAAGGAAAGCACTTGACAGAATTCCCATGTGTCCTCGAGAACGTTTGGTCCTTATAAGTATTTCCACCGACTTGTCCTTTGCTAATAAAGGATTGGACCACTTGCTGCAGTTGTTCGTTGTCTTTATTACTTGCACTTTGTTTTGTTGCTTTATCATAAAACCCCTAAAAATCCGTTTTCTAAGTATTTGCAGAGATTTCCTGCTCCATACCACTAGTCAACACCTTCTGCTCCTCGTTGGGATTGACACTCCTATTTATCGAAAGTACTACGATACACCCCTATACTTGTGGGTCATCAAGATTATTTTCTGGCGCCGTTGCCGGGGAGTGAAGCGCTATTGAAGAGTGGAACTGGTAAAGGAAACTTCTACTGTGAGTAATTATTTTTGTTTCTGTTTGTTAGTTTGTTTCCAATATGGATAACCCACTTGGTTTTCTGTTTGGGTGAACTACTACCACTGTAAGGTTAGTAGATGAACCACCACCTGTTGAGATAGATCCTTTTAAGATACCTACAAGCATTGTTGATCATGTTATGGATAATTATTATTTTGGGGATGGAACTGTCCATCCTGGTGATCCTTTGGTTTTTATCCATGAATTATGCGGGTAGTTTAAGTGTGCCGGATCACAACTGAACAGGTGAAGAAGTTACTCTCTATATCCTTGAAAGGGTGAGCTGAAGAATGGTATAAGCTGCTGAAGAATGGACAATCTATGGAATGGGAGGAAATGGCTTCTCTCTTTTATTCTAAATTATATCCTCCTAGTGAGATTTATAAGGATAGAAATCTTATATATAACTTTTGGCCTCGTGATGGAGAGAGTGCATCTCAAGCTTGGGGGAGATTGAAGTTACTAATGCTTAAATGTCCTATTCATGAACTACCTAACAATATTATTATCAATAACTTTTATGCTAGACTTTCTCTTCATGATAAATATTTACTAGATGCTTCTTGTGCTGGATCATTCACACGTATGAAGGAAGAAGCTAAATGGGATCTACTAGACCGTATTCAAGAGAACACTGAAGCTTGGGAGAATGACAAAGGAAGAAAGTCAGGTATAAACTATGATTATGAATGCATAAAATCTTTTATGGGAACTGATGACTTTCATGATATTAGCAATGAGTTTGGTCTTGACCCTCAAGTTCTTGCAAAAAATTTTAAGGCCTTTGCCTCTTACATAGAGATTCCCCAAAAGAAGTGGAATAAGTACCATGCACCTTATAAAGATGGTATTCATGTTCCTGTTAGAAGTGCTGAAGTTTGTACTACTAATCATATTGTGCATGAACCTTATGTTGAGAAAATACCTTTCCCAGCTAAGGTAAAGGAGTATTCTATGATGATTAGTGCAGATAATAAAGGTACTAAGAAAACTGTGGAGCCTGATAAGCAATTGAATATTGAACCTGTAGTAGCTATTGTGAAAGACCCTGTCACTAGAAATATAGAGGATGAGAACATTGTCTTCTGTGATGACGCTTCTAATATTATCTCTCATCCTATTAAGGCTAGAAAATCTAGTGTTCCTGTGCTTTCTGTTAAAATTGGTGATCATTGCTACTATGGTTTATGTGATATTGGTGCCAGTTCTAGTGCTATTCCTTATGAGCTTTACACGGAAATTATGCATGAAATTGGTCCTTGTGAGCTTGAGGACATTGATGTGGTTATTCACCTTGCAAATAAGGAAACCATTTGCCCTATTGGTATTGTAAGAGATGTGGAGGTTCTCTGTGGTAAGATTAAGTATCCTGCTGATTTTCTAGTGCTTAATTCAGCAGCTAGCAAAACTTGCCCTATCATTTTTGGTAGACCTTTCTTGAACATTTGTGGAGCTATTATAGATTGTAAGAAGGAGAAAGTTTTAAATAAGTTTGATGGATATTCTTATGAGTTTAACTTTTCCAAATTTTCTAAAGCTCCTTGTGAAAATAGCTTGCCTAATGAAGATTTCAGGATGGAACAACTTGCTTCTATTGATCCAGTTTATGACCTTGGACCTCTTTTTTATGACTGAAAGTATGCTTATTCTGATGATAAAGTTGTTTCTTGTGATAGTTATATTGTCAACTTTATTCAAGATGCTACTGAAAGTTATTTTGAGAGAGGGAAACATGGTTTTATGCATTTCAATAATGTTAAGTTTCCCCGTTTTATGTTGAAAGCATTGAAGTTGCATTTGTTTTGTCTTCCTATACTGGTGCCTTTTTGTTTCGACAACTTGTTTTCTCATGATACCCCCATGCATAGGAAGTGGGTTAGACTTAAGTGTGTTGGTTATTTGCTTCTTGACGCTCTCTTTCATTCCAGATATATATCTCCTTTGTGAGCATCTTTGAAACTTTCAAGCCTAACTTAAAGGCATTAAAGAAAAGTACTTGTTGGGAGATAACCCAAGAGTTTGGTTGAGTCTTGGAAGTTATTACTTCAGTAATAACCGCTCCTTATCCTTTTTGTTTTGGTTTTTGTGTCAAGTTCTACTACTTTTGAGAAGTAGAGGAGTTGTGAAAAGTGGCTGTCCTGGGACAGATTTTTGTGCTGCACTGTAAAAATTCGTGAAGTAGCTCAGTACGTCGGATGGATGTAACATCCCAGCATTAGAGCTTAGAAATAAGCTAAACACAGATGTGTGCATTGCATTCATGCATAGAAAATCCGAATAATTTCCGCGCTTTTAAATAAAAAACCTGCCAAAGTGATTGAAGCTTCTCTCAACTTGATGGAATTGAAGTAGATCATCAAGTTGACTGCGATAAGTTCCAATATGACCTTTGCTAAAACCTTATTTTGGGTGAGGGAGATTTGATCTAAGGGTATATCAAATGTAATAAAAGTTAGACCCTAATTCATTACTTAATGGATTATATTTGATCCTTAGGTGATCATATCATAGTATTCATTACAACAACTCATGAATACCAAGTTATAAACATAACTTAAGTAATAGGAATGCAACAACTAATTCTTGATCTATCTTAATCTCATCTACTTATACCATGAGTATCATGGTAATACCTAACCTTAATCTTTTGTGAGATTGAGTTGGAAGGAAACCAAGTCAATATCATTCATCATATATCTTTCTTTACATATCAATACTTATCATCTATATTGGAATTATATTCCAATATATGTTGTTCATCAATGTTGAGAAATCAACTATTGATTCACCAATTCTTCATCTATCTATTCTTCATCTATCAACTCTTGACCATATTATAGCATTCACTTAAGGACTATAAAGAAATAAGTAAGAAGGGCTGAAAGGATACGGATGTCGCCTAGAGGGGGGGTGAATAGGCGATTAAAACTTTTCCTAGAGTGGCTCAACAAAGGCGGAATAAAACTAGTGTTTACTTTGTTAAGCACAACCTAGAACAACTAAGGTTCACCTATGTGCACCAACAACTTATGCTAAGCAATACATGAAGGGTTTCGCAGCATATTAAATCAAAAAATTTCTACGGATGCGAACGGGAAAGCCAAGATCTAATCTAGAGAATCAAACAACAAGGGGGGATAGATGAGATCTTCATACCCTTTAAGATTCGCACAGCGGAACGTTCGTCGGAACGTGGGTGATGTAGTCGTACTTGCTTATCCTCCTCGCGATCCGATCTGATCTAACACCGCAAGTGGCGATGCCTCCAAGAGATGCACACGTGCGGCACCTCAACGTCTCCTCCTTCCTCGGTCCAGAAAGTATGGCGGAGAGATGGATTGGATCTACAACACGACGGCGCGGTGCAAGTGGTGGAGAGTTTCTGCAGCAGGGCTTCGCCTACGTGTAGTTGGGAGGGAGAGAGAGAGGAGGGCAGTAGGGCGGCTAGGGTTTGAGGAGGAGGTGTGGGAATTCTGTCAAGTGCTTTCCTTTCTTTATATATATTCCCTTCGTCTCGCGATATTTTACTTGCCGAGATTTGATCGTCGGTACCGTCATACCTAGTTCAATCTCGTTCACAGCAAGTACTTTACTCGTTCCGTAATCCGATATCACTTTGTGATTAACTCCTTAATCACATGCTTCCAAGCGGTGTTGCTATCGATTACCGAGTGGGCCCGAAGTATATCTCTCCGACTTGGGAGGGACAAATCCCATCTCGATACATACAACCCAACAGGTACTTTCTGATCACCTGAGAGACACCTTTATGATCACCCTCTCATAGGATGACGTTTGATGACCTCAAAGCTTTCTTCCGATACCAGGGAGTTGTATTATCTCATGGTCTAAGGAATACAATATTTGACATAAGAAAAGCTTCGCAAAGATGAACACGATGACACGATCTAATTGCTTCGCTTAGTTTGTGTATGTCCATCATACCATTCTCCCAATGATATGATCTCATTATTAATCGACAACTCATTAATCAATGAGCCAGTCCATAGAGGCATACTAGGGACACGGTGTTGTTCACAAACCACACAAGTATTAAAGTTTCCGCTTAATACAATTCTAGCATGGAATATAAACTTTATCATGAACAAGAATTATAATAATAACATCTTTATTATTGCCTCTAGGGCATAATTCCAACAGTCTCCAACTTGCACTAGATTCAATAATCTAGTTTACATTTGGCAACAATCTAACACCCATGGCACTAAGGTGCTGATCATGTTTTGCACGTGGAAGAGGTTTAGTCAATGGATCTGCGACATTCAGATCTGTATGTACTTTGCTAATCTTCAGATCTGCATCAGCTATATAATCTCGGATTATATGAAACTTGCGGTTGATATGCTTGGTCTTTGGATGATATCTTGGTTCCTTAGCGAGTTTTATGGCGCCAGTGTTGTCACACAATATCTCCAGTGGGTCCAATGCACTTGGAACCACGCCAAGCTCAGTGATGAAGTTCCTGATCCAAACTCCTTCACTTGACGCTTCTGCAGAAGCCATGTATTCTGCTTCTACTGTAGATCCCGCGATCACGCTTTGCTTGCAGCTTCTCCAGCTCATAGCTCCTCCATTCAAAATATAAACGTATCCTGTCTGAGATTTATAATCATCCTTGTCGGTGTCGAAACTAGCGTCGACATAACCCTCTAGGACGAGCTGTTCATCACCTCCATAGACTAATAAGATTTCTTTAGTCCTATTTAGGTACTTTAGGATGTTCTTCACGGCTGTCCAGTGTTCCACTCCTGGATCACTTTGGTATCCACAACATGGCATACATGATAGAACCTATGGCCGAGGAATAAGACACTTTGCTCATAGCTTCTCTATCATTTACCGTAGCTGGACACTGAGCCTTGCTCAATATCTTACCTAACAACATAGGCACTGAACCTTTATTTGCCTTATCCATTCTGAACCTTTTCAGAACTTTGTCTAGGTATGTACTCTGGATTAAAGCTATCAGGCGTATTTGTCTATCTCTATAGATTTTGATGCCCAATATATAAGCAGCTTCACCTAGGTCTTTCATTGAAAAACACTTGTTCAAATAACTCTTCACATCGTTAAGCATATTAATGTCATTTCCAATAATCAATATGTCATCCACATATAGTACCAGAAATGTCACTGAGCTCCCACTCACTTTCTTGTAGATACAAGCTTCGTAGCACTTTGGAACAAATCCAAAGCTCTTGAACACTTGATCAAAATGAAGGTTCCAACTCCGAGATGCTTGCTTCAGTCCATAAATGGAACGCTGAAGTTTGCACACTTTATCAGTATCCTTAGGATCGACAAAACCTTCGGGTTGCATCATATACAACTCTTCATCAATGTTGCCATTGAGGAACGCAGTCTTGACATCCATCTGCCATATTTCATAATCATGAAACGCAGCAATTGCTAATAAAATCCGAATGGACTTAAACATCGCTACAGGAGAGAAAGTCTCATCGTAGTCAACACCTTGAACATGTCGAAAACCTTTTGCGACAAGTCGTGCTTTATAGACGGTAACATTACCATCCGCGTCCGTTTTCTTCTTGAAAATCCATTTGCACTCAACGGCCTTTCGGTCGCTAGGAGGGTCCACCAAAGTCCATACTTGGTTTTCGCTCATGGATCCCAATTCGGATTTCATGGCCTCTAGCCATATCTCAGTGAAGGGTTTCGCAACATAGTAAATCAAAAAAATTCTACGGATGCGAACGGGAAATCCAAGATCTAATCTAGGAGATGCAAACAACGAGGGGGATTAGATGAGCTCTTCATACCCTTGAAGATTCGCACAGCGGAACGTTCGTCGGAACGTGGGTGATGTAGTCGTACTCGCTTCTCCTCCTCGTGATCCGATCCGATCTAACACCGCAAGTGGCGATGCCTCCGAGATATGCACACGTGCGGCACCTCGATGTCTCCTCCTTCCTCGGTCCAGCAAGTATGGTGGAGAGACGTATTGGATCTACAACGCGACGACGCGGTGCAAGTGGTGGAGAGTTTCTGCAGCAGGGCTTCGCCTACGTGCAGTCGGGAGGGAGAGAGAGAGGAGGGCAGCAGGGCGGCTAGGGTTGTGGAGGAGGTGTGGGGGGAGGGTGCGCCCCAGCCCTCTATATATAGAGGGGTGGGCGCCAGCCCTAGCCCCTCCCCCAAGCCCTAGGCCGGCGGACAAGTAGGGAGGAGTGGGGGGGCAAGTTCCCCCCTTCTAGAAGCTTTCCTAGGGTTTGCCCTAGGTCTGGCCGGCTGGGCCCTATGGGGCCTTGTGCCCCTATCCCAATGCGTCCAGGGCACTCCCTCATAGGCCCATGCCCCCTCCCGGCAGGTGGGGCCACGTTGTTCCCCCTCCGGAAGGTTCTAGAAGCTTCCGGTACAATACCGATTAACCCAAAACAATTCCGAACTCCGAAAACTGCATTGCCTTATATGAATCTAATTCTCCGGACCATTCCAGAACCTCTCGTGATGTCCCGGATCCCATCCGAGACCCCGAACAAAAACTCATAAACCAATTATCCAATCTATCCTAGCGTCGAGACACGTTAAGTGTGTGACCCTTCGGGTTCGAGAACATGCAAACATGATCTTCTATCAATAATCAACAGCGGGGTCTGGAAACCCATATTGACTCCCACACATTCATCGATGATCATATCGGATGAACCACGATGCCAGGATTCAATCAATCCCATATATATATATCCCCTTCGTCTCGCGATATTTTACTTGCCCGAGATTTGATCGTCGGTACCATCATACCTAGTTCAATCTCGTTCACAGCAAGTACTTTACTTGTTCCGTAATCCGATATCACTTTGTGATTAACTCCTTAACCACATGCTTGCAAGCGGTGTTGATATCGATTACCGAGTGGGCCCGAAGTATATCTCTCCAACTTGGGAGGGACAAATCCCATCTCGATACATACAACCCAACAGGTACTTTCCAATCACCTGAGAGACACCTTTATGATCACCCTCTCATAGGATGACGTTTGATGACCTCAGAGCTTTCTTCTGATACCAGGGAGTTGTATTATCTCATGGTCTAAGGAATACAATATTTGACATAGGAAAATCTTCGCAAAGATGAACACGATGACACGATCTAATTGCTCCGCTCAGTTTGGGTCTGTTCATCATATCATTCTCCCAATGATATGATCTCATTATTAATCGACAACTCATGTCTATGGTCAGGAAACCTTAACCATCATTAATCAATGAGCTAGTCCATAGAGGCATACTAGGGACACGGTGTTGTTCACAAACCACACAAGTATTAAAGTTTCCACTTAATACAATTCTAGCATGGAATATAAACTTTATCATGAACAAGAATTATAATAATAACATCTTTATTATTGCCTCTAGGGCATAATTCCAACAGTCTCCCACTTGCACTAGAGTGAATAATCTAGTTTACATTCGGCAATAATCTCATACCCATGGCACTAAGGTGCTGATCATGTTTTACACGTGGAAGAGGTTTAGTCAATGGATCTGCGACATTCAGATCTGTATGTACTTTGCTAATCTTCAGATCTCCATCTGCTATATAATCTCGGATTATATGAAACTTGCGGTTGATATGCTTGGTCTTTGGATGATATCTTGGTTCCTTAGCGAGTGCTATGGCGCCATGTAACTACCTCGGTGAATTACGCTCCTAGTTACAAGCCTGGATGAGCGGAAATGGTTGAAATAGTACGGTGGGGCCAAAATGCCACTCACAGGTAGACCTGTCGGCCGTCCCAACCATTTCCAAACATCGGGACAAGAACGGGCGGCGTAATCGGCAGGCGAAGGGATCAACTACATACACAAATGAGTATGTATGCAAGCCACCATACAACAGTACATCAGAGCCATTCCATCTAAAAGAAAGGAAATATAGCAACGCCATATGGCAAGATTCAAATGTCCTAGATAGATATAATAGTTTAGGATATCTCCTCATACATCAAACATCAGAGTATCAGGCGGAAGCGTCAATCAAGGTCCGAGTACGGATAAGAAGCAAATCGGCATAAGATGCCCCATAAATAAGCACATCCCGCCCACAGATCTCACGGATCCCCGTTCCCGGAAACTCTACACCGAATGATCGTTGCCCACATCGTCCGCCTCCTCCACCCAGTATCCCTCTTGTGATTGTTCCTGTCCATCTGAATCAAACAATTTATCGTGTGAGACCCTAGGGGTACTCAGCAAGTATTTATGCCGCTAAAGGGGACACAACCTGGGGTGACGCAATTGCAGCAAAAGATAAACCCCAACAATTCTATAGATACTCGCTAACCATCCGCCTAACCAAAGATAGACGGATGTCCGTGAATTAATGACAATAGTTGTAACAGTAATATCATCAGATCCATCCTCCTCCTCGCTTACCAACGAGGAAGCGGACGAACAACCCCCATCCGTTGGCAATTTTATTAACCATTCCATGAGTGTGGCACTATTTACTAGCCAGTTACTTAGTCAAATTAAAGCGGTACTTTAGTTATGCTTGTCTATGATCGAGAAACTGTGCTCCAAGTCGTCCATAACCGCGGACACGGCTTTCAGAAATTTTTACCCTGCAGGGGTGCACAAATAGCAACACACACTCGATCAACCTCGGAAAAACCAAATCAAAACCCAACGAGGCATTCACGACAAAGCAATCACAGGATTCAGAAATATTTCAGGGGGCCACCCCATTAAGCTACCCGCAACGAAACTAGCCGGCTCCGAGACAGACTCAAGGTTTGTGTGGACGGCTGTAAACGACTGGGAACCCGAAAGTGTGACTGGACTTGTCGATACAGCGAAAACCTGTCACGAACCTAAACAGTACAGGTGCTCCTCGCACAATCGTAAATAAAGCAGTAAAGCATGGCATAAGTACAGGATAGTAATAAAGCCCCAAACTAATTGTGGCCCCAAGAAATAAGAATGAATCAAGCTCTGGCTCAGGGGGGTCCCATAAGCCTCCCGGATGTGGATAGCGCGAATATTCAAGGAACAGGAATCAAGTACTCGGGGTCCTACGGGACACAAGTGAGCATGAAAAACCAAATAGCAGATATTGCTCACCGGTGCCACTTTTATTAGTTATCCCATACTACTCAGGTTAAGTTGTTTAGGTACCTCGTTATCCATCAGACACTCACATACCCTACACATGTTGTTCTACAACCCGCATGGCTCAAACAACTCCTGTAGTAATGGCTCATGGGATGGAGGAACAAGCTTCGGTGGGGTTTAAAAGTAAAGGCTATGCAGTACTTGGGATTCAGTTTAATGCGATCGCGACTCAATGATGCAAGAATAAGATAGAGACAATAGGTACTATATGTATGCGAGCATGTGGTAGTGCTTGCCTGGCAGCTCAGTTGAAGCGAGAGAAGGATCTGGGTAGTGCTCCTGGTTTTCTTGATATATCCCCTGCTCAGCGTCTATTCGAAGAAGAACCAAACAAACAAGGGCCAACATAAATAAAGTGCACAAGCATATGAATAAGATGCGACAAGAAAACAATCATGCCATGATGAATGATGCACAATTTTCATGGCAATAATGTAGCATGGCGTGGGTGAGGTGTGGAATACAAGAATAAAGCCTTTTATTGAGACTTAATCATATTTTATACTCAATTAAGTTGCTGTATACTTTATATTTATATGATGCATGCTGCAATTCAGAACATGGAATGCATAAACAGAAAGGTCTCGTCGAGCTGATCATGTTAGACATATTATTTGTCAAAATCGGAGTTATAAAACTAAAGTTATTAATTAATTAAGGAAAAAGGGCATTTTATTGTAATTTTAATTAACTTGGAAATTAAAGTGTCCAAAATATATTTTGAAGGGCATATTTGAATTCCTCACATTTTTCTGATTTCAAAACATATATTATTTGTCAAATTTGGGATTACCAATTAAAAGTTATTAATTTTCTGGATTTAAAAATCATATTGAACATATTCTTAAATTATTTTTATTAACAGAAAAAGTTCACAGACTTTTTACACCAAGGCCTAGTTGACCCTAGCCGCTGACGTGTGGGCCAGCGCTGAGTCAGCGGCAGCTGACGCAGCGGCCGCGTGGAACTTTTCTCACAACGGGGCAATGTACCCATAGGCACCGACGTGTGGGCCAGCGGCTGCGGGTCCACCTAACGCGCAGGCCAACGGGGTGGCGACAGCTGGCCGGGAGGGACCTGTGCGTGCTTGACCCAGAACTGGAGGGGGCTTACTGCAAAAGTCCAGATTGGATCTGACAACAATGGAGTTTTCAGAGTAAAACAGCCCGCTTGTCCGGTCTTCCGGCGACGATGTCGAGCAATCCGTCGGGAATTTGAAGATGATGTAAAAACGAAAAGCGTAGATCTCACTTCGCTCTACAAAGTTCGTGTTTGGTGTTTCGGCGGGGACGGGCCGAATCAAAGGCAAAAACATGATGAACAGAGGTGGTTTTAACTGTCTAAAATCGACGGAGGCAGCAGGTTTTCGGCTCGATCTTAGAAGATGGTGGCGGGCTCATTGCTGATCCGTTTTAGGCACGGTTTAAACTGGTGTGTAGAGGGGACAAAGGACATCACAAGTAGTTAAAGGGGCGACGCCGGTGAGGGGATGTATCTTCTGGAAAACCAAGAGGATCAGAGGTTCTTGGAGAAGTCGTTCTGACAGACTGACAAAGTCGTTTCACAGCGAGATGGGGCTGACTTCGTTAGAGGATTCCGAGTTCATTTCTCGACGGATTTGGGTGTAGTTTTGTGCTACGGCTAGCTGGGATATCAGAGATTGATGCAGGATGAAGGTAACTACCGGTGGTGGACCTAGAAGGGGGGAAACAGGTTTGGAACAGAGGCTTCGATAGGGCTCTGCGATGCTGCTGAACTGCAGAGGATGCAGCGAGCGGGAGCAGCGCACGCTGATCGGCGTCTAGGGCTGGCGAGCGGCATGACGCGCGGTGTGCGATCTAGCGAAGCAGGGGTGCGCGGCGTCGCAGGCGAGGTGCAGGGCAAGGCGGGAACGAGGCGGAGTTGTATGCTTACCTAGCCTCTCTACGCTAGCCCAGCTAGGTGAGGAGGGGAGCGAAGGCAGGATGACAGCGCGGTCGGCGCGTTGCTCTACGAGTGCGGTGCGCCGTTTCGACGTCGAGCTCCTGGGCTTCCTCTTGGCGTCCTGGGCTCGATCAGCTTCAGTGACGTTAGCCTCGCCTCCTGGACAGTTTGGCCCGGCAGCGATGGCAGCAGGACGGCGGCAGCTAGGCTTTGGACAAGATCGTTTTCGTGGCGAGTAGAGGATGGCGGCGCGAGGATGGCAGAAGGGAGGCTAGGGTTTGCTGGGGCTAGGAGGGGATAAGAAGGGGAGGTGGTGACGCGGATGACGGGAGGGGCGACGGGCACCTGCTCCGTCCGTCAGGGCACACACAGAGGAAGAGACGGCGTTGGAAGAGAAGCACAGTACCGGCGTCGCACGAAGGGGTACCAGGCCACTGGTGGCATGCTACGGGCCGGCCCAAGAGGGAGGGAGAGGGATCGGGCCAGGTGGCTGCTGGGCTGGTTGGACTGCCAGGTGATCTCACTCCTCTTATTCCTGCTTCTTTTTATTTTTATTTGTTTTGTTTGTTTCAAATTCAAGCAAGCATTTTATTTCAAATCCTTTTGAACCTTGCAGATAGTTTTGAACAGAGAATTTTGGGAACGCCAAAGATAGAAAGGAGGGGAAAAATAGAAGTGGAGATGGGTGATGCCCACATACATAACAGTAGTATGTGCCATTTTGGCATTTTACCAGATTAGGGTTTTAGTAAAAGAACAAAACTCTTTTTTCCAAAATATTGGACCCTAACAATGGCCCTTGATTGTATAAAACAAGATAGGGATACAAAGAGGGAGGGAGATGAGATGAGAGATGATCCACTCAAGAATTCAAATAAAATCCAAAAGACTTAAATGTGGTGATACTTGCATGGCCCATGCAAAATAATTAATGCCATGTTTATTCTTGTGAAAACAATAATATTTACATGGCATTATTCTTATGCATTCCCAAGAGTGGAAATAAAGCCAAGCAAAAGAATTTATAGAAGTAGATCCATCCTCTCTCCCATGAGCTAGATTAAATACCAAAAGAAATCAAATGCAAGCTCATGGATAATGGAATGGTGGAATTATAAGGTGGTGAAAGAAAGGTGGTGGAGTGGAATAAAAGATATGCCCCCAACTCAACTTGGGCATTTAACAATATATCAAGAACCAGATACAATATCAAGAGGCAAATACAATTAACAATGCATATGAGAGAAGAACCAAACCAAAAAGGGTTTTATATGATGCTCAAATGCAAGGTGGCATGATGACATGAGCATGATATAATTATGATGCAACAATTATATATTGGAAGTAGCCATTATATTACTAAACCAAGTAGCATTACAATTGTTAGACAAATGGGATGCTACAACTCTCCCCCACTAAACAGGAATCTCGCCCCGAGATTCTAGGAAGAAGAAGAAGAATCAAAGAGGGTAGGATAGTTGGCACGGAGCTCCTCTTCACGCTCCCAAGTGGCTTCATCAACGGAATGGTGCGACCACTGCACCTTGCAGAACTTGATGGACTTGTTGCGAGTCCTTCTTTCTGCGATCTCAAGGATTTTTGTGGGGTGTTCTTGATAAGACAGGTCTTCTTGGAGATTGATTAGCTCATGATCCACGGTCCTGCCGGGATCCTTGAAGCACTTCTTGAGTTGAGAGATGTGGAAAACATCATGAACCTTGAGTTTTTCCGGGAGCTCAAGAGCATAAGCAACTTCTCCTCTTCTTCCACGAATTTTGAAAGGACCGATGTATCTAGGAGCCAGCTTTCCTTTGATACCAAAACGGTGCGTGCCTTTCATGGGAGTGACACGAAGGTAAACGAGATCACCAGGGACATACACCATGTCCGTGTGCTTCCTGTCGTAATTGCTCTTCTGGCGACTTTGAGCAATCTTCAGATTTTCAAGAATGATATGCACCTTCTCCTCCGCTTGAGTTACTATGTCAGGGCCAAACCATATTCTTTCTCCTGCACCCGACCAACCAATCGGAGTTCTGCATTTGCGGCCATAGAGAGCCTCAAATGGTGCCATCTTTAGACTTTTCTGGAAGCTGTTGTTGTAAGAGAATTCAGCATAAGGAAGACATTCCTCCCACTTCATGCCAAAAGAGATGACGCAAGCACGAAGCATATCCTCCAGAATCTGATTGATCCTTTCAACTTGTCCTTGCGACTGAGGGTGGTAAGCTGTGCTGAAGTTCCATTTTGTTCCCAAAGCATTTTGGAAACTTTCCCAGAACTTGGAAGTGAAGATGCTCCCACGGTCTGAACTGATCTCAAGCGGAACCCCATACAGAGAGACAATTCTGTTGATATAGAGCTCAGCCAACTGAATTCCAGAAATTGTTTCCTTGACGGGGAAGAAGTGAGCCACTTTAGAAAGCCTGTCAATGACAACAAAGATTGCATTGTTGCCCTTATGCGACCTTGGAAACCCAGTGATGAAGTCCATCTCTACTTTCTCCCATTTCCATTCCGGGGGTTTCAATGGCTGTAGAAGACCGGAAGGTTTCTGATGGACAGCTTTAACTCTGCGGCAGACATCACACTCCGAGACATACTTGGCACAATATCGTTTCAAACCCGGCCACCAATATTGTGTTTTCAAGTCCATGTACATCTTTGTGCTGCCAGGGTGGATAGAAAGAACAGAATCATGCGCCTCCTTGAGAACTTGCTCTCTCAAACCCGGGTAGTTCGGAACAAACATTCGGTGTTCAAAGAAAAGCGTGCCTTGATCATCGACGTGGAAGGACTCATACTTCGGAAGCTGAAGTTTGGAGATGATCTTTCTGGTGTACGGATCACCAAGCTGAAAGGAGCGAACCTTCTCTTCCAAGAGAGGAGTAGCCAGAAGGTTCAGGAGATACCCTTGTTCCACAATTTCAAGGTTGAGCTGACGGAATTCCTCGCACAAGAGAGGCTGTTGTTCTTCCATCATGAGGTTGTTGACATAAGCTTTGCAGCTGAGAGCATCGGCCATGACATTAGCTTTGCCCGGAGTGTAGTTGATGGTCAAATCGAAGTCATTGATTGCTTCAATCCACCTCCTCTGCCGAAGGTTGAGATCAGGCTGAGTGAAGATATACTTCAGACTCTTGTGATCAGAAAAGATTTCACAACGGTTGCCCAGCAAGTAATGCCTCCATAATTTCAAAGCAAAAAACAACTGCTGCGAGTTCGAGGTCATGTGTAGGATAGTTGATCTCATGCGTCTTCAACTGTCGAGAGGCATAAGCAACAACTTGTTTTTCTTGCATAAGGACCGCACCCAATCCTTGCAAAGAGGCGTCACAGAATATCTGGAAAGGCTTAGATGTATCCGGAGGAACCAAGACTGGTGTGGATGTGAGATTCTCTTTGAGTGTCTCAAAGCTTGCTTGACATGCAGGAGTCCAAAGGTATTTCTTGACTTTCTTGAGGAGATCGGTAAGAGGCTTCGCTATCTTCGAAAAGTTCTGAACGAAGCGACGGCAATAACTAGCCAAACCAAGGAAACTCCGCACTTCTTTGACATTAACAGGAGGAAGCCATTCAACAATTGTCTTTACAGTTTCCGGGTTGACTGCAATGCCCTTGGCAGAGATGACGTGACCAAGATAGGTTACTTGAGGCAGCCAAAACTCACATTTGGAGAACTTTGCATACAAGCGGTTCTCACGAAGCTTGTTTAGGACACACCGAAGGTGTTCTTCATGTTCTTCCTTTGACTTAGAATAGACTAGGATGTCATCCAGATAGACCACAACGAACTTATCAAGATACTCCATGAAAACCGAGTTCATAAGCCTCGAGAAGGTAGCAGGTGCGTTGGTGAGACCGAAAGACATGACCGTGTACTCATACAGGCCATAGCGGGTGGTGAAAGCTGTTTTAGGAACATCTTCCTTGCGAATCTTGATTTGGTGATAACCACTTCTCAAGTCAAGCTTAGAGAACACCACAACTCTAGCTAGCTGATCGAAGAGATCATTAATCCGCGGAAGGGGATATTTATTCTTGATGGTTTTAGCATTGAGAGCCCGATAGTCAACACAAAGTCTATCAGTCATGTCTCGCTTTTTCACAAAGATTGTTGGGCTACCCCAAGACGAAGTACTGTGTTGGATGAAACCCAACTTCTCTTGTTCATCAAGATGACGTTTGAGTTCAGCCAACTCAGCAGGACCCATTTTATAAGGCCGCTTGGAGATAGGAGCCGTTCCAGGTTCAAGCTCAATTACAAACTCAACCTCACGATCTGGAGGCATACCTGGCAACTCTTCAGGAAAGACATCTGGGAACTCACAGACCACCGGAACACTCTGAATAGCTTCCATAGCATCATCATTCAGAGCCGCCAAAGAGAAAAGCTGGATAGCAGGAGTCAGACTTGGAGAATAGACTATATGGACTTCAGAAATCTTCAGAGAAACCGAGCGTTCAGCACAATCAATCACAGCTGCATTTGCCGTCAACCAATCCATGCCCAAGATGACATCAATGTCAGAATTGCCCAGAACAATTAAGGACGCCGAGAACGAAGAGCCACCAATCTCAATTTGATTGCCATGGCTGATATGAGCAGCCCTCATGTTTGAACCAGGAGATTGTACCACCAGACGACGTGATAAGGGAACCATATCCAGATCATGCTCATGCGCAAACTTATGCGAAACAAAAGAATGCGAAGCACCAGAATCAAACAAAACTCGTGCAGGGACTGAGTTAACGGGAAGCATACCCATCACAACTCCAGGTGCATGCTCAGCTTGAGCGGCGTTGACACAGTTGGCACGAGCAACAGTAGACCCGGGCTTGGTGTTGATGTTGAGAGCCCGAGGTGGTGGTGCACGAACCATAGGAGAGCTTGCCGCAGATCTTGGAGGTGGTGGAGGAAGAGCTTTGTTTTTCATCGGACAGTTCCAGTTTTGATGCCCAGTGTCTCCACAAGTGTAACAGGCACCAGGTGGACGTGGAGCAACGTAGCCAGGGACTCTTCCAGGCGCTCCAGGGTAGTGGTGGTTGTAGCCCCTGGGAGCAGCAGTGAGGAAGTTTGGTGGCCTTGCCGCGTAGCTTGAAGGTCTTGGTGGAGCCGGGAGCGACGGTGGGGTGTTAGGAACCCAGACACGACGCTTAGAAGGAGTTGACATAGCTGAAGAGCTTGCTGCATCGCGGTTGTGTTTCTTTGACTCCTCAAACACTTGCCTACTTGCTTCTTCCTGCAGAGCTGTATGCTGAAGTTCCAGAAAAGACGTCGGCCTTGCATGTGTGATTGCATATTTAATCGATGCATTGAGCCCTTGCCGGAACCTCTTTTGCTTCTTCTTGTCATCAGAGATCTCATCGCCACCATAACGAGAAAGGTTCATGAAGTTCCTGATGTAGGTATTGACATTATCATTGCCCTGCTTGAGGTTGAGAAACACTTCCTTCATCCTCTCCATGACAATTTCTGACAGGTACTGCTCTTTGAAGGCTCCAGTGAACTGTCCCCAAGTAGGCTGAAAACCAATGCAGTTTGCCTTCAGGTAATTCTCCCACCAGAGAGCTGCATCTCCCTTCAGAAGGTGAGTAGCACATTTTACCCATTCTTGCTCAGGAACATCAGCAGTCTCCAGTAGCCTTGACATCTCACGCAACCAATCATCAGCATCAAGTGGTTGATCAGAAACATCAAATTGGCGTGGGTTGAACTTCAGGAAGCTTTTGATGTCTCCTCGCTTGGGAGGTGGAGGTAGCGGAGCAAACTCATTCCTCCGAACACTTTCTTCAAAACGCTGCTGGTTCTGCTGCATTGCTGCCAAGGCATTGGCGATGTTTGACAACGCGGAACCCAGTTCAGGTGGTATGTCCTCATCAGAACGGCGTGGTGGTGCCATCCTGTGATTGATATAAAACACAAGTCAGTACTATAATGGAGAATAATAATAATCCAAAATAGTACCAAGATGGAATTAACCAAGATTAAAGGATACAATTTACTACAATGATATTAAAATATCAACAAAGTTCAAAGCACCTAGAAGATATTAAGCATATCGCACACGACTGAAAAGGAGTGTGGTACACATATATATCAAAGAAAAATTTGCCACAAATTTCGGCATTAAAATACCAATAGATGCGCAAAATCACTTAACGAATCAATATTAGTGACTCTACCAATTCAATATACAAAAGCGAATGAAAAGAGTAGTGGTATGGTCGCGACTCCATCCCGCACTCAAATCATTACTCCGCACATGAATAAGTGGAACACATATCCTAACCCCTTCTTCTCACGATGGACCTAAAGATTAGTAACTACGGAAATAAACACCCCAAACAAGAAAACGTCGGATAACAAAGAGTAAGACAGATCGCGGCGGTATACAACGAATCAGATAGATCGCGTCGGTTTGCAAAAGCCTGTCGGTATGGAATGTACCAACAGTTGATAACCAAAAGGCCGATTGTGATAACAACTTGGATGCAACAGATAGACAAGGAATTACACACACACACACACAACCTATGGTACTATGGAAACCCAAAACACGTGAATCCTAGTTTGAACTTTTAAGAAGAGGATTGAAAACGTTACACTTCCTTACCAGAAAAGGGTGGTGGGTGGGTAAGAAGAAAAGTGGAAGCAGTTCTACTCTCGCGTTTTGTTTTTCCCTAGTATACATAGCTACCAAATATATTTGCTAGACTGACAACGACCATTTGGCTGAGACCCTGAAGGGTGGGATGGCTCTGATACCAATTGTAACTACCTCGGTGAATTACGCTCCTAGTTACAAGCCTGGATGAGCGGAAATGGTTGAAATAGTACGGTGGGGCCAAAATGCCACTCACAGGTAGACCTCTCGGCCGTCCCAACCATTTCCAAACATCGGGACAAGAACGGGCGGCGTAATCGGCAGGCGAAGGGATCAACTACATACACAAATGAGTATGTATGCAAGCCACCATACAACAGTACATTAGAGCCATTCCATCTAAAAGAAAGGAAATATAGCAACGCCATACGGCAAGATTCAAATGTCCTAGATAGATATAATAGTTTAGGATATCTCCTCATACATCAAACATCAGAGTATCAGGCGGAAGCGGCAAACAAGGTCCGAGTACGGATAAGAAGCAAATCGGCATAAGATGCCCCATAAATAAGCACATCCCGCCCACAGATCTCACGGATCCCCGTTCCCGGAAACTCTACACCGAATGATCGTTGCCCACATCGTCCGCCTCCTCCACCCAGTATCCCTCTTGTGAGTGTACCTGTCCATCTGAATCAAACAATTTATCGTGTGAGACCCTAGGGGTACTCAGCAAGTCTTTATGCCGCTAAAGGGGACACAACCTGGGGTGACGCAATTGCAGCAAAAGATAAACCCCAACAATTCTATAGATACTCGCTAACCATCCGCCTAACCAAAGATAGACGGATGTCCGTGAATTAATGACAACAGTTGTAACAGTAATATCATCAGATCCATCCTCCTCCTCGCTTACCAACGAGGAAGCGGACGAACAACCCCCATCCGTTGGCAATTTTATTAACCATTCCATGAGTGTGGCACTATTTACTAGCCAGTTACTTAGTCAAATTAAAGCGGTACTTTAGTTATGCTTGTCTATGATCGAGAAACTGTGCTCCAAGTCGTCCATAACCACGGACACGGCTTTCAGAAAGTTTTACCCTGCAGGGGTGCACAAATAGCAACACACACTCGATCAACCTCGGAAAAACCAAATCAAAACCCAACGAGGCATTCACGACAAAGCAATCACGGGATTCAGAAATATTTCAGGGGGCCACCCCATTAAGCTACCCGCAACGAAACTGGCCGGCTCCGAGACGGACTCAAGGTTTGTGTGGACGGCTGTAAACGACTGGGAACCCGAAAGTGTGGCTGGGCTTGTCGATACAGCGAAAACGTGTCACGAACCTAAACAGTATGGGTGCTCCTCGCACAATCGTAAATAAAGCATTAAAGCATGGCATAAGTACAAGATAGTAATAAAGCCCCAAACTAATTGTGGCCCCAAGAAATAAGAATGAATCAAGCTCTGGCTCAGGGGGGTCCCATAAGCCTCCCGGATGTGGATAGCGTGAATATTCAAGGAACAGGAATCAAGTACTCGGGGTCCTACGGGACACAAGTGAGCATGAAAAACCAAATAGCAGATATTGCTCACCGGTGCCACTTTCATTAGTTATTCCATACTACTCAGGTTAAGTTGTTTAGGTACCTCGTTATCCATCAGACACTCACATACCCTACACATGTTGTTCTACAACCCGCATGGCTCAAACAACTCCTGTAGTAATGGGCCAGCGCTGAGTCAGCGGCAGCTAACGCAGCGGCCGCGTGGAACTTTTCTCACAACGGGGCAATGTACCCATAGGCACCGACGTGTGGGCCAGCGGCTGCGGGTCCACCTAACGCGCAGGCCAACGGGGTGGCGACAGCTGGCCGGGAGGGACCTGTGCGTGCTTGACCCAGAACTGGAGGTGGCTTACTGCAAAAGGCCAGATTGGATCTGACAACAATGGAGTTTTCAGAGTAAAACAACCCGCTTGTCCGGTCTTCCGGCGACGATGTCGAGCAATCCGTCGGGAATTTGAAGATGATGTAAAAACGAAAAGCATAGATCTCAATTCTCTCTACAAAGTTCGTGTTTGGTGTTTCGGCAGGGGCAGGCCGAATCAAAGGCAAAAACATGATGAACAGAGGTGGTTTTAACTGTCTAAAATCGACGGAGGCAGTAGGTTTTCGGCTCGATCTTAGAAGATGGTGGCGGGCTCATTGCTGATCCGTTTTAGGCACGGTTTAAACTGGTGTGTAGAGGGGACAAAGGACATCACAAGTAGTTAAAGGGGCGACGCCGGTGAGGGGCTGTATCTTCCGGAAAACCAAGAGGATCAGAGGTTCTTGGAGAAGTCGTTCTGACAGACTGACAAAGTCGTTTCACAGCGAGATGGGGCTGACTTCGTTAGAGGATTCCGAGTTCGTTTCTCGACGGATTTGGGTGTATTTTTGTGCTACGGCTAGCTGGGATATCAGAGATTGATGCAGGCTGAAGGTAACTACCGGTGGTGGACCTAGAAGGAGGGAAACAGGTTTGGAACAGAGGCTTCGACAGGGCTCTGCGATGCTGCTGCTGAACTGCAGAGGATGCGGCGAGCGGGAGCAGCGCACGCTGATCGGCGTCTAGGGCTAGCGAGCGGCATGACGCGCGGTGTGCGAGCTAGCGAAGCAGGGGTGCGCGGCGTCGCAGGCGAGGTGCAGGGCAAGGCGGGAACGAGGCGGAGTTGTATGCTTACCTAGCCTCTCTACGCTAGCCCAACTAGGTGAGGAGGGGAGCGAAGGCAGGATGACGACGCGGTCGGCGCGGTGCTCTACGAGTGCGGTGTGCCGTTTCGACGTCGAGCTCCTGGGCTTCCTCTTGGCGTCCTGGGCTCGAGCAGCTTCAGTGACGTTAGCCTCGCCTCCTGGACAGTTTGGCCCGGCAGCGACGGCAGCAGGACGGCGGCAGCTAGGCTTTGGACAAGATCGTTTTCATGGCGAGTAGAGGATGGCGGCGCGAGGATGGCAGAAGGGAGGCTAGGGTTTGCTGGGGCTAGGAGGGGATAAGAAGGGGAGGTGGTGACGCGGATGACGGGAGGGGCGACGGGCACCTGCTCCGTCCGTCGGGGCACACAAAGAGGAAGAGACGGCGCTGGGAGAGAAGCACAGTAACGGCGTCGCACGAAGGGGTACCAGGCCGCTGGTGGCATGCTACGGGCCGGCCCAAGAGGGAGGGAGAGGGATCGGTCCAGGTGGCTGCTGGGCTGGTTGGACTGCCAGGTGAGCTCACTCCTCTTATTCCTACTTCTTTTTATTTTTATTTGTTTTGTTTGTTTCAAATTCAAGCAAGCATTTTATTTCAAATCCTTTTGAACCTTGCAGATAGTTTTGAACAGAGAATTTTGGAAACGCCAAAGATAGAAAGGAGGGGAAAAATAGAAGTGGAGATGGGTGATGCCCACATACATAAAAGTAGTATGTGCCATTTGGGCATTTTACCAGATTAGGGTTTTAGTAAAAGAACAAAACTCTTTTTTCCAAAATATTGGACCCTAACAATGGCCCTTGATTGTATAAAACAAGATAGGGATACAAAGAGGGAGGGAGATGAGATGAGAGATAATCCACTCAAGAATTCAAATAAAATCCAAAAGACTTAAATGTGGTGATACTTGCATGGCCCATGCAAAATAATTAATGCCATGTTTATTCTTGTCAAAACAATAATATTTACATGGCATTATTCTTATGCATTCCCAAGAGTGGAAATAAAGCCAAGCAAAAGAATTTATAGAAGTAGATCCATCCTCTCTCCCATGAGCTAGATTAAATACCAAAAGAAATCAAATGCAAGCTCATGGATAATGGAATGGTGGAATTATAAGGTGGTGAAAGAAAGGTGGTGGAGTGGAATAAAAGATATGCCCCCAACTCAACTTGGGCATTTAACAATATATCAAGAACCAGATACAATATCAAGAGGCAAATACAATTAACAATGCATATGAGAGAAGAACCAAACCAAAAAGGGTTTTATATGATGCTCAAATGCAAGGTGGCATGATGACATGAGCATGATATAATTATGATGCAACAATTATATATTGGAAGTAGCCATTATATTACTAAACCAAGTAGCATTACAATTGTTAGACAAATGGGATGCTACACGCCAGTGTTGTCACGGAATATCTCCAGTGGGTCCAATGCACTTGGAACCACGCCAAGCTCAGTGATGAAGTTCCTGATACAAACTCCTTCACTTGACGCTTCTGCAGCAGCCATGTATTCCGCTTCTACTGTAGATCCCGCGACCACGCTTTGCTTGCAGCTTCTCCAGCTCGCAGCTCCTCCATTCAAAATATAAACGTATCCTGTCTGAGACTTAGAATCATCCTTGTCGGTGTCGAAACTAGCATCGACGTAACCCTTTACGACGAGCTGTTCATCACCTCCATAGACTAAGAACATTTCTTTAGTCCTATTTAGGTACTTTAGGATGTTCTTCACGGCTGTCCAGTGTTCTACTCCTGGATCACTTTGGTATCTGCTCGTCAAACTAAGAGCATTGGACACATCCGGTCTAGTACACAGCATGGCATACATGATAGAACCTATGGCCGAAGCATAAGGCACTTTGCTCATAGCTTCTCTATCATTTACCATAGCTGGACACTGAGCCTTGCTCAATATCTTACCTATCAACATAGGCACTGAATCTTTTTTTGCCTTATCCATTCTGAACCTTTTCAGAACTTTGTCTAGGTATGTACTCTGGCTTAAACCTATCAGGCATCTTTGTCTATCTCTACAGATTTTGATGCCCAATATATAAGCAGCTTCACCTAGGTCTTTCATTGAAAACACTTGTTCAAATAACTCTTCACATCGTTAAGCATGTTAATGTCATTTCCAATAATCAATATGTCATCCACATATAGTACCAGAAATTTAACCGAGCTCCCACTCACTTTCTTGTAGATGCAAGCTTCGTAGCAATTTGGAACAAATCCAAAGCTCTTGATCACTTGATCAAAACGAAGGTTCCAGCTCCGAGATGCTTGCTTTAGTCCATAAATGGAACGCTGAAGTTTGCACACTTTATCAGCATCCTTAGGATCGACAAAACCTTCGGGTTGCATCATATACAACTCTTCATCAATGTTGCCATTGAGGAACGCAGTCTTGACATCCATCTGCCATATTTCATAATCATGAAACGCAGCAATTGCTAATAAAATCCGAATGGACTTAAACATCGCTACGGGAGAGAAAGTCTCATCGTAGTCAACACCTTGAACTTGTCAAAAACCTTTTGCGACAAGTCGTGCTTTATAGACGGTAACATTACCATCCGCGTCCGTTTTCTTCTTGAAAATCCATTTGCACTCAACGGCCTTTCGGTCGCTAGGAGGGTCCACCAAAGTCCATACTTGGTTTTCGCTCATGGATCCCAATTCGGATTTTCATGGCCTCTAGCCATTTCTTAGAGTCTGGGCTCATCATCGCTTCCTCATAGTTCGTAGGTTCACTGTCTTCCACCAACAAGACAGTCAAGACAGGGTTGCCGTACCACTAAGGAGGGGCACGCGACCTTGTCGACCTGCGACGTTCAGTAGCAGCATCGTCCGAAGCTTCATGATCCTTGTCATTAGCTTCCTCTATTGTTGGTGCAGGCGGCACTGGAACAATTTCAGGTGCTGCGCTATTCTCCAATTCAAGAGAAGGTTCAACAACCTCGTCTAGCTCTACTTTCCTCCCACTCACTTCTTTCGAGAGAAACTCCTTCTCAAGAAAGGAATCGTTCTTTGCGACAAACACTTTGCCTTCGGTTCTGTGATAGAAGGTATACCCAATAGTTTCCTTAGGGTATCCTATGAAGACGCATTTCTCCGCTTTGGGTTCGAGCTTGTCCGGCATCAACTTCTTGACGTAGGCTTCGCATCCCCAAACTTTAAGAAACGACAACTTAGGTTTAGCACCAAACCATAGTTCATACGGTGTCGTCTCAACGGATTTAGATGGTGCCCTATTTAAAGTGAATGCAGCGGTTTCTAATGCATAACCCCAAAATGATAACGGCAAATCAGTAAGAGACATCATCGATCGGACCATATCAAATAGGGTTCGATTCCGGCATTCAGACCATTGCGCTATGGTGTTCCGGGTGGTGTGAGTTGCGAAACGATTCCTCTTGCTTTAAGATGCGTGAGAAAATCATAACTCAAATATTCTCCTCCACGATCGGATCGTAGAAACTTAATTTTTCTGTTACAATGGTTCTCCACTTCATTCTGAAATTCCTTGAACTTTTCAAATGTTTCAGATTTATGTTTCACTAAATAGATATACCCATATCTACTTAAGTCATCGTAAAAGTGAGAAAATAGCGATATCCACCGCGCGTCGAAACACTCATCGGTCCGCATACATTGGTGTGTATGATTTCCAACAAGTCCGTTGCTCGCTCCATCATTCCGGAGAACGGGGTTTTGATCATCTTGCCCATGAGGCATGGTTCGCATGTGTCAAATGATTCAAAATCAAGAGACTCCAAAAGTCCATCAGAATGGAGTTTCTTCATGCGTTTTACACCAATATGACCTAGACGACAGTGCCACAAATAAGTAGTATTATCACTATCTACTTTGCATCTCTTAGCCTCAATGTTATGGATGTGTGTTTCATCCCTTTCGAGATCCAGAAGAAATAAACCATTCACAGCAGGTGCATGACCATAAAAGATGTTACTCATATAAATAGAACAACCATTATTCTCAGATTTAAATGAATAACCGTCTTGCATTAAACACGATCCAGAAATGATGTTCATGCTCAACGCAGGAACATAATAACATTTATTGAGGTTTAAAACTAATCCCGAAGGTAAAACTAAGGAGAGCGTGCCGACGGCCATCACATCAACTCTTGATCCGTTGCCAACCCGCATCATCACCTCGTCCCTCGCAAGCCGCCGTCTATTCTGTAGCTCCTGTTTCGAGTTACAAATATTAGCAACTGAACCAGTATCAAATACCCAGGCACTACAACGAGGGCTAGTAAGGAAAACATCAATAACATGTATATCAAATATACCTTTGATGGTTCCAGCCTTCTTGTCCGCTAAGTACTTCGGACAGTTGCGCTTCCAGTGACCCTTGTCCTTGCAATAGAAGCACTCAGTGTCCGGCTTGGGTCCAGACTTGAGCTTCTTCTCAGCAGGGGCAACGCGCTTTCCGCCGCCTTTCTTGAAGGGCTTCTTTGCACCCTTACCTTTCTTGAAGGTGGGGGGCTTGTTGACCATCAACACATGATTATACTTTTTGATGTCCACATCCGCAGCCTTCAGCTTTGCGAAGAGCTCGGTGATCGTATCAGTGGAACCAATCTTATAATGAGTCACTACAAAACTTTTGTAGCTGGGAGGGAGTGATTGCAGAACCCTGTCAATCTTGAGCTCCTCTGGAATCTTGCAGTCCAGTTGCTCAAGGCATTGAGTGTAGCCCGACATCTTTATGGCGTGCTCACTAACGGAACTCCCTTCCTCCATATTGCAGTTAAAGAATTTCTCAGAGATCTCATATCTCTTAGAACGGGCCTGAGTCTGAAACATAGTTTTCAGCTCCTCAAGAATCTCAAAGGGCCCAGGATAATCTTCAAAACGATTTTGAAGGTCCGATTCCATAGCAAACAACATGGTGCTCTTAATCACACCATAATCATCTTTGCACGACTGATAGACAGCTTTCTCATTAGCCGGCGCATCTATAGCAGGGGCGTCACCTAGCGCATTCTCAAGGACATAGTCCTTTTGACCGCCAGAGAGAATGGTTCTCAGATTGCGGAACCAGTTGGTGAAGTTAGACCCATTGTTTCTAAGCTTTTATTTCTCAACAAAAACGTTGAAGTTGAAGTTGGACTTAGCCATTTGATCTACAATATTTGCAAGTACAAATTAGACTTTGTTCATGATAACTAGTTCAACTTTTAATCAAATTACTAGATGAACTCCCACTAAATTCAACATCCCTCAAGTTGTTTAGTGAACATGATCCAAATTCACCACACCTAATTTGATCTTCATGAGAAGAGATGTGGTTTCAATGGTGGACAACGAAGTGTCAATCATATCATTCATATGACTCATGCTTAACCTTTCGGTTCTTGTGTTCCGAGGCCATGTCTGTACATGCTAGGCTCGTCAAGTCAAACCCAAGTATTTCCGCGTGTGCAAAAACTGGCTTGCACCCGTTGCATGTGAACGTAGAGCCTATAGCACCCGATCATCACGTGATGCTTGGACACGACAAACTTTCGCAATAGTGCATACATGGGGAGAACACAGTTTTATCTTGATCTTTAAGTGAGGAATCATCTTATAATGCTACCGTCACGATCTAAGCATAGTAAGATACATAAAAGGATAAACATCACATGCATATAACTTTATGTGACATGGTATAGCCAATCTTCGCGCAATGATCTCCATCTTGTGTGTGCCGGCATGATCTCCATTACTCTACCATGATTGCCTCCACCACGAATAGCAACTACAACTATTGCTAACTACTTAGCGATAAAGTGAAACTATTACATGGCGTATAAGAAGTTGACACACAGGTCATACACAATTATAAAGACAACCATATGGATCCTGCCGGTTGTGTACTCATCGACATGCAAGTCGTGAAACATTACAAAACATGATCATCACATACAATATACACATCACATCTTGGGCCATACCATATCACAGAAAACACTCCCCGCAAAAACAAGTTAGACGCCTCTATTTTGTTGTTGCATGTTTTACGTGGCTTATGGGAGTAGCAAGCTAAAAACGATTCTTACCTACGGAAAGCCACAACGGTGATATTATGGTTTCCAAACTCTGGTGTAAATCCCATGACAACTATAGTGAGAGAAACTGGCATCCACCAGTCGCATGTGTGGAACAAGCCACACGTCAAGTGCGGAGCCGGTCTCGCGAACGAGGTCGCGTAAGGTTGGCCTGGACCACTTCGATCTCACTATCCCGCGTCATAAGAAAAACACAAACAAGAGGCTTGCAACAGAAAACATCAACGCCCGCAACAACCATGTTGCGTTCTACTCGTGAAACACATCTACGCATAGATCTAGCTCTGATACCACTGAAGGGTTTCGCAGCATAGTAAATCAAAAAAATTCTACGGATGCGAACGGGAAAGCTAAGATCTAATCTAGGAGATGCAAACAGCGAGGGGGAATAGATGAGATCTTCATACTCTTGAAGATTCGCACAGCGGAACGTTCGTCGGAACGTGGGTGATGTAGTCGTACTCGCTTCTCCTCCTCGCGATCTGATCCGATCCGATCTAACACCGCAAGTGGCGATGCCTCCGAGAGATTCACACGTGCAGCACCTCGACGTCTCCTCCTTACTTGGTCCAGCAAGTATGGTGGAGAGACGAATTGGATCTACAACGCGACGGCGCGGTGCAAGTGGTGGAGAGTTTCTGCAGCAGGGCTTCGCCTACGTGCAGTCGGGAGGGAGAGAGAGAGAGAGAGAGGAGGGCAGCAGGGCAGCTAGGGTTTGAGGAGGAGGTGTGGGAGGGGGTGCGCCCCCAGCCCTCTTTATATAGAGGGGTGGGCGGCCATCCCTTGCCCCTCCCCCAAACCCTAGGGCCGGCGGCCAAGGAGGGAGGAGTGGGAGGCAAGTCCCCCCCCTTCTAGAAGCTCCCCTAGGGTTTAGCCCTAGGTTGGCCGGCTGGGCCCTATGGGGCCTTGTGTCCCTGGCCCAATGTGGCCAGGGCACTCCCTCATAGGCCCATGCCCCCTCCCGGCAGGTGGGGCCACGTTGGTCCCCCTCCGGAAGGTTCTAGAAGCTTTCGGTACAATACCGATTAACCCGAAACAATTCCGAACTCCAAAAACTGCATTGCCTTATATGAATATTATTCTCCGGACCATTCTGGAACCTCTCGTGATGTCCCGGATCCCATCCGAGACTCCGGAAAAAATCTCATAAACCAATTATCCAATCTATCCTAGCATCGAGACACGTTAAGTGTGTGACCCTTCGGGTTCGAGAACATGCAGACATGATCTTCTATCAATAATCAACAGCGGGGTCTAGAAACCCATATTGACTCCCACACATTCATTGATGATCATATCGGATGAACCACGATGCCAGGATTCAATCAATCCCATATATATATTCCCTTTGTCTCGCGATATTTTACTTGCCCGAGATTTGATCGTCGGTACCGTCATACCTAGTTCAATCACGTTCACAGCAAGTACTTTACTCGTTCCGTAATCCGATATCACTTTGTGATTAACTCCTTAATCACATGCTTGCAAGCGGTGTTGATATCGATTAACGAGTGGGCCCAAAGTATATCTCTCCGACTTGGGAGGGACAAATCCCATCTCGATACATACAACCCAACAGGTACTTTCCGATCACCTGAGAGACACTTTTATGATCACTCTCTCATAGGATGACGTTTGATGACCTCAAAGCTTTCTTCCAATACCAGGGAGTTGTATTATCTCATGGTCTAAGGAATACAATATTTGACATAAGAAAAGCTTCGCAAAGATGAACACGAAGACACGATCTAATTGCTCCGCTTAGTTTGGGTCTGTCCATCATACCATTCTCCCAATGATATGATCTCATTATTAATCGACAACTCATTAATCAATGAGCCAGTCCATAGAGGCATACTAGGGACACGGTGTTGTTCACAAATCACACAAGTATTAAAGTTTCTGCTTAATACAATTCTAGCCTAGAATATAAACTTTATCATGAACAAGAATTATAATAATAACATCTTTATTATTGTCTCTAGGGCATAATTCCAACAATACAAGCAACAAAGTGATAGCAAGATATATATTACTTCAAGCATGAATGCTATCACAATGTAAAGTGCATAAGTAAAGAGCTCGGGTTTAGAGATAACCGAGGCACGCGGGGACACCGATATTTTACCGAGTTCCTCCCAACATGGAGTACGTCTCGTTTGGAGAGGGGGTGGTGTCAAACCACCAACGCCACAAAAGGCCTCCTTATTCTCCGGTGAATCTCACCCCAACGGGATCGATTCATGCTTCCACTATCGGTGCACTTGTCGGTGGCAACCGGAACCTCTCACAAGGTTGGGGCACTTCTCCACAACTTAATTGGAGGCTCCCAACAAACGCCACCAAGGCCACAACCTGCAACACCAACAAACCGTCTAGGGTTCCAAGAACCCAAGAGTAAAAAGCTTATCAACTTTCACTCACCAAATCCTCCGGGGAGAACTCAAACCGATGCACCAAATGCAATGGCAAGAACACAAATAGTGCTCAAATCCTTCTCTCCCAAATTCCACCAAAGCTACAAAATCTTGTGGGGGAATAAGAGAGGAAGAACAATGGAGGAAATCCACAAAAGACTCCAAGATCTAGATCCCAAGATGTTCCCCTCACTTAGAGGAGAGATGGATTGGTGGGATTGTAGATCTAGATCTCCTCTTTCAAATCCCTAAAGTATATGCAAGAATCAAGGGAGGGATTGAAGGGGAGCAAGCTCAAGAGGGTCAAGAATGGAGGAGAAAGCCTGTAAAAACTCGAGCAATTCCATTGGGGAAGAAGGGCCCCTTTTTATAGGCCCATAGATTTCTGACCGTTTTCTGCCCGTTGGGGAAAAGTCAGACCGGAGATTCCGTCCCAACCTCAGGGCTAGCCTCCGGACCACCCATCTGAATGACCTGGGCCATCCCTGACCCAACAAGACCGGAGACTCCGGTCTTCCAACACCGGAGACTCCGGACTGAGCCAACACCGGAGACTCCGAGGTAACCTCCGGACCGGCTCCGGACCCCCATACAGTATGTCCCAGCCCTAATTCTGAAGTCACCACCGGAGACAGTTCCGGAAACTCCGGACCACACCAGAGACTCCGATCCATGCAGACCAGAGACTCCGGTCTGGACCAAATAAGAGGCAAACTTCAAATGGCGATATCTAGAGTTTGGAAACTCCGATTGACCTGAAACCAATTTTGTATTATAAAGTGAGATACCTCTCTTGGTGAGAAACCGGAAAACCTCAAAAGATCAAAAATGCAATAAGACATAAAGGGGAAATCCGTTTTTCATGAACTAGGGCTTGTTATGAATATTGCCACAAGCTCTAGAACCTCACATGGATAAGATCCAAATAACAACCAATAAAGGATGATGCAAAGTATGCAAAGGTTTGAGCTCACTCTGAAAGATATGATCGAGTTACTCACTTGAGAGCCCCTCTTGATAGTACGGTTGTCTATCCTATAAATCGGTCTTCCCAACTAACATCCTGGGACCGGTAAGAAAGAAACCCTATCAAGATCATACCTTTTCCTTGCACATATTCCACTTGATTATGATGTAGACGGTCTTGTCCTTCTCAAGATGGAACACCTTTTTTAATTGCTCTTGTACGCACTTTCTTGATGAAGACTTGCAAGTTACTCCCCCATACAACATGGGGAAACCTTTACTTTGACCTTGTCTTCATCGATCCATGATCACCAAGGATGGAAAGCTTCAACCATGAGATCTTCTAGATATTGCACATCTTTATCTTGCACATCATTTCTTCTTTTCTTCATTATGTTGATGCCTTGAAGGTGCACCAGAGATATTACTCCATCTTATTCTTCAAGACATACTTGCCATAAGTTTAACTCTCACATGACCAATCTGTGGATCACTCTTTGAACACCTTGGTCACCACTTGATCCTCTTCACTTTCTTCTTCTCCAAACCTTGAAGCCAACATATGGTTCAAGCATTTCCTATGGACAATTCCTACAAGTACAACTTGATACAAGCATTAGTCCATAGAGATTGTTATTAATTACCAAAACCACACATGGGGGCCCACATGTTCTTTCAAGGGGTAAATAGTAATGCTAGATTTGAGTATCATCTATAGGATGGGAGAGTTGGAAGAGAATAAGATCACTATGATAGTTGATGGAGTTGACTCACTCATGAATGGATAGAAGGGTTATTTGAAATAAAGATATATGTGGTAACAAAGAGGATTTACAGGATGAATACTGAAGATAGTTACCAGGAATAGTCCTATTGCATCAAGTAGGTATAGTCAATGAATTATATCTCTTAATCCAATAGAGCTAAACAGAAGATAATTATAATACAACCGTAATGTTGTATGGATGGAAGCCTTGATTAGCCAACTAGAAACCTAAGCCATAAATGATCAAAGGATTATAATGGACCATGCTTTAGTCACCAAGATTGAATGCTTATATCATGTATAATTGACATTGATGGATAAAACATGATTAAACCCTAGTCTAGATATGTTATCCTTGGTTAACCATTACAGGTCACACTAATATACTGTGAGGTCGGAGTATTTGTTACTAGAGTTAAGTAGAGACAAGATAGTATGATTAAGATGATATTAGAGCAACATTGGATTAAAGAAGTAGTATTTTCCTCTTTGGAAATACTAGCACTTGAGGTGAAGTAGGAATTGATGTATGCATCTATTGAAATGATATTAGTGAGGGATGATAAGGGAAGAGCATGAATGGAAGTAACTGTAAAACAATGGTTAGATTGGAGGTTATCAGCAGTAGAGTAGTTGTATAACCAAGTATGGATAAATAAGATTATGAAAGATTTAGTGTCAAGCTCATTGGATATACAAGTGGATTTAGAAGAATAAAGGTGGATAAGAATATTCTTGTGAAGTAAAGCTCATCATGTTAACACATGATGATGGATATGAAGGAGTAGTATATCTAGGAAAGGAATTCCTTAATTAAAAGTCCAGGATTGTGAATTATGGAAGATAGGAATTCTGGGTAAACATTAAACCCAAAATCTTCAACCAAATATAGTATCCATTTCATCTGAGTGATTTATCATCCTATTTCCATAATGTCTTATAGGAATAATTTCTTATAGCAAATCACTCAAATATATCTTTGACACTTTCAAACCTTTAAATCATGTGTAGCACATAATTGGGAATTACTATAAACCATTATGCACAATATTATATCCATATATTAAATCACACTTAAGCAAGTAGAGAATAACTAGTTCCAAGAAAAGAATTATGCATATTCAAAATAAGAAGGGTGGTTAGGATTCACCTGTTATTAGATTTTGAATAATAGAATTCACCATATAAAGATTTCCTTAATATTATGAGTTAATGAGAATAAAATCTCATTAGTTAATAGTAAGGCATTCTATAATAAGTTTGTGGATATTAACTCAATTAAATTCATATCAAAATCCCTCACAAATAATAATAGGAAAAGTATATAGCTAAAGAAAATGAAGAAAATATAATAATACATAATAAAAGTTCACAAATTGATTCATAATAACTTTATTGTTGCTTCAAGTATTCAGCAAATAAATTCCATAAAGAAAAGTTCAACTCAAATATTAAAATACAAATTTAGAAACAAAAACCCTAAAACCCTACTTCTTATTTATTCCATTCAATAAATAATTTTTGATATAATTGTCACATTGAAAAATATCAACATGATTAGAGTAATCAATCAGTATAGTTATCTTTGGAATATTTAAAATATTATACAAAAATTATGGTATTTAAAACCTTGAAGAAATTTGAATTGAAAACAAAACAGAAATGAGATAATAATAAGTTTCTGCTTAATAAAAAAGAGCCAGAGCAGCAATGGCCCATGGCCCACTTCCTCACGGAACTAACTACCGCTCACGCGCGTTCCACCGAAGCCTAGTAGCAGCCCATCAACTGGCCCGATCTGTTTTTCTCTCTGGCAGATGAGTGGGGCCGTGGAGGGACTGCGGAGCAAATCAGAAGAACGCCAAGGGGTTTTCCACAAAACGCCATCGTTGTCTTCCTCGACGAGTGGAAGTAGCTCGCTGCCGAGTGCTCTGTCGTACGCCGCCGTTGCTCCGCGATTCGTGTTGTCGCCGGCGTCACTCGGGAGGATAAGAACGCCACCGCAACGCCTTCTCACCTTCATCCTCTCCCACTCACCCGCTCTCTTCTCCTCTGCTCTCCTGCGGCAACTGAACCCTAGCTTCAGATGCTCCGGTGTTCCCGACGCCTCCTGCCGTCCCGAACCTCGCCGTGATGCCAGGGAGCTCCGCCTCGATCATCTCCGTCGATCGCCCCGAAGCGTGCAAGCAGGCAAGGTCTCCACTGCCGCAATTCAACCCTCGTTCCCCGCCTCCGGCCGTCGCGGTCGCCATCGATTCCGGCCACCTCGCTCCTGGTCTTTAGGGACCTCCCCTTTTCCTTCCTCTTTTTCTCTACCGAGCCCGCGCCGAGCAACTGTCGCCACCGTCGCCGTTCGTCGTCACTGGCCGTGCTCCGGCGACCAAACAATGGCGGCACCGCCACTGTAGGGTTCCTGACGATGCCCTCTTTCCTATAAACACAACCGCAGCCCCGTGTGTGCACTGAATTGGAGGACCGATCATCGATCTGTGGTGTTCATCTTCGGATGACATCAGCGTGGCATCATGACTGCATCATCCCTAGCCACGTCAGCGTGTTGGACTTAGTCCACTGCTCGCGTGGAATATGACGTGGTCACTGGCCCACTGGTCAGTGACCGTAGGAAGGTTTGGCTTAGGTACAAAATGTCTTTTCTGTTTAGGAATTAGATAAAACAATATTAATTCCAATATAATAAGATGGTTAAATCTTGTTTCATTAATAACTTTTGTTTTATAAATCAGAAAAATGTGTATAATATATGAAAATTTGTAGAAAAATAAAATATATAACTTAAAACTATTATTAAACATCATTATGTTAACCATTTAAATTATTATTATTTAATAAAGGTTTTATAAGTAATAAAACTTTGATAATTCATATTTTAATAATGGTAAATGTTAAAAATATAAATAAAATACCAAAAATCTTAGAAAAATAAGAAGTATAATTTAAAACTATAATCATGCATTATAATTCTACTCAATTAAATATTTATTATTTATTAAGTCTTTATAAAGTAATAAGTATTATAAAAATCATATCTTATTATTTATAAATCACAAAAATAAATGTAATATACCAAAATGATCACAAAAATAATACATATATGTTAAAATATAATATTCCACATTTGAGTTAAATAAAAAGTTAAACAATTTAATAACTTGAATTTAAACCTATTTCCTTAATTGATAATTCATATAAAGGTAAATAAAATTTGCGAATAATTCTAAAAATTAGTCAATTGAGTCTAATAAATAGTATTAGTCTTAAATATGGGTAGTGTGAAGTCAAAATGAATTAACACACTTTAAATACTATTTTATTAAATTATCTCTCAACCATTAATGTAGATTATTTTATAAAAGGATCCTTATCCAATCTAAAATCTCTGAGAATAATTATAATGAGATAAAACCCATTTTTTACTTTAACCACAAGTTTATAAACAAATCAATACACTATAGTGAGTTCATAAGTAGTAAATAATATTGTTTACTTATTCATAAACCTTAACCACACCCTTATAGGGAGATAAATCCCTTTATACATTTATAATGTAAAGAAACCACTACCAAATAAAAGTAATACCATTCTTAAGTAACTTTAAAGAAACATTATGAAGTGAACAAGGTATAAGTATAATAAGCATTACACCTAAAGTTCATCTATGTTTTAAAGTTAACTTTAGTCTACCAGACTTTAAGTATAATGCTAAAAACTTTATTATATACTTTATAGTTAACTTTGGTATGTTATAATTAAGTGATAAAGCATCTCAAGTCCAAACCGCTCTAGCAAGCACAAATAGCATCAACCACCTCTGATTATCCACAAGGATTGTTTAAACCTTAAAAAAGGAATCTTTTCTTCAAAAGTTATTCGTTTTGCCACTTCAGTCAACATATCACAATTAATAGTAAACACCTTACTTTATACTTTACTTATATACTTAGGATTGTTAATACTTAAAGTTCCTTATAAATGCCTATACTTGTAAAGCAAGATTCAAAGATAAGGCAATTCTTATATAAGTAATCTTTGAATAGCATTCCACAACTTTGTATCTTACTGTTGTATGATAGTATAATTACATGTTGTTTCACACACACTCACAAGCCTTAATAAGAAGCACATGTGTAAAACTTAATCTAAAAGGGCAACACATTCCAAGGAAATCATTTCCAGTTTCCAAACCCTAGAACAACGTTATCCCCGGGATTCGAGTTTATCAACTTGCATTACATTAATTATGCATAAAATCATTTTGCTTCTTTAAACATTAGTCCTTACTAGACCAATGATGCTGATTTCAGATATTGGATCTTATATTGTCTCGAAGACCGTGTGTGTGCATAATCTTGCAATCACACAAGGCAAGTTCACACTTGCTCATGTCCTTTTGATTATTTTCTGTAAAGTATTTTGCAAATCAAGTGTTGTCATCACCTGCATTCCAAAAAGGTCAAAAAACACTATTTTTGATAATAATGTGAACTATTGGATACTGATCCAGGGTGATCAGCTAATCTATTAAATCTGGCAGTTGGAATGCCACTGCTCAGGAATATATCCTCTAGGACTTAACAACCAATGTCGCCAGTGATTCTTGCGCCGTATATTACGCGTTGACCATGAGATTTGGAATGGGACGGAGAAGTCAGTTGTATTCTTTTCCTCTCGTATGGAGGCAAGACGACCTTAACGTGACGTTGTGATTCCTTGTGTGGATCCAACATATGGGTGGCACCCTTACCCCACACTTTTGGTGTTTAGATAATCTATGGATGGTGTTTAGTGGATGGACCATTTAATATGGCACTTGCCAGGGCAACACCAGGTCATAGAGTCTTCGGGAACTCATCGGGGTTTTAGCCTGCCAGAAAGGGGGCTTAACGAAGGTGAGCCAGCCCCGAAGGATCGTGCAGACATATGAGGTCGTGGAGAGGGCAGTGATTGGCTTGGATCTTAGACTGGGCCCCATACCAATTAAGTATGGACAAGGTCATGACTTGGTTGTGCAACAAGGCTAAGGTCTCTCATGGGTAAAGTGACGCACCTCTGCAGAGTGTAAGAACTGTAACTTGTTACTCCCTGTTCTGGGAAGGAGTTGCGAACGTGGCAGGAAAGGAACTCCATGAATGTTCTGGTAAACCCGTGAAGGCTGACGGACATAGCTTTTCAGAATAAAAGCAACCTTCGAAGAAATGTTTACGGAAACTTGCATTGCCTATGACCTACGGTCTGTGGCTATAGATATAGTGCATCAAACACTCCTTTTCTAGTGAACTTGCTGAGTACGCTCGTACTCAAAGTATCTTCTTAACCCTTGCTAGGTTCTAAAGTCAGTATAGATGATGTCTACGTCAAGTTATGTTCCAAGAATCATCATCAAAAGCTAAAGCTCTTCAATAAAGTCAAGGAAGTCAACATACACACCAACTCAAGTGAAGACGAAGTTACTAATTAGATAGGAATATAATCTCTATACATAGAACCTATTTCTGTAGTATATTGCGATAGCATCAATGCCAGACCATTAGTTAAAATACTAGTATTATTGGTATGATAGTTTTTTTGAGTTATTTATTTCTGATTCTTCTTTGTAATAAGTTTCTTTCTCTCTCTTTAACCTAGAGTGTTCTCTGGATCTTGTGTAAAGAGTTGAGTTGTAACCTATAGTCATGTCTTGGATCTGATGTGTTTCTGTTGTACCACTCTGAGGGATGTAATACTAGTGAACGGTGTTTCATTGGTGTTATGTCAACGACTATAGTGTACTACATCATGCAGTGGTATGCTGGGTCACCGCAGTTGGTATCAGAGCATATGCTTTGACCTTAGGATTAAAACCCTTTTAGGAAGATCTGTAGGTTGGATAGTGACTATAGAAAGCCATCTTATCTAAACCAAATATTCTTAGGAATTGTGATGAGTATCCATTTGAGGATAACCTTGTCACGAGATGTATAAATCATCTTTCTTAGAAATAGTTGTCTATCTTTTCCCCGTATAGTGCTATTTAGTGTCTTCCGAAGGAGACATAACTCACCAAGATACTTTAGGAAAGCCAATTGGTCACAGTGGATTAGGAGCAAGTATAAGACATCAATTGAAGTAGTCTTAATGATGTAGCCTAACTCTAGAATTCAAGTAGACAGTGGAATTTTGTGGTTAGTTGATAGCCAAAGACAATATGATGTATATCATTAGGATAAATGTTGATGTAATGAGTAGTAATCATGTGGGATTCACTTGAGAATTCTACGTGATCAAGTGAAATTATGTTAAGACTTAATAATAGTGTAGTGAGAAACAAAGTCATCATGGTTAGATTAACTTTTAAATCATGACAAAGAGGTAAAACATAACAAGATCATGGTGAGATTAGCTCTGAAACCATGATGAGAGTATAAATATGATAAGTAATTAGTAGATTCTCTTGAAGTAGAAGTATGAAAATACCATCGTAGAGCTATGATAGAAGTTTTAGGTGCTGAAAATTTCTACTAATCTTTGGTTTAATTTAGCAAATAGAATCTGAATAGTCATTTGGAGTGACCATGTGAGGTTAGCTACTAATAAATGATAGGTTGGTTATATTATCCATTCCAAAAGTGAGACTAAAGGTTAGTAAAAACCAAATTGAGACCACTTTGTTAAAAATTATCCAATTGCAATTGAGCAATTTGGGTAAATATTGAGATAAAGAATAGTTTGACCCTATGTGCTAAGTATCACAATGTAAAACTATATGAGGAGGTGTCATATACTACACAAATAAGCCTGAATTCTAGAGATAATATACTCAACTATTATATTTTGGGCTTAGAATATTGTGTGTTATATGTACCACATTTGGATTTATTTGTTTTTCTTGGATCTTTTTGATTGACTAGATCTGTACATAAAGTTTGACTTGGTGTGCAAATGCATGTTGCAACATCCAGTTACTACTTGATGTTATAGATCTAGATAGAAAAGGGAATTCGTGTAAGGGAGTGACGAGTTCCAAAGACCAAGATGACGACCTACATGAAGAATGGAGCAAGTATAAGGAGTATCAGGGCAGTTTGAAGGATAGATTAAGCTCAGGTTATTCTTAGCCAAATATAAGAAGGAAGTTTAGTGTAGAAGATGTATGGAGCAACAAGAAGTAATAAACTGAAAGTTCATTCAAAGTAGGTAATGTTGCTAAGAAGTTAATGGAGTAATTGTACTAGTTCATGGTAGTATCATGAATAAGTACAAAGAAGAAGTTTTGAAACCAAAGTGGTATTCAAGCTCTGACAATTCAGAGAGAATGCCAGAGGTATGTCGGAAACCATAGGGTAATACATACACCCTAGGATGGTTCGCAGCTAGTAAATATCCACAGCTGGTATTTGATTCATAATTGGTATTCTGATCCACAGTTGGTATCTTTTCTACAGCCTATGTCGGTGGACATAGTTAATCAGATCATCTTAAAAGTTGCATAAAGAGCATAAAACTTGGCCTAAGCTAAGTAAGACCTAAAGGAGTATAAAATTTTATGCGATCGTCTTTCGAGACTCTTCGCGAAAATTGACCTATCAAAGAGAAAATGTCCTAATAGTAAGTAAGACAAATAATGCTGAAAAATTCACTTCGGAGATCCACAATTGTGTGGATACACCGTAAAATCTTTCATAAGACCCTAACTAGGTAGAGTATAAGCTGGATAGAGACCAATATTCTATTTATAAAGCCAAGAAATACTATATAGACAGTTTGGAGACCATTAGTAAACCCTAAGGGGTAGAGTAAACAATAGAAATTCATGTATTGCTACCTGACTTTCTGAATAAAGGTTGGAGAAAAAGGACTAACCTACAACAATAGCAAGCCTTATTTTCATAAGGTTAAAAGAAAGTCATTATTATAAAAGTACTCAAACCTTAAAGTAGTTAATCAATGGAAGTTAAAGAAGTAGTTCGGGTGATAATAAAATATTATTCAAAGCCTGCAAAAATAAAAGCTTGAAGTAATAAAATAGAATAGTTCTAACGGACTAATTCTAAAAGAAACAACTCTTAAGTGACCCTTAAGGGGAAATAAAACATATCCAATTGGATATGTGTAGAGAAATAAGAAATTCCAATGGGTTTGGACTAAATGTGTTCAAAATCAATATTCGGAAGGATTACCAGTACAACTCATTCAATGACAAATCAAAGATTAGTCTTTTGACCATACTATTGATTAATAAAGTTTAAAAAAAATCATGTTTTAGTGAGACTTCCTAAACCTTGCATAATACAATAACGAAGTTCGATGATCAAGTAAAAGAATTGGATTAGGATACCCAATGATGGAAATGAACTAAGAAAAGTCCCCTATTTAAGGAGTTCATAATAAGGAAAAATCCCTAAGGGACTAAAGTAAAAAGGAACTTTGGAGTATTGGAGACAACCACTTGAAGATTGCCAAAAATGATGAGAATTCAAGGAAAAGATTTGGATTTGGGATATTACAATTATTCCCATTGAGGTTACCATGGAGTTGATACATATCATAATCATTGCAAGACAATTCCTTACTCCGAAACATGAGAGTATACGAACTTCGAGGATGAAGTTTATTTTAAGGGGGAGAGTCTGTAACGTCCCAGCATTAGAGCTTATAAATAAGCTAAACACGGATGTGTGCATTTCATTCATGCATAGAAAATCCGAATAATTTTCATGCTTTTAAATAGAAAACCTGCCAAAGTGATTGAAGCTTCTCTCAACTTGATGGAATTGAAGTAGATCATCAAGTTGACTGCGATAAGTTCCAATATGACCTTTGCTAAAAACCTATTTTGTGTGAGGGAGATTTGATCTAAGGGTAGATCAAATGTAATAAAATTTAAACCCTAATTCATTACTTAATGGATTATACTTGATCCTTAGGTGATCATATCATAGTATTCATTACAACAACTCATGAATACCAAGTTATAAACATAACTTAAGTAATAGGAATGCAACAACTAATTCTTGATCTATCTTACTCTCATCTACTTATACCATGAGTATCATGGTAATACCTAACATTAATCTTTTGTGAGATTGAGTAGGAAGGAAACCAAGTCAAGATCATTCATCATATATCTTTCTTTCCATATCAATCTTTATCATCTATATTGGAATTATATTCCAATATCTGTTGTTCATCAAAGTTGAGAAATCAACTATTGATTCACCAATTCTTCATCTATATATTCTTCATCTATCAACTCTTGACCATATTATAGCATTCACTTAAGGCCTATAAAGAAATAAGTAAGAAGGGGTAAATAGTAATGCTAGATTTGAGTATCATCTATAGGATGGGAGAGTTGGAAGAGAATAAGATCATTGTGATAGTTGATGGAGTTAACTCACTCCTGAATGGATAGAAGGGTTATTTGAAATAAAGATATATGTGGTAACAAAGAGGATTTCCAGGATGAATACTGAAGATAGTTACCAGGAGTAGTCCTATTGGATCAAGTAGGTATAGTCAATGAATTATATCTCTTAATCCAATAGAGCTAAACAGAAGATAATTATAATACAACTGTAATGTTGTATGGATGGAAGCCTTGATTCGACAACTGGAAACCTAAGCCATAAATGATCAAAGAATTATAATGGACCATGCTTTAGTCACCAAGATTGAATGCTTATATCATGTATAAGTGACATTGATGGATAAAACATGATTAAACCCTAGTCTAGATATGTTATCCTAGGTTAACCATTACAGGTCACATTAATATAATGTGAGGTTGGAGTATTTGTTACTAGAGTTAAGTAGAGACAAGATAGTATGATTAAGATGATATTAGAGCAACATTGGATTAAAGAAGTAGTATTTTCCTCTTTGGAAATACTAGCACTTGAGGTGAAGTAGGAATTGATGTATACATCTATTGAAATGATATTAGTGAGGAATGATAAGGGAAGAGCATGAATGGAAGTAACTGTAAACAATGGTTTGATTGGAGGTTATCAGCAGTAGAGTAGTTGTATAACCAAGTATGGATATAAGAAGATTATGAAAGCTTCAGTGTCACGCTCATTGGATTTACAAGTGGATTTAGAAGAATAAAAGGTGGATAAGAATATTCTTGTGAAGTAAAGCTCATCATGTTAACACATGATGATGGATATGAAGGAGTAGTATATCTAGGAAAGGAATTCCTTAATTAAATGTCCAGGATTGTGAATTATGGAAGATAGGAATTCTGGGTAAACATTAAACCCAAAATCTTAAACTAAATATAGTATCCATTTCACCTGAGTGATTTATCATCCTATTTCCATAATGTCTTATAGGAATAATGTCTTATAGAAAATCACTCAAATATATCTTTGACACTTTCAAACCTTTAAATCATGTGTAGCACATAATTGGAAATTACTATAAACCATTATTCCCAATATTATATCCATATATTAAATCACACTTAAGCAAGTAGAGAATAACTAGTTCCAACAAAAGAATTATGCATATTCAAAATAAGAAGGGTTGTTAGGATTCACCTGTTATTAGATTTTGAATAATAGAATTCACCATATAAATATTTCCTTAATATTATGAGTTAATGAGAATAAAATATCATTAGTTAATAGTAAGGCATTCTATAATAAGTTTGTGGATATTAACTCAATTAAATTCATATCAAAATCCCTCACAAATAATAATAGGAAAAATATATAGCTAAAGAAAATGAAGAAAATATAATAATACATAATAAAAGTTCACAAATTGATTCATAATAACTTTATTGTTGCTGCAAGTATTCAGCAAATAAATTCCATAAAGAAAAGTTCAACTCAAATATTAAAATAAAAATTTAGAAACAAAAACCCTAAAACCCTACTTCTTATTTATTCCATTCAATAAATAATTTTTGATATAATTGTCACATTGAAAAATACCAACATGATTAGAGTAATCAATTAGTATAGTTATCTTTGGAATATTTAAAATATTATACAAAAATTATGGTATTTAAAACCTTGAAGAAATTTGAATTGAAAACAAAACAGAAATGAGATAATAATAAGTTTCTGCTTAATAAAAAAGAGCCAGAGCAGCAATGGCCCATGGCCCACTTCCTCACGGAACTAACTACCGCTCACGCACGTTCCACCGAAGCCTAGTAGCAGCCCATCAACTGGCCCGATCTGTTTTTCTCTTTGGCAGATGAGTGGGGCTGTGGAGGGACTGCGGAGCAAATCAGAAGAACACCAAGGGGTTTTCCACAAAACTCCATCGTCGTCTTCCTCGACGACTGGAAGCAGCTCGCTAGCGAGTGCTCCGCCGTACGCCGCTGTTGCTCCGCGATTCGTGCATTTGCCGACGTCACTCGGGAGGATAAGAACGCCACCATGACGCCTTCTCACCTTCATCCTCTCCCACTCGCCTGCTCTCTTATCCTCTGCTCTCCTGCGGCAACCGAACCTAGCTTCGGACGCTCCGGTGTTCCCGACGCCTCCTACCGTCCCGAACCTCGCTGTGATGCCAGGGAGCTCCGCCTCGATCATCTCCGTCGATCGCCCCAAAGCGTGCAAGCAGGCGAGGTCTCCACTACCGCAATTCAACCCTCGTTCCCCGCCTCTGGCCGTCGCGCTCGCCATCTCTCCCACTGGCCGCGCTCCGGCGACCAAAAAATGGCGGCGCCGCCACTGTAGGGTTCCTGGCGATGCCCTCTTTCCTATAAACACAACCGCAGCCCCGCGTGTGCACTGAATTGGAGGATCGATCATCGATCTGTGGTGTTCATCTTCGGATGACATCACTGTGACATCATGACCGCATCATCCCCAACCACGTCAGCGTGTTGGACTTAGTCCACTGCTCGCGTGGAATATGACGTGGTCACTGGCCCACTGGTCAGTGACCATAGGTAGGTTTGGCTTAGGTACAAAATGACTTTTCTGTTTAGGAATTAGATAAAACAATATTAATTCCAATATAATAAAATGGTTAAATCTTGTTTCATTAATAACTTTTGTTTTATAAATCAGAAAAATGTGTATAATATATGAAAATTTGTAGAAAAATAAAATCTATAACTTAAGGTAAATAGTCTGCTGCCCAGGGGATAGCTGCCCCCCTGGATGCACGCCATCTTATGCGTTGCGATGCGTGCGCACTAACATGAAGGTAGGCAGTTTTATTTAGCAGTCTGCAATAGAGCTGACAGGACACAGTAATAAGCTGACATGGTACAGGGATAAACTATCTTCTCAGTATGTGTGTACCTTGTTTGTTTAGTTTCGATTCACGTGAATAGATGCGGCAGTAGCAGGTTTTTGTTTTTTTAGCATGCATGCCCACCACATGCATAGCCACCGCATGGCAGAGTAAGGCCCCCTTCTTTTCAGCTTCTTGGCCAGCTTCTCCCAGAAGCTACCCTCGACCAGCTTCTCCCAGAATCTCATCTGCCAAAATCGTTTATACTTTTAAATTGACATTGAAACTACTAGTTAAGAAGTTGGGAGCCTGTTTTAGCCAGCAGCAGGCAACAGACGCACGCGGACGCGGCCTCAGAAACCAAGTATGCTAGTATTAATTTTTTTTTAAAAATATAAGTCAGGCTACTAAAATTAGTGGCCCGTTCTCCTCCTTTTATACGTCCACCTATCAATCTGTAGATCAGAAGCCCCCGAGAAGCAAAATACTTGTCAGATCCCGTATGCCGCCGATGGGGAACCAACACGCAGGCCATGTCCATGGCGTCGGCGGCGCGCCGGGCGTAGAGCAGCAGCTTTGCCGTGTAAGTACCACGACTTCGTGCCTCTGTAGGTCTAGATCTTGTAAGATACGGTCTTTTTCATTCTCTCCACAATCTTGCTGGCAGGATCTGGCGGCTCAGATCAAGGAGGAGGCACAGGAGATCTCATCCTCTCTCGTCGCCCGGGACCCCGCATCCGGGCGGAAGACGAAGCCTCGGGCTTGCCGATCGAAGAAGGAGGCTGCCGGCGCTGGGCCTTCTTGAAGCATAAGCAAGAAGCGAACCAAGCGGCGCCGCCCGGGAAGGCCGTGCAAAATCGGGCCCTGTCCAGAAAAGCACATGTTCAACAGGTTCATCCACAAGCTCGAAGCTGATCCGAATGACTTCCTAGACATCCCAGGTCCACTCAAGAGCTTCCTGAAACCTCGTTTTCCAAGAACGGTTTACCTTTCCAGCCGCTTTGGAACCCCATGGGGGTTAAAGCTGGTGAAGAGAGGTGAGGATCTACGCCTGGAGGATGGGTGGCCGAAGTTCGCGCGTTGGCACAAGATGAATGCAGGGGACACTCTGATGTTCACGTGCCTCGGTCAGTCGGAGTGGCTGCTCAACGTCTTTGGCAGCGACGGGCACGAGAGGAACAGGTCTTAGATTGCCGACAGACTACGTGGTAGTATCTATGTATTTTGGCTGTTCTAGCATCCATTGAGCTATGCATCCCCACACCCTTTTTCAATTTGTGTTAAGGAGTCGTGTGAAAGAAGGCAGTGCTAGTTGATGAACTGAATTTTTTTTCTGTGCGTTCGCTATGTTGAAAGAACAAGAAGTAGGTCTCGCCCCCGACGCGGGCGAGCAGGAGCTCCCATCGCCGCCGCCTCCCTCCCTCCTGCTCCTCTCCCCCTCCGCCGCCGCCGGCGTGAGCCACCGGGCGCGGCCCGGATGGTGCCGGCGGCGGCACCCCTGCCTCTACCCCCTCGTGCTGCGCGCGGGCGTCTCTCCCTCGAGCGGTGTTGCTTAGGCGGCTTAGGCGCGGTTCCGGCCGAGGAGCGACCACACGGCGGCGCTGTCTTCCGTGGGGCAGCGTTGGGAGCAGCGGGGCGGCGTTCGAAGCAGCGGGACGGCGCGCAGCGGCTGGGTGGCAGCCGGCCGCCTCAGATCTGCGGCCCTACGAGGCCCATCTGGGCCAGCGGCGGGCCGTCCTGCTGGTGACGATGTAGCTTCCTGGATGGCGGCGACGGTAGCACGATGATAGGGACGGTGGCGACAGCGACTGGCTTGTTGCAGCGTGGCGGCGACTTTACGGGCCCAATCAGGGCTTGGCTGGACCCTATTAGGACTGGCATGCTCTTGCGGGCTTTACGGGTTCTCGGACCTGGCCGGACCTAACTGGGACTGGTGTGTCCTGCTGCCGCGTCTGGTCGACTACCGCCGAAGGCGGTGGAGGTAGTTCCCTCCGGCACGGTCGTAGTGTTGTCGGCCCTGATTCTGGCTACCATTCACCTCCGTCCGGCCACATGTTGATAGCTTCGGTGAGATGATGATGACGGCGGCTTTGGGACCGTAGTGGCGCATGCTTGTGGGCGGCGAGTTTGGTGGCAGAGGCTTTGACCTCGCATGGCTCCAGAGCTATAGATTGTCCGGGGTAGTGGATAGGGTTTTTCGGGAGAAATCCTTGTCGGCTCGTTCGACACCGACGTGATGCCGCCTGCGGGTGGCACCATTCCTTCCTGGAGGGCGTCGTGGCTACCCTTCCTCCACTATATCCTGTGTACCGGGGGAAACCCTAGGACCAGTCCGCTGGCCCGGGCAGCAGCGTCGTAGCTTCCTTCTTAAAGGTGTTGCTTGGTATTTGATGATCTTGTGCTAGGAGCGTGGTGGAACATCTTCGGAGGGCGCAGCGGTGTCGGGTCTCCTTCGCTTAGTCGATTCGCCTTTGTCTCTCTTGTTTTTTTTTCTTTTCCTTTGGGCTTGTGTCTGCTGCCCCAGCATTCTGTTCGTTTTGAGACTCGTTCTATTACGTGGTTGCTATATTAATATAGCGGGGCAAAAACCTATTTCGAGAAAGAACAAGAAGTACGTAGTTCATTTTGCCAGTGCCGTATGTCTTGCAACCTTCCAAGCACAGTAGACTGTAATCTCGTTGTTGCCGCTGGCCGGCAGGTCTTAATTTCGTACTGTTAGCTTGTAAAGATTCACATTCCGTGATCAGTCATGTGCTAGCTGCGGGGTGAAAACCTGACTATATGTGAGGACGAGTATTATACTCGTTATAGGAGAGGGTATTAACTGGGCTAACCCAAATTACCGCTGGCCTTCTTGCGCATCTCGTCCAAATAGAGCAAGTTGTAGTTATTTACGGTTGGTAAAGCTCATTCGGTTAGTTCAGACAAGCCGTACATGCAGCTTAATGCCAGCCATGCATTGGATGAGTTTGGCAGCCGGGCAGGAAACCAGAACCGCAACCGGACGATCGATCTTGGAGAGAAACAAGTAGTAGGCAGGCAGGCAGGGGGGAAGAACTGTAAACCGGGCATGTTGCTATTTTTTTTAGCCATCCGGCCGGTATCGATATTGCATATTTATTCGGCACCTCGGCCCCATTTTTTTGTGAACAGTGAACCAGTAGACAGCGCGTCCTTTTTTTTTCAATAAATACATCTGACTAATTTTTTATTCGGCAGTTATCGATATTGCATATTCTAAGAATAAACAGATTATTTGTTTGCAAGAAAATAAGATAGACATTAGAACTAGGCCCACTAAGCCCAACGCAGTAACCCACGGGCATAGATTTTAGACATGTAAGAATAGCCATGCCCATGGAACATTTGGCCGTTTTTATCATTGGAATTTGAAGTAGAAGTCGTTGGCAGTAAACCCCCCTATAATGTTGTCGGTAGCCCACGGTTAAATCGGTGCGCAGCCCACCCCCAGTTTAAATATGGAGTAGGCGTGACGAGTAATGGTATGTGGCGCCCCTCCGCCTAACCCAACCCGCGGTTCAGTGTGCGGGGTTGGGGGGGGGGGGGAGGGGGTGTGGAGATGGCTTCGTGGTAAGGGGGTGGCAACAACCCGCCGCTGACGATGCCTCCGTGGGAGCGGCCGCGCTATCGGGCCATCGTTTTGTCGTCGCGCCACGCCAATTATTCTTCATCAACCCGTTATTCCCCGTATTACACGACATCGCCGAGCTTCTCCGCTCTGCTCGCCCAGGATGAAGGACGATAAAGAGGAGACTCCGCTCTCGTAGCAGTCGAGTATGCGCTCGACCGTCGTCGCAATTTGGGGCGGACGTGCATTATTCCCTCCTCTTGGCCGACTTCGTCTCGCCATGGGGTAGCCCTAGGTGTAGGATAGGCCGCACTACAACAGACCGCATCTCCTCGTTGCCGTGCCGACCGCGACGGACGCATTTGGTGAGGTTTGGTCCATTGCCGGCGACCAGGCCCTAGACGCCGGCTACCTAGGCTGGATAGACAGGGGGTGGAGATCCTGGACAGCGATGCTGCACGATGCCGACGCCGAAGCAGTAGCCCAACCACGACGAGGACGACGGCGATTACGTGGCCGTGAAGTATCTTCGCCTATGCCGCCGGTAGGATAGGTATTTATTTTTTTCATTACTGGATAAAAATATGATTGAACACATACGAGTAGTTTCATTAGTAAAAATCGGCTTAACCAGCACGCAGAAGTAGTTCCACATGATCACAGTAAGAAAATATTCGGCTTGCATGGCCATGAACTCAACGTAGCAGGAACGGAATTACCATGTACATCACGTAGGCAAACAACACCTGCAGTTGCACGAGCAGAATCAGCCGAAGGAAAAACAGAAACAGTAGCTCGACGCCGGTAGCCCCTAACATTGACAACCCGAGCAGGTGAAAAAGAGGCATTCTGATGAGGGGGAAGAGGTTCCGGAGTCCAGCTCCTGCCGCCCGTTCGCCAGAGATCAAGAATAGACGGTGTGTAAAAAGAAGTGTGGATAGGTCTGAGCAATGGCAGATACAGCACAGTCATATACAGTGTGTGTGTGTGTGTGTGGACGGCCAATTACTCCTCGGAACAGTGTCGGCAGACAAGTAGACGGAACCAGCAGACAGCACCCGTACGGAAAAGAAGACGCAAGCCCGGTCAGGGCCACACCTTTTCTTTGGTGGTTTGCACGCCTCGTAGTAGGAAGAGAGTGTTGCACGCGTACGTACGGCGTGAGAACATGACGAAACCGAGCATATCGGTCGGTAGGGTTAAGATAAAAAAAATCAGTGGTACCTGGAAAGGCAATTAATGCATTGACTAGTCGAACAGACATGCGCTAAAATTATAAGATATACTACCGGTCCAGTTTATTAGATACGCAGTTTAAAAAAATAAAATTGATCATGAGCTACTTGCGTGCCTAAGAAACCAAACGGGAGTAATCAGCTGTGGTAGCTGTTATTGGGCACAAAAGATGTTCTTAAGCATCGAGTTATTTTGCACTCCATCTGTTTGCGATTACTAGTCTGGAAAGCTAATTCGGTACCAATACATGGGCATGCAAAAGTGGAATTTAGGTCGGGGCGTTTTAGGATCCTATTAATTGCACTGAAAAGTCATCCCATATTAATTAGGAGGTTTTAGATTCCTAATAACCGGGCCAATCCACCGCGAGGAAAAAGCCACAATTTGGCACTACTATTTGCCACAATCAAGGAGAATTAATTAAGAGGATCAATAGCACGCGGATTATTTTGCGCATGAAGTAATTATAATTAATTAACCGGCCTATAATCTCGATATATTTTAAAATGCTTCCGGCGGGAGTACTAGATAGCAGTAGCCTCCCAGCAGCTGCACTAGGCAACTTAAAGCAGGACAAGGTAGAGCGTTTGTTTGCATCGGGACCGATGCTTCGATTGACACGATGACCGAAGGATACAGTACTAAGAGCAAGTATAATAAGGTCCAGTCAGCAAGCTATAAGCCTCCTAGGCACTATGTGAGAGTGTAAAATGGGACATATATTAATAAAGTAGTATATTTTTATCTCTACCTATTGTACATGTTGGCTATTAGATTGACTCTAGATGACATGGACATGGCTTATAGCCAGCGGTTGACTCTACTATTGCCCTTGCTTTAAGCAGGTTTGCATGTATGACGTACCAATCCACGCACCGACCGGTCAAGTCAGTGCAGCAGCCACGAAAAAACAGTGATACACCAAGGATCCCCACGTGAAATGTATATCAGGCTGAACATTTTTAGCTTACATGGGGTACGCTAGGTAAATATGCCATCCTATAAATTCAGTAGCATAGGGCAGCCGTTCATATCCATCATAGTAGCATGTCTACCTCAACCGATCATGTCTCGGGAAAGGTACAGTTCTTTCTGTTGAAAATAGTCGTGGGCTAGGCCATAGTAACTCAAGCAGCTTACAGCTTTGGATTCTTTTTTTTTTGTTGCAGGATCCAGCTTTCGGCAATTCGGAGAATCAAGCCACGTAAACCCCAGCCCATAAACCTCATGGTTAGAGCAATTTTTTTCATAGTTAATTTTTAACAATATGCAAACATCATTGCAGGTCCGGGGCTGCAAAACGCCCTCGAGATGACGACGGTAGCCAGTCGCCGAAGCGCATCCGCCACGCATACCCGTGCAAAACCGATGAATTCCACATGGATGGAGTCGACGCGCTACGGACGTACTTTCGCGTCCCAAGAGAAATGTCATCCAAGAACCTGGTGTACGTTTGTTTCTCGAAAAAATGTGCTCAGGCATCGCACATATACGTGGCCACCGCCGCCACGATGACACTGCTTGGTTCGGAACAGTTTAAGATATCAGGCACTCCCAAGGGGGAGTTGTACGTCTCCACTGGATCGGTTGTGGCCGCCAAGATTCTCGACGGACAGAAGTACGCTGGATACGGTGTTGTGCTCAGTTTTCACCGTGTATCCGACATCGACTATGAAGAGGTCGTTGCTTGCGGCGATGCATCTGCATTCAAGCTCTACGACCGGAACGCCTAAATAATTGTAGGAACATGAAGAATCTTTTTTATTCCATGTACCAGTGTTAGAATTGTCAAGAGTAGTTTGAGAGTACTACGTCAAGTAGTCTGCTATGTCCGAGAGCGCTGTAGAACGCGTGGCAACTGTACTGCACGTACATATAGTTCACCGAATGAACTATATTACTTGTGCGCATGCCCATCCTATTTAATGAAAAATGAGACAGCAGGTATACATCCTTGCATCTCGTTATCTCCATGTACTATAGCTCCAGATACAATCATCTTGCACCTCATCCCCACCCATTCATCTCACAAAGTTAGTAGCTCATCACCACCATCGCGCACCCTCAACCATGGAACAACCCTCCAAGGAAAAGACATCGGAGCCCCGTGGACGCCGAGCACCGCACGGACTGGTGCCCAGACGTCGAGTTCAGAAGAGCTGGCCGACAAGGGGTACCGTCCGTGCATTCCATCTACCATGGAGTATATCCTGCGCATAAAGGCCGATGGGCATCTCGGCTGTTCGAAGGTAATCGCCGCATATGGCTAGGATCATTCTAGAAGAAGAAGAAGCTGCCCGCGCGTATGACGTGGCGGTGCAAAAATACCGAGGCCGCCATGCCAACACCAACTTCCCGCCGCTATGTCAAAACCACCCGGCTGAAGCAGCCGAGCTTCGTTTCCTCGAGAGCCGCACAAAGGAGGATATCGTCTACATGCTCCGTAAGCACTCGTACCCACGACATTGTTCAAATTCGGGCGGGGTGGGGCAACGTGTTCAAACAGAACTGCCCCAAGCACATATCCCGTGTGTGCCAACCAAATGCATTTCACAGTTGGTTTTTCTGTTTGATAAAATGGTCACACCAAGTGACATAGCCAGCGGTAGCCGTTTGGTGATACACACCAGGCACAGTCATTTGCTAGCACCTCTCCCTATCCCGGACACAGGGACCCTTCTCAGCATCACCGACATGGATGACATGCACTGGTGGTTCCGTTACATTTTCTGGGGTAGCTGCAGGAGCTATTCCTTGACCACAGGCTGGATCCGTTTTGCAAGAACTAAAGGTATCGAGGCTGGTGACATGATTTGTTTCTACCGCGGCCTGGGCAATAAACTGATGATCGGTTCTAGGGGAACCAAAAAGGCATCTAGTTCGACGCAATCCGCGGCCCCACAAGATATGAAGAGGAAGATACGCATTTTTGGAGTTGATGTCGAAACGGAGGGTTTTTATTCCGGACATTTAAGTGCACAAGGGGGAAAAACGCAATAGTCCGAGTGTAATATGCAGAGTTCCCAAGTCTTAAGATCCCATGTACCAGCAGAGATTTACATCTCTGTGTAGTTATTAAATAAGAACGCTCATGTAATATAGGGACCGGGACACTGTAACTGTTTGGAGGCAGCTGCCGTGGTTGTAACTTGTATTGTCATTTTTATATGTAAGCAGTTTGAGGGGCAAAGGTTTGCATTGGAAGCAATCGCGTTGTCGTGTAATAAAAATATCGGTGTAGTATGTCATAATGTCGAAAACACAGACCAACAGAGAGACAATGTATCATGTGGAACCGAACATACTCTCTCTGCACGCAAATAATTATACATCTAATAAACATTAGACAAATTAGTCTGTGACCTGTAGTATTGAGCACTTATGGAGGTAGGCGCGTGGCATAAATCACACAGAGGTCTCCCTCTGGCTGGAAAGTCAACCAGGACCGTGTCCCGGTGCTACCCGTCCCCAAGAGGGGCATAGGGCTCGATGAGGTGATCTGCCGCCGGATCAGAAACCTTCCTTCGGCCAAATGGTGGGAGAGTGGCTACCATAGTAGGGACTACTGGGGAGAGTTCCTCTAGTGTGAGCACAAGGTGCGGCGCGCCACCACCATGCGCCGCGACATGATTCCGGAGGTCTACCCCGTCCCCGACAGCGACTCGGACGACCAGTGCACCGTTAACCACTCCGACGCCGTGCTCTACAGCGAGGATGGCAACGATGAGGAGGAGGACGACGACATCATCGTCAAGCAGGAGCGGGGCTACGACGAAGACTCTTTCACCGAGCAGGCCATTGCGGTTAGCACACGGGAGGATGAAGCCCACTCGGTCGGCTATGAGGAAGCCGTCCAGCTCACCGGCAAGGTGGTGTAGGCGAACGCCCAGCTTCCTCCACCGCCGTCGCTGCCGGTATGGGCGTCAGCTATTGCGCCGGAGGTAGGGATGGAGATGGGAAACCTCCGGCACGGCTGGAAGTCGTGGCCTGTGTGGGCGACCAATCCACCAGAGCCCACTCCCGCCACGGACCTGCCACAACATCGGCGGATCCATACGTTGGCCAGGGGGTTGCTTGGACCATCCTGGATTTTTGGTCAGCTCCATATACCTAGTACAAAAAATATTTCCTCTTTCATAAAAAGAATGTCGCAAATTTACTAACTTACATTAAACTTGATATTTTTTAGTGTGTATATTCATTCAATTTTTGACAAATCTAAGACATCCTTTTCAGAATGGAGAGAGTAGAAAAAATACCGTTTTGAGAGGACGCGAGCAGCTAGTCGATCCTAGGAAAAAACACGAGCTGGCCTCCTTCGTTTAGTTGTTCGCTTCTTGACTTCCTCCATTCGATATCAGACACCATCGCCCATCGCCCAAGATAGCCTCCTTCGTCCAGTCGTTTACTTTGTGCCTTCATTAGTTCGATATGGAGACCACCGGCCATCGCCTGAGCTCGGTGCTTCGCCGTCGCCCTACCTCGCCTACTCCCGGCAACCGGCGCACCTCCTTCCTACTGCTCCTCCCTCCCCACGGTCCATTTGGATGTCACCCGTTGGGTTCAGGGCTGGGTTTGCCCCATCCCATACCTGCACCCGACCCTCCCTGCGACCCGCCCACAAGCCCGTCGCCAGATTTAGATCTTTACCATACCCGCCACCCGACGGTACCCTCTCATTTCCATGTCCTTCGCCTTGCTGGGCGCTGGCCGTCGGTAGAGAGAGAGCGTCGCTGCAAGATGGGAGGCGGCGACACAATGGGTGGCAGCAACACAATGGGTGGCGGCACAAGATGAGTAGGAAAGGGACGAGGGAGCAGGGTACTGCGGACCCGACCCGCCTTGATTTATTTGTGTGTTAATTTTTTTTAAGGTGGACCACCCTGTGTCCAAATTCTGGATCCGCCACTGTGCCACAACCCAACCTCTAGACGCCGGATTACATCGACCTCGATCCGTAGATGGACGAGGTGGCAACGGCGTGCGAAGATCAATAGCTAGTGCTCGGAGTAGTATAAATACCTGTTTTTATTTTGAATGTGAAATAAGTGCGAATTTTGCCCATTTGTATCGCGACCTGTGTTGTGTATGAATTTGCCCAAAAAAATGCCGCGGCTATGGCGGCCCAAGGGGCCGCGCAGCCCGACGTGGCTGTCCGGATAGGCCGGACATCCTATCATATCGACGGCGGTCCAATCTAAAAAAATACAAACGGACCGTTTAAATCGATCGAATGAGTCAGACCGGTGGAGATGCCCTCACCACCTTCCTAAACCTGAGACACGGAAGTATTTTTCTAGGTGAACGTGAGGCCATGTTCACTCAGGTCAAAGCAATCAGATCAACAATATAGCTAGCAAACGAACAGACCGTACACAACATGGGGAAGCTACTCAGGCACGCATGCCTGCCTACGTGAAAGCAGCTGGAAAAGCAGGCCTAATTTATGAGTACGCTACGTAGTCTAACCGAAACGAGAGCAACCATTAAAGAACCAATCAGGTTACCTAGAAATGGCGACAGAAATAGGTTGCATGGTAGCAACATAGCACGCACGGCTAGCACTTCAGGTAGACGATGCATCGGTAGTGGCGTCGGCCACAACAATGCTCTCGACGCGTGTGAGGGCGGCAGGGATAGCTTGTGGCATGAGGGCCTGAAGATTGCGAACTGCACGAATACGACGAAGTACACCTGATGTCGCTTTGGTCTGCTGAATCTCGTCAGGGACTCGCTCGTTGGTTGCTAAGACCAAAACTTCAGCGATCGTCTCCCCCATAGGTTGGATGAAAAAGATAGACGGTGGAGCACTTGACATTGCTATGTTTTGTTGGCGTTTGGTAGTGTAGTCAGTTAGACGGCCCCAGGTAGTGAACTTATAGCTAGGGAGAAGTGGGTCAATTATTGTGGCAATAAATAGTGAATATTTTTTTGCTAGATGGGAAAAATTCAGCTGCAGAATCACAATCTCGGAAAGCCCTAACGCCAGTCGAATAAAGCAATTTGCAGGCAGGTTCGGTGCACCCCTTAACGTCAGAAAGCTTGAGTATCACAAAAATCATATAAAGTGTAGTACGGCGTATAATTTTCGCATCCTGTAAATGTCAGAAGGCGTGGTGGGCACTGGTCATGACATATAAAGTTGCGTCACTTCCATACAGAATCTCTGCTTTCCGTGTCTGGCGTGAAAAGTGACCGGCACCTTAGAAAACTGGAAGCGACCCGACAATACATTACTATTATAGTAGCTGCCTACTTTGCTGATAGGACCTAGCTGAATTGTCGGTTCGTGCCCAGAGGTGAAACGTGACCAGAGACTTTGTATACACAATGTTGATTACGATACACTTCTCCATACTCAGGTAAGACAAGGATACAAAGGGCTGGCACTGCAAGCATAAGGTTAGTAACACTAGAACATATTTTATATGAATACTTGGATCCAATGGAACACTATATATAGGCCCATCCTCCTGGACTTATCAGGGAAACAAAACGCAGAGCATTCACTGGGAGAGAAGCTAAAAGGTAAGCATAGTTCCCAAAAATTATGCAGGAAAACTCAATGGTATATTCGGTAACATAATTTTTTTTTCTGTTTTGCATATCGTGGCAGCGCTCTCGATGGACCAGAAGATGAACTCGTCGCAGTTCCTAGGATCAGCAGGCGGACCGCCTGTGGCCCCTATAGCCAACCTGCCGAAGCTCTCTCCCAACACCACTGCTGCGATATATTGTGGCAGTAACTTATTTGGCAAGGAGGAGATCGGGCAAGACACGTCGCACCCGTACGGAGCCGGTGTGGAGTACTGCTTCGTAACCCCGTCACAAGAAATGGTGGCAGCCGAGTTTGAGCTCCACAAGAAGGCCGTGGTGGTCAAAGTCTTCGGGCAACAGAAGGACGTGATTGAGCAGGAGGTGGCCGATGTCATCATGTCATCGATTCATCCTAAACTACCAACCAATAGCTTCACAATCGCACCATTCTACCCCGACGACTTCATCCTTACTTGCTGTAGCGAGGAAGTAAAGGAGCGCATCGTGAGAGCAGGCATGGCAGTGCACGAACGCTACATGCTTGTTCTGAAAGCATGGTCACGTAACATCGGTGCGGATCCTAAACCTCTCTTATTCAAAGACTTACTAGAGCTTCAAGGCCTTCCTGGACACGCATGGAGTGAGTGTGTAGTCGAGACGATGTTGGCCCCACACGGACAGATCGATGGCGTCCACGAGGACACGACGTCTCGGCTTGACATGTCGCATTTCCGTGTGTCCATTTGGTCCGGGCAGCCCCACATGATACCGGCAGAGAAATGGCTGGTAATAGATGAGCCTGACAGTGGTCCAATGTTGCGGGTCAAAGAGCCGTCAGCTCATGCAAACTGGTACAAACGTTCACTGCACTACCGCGTCCGCTTCAACAAGTTGTTCCACATGGAGGCAAGCACACCGTCTCCCAGTGCAAGTGATGAGTACGACATGGACGAGCAGCACTCTGGAGACGGTGAAGAAGTTGAAAGCGCGGCCGCAGTTGGACCCTCTAGCCGCGCAAAATAAGGTGGTAGAACATGGTCCCTGTCATCGGACGTGCGTGCCCTCCAAATTCTCCAGTCAGGATGCTTGTATTGTCTTGCTAGTTGTTCAAGTTTGTCCGTTTGTGTCTCCCTTTTCAATCTTTTTCACTGTTCCAGAAAACTGCATCAGCCAGAGGCAGAATGCATAATGTACCCAGTCACTATCTACCACTATATGTGTTGTCATTTTTCTGTTTTTTAATACCTTATGACTCGTCTCGCACAACTACGTGCATGCTTTTGGATTTTAATCAGCTCGATTAATTTCTGTGTAATGCCTGCTTCGGTGCTCCTCCCTCCGTAAAGTTTAAAAAGGCAACAGTCGTTTTAGATATTTTACTAAGTTACATCGTTCCAAATCCAGTAACCCGACCAATATCATATCGTACACGTCGCTGGAAGTAAGGTCTGACTTTCTCGTCGGTGAGCGATTGGCACCCGTTCATATCCGTTTGGGATCCAAACTGTTTGATGCCGATAAAAATCAAGATGTTTTCACGCAGATCAGTTGCGCAGGAGCCTGTCTTTTGACCCCCTCCCGTGTCGCTCCCGCGAGCGACCGGGGGGAAAACCCTACCCCCTCCTCAGGCCGCCGCCACCCTCCTCCCCTCCCCTCGCCGCCGCCGGGGCGCGCTGGCGGGCAAAGCCCGGCTGGCGTCGGCGGCGGCGGGGATGCTTCTCCCTCCCAAAGGCGACGGACCGCGCGGGTGGACCGGACTGAGCGAGGCGGCGCGGTGTGGACGCTCACACCTTCTGGAGGAGGGGTTGCGGTGTGGGGCTTGTAGGACGGCAGCGGCTGCGGCTGCGCCGTAGCAGCGTGGCGGTGGAGACTTTACGGGCTCTTTTTTGGGCCCGGCCGGGCCCGAGACCTGGTGTGTCTCTGCTGCCGCGTCCGGACGACAACCACCATTGGTGGTGGAGGTTGATCTCCTCCGCGCGGCTGCGCCGCGGCCGCCATCCTACATCAACCAAACCTACCCCCACCTTGCAGGTCACGCAACGAACCTGGCTCGGTGGGTGCGAGTCCGGCTCGGTGGACGCCGGGGCGGCGGCTTCGGAAGGTGGACGGCTTTGACGTGCCTTCGGCGGAGGAAGCTCCGGGAGGTGACGTGTGCTCCCCAGTCCGGTGGTGGTCCGGCAGGCCCGGGGGAGCTCGGTGGCGATGTTGCTACTGCTTGGTGGCTGGGATTTGCCGTGGTGGCGGATCCCCTGGTGGAAGGAGGAGTAGTACTTGGGCGGCGGTTGGCGGGTTCGATGGCACCCTTGCTGCAGTGCGGCGGTGGGACTTCACGAGCCTCCGCGGGCTCGGCCGGGCCAGAGGGCCTGGTTTGTCTTGCTGCTACATCCGGTCGGCTACCACCTGCTGGTGGTGGAGGTAGGTCCCTCCCGCGTGCTGTTGACAGGCCGACCCTCGCCGAAGTCTCCACTCTCTCGGCCTACCGGCTTCGCTCCGTGGCTCTCGGTGTGATGGTGGTGGCGACTTCAAGACTGGGATGGCGCGTGCTTGTGGGTGACGTGATTGGTGGAGCTTCTCAAAGTGCTCGGGAGGGTGGTTCTGGAGGGGTCGGGAGAAATCCTTGTCTGTTGACACTGGCACGGTGACGCCCGAGGGTGTCACCTTCCTTCTTGGAGGGTGTCGGGGGATTCCCTCCCCCATCCCCCTGCTGCGTATCGGGGGAAACCCTAGGTCCCGGCCGGACAGTAGTGTCGTCATCGTCACTCCCCTTCTTGGAGGTGCTGTTTTGGTACGCAGGCGCTTTGGATTGCGGGTTGTGTGGTGGTACTTCTTTAGAGGGCGCACCGGTTGCGAGTTGTTTCCGTTTTCGGCACACCGCCGTTATCGGCTTTCTTCTTCTTTTATTTCTTCTTGCTTTTCGTGTTGGGCTTGGGGTCTCCCCGCGCCGTGTATCCTGTGGTGTTTGTTCCTTTGGGCGATGTGCTGTCTGGCCCAGCAGCGGTCTCACCTGTGTGCTTTATTTATAAAGCGGGGCGAAAGCCTGTTTCGAGGATCAGTTGCGCAGAAAGTCTCATGGCATGGTGGCGAACAAGATTTGTTCCAGTTACAAGTGGTTATATGGGTTTTAATGCGGCTAGATTTAACACAAGAATAAGTAACGACCACGAGGGGCTGCCGGCAGCGCCGTCGAAGAGGATCAACGCGGCCTCGCGCCGCCGCCGCTGGTGTAGCATTCCCGGGCGCACTCTCGCCGCCATGCTGGAGCACATTCACACCGGCAATGAGCCACACATCGGCTTCCCCCGCAACCCCACGTTGTCGTCAAGGGCGAGGCGCCGTCCTCCGGCCAACTGACTGACGAGGAGGATGGTTGTCCTATCCTCTTTCTCCTCCGCGCCCTCGGTGTCCTGCTCCGCCGGGTCCACGGCCGTCGACGAGGAGGCCTTCACCGTAAAGGTGGCGATGAAGAGATCCCTCCGCGTCGCCGCCACCGCGGCCCTGCCGAGCCCTCGTTGCCAGAAATCCTCGCCAGGTCCATGGTGGACTAGGAGGAGACGGGGCGGCTCCGAGGCTAGCGCTGCCGGGACCTGGCCGAACAGCAGGGCTGGTCTGGCCGCGTGATGCCTACCAGGACGCGCCGCTCGTCATCCTCGACGATGACGATGAGGCCGGCCCCTCCTACCTGCCCTGGAGGTGCGGCGACGCCGACAAGGGAAGCTCCTGCCCGCCGTAGACGCCGAGCAAGGACGACGAAAGTGTCGAAGATGATTGCACGTCCGATCCCGACTACACGTCCTTCTAAGGCAACCTCTACATGTAGAAGCGGCGACGACAACGGCCCTTTTATAATCTTTTTATTTTATCATCTACAAATGTAGTTTATATTCGATGTAATCCGTCTATATTCGCCCATGTTTTAATGGAATCCGTCTAAATTTGCCTAATTCGTCTGAATTTAAGCCGTGCGCGGAAACTCGGGCTAGGAGCGCAAATTGGAAACCTCGGGATTTCCAGGCCGAAAACGGGTTTCGTCCGGCCCAAAATTGGGACGGATTTCGTACGGGGATCGCGCAACGGAGTGGGAATGCCATTAGACCTGGCATAGATGCTCCACCTTATAGTGCATGCAACAATTGCACGACAACGAATGGGATTTTCCCCCAGTCTATGTAGGTGTTACAATTCCTTCTTTCCTTTTGGCTGTGCAGATAGAAATCAAGACGTTCAAGCCGTTTTGCCTAAGGCAGTGAATCCTGGGAAGAATAAGATAGTCATAGGAGGTCAGTTGACGTTGATAATACAACTGAAATAGTTACGTAATGAGAAAATTACAACTGTACATGTCCTTGAGCCCCAATAGAGCTATGCTAGATAAATTTCTTCATAGCTATAGGGTTTGTAGAACCAGGATCTAACTTTCTCATTTTCCACCCCCCTATGCCAGGAAAACTAAAGGACGAGGACAATTATGAGAAAACCGGAACATGCACTATTAATTCTAGGAGTAGGTGGGCGTATAAGAATGAACGAAGTGTGAGCGTGCCCGATTCCAGTTTCGCAAAACAGCATGCATGCAACCTCCATTTTGAGGTATAATGTGCGTGGCCACTGCCTACTTTGAAAAAAAATGTAATCGTCAAACTGATTCATAAAATTAAACTTCGAGATACATGATACATGAAGCAAACGGACACAATGTCACAAGAAAGTACATCGGCGGTTACATAGGAAATGTCTGTGGACGGTACAAGCAGTAATAGGGTAAATAACAAGGAACATACACGAAATTATTGGTAGCACTACGCAGACAGAATACTAGACGAGAACCACAAGAGGCAACTTTGCCAACGCCACACAAACGTGGTATCATCCTCCCGCTCGCCACGCATCACGCCAGCGGGCCTGACGGTCCTGGCCCTGCAGTTGCTCCGTCAGCAGACCCATACTCCACAGCTTGGTCCTCAAAACCGCCTTCTTCAGGAGAGCCGACTTCGAGGTTCAACATTTTTCCTATGCGCACACGGTAGCGCAGAGCCCTCTGGGAGTAGTGTGGAAAAGGAGTAGGTTGTTTAACATGCAACCTATCCCCACGGCTAGGCTCATCTATAACAAGCCATTTTACACTGGGAATCACCTTAGGCTTGAGTGTCCAAATGCTAACACAGAACCTCGACATGTTCTGAAACTGCACTGTCTCCTGATGAATGGTGTCGATCCAGCCGTAAGGCCCCAGGAAGATTTCAGCTACACGCCTGTTCCACGCGTGAGCCGGGATGCCATTCAGCTCCAGCACCACCTTCACATGGAGTGGCATGTTCTCACCGCCAATGTACCGTGTCCATGGTCTCAGAATCAGCGCGCCGGCACGTTGCATCACAATGCCGGCAACGACAAGGCGCACCTTCACTTCGTTGCTAGAGCATTTCATCAGAAAATGGCCAGGTTCAAAGTCTACAATGCTGCTGAAAAAAAATTCAGGAAGTCGGGGCTGAATGGATGATCTTAAGAGGTCAGCAACCTGTAGACCAGTAGTAACTTTCAGATCCCCCACCACCTGAACTACAACAGCAAGTTCATGCAGTTCAATTTCCGCGGCCACCATCTCTTCAGATGGCGTCACGAAGCAGTACTCCTCGGCGGCCTCATCATCAGAAAGAGGAGAGTATTCCTGGGTACTGTGGCCCCCCCCAGTAAGGACCGAAGCCCGGAGGCACAGAAGGAGAACGCTGGTTCGAGTATGGAAATGGACTGACAACGGGATTTGGGGGAGTAAGTTGTGGGCTATCACTTGGTAACGATGGAGAACGTAACGGGGTGGGTGGCGGGATATCGACGGTGGTAATGGTGGGAGTGAGTACATGGCTACCCGGTGCATCAACCGCAATGGGATCAGGGCGGCTCGAAATGGGAACGGATGGTGACCAAGCTGGCGAACGGACCGGTGAGACTGATGATCGGACCCTCTTCTCCGACATGGCTAAACCTGCGGAAAGTAAAGACAAAAAGTACGAGTTAGGCTGGTGGCCGTAATATGCGGCCCAACATATATAGAGAAGCAAGACGTGGTTTTACCGTTTCTAGCTTTGTTCGCTGTTTGGGTTGATGGTAATGGTGAACTTGTGTGTTTTGAGTTTGTGTTGCAAGAGCAAGGAACATCCTTTGTATATATAGTGGGTCAGGGATCAGAGAAATGTTAAAATAGACAATACAAGTATCACATTGGCTGGTAGATCTTCCACCTCCTACTAAACTAGGCCGCCCAGGCTGATACGCGTAGACCGACACCAGCTTTTATCAAGGAAAAAAATGCACATCACTGCGATGACGGCAGGCTACACAGGAGGCCACATCGCGTGTTTGTCGCTGCTCGTCGCGTGCGCGCTGGCAGTGAATGACATGACGGATCGAGTTGTGTCCTGCCAAGCTAGATCGGTACAACTGCCTATGGCTAGCGTGTTCACGAGAGATGGCAAGCGTGTTACCCTAGTTGTGGCTGAACCATTTAGATTGGACTAGGCAGACGTCCATGCATCCGTCTGTCATGTGGACCTTCACGGACCCGAGTAGCCTCTCTGTATAGGTATGTGAAGCCTGGCCCGGCGGTCCATGTAATAAGTATGTGCATGTACCAGCACAGCTAGCTAAACTAGTGGACTGCCTCACGAGAAGACAAAAGAATAGTTGTGTCTCTCATTTCCTCCCTAGCCTGACGCAGTTATTGTAGCACGCCAGCGCTACCAACGAGTAGCATGTAACGTGCGGTCACTAATTTTGTTAGACAGGCTGCCCCACAAAAACAAAAAACCTTTTGCGACTCCTTCTAGCACATGAAGTGCGGAATAGGGGTAGATTTTCTTTTCATTGAAGCTTAATGAAAATTCCAAAAGAAAAACACATTAGGACAATATGTTGTACGAACTCAAATTCCCAAAAACTAGTAACTTTCTGATGAAATTACTGACCCCAACCCCAGTTTTATAAGGGCTAGGTATGATGCGCGGGACAGGAATAAGACAACAAGGCTCCACCAACCCTACAATCACGGGAAGGGGACGCACTACCCGGTGTGGTGACAGGCCTAGACACTACATAAATAGTGCTGGGCCCAGGAACCCACCGACTGACCTGTCGTCAGTGGGTGTCCTGCAGTAGCCCGGAAAGCCGTGTCGGCATCGTCACCTTTACATTTTGGTAGTGGTGCCCGTGCGTCCACCGCACTCATATGAAAGCCTTGTCGATTTATTTTTGCCCGTAAATGTAGTGACAACGGATTCCCCCACAGTACCTGACTTGGAAACCAAGATGCCACTTATTTTACACGACCAAGAACGCTATAAAAGAAGTGGCATCTGAGTGTCATCTGGCCTTGCTAAGGATACATAGCCATGGTTCTCTACTATATTTCCGGTTTTTCCTACTCAGACTATCCAGAAGACATGCGAGAGTACCTGATGGCGGTGCGGTGGCTTGGCAACACGATGCTTATGGTGCTCATGCAGATGTTCATAGCCCTCATGTGTCACAAGAGAATTGTTGATGGCAGGAATAACAGGCAGGTATAGATAGTTGCATCTTGGACTTGCATATGTGTCTTGGCTAGTTGTAATGGTACTTAGTTGGAATAAAATAAGCAATCTATTATTCTCAATTTTCTAGCCCCATGCATGCATCCCGATATCTCGAGTTGAGATCTCACAGACCTGTCTCTTGAAGCATCTCCATCAGGCCGACCCGAACGGATGACCAAAATTGTGCATATCTTACGGAAAGATCTCACAAACCTATGTATTAGAGCAGATCGACCGGTTTTTCGTTTCTTTCTTCTGCCTCACCTCATGCAGCCTGAAAAATCGCCGTGTCTACCCGGACGTTAATCCCTTCCCCATCAGCGGCGCTCCACTAGATTCGCCACGAGGGGGCCATGATCACGGTCGGAGGCAGTGGCCAAGAAAACCGAGTGGCGAAGATGGGTAAGGTCCAGGAAGACCGAGTGGCAGAGGAAGGAAGGGAGGAGGCGGGCAAGACGGCGGCTCGCGTCCATGTATCCGGCCGTAACCGCAAACCTAACCAGCAACGGTATAGCTTGCCAGCCTCGAGATGAGCGTTGAGGCCAACGACAGCTCCAACGGCGGCTGGTAGCCGGAAGGACCTGTAGCCTCATTTGCTAATCTTTTTATTTTATCATCTACAAATGTAGTTTATATTCGATGTAATCCGTAAGATATGCATCCCGATATCTCGAGTTGAGATCTCACAGACCTGTCTCTTGTAGCATCTCCATCGGTCCGACCCGAACGAATGAAAAAAATTGTGCATATCTTATGGAACGATCTCACAAACCTATGTATTAGAGCAGATCGACCGTTTTTTCGTTTCTTTCTTCCTCCTCACGTCGTGCAGCCTGAAAAATCGCCGGGTCTACCCGGACGTTAATCCCTTCCCCATCAGCGGCGCTCCACTAGATTCGCCACGAGGGGGCCATGATCACGGTCAGAGGCGGTGGCCAAGAAAACCGAGTGGCGAAGATGGGTAAGGTCCAGGAAGACCGAGTGGCGGAGGAAGGAAGGGAGGAGGCGGGCAAGACGGCGGCTCGCGTCCATGTATCCGGCCGTAACCGCAAACCTAAACAACAGCGGTATAGCTTGCCAGCCTCGAGATGAGCGTCGCGGCCAACGGTAGCTCCAATGGCGGCTGGTAGCCGGAAGGACCTGTGGCCTCATTTGTTAGTATCTTTTTTCTGTCTATAATCCTCGGCGATCACGACGCCCCCTCCTGCCCCTCCACGGCTGTGGTGCTACAGCGACGCCGGTCAGGGCAGCTCGCGCCCACCGGAGTTGCCTAGCGACAGTGACGACGACGACTAGGCGAACCCGGACTGCCCGGTGTTCGACCGTTATTTTGGCATGGAGGGACGACGATCTCACCGAATTTGATATAATATGTACTGAACTCGCTTATAAATTAATAAAGTTGGTTGTAGTCCCTTATAAATTTTGCCGAATTTGATTTAAACAATGCTCAAATACGGAAAACTCGGCCTAGAAATACGGGTGAAACTACTTCTGACGTTCCCAAACCGCTAACTAGTTCCGTCCGACACTATTTTACGTCCAGGGTTTCCGTGCTGTGAACGATCAACGAGTGGAGCTGCTATGAACCGACGACACTAGTGATGATATGCGTCCTATTCCCCCAAGACCATACCACCCAGTGGCAGCAAATTCCGAGTAGGCCCTACTATCTGGGATAGCACACTTAACGTCCTGTCAATTTCTGAACAGATGAGACAGACACCGTCCGTCTAGCTCACGCATGTGGTTGGTCAGAACTTGATCAGGAGTATAGCAGTCTACACTAGGGTCTTATCGAATGCAGTAAACTAGCGCCAGTAAGGGTGGCTCCCCATTTCGGACGGACCTGCAGAAGTAATCTTCGGAGCCCTATCTCTGTCTCTATATATACAGATGCTTTCGGTGTCACAGAAGGGACACTTCTGCATCATGAAACATAATCGATTGGCCTTCCTCCTCGGCGTACGTCCATCCAAACCCCGACGCGGTCGCATGCACCGCCTTGGTACAAACACCATAGCAAGCTCTAGCAGGAATACTCGTACCCATCTCATCCCTCCGCAACCTGCCACTCCCAGCCATCAACCGCAGCCTCCCGTGAGCGCCACTGCCCCCCCGGGAAACGTACGGGCCCCTAGTATACATGGCGCCGAAGACACTGTGACATCCGTCGGCACATTAGTTGTACCCTATAGCACAGCCAGGCCCGGTAGTATCCCCATACACGCCAACCAACCGCACGCAGCACCACGCACCTTAGAGCACCCACCAGTGCAGAGCACAATTTATGTAGAGGAGCAGTACCGACCCCCATCCGGCGTAGTTGGCAGTGAGTCGAGCCAGGAATGGGAATACTCCGGCGAAAGCGACATCAGCGACGAGGACATGAAGCTTGCTATACTGGAGTCATACCGCACCAAGATGGAGGATGAAGCAAAGAGAGCTGAGTACGTCGCGAACGTGAAGCATAACAAAGAGCTGGATGAGTTTCTCGAAGCCGTCCACGATGTCGAGGACGTGGAGATGATCGCTATGAAGACGGACCCGTACAACGGGCCATATAACCGCGACCGCAAGGGGAAGAATCAGGTGATCGTCATCACGGATGACGAGGATGCTTGAGATAGATCAGTACCATGTCTATGCTCACTGTATCTTGGATGTTTCAGTTGTAATGTTCCGTGCCCTCATTTCCATTATGTATGCCTGATGCCTCCAATATGTAGTAGAAGTGCGTTAGAAGGAACACACACATTGCAACACATCTGTAAAGTGCTCAACAATGATCTATGTGCTATGTTTGAGAATACTCTAATATTAGTATAGTGCATTAGTGTTCCGATCCGTCGCCCGGCATCGTCGTGTTTACCATCGGACATGGAATACAGTGGGCGTGGCCAGACGGATACGAAGAGTAACATACAAACTTGGCACGAAGCTTACTAATATATAAGAAGTTCTCAGCCCTATCAGAACTGGCAAAATCCGTTAAAAAAACCTACGTCACACTGCCTAGCTCTGCCACGTGCGGCCGGGTCCGGGCGTTTTTCATTAGATTCGGTTCCGCCTAGTACGAAATACACAGTCAATCAAAAAAAAGGTTCATATCCTGCTTCGAGTAGGGCGCCCCACGCACACCAACGTCGCTCCCGCTGCCATAGTCGATCATAGCCCCTAGCCACCAAGTTGATTACTTTAACGGTAAGGGCAGCCACAATGTTGTGCTAAAAGTAGTTCCAAATTGAAAATTTGGCTTTTGGAACTAGTTCTTGCCATTCTAGAGGTAGTTCCAAATTCTTGAAAAGAAGGAAGCGGAGCAAGCTCCTGCTCCGGTTCTATTTTGTTGCCTATGGATAAAATATTGAGGAATAATGTGTTGGACCTCTCAGAGGAGAGAGAGATACATAGAGGTGGGCAAGAAAAGAGATAGAATAGAGATTTTTTAAAGGATTTCTGATGATGTGGGCCATAGTTTTAAAAGAATTGGGAACCTCTATGTTGTGAGAAAACTGAGAGTTTAGCATCGATGCCATATTTGATTACATGTCATATTTAGCTTTGGCAACATTGTGGCTGCTCTAAGACGCTCGACCAATAGCCACAGTCCGGCCTACCGTCTTCATGCGTTCCACGGCCGGCCACGAGTTCCGCCAATAGCCCCGTGTAGGGATAGCGAACGGTGGGGCGCTCGGCAATAATCAACCATCTTTTTTACCGGCTTCATGCGGTCCATGGCCAGTAGCCACACCTTTTCCTACCGGATTCATGCGGTCCACGGCCGGCCACGAGTTCCGCCAATAGCCACCGTTTTAGGAATTGCGAACGGTCTGGCGCTTGGCCAGAATCAACCACCTTGCCTACCGTCTTCATGCGGCCCACAGCCGGATACCAGTTCGAGCGTTTTTCACCACATTCCGCTTGTATGGCTAGTCGCCGCCGTTGAGACAATAACGTTTCGACACGTCCACCAACGCCGCTCCCGCTGCCTCTGTCGATCATTGTCTTAGTCGCCCACTTCATCGCGGTAACGGTCGCGAGCTCCTCCACGATATACCATCTTGCCGAACAGCTTCATGCATTCCACGGCCGACTTGTACGCCATGACATTCTCCACGCCCATCAAGTGGTACCTTGTCTCCTAGCCAGCACACTATGTTGTCGCCCTTGCTGCCAAGGGCTCCGTCCCGGGTTGTGGGTGGTTCGGGGGAGGAGGGTGGTCTTTCTTCATCTGTTAGGGTAACCATTGTCGGAGCTCAGTTCAGTCTGAGGCACAACACATGCGAGATCGCCTACTCCCCCCTTCCCCACCGGTTGGGGCTTGTTACACGTTGTACTGCTATTGCTTCGCCTTGTTTTAACCGCCGTGCCGACGAACGTCTTTTATAGTCCACGGCGAGGGCAACCGTCTTTTACATGGGAAGCTGTGGCCGTCGTCCCCATATGGCTACTCGTTGCCGTTGTCGTGCCCGCCGTTGCCCACACAAAGTTTTGTCGTGCCCACCAACATCGCCGCCCGCTGGTTCCGTCGATCATCGCCCTAGCTACCCATTTGATCACGGTAATGGTAGCGCGTTCGGCCAATAGCCACCGTCTTGCCTACCGGCTTCATCCGGTCCACGGCCGGCCAAGAGTTCAGGCAGTAGCCACCGTTTACGTATTACAGGAATGGTATGCCGCTTGGCCAGTATCCACGGTCTTGCCTACGGCTTCATGCAGTCCACGGCCGGCCCCGAGGTATCATTTTACCAAATTTTTAAAAGGGGACTTATGCCGCTTCAAGGAGGACGCCTGTACGGCTACTCGCCGCCAGTGACGCAAGATCGTTTTGTCGCGCGCACCCAACGCCGCTCCTGCTGGGTACGGCGGGCATCGCTATTGTCGCCCAGTTGACCACGGTAACGTCACGAGCTCGGCCACATGCTACCGTCTTGCCGAACAACTTCATGCATTCAATGGCCGTCTCGTATGCCAGGACATTCTCCACGCCTATGCGGTTGTTCCTTTTTATCCCGGCCGGCCAACTCCACTGTCGTCGTCGTTGCCAAGGACTCCGAAGGGGGGAGGGGTGTTTCTACACCTGCCAGTGTAACCGTCCCCTGGAGCACACTACGGGCCGTGGCAGAACACATGCAAGATCGCCTATCCTCATCCACCCTCTACCGTTTGGAGTTTGTTAGGCGTTGTTTGCTCTTCCGTGGCTGTCAGGGGGATAATCCCCTGGTGGAGAAAGCCAGGCACAAGTAGGCCGGCTCCAGAAGGAACAGCCCGCCTGGCCCTCAAGAAGGACAACTCCAGCTGGTTGGCGAATACCGCCCGGATGGGCTTATAACTTTTCTCGGCTGGCCCGTCTAGCCCACAGCCAGAATAATCGGACGGGTGGCCGCTTCCACCCGGCGCACCTCAGATTCGATGGAGAACACGGAAGGATTGACGCTGCTTTGCGGGGTATGGCTCTGGCCCTCTTTCGTCATCTGGCAGGCAGGCGTGCCGTCACGAGCAGCGCTAGCCGAGGAAGATAAAGCAAAGTGGTTGGCTGACTGGAGAAAGCAGTCCGGGGGACCGTTAAAGCAAGGGTGACACCCCAAAGGAAGCCCGGGTGACCGCTAAAGAAGAATGTGATGCTAAAAGAAAGGCGTACTGGGGCCTGGCCCACCGGCTGGGCCCTGTAGCCGGCCCTGCCCTATAAACCCATATCCGAACAGTACACCCTAGGGCCCGATTTGTAATCTGCCCCCGGGACCAGTATATAAGGGAGGACAGAGTTGGGGTTCTAGGTAGGCAACAATAGACGGATAGAAGTGTTAGCCACTAGTTCTCATCTTCCCCTAGCTCTCATTAGAAGCCAAGGAAACTGCTCCAGGAGCACCTGTACTGGGCATTCACCCCCTCATATAGTTCATCTTGCAGGAGTATGGGTGTTACCTCGCCGAGAGGGCCCTGAACCTGGGTACGTCGCTGTGTTTACAGTTTACCATGTCCAACCCGTTGCGTGAGCCATAGGTTGCATCCGAGTGTCCCTTCTTAGCCATCCCCAATGGCACTGTTGTGTTCCACACCATGACTGTTTTACCCACCACGCCAGGGACCGTCTTATATACTCCACGGCGAGGGCGGGAAACAAAAGAGCAGCCGGATGGCATGAGACGCCCATCACACCCGAAGCCATTGGCGTTGATAGCCGATGCCGTGTCGCCATTATCGACCAGTTTATCAACAAGTGGCACCGGGGGAGATGGAAGGAATTGTCTGACGCGATTGGATGGACATGTCAGAGCATGGTAAAGAAGAATTCGCGGCAAGAACCAAACAGACAGACTAGTCCCGTCACGGCCGGCTCTGGGTGTCGTCTTGTGTAGATGCCCTCAGAGAATAAGGTAGAACAACGGGACAAACAGAAACACAACACCAATATCGAAAGGAGGCCTCCGTTGCGACAAGATCGTTTCTCTCGATCACCGATGATAGCGGTAATGGTCGCGCGGTAGGACACAAGCCACCGTCTTGCCGACTGGCCTCATGCGGTATACAGGCGCCTTGTTGGCCATGCCATTCTGCACACTCGTCCAGTGGTCCCTCCCCCGCGGGCCGACAAACTCCATTGCTTCCGTTCGCGCAAAGGCCTCCGACCGGCGGGGATATTCCTTCCACCTCCAGGATCACCGTCGCCGGAGATTCGTAGGGACGAGGTAGAGCGCATGCGAGTTTGCCTACTCCCCCGCCTCCTCCCCCTAGCTCGACCCCTATCTCCCCCACCGTCCTTGTCCGCCTCTGTCTGGCCCCGGAGAGGCATGGCTGTTTGTCGCTAATAGGGCGTGGTTTTCCTATTTCGTCGGCTCGTTCGCTCCGCCGCACCGACGACCGTCGTTTGTAGCCCACGGCCAGCGCGGAGAAGAAACGAGCAGTGGAAACCGGAAGCTATGATGGCCGCGCCGGAAGCCGTTGGCGCTGATAACCAACGTTGTGTCGCCATTAACGATAAGGTTGTCAGTACGTGGCAGCGGGGAAGGCGCGGACAGATCAGTCCATGCGCTGGACATAGTATACCGGACGATTTTGACCATGACAGAAGAGTGACCGTGGCTGGACCTAATCCTGACAAGGTAGCCTTCCGGTCTGCCCTTTTGGGTGGCCCGGTGTGGATGCCCTAAGTGAGAATGGTAGAACAGCAGTAAAAACATAAGGACATCATAGAAGTGGAAAACTTGGCCGAAATATTGATGATACTAGGTCCAAGGGCTAAGGAAGAAAAAAATAATGTCCAGATAGTGCTTCCAGGCTGCCTTTGTCCATCTCACGATTAGAATAGTGGTCTGTCTGCATGGTTCTTTCAACTTGCACGCCTTGGCATGTACGACTCTGACGACGCCTTTATCGGCCATTTGCTTTCATGACCTATCATGGCACGGGAAGAGATGCACGCAGAACTGAGCAACCTAGCCGAACACATCATGTACTAGCCACCAATTCCGGATTCTAAGAGACGAACCGCGCTTCTCAAAATTTGTTACAGTGTATCCCTTTTTGGCGCCCATCCATGGTTGTGTCCTTACCACTACCCCAGTATTAAATAACATGGAACGAGCAACTGTCCATTCATTTACCAGCTCTCTCCAAGTACAAGAGGAAAACGAGTGTCTATCTGCATTCAGCCGGCGCTCCATAGCAAGGTAACAAATTTCTCACAACCCCAGCACTTTTCCTTTTGTGCATGCCACGTTCGTCTCACTAAAAGTGGTAGCTTTCATTCAGTCTCCATAGAGTTTTCGGCAATGCAAGGAGCTAGTATTGCAAAAAAAAATTGGGTTACACGGGGAAAAGAACAACTAGGGATAACTTGCCTATAGCAACGTCAAACGATGGCGCAAACAAGTATTCGTTAGGCTCTGCTAGCAAGATAGAAGAACTTAATGACATCTGTAGCAAGATGTCGGAGAAACAGAAAAAGGTTATCGGAACTACTGGTTTTGGGTCTTTCGTTCATGGTGTGCGCAGAGTTCACTTTGACGAGCAGTTCATAGCATGGTTACTTAGTAGAATCGACAACACAACTAGGACCATGCAGCTTACACCATCAAGGAAAATCACGATGTTCCCTGAAGATGTGGAGGTTGTAATGGGCCTGCCTTACAAAGGGAAGAAAGTATGGGATGCATCATTAGACAAGTCCCCAGAAGCTAGAGCACGTATAAGACTGGCTTTGGGAGTAAAACCGGATAGTGAATCGTCAGCAAGCGCTGCCGCCGAGACCTACTTGAAGAATATTGCAGGACATGAAGACCAGTCAGAGGACGGACGTATGAAGATTTGTTTCGTCGTGTATGTTATGAGCATTCTAGTGGACAGCAAGGTTGCAGCCGAGCTGGACAGCACATATTACTGGCCGGCGTTAGACAACGCCGACCTGATACACTTATTTGATTGGGCCTCATGCATAATAGGCGAAGTGTTGACAGCTTCCACCCGTTACAGAGCAAATTTGAAAAATGGAATACGCCAGACCATCCCAGCGGGTGTACTTATTTTTCTTCAGATAACCAAAACATAGAATTTTTTTATCACAGCATTGCTAGTACTGCCTCATCCTTCCCCACGGAAATACTAAATTAATGTTATGTCACTCTACGTGCAGGTTTTCTATCTGGACAACAAAACTTACAAGAACGATGAACCGCCAACATGGACTCTTCCAAGAATGGCGGCCTTCCACCAGGAAAAGATTTCGAGGATGATAATGGACGACACAGTACGTCTTGAAGGCACCGTCCCTACTAGGGTATTCGGAGGTGGTGATGTAAGTTTATTTGACAGGTACTTGCAAATTATCCTAAGATCCCACAACTCATTAGTCAGTAAGTATACATGGGATGTGCTGCAGGTACGTGCAGATGGAGACGTCCCATACCGCAGGTCTCTTTTAGGCACTCAGCCGGTCGCCAACACAAACACAGCTCCCACAGACTTAAAAAAAGCAGAGGATCTTGCATCAATGCGCAACACTGATAGCAGTGGTTCAACGATAAAGGCGCCAACCACCTCAAAGATAAACATGGTAATCACCAACAACATTCGTATATGCAATATAGAATAATCCGCTTTGCTCACACTCATAATGCCACACGTCGCAGCAAAGCAACGACACCGAGGTTGTCGTGGGAATTGTCACGGCAGACGCTGCAATCGGCAGCGAGTAGTAGAACGAGGGGCAAGGGCGGCCAGCCATCTGCGGTGCGAGATGAGGGCAAAGACACAGGGTTTACCCAGATTCGGCCCCCCGGAGGGTAAAGACCTACTCCTGCTAGATTGTATTAGGGAGGTGTTACAATGGGCGAGCTCGGCGGCTAGGCGGCGAGTCGCTTAGGTGTACGAGGGAACGTGTCTCTACTCACCCCATAGGGAGGTTTATATAGGCTCACCTCCCCTAGGGTTTACATATCTCAACCGATTCGGTTACAACTTCAGTAGTCGTTTAACCTAGTCCGACTGGGCCTATCTACTCGCCTGGGCCTTCAGCTTCCAGTCGCTCGGTACCTTGCTGGGCTTCAATCCATTCGCCGTTCTGCAGGCCCACTCGCCAGCCCTGGGGCCAGTCGGAAACGTCCTGCTGAGTATACCCCAGTAGGCGTATCCCCATCAGTAGTCCCCGAGGCCGTCGTCGATTGGGCGTAAGTGGCTGCTGGCAGTCGGAGTATACGGCTTCAGAGTAGGCATCCAGTCGAATTGTCGGCGGGCTCCTGTATGAAGAAGAAAATCCGGTGAACCAAGTCGCGTCTTAGGCGAGTCGAGTCGGCGGAACGCGGTCGTGGTGATTGACCTAGCGAGCCGAGTGGCTGGAGTTGGACCGTCAGGCGTGGTCAAACTAGCCGTTGGGGTAATCCAACGGTAACTTTCGGCGTAATCATCGCGCGGTAACGGCCCCCTGATTTGGCAGGTAACTCCCGCTATATAAGAGGAATGGCAGGCAATCGTAGAGCCAACTGCCCACCAATTCTTCCGAGTGCGCGCATTTTCCTTCCTTTGCTCCGCGATCCAATCAACCCGAAATCCTCCGATCTCCAACCAACCTATCGGCTATGGCCCTTCCCACCGAACCATGGGGCAGGTCCAAGTGCACGAGGGCGCAGCTGGCCTCTTTCGAGGAGGCTGGAATCCTGCGAGCCGGCTGTTGGCGTATCCCCGCAGCCGGAGAAACGACCCCAAACCCGCGAGAGAGGGAATTCGTCTGTTTCACTAGTCATCTCGAGCGGGGGCTAGGGTTTCCCACGTCTTTGTTCTTCCGGCGTTTTTGCGCCTACTACGGGATCCAGCCTTCAGATCTGGGTCCCCACAGCATTGAGCAGCTCGCCATCTTCGTGGCGTTCTGCGAGTGCTACTTGGGCTGCCGGCCCTACTTTCCCTTGTGGCAGGATCTGTTCCATGGACGGATCAGCCGCGAGGAGGCAGGCGGCCCAATGCTAGCCGCGGGCGGCTTGACGTTCCAGCTCAAGTCCAAAGCTTCTTTCTTCGATCTGATGCTACCCGCCAAGGCAGCGAGCGACTGGAAGAAGTCATGGTTCTACGTAGCCGAGGCGACCCCGGAGGACGAGGCGGCGATCCCGCGGTACTCGGCCAATCGTTCCGAGCCGCGCCATCTCCAAGTCGGCAAGCTCCCCGACGACCAGCGGATGGTCGTTGACGAGATGCTCCAGGCCATCCGTGGTCTGAAAAAGAAGGGCCTTCAGACGATAAACTTGTACAATTGCTGGCTTGGGCGACGGCTCGTTCCACTCGCCCAACGCGACCACTACATGTATCAGTACACGGGCCGGGGAGACTCGACGAAGGCCTGCCTCGACGAGTGGAAGCTGGAGGATTATCTCCCAGCGTTGAAGAAGATCACCCAGGCGGTGTACCTGGATGCACAGGCCGGGGTCGCCCCCTACACCGCGAAGCGTCCGGCTCCAACGGTAATTTCTTTACCTTGTTCGCAGTCGCAGCGTATGCAGTCGCGGTAATTCTGATTCTGTTTTGTATTCATCGCAGCTATTCCAAGTGGTGGAAGGGTGGCTCCCACCTTCTGATGATGAGAGCCCAGGGCCATCCACCCAGGACATAGGCGAATCGCCACCCGCGAGGGGCAACGAGGACGAGTCCGAAGAGGAAATCGCCCCGCTGGTCCGAAAAACCCGCGGGCAACGTCAGCGCGAAATCGAAGCGAGCAGAAGCCTCGAGCGTCATGATGACGACGACGAGCTCCCAGAAACCACCTCGCGCCGCCAGGACACTCCTTCGAAGAAGAAGAAGAAGAAGAAGAAGAAGAAGGAAAAGGAAGCGAGCCCCCCCCCGAGAAGGAAAACGAAGCCGTCGAGGATGGCCTCGCCGCCGCACTCGACGAGCAGCTCCGATGCTCCCAGCTCGGCCGGTGACGGCGCGCCCCCAGCGACAACCGCGCTAGACACGCCGACCGTGGAAGTGCCGCTGGCCTCGATGCCTCCGCCATTCGCGTCGGTCTCTGGGCTAGGGAAGGCTCCGGCTGCGGCGACTTCGCCTCGCAGGGAGGTTCCGATTGTGGCGGCTTCGCCCCGCAAGGAGGCTCCGGCTGTAGCGGCTCCAATTCGCGAGGAAGCCCCCGCCGAGGGTGTCCCAGAGGCGCCAGCCGCAGCCTCAACGACGAAGAAGCCGTCCGTGTCTTGGGAACGCGACGTCCTGGAACTGGGGCTCAGTCGCCAACTGGGCCCCGAACTGGAAAAACCGGCCGGCCTTCGTACAGGGCTACGTTTCATCCCAGTCGCCAAGTGAGTGCGTTCACCCTTCCCTATTTTTCATAACTATTTCGATTGTCTTTATTGATTCGATTGATGTGCAGGACCGGAGTGAAAAAGATGGGCCACCCGACCGTGGCCCAGGTACCCTCCGCCGCTAGCGAGGAGGATCCTTCCCGTAAGAGGAAAGCGGACAAGGTCGTCGCCTCAGCGGATGGCAGCAAGAAGGCCAAGGGCGACGACATCGTCACTGTCTCTGACGACACGGCGGTCGCGCCGGCCGGCCCCGCGGTGGAGGCAGCCGCGTCTACGAAGGAGGGCGTTTCCTTTCCTAGAACGGAGGAGGCGACTTCCTTTGGAGCGGGTGCCTCTATCGCTACCTTCCCCCGCTTCGTGACCAAGGCGGCCACGGCGAGCGGGGCTGCGCCCCCGAGCCTCGCTCCGGGGACCGCCGATGCTGAAGTCGACCAGCGTCGTGGGCACACGCCAGCGTTGCTTGCGTCCGTGGACGCGATACAACTCCATGGCATGCTTGGTGCAGCCATCCAGGTACATCCAGTCCCCGAGGATCAGGTCGGTGCTTTGCAGCGGCTTGATTCTTATAATTTCTCGTCTTTTATTTTCGCATCCAGTCCCCGAGTGCGCACGCGCTAAATTTTAGCGGGTGGGCACTTAGGAATTTCTTGATCGCCAGTCCCCGAGTGCGCACTCGCTAAATTTCAGCGGGTGGGCACTTAGGAAGTTCTTGATCGCCAGTCCCCGAGTGCGCACTCGCTAAATTTCAGCGGGTGGGCACTTAGGAAGTTCGTTTTTACTGACTTTTTTGATGATATGCAGGGTCTGCAGCTTGAGTCGGCGGACCGATTGGCCGCGAAACAGCGTGCTGAGAAGGAGCTGGCCACCATCCAGGAGGCGAACAAAGAGCTTCAGGTTGTTGCTGCGAAGGCAGAGGAGGCTCGCCAGGAGCTTGTCCCTGCTGGTGAGTTGGTGGCGGCGCGATCTGCTCTGGGTGCTGCTGAACAGCGGGTCGCCGACCTCGAGCGCAAACTGCGGGAGGCGAGAGAAGAAGCGAGCTCGGCGGACGGGCGAGCAAAGGCCGCCATTGCGGCCGCGGAGGAGGATCGCAAGGTGTCGGAAGTCCTTATTGCTGGGCTTCAGGACGACCACACGTCGCTTCAGTGCTTCATCACGGGACTCGCCCGCCCGTTGCTTGGTGAGTGCATCTTCCCTTTCTGTTAGTTGTGGTTTTTGTGGTGTCCGTCGTACTCATCATTGTCTCCTTCTCGCAGGTCGCGTTATTGGTAGCCTAGATGAAGCGAGCTCGCTCGATGCGAGGCAGTGCGTAAGCATGCTCGTCGACTCGGCGACGCTGTCGGCGACGTGCATCCGCGCCTACCTTCAAGAAATGTCGCCCACGGAGGTTATTCCCAGCGACCTTGTTGAGGTGTGGGAATATTTGGAGAAGGCGCACGCGGTCGTTGAGTTAATGACGCGGTCGGCGTTTCGGCGTGGAGCGTCGACAGCACTGAGCCTTGGACTCGTCCACTTCCCCGAAGATTTCGACGTTGACGATGTGACGAGTGGGTATCCATCGTCGACTGGCGCGGTGGATCTGTCCGAGGTTCTCAAGTTGCAGGAGCGTGCTGCCATGTACTCGGAGCGTGTCTGGGCGATGGGCGACCTCCTTCCCTACCAGGAGACGGTCGTCGCGCCGAACGACCCCGAGCCGCCGCATCGTGACTTCAAGGTCGAGCAGCCTTTTCGCGCGGCGATGGCGGGTGAACTGACGACGTATCCATCAAACCCGTACACCGCGTTCATCCGTAATCGCCGGGATGCTGGCGAGTCGTCATCCAAGCCTGCAGAGTAGGGTAGTTTGCCTTGAAGTGTTAGCAGCAGTTCTGCCACGCGGGCATATTTTGTAACATAAGACAATGCAGTATGCGATTGAATGGGACGTCGTATCTATTTTGCTATTCGTTTGTGTGCTTTGGATTGATTTTGGACGAGTCCCCGAGCGCGTCCGCCCTTTTGTGGGGTTTACCTCGTATATGATGTGTGTTGTTATCATGTGTTTTGTTGATTTGGTCGACTCGCCCGAGCTCGGAGAGCCAGTCGCAAGGCGACTCCCTTGAGTGCTCTGTACTTTACCGTTTTCCCGTACGCGAACGGGGTCGGGTGGCCGAGTCCCCGAGCGTGGTACTTGGTAGTTCTAGGCGCGACTCGAGGGTGGTTGAGGACTTAGCGCGTTGGCGTGAGCGCGTCACTCCTGCCTGGCCCGTGGGGTCAGTCGCGTGGCGAGTCCTGGGCATGCTCTCTTACTTGGCGTTTTCCCTGACCGATCGCGACGAACTGGTATTCAGTCCCCGAGCGTGGTACTTAGCCGTTCGAGTCGCTATGCCGAGGATGCGGAGGACCAAGGTCGCTGTGAGAAGCGAGGGCAGTTGTCTTGGCTCGTAAAGCCAGTCGAGCTAGGCGACTCCAATGGGGCTCCGGGTTGGCGTTTTTCGTGGACGATGCAAGACCTGAAGTGATTCAGTGCTCTTACACCGCACTACTTAGCCGTGCCGATCGCTGTACCAAAGGTTGACTTCTGCATTTTAGCGTACCGCTGTTATTACGAGTGCGAGTGGCACAAGTCATGGAGAGTAGGCGCAATTTGCGGTAACCGTTTCTTTTATTTCATAGCGACTGGAGAGTACATGTGTGGGGTTCTAGGAGTAGAACTTCCGGAGGAGGTTTACATTCCATGGTCGCTTGACGTCGAGCTCGCCGTCCCCGCGGACGTCGATGAGGTAGTAGGCGTCGTTGCCGAGTACGCGCCCGATAGCGAACGGGCCCTCCCACGGAGGGGAGAGCTTGTGCATGCCCTTCTTGTCCTGGATGAGGCGTAACACCAGGTCGCCTTCCTGGAAGGTGCGGGTTTTCACCCGTCGGTTGTGGTAGCGGCGGAGTCCTTGCTGGTAGATGGCGGTGCGTGACCGAGCGAGGTCGCGTGCTTCGTCGAGCTGGTCGAGCCCATCTTGGCGGGCCAGCTCGTTTGCGGCCTCCGTATAATGGACGACCTGCGGCGAGTCGTGTTCGAGGTCGGTGGGCATGACTGCTTCGGCGCCGTAGACCATGAAGAAGGGGGTGAATCCCGTCGATCTGTTAACCGAGGTGCGGATTCCCCAGATAACGGAGGGCAACTCTTCGACCCAGCACCCAGCGGTGCGCTCGAGTGGTACTTGGAGTCGCGGCTTCAGGCCGTGGAGGATGCTTTGGTTGGCTCGTTCCGCCTGGCCGTTGGATTCCGGGTGGGCGACTGACGCGAGATCGAGCCGGATGTGGTGCTCTTCGCAGAATTCGGCCATTGCTCCCTTGGCGAAGTTTGTGCCGTTGTCCGTGATGATACTATTTGGGAACCCGTAGCGATATATGAGCTCGCGTAGGAATTTAGTGGCGGTCTTCCCGTCACATTTCCGGACTGGCTTGGCCTCCACCCACTTGGTGAATTTGTCGACAGCGACTAGCAAGTGGGTGTAGCCGGAGGGGGCTTTCTTGAAGGGGCCTACCATGTCCATGCCCCATACGGCGAATGGCCAAGTGATGGGGATCGTTTTGAGCGTCGAGCTCGGCACGCGCGTCTGATTGGCGTACTTCTGGCACCCGGCGCATCGCTGGACGATGACGACAGCGTCGGCGTGTGCGGTGGGCCAGTAGAAGCCGTGTCGCATAGCCTTGGCGACCAGGGAGCGAGCGGCGGCGTGGTGGCCGCAGTCACCTGAGTGAATGTCGTGGAGGATTTTGCGTCCTTCAGCCGGTTGGACGCAACGTTGGAACACGCCGGTGACGCTGCGCTTGTGTAGCTCGCCGTCGATGATGGTGTAAGACTTGCATCGGCGAGCGATCATTCGAGCGTCTGTCTCGTCTGCTGGCAGGGTGCCGGCTTCCAGGTAGGCGATGTAGGGCTTGGTCCAGTCGTCTGGCTCGGTGATGAGTGCGACCAAGGCTGCCTCTGGTTGGAGTGGGACTCCGATGTCGATCTCCCTCGGGGGAGAGACTGATGGTTTGGAGATTGTGTCGAGGAACACGCCGGCGGGTGGTGCGAGTCGAGCCGACCCGATGCGAGAGAGGGCGTCGGCCTCCTCGTTTTTTCGCCTGTCGATCCACTCGACAGAGTAGCCGGTGAAGTGGCCGCCCAACTTGTCCACCTCTTGGCGGTACGCCGCCATGGTAGGGGAGATGGCGTCGCAGGTGCCGGCGACTTGCCCCGCGACGAGGTCGGAATCTCCGTAGCATCGAAGGCGATTGACGTTCATCTCCTTGGCGGCTCGCATGTCGTGGAGTAGGGCCTCGTATTCAGCCATGTTGTTAGTGCAGGGCGTGAATTCGAGGCGGAGGATGTAGCGGAGCTTGTCGCCCTTTGGTGAAGTCAACACTATCCCCGCTCCTGCACCGTCCGCGTTCTTGGAGCCGTCGAAGTGCAGGCTCCAGTAATGGAGGTACGGCAGCTTCTCTGGCTGCTGGGCCTCCTCCCAGTCGGCGATGAAGTCTGCCAGTGCCTGCGACTTAATCGCCCTTCGTGGCTCGTATTTAATGTTGTGGACGCCGATCTCGACGGCCCACTTGGCGACCCGTCCGGTCGCCTCGCGGTTGCGGATGATGTCTTGTAGTGGCGCTGAGGAGACGACCGTGACCGGGTGCTCCTGGAAGTAGTGCGGCAGGCGCCGCTGAGCCCTGAAGACCGCGTATACTAGCTTTTGGTACTGTGGGTACCGCTGGCGCGACTCGGTGAGGACCTCGCTGATGTAGTACACCGGACGCTGAACCGGGCGCTCCTTTCCTTCCTCTGGTCGTTCGACGACCATCACAGCACTGACGACGCGCTCGGACGCCGCGACGTAAACCAGCATAGGTTCTTTGTCGGCGGGGCGGCGAGTAGCACTTTTTTGAGGTCGCGAAGCGCGTCGTCCGCCTCCTTGTCCCACTGGAAGGTGGGGTTCTTGCGCATCAGGCGGTATAGGGGCATCTCCTTTTCGCCCAGGCGGGGGATGAAGCGACTGAGAGCCGCTACTCGCCCGGCCAGCTTCTGGACGTCACGCAGGCACTCGGGTTTGCCGAGCCGGGCGATCGTGTCGATCTTTGTTGGGTTCGCCTCGATCCCTCGTTTGGAGACGACGTACCCCAGTAGTTGTCCGGCGGGTACACCGAAGGTGCACTTGCCTGGGTTGAGCTTTATCTTGTACCTTCGCAGATTGGCGAAGGTTTCCGCCAGGTCGGCGAGTAGGTCGCCTTGGCGAGCGGATTTCACGACCACGTCGTCGATGTAGACGTGGATGTTGCGGCCAATTTGGCTCGCGAGGCATTCTTGCATGCACCGCTGGTAGGTTGCCCCGGCGTTCTTGAGGCCGAAGGTCATGGCGGTGTAGCAGAAGGCTCCGAATGGCGTGATGAACGCCATCTTCTCCTCGTCTGCGACAGCCATTTTGATCTGGTTGTACCCGGAGTAGGCGTCGAGGAAACATAGCGACTCCGAACCCGCGGTTGAATCGATTATCTGATCGATCCGCGGGAGGACGAACTGCTCCTTTGGGCAGGCGCTGTTCAGGTTTGTGTAGTCGATACACATTCTCCAGGTCCCGTTTTTCTTCTCGACCAGGACTGGGTTTGCCAGCCACTTGGAGTATTTGATTGGCCGAATGAAGCCGGCAGCGAGTAAACGCTGCACTTCCTCGGCGATTGCTCGACGGCGTTCTTCATTGAAGGGCCGTAGCGACTGCTTGACAGGTCGCACTTTGGGGTCGGCGTTTAGTTTGTGCTCAGCGAGCTCCTTAGGGACACCGGGCATGTCAGAGGGTTTCCATGCGAAGATGTCCCTGTTCTCACGAAGGAACTCGATGAGCGCGCCTTCCTATGCTGGGCTCATGCCTGTCCCGATCGTCACCGTCTGGCTGGAGTCGCCTGGGACCAGCTCGACGGTGCGAGTGTGCGTCGTGGCCTCAAAGGTTGAGGTGTTTGCGCCCTCTGAGTTGGGCTTCTTGAGTATTGTGGGGTCGTCATTGTTGACCCCGCTCGCGTATTTGGCGAGCCCGTCGGCGTGATTAGTCTCTGCCGCGATGACGGCGTCGGCGAGTTCGGCTCCTTTGGCCTCGCATTCGGCGGCCATGTCGGGGTCGCCGTTGATGGTGATGACGCCGCACGGCCCGTGGAGCTTCATCGCGTTGTACGCGTAGTGGGGCGCTGCCATGAATTTAGCGAACGCCTGGCGCCCCAGGACGCAGTGGTAAGGGCTGTCGAAGGGCACCATCTCGAAGACGATCCGCTCGGTGCGGAAGTTTGCCGGAGTACCGAAAGTGACTGGCAGCGTGACTTTGCCGATCGGATACGCCTTCCGACCGGGGACGATGCCGTGGAACGTGGTGTGGGTTGTCTCGATCATCGACTGCGGGAGCCGCAACCACCTGAAGGTGTCGAGGTAGAGGATGTTGATGGAGCTGCCGCCGTCCATCAGTGTCTTGGGGAGCCAGTAGATGATTTCAAGTTAAGGTGTCAAAATCATCTTGCTATTGCCTCGAAGGCTATAGAGGAGGAGGCAATAGCCCTGATGGATTCATTCCACAGAGCCAACATATCAGTGTCGCCAGGTCAGTAAGTCCTGATCATGGAACAAAATACAACATTTACAATTTATGTAAACAGTTGTGGTACTAATTAAAATATTCTTCACTCCATCTGACAGATGGGAATCGTCCACATGAAGTAACAAGGGGTAGGCCACCTAGCGTGCCCAGCACCCCCAGCCCTACCACGCAGCGGGAGGGTGTGCGAAGAAGGCTGAAGCAAGTCAGTGAAGCATTCGTTGCTAGCTTCATTGCTCGCCGGAAACAAGGTGCCCAGAGCAGTTCTGCACCGTCAATCTGGAAATTCACCGCCCCATATGTCACTTCTAATCCGATGACACCAGATAACATGCAAACACCACCGCCAACATGTCAAGTTGTTGGATCCACTGTGAGCCCTAGCCCGCCAAGGAAGACACGAAAGAAGTGTCGCTCGCCTCTGGCGCAAGCTAGAAGTTTGTCCGAAGCATTTTTATGGGCAAACAGAGATGTCGAAGACGTTAATCTCAACGCATCACCACAGGAACTTGAATTCACGGATGATCCTATACGAACAAAGCAAGCACTGCCAGGGACTTTTAGTCCATCTCCGCTAGACATGGGGCGGAAACATCTAGGAAGGGACACTCAAGCAGCTAGAAAATTCTTCACCTGGGCTACAACCTCAAACAAAATTAACCCAAGGTATCTGCCTAACCTATCTTGAGATAGTTAAGTTCTTATTGAAGGTTTTCTCCTTTTTTGCAGTATATGGATACGCCACGACAGCCCGCGCTCCATTGAGATAGCTGCATCCGACATTGCTATGCAATTTGGAAAAGGTGGATCTCTATCACATGACATTTGCGATATTCTTTTCAGATGTTTCCAGCAGTTCGACACCAACTCCGCCGGGTCTGTAATTAGTTTAGTATGGAGGCACTTCCTTGAAACCGATTTCGCGGTTAGTAATCCAAGCATTTTACCATTTGCATAAATCCATATGCGATATATGGAAAGAAGTACCTCACACTCACCTGTTACAAAAAAAACAGTTACGCGTCCTAGCCGGCGAAGACTTTCTAGCATCCTCTTCAATACGTGAACAGTTCATCGGCGACCATGTTGCATACGATCTATCAAGATGCCAGCTGGTAAGAGGACAAATGCATGGGTTTACTAGATATTGGTTTTTACAATGCTCGATCTAATTGTTTAGTTTCCCTCGTTTGCAGATTTGCACTGTGGTATTTGTTACCAAACACTGGGCTGCTATAGCCTGGGACATGAAACGAAAACAGAGGACAGTATTCGCACCAAGTTTTGCGTATCTAGAAAAAGGGGACAGGTGGGACAGGCACAGACAGATTGCTCTCGTGTTGCACAAGGCTTTGCTAGAATGCATTAATAACTTCTTCACGGGGTGGCACGTAGATGATTCACCATGGACAGAGTTGTTCATTGATGCCATCCCTAAACGACAGAATGACAAGTATGGAACATGGTAAGAAGTATACTCTATGTAAATCATTACACTCCATTACGGGTAGATCAAGGGGAGGAAACGAATGCGTGCGTCTATAGGATACAGCTTAACACACAACCACAACTTATGTTGCACAGGAACCAGTCTACATTCCTTGCTATGCAGTTATGTCGGACTTTTGATGGTGTGAGGAACGACGCAAGGCTGGACACGGACTCCGTAAGCATGGAACACAGAAACGTAACTTTTTGCAAATTAACAAGATTTTCATACTCTCACACCCCCCCCCCCCCTCACTGACCATGTTGCAGGAAATGGACACGTCGTCATCACAGCAAGCTTTGCTGTACGATTTGATGCACCTCAGTCAGAACAAGGGCAAACTGCCATCGGAGTTCATACAGGATATAGAAGACTAGGAAGTAGAGAGGACCTTAGTCCACCGCAGCTGAGCATAACTATCTGGATAAGCCACGCTAGCTTGGACACCATCTACGTATACTAGCGCCATGTATGATGCAATGAGTTTTACCCCTTTAAAATATTGCATTTCTTATCCCGAGGCCACCCCCAATGTAATTCTGACGCACTCCATGTAAGGCAGGGTTGCCGTACCAAAGTAAGCATGGACAGATCATTTCCTTCATGAAAGAGAGCACTCGATGGGGCCCATTCTCAAAAGATGTTCACGTGATATAGCATGGGGCTATGGCTTGTCAGGTCCATGCTTCATATATGCACAATAGCAGCTACCACCAGCCTAGACTTGCATGTACTAGCCAGCTGCTAGCCATGCAAGAAAAGAGAACCAAATCAGTTTCGTGGAAGCAATCGTGCACAGATGCACGATCAACTTCCAAGTTCCTCATGGCATAGAATATAGTTCACGTACATGCAATGATACGTGGTACATGAAGAGGCAAGAGGTCAATTACGTCTTTGACACACTCATTTTGAAAAAAAGAGATAACAAACCACCTCATCACTCCACCACCACACCACGGGACCCATAAACCCAGAAACCCTAGCCTTAACACCCATCCAGCACTCAAACCACCCCAATCCCTTCCCCCGCCCCGCCGCCGCCCATTGATTGAGACATTCCAACAGATAGAAAACCGAACCCCAAGCAAGCCATCATAAATGTAGATGGAATGGACGACTCGCTGCTTGAGCTATCTCTACAAACACCAACACCGCTTACATTCCCTCAGGTTGATGTTGAGCTACCACAAGCAACACTAGTCTCGGTAGAGAAGGAAGCTAGCCGGGCTTACGTCGCCGACGAAGCCAATACCACTCATCGGCAGGTACCTTTTTTTTTGGCTTTCCCCCATTTGTTTGTAACAAGAGTATAGTTGTATTACTACCGGGGGAGCCCATAATGACCATATTTTCCCGTGCGTAGTATCGTGATTACGACCGCGTACGGGATGATGATTTCAGGCTACGAGCAACACAAGAGCTGAATAGGGCAATGGCCAAACAACAAGAAAATGCAGAAAGTTTCAAGCTTGTACACAACATTCTCACCGAATGGGGAGTGGTGTCCCCACAAGATGGTAATCGACCATTTAACATGGCAAACTCTAAATCATTTCCGAACTCTTGACCCAAAAAAAATACACATCTACACTTGAAATTCCGATATGTTACATGCAGGATCATACAACGATGAAGGCTCATTGTTTAGGTCTGTGTCAGAAGACCGCAGCCACGCCATGCATGCCATGTAGGCACCAAATATATATATTTTTACAGGCTTGATTACTCATATGTTGCTTGGGAGGCGTGACCGAAAGTCTTTTTTTTCGGTTTTCACGCAGGCCTTTTTTTCCAGAGCAGTCCACACAATTTGGTGTAGGAGGCAGGGTGAACAAAATACTAGCACCGTTGTCACCAAGCCAATCTAAAAGTTCTCGGGAACTTGGCTACTGCCTAGTAGAATGTTTCCGTGTTATTCATGGTGGCCTCCGTGACATATGCAAGGAAGGGCAGGCGAATTCCAATTCCGCCATGGCCACCGCCTCACCAAGTTCATCTAGGCGGCGCAGCCACGATGCGAACTGCATGTCCTGTCGACATACTAGGCCGGTTCAGAAAGATGCCCAACGCGTGTGCAATTGGATAGTGAAAGATTGCTCGACTGAGGAGTTGTCCAGGTAACAACATAGATTCAATTTTTTTATACACCGGATACGGCACGTATAATTTGTACATATAATTAGCATTACTCAATTGCGTCAACTTAGGCCAAGGGTTGTTCTACCTGGCGAACCACCCCTTCAAATCACTGGTGTTCACATAAAGCAAGTGTTCGGTAAGACCTACAGGCTGGATGTCAGTTTATGTGGAGCAATACTCCAAAGTTTTGGGGAGCTAGAGTTTGATGCCTGCACAGTTAGGGGGGAGAAGAAGCCGAGGATATATATTCATCCTGAATGGGCGGTACGTTATCCCGAAATTATTTACTTCATTTTCAATATGGGCTAGACAAGATTTTTAAACCTTGAGATTCGGCAGCATCGAGTCACGTCAGGCCCGCGAGCGGACGATTCTATCCTCGAAATGTTCAACAACCCCCCTTCAGCCACGCCACTTGATTAATGCAAACTTGTATGTGCAAATAAAAAATACCTCTCAGAAATGAAAAGTGCGTTGTCTATTTCTTCAAAGATGATGAGATAGCTTTTTTATCGTCAGGTCATTGCGTTGTGCTACATCGGCGGGAACTGGTCTTGCTATGCATTTGACTTCGAGAATAGGCTGATGTCTATAATGGACCCGCTAATCGGAGGAGCCCGAGACCAAGCAAACGTGCGGATGCACAAAACATACGGGCCTACTTTGCTGGAACACGCAATAAAATGCATGAGGGCATTGACCGGTGTTTCCGTCCTCGGTTCTGGTTTCTGGGATAGAGTTATTTTATCCTGTGAAGGTTTCATGTGCAAACCGTAAGCCTTCTCTACTGCGTAAGGAAAGAGTAATAATTACAGCTCTCTCACTATTTCCATTTTTAAATGGGAAATTTTTTATTAACATGACAGGTGGAACACTGGATTATATGTGCTAAACTATGCTAGGTGGTTTAACGGCACGACCGTATGTGACCCGATAGGGAGATTGGTAAGGACAGAAACACGCAAGCGGCAGTTTGGTTTAAGTATATATTGGATGCCAGCATCCTTTTCAAGTCTAAGCAATGCCTTTATTTTTGAACTGCAGAACACAGTGGCTGAGTCCAAACGAGAAATTATTTACCAGATGATGGGGATGTGAAGCAACACAGGGTCCCCCCCAGCCTTCGAGCATTTGGCCCTCACCCAGCCTGTCCCAGAAAGGGACGAATCGGAAGACTAATATGAATGTACTCATTAAGTCCGATACCCATGTAGCTAGTACCGACACTAGCTTTTCGATTGTTATTTCATAGCTACCTACCGTTCCCCCCAGGCCTCAGCTTACAACAGTCTATGTCTAGACTATTTGGTTAGGCGAGAGTATAGGTTGTAGCACCGTAGCTACGTAGGTGCGCGTCTCTTATCAAGTGTTTGGCTAAATGCAGAAGCGAAAATCCTTTGTAGGGCAGTGGACACGGGCACCAAGACCACGCGGTATGGCCTCGCCAGCCTATTGGGTCTTTATATTGCCGTGTGTAAGTACGTAGACTTGGCCAGTGCTGCCGGACTCTCAAATTATTTGAAGGCGCTGTCACGTGCGCTCGAAAGTCTATCGCATTTGTTATATCCGAAACACTTGATTCTGGGCTTTTATATTCTGTCCATGCGCTGAATCTGCGCACAGGACAGAACTACCTCTGTCTCAAAGCTAAAGGCATATAATTTTTTACAAAAGTTAAAATACGTAAAGGTTGACTAAGTTTTTAGAGGAAATTATTAATATTTACAGTCTGTAATCCATACCCTTTATATCATGAAACATATCTTCGCATGATATTTATATAATATCCTCCACTTGTTTGGACGCGCATACCGTGATTTTTAGCGCTTAAATGAGCTAACTTTTGGCCTGAGAACACTCACCTATCCACTCACGTTCATACGCCGAATTCGCAGAGTTAGGCAATATCCGATCGAAACCAGTGAAATTGAAACAAACATAGACGTTTTCAGTGAATCATAGACGAGCGTCATATAATTTATATCAAATACAGACATATACCGAAAATTTGACTCCAGTATGCCAAAAAAAATGCAAAAAATACTACAAGCAGATGTCGGGTGCCGCCTGTGCGCTCTGTAGTCAGGGACGCTAACAGCCTACCGGGGTGGCGAGCTGCCCTAGTCGGCGTCGCAGTACTAGCACGGCTATGCCGGGGGTCGGATCGACATCGTCGTCGAGGACGACGAGCGTAACGCGCGGGTATGGTGGCACCACGTACACGCAATGGGAGCTCCATCGCCATCTTGACGAAGAAGCACTCCTCGTCCAGGTGCACCTCCCTAGGCCGACGGCTTTGGCTGGCCCAGGCGAAGCTGGCTTGTCGGCAACGACAACGCATGGGGCTCGTTCATAACGACCCCCCTCGATCTTGTCCTCAATGGCGAGCAAACTGGCGCGTCGGGCTTCTCCTTAACGGGCCTGAAGAGCTTCGCCGCTGGGGCGCGATGACTGTTCAAACACCGATGTAGAGCAGCACGCGGCCGAGGCGACGGATGGCGAGGAGCTGAGGCGAGCCATCCTCATGCGCATCCAGGTCACCGGAGGTTGCCCTCTCGCCCTAGCCGGGGGCGCCGGGTAGCGCGGGGAGACCAGCATATGATAGTTCCCGGCCTAGACGTTATCCAGGACAGCGTTGTGCATGCGTTCCGGCTCACTACTTCACCGTGGGCATCCATCTCGCATAGCCAACGCTCAGTGAGGAACTTCCCTAAGTAACCGAGGTCACCTGGGGATTCGACGATCTCCGGGTCCTTCATTGCCACGATGGCGGCCTAGATCTCCGCCACCATCTCATCATCCTCTAGTAAAGTCCTCAACGACATGCCGTGGGCGCTAAACTCCCAGCCTGGCGGGCAGGAAAAGTCCGACAACGCCATGTAGCCAGCGTCGCGGGTCATCCTAGCCTCCCACATTTGGGGGTGCGCCGGACAAAGCCCTTGTGCGATGCGCGGTCGCCTGGCACCTCTCCGCCACTTATTTCTCACCGAAGGTGGAATTCGACGGAGGCCAGGTATCCGTCTCGGTATGTGTTCCCCAAAGATGTCCCTGTCTAGGTCACGGTGTAGTAGAGCAAGAATTAGTGCACGCACATTTGCCTACGAGACAAGATACACTAGCTTAGAACTGCAACCGGTCTAGTAAATTTGGAAAAGGGCCAGAGCATGTGATATGAACGACACGGCTTTACCATAATGGAAACATGGACGCCACAGTAATACTTTTGGGAAAGAATGGACTTTGGAAGATATTACAGCAATGGATATAGCAGCTCACACTGTAAAAAACACCTAAAATAGTAGACCACATACAATCACGTTAGACAGATGTTTACTTGGCAACGTGCTAATAGAACAACATGATGCTAACCCCTAATCAATCCGCCTTTTTCTTACGAGAACAAGAGTTTCGGTTGTGGCCTGCCACCCCGCAGATGCTGCATTTACGCAGACCAATCCCACGCGGGCCGGCAACCTGATTGCGGTCGCACTTCGCGGCGTAATGAGCATTCGAACCACATATACGACACTTGCTGCCAGATTTTCCTCCAGGTTTGTCCTTGCCTCCGGGTTTTATGCATGCCTTCACGTTACGACTTTCGTCAGTTAGTTGGCTGGAAGCACGTCTCTTCTTAGACACTTTCTTTTTTACCTCAATAAGGGACTTTATCCGCGACTGCTTTGGCCTTCCACGTGAGCGCACCCGTGGTGGAGCTGCTACGAACCTCTTATCGAGGCTCGCTGTTTCTTCACGGTCATCAACAACAGATCCGTCAGCCAGCTGGGTAGGCTGCTCCGGCTTCGGCGTCGTTGCATGGACCAGAGGAGGTATAACAGTGGATGCGACTACTGCTTCCTTGGCACGAGTAATGTATTCTAGAGCTATCTCATTGTGATGCCTAGAAGAGGAGCACATGCGAACAAGCTCCATCGACGCGGCGTACACTACCGCATGCAGCGTCGCAGATTCTGCCCCGCGGTTGCTAGGAACGGAACGCTCCGCAGCGGACGTGTAACACCCTCAGAATCGGACCTATGCAAGTTTCAGCGCTTCCCGCCAAACCCGCATAGAAACGATTCAAAGGTGCCCACCAGGCACTTGCGTGCGGGTGGAAAACGAAGTAATAACATTACACAACAGTCCTCGATGGGACCCACAGAACAGATATATATACAACAGCGACTCAATGAGTCAAGGATACAGATATATTATACAAAGATCCAAATCACCTTGAAAACGATAGAGCGTCCGACTACGGACAAGATGCAAATGGGGCTAAGAGCCCTGAAGAATAACCAATGGCGTCCATAACCCTGCCCAGGCTAAGCCGGAAGGGTAACCCTGCTAACGACGTCGATCTCGAAACCTGCTTAAACAAAAGGGGTGCCGACAAAGGGCAAAGGAAAAAGAGGAGCGTCAGTACTGAGGCCAGTACACGGCGAGGCTAGAATTCGGCGGTCCTCGCCTACATAGGTATGGTGGACTGAAGCGGCAGCGGCAGCATGCACTGAACACCCTATAGAGACTCGATACAACTGGCGGCAATCAGAGAGGGGTAAGTAAGACCTATTCGGAACCAACCTGATACTACCACCAAACAAACTCATCCTGGTATTTCCCCCTCGAGACCAAACGAGGAAGTCAACCGAGGAACGCACACGGTTGGCAGTTTTATTTATTCAGTTATCGTTGCAGCAATTACTAGTCAAGTATAGATAATCATCCTGATAAAATAAACAGTGGGCCGTTTTAGTTAACCATTCCGTTGTAATTGCGACACTTACTAGTCAAATACAAATAGCATGAGATATCCCAAAAATCCAGCAGTTGTTGGTACTTTTATCCAGCCATTCCGTTGTAGTTGCAATACTTACTAGTCAGATACAGTTGTCGCAAGCGACAAACCAATCAAGCAATTGTGGGCAGTTTTATTTATCCATTCCATTATAGTGAAGCTGATTACTAGACATTATAGAGTCAAATTTATAGCACTACTTTAGTTATAGTTGTCTATGATCGAGATACTGTGCTCCAAGTCGTCCATAACCGCGGACACGGCTTTCAGAAAGTTTTACCCGGCCGGGGTGCACCAATAGCAACACACACTCGATCAACCTCGGAAAAACCAAATCAAAACCCAACGAGGCCTTCACGACAAAGCAATCACCAGATTCAGAAATATTTCCGAGGGCCACCCCGTTGAGTACACCCGCAACGAAGCTAGCTGACTCCGAGACGGACTCAAGGTTTGTGGGGCCGGCTGTAAGCGACTGGGAACCCAAAACTGGGCTTGTCGATACCGCGTAAACGGGTCACAATCCTAAACAGTACAGTGTGCTCCTCGCACAATCGTAAATAAAGGAGTAAAGCATGGCATAAGTACAGGATCGTAAATAAAATCTCAAACTAGTTTGTGGCCCCAGGAAATAAGAATGAATCAAGCTCTGGCTCAGGGGGGTCCCATAATCCTCCCGGATGTGGATAGCGCGAATATTCAAGAAACAGGTATCAAGTACTCGGGGTCCTACGGGACACAAGTGGACGGTTAACAACCAAATAACATCTATTGCCCACATGTGCATCTGCTTACTTACTTCAATTTTAGTTGTTAAACAGGAATTAAAGTGAACGATAAGTAAAGTCAAGATCATCTCCAACATCAAACATGCGGCAATACTCCAACAACTATGGTACTTGACGACACGCAAACGGCACTTGAGCAAGCGACTACGGCGGGCGGTCCAACTATCTACCATACAACAGGTAATAGGATGTGTCCAAGGCAATATAAGGCTGCAAGGGAAAATCACGGGTACGAAAACTAGAGCATCGCAACACAGATAGCAATAGATCAACAGGAGGGAATACATACTATAAAAGTAAGATAGGTAGAAAGGGGGAGATGCTCGCCTGAAAACATTGTCGAAGTTTCAACCGAAGATCGGGTGGACACTCGTATCAACTCATCGGCCTAGTCCGTGAAGAAGCAAAACACTAGAAGAAACACCGGATGCAATATTTAATACTACGGCAAAAGATCGAGCATGATGCATGGATGATGCATGGCATGGCAAAGGTGCAATGCGATTAGGCAATATTAAGCGGAACCGGGGTCCCGACAATTAATTAGGTGGTTCATGTTGTGTATCTACCCCGCAATTTAAATGTTGCATTATCAAGACAAGAGATAGCACCGGTTCACTACACAAATTTAAATGAGGCCAATATACGACTGGATTTGCCCGCATATGGGCCCCATATTTAATTATGAGGTGAATCGGCATAAGGCCCCCAAACCACAGACAAGGATGCATGCATGAACAATTTAATATGCAACAAGTTGTTATATAGCATTTATAAAATAGGGCTCGGGAAAAGGTTCACACATTGAGGGTCGGAGATCTTGGTCCGGGGTTCGGGGTTCGGTCTCAGGGTTCAGGGTTCGACGGGAACGGTCTCAGACACAGAAGTAGATCTTGTCGCATCCGCGGTGGTCGGGCCATGTCGTTCGGAAGTAGAACTCGTCGTCCTTGTGGCGATCTTGGCGTCCTTCCGGTTCGGGTTTTGGCGTCCGAGGGTAGTGCTTGGTGTTCCGGGGACGATCCTGTCGCATTCGCGGTCGTCGGTTCGTGTCGACGGTCTTGTCGTCTTACGGCGGAGATCTTGAGACCCGGGGTCTTGGCGTCTTCGGGTCCTATGGGTTTTCCATGTGGCGGTCTTGACATCCGGGCATCGAGTCCTCGAGACCGGGGCCGCCGGTTCTCTCTCGACGATCTTGTGGCTCCGAAGGTTTGGGTAAAGTCTTGAGGTTCGCCCTTAGGTGGCGGATCGAGGTTGTGCGGACGGTCTTGTCATCGATGAAGGCCTTGTCGTTTTGTCGGGGTTCTCCACGTCCGGTTGCTCTTGGCAGAGGTTCGGCCCCTCGGCCTTCGTCTTGATGGCTAGCACACAGACGCCTATGGCAGTGGCACATGGAGGCAGGGGAAGCTCGCTGTGGTGGGGCTCGTGGGGCCGCGCTCGAGGGAGAGGCCGGAGACGGCGGCCGGAGGAGCTGGCTTCGAGGCGGCGGGCGGAGGCGCGGGGCCGCGGGACGGGGATGCTGGAGGAGGGGAGATGCAGTGGCGGTCGCCGGCGAGACGAAGGCGCGCAGGGCGGAGGCGGGCGTCGGAGCACGGGGTCGGCGGCTGCGCCTGGAGGAGCGGAGGCGGGCCGGCGTCGGCAGGCGGAGGCCAGAGCGAGGCGCGCGGGTGGCGGCGGCTCGCCGGAGGCGGGGAGAGCGGGAGGTGGCGCGTCGGCTCCGGCGGGCGACGCGGAGGAGAGGGGAGGCTCGGGGCATCGGTGGGGGCTGCGCGCGGTGAGGAGAAGGCCGGCGTCGGCAGGCGGTTGGTGGAGGGGAGACGCGGCCGGCGGGAGGAAGCTGCGGGCGAGGCGGTGGAGGCCGGCGCTCGGAGGGGCGGAGGCGGTTGACCGGCGAGGTGGAGGCCGGCGCAGCGAGCGGCGGAGGCGGGTGGGAACGCGAGGGAGGGCGGCGGGAGCGGAGGATGGGGAGGAGAAGGGGACGGCCGCGCCGGCGGGTGGAGGCGCGGCACCGGCGAGGGAGGGCGAGGCGCGGGGCAGAGGGGCCGGCGGTGAACGGCGGTGGAGGAAGGGAGGCGGGGCGGCGCGCGGGCGGGTGGTGAGGCGAGGGGGGGTCGCTGGAGAGGAGGGTGAAGGGAGGGGACGCCGGGCTGGGAGAGAGAGGGAGGAGGAAGACGCGGGGTGAGGGAGGCGTGCGCGTCAGGACGCTGGTGGGGCCGGGGGCGCGCGGTAGGTGGGGGGGCGACAGGTGGGGGCCACGGGGGGGAGCGGGTCTGGCGGTGGGGAGGGTTTGACCAGGGGAAGGTGGGCTGCGGGTCCAGGGAGATGGGGGAGGCCAGGTGTCGGGGAGAGGTGGCTGGGTGGATGCGGTGTGAGGAAGAGAGAGAGGAGGGGAAAAGGGGTGAGGTGGCAGCGGGTTGGGGTGGGGCCAGACTGTAAGAGAGAGGGGTAAGGTGGGACTGTGTGAGAAAGAGGGAGAGGGGAAGTGGGGCTGGTGGATTGATGATGTGGCGGGGTGGGTATGGATTGGGGGAGAGGGTGAGCTGGCACGCTACGGTTGGTGGGTAGGATAGATTTGGGTGGGAATAGGATTTAGAGTCTAGGTTTTGCAAATATGTGTTTGTTTGGTTTTGTTTATTTTAAAACAAGGCCACTTTGCAATTAGTTTTTAGGGAAATAAAATATCCGATATGATCGGGGTTTTGCCTTTGAAACAAAGAGGGCATTTGTATAAAGCAAAACTAGGTTTTTTCGAAATAGTTCAGACAAACAATGCATGCTGATGACGATGCAATGCACAAAAACAACGCGATTTTCTAGTAGTGGAATTGCGGGATGCCACAATTCGATACCACTAACAATGGATCTCGCCCTCGAGATCCGCCTCATGGTACCGAAAAGAAGGTCGGCGATCTGCGTCTTCTCGCTTCGTGTAGATCCTCGCGACACCACTAACAAGGGTTCATCCTCCATCTTGAAATCGGCGACACCACCAACAAAGGGTCGTTGTTCCTGACCGTCGAGAGAACACTTCGGAGAAACAAAGGACGAAGGTAGAGGTATCAAACGATAAGGACACCTCTAACTTCCATTAGAAGAGGAAAAGTTACATTGATCCACCAGTTTGATGTACAGAGCGAATAGTAAGAGTCGGGTAGGGTGATCAATCCATCCCGTACCCAAACTATCAACTCTATACATGGATAGGAAAATCAGGCAACTCAACTCTCGAGATTTTAGAATGAAGATCTTCACAAGCGGTATTCGGAACAAAGGGATGACGCCAGCTCTGCGTTGGATCTGATGTAGATGAGGTCATCATATCGGGAAACACCGGAAGATACAACAGAACTCATATGAAAGACACAATGATTAGGTTCCGCGATGGTTCCATTGGCATGAACAACACATGCTCAAGGTATACTCCAACTTCACCAATGCTCGTCCTTCTCATATGTTTTTCAACGACACGGATATCCAGCAAGGAACACATATAGATAAAGAGCTCAAGAACAAAAGATTGGATGAAGGGTACAACAGACAAGTTGCAGATTTGATGCTCGTAGCACCTCCGTTACAAAAGAGAGAAAGCGAAACCCTAAAGGTACGACGGAAACCCAACCACGAGAAATCCTGGACTCGAAGAGAGAGAAGAGAGCGGATTCAAAACACGTAGAGGTAAGAGAGGAATAGCAAAGGGGTAAGGAGTCAAATCAGACCTAATCAGAACTATCCAACCGATTTTGCAAAAATAGTTTTGACACTCTACTTCGGCCGTTAGCTAGGTTATCCTACAGGCTGGACTTGTGGGGTATCGCAACTGCTGAGCTCTAATACCACTCTGTAACACCCTCAGAATCGGACCTATGCAAGTTTCAGCGCTTCCCGCCAAACCCGCATAGAAACGATTCAAAGGTGCCCACCAGGCACTTGCGTGCGGGTGGAAAACAAAGTAATAACATTACACAACAGTCCTCGATGGGACCCACAGAACAGATATATATACAGCAGCGACTCAATGAGTCAAGGATACAGATATATTATACAAATATCCAAATCACCTTGAAAACAATAGAGCGTCCGACTACGGACAAGATGCAAATGGGGCTAAGAGCCCTGAAGAATAACCAATGGCGTCCATAACCCTGCCCAGGCCAAGCCGGAAGGGTAACCCTGCTAACGATGTCGATCTCGAAACCTGCTTAAACAAAAGGGGTGCTGACAAAGGGCAAAGGAAAAAGAGGAGCCTCAGTACTGAGGCCAGTACACGGCGAGGCTAGAATTCGGCGGTCCTCGCCTACATAGGTATGGTGGACTGAAGCGGCAGCGGCAGCATGCACTGAACACCCTATAGAGACTCGATACAACTGGTGCCAATCAGAGAGGGGTAAGTAAGACCTATTCGGAACCAACCTGATACTACCACCAAACAAACCCATCCTGGTATTTCCCCCTCGAGACCAAACGAGGAAGTCAACCGAGGAACGCACACGGTTGGCATTTTTATTTATTCAGTTATCGTTGCAGCAATTACTAGTCAAGTATAGATAATCATCCTGATAAAATAAACAGTGGGCCGTTTTAGTTAACCATTCCGTTGTAGTTGCGACACTTACTAGTCAAATACAAATAGCATGAGATATCCCAAAAACCCAGCAGTTGTTGGTACTTTTATTCAGCCATTCCGTTGTAGTTGCAATACTTACTAGTCAGATACAGTTGTCGCAAGCGACAAACCAATCAAGCAACTGTGGGCAGTTTTATTTATCCATTCCATTATAGTGAAGCTGATTACTAGACATTATAGAGTCAAATTTATAGCACTACTTTAGTTATAGTTGTCTATGATCGAGATACTGTGCTCCAAGTCGTCCATAACCGCGGACACGGCTTTCAGAAAGTTTTACCCGGCCGGGGTGCACCAATAGCAACACACACTCGATCAACCTCGGAAAAACCAAATCAAAACCCAACGAGGCCTTCACGACAAAGCAATCACCAGATTCAGAAATATTTCCGGGGGCCACCCCGTTGAGTACACCCGCAACGAAGCTAGCTAACTCCGAGACGGACTCAAGGTTTGTGGGGCCGGCTGTAAGCGACTGGGAACCCAAAACTGGGCTTGTCGATACCGCGTAAACGGGTCACAATCCTAAACAGTACAGTGTGCTCCTCGCACAATCGTAAATAAAGCAGTAAAGCATGGCATAAGTACAGGATCGTAAATAAAACCTCAAACTAGTTTGTGGCCCCAGGAAATAAGAATGAATCAAGCTCTGGCTCAGGGGGGTCCCATAATCCTCCCGGATGTGGATAGCGCGAATATTCAAGGAACAGGTATCAAGTACTCGGGGTCCTACGGGACACAAGTGGACGGTTAACAACCAAATAACATCTATTGCCCACCTGTGCATCTGCTTACTTACTTCAATTTTAGTTGTTAAACAGGAATTAAAGTGAACGATAAGTAAAGTCAAGATCATCTCCAACATCAAACATGCGGCAATACTCCAACAACTATGGTACTTGACGACACGCAAACGGCACTTGAGCAAGCAACTACGGCGCGCGGTCCAACTATCTACCATACAACAGGTAATAGGATGTGTCCAAGGCAATATAAGGCTGCAAGGGAAAATCACGGGTACGAAAACTAGAGCATCGCAACACAGATAGCAATAGATCAACAGGAGGGAATAAATACTATAAAAGTAAGATAGGTAGAAAGGGGGAGATGCTCGCCTGAAAACATTGTCGAAGTTTCAATCGAAGATCGGATCGACACTCGCATCAACTCATCGGCCTAGTCCGTGAAGAAACAAAACACTAGAAGAAACACCGGATGCAATATTTAATACTACGGCAAAAGATCGAGCATGATGCATGGATGATGCATGGCATGGCAAAGGTGCAATGCGATTAGGCAATATTAAGCGGAACCGGGGTCCCGACAATTAATTAGGTGGTTCATGTTGTGTATCTACCCCGCAATTTAAATGTTGCATTATCAAGACAAGAGATAGCACCGGTTCACTACACAAATTTAAATGAGGCCAATATACGACTGGATTTGCCCGCATATGGGCCCCATATTTAATTATGAGGTGAATCGGCATAAGGCCCCCAAACCACAGACAAGGATGCATGCATGAACAATTTAATATGCAACAAGTTGTTATATAGCATTTATAAAATAGGGCTCGGGAAAAGGTTCACACATTGAGGGTCGGAGATCTTGGTCCGGGGTTCGGGGTTCGGTCTCAGGGTTCAGGGTTCGACGGGAACGGTCTCGGACACAGAAGTAGATCTTGTCGCATCCGCGGTGGTCGGGCCATGTCGTTCGGAAGTAGAACACGTCGTCCTTGTGGCGATCTTGGCGTCCTTCCGGTTCGGGTTTTGGCGTCCGAGGGTAGTGCTTGGTGTTCCGGGGACGATCCTGTCACATTCGCGGTCGTCGGTTCGTGTCGACGGTCTTGTTGTCTTACGGCAGAGATCTTGAGACCTGGGGTCTTGGCGTCTTCGGGTCCTATGGGTTTTCCATGTGGCGGTCTTGACGTCCGGGCATCGAGTCCTCGAGACCGGGGCCGCCGGTTCTCTCTCGACGATCTTGTGGCTCCGAAGGTTTGGGTAAAGTCTTGAGGTTCGCCCTTCGGTGGCGGATCGAGATTGTGCAGACGGTCCTGTCGTCGATGAAGGCCTTGCCGTTTTGTCGGGGTTCTCCACGTCCGGTTGCTCTTGGCAGAGGTTCGGCCCCTCGGCCTTCGTCTTGATGGCTAGCACACAGACGCCTATGGCAGCGGCACATGGAGGCAGGGGAAGCTCGCTGTGGTGGGGCTCGTGGGGCCGCGCTCGAGGGAGAGGCCGGAGACGGCGGCCGGAGGAGCTGGCTTCGAGGCGGCGGGCGGAGGCACGGGGCCGCGGGACGGGGACGCTGGAGGAGGGGAGATGCAGCGGCGGTCGCCGGCAAGACGAAGGCGCGCAGGACGGAGGCGGGCGTCGGAGCACGGGGTCGGCGGCTGCGCCTGGAGGAGCGGAGGCGGGCCGGCGTCGGCAGGCGGAGGCCGGAGCGAGGCGCGTGGGTGGCGGCGGCTCGCCGGAGGCGGGGAGAGCGGGAGGTGGCGCGTCGGCTCCGGCGGGCGACGCGGAGGAGAGGGGAGGCTCGGGGCGTCGGTGGGGGCTGCGCGCGGTGAGGAGAAGGCCGGCGTCGGCAGGCGGTTGGTGGAGGGGAGACGCGGCCGGCGGGAGGAAGCTACGGGCGAGGAGGTGGAGGCCGGCGCTCGGAGGGGCGGAGGCGGTTGACCGGCGAGGTGGAGGCCGGCGCAGCGAGCGGCGGAGGCGGGTGGGAACACGAGGGAGGGCGGCGGGAGCGGAGGATGGGGAGGAGAAGGGGACGGCCGCGCCGGCGGGTGGAGGCGCGGCGCCGGCGAGGGAGGGCGAGGCGCGGGGCAGAGGGGCCGGCGGCGAACGGCGGTGGAGGAAGGGAGGCGGGGCGGCGCGCGGGCGGGTGGTGAGGCGAGGGGGGGTCGCCGGAGAGGAGGGTGAAGGGAGGGGACGCCGGGCTAGGAGAGAGAGGGAGGAGGAAGACGCGGGGGTGAGGGAGGCGTGCGCGTCGGGACGCTGGTGGGGCCGGGGGCGCGTGGGGCGCGCGGTAGGTGGGGGGGCGACAGGTGGGGGCCACGGGGGGGAGCGGGTCTGGCGGTGGGGAGGGTTTGACCAGGGGGAGGTGGGCTGCGGGTCCAGGGAGATGGGGGGGCCTAGGTGTCGGGGAGAGGTGGCTGGGTGGATGCGGTGTGAGGAAGAGAGAGAGGAGGGGAAAAGGGGTGAGGTGGCAGCGGGTTGGGGTGGGGCCAGACTGTAAGAGAGAGGGGTAAGGTGGGACTGTGTGAGAAAGAGGGAGAGGGGAAGTGGGGCTGGTGGATTGATGATGTGGCGGGGTGGGTATGGATTGGGGGAGAGGGTGAGGTGGCACGCTACGGTTGGTGGGTAGGATAGATTTGGGTGGAAATAGGATTTAGAGTCTAGGTTTTGCAAATATGTGTTTGTTTGGTTTTGTTTATTTTAAAACAAGGCCACTTTGCAATTAGTTTTTAGGGAAATAAAATATCCGATACGATCGGGGTTTTGCCTTTGAAACAAAGAGGGCATTTGTATAAAGCAAAACTAGGTTTTTTTGAAATAGTTCAGACAAACAATGCATGCTGATGACGATGCAATGCACAAAAACAACGCGATTTTCTAGTAGTGGAATTGCGGGATGCCACGGGACGCGCGACCAGTCATTTTTGCTTCCCTACCCCACCTCGTGCATAGCAGTCCAGGAGGTATTTCTGAGGCCAGGTTATGTACTAGTACCTGTGATTATAGAATGGAGAAGTAGGTCAGTCGTTGTACGACAAACTATTAAAAACGGACACAACGGGGGTAGTAGCGTAAGGGGCTCTGACCTTAAGCACATGACGGCAGGGCAATCCGCAGTGCTCAAACTTTTTGCATTCGCAGAAATACTGGAAACCATCAGCGCTTACTGTGACCATATATTCAGTTTTCCCGTATAGTACCCAGCTCTAGACATGAGCACCACCCTGTACGAGTGATTCGGGGTTACCTCGTAACATCCAAAAGCATTAGACCTGTACAGCTCCTGGGAGAACTTGTCGAACATTGTGCGTGTGAAAAACTTTGCCGCGTGGAGCTCAATCGGGAAACCCAGCTTCAAAACGCGTCTGGTCTGAACAGGAAGAGAATATAACAAATTAGTACAACTCAGTATGTAGGAGGGGTGTGTCAAAATAAACAACCGTGCGATATAACCTGTTTCGTAGCATGCTCCTCTTTACCCTCGTCCGCTTCCCTATCAGCAATCATTCGGTCGTACTGCGACACGAACAGGTGCATGGGAGCAGACCGTGGGATGTAAGTTTTAAGCATATGATTAGCACTTTCGCTGCGCTGGGTGCTTGTCATACCCGCACAAAATGTGTCCGTGAAAAAAGGCTTCGCCCACATAGTCCTTTTCTCATAAGCATTAGACAGGAACTCGTTATCTTCGAGATGATGGGTTGCTACCAAATCAGCCCACCTAGATTCAAACTCTTCGATCGACACTATCTCGTCTAGCAATTCATGTAGGTCCCTTTTGAAATCTGTGTTTTTGCTGTAAATAGAACCAAGCGACTCTTTAGATGTCCGAAGGACGTGCCACTTGCACCATCTATGCCTGGTTGCTGGCAACGCGTCCTTTATTGCGGCCTTCATACCTTTGCATTGATCTGCAGCGACCAAAGAGAGCAGGACAAATATGTTAAGGGATATGACGCATGTAAAAAGTGTCCATGTTGTGGAAAATGTACATACAAGATGCGCAAGTGCATGGAAAATACCTGTTAGTATCGTCTTCGGGCTACGCCCACCCATAGCTTCTACGAATATCTTGAAAGCCCAGCTAAACGCTTTTATAGTTTCTTCAGTCAACAAAACAGCTCCGAAAAATGTAGTCTGGAAGTGATTGTTAACCCCGACAAAAAGACCGAAGGGCGGGTTATACAAATTAGTTCTATAGGTGGTGTCGAATGTGACAACATCACCGAAGTAAGAATAGTTTAGCCTCCCTGATCCATGGCACCAGAATAACGACTTTACTCGTTGAGAGCCATCCAGCTGCATCTTCACAACCAACCCCGGGTCGTTCTCCTTCAGTTCATTGAATTTCTCTATTGTCTTTGTCATGTCACCAACAATAGATTCTTGTGAGAGCCTGGCACACAACGAGCGTATGGACTGCCTACTAAACGGCACGTAAGAGTTTGAAGAATGCATACCCCCTATAATCGAGCAAACCCTAGAGATCTGAACGTTGTTTAACCTAAGGTGCCTAACCAAATCTCGCGTCATCTCATCTATTCTGCTATGGGAGTTCCACTGCCTCTTCTCGCCGTAGCTTACTAACAAAGGATGAGAATGTTCAGGCACAAACCTACTGACAACCCACGCATCATCATCGTTTCTAACTAATCGAACCATAGCCGGGCATCCGCACCTTCAGTCCTGCTTTCGTTTGATTGATCATGCCCTTGAAAATATTTCGGTAATGCTTGTCAGCTCAGCACGCCGTATGCTACGCGCAGCCCCCAAAACATATGGCGAGGTGACAAACCTGGCAAGAACATATAATGTCCTGGCGACGGCGTTGACCGCCACTTGTTACACGGCTACGTCTGTATCTTATACCGAAACCTTTCTCCCACGAATACATGTTATAGAACTCGTAGGCTTCCTGTGTAGAGTCGAATACATTTCCAACGGCAATGTCAAAAATGTCGGCACCCTCACGGCTTCCGGCTTCTCTCAGCACTCGCTCAACCGCTCCATAGTAGCAAGCAGCCGGCAAATTTGCCCCGATGGGAGTACTGCAAGAAAAGGAACCCACAAAAGGCGTTGAGGTAATTAGTATGGACATGCAGTAGAAAATAGGGAATGAAAAAACCAACGGACCAGCTCAGCACCAATGAAAAGGACAGGTGGGTAGTTGTGCTTACCTAAAATCAGTTCCATCGGTGGACATAGGGAAGGGTGGAATTTTGTGTTTTGCTTGTGCGCAGTTATTGTATTGCAAGGCGTCTGTCGAATTGACGCTGATGTAAGACGTGCCACCGTTTTATAGACTATCTTGTTGGAGACACAGTACGCCATCTTTTCCCGCCAAGACTTTTCGCAAGTACTAAATGTTTTCGCGCGCATTCAGACTTCACGGGGTGGTCAGAAGCAAACAGAAACAGCGATCTTCTAGGCTTTGCTTGCACGGACAGCTATGTCACAGGGTTGTCCTATCAGCACACCTCGCGACCCACGTGCAACCCTCCAGGCTAGCCTCTGGCTCACTTTTATATGAACAGACACCCTGATGGAAATAGTGTGCATGCGTCATGGCAGCAATGCACAGCCTCCAAGAAAATCGGTGGCTATCTCTCACGGGCTTTCTCTCTTGGTAGCATAGTCTTGTCCTCCCTTGCGCAGTCTCTAACAGCAGACCATGCCATTAGGAGCATGCCGTCACACTCGTAAGTATGGCGGCATGTTAATTGTTCATCGGCGCTGAAAATACCACACACCACTGCTTACTTTAAACAGAATAGCAGAAACACCTTTTCAAATTGGAGCTCCATTTTAGTCGACAACTTCAGCGAGTGACGGAGCATTTGTTTTGGTGCTGGCTCGTGACCAAAAAGAAGAGAGGTGGGGCCAAAAAAAAGGGTGCCAAATCAACTATCGATGGTACTTGTACGCCAAAAAAAATTCCGAAAAAATCCAAAGATTATTTTCAAGTTCAGAAATGCACTTCCTTTTTAAATTTACACGCGAAACTACATTTTGATGCATGTTAGAGAGACACTTTTTTTTTCAAATACACTTATAACCACCAGCGACTTCTTGATTCGGGGCTGAACATACCACAAGATTTGTATTCCTATTTTTCATTTTTTTTAAAGCTAACCCAAGATCCATAGACGAGCAGCAAAGAGATACATCTTAAATAAGTGATTGGCCCAAACCACGAGGTAAACAAAAACGCTATATACAATAAATTCGAGCACTGTCCATCAGTCTGTATCCTATCACATAGCTCACAGAAAAATCTTCACAAGTATTAGAAACCACGGCCAGTGCCTCTTTCTCCTTGTTCATCAGTACAGTCTGCAGAGCATACCTACATAAACAATTGAGCTTTGGGACGTTGGATTGTAGCCAACCGTCTAGTGCTTCTGACGCTCCGCATGTGAGTACTACAACAGTGCGTGTTTTTCATTGCATCTTTGTAGTAATATGCAAACAAGGACCCCGACAGACTTAATTGGTGGAAAGAGCGCACGTTAACGGCGGCTAATGACATAAGCGCGACGATACATTAGTGGTAATGCAAATTAGTTTATCTAGTTCAACAAGGGCAGCTACACAGTTCCAAAACCACAGGATTACACATCACCGGCCGGGACCAGAGATGTTGCTGGGCCTCTAAACACAATCAACACCACACGGAAGAACAGACAGACCTCCATTAATATATAGAAGAAGCAAAGCAGGAGCCAAGGAATGTTCTGGAGACCGCATCGTATCTTGCCACAGCGCATCATCGACAGCAGTGCGGTCAACGCCGCCATGAGCCAGGCGACCCCCCTTGCAACCTTCCTCGACGGCGCGGGGACGGCCGAATCCCATTCCCGCGAAGAGTACACAACTAGAAGTACAGATGTAGAGATGGATGCGCTCGAGTTCAACAGCTCGAACGCCGACGCCCCGCTGACGAACAGTATCCAGATGAAAGCTGAAGCGAACAAAAACAGCAGCCCGGGAGGAACCATCTGCCTGGTAAGAACCTAAGCGGCAGCCTGCAAAGACGTACATAATGTTGTGGTAAGAAACAAATAAGGGGAGAAACGGCAGCATGCGGTGGCTGTAAAGGAGAGACAGATAAAACACTAGCCTGGAAGAAGCACCCGAGAAGCTTGATGTGATTCCCTCTAGACGGTTACAACTGGCTGGAAAGAAAGCACGCATGCACCAAGTGAATCATCAGTCATCCGATAATCTAGTAAATATACATCCAAAAGGCGATCTGAAGTAAGGCCTACTAGAGTACGGCGGCTGACATATGCTTGTTACGTGCTTGAGCTAGCTAGCTCTATATTCTATCAGTCATCTTACCATCCAGCCAATGTCAGTACAACAGTAGTCTTGGACCTTGCAAAAGCAGTCACACATAGTACTCCATGCACTGCACGGAAGCATGGACAAATAAAATATTGCATGCAGAACACTGACAAGCCTGGCAGTAGAAGGACGTTAAATCAGGGATTAACACCACTCCATTGGCACCATATCATTTGACAGCCTAGTGGCTGTGCTAATCTTGGCACGAATCGTACGGTTCTGCTTGGGGGGGGGCAGCTATCCCCCTGGGCAGCAAATGCACACTCATAACTTAAAACTATTATTAAACATTATTATGTTAACCATTTAAATAATTATTATTTAATAAAGGTTTTATAAGTAATAAAACTTTGATAATTCATATTTTAATAATGGTAAATGTTAAAAATAGAAATAAAATACCAAAAATCTTAGAAAAATAAGAATTATAATTTAAAACTATAATCATGCATTATTATTCTACTCAATTAAATATTTATTATTTATTAAGTCTTTATAAAGTAATAAGTATTATAAAAATAATATCTTATTATTTATAAATCACAAAAATAAATGTAATACACCAAAATGATCACAAAAATAATACCTATATGTTAAAAATATAACATTCCACTTTTGAGTTAAATAAAAAGTAAAACACTTTAATAAATTGAATTTAAACCTATTTCCTTAATTGATAATTCATATAAAGGTAAATAAAATTTGCTAATAATTCTAAAAATTAGTCAATTTAGTCTAATAAATAGTATTAGTCTTAAATATGGGTAGTGTGAAATCAAAATGAATTAACACACTTTAAATAATATTTTATTAAATTATCTCTCAACCATTAATGTAGATTATTTTATCAAAGGATCCTTATCCAATCTAAAATCTCTAAGAATAATTATAATGAGATAAAACCCATTCCTTTACTTTAACCACAAGTTTATAAACAAATCAAAACACTATAGTGAGTTCATAAGTAGTAAATAATATTGTTTAGTTATTCACAAACCTTAATCACACCCTTATAGGGAGATAAATCCCTTTATACATTTTTATTTAAAGAAACCACTACCAAATAAAAGTAATACCATTCTTAAGTAACTTTAAATAAACATTATGAAGTGAACAAGGTATAAGTATAATAAGCATTACACCTAAAGTCCATCTATGTTTTAAAGTTAACTTTAGTCTACCAGAATTTAAGTATAATGCTAAAAACTTTATTATATACTTTATAGTTAACTTTGGTCTGTTATAATTAAGTGATAAAGCATCTCAAGTCCAAACTGTTCCAGCAAGCACAAATAACATCAACCACCTCTGATTAGCCACAAGGATTGTTTAAACCCTAATAAAGGAATCTTTTTCTTCAAAAGTTATTTGTTTTGCCACTTCAATCAACATATCACAATTAATAGTAAACACCTTACTTTATAATTTACCTATATAATTAGGATTGTTAATACTTAAAGTTCCTTATAAATGCATATACTTGTAAAGCTAGATTCAAAGATAAGGCAATTCTTATATAAGTAATCCCTGAATAGCATTCAACAACTTTGTATCTTACTGTTGTATGATAGTATAATTACATGTTGTTTCACACACACTCACAATCCTTAATAAGAAGCACATGTGTAAAACTTAATCTAAAAGGGCAACACATTCCAAGGAAATCATTTCCAGTTTCCAAACCCTAGAACAACGTTATCCTCGGGATTCGAGTTTATCAACTTGCATTACATTACTGATGCATAAAAGCATTTTGCTTCTTTAAACATTATTCCTTACTGGACCAATGATGCTGAGTTCAGATATTGGATCTTATATTGTCCTGAAGACCATGAGTGCATAATCTTGCAATCACACAAGGCAAGTTCACACTTGCTCATGTCCTTTTGATTATTTTCTGTAAAGTATTTTGCAAATCAAGTGTTGTCAGCACCTGCATTCCAAAAAGGTCAGAAAACACTATTTTTGATAATAATGTGAAATATTGGTTACTGATCCAGGGTGATCAGCTAATCCGTTAAATGTGGCAGTTGGAATGCCACTTCTCAGGAATATATCCTCTAGGACTTAACAAACAATGTCACCAGTGATTCTTGCGTCGTATATTACGCGTTGACCATGAGATTTGGAATGGGACGGAGAAATCAGATGTATCCTTTTCCTCTCGTATGGAGGCAAGACGACCTTAACGTGACGTTGTGATTCCTTGTGCGAATCCAACATATGGGTGGGCACCCTTATGCCCCACACTTTTGGTGTGTAGATTATCTATGGATGGTGTTTAGTGGATGGACCATTTAATATGGCACTTGCCAGGGCAACACCTGGTCATAGAGTCTTAGAGAACTCATGAGGGTTTTAGCCTGCCCGAAAGGGGGCTTTACGAAGGTGAGCCAGCCCCGAAGGATCGTGCAGACATATGAGGTCGAGGAGAGGGCAGTGATTGGCTTGGATCTTAGACTGGGCCCCATACCAAGGAAGTATGGACAAGGTCATGACTTGGTTGTGCAACAAGGCTAAGGTCTCTCATGGGTAAAGTGACGCACCTCTGTAGAGTGTAAGAACTGTAACTTGTTACTCCCTGTTCCGGGAAGGAGCTGCGAACGCGACGGGAAAGGAACTCCATGAAAGTTCTGGTAAACCCGTGAAGGCTGACGGACATAGCTTTTTAGAATAAAAGCAACCTTTGAAGAAATGTTTACGAAAACTTGCATTGCCTATGACCTACGGTCTGTGGTTGTAGATATAGTGCATCAAAGACTCCTTTTCTAGTGAACTTGTTGAGTACGCTCGTACTCAAAGTATCTTCTTAACCCTTGCTAGGTTCTAAAGCCAGTACAGACGACGTCTACGTCAAGTTATGTTCCAAAAATCATCATCAAAAGCTAAAGCTCTTCAATGAAGTCAAGGAAGTCAACATATACACCAACTCAAGTGAAGACGAAGTTACTAATTCGATAGGAATATAATCTCTATCCATAGAACTTATTTCTGTAGTATATTGCAATAGCAGCAATGCCAGACCATTAGTTAAAATACTAGTCTTATTGGTATGATAGTTTTTTTTTGAGTTATTTATTTCTGATTCTTCTTTGTAAGAAGTTTCTTTCTCTCTCTTTAACCTAGAGTGTTCTCTGGATCTTGTGTAAAGAGTTGAGTTGTAACCTATAGTCATGTCTTGGACCTGCTGTTTTTCTGTTGTACCACTCCGAGGGATGTAATACTAGTGAATGGTGTTTCATTGGTGTTATGCCAACGACTATAGTGTACTACATCATGCAATGGTATGCTGGGTCACCGCAATGGAGCTGTATTTTTCTGAGCTTGTTCTCCAGGTTGTTACCCAACTTTCATTAGTTTTGCACTTTTGATTTGAGCAACAGAAGGTTTTCGAAAAAAATCAATCTTCACCTGCTGGTCTGTTTTGACAGATTTCTGTTATCATTTGCATTTGCCTCTTAAATAAGCTTTTGTTTTGATGGATTTCAGTTGAAGTGTGCACCTGAAGGTTAATTATTTTTGCTTACACTAATGTTTCCATTGAAGTTTGTGTATTTCCTTGTGAGGAAAGGAAATTCTAGGAGAAGGAGAAAAGGAGTCGGCAGAGTTCGTCTTTGAATAGGTAAAAGTGGTGAAAACAGAAGGTTCGTGAAACCCCAATCTTTTTATATTTTTGATGTTTTTAATACATAAGGCAAGTCACGATATGGAATAGAGGAGGAAACAGAGGCCGGGCTGGGCAAACCCACCCCAGGCGCAGTCCCCAGCTGGTCGCGCCTAGAGGGGGTGTGCCTTCCCTGAGCTTCGTCTCCGCCTTGTTCTCGTATCAAAACCTTCCTTATGCATTGAATCTTCTTAATATATACCCCCCCCCCCCGATCCCTCGAGGTTCGTGCATCGTGTTCTCGTCGTGTTTTCGTTTTGATCTATTTCTGTCAGGAAATCTTCTCAAGTTTAGAGCACCATGGTATCCGCCAATGACAAAGGCAAGAAGCCCGAGGAAGATGATCCCCACAAACCCAAGGAGGAGGAGATTTTGGTAGGTGATGGATAAGACATGGAGGAGGACAAGCAACTGGACACCCGTGCTACCGTCGCAAGCATTGGAGTGGTGGAAAAACCTACCAAGCTTAGGAGGACAACACGGATGTCTACAGGAGGGAAACCTCCATGTCATACCCTCTCTCCACGGTCACATCCTCCAAGTACCAAGAAACCCTTCCACACTCTTATACATGAGCGCCAATATCAACATGTGCCCAAAGGTAACTTGCCCTCGATGTGGTATATGCCTCGTTCTAACCATGCAGGGGAGGAGCATACTAAGAAGGAAGAGTGGGGAAAGAATAACAAGGACTGGAATTCTCAGCCTGACATGATCATGAACCGCATTGAGCAGAATTCGGAGTTGATTCGTACTCTGACCTTAGAGATTGAGGATTTGAAGAAACTTATTGAAGAGCTTATTAAAAGAATACCACCACCACTGAAGGAGTAATTCGTCATCAGTTTTGGCATCCCCTTGGCTTGTTCCAAGCTTGGGGGGAGTGCCGCGGTATCACAACCATTATCTTTTATCTTTTACCTTTTTAGTGGATTCATATCTTTGGTAGAGAGGTTATCTTATAGTTTGGTTTTCATGTCGAAGTATCTCTCCTTTAGTTTTTTATCTATGTATCCCTTGGTGTGAGTGCCTTTATGGAATATTAATGAGAAGTTTCATCTTTTAATTTTTGCACTTCTTATTTTAGTTTGCAATCTCTATTATATGATGGATCTTGTTGACCAGTATTGGCATCACTTTGGTAGCATCAAGTAAATATAAATTGGTTTTGGTAAACCGAGTTCTGGTAAGTAGCAACACTTTTTGAGGTTTGAAAGGAAATAGAAAAAGCTTACAGGTATTTTGTATCATTTATTTTCTTTCTTGTTGGCTCATAAGCTTAGTATTCTTTATTTAATATCTTTTGTGTCTTCAAGGAAGATTGCATGTTTGGATTCATCACTTGTAGGTTTGCTTGTTTCTTTCAACTCTTTTGCTTGCCACCCAGCCTTGCTAGCCAAAAACCTGTTTTGAGAAGGCATACTTCTCATGTTTCCAATCCATTTGAACCAAAACCTTTGCCATTTGCGTCCACCATATCTACCTATTATCAATTGCTATTCCAAGCAAATTCTCAAGCTTCATCTATCTTTTGAATTAAAAACTATTTTGTTATGTGGAAACTAGTTAGTAAAGCTCTCACGAACTTGATGGCACACCTTATTTTCTTGACCCTAATAGACTTGAACCATTGTGTCATCAAAGTTGTATATGCTTGCATCTATACGTTGGAAATAGCAGAATCGTGTTGTCACGGGGAACGCTTTCAACATTGCACCTATACGTTGTACACAGTTGATATCATGCTCTTTTGTTTGCGGATGTCGACAATGTGAAATAAGGAGGGAACTTGTAAGTCCATGGAGTGATGTATGTGTGTTAGAGAAACGCATGGGCCGCTAGCCTAAGCCATGTCTAATCATGGTGGAAACTTGCAGCATCACTATAGTGATCATTCTATGAAGCATCCTCAATAAAAAGTTATGCACATAGTAAATAAAAATATCGCTGAGATGCTTATTTTTTGCTTGCCTTGTCATTTTGGTTATGGGATAGCTCCTATACCATGTGCAAGGGGTACCCCGTTGGCAATTCTTCATGATACACATGTACTTACAATGACAAGAACTTACCGCTGACCAAAGTTGAGTAGCATGAGGAGCGACCCTCGTACTCGAGGGACATGAGATTGCCAACTTATATTTCGTCAAGCATATACTCCATCTTTGTGCACTTTAACCTTAATCATCTCAAGATGACTATGATAGGGGCAATGAGGGCTCAAAGCTAGTAAGTATCATAATCTTTTGAAAGCTCTTTATGACTTGAAATCTCTGCTTCCCTCTATGAAGAGACCTTTATCCTATTTCTAAGTTGAGTCAGTAAACCTACTTCCTCTCTATGTCCAGCAAGCATTTGAGTTATTGTGTTGCAAGCATTCATATGGTGATTTATTCAATCATGTTCTTTATCTTCCTTGTTTGCACAAGACTCTTATCTATTGAGTATTACTTTGAAAGCCTTCATTGAAAAACCCTTTTGAGCAAAGAGTGATCCTGTTATAAAAATTCTACAAAAAGCTTTTTGTGAAACTGTTTGCCAGCTGTTCTCTGACCAGGAACAAGAGTTTGCCAATTCCAATTATGATTTATCTTTATGCATCTCTATTGTGACTCTTGTACTTGTTGCAAACTAAGTTATATAATGGTGAGTTTCTTTCTTCTATGAGTTGTGTAATGGTAAGTGTGATGCTTCTTGTCTGTATTCTTTTATCGACACTTCACTCCATAAACCTGTGGACATGTTTACTGAGCTCAGTTTTTCGCTTGGGGACAAGCTAAGGTCTAAGCTTGGGGGAGTTGATAAGTCAAATTTGCATCACCATTATATATCACAATTTGACTCTATTCATTGATATATGTCTGATTATGAGGTATTACTTATGTCTTTTCCACTGTTTTTGCATGTTCGATGATTCTTGGAGGATGGACTGATGGAGTCTGGATTCTGATGGAAAAAGAGGTGGTTTGATGCAATTTCTCGAAGATCAGAAAAATACCATAAAATATTGGAAAATTGTATTTTCCCAGAAGACGGAGGAAGCCAGAAGGGGAGGCGTAGAAGGGCCACAGGGGGCCACACCCCCACTGGGCGCGGGTCCCCTGGGTCATGCCTAGGGCAGGTGTGGCCCACCTGCTCGGCCTCCGACTCCGCCCTCTCGCATATATCTTCCTCACGGAACCCTAACAACAGGGGAGGGACAACAGATAGATTTACGCCGCCTCTGCGGGGCGGAAAACACCAAGAGAGAAAGATCTCTTCGGCAGACTGATTTCTACCAGGGAAATTCCTTCCCGGAGAGGGGAGATCGTCGCCATCAACACCGTCATCAAGCTAGGCTTCATCGGGATCATCATCATCATCCACACCATCATCACCACTCCATCCCGCTGTAACAATTGTGTTGGATATTGCTTTAGTTCTTAGGGGAAACTTTCCCGGTGTTAATTACTATTGTAATTGATGCTTGTGAGTGGAACCATTGGATTATTGTTTATGTTCAAATTGTTATTCATCACCATATCATCTTTGATATTGATCCATATGATGCCTTGTGAGTAGTTCGTTTAGTTCTTGAGGACATGGGAGAAATCATGTTGTCAGTACACTACTAGGAAAAAGCTAATTCGTGGAGCACCTAATTTGGCCATATGTGGCGCACTTGGGGTGCGCCACAAAGCGCGCGCTATGGCTAAAAGTTAGCCGTGGTGCACTAGGTCGTGCGCCACGCCTATGAAAAGATAACCATGGCGCACTATATGCTGTGCGTCACGCGTATGAAACGATAACCGTGGCGAACTAGGTGCTGTGCCACGGATACAAATTTCAAATTTCAAAAAAAAAGCGGGAGATCTGGATCTCGGCACCACAGACGTCAGTGTCGTCGCCCGTCGGTGTGGGTCGTCGTCGTCGCCTTGTTGAAGTGGTCACCGCCGTCGCCTCATCAGAGTGGTCACCGCCATCGCCGTTGCCTCACCTCATCGGATAGACCTCGTCGGATAGCTCATCGTCGTCGGAACGACAAGGAGGAGGAGGAGGAGGAGAGGAAGAAGAAGAAGAAGAAGAAGAAGAAGAAGAAGAAGAAGAAGGAGCTCGTCGTCTCCGTCGTCACTGCAAGGAGGAGAAGAAGAAGAAGAAGAATAAGAAGAAGAAGAGGAAGAAGAAGAAGAAGAAGAAGAAGAAGAAGAAGAAGAAGAAGAAGAAGAAGAAGAAGAAGAAGAAGAAGAAGAAGAAGAAGAAGAAGAAGGAGCCTGCCATCGTCGTCGTCACTGCAAGGAGGATGCGGCGTCACCATCTTCACTACAAGGAGGAGGAAGAGGAGGAAGAGGAGGAGGAGAAGGAGAAGGAGAAGGAGAAGGAGAAAGATGAGGGGGGAGAAGGAGAAGGAAAATGAGGAGGAGAAGAAGAAGGAAAGGATAAAGGAGGAAAAGGAAAAGGAGAGAAGTGGAGGGAAAAGAAGAGGGGTAGGTGGGCGGGGCGGGGATTCAAATCTTTAATCCCGCCCAACTTACTCGTAGCACACTAGGTAGTGGTGCGCTACGGGTAAGTTGTCATCTTTTTTTCTGCAGGAAAAAACAATCTTTTGACCGTAACTTTTTACTCTTTTTGAATTTTGGAAATCTAAATAATCGGTAATGACCGAAGGTGGTTGCGAGAAGATGCAAAATCTCGTTCTCGTTATTTTGTGATATTATACGATTTTTTTTTTGACATCATATGCAAAAGTTACGGCCATTTTACTGTGGTATGATTTTTTTTGCAGAAAAAGTTGAAACTCATGTTTGTTAATTTTCCTAGAAACTAGACCACATTATCTACCTAAATATAAAAAGATTTTATTTTTTGAATTGTTCTTCATTTTATTTTATTTTTTGCAAAGCCTAAAAAAGCGATTCACGGGGTGTGTGGAGTTGGTGCAAGGTATTTAGCCGTAGGGCACTAGGGCAAGGTGCCCTACGGCTAAGTTTACCCATCAGGAGGCAACCCACACATCCGTAGCGCACAAGGTCATATGCCCTACTACTATGTTTCACACCCGTAGAGCACCCTGACCTAGTGCGCTACGGGTATGTGGTATGCGGCCACCTGTGCCATGGACCACACATAGCCGTGGCGCACCTCCTTCATGTGCGCCACTCTTACGACTGTTAGCCGTAGGGCACATGTGGGCAGTGCGCCACACATATTTTACCCATGGGGCACCTCTAGCATGTGCGCCACAGATGTATGGATTACCTATAGCCATTTTACTAGTAGTGGTAATTGATTTGTGTTGAGTTATTATTCAATGGTTTAGTATTTAAGTTGTGATGCTATTCTTATAGTGGTGTCATGTGAACGTCGACTACATGATTTTTCACCATTTATGGGTCTAGGGAAATGCATTGTGTATTTGGCTACTAATTGTGGGGTTGCCGGAGTGACAGAAACCTGAACCCCTGTTAGAACACCATTGCATAAGGGAGCGTAGGATCTCAGAGTTTAAGGCTGTGGATATGTTTATATCTTAATTACTTTCCTGTAGTTGCGGATGCTTGTAGGAGTTTAATCACAAGTATGTATTATTCCAAGTAAGGTTGGTATATTAGCACAAGTTCATCCACGCAACACTTACAATACTAAAAAAGAGTAATTAGCTATTTGAAACAAAAGCACTTGACATAATTCCCATGTGTCCTCGAGAACATTTGGTCCTTATAAGTATTTCCACCGGGTTGTCCTTTGCTAATAAAGGATTGGACCACTTATTGCAATTGTTCGTTGTCTTTATTACTTGCACTTTGTTTTATTGTTTTACTATAAAACTCCTAAAAATCCGTTTGCTAAGTATTTGCAGAGATTTCCTGCTCTATACCACTAGTCAACATCTTCTGCTCCTCGTTGGGATCGACACTCCTATTTATCAAAAGTACTACGATACACCCCCCCCCTCCCCTATACTTGTGGGTCATCACCAGTGCATGCGTAGATCAGGGCCTCGCGATCCCATCTACGGCTTCGATCTTCTTCTTGCGATTACTCAGCTCGATTGTTTACCTCCTCGCCATTATGACGGCATAAATACGGACGGAGGGAGTATGTTGGGCAACTTGTAAAACGGCAAAATTTTAGCGCAATAAGTAACTGTCTTGGCCGCGCTACACAGAGCTAATGGCCTAATAAACCCGGACGGAGGGAGTAGCACAATACCTGCTCATTTCTTCACTCAATGGTAACGTATTAGAGTCCTACTTTTCAAAAAAAAAAAGCCCGTTCTAGTGTTAGATTGCTCAACACTATACGAATCGGTATGTAGACACGTGAGGCACGACGGAGGCAATCAGGCGGTGGCTCTAATACATATAGGGTTTCGTCCCTCTTGCCGGCGATGCCACTAGTTTGTTCCGTCTTTGGTGACCTTGGGGCCTCGGACGTGTGGCGGATCACGGTATCTCGCCGGCGGTCTGTTTTCGTTCTTTGTTTAGATTTTTTTCCAGTGTTTTCTTCAGGATGTTGAGGCGGCGGCTACTCCTGTTGTGAGAATAATGTCCTCTCCTTTCTCCAGTGGTACATTTAGCGCTGATGGAGGGCGCATTGAGTAATATGTCCAACAGATCTCTCAGGATATGTCAGTTTTCATGTTCGTTGGTGTGGTTTCAGGTCAGTCTCTTCCGATCTATGGTGGTCATTTTTGGCAATGATTGCTACTCTGGTGTGCTGGGCCTTTGGAGTCTTAGCATGATGACTTTCCTTCTGTCTACTACATCAAGCACTACTATGGCAAGCTTTGCCTGACTCCGGTGATAGAGGGCGAGGACGGCGGCCCGCCTTCCACTCACCCTAGTGTTTGTAGTTATCGCTAGGTGGTTCAAAGACATATATGTAATTTTTATTGCTTTTCGGCCTTTTTGTACTGTTGTGGATAATAGATTGGCGGAATTTTTGCAAAAAAAAGAAGGCCCGTTCTGAAAAAGCATGTGTCTGAGATTAGCTTTTGACGGATAAAAACATTGTAACGACTAAACCCCTTGGAAGCATGAAGCCATCTTGATTTTCTTTAAATTTTAAAATGGTTTATCTCTCTCAAATAGTAAGTTAGAATTCAAATTAGTTTTCACGGTTGATTTGTCGCAATGAGATTTTTTAAACTAGATCAATTTTTATCAGGCCTAGTGATTCAGGAATTTCATATCCACTTTGACCTTTTTTGAAAATAATAGGTTCAAGAATTTTTTATTGTGTATTATCATTTTATGAAGGATAGATTAGAAGCTTGCTTATGCAGTACTAAAATACATTATGCGGCCTATATCGATCCCACGCTAAAGACTAAAATAACATGAGGAGGAGTGTTGACAATATAATGTATTATCTAGTCCTTCTCATCAGTTTAGACTTTTGGTTCAGTTGGCTAGTGCATCAATTCAATACTTTCATTTATTTTGTTATTTTATAGGGGTTAGTAAAACTTATCTCCCATGATCACTTATACACCATATACAGTCACCCACTTTTAAGCTACATGGATAAGAAATAATAGCTAAATATGGAGAGAAAAAAGGACATGTCCTCAAGATGAACTAAAATGTTACCCGCAAAAAAAAGATGAACTAAAATGAAGAAACCAACAACGCAAAAGTTGGTATGTCTTATAGAATCGATCAACTTTGAATTTTATATTATCTCAATTCAGAAGTCATATGAAGAATCCGTGATCCAATTAATCTCGAGCGGTTTGCCAGGACCGGAAATTACACTATAACATTTTTATATTGTGAATTAAAGTTTTTATAAAACACACTTCTTATTTGGAACGTTAGGCTTAGCATTTCAAGAAATAAAAGTACAAAATATGCATGGCAAATACACACTTCACCCGGCTGGTTGTGATTACAATTATATAAGTTCTTATTTTGCACTAATGACCTAATGAAGTATCATTATTAGGTCCTAAACCCCAATGGAAACAGACCTAGAGAAAAAATTCTATGGAATTGAATATAAAGTTTATTTGATACAATTAATTGCATACAAAGTATATCATAATACTAAGGCTTCTAACCTTACAAAATTCACAAAGATCAGAGGAAAAATTCCTAAGACATTGAATCCTCCAAAATTCGGATGAAATTTCTCTGAACCAAAAAGACCCTTGTTATTATTTACGGAAATCCAATGCTCTTTGTCAAAGGGTTCACCAATTGCCATCCATAGTCAAGGAATCATGTTAAATCTTCTTGCTTTTGGTTTCTATGTATCTCACTAATAGATAATTCATTACAACAAAATAATTTTTCTAGTTCGTTTTTACTCTATACGGATACCTTTTCCACATAGAGATAGAATGTTTAGTTTTTTTTTTCTCTGTAGCCCTATCCTCTACATCGGTTGATCCACTATATGATTTGAAGAGATAGAAATGTGTATGCATACGTGTGTTAATGCAATACCATGGGCGCCTGTGGTAATTTGACATATAGTATACCCCACTTGGTTCAGCCGAGCAAAGCTACGTGTTACACGATGTCTAGTTTTCCATATTATACGCAGTCATCATACTGTCGTAGATCCTGCTATGTCAGATTTGTTTCTTACACCTAACCTAGCACATCCCAAACACTAAGATGATAATCCGGTCTTTCCCGCGTACGCCCTCTGTTTAGAAATATATAAGATGTTTTAGATTTATAAAGTAAATGTATCTAAACATTTTTTAGTGTGTGGATTTATTTGAACATATATACTAAAATGTGTTAAGATATGTTAACTTCATTAATCTAAAACATCTTATATTTTCAAACGAAAGGATTAGCCTATATGCACGTGCTTCCCCTGCTGATAACCTGACATGCTTCACCTCGCTCGACTCGTTACGGCTCGTTAAAGATAAAAGAGTGAACTTGGCTCAGCTCAGCTCTCAAAAGCATACCTGGCTCGACTTATGTAACTCACAGATTGGTTCGTTACAAAAGTGAACAAAAGAGCATGCATACATTGAATTTGAATATTTGGGCATGGGTAGTATGCATTATATACAACCAGGGAGTTACTAACAAATGCAAAATGTAATTATATGGTGCATGAGTGGTCGTGGATGCTATTATCAATATAAGTATAAGAAAACAAATTTTTATAATATAAATTGAAATATAAGGTACACAACAAGTTATGCTAGTAACTCGTTACTTGGATCGTCTAACACTCAATGCGTTCAAATTCTAGACTCTATTTGACTCCATAGGAGACGAGATTTTATTTAACTCAAAGGTTTCGAATTCTATTTTCACCGCTCCATCCAAATGATTATCTTTGCATTTTGTTGCGTCTTGTAGTTATTGTTTTCACAAGGTTGAACATGTATGTTTTTGTTATTCCCATATTTTTTATACATATGATGATTGTCTAGGCTCGATTATCCAAGGCATTATTTTGAGTTTTTTGTTTTTGTATCTTATAATATCGCGGAACAAGAGCTTCATGTCTCCATGTTTTTATGGGGATAATCCATTTAACTCAAGCTTGCAAAATACATAATAAGGAAATAATGCACCTTAAGAGTTGACAAAATACATAAGGAATTTCATACTACCTACAAGCCACTATACAATTTTGGTACAGCCTACGGAGAAGGTCTGACCTTGTGAGAGAGAAGGGAGTTGACTTATCATATTTACATGGATGTGATGGACGGATGGATATGTACTGATACGCGCGCGGTCGTCGCATCCTACGTGGCGCCAGCTGCCTCTCGCGCACGCGGGCGCGATCGGGTCGCATGGTGTGTTGTGTACGTACGGTGCGGGGTTGGACTTTATGGATATCCGACGTGTCCTCTGACCTGTTGCCCACGTGCATGTACCTCTCGTCTCTCCGTTGATCACCTCCCAGTGAATTAAGTCTACGTTCTGACTTACCTCAAAAAAAAAAAAGGTCTACGTTATGACTCGCCACTTGTAGATATGATCTGAAAGGGACAAATGAAAAAATGGTCGGCAACGTGGTAACACTTGCAGACAAGCTGGCCAGCATCGACTCCTTTTCATTATTAATTGGCTGTCCTTGTCACCTACGCAGTCCTAAGTTGTGTTTTTTTGCTTCTTCTTTTTTTGAACACAAGTTGTGTTGTTGCCTGATTTGCTGAGTTGAGCATCGTACTTTGATTAAGCCTCAGCAGATAATTGGGTGTCAAACAATATACTGTACTACTTTGCAGTTACACGCGGCAACGATATGATCCGGGAGGTTCCACGCAATAGCGAAGAGGGAGGGATAGGTGCCAAACCGCAACACTTTTTCGTGTAAAGCGGAAGAACTGCTTTTCAATTAGAATAAAGAATTGTACAGGTAATTTACATGGGCCTTTAGGGAAGGAAAAATCCCGAGGAAACCCCTCGACGAGAAACATGACTACTACTCTAACATAAAAAAAATTACTCCCTTTGGTCCATTTTACTTCGTAAATATGGATGTATCTAGATATGTTTTAATGCTAGATACATCCAATCCAGTGACAATTAATATGGATAGAAGAGAGTACTATATATTATATTTGTGCAACTGGGTGTTGGCCGGCAAGTTTGGCCTAGGTTTTTCTCTCGCCTCCAAACACTTCGATTACTGTAATTCTAATGGTTCCACAAGACATAAATGAACTATATCCACGACGCTCCTGAGCTTTGGAGGTGGAAGGTGCTTCCATTTGCTTTATCCACCAAGATTTTACAGAACTAGAGTCTAACAACGCCCCCATTACGAGAGATAGGGGTGTTCATCCTGCTCGGCAAGAGATGTTCATATGGGCAAGATGAACACATTTGATATTGGCACTCATGTAGATTATTATCCTATTTGAAAAAACTATGTAGATTGTTATCCTATTCAAATCTCAAATGGTTTGAAGAAAACCGATAACTATAATACAACCACTTATCTAATGGAAAATCATGTAGATTATTATCCTATTTAAAAATCTATGCACCTTCTTTTGATGTGTGTCATGGTCAAGATGTGAGGTGAGGACTGATGTTCGATTATATTAGGAGGATGAGGAGCAATGGAACATATGGTGAGGACAGAAGACCGAACATGATCATCGATAACGTCCTCAGAGCTTTAAACTTTGTTGCCACGCCACATCGACCTAACATGTTGGTCTATCGAAGGGATAGGCTACAATGCTTAAATAGGGTAAAGTCGGGTTTGGAATTTCTTACATGTGATATTCCAAAAACTATCAACAAATGGGATAATATGTGCCACAAAATGCACAGTTAATTAAGGAGTAAAAAGTGCAATTCACTTTTACTTATTTTCGGTTGCTATTGTAGTACTTTTACATGTAGCTGAAGAGATCGAAGCTGTGGTCTTATGTCTATCGTACATCCAGCTTGGATATTAGTTGTTTTTTCATGGAAACAACCGGTGGGTCAGTCAAATAGAATACATCCACTCTTTGTATGTGCACATGTGCCACACATCCTCGGGTCCTTCTATAGTTGAAGGTGCTAGAATAAAATGCCGCGTCATATATTCTCGTTGTAATTAAAGAAAGATTCGTGCATGTTTTTCTTGCATTTGTGTATGTAAACTTTTCCCGCAAATATTTAAGATAGGTAGCCGTATTTGGTATTTCTTTTACGGAATTAATGCAAAGATGTTTTATTTGCTACTAACTTTTGCTTTGAGATTATTGCATCTTATTTATCCCTTTAAAATATATTGCCATATTTTGTGATCTTGTGATGGATTTATATATTTTATTATTATACCCAAATGGATAAGTTGAACTCACATGTCAGGCTAATTTTTTTAAATAATATGTTTTTTAATAATTTCCACGAATAATACACGAATTGAAAGATTTGCAATTCTAGCACGGTGTCGGCATTTGAATAGCCGACCAGTCCCGTTGGCATTTGAAAAGCCGATCAGTCCTGTCGGCTTTTGAAAAGCCGCATATTCTTCACACTGCCCCTATAACCTATCGGCATTTCAAATGCAGACTCTGGTCGGCTTTTCAAAAGCAGACGAGTCCTGGTCGGCTTTTCAAAAGCAGACGAGTCCCGGTCGGCATTTCAAAAGCCGACACCGCGCTAGAATTGCAAATTCTTCAATTCGTGTATTATTTGTGGAAATGATTTAAAAATATATTATTTAAAAAAATAGCCACATGTCAGCATAACGTGGTAATTCGGACTCATAATCATTACGGTTGTATTATTCATGGTACTTGTTCAGCAGAATTTGAGACATTTCACTATGTTTGATAGAATTCGAGAACAATTGGCAGAATCCCCCCATCCCACCCCACCCACCCACCCACACACACGCACAATGAACATGTGTGTGTGGGTTGTCCAACTAGTTGGCAGTCACGTCCTCCTAACAAGTGAGTTACACTTGCTAGTTTGAAAAAAAAAATAGTACTGAAAGGTAAATCCTAATATCACAAAAAGTAGAATATGATTCTTTAAATGTGGTAAGACTCAATTGAAAGGATCCCAAGAAAGGAGGTAAATAATGAACTACACTCGCATATACTGCCGATGCACGAGGGTACCTTGAAGGCTTGAAACACAAGAGGCAGAGAATTTTTGTTCAAAATAGGAAAAGCCTCTGCATCGATTGGTACAGAACATGAAATCTTCCTCTAAAAACCATGTAATTGTTATATCTTTTACCCAAACAAGTGAATATTTGACAGTCAAGCACACCGATCCTCGACTATTTGATTTTATTTTCTCTAATGAATGTAACTTCAGTTTTATCTTTTAGCTTCTCATATTTGTGTTAGTGTCCATGATTCAATCATCTTGGCATCCAGCATACATGCAGCTCTACCAGCTAGGGAAATGAACTTTTTTTTTTGGAAATGGACGCTTTATTACTTAACAGTAAGTTTACACCGGCCTCTGCATAGTTAGGATGCACAAAGCCGATCAATCACACAATCTCGGACCAAGGCAATAAAAATATGATTACAAAATAATGTAAATGAAGACACAGTTCTCCAAACTAGCTAAGGAAGATCTATCCGCAGCGATTGCTGCCATCCATGCCGGGAGAAGATATCTCGCGTCGTATCCTCCAACCGCCTACAGCCCTCCGCAAACAAGTCGCGGAACTCCATTCGTTATAGAGAAGTCCATGATCGGAGGACAACAGTAGCTCGATAGATAACCTGCAAGGGGAAAGATACAACATTATTAAAAAAATGACATTTCTACATAGCCAAAGCGACCAAATAATGGCAAGCGTTCCCACCCTAAATAAAGTCTCATATTTATCCTCAATCCCATTCATCTAGTTGCCAAATACATTGACTACCGATCGAGGAGGAGATAAACCAGAGGCTATTTGGATGATTGACCATATAGCACGAGCAAATTTACAATAGAAGAATAAATGACGTATTGTCTTATTATGATGACAAAATACGCATTTAGTGCTACCATGACAATTCCTCCTAACAAGATTATCTTTTGTGAGAATTACCCCTTTACGGAGATACCAAGCGAATATCTTCGTTTTAAGGGGTATCCTCATTTTCCAAATTTTACTATTGTCATCGACTAGAATATTAGGTTGGATCAAAGCTCTATAAAATGAATTAACATAAAATTTACCACTATGTAGTAATTTCCATTTGAATTCGTCCATTCCCTCAGATAGCTGTATCCTGGATAATCTCACTAAAAGATTATTCCAAGACACCAGTCTAGGACCTAAGAGACTTCTTATGAAAGACACATTAGGAGGATTGGTTTCCATTACCTCGGCGATAGTATCCCTTTGTGCCTAACAATTGAGTATAGAGCTGGATATTGTTCACGAAGAGAATTTTGGCCAAGCCATTTATCTTTTCAGAACCTAATCTATGAACCATCCTTAATATTAAAATTGTCAAAACGGAAGAAATGCTTTTTGGAAGCCATTAGTCCAGCCCAAAAGTGTGAGTCACCTGGTTTCCAAACCAGTTTAGACACCGCTTTTGAGCCAACATATTTCCTCCATAGAATGGTTTGACATACCCCTTCTTCGGTAAGAAGTTTGTATAACCATTTACCCAGTAATGCGGTGTTTTTGAGATTTAAATCATGTATGTCCAATCCACCATATTCTTTGGGTCGGAAAACAACATTCCATTTGGCCAGTCAATATTTCTTTTTCTCACTATCCTCCTGCCAAAAGAATCTTGAGCGGAAATAGTCCACTTTTGACAAGACACCTTTTGGTAACTGGAAGAATGAGATCATATACAGTACCATGTTGGTGAGTACTGAATTAATGAGTACCAGTCTTCTACCAAGGGATAGCAATTTACCTTTCCAACTATTAAGACGTTTCGGAAGTCTTTCCTCGACGAGTTTTCATTCAGCAATCGTGAGATGCCGATAATGTATCGGTATTCCCAGATAATTGATTGGAAAATGCCCCTGACCACAGCCAAAGAGATCGGCATACAGGTGGGCCTCATCTTTAGCCTCGCCAAAACAATACAAGTCACTCTTATGGAAGTTTATTTTCAATCCAGAGAGCTGCTCAAATGCTGATAGGATTAATTTCAGATTCTTGGCTTTCTCCAGATCATGTTCCATAAATAGTATTGTATCATCAGCGTATTGAAGAATAGATAGTCCACCATCAACAAGATGTGAAACCAATCCTTCAATTTGGCCATCAGTCTTTGCTCTCTCAATAAGGATAGCCAGCATATCTGCCACTGTATTAAATAGTATAGGCGATAGTGGATCCCCTTGTTTCAGCCCTTTTTTGGTCTAGAAGTAATTACCTATGTCATCATCGACATTTATGGCAACACTTCCACCAGACACAAAAAAATGTATGAGAGCGCACCACTCTTCTGAAAAACCTTTCATACGGAGTGTTTGCTGTAGGAAAGACCAATTAACTTTATCATATGCCTTCTCAAAATCAATCTTGAACAATACACCATTTAGTTTTTTAGAGTGCAGTTCATGTATCGTTTTATACAGGATTACAACTCCATCTAAGATGTTTCTCCCTTGCATGAAAGCAGTTTGAGAAGGGCGAACGACATGATCAGCCACTGAATTCAGTCTAATCGTAGCAACCTTTGTAAAAAAATTAAAACTAACGTTAAGAAGGCAGATTGGACGATATTGTTGTATACGTTCTACGTTGTTAACCTTAGGTAGTAAAATTATGTTGCCAAAATTTAACCTGAATAGGTCCAGCTGACCAACTTGCAAAAACTCAAACAAGCGCATCAAATCCACCTTGATAACTTCCAAGAATTTTTGATAAAACTCTGCTGGAAAGCCATCAGGCCCTGGGGCTTTGTTATGTTCCATTTGAAAGACAGCCTTCTTAACCTCCTCCTCACTATAAGGGGCAGTCAGAAATTTATTTTTCTCAATAGAAACCTGAGGAATATCCTCCGTCCGGGACTCATCCAACAAAAAAGAATTTTCTGGTGGTGCTCCAAACAAGGATTTATAATAATTGGTAATATCAGATTTAAGATGTTGTTGTCCTTCTATCGTTCCTTCATCCTGAATTAGAGAGTGAATAAGTTTCTTCTTATGCTTGCCATTTGCAACAACATGGAAGTATTTTGTATTCGCATCTCCTTCAAGGATAAATTTAGCTTTAGAACATTGGTACCATTTGAGTTCTTCCTCATGCAAAAGTCTGGCAATTTCTGCATTCGATTGTTTTTTAAGCTCAATTTCTTGTGCAGTCAATAACCTAACCTCCGCGGAGGCCTCCAAATCATTAATAATAGCAGAAAGGCGTATTTTTTCCTTTTTAAGAATACCAGCAGTATGTCTAGCCCAACCACGGAGGAATTTGCGCAAGGCACGCATTTTGTTACTCCAACATTGTATGGGTGTGCGACCACTAACTGGTTTTTTCCAAATAGCCTTCACCAGTTCATAAAAACCATCACGATCAATCCATCACAGTTCAAACTTGAAACTGTTTTTGGATTTTCGTGGTGGTATTCCGATAGATAACAGTAATGGAGCATGATCTGACAAAGCCTCAATACGCTCTAGAGCGCGAACAGTTACCATAGGAAATTTATCTTCCCATTCGGTATCCATAAGCTCCCTATCTAATTTTTCGTATGTAGGCTCCGGAAGACTATTAGCCCAAGTAAACTGTCTTCGTAACATTGTAACCTCTCTTAAGTCCAAGCTGCCAATGACAGCATTAAACATGAAAGGCCAATGTTCATCAAACCTGCCCCGATTTTTCTCATGAGGGAATCTTAGCAAATTGAAATCCCCACCTATAAGAATAGGATAGGGATTGTCCTTAGCTAGATTTACCAACTCACGTAAAAAATCAGCTTTATAAACATCCTGGACAGCCCCGTATACGACGACTAGAGACCAAACGAAATCATCAGCCTTATTCTGGATATGGAGTTTAATAAAAAACTCCAACCGAACTGGCTAAGATTTCCATAATCTCATCTCTGACGCCTAACAGAATTCCCCCGGATCTCCCCCACGGCGGACGTGATACCCATGAAAAATCCACTCCACCAGAAAGGCGATTGAGTTGACTTTGCGAGAAATCACGTCTACCAGTCTTTGAAATACCCAAAAAATCCAACTTATAATCTCTCACACAATCGGCAAATAACAAATGTTTAGCCAAGTCACGAAGACCTCTGCTATTTGAGAACATGCCATTCATTGAGAAATAATTGGAGATTTGGCTACACGTGGCCTCTTACGGGACCTTTGGCTCTTTGATTTCCGACTAGAAGCTGTAAGATCATATAATGAATCCACCCCAATCTCATCAAAGCCCACTTCTAATACTTCACCAACTAAGTGAGATAAGAGTTGACCATCTACTGTGGCATGCAACTCCTCCTCCATTGGTGAAGTGTCAGGACCAACAGAGATTTTAGGAGTAACCGTTAGACGGTCAACCTCCATATGTCTCAAAACAGAACTAGAAAGAATAACTTCACTTACAGATCTCCCCAAACTAACACCAACGTTAGCCAGCTTATCCATAATAGAGTTGTTGGAGAACGAAAGAAAAGATTTAGAAGATATACCAGGGGTGTCCAAATTCTTTTTCGCCTTCCTCCGCATTGCCTTGCCCAAGGAGTCCTCATCCGTGACTGAGGCCCCTAGAGCATCGACACCATGACGAGAGCTCCTGCGAGCTGGGGTCCCGACCACAAAGATAGGACCATCTGCAGCTGGGGACAAACCCAACCCCTCCTGGGTCAAGTCAATCCCCATGGTCACAGGTCCACCATCCAAGCTAGAGCGCCCCTCCATGTCCGCCGGATAAGCACCATGGGAGGGGCCTCCAGCATCCCGCGTCAGCGTCGAAGGGGGTTGAACCGCCAGGGGCATAGGTGAGGCACCCTGCACCCCGGCAGCCAACCCAAGCACCCCGCGGTCGGCGAGCCCCACCTGGGCCCGCCCCCACACAGAAGACCCAGAGACGCCCTCCTGCACAGCCGGTACCACCTCATGTAGCACCGGCTCTGCTCGCGTGGGAATAGAACGACCCATCATGTTAGGTCTCCCGCACGCGGGAGAAGCCGGAAGCGAAGAAACACAAGTCGTCTCCAAAGAACCACAAGCCACATGCAAAGCCTCCTGAAGCTTTGAAGGAGAGACACGAGGAGAACACAACACCGGTCTAGAACCGCGCAGGGGAGAGTCCAACGGAAGCGCCTCCAAAAGTTCCTTACCGCGGGGAGTGGCAGGGTTAGCATTAAAAGGAGTGACAGCATACCGTAGCACAGGATCCGAAGGCACTGAACAGTCCAACAGAGCACCCTGCCTGGTAGGCGACTGCGCCGAACCACCCTGCCTGGTAGTGGTCGAGGAAGAGGCGGTCCCAACTGCCTGTGAGCCACCCCCGTGTCAGATGTATCCATAGCATCCTCAGAAGGCTTCTCATTCGCATCATCATCCTGAGCATCACCCCTCTTCCTCCATAAGAAAGGTGCAAACTCAGGCTCTGGTACATAACCCTCCGGCTCCAAACGAAAACGAAGCTCATAAGCCTTGAGACCCACCATAGCATCGGTCACAATGTAATGTCCTAGGGAATCCTGTAGCCTCAAGAAAACACTAGTATCCGTCATAGCAACAAGAATCCGAACGACGCCACGTCTCCTCAAACTGAAAAGGTCCACATCCAAAGTAGTGCCCATGAGACCACCGACCGCCCATAAACCCAAGAAAGACCGCAAACAATGTGGCACCCCCTCGACATGCAGCCAAACCTGCTGAAGCTCAAGCTTGTGGGGCACCTCCTGTGTCTGGTAAACAGAAAACGAGAGCTGAGAGGTGCACAACGGCACCGGCACCTGGATCCCATCCACCCTGTCCAAATCCTCCATTGACAGAAAACTCACAAGAAAGGCAGATTCACCATAGGGCAACGCTTCCCACTTCCACTGACTACGAACTGGGCATCTCCTGGCAATCTGTCGCTGAACCACATCTGCAGGTACCACCGGCCCAGAGACCTGAACTAGAGCTATGGGTGTCAAGTTGGCCCCAAGATGGTCCCGCACCACAGAATCAGGAATCTGAGAAAACAAAGTCATTTCATTGCCAATACCAGACATCACCGGGGTAGGCCTTGGATGCTTAAGAATGGGACATCTCAAAGTGAGATGAGCAGAATTATCACAAATATAGCAAATATGAATGGCCTTACAATTTTTAGTTGCATGTGTATTGACCGCATACTTCCAGCAACGAACAGCTTTCTGATTCTTCTTACCCGCGGCAGCAGGCACCGGTGGTGTAACAACAGTCTCCAAAGTTGCGTCAGCCTGAGGAACATTGGCAACGGTCCCCTGTGGCCCGTACATATACTGTGGCTGCTGTCCCAAAACCTGAGAAGACGTCCTCGCCTGGCCAGCAGGATACCCATATTGCTGAAACTGTGCTGGCTATTGGTGCTGCCGCAAACCCGGCTCAAGACCCACCTGCAACTGATCCTGCTTCTTCTTCTTCTTCCGCTTTGGCACCGGCGCACTTACATTTCCGACCCCGACCGCAAACTGTTGTGGCGACACCCCCTGCTGGATCATTGGAGACCCACCCGCCGGATTACCGCGATACGACGGCTGAAGTGGTTGCATGGCGAACTGAGGCTGTGGCACCGGGAAGTAAGCACCATTGGGCGACAGAAACGGTAGCGCCATCCCCTGACTGAAGCAAGTCAGAGGTGGCATCCCGGGCGGCCCATGGCCAAAGGCAGGCACAGACAAAGACGGCAGAACGTGCAAAGGTCGCGATCCAGATCCTTGTCCCAGGAAAGAGCCGGCCGAAGGGTTCGCCGATGTCGTCCCGAATCCAGCAGGCTGCTGTGGCGCCATCACCTGGGCGCGAGGGGGAGCAGCCGACCCTGCCATCTGAGCGGGGGTGCGGGGAACCGAAGCAGTAGGGCCTGCAGCAGCACCTGGCGGCGGAACAGCAGCACCTGGCGGCGGAGCAGCAGCACGCTGTGGCGGCGCAACCATCGGGGCCGAACCAATCAAGACCTGGGCGAAGGATCGAGTTGAAGGCGGCGCGAGTGAACGTGAGACGGGAGATCGCGAGGCAGAAGTACTAGAAATACGACGTCCGATTCCCAGCCTCCTCGCAACAAAACACCATCCCGATCCTGTCAGGGGGCCCACCCCGCCAGGAGGCCCACGCACCAGGGCCACATCAGCTGACGGAACCGTCCGCGAGTCATCGTGCGTAAAAAACGGATCGCGCCGCCTCTCGCACGCCCTGCTATCGGCCGCCTCAACAAACGCAGCGAATACCGGCGGCGCCGACGACCTTCTCATCGGAAGGGGGCCCTTCCATGGTCGAACCAGAGGCCCCCGGCGCATCAACAGCCCCATCGGCGACGATCCATCCCCGCGGCGAGCCTTCGGCGAGGTAGAACGGCAAGGATGCATCGAGCTCCGCAGGGGTGACGAGGACGCACGTTCCCAGAACCGAGATGCCGGCGTAGGGAACCCCATCTCCTCCCAAAACTCCTGCTTCAGCTCTGCATCGGTCCTCCTCCGCCGTCGACAAACAGTAGTCCATCCCAGCTAGCCGGAAAAATCTTCTAGGGCGTCCAGCCTTTCTCGCGCGGCACAGGTCTTACCACCATCAGAGTCAGAGTCGGAGCCCAAACACTGGAATCTCGAACCCGAGCTCGACGACGATGAAGGATCAGCCTCCACCGGCGACCCGAGCGTCCCGGGCGCAGGGTGAACCTCCTCCTGGCCATCGCCACTCCGAGCCCGTACTAGCTAGTAGAGCCGGGTTCCTTTAAAATAGAGGGAGGATTTCACCCCCCGGCCTCTGCACCAACTAGGGAGCGGTTAGTGATCGTGACCAGCTGCACGCGAGCCAGCGAGCACGCGCGGAGGAGTCACCTGATGTAGGCATCATACCAGAGTCAGAACTGCCTCGTACACGTACGTTGTCGTTTAGATTTTAACCGCTGCGTACTTGCTAAAAAAAATGTGGATGTCTGTGTATCAAGTGATGCAAAGTGATCTAGACAAGCACCACTCTTCTAGTTGTATTATCTACTAAGAAACTCAAGTTTAATGATCTTGTTTGGATCGTTGCTTTCCAGAATACACTTTTCTTCTCCGTATGATCGCTGTTCCTTTGTCGGACGCCTTTTCTTGAAAGTGATTCGTGTAGTTTTTTCTAGCAGGAGTTGAGATCAAGTCAAATATTCCAACACTGTGTTTGCTTTTGTTCAAGGGTTTTTATTAGATTCTAATACTGGAACTCTGGAAGTATCAGCTCTTGGTTGTATGATAAGGAGGGTAGTTGTACTCCTAGGCTCCCAGCATATCAAAAATATGAACCTCAGGTTTGAGTCTCGACGAAGGCGTATTTTTTTTCAGTTTCAAGGATGTATCCGTCTGTAGCGTGATGTACGTGGTGACTTTGTCAGTCTTGAAACTTCATGACCTATGTCTTAGGTGTCTGGTGTGAGTGTGTGTACCCCTACAACTCTACGTTGTACTCGGTGTTTCTCAAAAACAAGAGATTTTGATGCTCAAAGTATGTGTGGATAATCTGTCACACTCACACCACAGTTTGGCGAAGTCTAATACAGTATGAATCTATGAGTTTATACACGTAAATAGTACTGCAAAATTTGTCCAAACATGCAATAATATTGTTACCCGCACAAGCAGAAACACCGCGTCCATACCCCAAAACAGAAATGTAAGGCCCAACCCTGGTCAGGAAAGGCCTGATCCCAGAAAACTCGCACAATTGCCTCATAGGCCTCCCTGCTGAGCACTTTATTGAGTTTTCAGTGCTCCATGTGATCCATACATCAAGTGTCATTGATATAGCACAACTTTGTATTAAATCAACAACACTTATTATAGATTAGAAGGAATAACAGTTGGTGGGGTTCTATGGCAAGGTCGATATTATTTCCCTCCTATTTCTGTACATGACAGTATCTAGTTGGATGCTACTTATGGATTCAGTTACGTCTGATATGATCTTCAGGCTGGTTAGTGACCAGGACCATCTCTTTTCAGAACGGTATAGCTCAGACTAGAAGGGCAATAAAATGCTCACTGGTACAGGTGTGTCCCGCACATGCCACCCATGTACCGTGAAACATGCGGGGACAGACATACTATGTAAGCACAGATTTCAGTAACGAAGCCAAACAAAAAGAAGGGGTAAAACCTCCATGGATGAATCAAATTATCGGGGTACAACAACCCAAAAAAATCGGTTTCTGATCACAGCAACAGAGGGCCAGGGAACAAACCATACACCATCAGCAGTTTGAAATCACGCGCAGAAAGACATAAAGATCTGGCACCGCACCCGCTTCCTTCCGGCGCGCCTTGCCTTCATGACGATGCCGGTATTCTGTTTCCTGGTGGCCCTCTTTCTTCTTTCTTCTGGCTTGCTTACGCTTGGTCAGACATGACACCAAACACGGTTCGCAGGGTACTCTGGACAGAAGAAAAATGTTAGCAGATGATGATGGTCAGGGTTGGCGTTAAGTAAGACTTTGACCGCTACAGAGTCAGAGAGAACCAAGTAAATGGAAATTGTATAGGTATTGTGAGAGGAAATTTGGTAAGATTTTCAAAAATTGCATTGGTATTGACTTAAGAGTGAGGCAAATATCAATGTACTACTACAGCAAGAAGGTAGCAGTAAGTGATCTTGTGTAGTGCAGGGAGTGTTTAAATAACTCAAAGTCTGAAGTAGTGAGGGTGCAGCATGAAGCCATGAAACATGGTCTATACGAAGCACATCACAGAAAGGGAAGGAAAATGGAATCGTTGCCTCGCTGACGTGTTGGCCTGAATCCACCTCGTCAAACGGAATGAGGGATTTCCCAACATTCAGACACCTAAGGATTTAATAGACCAAAAAGGGTCATAAGATCCAGTGCCCCAACACAACTGAATGTCTGATACCCTTACGACAATGTACTCCATCCAGAAAAGAGCAACGCTTGAGTGCAAGCAACTATAGTCTGTAGTACAGAACTCCGCCCCAGTTTTAACTTTTAACTAGAACAACACCCACACGTTGATATGGATTAGAAAATATAGACCATAAGTTTCTCATTTGTAATGTACCATTTGTGCCATATCAAACTATTCTCACCAGATCGAACATGTAGTGTAGCCAACGGTCAACGGGCCACCACCGTCGGTTGACACATTTATAGGAGTAAAAGATAAGGATACAATTGCTAATACTTTTCCTAGAAACACAGCCAGCTTCAGTAAGATTCAAATATGGATGTTTCAGCATATTTTACGAAATCCTTGAGTTCGACCGGGTCGTACTGAAACTGCAATTGCTAAGACCCAAGTTTTTATTTATCGTTATAACATAATCTGAACCATTTCGTTAGTCTCTAGTCTAAACCAATTAGTCCAAAGAGTAAAGTCATTGACACTATCGCAAACAGTAGTAGCATCTCAGTCGTTGATGTCCTGAACAACTTTTTAATCCCCACAGGATATGGTTACTAATCCATGACAGTTTTGCATGGTGTAGCTGAATTCAGTATCTGCTAGATCAGTGCTTTGAGAAACACCAACCAATCGTTTCAGTATGACGTTTCTGATTTTCGAAGCCATGTTATTTTTTTGAAACAGCAGTTTACTAAACCCAATTCGGCAAAGCTTTAATTCATGAGAATCCAAATGTCACTATGACAATAAAATAATTTCATTTTTTCCCTATAATTGGCAACATATCAACATCAAGCTGATACCAAGTACAACCAATGAAACAGTTTCAGTTGAAGTGTCAAAACCGTTTCTAAAGATCAAAAGCAGGCTACTTGATATGTTGATCTCAAACATTTCATACTAAATTTGCACAGAAATGAGTCCATACCTCCAAGAAGTAATCATGTCTTCCTTTCCTCCTTGAAGTCCCAGAGCTGCAGCCTCCGCTCAGACGAATTGGACGTCGCCGGGGCAGCAGCGCTGCCACCACCTCCAACAAAGAAGGGGTAGGTGGGTGACGCTTCACCTGGAGCGGCGGAGAACCTCTGCATCAGGAACGGGTACTGGGACGGTGGCCACATTGGCACAGCGACGGCATTGGACTGAAGTGTGCTCCGGTCAAAGGCGACCGCAGCTTGGTGGTGGTGGTTGTGCTGCTCCTGGGAGAAGGTGAGCTGGGGAAACATCTCGAAGGACATGGGTGAACTCTGGGGGGCGGCATAGTACGCAAGGGTAGGCTGCTGCTGCATTGGCTTGTCGGCAGCGGAAGAGCAGTGCAGGAGCTCTGCAAATGTTCCAGTGGTGCCGCCACCGTTGTAGGCATTGGCATGGTGAGCAGCAGCGTTGCCATGGTCGCTGGGCCCATTGGCGAGCGATAGCACAGAGCCCTTGCTGGTCTCCGAGGTGCTGACCTCCGTTGTGTCGTCATGCGGGGAGGATGCAGCGGTGGATGGAAGAAAGGAGCAGTCCAGCGACGGGAGACCGTCGATGGCAGCAGTGGCGGCGCGGATGAGCCACTCGATGGCCTTGCTAGGCTGGTCGACGCCGAGGCGGTCCTGGATGTCGTAGAACTGGATCGCCGTCGGCACGGAGAGCCGGATGCGGCGGTCCCGGAGGCCACGCGAGGTCACCACCTTGCTGTGCCGGTCCTTGCCGCCGGCAGCCGCACGCGCCACCCTGTTCGTTCGCCACACTGCCGCCGAGTCGCCCCCGCCTCCACCGCCAGCTAGGCACAGGCGCTTGCAGGAGTTGTGCTCCTTGCCTACCTGCTCCATGGCCTCGCTCATGCCGGTCAGCAGCTTACTCTGCTCATTTGGGAATAGTTTCAGTAAGAAAAAGGTAAAAGGAGTTAGCACCAATCTTGCAAAAATAGTGGGGTTGTTTTTTCAGAAATGCTGCACCTGTGGCAAAAAAAACAGAAGTTCTTGAAGCAAGCGAGATTTTAAACAGCATAATCTAACAGCAAAATTGTAACAAAAAATCCTGCACAATATCTTCTCAAAACAACATACATGATCCAACAACTTCAAAATAGCCCATTTGCTCTTATCCTGCTGCTGAAATGAGTTCTTTAGAACCCAAAGTTGTAATTCCTAAAAATAGCGGAAGCTTCGTCAGAGGAATCTGCTACTCTACATCTGAACATTACTAGTACTAAATGTTGTTCTTGCATAAATTTATTCTCTCACTGTTCGTCCCCTTCTTTAACTGAAGAATCAATGGTATTTAACTCTGGGATTCCGTCTAACCCTCCCAATTTCCTAAAAATCCAATGGGAATCTAACAAGAAACTGGAGATAATCCTAAGGAGAAAAAACAAAAATAAATATGTGCAGAACAAAAGGAAACCTAGCTTTATGGGCCACATACAAGCAACAATAGCTGCCAAATCTCAGCCGAGTGCACTAGCTCTCACCGCCATTTTTCTACCGCATTAACCAGGGACAACAAATCTTGGAAAGAACGGCGCTCAAATTTCCAAGACGGAAAAAAACCAGAACCATATCCAGGAAAGAAACCCAATCTTGCACAGAAAAATGCACATGCGAAGTGAATCCGGCTCAGCTTCCTCCCTTGCTGCTCTAGCAATGGCGAATCACTGGGCAAGGATGCATCGATGGAGCGGGAGCTGCTCACCTGAAGCCGAAGGCGGAGGGGATCGATGGAGGCGGCGGCCGGCGGAGGGGACCTGAGCGCGTCAGGTCCAAAACGCCAGGGGCCAAGGCGCAAAAAGAGAAGGGAGGAGCACTGTGCTCCGACCGGGTGACGAGCTAGCTAGCGAGCTGACAGCTGCCGCCGGGCTGGCTTATCACATACTCCGTCAATTTGCAGAAAAGGCCTCCGCCTTTTTCCGTACGTGGCTGAGTGCGCGTGCTGCGCAGGTGAACACTGCACAGTGCCATGCAGGGGCTTGACCGCGCTGTGTTTTTCAAGGACGGGCTTGACTGCACTCTATTTTTCATGGACGACACGCTGTACGGCCGAGAATGTTCCTTGATTTACCGTCGGCTTTAAGAGCTAATCATTATATTTTTATTACTTTTTTTCAAAATTTTCAACCATCTACTCAATATTCATCAACGGTTTAAAAATTACAAAATATGTCAAAGGACCAATGACGACGACTACAAATACTAAAGCAAATCAAAGACACATCGTCGTTTTTGTTGTAATAGAGCTCGTTTTAATAGATAGACGAAAAATTGCCGTGCTAATGCTCATAGGACTAACAAACTAGAGCAGCAACCATCGTCAATAATAAAATCCTTAGATCCGAAGAGATTGACCCAAAACACAGTAGCGAACATGAAACCGACAAAATCTCAGGCGATTCGTCGAACAAACGACTCCACGTGTGCTTTGGTAATGCGTCTAACACATGACTCCGCGCGCTCCGCCATTGCTAGACGCACCACAGAAACGAGAATAGAATAATAAGTACCTTATTCTGACTTCACTATGTAGTTGTCATCTCACCATTCAAAAAAAGAAACAAAAAAATAGTCTAAACAAGGAACTGAAACACCCCCACAGATGAGGACACGTGGTCCGTCACGCCTCCATGGTTGTAAGGCCACCAGAAACGGAGCATACTCACGATGTCACCGACGAGGAGAACAGAAACCTTGATGGTTTTTTTAGCCGTCGCCACAAACGCCTCGTGAGTATAAGTCACGTACCGGTTGGGTTTGGCCATTTCTTAAAGATATTTTGTGATCACGATAAGTGACATCTATTACAAGATGAGTTTTGTTTTTGATTGGATATGTGGGTGGATTTGCATATTTAAGTTAAAACTTAAATTGCAAATATGGGCCAATCATTGTAGGTCTTCATATTAAGTGAAAATTTAATTAACAATGTAGATGATTTAATATCATCGAGACATGATCATTTGAGTTGCAAAACACTCATAGTTAATTTTATTCAAATGGTTTCATCTATTTAACGTAATGCAGATGAGTTTAATTTTATTAGATTCCATATATTTAGTAAGTTATGATTTGAATAAAATGCATAGGTATTATGCACTTTATATCTTATGCTATATTTCTTTATAGTGTGTCAAGACATGTTTTTGGTGGTTTATGATTTAGACATGTCAAGACACTCTAGAAGTTCAATATTTGATTAGAAAACTTGAGGATTTCCTATGTACAAGACAATTGTTTAGCACAAGTGACAATAAGTAGGATGACGATCAGGATAAGATAAGAATAGATCTGATATTTGTCCCTTAAGGATTTGCTTGTGTTATAGTTCATTTTTTATTTATGAGTACTACTTCTACCTCCTTAGAATAGAGTTTTAGAAAGTTCATATCAAAGTATATAGCGCTCAGTTTGATGGCCTAAGTTTATTTTATAAACTTAAATAAAACTTCAATCATTTCGACAAGTTTTATAAAAAAAAGTATTATATTTTCTTGAAATTTACATACATGAATGCAATGCATACATCTATTTTCTACCCATTTCGAGTCTCTTGAACTACAGGATGTTGCACGGAAGATGGTAGAGAAGACTTCTAGAGTGTGTGCAATGGTATGCACTAAGGGTATGTTGGACCAATTTTTGCCCTTGGCTTGCCGTTGGATGCTTTGATAAGGCCCACAATTTTAAGGCATTGTGAGAGGTTAGGATGCATGATACCGATATGGATATCCCTTCATCAAGATTGTAGGTGTTGCGAGAGTTATTACTAGTGAGGTGGCATTGATTTAATCACTCTACTGAATAATATAAATAAACAAGGCTATATGCATAACTTTGATGCAGAGTTCAGGCCAACTGTGCTTGAGTTAAAGTGCTCGCTCCTTGGTCTAGGGAGGCACCAATAGGGAGGTTGCACATGATATTGATATTACTTCGTGGTCTAGGCATCTTGAGACTGAGGCGGAGTAGTCAGTAATGGCCCTGAATTGTACTAGAGCTGGCCGCCCTAGGGAAACCTCATATGGACCTCCAAAGTCAACCACCTCGAAGATGAGTTCCTTTGTGGAGTTGTTGTCTTGATCCCCGAACTGCACCTTTAGACCTTTAGACGGATCCTTTCCTAGGACCGAGCATGCGCCCCTAGAATTACACCTTGGATGAGCGTTCGTCGATGTGTGTATATATTGATCCAAGGAATGCAAAGTTGGTCGAAAGCATGGCGATATAACAAGTTAAGACCGTTTTGATCTCCTCTAGACGACTGATTCGATCCTTTCAACAATACCAGGAGGATGTTTTGTTGGTGCATCCGAATAAGCTCGTGGTCGATGGTGTCCAGTTTTTTCTTCCCGAATCCCCGCCAATGATGCAACCCTACTAACGTTGGTCGGTCCTTGCTACCAAACTGGTAATCAGACATCATCCTGTAATCCAAAAACAACGTGTGACAAACCATCTGTTGCTCAATGTATCACCCAAGATAAATCAAATGGTACATACATTCCTCAAATGTCAGCCTATACTCAGCGAGTGTGCCTATTTTTTCAGTTGTAGCAATTTGGTCATCTGTCCATCAAATTCATCCCGACCAAACTCCTTAATGACTGCTTGCATTAAATGATCCCAACTAAGCAATGCACTTGCATGCCTGAAACCATTAGGCAACATGCCCATCCAGATGTAGAGTCGCCGAATTGACCCAATGATGCTCATGAACTTTGTACATGTCGAAATAAGGCAGATAGAGATCAACCAGAGTATTGTTTTGTCACCTCGAGTCGAGGATAACCATGACAATGCGGTTGCACGATGTAATCTCCAGGAGGAGTTGCAACATCCACTTCCTTGGGTGAAGAAGGGGAGGTGACAAAAAACAATTTTTCCCTGCTGAGAATCAATTAGCGGCGACCCTTTTGTTGGTGAGGCGTGATGAAATAGGGCCCTTATTTGCTTGTGGAATCTTGACACGTGGCTTCACATACTGAGTGTCTAGGGCGACAAGGTTGTTCTTTGTGGTGACCCAACAATACCACTTTATGATGTAGTACATTATAGTCGTTGATATAACACCAATAAAACACCATTCCACCAGTACTATATCCCTTAGAGTGGTACAACAGAAATATAGCAGGTCGAAGACATGACTATAGGTAACAACTCGAATCTTTATAAAATATCAAGAGAACACTCTAGGTTATAGAGAGACAAAGCAACTTCTTACAAAAATGTAACACCCCCGGTCACTCCGGACCGACGGCTGTCACTTCTGGCAGCTCAATAGAATCTCTAGACTAACCCCACAGACCAACACTAGTCTTTTCTGCGCACTTTGTCCTCACTCGTGCGCACCCGGTACCCACTTCCCGGTCGGTCACCCATCCTAGAATTGCTCTAGGCCAAGCACGCTTAACCTTAGAGTTCTTTTCGAATGAGCTTCCGGAAAAGAAGTTGCAACTTGTTGGTATGGGTTTTCCTATCAAACCTATTGAGCCATGCGCCAGGGTTTCACAAAAAAAGAATAAGAAATAACACCTCATGAATAATATACTAATAGACTAGTATCTAAACTATCTGGCTGGAATTTGCTGCTATTGCAATGCTCTACAAAAGTGGGTTCCAGGGCTAGAGATTTTACTCCTATATACTCAGCAACTTCGTCTTCACTTTCGTTGATGTATATGCTGTCTCCATTGACTTTATTGAAGAACTTGAGCTTTCGGTGTCGATTCCTGGAGCATAAATTGGTGTTGATGACGTCTTCGTCGGCTCTAGAACCTAGCACGAGTTAAGAAGGTATGATTGAGTATGAGCATACTTAGCAAGTTCACTAAAAATGAGTGTTTGATGCACTATCTATAGCCACAGACCGTAGGTCGTAGGCTATACAGGTTTTCGTAAACATTTTTTCAAAGATTGCTTTTATTTTGAAAAGCTATGTCCGTCAGCCTTCACAGGTTCACCAGAACTCCATAGAGTTCCTTTCCCCCCGCGTTTGTAGCTCCTTCCCGAAATAGGGAGTAACATGTCACAGTATTGTACACTCTGCAGAGGTGCATTACTTTATGATAGCTGTGAGATTCGGCACATTTTTTATGGTTTCTATTGATGGTTTTCGTTTGGATTTGATGGTTTTCTAGCTTTACCTAACGCTAATACTTCGGTAGCAAAGAAAACTTGGTTTTAATGTGTGTTTCACGTTCTGAATATCAACAGAGGGTTTTAACAGCAGAAACACAATATTCAGATGAAAACAAGCAAGTTTGTTTTTGGAAGCAATTAAGGGGAGCATATAGTAGATTTAACGAGCAACTATACGACATGAATATTTTCCCGGCCATATAGTTTCCATCACCTTCGTCTTGTTAAAAGGGACAACTTTAGTGAAGAGGCCGGGGTCGAAAACAGAAAACACGAGCCGCCATCCCATCCAGAAGTGAGAAAGAAGAGATCTGGAGAAGAAGGAGAAGACGTTTTTCATCTCGCACCATGATCTTATAACTCCTAGCCACCACACCTCCATAGCCATTACTTGTACTTGAGAGAGAGAGAGAGAGATCTCCACCTTGCAAGACTAGGGTTTGATATTGTTCTTCCTATCTTGAATTGTGTTAGATTTATTTCTATTCTTATTGTGGATCTCCACGGTAATATCAAGAAGAACTCCCTTTATTTAATTATATCGATGATGCTTTGTTCTCTCATGTGTGAGTAAGTTCCCTTGGGCGTGGGAGATGTAAGGGATTGGTGAGATGTGATGTGCCTATATAATTTTCATCAAGTTTGTTATTGATTTTAATTACTATATTATGTGTGCTTGACTATCTGTGGGATGCCTAATGCTTGTTGTCCAATTAAGGGCCCACACGACATGATACCTTGTTCTACATAGATAGGATCTTGTTCGCTAACAGACCGACGACCCCCGGGTGACACGGGGATATCAATGGGAAACTAGTTTGACTAGAGGATCACGAGGAACCACTGTGCTTATTGCATTAGTCCGATCCAAGGAGCTTAATTGCTAAGCAACCTGAAGGATCTTAATCGTATAGTGACTGACCATGGTTTTGGTAGCAGGCTAGTAGGATTATTGAAGTTGCGAGGAAATCTACCAAGAAGAGTTCCGTCTAATTATGGGTTGCTCGCCTACACACATACTTATAAGATTATAATTGTTACACTTATCACTCATCCACCTAGCACATTCAATATCACCATGAACTGAATCTCCCTGCGCCTACTTTGACATCTGCATAAAACAATAAACAAATCATTCTTTACTTTTTATGCTTTTTATTTCTGAAGTTTACATTTTAGTTTTATTTAAATACATTCCTTTAATTCAAATTCTATTCTTATTCCAACACTTGCAGTCAATTCACTCGAAGACCTGTTAAAACTTTGGGTGTGATAGAGACTTCACCCATAAACACCTACCTTTAGGATCCATGTGGAATCGACATCTTAACTTCGAAACTAGCTACACACGATCTGTGCACTTGCAGCCATCACTTTACCTATGAGAGACCTTACTTTGTTGCACATCCGGTCCATGAATCCCCTTAACACTTCCTTGGTATGAGGCATAGTCTAAGATCCAAGACAATCACTGCCCTTCTTCGCAACCCCATGATGACTACAAGTGCACAGATCGTTTGTAGCTATTTTTGAAATAAAGATATCAATCCCACAGGGAGCAGGAGTCTAAAGTCTAATAACTCTTCAACTAAATACTGAAATAGTAATGCTAAATAACATTCTAAGTAACAATATAAAATGCAAGTTTTGTGTAAAAGATATTTTTGGGTTTTCAAATAAGAGAATAATAAGTAAACTAAAGCTGTAATTAAACAAGAGCATGCGAGTATGATTACGAAAGTTTGCAAGATGATAGAAAGAGTTCTCAGGGAGTAGTGGATCCATCGCTAGTAATTAGAAAGAGTGATCAAAATTATTATAATGAATAAGACCATTCATGATATGTGTGGGAGGAGCTCCATATATGGACGAATAGGCAACCACTGCTCACATCATCCATCATAACCACAGCAGACAGATAAACGACATCAATCGTATTATATCTCTATTAAGGGATTTCTCCCGTGGCATGGACATGGCTTAATGAGTTCTTCTTGCTTTTCCAAGTTGATATGTAAGAGAGTGTTAATAGCTTTATAGTCACTATAAGTGTTATCACCCCTCCGTCTACCAACAAGTAGTTCCCTCCATCTAGTCCTCAGTGAGGCAAATATTGAGTGGTGTGCTTCACCCAACATCAAGATGAAGGAAATCTAACATAGACACATAATGAACAATATCACATAATAATCTTTATCTCAGTTCAATCACATACTAGGGTTTCTCCATCTCCCCAAGAACAAAGGAGACTACTCACACATGAAGGCAATCAACATCATGGATATAATATGAATGAAGTATGATGATACAATTGAGGACAAGTGCAAATCCAAGATTTAATCTAGAATTACAACAAGTAACCAAAGGGGATCGGTGATGGAGACGTTGTTGATGAAGATGACGATGTAGATTGATGTGGAGGCCTTCAAGATCCTAGTCCCTTCTCCTCTTGTGTCATGGTGATGGTGTAGATCTGATTGAAGACGGCTATGACGGTGGCACGACGGCAGGGCTCCACCGTGGTGGAGAATATGGATTGGTGGCTCTCTCTTGGCTCCTCCCATCTTTATATAGGCCTTAGAAGTGCCCTAGGTCGCCCCCAATACCGTCATACGGCTTAGGGAAGGTTCTGGAGCAGTCCTGGGTAAAAAACAAGTCATTTCCGACCTTTTTTCTCAACTATATGGCGGGAACTATACGGCCGAAAAAAGGCTTCCTGCCATATAGTTGCTCATCAAACATTCGGGTTCCGTAGTGTTTTGGCCATTGTTTCTTCATACAAACTCTGATTTGGGTGTTCTTGTAGGGGTTCGCAGCATGGAAAACAAAAAATTTCTATCGCATACAAACAAACAAGCCAAGATCTATCTACTAGATTGTAGCAACGAGTCGATAGAGGAACTCACCCTCGAAGATTCCAAAACGGTTAACGAGAGCAGATTCTCGTGGGTGATGTAGTCGTACTCTTTCCGATCTCAAGATCGCGTAGACGATCCTTCCAGCGCTGCGTTCCGGTAGCGCTTCCGCAGTCGGTCACACGTTCGGTACTCGACGAAGACCTTCCTCTCCCTTGTTCCAGCAGGCAGCGGAGGTTGTAGCACTCTCCTCGCGATTCCGGCAGCACAACGGCGTGGTACCGGAAGTAGAGGGGAGATCCCGCAGGGCTTCGCCTTAAGCCGGAGCGAGTATGGTGGAGTATGAGAGAGAACTATTAGTGGTCTAGAGATTAGACACACCAATTAGAAGGCTCTAAACCGCAGGCTAAAGCAATTAGAAGCTCTAAACCAAAACGGCTCTAAACCGGAGATTAGAGGATAGGAACTTCTGTGTAGAGGAGGAGGCCCTGCCCCTCCTTTTATAGGTGGAGGGGCTGGCGCGCCAGGGAAGGGGAGGGGAGTCCCTCCCCAACTCAGCCTAGGCTGGCCGCCGGCTTGGAGGAGAGGGACTCCTCCTCCAAGTTGGTTTCAACCTCCTCTTGCTTGTTTCCCACAGTTTCTTGTTTTAGCCGTTTGACTTTCAAACTGGACATTTGACTTTTCTGTTTTAGGATTCAATTTAATCCTTTATTTGGAACAGCAAGAACACTTAGTACATGATGCAATCATTACAATATGTAATGACACATTCATGTACCCTTCCCCTCCGGAGTGCCGGACATTCCGGAACCTTCTAGAACATTCCCGATGAAAACACCGGAACCATTCTCCAACTCCGAAACGGGACTTTCCTTATATGAATCGTATTCTTCGGACCATTCCGGATCTCCTCGTGATATCCCGAATCCCATTCGAGACTCCGAACAACATTCAGACTCTTTCTCATCATTCCATAACTACTCAAACAACGTCGAATCCTTAAGTGTGTCTCCCTACGGTTCGTGAATTATGCGGACATGATCGAGACACTTCTCCGATCAATAACCAATAGAGGAATCTGGAAATTCATATGGCTCCCACATATTTCTACGATTACTTTGCGATCGAATGAACCACTTACATATGATACCAATTTCCCTTTGTCTCACGATAGTTTACTTATCCGAGGTTTTGATCGTCGGTATCTCTGCATACCTAGTTCAACCTCGTTACCGATAAGTAATCTTTTCTCGTTCCCGTGATATGTGATCCCTTGTGAGCCAGTCACATGCTTGCAAGCTAATTGGATGACATTTCACCGAGAGGGCCCAGAGTATATCTATCCGTCATATGGATGGACAAATCCCACTCTTGATCCATGTGTTTCAACCAATACTTTCTGAACACTCAATGCCACCTTTATAGCCACCCAGTTACGGTGTGGTGTTTGATGTCATCAAAGCATCCATCCGGTAAAGGTGATATGCATGATCTCATGGTCGAAGGAATTAGGTTACTATGTATTAGAAAGCATATAGCAATTGAACTAATGAAATGACTTGATCTTTATGCTACGCTTATCTATAGGAGTATGTCCATCACATCATTCTCCTAATGATATGACCATGTTGTTAATAACATCTCTATGTTCATGATCAGGAAACCATGATCATATATTAACCAACAAGCTAGTTTAACAAGAGGCTTTACTAGGGACTCTTATTTTAGTTTACAAATCACACAAGTATTAATGTTTCCGGTTAATACAATTGTAGCATGGTATGTAAACATTTATCATAAGTGTGAAGATATGATAACAACCACTTTATTATTGCCTCTTGGGCATATCTCCAATAGTCTCCCACTTGCACTAGAGTCAATAATCTAGTTTCAAACCTTTGTGTATTCAACACCTATGGCTTTCCGGTGTTGCAAGTACACGTTTGCTAGTGGTCAACTGCTCTCCGGATCTGACACTTCCAGGTCCGTGTGTAACTGCATGTTTTTGCGTCTCTACGCATCACTCATTCTCTAATGAGATGGCTTTGTATAAATTTGGTCTTTCGGTGTGACCTTTAGCTCTTTGGGGTTAAAACATGTTGATAATAGTCGCACAATATATCTTCATAGTATTATCCCACTGTGAACTACACCTAGTTTGATAACAAACTACTTGACACAAATGCCCTCTTTTGCTGCTAAAATAGCAGTCATATACTTAGCCTTTTGTTGTAGTATCTATCACAATGTCTTAACTTTGGAACTCATCCAAATCCATTATGGAACTCACTTTCCATTATATTGTGCCACCCTTAGTTTAGATTGAGATAAACTAAATTTGTACTTTGTGACAAAGCTAGTATCAATGTAGTACTTTTACAATGAACTAACCATCTATTTGTCACTTCTACAAATATTATACTCTTAGTTCTTCCAAAAGATCATAAGAATATCCTTACTATTGTCCAATGATCATCTTACGAATCATTCTGGTATATGCTCACAACTTTTAGAGCATAGGACATATCTGGATTTGTACATATCACAGTATGATTGATATAAATACCCTTTGTGATTTCATACATCAAGTATCAATCTATACTTGATTATTTGTTTCACTTTACCAAATGTCAATACACTTGAATATATCATCAACATTGAACTCATTCAATCCTTTCTGTGCGACAAGAACCTTTCTTGTAGTTTCTATATTGAACTCCTTCAATATCTTATCTATGTACTTCTGGCACAACCATATTAGCGTCTATTGATGCCTAATATTTGGGTTTTGCCTAAGTCTTTCATCGAGATGAAATTCTTATCTTGTGTTAATAAAAATATACATCACTTCCAATTTCATCATTGTATTAGAAATATGTCTTTAGCGATCCCACTTAATTTCTTGCAAATGCAAGCATCTTCATTGTCTCTGATGAATTTAAACTCTTTTAACAATTTCATCATTGTGAAGATTCCAACTCCGCGATGCTCACTTCAACCATTGAAGTTTGCATATGTTTTTAGCATCCTTTGAATTAACAAAACCCTATGGACCGTGTTATGCACATGTCCTAGGTAACGATTCTATTAGAAGAACTTGTTTTGTTTATTCAACTACCATATAACAAATTATATGTAGTGGTTGCTACATTAATCCGTCTAGACTAAATATCACTATGAAAGATCAAATCTTGTCATAGTCAACCTTTGAACATTGTTGTGAACTCTTTCCCAACATGTCGACTATTTCATAGATGTGAAACATCCATGTCTATTTCTTTATAGATCCAAACACAATTGTAAGGTCTTACACCTTTCTTGAGGGTCCTTCAAGTTCAAAACTTGATTTCTCGTGTATGGAACTATCACGGATTTTTATGGCTTCAAGCCATTTGACGGAGTCATGGCCCATCATCGCTTCTTTGCATGTAGTCGGTTCATTATTCTCAAATAATGATTCAACCCTCAAATCTTGGTATTTGATTGTTTACCTGACCTACTTGTTTCAATAGGAACTTAGATCTCCATGACCACAACCTTTGAGGCACGTGAGCCATGAGCATTGTTGCTGCCTCCGGAACACTTTTCGACGCTGCGCAACTTTGCACATATAGCTAAGGTTCCTTTAACCTTATCAAAGTTCTATTGTCCTCCCACTTAACTTTTCACGAAAAATTCCTTCTCAAAGAAATTTGACGTTCTAAGCGACAAACACTTTTGTCTCCGGTGTTATGGAGAAATACTTAACAAAGACAGATTCATCCGACTTTGGTTGCAAACATCTTTCTTATGTATAGCATACCAATGTTTAAGAAAGGACTACTTGGGTTTTATCCCAAACCATAATTTTATATGGTGTCATTTCAACGGATTATGATGAAGCTCTTTTCAGTGGAAAAACGGTAATCTCTAAAGCTTTTAATCTTTAAAATATAATGGCAGTTTTATGAATTATACCTTTGAACTTACCATGTCAAACAAGGTTTAATTACATATCTCGAACGCTCCATACTCTTATGGTGTTTCGGGAAATGCAAATCCACGGAACGATTCCTTAAATCTTAGGTATTATGCTAAACTCTGTAACTCAAATATCTTCCTTTATGATCTTTATCATAAACTGTTTATATTCTTGTTACAATGATTTTGCACTTCATCTTGAAAGTCTTTGAACTTTTCAAATGTTTCATACTTCATCCTTATTAAGTAAATATTCATATATTCACTCAAATTTTCGGAGAAAGCATATGAAGTTGAAATCCATCGCTCTTGACTACACATAATGGACTTCGTACAACAATATGTACAAATTCCAATAAGCTAGTCTTTCGTTCCCTTTTTTGCCTATGAACGAAGTTTTAATTATCTCTTAGGAAAGTTTCACAAGCGTCATGTGATCAAAATCAAAAGACTCCAAAATTCCATCCACATGGAGTTTCTTCATGTTTTCTTTCCAATATAATTTAAACGACGATGTCACTTCCTAAGTGATCTTTCAATCAATTTGTCTTTCGACATTTTTAGCACCAGTTTTATGGATGTGATTTCTCCAACGAGATTTGTGAATCATCCATATTTTATGGATTACGACAATTATTTGAACAACCCTTTTGTTCTCATAATACCTGATAAAACAAATCTTTGAAGGCAAGCTTTGATGTTTAACGAGCAACACAATAACCCTTTATTTGTTCTCGATGAACATCATCACATATTCTTTTGCTAGTTACTTAGGCCATTGTAGTTCATGAATTGTGTTTTTTCGTATGACAATTCACACCAAGAAATTCAGTATCAAATACTTAAGAACCACATTGTTTAATAAGAAAAGAATATAGCCATAACATGTATATCATCTATATACTTAAACTGAACAATTCTAGTCTTTTCTTTTCTGCCATATATTTATGAGACTCTCTTTCAGTATCTCCTTTTCTGTTTGAAGGAATCTATCAACATCAACAGTGGAGTCATACATATGACACATAGTCCAAAGCGTGTATAGTTAAATACCAATGTCTTTGGACTTGCACTTTGAAGTAGATCACCATCATCAAATGTTTGGTGTTCTTTCAAATTCCTTTCTTTAGTAATCTCTTGGTGTAGTAAACATTTTACCTACATCAAATATTCACCCTTATCATGGATTTATCCATGATCAAGTTACTTTTAGCTTGTAACGGTGAATCACGAGTATAATGTTGCTCTCCAAAACCTTTTGGAGGATTAGGACAACTAGTGTCTCCAACCTTTTGCAAATTCTCATCAAATATGAGAACATGACTTTTGTCATATTATACTCTATCATGTTGCAACCAAAACTTCGTTTCAGATATCACAATATCTTCCACACATCATGGTTTCTGAAACAACTCTTTCATATCCTTAGATAACCTTGATATTAGGAGAATCCTTTGAATATCAAGAATCATGGAGACAAACATGATACTTATATACTAACATTGGAATTGTTACTCTTGATTTTAATACCAATTATTAAACTTCATGGAGTAACCGGAACTTACTGAAAGTTTGCAATAGGACTTTTAAACTTTAGATTAACACTTCAAAAACAATACGATACCAGCTCGTAAAGTAAATAACCAGAATTCTATAGTTCTATCATCTCAATTATAACTAAGCGCAAGGTGGTAAACGGATGCCAATGACTACAACAACTATGCAAATTCACTTTGATTTAGTTTATGATAAATTGAGTTCTAATTAATAATTAAATTAATCTAGGTGAACTCCCACTCAAAACAATATCCCTCACATTGTTTTAGTGATCACACGAACCAAATCCACCACATCAAAACCGATCATCACGAGAGTTGATATAGCTTCAATGGCGAACAATCAACATGTTCATCATATCTACTATATGACTCATGCTCTACCTTTAGGTAATCCGTGTTCCTGAGGCCATGTCTGTACATGCTAGGCTCGTCAAGATCAAACCTTAGCTTCCGCATGAGAAAATCTGGCTTGCCCACGTTGTATACACTTGCGGAATCTAACACACCCGATCATCACGTGGTGCTTCGAAACAACAAGCTTTAGCAAGGTGCTAACTAAGGGTGAACACTTTATGACTTGAAATTTATGTGCATGAGGGATCATCTTATAATGCTACCGTCGTCTACTAAGCAATACAAGATGCATAAAGGATTAACATCACATGCAATTCATAATATGTGATATGATATGGCCTTTCTCCATTGTGCTTCCGATCTCCATCTTCTAGCACGAACATGATCTCCATCATCACCGACATTGCATCAAGGTCAATGACGCTGCTCCATGGTTGTCGTCCACCGGCTTCAACTATTACAACTACTTTGAATAGACACGCGGGTCTTAACATAAATTAAAGACAACCATATGGCTCCTGCCGGTTGCCAACTTACAATAAGGAACATTGCATACATCAAATATAATCACAATCATGGCCATATCACATCACTGCACACCCCTGCAAAACAAAGTTAGACGCTTCTACTTTCTTTGCATATTTTATGTGGTTTTGGGCTTTCAATAAGTGTCGTTCTAACTTACGAACAAGAACCACAACATTGATACTAGCATTGTCAATCACCCGTTGTAAATTGGATCTTAACTATGCTAGGAGAAACAGGCACCCGCAAAGCCACTTATGCAATACAAGTTGCATGTCAAGCGTGGAGCAAGTCTCATGAACGATGTCATGTAAGGTTAGCCCGGGCCGCATCATCCCAACATACCGCAAGATGCAAAGTACACAAGAAGCAATCGACAATAAAATCATCAACGCCCACAATGACCATTGTGTTCTACTCGTGCAACAGATCTACATATAGACACGGCTCTGATACCACTGTAGGGGTTCGCAGCATGGAAAACAAAAAATTTCTATCGCATACAAACAAACAAGCCAAGATCTATCTACTAGATTGTAGCAACGAGTCGATAGAGGAACTCACCCTCGAAGATTCCAAAACGGTTAACGAGAGCAGATTCTCGTGGGTGATGTAGTCGTACTCTTTCCGATCTCAAGATCGCGTAGACGATCCTTCCAGCGCTGCGTTCCGGCAGCACTTCCGCAGTCGGTCACACGTTCGGTACTCGACGAAGACCTTCCTCTCCCTTGTTCCAGCAGGCAGTGGAGGTTGTAGCACTCTCCTCGCGATTCCGGCAGCACAACGGCGTGGTACCGGAAGTAGAGGGGAGATCCCGCAGGGCTTCGCCTTAAGCCGGAGCGAGTATGGTGGAGTATGAGAGAGAACTATTAGTGGTCTAGAGATTAGACACACCAATTAGAAGGCTCTAAACCGCAGGCTAAAGCAATTAGAAGCTCTAAACCAAAACGGCTCTAAACCGGAGATTAGAGGATAAGAACTTCTGTGTAGAGGAGGAGGCCCTGCCCCTCCTTTTATAGGTGGAGGGGCTGGCGCGCCAGGGAAGGGGAGGGGAGTCCCTCCCCAACTCGGCCTAGGCTGGCCGCCGGCTTGGAGGAGAGGGACTCCTCCTCCAAGTTGGTTTCAACCTCCTCTTGCTTGTTTCCCACAGTTTCTTGTTTTAGCCGTTTGACTTTCAAACTGGACATTTGACTTTTCTGTTTTAGGATTGAATTTAATCCTTTATTTGGAACAGCAAGAACACTTAGTACATGATGCAATCATTCCAATATGTAATGACACATTCATGTACCCCTTCCCCCCGGAGTGCCGGACATTCCGGAACCTTCTAGAACATTCCCGATGAAAACACCGGAATCATTCCCGAACTCCGAAACGGGACTTTCCTTATATGAATCTTATTCTCCAGACCATTCCGGATCACCTCGTGATATCCCGGATCCCATCCGAGACTCCGAACAACATTCGTTCTCTTTCTCATAATACCATAACTACTCAAACAACGTCGAATCCTTAAGTGTGTCTCCCTACGGTTCGTGAATTATGCGGACATGATCGAGACACTTCTCCGAACAATAACCAATAGAGGAATCTGGAAATTCATATGACTCCCACATATTTCTAAGATTACTTTGCGATCGAATGAACCACTTACATACGATACCAATTTCCCTTTGTCTCACGATAGTTTACTTATCCGAGGTTATGATCGTCGGTATCTCTGCATACCTAGTTCAACCTCGTTACCGATAAGTACTCTTTTCTCGTTCCCGTGATATGTGATCCCTTGTGACCCAGTCACATGCTTGCAAGCTAATTGGATGACATTCCACCGAGAGGGCCCAGAGTATATCTATCCGTCATATGGATGGACAAATCCCACTCTTGATCCATGTGTTTCAACCAATACTTTCCGAACACTCAATGCCACCTTTATAGCCACCCAGTTACGGTGTGGTGTTTGATGTCATCAAAGCATACATCCGGTATAGGTGATATGCATGATCTCATGGTCGAAGGAATTAGGTTACTATGTATCAGAAAGCATATAGCAATTGAACTAATGAAATGACTTGATCTTTATGCTACGCTTATCTATAGGAGTATGTCCATCACATCATTCTCCTAATGATATGACCCTGTTGTTAATAACATCTCTATGTTCATGATCAGGAAACCATGATCATATATTAACCAACAAGCTAGTTTAACAAGAGGCTTTACTAGGGACTCTTATTTTAGTTTACAAATCACACAAGTATTAATGTTTCCGGTTAATACAATTATAGCATGGTATGTAAACATTTATCATAAGTGTGAAGATATGATAACAACCACTTTATTATTGCCTCTTGGGCATATCTCCAACAGTTCTTGGGCTAGTTGGATTCGTATCGACGAGAGCTACAATCCAGTGGTCTTGGATATATATTTTGATAAGTTGGAAAAATCACTTTTTCAACCTCTCAAATGGATAAGTATGGTCCCTGCAACTCCTCCATACTATGCTCTCTTCGTTCCTTTTGCCTTTGTTTTATTCATAATCATCATCAACACCTACACACATGTCAAAGACAAGGAAGAGGGATAAAATTCTACCTAAACTACTAAATGTGCAAAGCTCATATGAAAATGAATGAAAACAGAAACCATGCATATTTGGCATAACTGTAGCTAGATAATGTATGAGATGGGTGGTTGATATGCATAAAATAATTATATAAAAGTGTATATAAATTCCACTCATCAACCTCCCTAAGCTTAGATTCTGCTCGTCTCGAGCAGTAACTGTCGATAAATAATTATGAGGGGAATTTTGCTTGTCATTGGAACTTTAGTACGCCTTGCATCCTTATTTTTCTTGCAAGCTCGAAGAGAGTAAACATGTAATCATACTAGGCAATACAAGATCAGTTATAAAGACCACTAAATAATTCACCAAAACTTATATGCTCGATGTCAATAGTGAATCTAACTTGCAAATAAACTTGTGATCCTCTTATTGCACCTTTTGTATAACTTTTCATATCATTATTTTTATGAGACAAAACTTAGTCACAAATAGATGTCAAGCATAAATAGGAATAAAGTTTATCTATTTTACCCAATCATGTCATCTAGTTAAGGCTCTCAAGTGCAAACATTAGTTATTGAGCTTTCAGAAAGTTTATATCATAGTAACAAGATTTATGCCAAAAGGAAATGCAAGAACATGTCAAAAGAATCATAGCATTATAGTGTCTCATTTGGTCATCCACATAAATGAATCATGGCTATCAAACACTCATTTTCTATTCTTTGTCTTTCTAAAACTTCAGTTTATTAGTAATGAGATCATGCCAAAACTTAGTGTGTTTAATCAGACTGTGCAGGCTAAGGATGGATACTCGTGACCATTACCAAGGTTTACCTTTTTGGTATAATAATTTCTCATAACGGTTAGAGGAGTATTCCCTCTTTTGCTTTGAACGCGGGCCCATGAGAAAGCCAAAACTCTTACAAATCATAACATTGTTGTTTTAGATGTTTAATCAACTCATAGCTAAAATCTGATATTTCTCTCTTGGTAGATCATTTATAGGCCAGCGAAATCGTTGGCACTCCATGGAGTGCGACAGTGGTGCAGATACACATAAAGCAATATCATACTTTAATCAACAGGTCAAGATTTGACATGCATCTCAATTATCGCTAAACATTAGTTTCTTCAAACAAATTCTTTCAAAGAGTACTATCAAGTCGATCATCACATCTATGATGTTGAGTATCTGATACGTCGTAAACGTATCTACAATTTTTTATGTTCCATGCTTGTTTAGTATCTACTTTGCTTTGCTTTGTCTACACTTTGATGTATTTTTATATGTTTTATGGTACTAACCTATTAACAAGATGCCACAGTGCCAATTGCCTATTTTCTTCTGTTTTTGGTTCCAGAAAAGGCAGAAAATCAATATTCTCCGAATTGGACGGGACAAAAGCCAAAGTCAATATTTACTGTGGGGAACATGGAGCCAGAAGACGAGACGGAGGAGGGCCTCGAGAGGGCCACACCCCTTGGCGGCGCGACCTGGCCTGGCCTGCACCTGGGGGGTGCAGCCGCCTCGGGCACCACCTCAGCCTCCCTCTTCGCCTATAAGAAGCCCCCTATACCTAAACCCTAAGGACCCGATCAATCTTCTACGAAACAGTCTGTAGCCGCCGCCACCATCGTCCCTAGAACGGGGGGTCTGAAGATCTTCCTGGCACCCCGCCGGAGGGGAGAGATCATCCTGAAGGCCTTCTTCATCACCATGCTAGCCTCCGGTATGATGCGTGAGTAGTTCCACCTTAGACTACGGGTCCATGTAGTAGCTAGATGGTTGTTTCTCCTCCTTTGTGCTACCTTGTTTAGATCTTGTGAGCTCCGTTCATGATCAAGATCATCTATTTGTAATCATGCATATTGTGTTTGCGGGGATCCGATGGATATCGAGATTACTATGTCAGATTGGTTAATGATTTTATCTTATTGATTCTATCATGCCTGTGTTGTTTGAGAACTTGCACGCTCTCCGTTTCTAGTAGCTATCTTGGCCAAGTAGATGCTAGTGACTCCAAGAGGGAGTATTTATGCTCGATAGTGGGTTCATGCCTCTATTTTCCAAGGGAAGTGACAATAATCTCTTCGGTTGTAGATGTGATGTTGCTACTAGGGAGAAAACAACAGTCTCTTGTTCATGAAACATGTGGACTATTTACCTTACACACTTTGCTTAAAGCAGTTGTATGTTGCTTGCAACTTAATACTGGAGGGGGTTCGGATGATAACCTGAAGTTGGATTACTAGTCATAGATCCAGTTGGATAGCGATCTATGTATATTTTTGTATTGCCCAATCAAATCTCATAGGATCATGAATGTCTGGTATTGCATTGTTATGCCTTACTCTGTCATGTCAATTGCCCCGTTGTAATTTGTTTACCTAGCATGTTATGTTGTTTATCTTAAGGAGAACACCTCTAGTGAACTATGGACCCTGGTCCAATCTTTACCATTGATACATCTTCCACTGTTCATGTTTACTTTCTGCAAACCACCTTTACTTTCCACACCATGCAGTTAATCCTTTGTTATCAGCAAACCGGTGAGATTTTAAACCTCACTATTCGTTGTGGCAAAGTCTTGAGTTTGTGTTGTGCAGGTTTCCAAGTTGCTAGCAACACCTTTGGGTCATTTCCTTCCTCCTACTGGTTCAATAACCTTGGTTTCTTTCTAAGGGAAAACTTGTTGATGTGCTCATCATACCTTCCTCTTGGGTTTCCCAACGAATCTCTAAAGTGATCCAAGCTGCATCAGTATCTTTAAGGCTAAACTCTTAAGACAATTAAACGACACCTTATTTAACATATAACTCAAAACTTTTGAAATATCATTTCCAATTGACAACTCCTTCTATAAACAAACTACCAAGTCTATTGTTTTCACACTATGGGGTCGATCATAACTTACTTATTTAAGACAAAGCTATTAGGTGACAACCAAAAAATTTCAAAAGATCTTGATCAAGTATTCATTCTTTCCAAGTGTAGGGATTGTGGCAATGTTTTCTAGAGGATCACAAATATTGTCACAAGCTTGATAAACAATTTGGCAAGATGCATACAAGCTCTAAGTCAACTCCTATGTTGCCTGATGACCCACAAGTATTGGGGATCGCAACAGTCTTCGAGGGTAGTATTACCCAATTTATTGATTCAACACAAGGGGGGTAAAGAATACTTATAAGCCTTAACAACTGAGTTGACAATTTATCTACACCTAGAAACATTCTTGCTCACAGTAGTTTATCAGTAGCAATAGTTTTGTAGTAGCAATAGCAAAGTAAAAGTAGCAGTGAAACAAAGGCAGCAGTAACAATAGTAGCAAACAGTAGGATATGAGTGCAGTAGGCATAGGGATGGATGGACGAGCGTTGCATGGACAAGTCTAAACATGTAACTTCAAGAAGTAGGGCATTTGCAGATAAATAAGATAAAGCATCCAAGTACTAAACAATCATAGGCATGTGCTCCATATATAGTCATATGTGCTCGCAATGAGAACTTGCATAACATCTTTTGTCCTGCATGCCCGTTGCAGCGGGGCCTCGAGGGAATCTACTGGAAATTAAGGTACTCCATTTAATAGAGTACCGGAGCAAAGCATTAACACTCCATGAACACACGTGATCCTCACATCACAACCATCCCCTCCGTCTGTCCCATTTTCTGTCACTTCGGGGCCTTTGGATCCGTACAATGATATGTGTACACAACTTGTAGATAAGATCACTGACGGCTGTCTACGCACAGCCTGTTGGGAACCCCAAGAGCAAGGTGTGAATAAGCAAGAAGCAAGTTTTCCCTCAGTTGAGATCGAGGTTATCGATCCAGAAGGAGGAAGGAAACGTCACACAGGTGTTGCAAACAACGTGGAGACCTGCACAACACAAACTCTAGACTTTGCCCCAACGAACAGTGAGGTTGTCAAGCTCACCGGTTTGTTGTAACAAAGGATTAAATGTATGCTCTGGAAGGTAATGGTTTGCAGCAAGTAAACAAGTAACAGTGGAATATGTATCAATGGTAAAGATTGGACCGGGGTCCATAGTTCACTAGAGGTGCTCTCCTTAGATAAACAACATGGCATGAAGGGTAAACAAATTACAGCAGGGCAATTGACAGTAACTGAGCAAGGCATAACAATGCAATCACTAGTCAGAAAGATCCTATGAGGTTGATTGGGAAATACAACAAGATACATAGACCGCCATCCAACTGCATCTATGACTAGAAGTCCACCTTCAGGTTATCATCCGAACCCCCTCCAGTATTAAGTTGCAAGCAACAGACAACTGCTTTAAGCAAAGTGTGTAAGGTAAACAGTCCACATGTTCCATGAACAAGAGACCGTTGTTTTCTCCCTAGTAGCAACATCACATCTACAACCGAAGAGATTATTGTCACTTCCCTTGGAAAATAGAGGCATGAACCCACTATCGAGCATAAATACCCCCTCTTGGAGTCACTAGCAACTACTTGGCCAGGAGAGCATGCAAGATCACAAACAACACAGACATGATAGAATCATAAAGATAAAACCATTAATGAAACCAACATAATAATCTCAATATCCATCGGATCCCCGCAAACACAACATGCATGATTACAAATAGATTAGATCTTAATCATGAACGGAGCTCACAAGATCTATACATGACAGCACAAAGGAGGAGATACAACCATCTAGCTACTACATGGACCCATAGTCCAAGGTGGAACTACTCACGCATCATACCGAAGAGAAGGCCTCCGGGATGATCTCCTCTCCAACAGGGTGCCGGGAAGAACTTCAGATCCCCCCCGATCTAGGGACGATGGTGGCGGTGGCTACAGACAGTTTCGTGGATTTCTGATCGGGGCCTTAGGGTTTCTGCATCGGGGGCTTCTTATAGGCAAAGGGGGAGACCGAAGAGGCATCCAAGGCCACAAAACCCTAGCCAGGCGCGGGGCTGGGCCTACCCACGCCTAGGGTGGGTCTGGCCCCCTGGCTCTCCTCTGGACTTCTTGTTCCCAACGGAAAGTAATTGACTTTGTCCTTTTTCCCGTCCAATTCCGAGAATATTTCTTTACTAACTTTTCTAAAACCAAAAATAGTAGAAAACAGGCATCTGACACTGTTGCAAATTGTTAGTAGGTTAGTACCAGAAAACATGTAAAAAGGACCTCAAAGTGTGGACAAGTAAAGCAAAGTAGATACTAAACAAGCATGGAGCATCAAAAATTATAGATACATTTCCAACGTATCAATCATAAACAATACTATCAGCATGAATCAATAATAAGTTCAGATCTGAGATCATGGCACTCGGGCCCTAGTGATAAGCATTAAGCACAACAAGTTGCAACAAAGTCAAATAGCACTAATAGAGATACTAGGCACCATGCCCTAACAATCTTATTCGATTATATGATAGAACTCATCCAATCCCTACCATCCACATAGCCTACAGCGGGGGATTAATCACTCATGGATGAGGGAAACATGGATGGTTGATGGAGAGGCGTTGTTGATGATGATGGCGATGATCCTCTCCAAATTCCTCGTCCCGGCAGGGTGCTAGAACGGAGTTTCTGGTTCCGAATCACGGTTTCTGGTGGTGGCGGTGATGACCCGCAAGTGTAGGGGATCGCAACAGTCTTCGCGGGTAGTATTACCCAATTTATTGATTCGACACAAGGGGAGCCAAAGAATACTTGCAAGCCTTAACAAATGAGTTGTCAGTTCATCTACACCTGGAAATAGTTCTTGCTCACAGAAGTTTATTAGTAGCAACAGTTTGTAGTAGAAACAGCAAAGCAACAGCAACAGTGAAACAATAGCAATAGTAACAGTAATGGTAACAGTAGGATTCGAGTGCGGTAGGCATAGGGATGGATGGACGGGTGTTGCATGGACGAGTCTAAACATGTAACTTCAAAGAACTAGGGCATTGCAGATAAATAATAACAAGTATTAAAGTACTAAACAATCCTAGGCATGTGCTCCAAATATAGTCATACGTGCTCGCAATGAGAACTTGCATAACATCTTCTGTCCAGCCAGCCCGTGGCAGCGGGGCCTCTAGGGAACTACTGGAAATTAAGGTGCTCCTTTTAATAGAGCACCGGAGCAAAGCATTAACACTCCATGAACACACGTGATCCTCACACCACATCCATCCCCTCCGGTTGTCCCAATTATTGTCACTTTGGGGCCTTTGGATCCGGACAATGATATGTGTACACAACCTGCAGATAAGATCATAAACAATACTATCATAATGATTCAATAATAAGTTCAGATCTGAGATCATAGCACTCAGGCCCTAGTGACAAGCATTAAGCACAACAAGTTGCAACAAAGTCAAAGAGCACTAATAGAGATACTAGGCACTATGCCCTAATAGATCTTATTCAATTACATGATAGAACCCATCCAATCCCTACCATCCCCAAGCCTACAGCGGAGGATTACTCACTCATGGATGAGGGAAACATCGGTGGTTGATGGAGATGCGTTGGTGATGACGATGGCGATGATCCTCTCCAAAATCCCCATCCCGGCGGAGTGTTAGAATGGAGTTTCTGGATCCGAATCTTGGTTTCTGGTGGCGGCGGTGAAGCGGAACTCTTTCTGGAAAACTATTGAACCCCCCTCTGTTTTTAGGTCAGAAGGCAACTTATAATCGCGGAGGGAGGCCGAGGAGCTGCCTGGGTCGCCAGACCTCCCCCAGGCGCGAGGTTAGTGGGCCCGTGCCTGGGGTGGGTATGGGCCCCTAGGCCTCCTCTCTGTCTCCCCTTCTGGCTCCGTGGATCTTCTGGTGAAATATAATTTTTGGCATATTTTCCGGGATTTTCGTGATAGTTCATTTTCTGCACAAAAACAAGACACCAAGGTAATTCTGCTGAAAACAACGTCAGTCCATGTTAGTTGTATCCAAATCACACAAGTTTAGAGAAGAAACAATAGCAAAGTGTTCGAGAAAGTAGATACGTTTTGGACGTATCTGTAGGGGTTCGTAGCATGAAAAACAAAAAAATTCTACCACATGCAAACAAACAAGCCAAGATCTATCTACTAGATTGTAGCAACGAGTCAATAGAGGAACTCACCCTCGAAGATTCCAACGCGGTTAACGAGAGCAGATTCTCGTGGGTGATGTAGTCATACTCTTGTTGATCTCAAGATAGCGTAGACGATCCTTCCGGCGCTGTGTTTCGGCAGCGCTTCCGCAGTCGGTCACACGTTCGGTATTCGAAGAAGACCTTCCTTTCCCTTGTTCCAGCAGGCAGTGGAGGTTGTAGCACTCTCCTCGCGATTCCGGCAGCACGACGGCGTGGTGTCGGAAGTAGAGGGGAGATCTCGCATGGCTTCTCCTTAAGCTGGAGCGAGTATGGTGGACTATGAGAGAGGCCTTGGTGATCTAGGGTTTAGAGGGCACCAAGGGGAGAGTGTGGCCGGCGGCTAGGGCTTGGGGAATCCCCAAGTCGCCGAGTTGGAGGGGAAACCCTAGGCGGTGGCGGCTGCACTTGGAGGTGGAGGCGCGCATGAGCTAGGGTTTGAGGTGTGAGGGGTAGGGGCGCCCTACCCCTCCTTATATAGGTTGAGGGTGGCCGGTTGGGAGGAGGGAGTCCTCCCCCAACTCGGCCTCCTTGGCCGGCAGGTGGAGGGAGGGGACTTCCTCCCCAAGTAGGTTTCCTACTCTCCCTCCACCAAGCAAACTTGAGATTTGACTTTTTCAAATTGGCGTTTGACTTTCAAACTAGGATTTGATTTCTCTCTTTATTTTTACCAGCAAAGTGACCTAGTACATGATGCAACCATTACACATTGTCATGACACATTCATGTACCCTTCCCCCTCCGGAGTGCTGGACCTTCCGGACCCTTCTAGAACATTCCTGGTGAAAACACCGGAATCATTCCCGAACTCCGAAACAGGACTTTCCTTATATGAATCTTATTCTCTGGACCATTCCAGATCTCCTCGTGATATCCCGGATCCCATCCGAGACTCCAAACAACATTCGGTCTCTTTCTCATCATTCCATAACTACTCAACAACATCGAATCCTTAAGTGTGTCTCCCTACGGTTCGTGAATTACGCGGACATGATCGAGACACTTCTTCGATCAATAACCAATAGAGGAATCTGGAAATTCATATGGCTCCCACATATTTCTACGATTTCTTTGCGATCTAATGAACCACTTACATACGGTACCAATTTCCCTTTGTCTCAGGATAGTTTACTTATCCGAGGTTTTGATCGTCGGTATCTCTGCATACCTAGTTCAACCTCGTTACTGATAAGTACTCTTTTCTTGTTCCCATGGTATGTGATCCCTTGTGAGCCAGTCACATGCTTGCAAGCTAATTGGATGACATTCCACCGAGAGGGCCCAGAGTATATCTATCCGTCATATGGATGGACAAATCCCACTCTTAATCCATGTGTCTCAACCCATACTTTCCAAACACTCAATGCCACCTTTATAGCCACCCAGTTACGGTGTGGTGTTTGATGTCATCAAATCATCCTTCCGGTGATGGTGATAAGCATCATCTCATTGTCGAAGGAATTAGGTTACTATGTATCAGAAACCTTATAGCAATTGAACTATTAAAATGACTTGATCTTTATGCTACGCTTATCTATAGGAGTATGTCCATCATACCATTCTCCTAATGATATGATATTGTTGTCAACAACATCTCAATGTTCATGATAAGGAAACCATGATCATCTATTAACCAACAAGCTAGTATTATAAAGAGGCTTTACTAGGGAATCTAGTTTAGTTTACAAATCACACAAGTATTAATGTTTCCGGTTAATACTGTTATAGCATGAATGTAAACATTTATCATAAACACAAAGATATAATAATAACTACATTTATTATTGCCTCTAGGGCATATCTCCAACAGTATCCCACTTGCACTAGAGTCAACTAATCTAGATTACATGGTAATATACCGAACACCTATGGCAGTTTGGTGTTGGTCATGTTTTGCCCTCGGGAGAGGTTTAGTCAACGGATCCGCCACATTCAGATCTGTGTGTACTTTGCAAATCTTTATGTCACCATCTTGTACATGTTCTCGAATAGTGTGAAAACGTAGCTTGATGTGCTTCAGCTTCTTGTGTGACCTTGGTTCTTGCGCATTGGCTATGGCGCCCATGTTATCACAGTAGATAGACATTGGTTCCAGCGCACTTGGAACCACACCAAGCTCTGTAATGAACTCTTTCATCCATATCGCTTCTTGTGAAGCCTCTGAAGCAACTATGTATTCCGATTCAGTTGAAGATCTCGCCACAATGCTTTGCTTTGCACTCCTCCAGCTAACTGCTGCACCATTGAAAGCAAATACGTATCCAGATTGGGATTTAGAATCATCCGGATCGGTGTTCCAACTAGCATCGGTGTAACCATTAACAACGAGTTGTTCATCACCTCCATAAGAAAGAACCATATCCTTAGTTCTTCTCAAGTACTTAAGGATGTTTCTGACCGCTGTCCAATGATCCACTCCTGGATCACTTAGATATCTGCTAGTCAAACTAACAGCATATGCAATGTCGGGTCTAGTACATAGCATGGCATACATTAGAGATCCTATGGCTGAGGCATAGGGAGCATACATTAGAGATCATATGGCTGAGGCATAGGGAGTCTTACTCATCCTTTCTCTATCTTCTGTCGTTGCTGGACTTTGAGTTTTACTCAAGGTCGTATTGGGCAACATGGGCAAGAACCCTTTATTGCTATCTTCCTTTCCAAACCTCTTTAGAATTTTGTCCAAATATGTACTCTGTGACAATGATATTAGGCGTCTTGATCTATCTCTATAAATATTTATGCCTAATATGTAAGCTGCTTCGCCAAGATCTTTCATTGAAAAACTATTATTCAAATAATCCTTGACACTATTAAGAAGGTCTACATCATTCCCAATCAACAATATGTCATCTACATATAGTATTAAGAATGCTACAGATCTCCCACTCACTTTCTTGTAAATACAAGCTTCTCCATAAGTTTGTATAAAACCAAAACTTTTGATTACCTTATCAAAACGTTGATTCCAACTTCGGGATGCTTGCTTTAATCCATATATGGACCGTCGAAGTTTGCACACCTCGTTAGCATCTTTAGGATCGACAAAACCTTTGGGTTGCATCATATACAACTCTTCATCAATGTCTCCATTGAGGAACGCCGTTTTGACATCCATCTACCATATCTCATAATCGTAATATGCAGCGATTGCTAACATAATCCTCACAGACTTTAGCTTCGCTACTGGTGAGAAAGTCTCATCGTAGTCAACTCCTTGAATTTGTCGAAACCCTTTTGTGACAAGTCGAGCTTTATAGGCAGTAACATTACCATCAACATATGTTTTCTTCTTGAAAATCCATTTGTTCTCGACAGCCTTCCGGCCATCCGGTAAGTCCACCAAAGTCCATACTTGGTTTTCGTAAATGGATCCAATCTCGGATTTCATGGCTTCTTGCCATTTATCGGAATCTGGGCTCATCATCGCTTCCTCATATGTCGCAGGATCATCGGTGTTGTCCACCAACATGACACTCATAACGGGATCATACCAATCAGGAGTGGTACGATTTCTCGTCGACCTGCGAGGTTCTGTAGTAACTTCAACCGAAGTTTCATGATCATCATCATTAGCTTCCTCTCTTATTGGAATAGGCGCCACAGGAACTACTTCCGTTGCTGCGCTACTCGCAAGTTCGAGAGAAGGTTCAACAACCTCGTCAAGTTCTACTTTCCTTCCAGTCACTTATTTCGTGAGAAATTCCTTCTCTAGAAAGGATCCATTCTTAGCAACGAATATTTTGCCCTCGGATCTATGATAGAAGGTATACCCAATAGTTTCCTTCGGGTATCCTATGAAGACGCATTTTTCCGCTTTGGGTTCAAGCTTGTCCGACTGTAACTTCTTTACATAGGCTTCGCAACCCCAAACTTTAAGGAACGACAATTTAGGTTTCTTCCCAAACCATAATTCATACTGTGTCATTTCAATGGATTTAGATGATGCCCTATTTAAAGTAAATGTGGTTGTTTCTAATGCATAACCCCAAGATGATAGCGGTAAATCTATAAGTGACATCATAGAACGAACCATATCTAAGAGAGTTCAATTACGATGTTCGGACACACCATTACACTGTGGTGTTCCCGGCGGTGTCAATTGTGAAAGTATTCCGCATTTCTTTAAATGCTCGCCAAACTCATAACTTAGATATTCACCTCCATGATCAGATCGTAGAAATTTAATCTTCTTGTTACGTTGATTCTCCACCTCACTTTGAAATTCCTTAAACTTCTCAAAAGTTTCGGACTTATGTTTCATGAAATAGATATACCCATATCTACTCAAGTTATCTATGAAGGTAAGAACATAACGATAACCACCACGCGATGCTACACTCATTGGGCCACATACATCGGTATGTATGATTTCCAATAAGTCCATAGCTCGCTCCATCATACCAGAAAATGGAGTCTTAGTCATTTTACCCATCAGACATGCTTCACATCTTTCAAGTGATTCTAAATCAAGTGATTCAAGAAGTCCATCGGAATGGAGTTTCTTCATACGCTTCACTCCAATGTGACCAAGACGACAGTGCCACATATAGGTCGAGTTATCGCTCAATTTCAAACGTTTAGCTTTCAATGTTATTAATATGTGTATTTCCACTATCGAGATTCAATAAGAATAGACCATCTATCAAAGGTGCATGTGCATAAAACATATTACTCATATAAATCGAACAACCATTATTCTCGGACTTAAACAAGTAACCGTCTCACAATAAACATGATCCATATATAATGTTCATGCTCAACGCAGGCACCAAATAACAATTATTTAAGTATAAAACTAATCCTGATGATAGATGAAGAGGTAGCGTGCCGACCGCGATCACATCAACCTTTGATCCATTTCCAACGCACATCGTCACCTTGTTCTTCGCTAGCTTCCGTTTATTCTGCAACACTTGTTTCGAGATACAAATATGAGCAACCGAACCAGTATCAAATACCAGGAACTACTATGAGTACTAGTGAGATACACATCAATAACATGTATATCGGATATACCTTTCTTCTTGATGTTTCCATTCTTCAAATCCGCCAAGTACTTTGGGCAATTCCGCTTCCAGTGACCCTCTCCCTTGCAGTAAAAGCACTCAGTATCAGGCTTAGGTCCATCCTTGGTCTTCTTCGCTGGTGCGGCAAATTTCTTACCACCCTTCTTAAAGTTTCCCTTTTGCTTAGACTTGCCTTTCTTGAATTTGGTGGTCTTATTGACCAACAACACTTGGTGCTCTTTCTTGATCTCCACTTCTGCAGATTTCAACATGGAGAAGAGTTCTGGCAACGTCTTGTCCATGTTTTGCATATTGTAGTTCATCACAAAGTTCTTGTAACTTGGTGGCAGTGATTGAAGGACACGTTGAATCCCCAAAGCATTAGGAATCACTATACCCAAGCTTTGGAGTTTGTTTGCGTGCCCAGACATCTTAAGCACATGCTCACTGACGGAGCTGCCCTCTTCCATCTTGCAGTTAAAGAACTTTTCAGAAGCCTCATAGCTCTCAACTGCCGCGTGAGTCTCAAAAATCAATTTGAGTTCACGGACAATATCATGTGGGTCTGAATTCTCAAACCTTTTCTGAAGCTCCGATTCCAAACCATACAAGATAGCACACTGAACTGTGGAGTACTAAGTCTTCCGAGCGAGGTAAACATTCTTTACTTCATCCGTAGCAGTAGCTGCAGGCGGGTCACCCAACGGTGCATCCAGCACATAGGTCAAATTGCCAGCATTGAGGACAATCCTCAAATTGCGGAACCAATCCGCGAAGTTGCTTCCATTGTTTTTCAACTTTTCTTTCTCTAGGAACGCATTAAAATTGATGGTAGGGGCCGCCATTGATCTACAACATATTTGCAATAGTTTAGACTAAGTTTATGAAAAATTGAGTTCTAATTAATAGTTAAATTAATCTAGGTGAACTCCCATTCAAAACTGTTGGAATTATGCCCTAGAGGCAATAATAAAGATGTTATTATTATAATTCTTGTTCATGATAAAGTTTATATTCCATGCTAGAATTGTATTAAGCGTAAACTTTAATACTTGTGTGGTTTATGAACAACACCGTGTCCCTAGTATGCCTCTATGGACTAGCTCGTTGATTAATGATGGTTAAGGTTTCCTAACCATAGACATGGGTTGTCGATTAATAATGAGATCATATCATTGGGAGAATGATATGATGGACAGACCCAAACTAAGCGGAGAAATTAGATCGTGTCATCGTGTTCATCTTTGTGAAGCTTTTCTCATGTCAAATATTGTATTCCTTAGACCATGAGATAATACAAATCTCTGGTATCGAAAGAAAGCTTTGAGGTCATCAAACGTCATCCTATGAGAGGGTGATCATAAAGGTGTCTCTCAGGTGATCGGAAAGTACTTGTTGGGTTGTATGTATCGAGATGGGATTTGTCCCTCCCAAGTCGGAGAGATATACTTCAGGCCCACTCGGTAATCGATATCAACACCGCTTGCAAGCATGTGGTTAAGGAGTTAATCACAAAGTGATATCGAATTACGGAACGAGTAAAGTACTTGTTGTGAACGAGATTGAACTAGGTATGACGGTACCAACGATCAAATCTCGGGCTAGTAAAATATCGCGAGACGAAGGGAATATATATATGGGATTGATTGAATCCTGGCATCGTGGTTCATCCAATATGATCATCGATGAATGTGTGGGAGTCAATATGGGTTTCCAGACCCCGCTGTTGATTATTGATAGAAGATCATGTCTGCATATTCTCGAACCTGAAGGGTCACACACTTAACGTGTCTTGACGCTAGGATAGATTGGATAATTGGTTTATGAGTTTTTGTTCGGAGTCTCGGATGAGATCCAGGATATCACGAGAGGTTCTGTAATGGTCCGGAGAATAAGATTCATATAAGGCAATGCAGTTTTTGGAGTTCGGAATTGTTTCGGGTTAATCGGTATTGTACCGGAAGCTTCTAGAACCTTCCGGAGGGGGACCAACGTGGACCCACCTGCCGGGAGGGGGCATGGGCCTATGAGGGAGTTCCCTGGCTGCATTGGTCCAGGGGCACAAGGCCCCATAGGGCCCAGCCGGCCAAACACCTAGGAAACCCTAGGGGAGCTTCTAGAAGGGAGGGGGAAACTTGCCCCCCACTCCTCCCTCCTTGGTCGCCGGCATAGGGCTTAGGGGAGGGGCTAGGGCTGGCCTCCCACCCCTCTATATAAAGAGGGCTGGGGGCGCACCCCTCCCCTACACCTCCTCCTCAACCCTAGCCGCCCTGCTGCCCCTCCTCTCTCTCTCTCCCTCCCGACTGCGTGTAGGTGAAGCCCTGCTGCAGAAACTCTCCACCGCTTGCACCGCGCCGTCGCGTTGTAGATCCAATCCATCTCTCCACCCCACTTGCTGGACCGAGGAAGTAGGAGACGTCGAGGTTCCGCACGTGTGCATCTCTCGGAGGCATCGCCACTTACGGTGTTAGATCGGATCGGATCACGAGGAGGAGAAGCGAGTACGACTACATCACCCACGTTCTGTCGAACGTTCCGCTGTGCGAATCTTCAAGGGTATGAAGATCTCATCTATTCCCCCTCGTTGTTTGCATCTCCTAGATTAGATCTTGGCTTTCCCGTTCGCATCCGTAGAATTTTTTTGATTTACTATGCTGTGAAACCCTTCAGTGGTATCAGAGCTAGATCTATGCGTAGATGTGTTTCACGAGTATAACGCAACATGGTTGTTGCGGGTGTTGATGTTTTCTGTTGCAAGCCTCTTGTTTGTGTACTTCTTATGACGCGGGATAGTGAGATCGAAGCGGTCCAGGCCAACCTTACGCGACCTCGTACGCGAGACCGGATCCGCACTTGACGTGTGGCTTGTTCCACACATGCGGCCGGTGGATGCCAGTTTCTCTCACTATAGTTGTCATGGGATTTACACCGGAGTTTGGCAACCATAATATCACCGTTGTGGCTTTCCGTAGGTAAGAATCGTTCTTAGCTTGCTACTCCCATAAGCCACGAAAAACATGCAACAACAAAGTAGAGGCGTCTAACTTGTTTTTGCAGGGAGTGTTTTCTGTGATATGGTATGGCCCAAGATGTGATGTGTATGTTGTATGCGATGATCATGTTTTGTAATGTTTCACGACTTGCATGTCGATGAGTACACAACCGGCAGGAGCCATATGGTTGTCTTTATAATTGTGTATGACCTATGTGTCAACTTCTTATACGCCATGTAATAGCTTTACTTTATCGCTAAGTAGTTAGCAATAGTTGTAGTTGCTATTCGTGGTGGAGGCAATCATGGTGGAGTGATGGAGATCATGCCGGCACGCACAAGATGGAGATCATTGCGCGAAGATTGGCTATACCATGTCACATAAAGTTATATGCATGTGATGTTTATCCTTTTATGTATCTTATTATGCTTAGATCGCGACGGTAGCATTATAAGATGATTCCTCACTTAAAGATCAGATAAAACTGTGTTCTCCCCATGTATGCACCATTGCGAAAGTTCGTCGTGTTCAAGCATCACGTGATGATCGGGTGCTATAAACTCTACGTTCACATACAACGGGTGCAAGCGAGTTTTGCACACGCGGAAATACTTGGGTTTGACTTGACGAGCCTAGCATGTATAGACATGGCCTCGGAACACATGAACCGAAAGGTTAAGCATGAGTCATATGAATGATATGATCGACACTTCGTTGTCCACCATTGAAACCACATCTCTTCTCGTGAAGATCGGATTAGGTGTGGTGAATTTGGATCGTGTTCACTAAACAACTTGAGGGATGTTGAATTTAGTGGGAGTTCATCTAGTAATTTGATTAAGTTGAACTAGTTATCATGAACATAGTCTAATTTGTACTTGCAAATATTGTAGATCAAATGGCTAAGTCCAACTTCAACTTCAACGTTTTTGCTGAGAAAGAAAAGCTTAGAAACAATGGGTCTAACTTCACCAACTGGTTCCGCAATCTGAGAATCATTCTCGCTGGCGGACAAAAGGACTATGTCCTTGAGAATGCGCTAGGTGACGCCCCTGCTATAGATGCGTCGGCTGATGAGAAAGTTGTTTATCAGTCGCGCAAAGATGATTATGGTGTGATTAAGAGCACCATGTTGTTTGCTATGGAATCGGACCTTCAAAATCATTTTGAAGATTACCCCGGGCACTTTGAGATTCTTGAGGAACTGAAAACTATGTTTAAGACTCAGGCCCGTTCTGAGAGATATGAGATCTCTGAGAAATTCTTTAACTGCAAGATGGAGGAAGGGAGTTCCGTTAGTGAGCACGCCATAAAGATGCCGGGCTACACTCAACGCCTTGAGCAACTGGACTGCAAGATTCCAGAGGAGATCAAGATTGACAGGGTTCTGCAATCACTCCCTCCTAGCTACAAAAGTTTTGTAGTGACTCATAATCATATTGGTTCCACTGATACGATCACCGAGCTCTTCGCTAAGCTGAAAGCTGCGGAGGTGGACATCAAAAAGGATAATCATGTGTTGATGGTCAACAAGCCCCCTAGCTTTAATAAAGGTAAGGGTACAAAGAATCCCTTCAAGAAAGGCAGCGACAAGCGCGTTGCCCCTGCTGAGAAGAAGCTCAAGTCTGGACCTAAGCCGGATACTGAGTGCTTCTATTGCAAGGACAACGGTCACTGGAAGCGCAACTGTCTGAAGTACTTAGCGGACAAGAAGGCTGGCACCATCAAAGGTATATTTGAAATACATGTTATTGATGTTTTCCTTACTAGCCCTCGTTGTAGTGCCTGGGTATTTGATACTAGTTCAGTTGCTAATATTTGTAACTCGAAACAGGAGCTACGGAATAGACGGCGGCTTGCGAGGGATGAGGTGACGATGCTAGTTGGCAACGGATCAAGCTCAGCCTAGAGCCTTGAGCATTATACAAGGACGTGTTGTAGGACTAACCCATTACCTTCTGGGTGGAATTGCCACAACATGGGCATTCTTCTTAGCGAGAATTATTGCAGTAGGATAGTGGCTAGAAAAAAAGGCTTTCTACATAGGGATCGTAAAAACAACGATTTTTCCCTATCAGGTGTAGGAAGGAAGGACACTTCAAGAGAATCAAAAAAGGAGTCCACTGCTCCCCCATACTACTAGTGAAAGAGAGAATGTAAAGACTACCATTAAAGCAGTCCAAGCGAGACTTACTATATCCATCTAAATTATGTCTCCTATTTCTGGCAGTAGATCGATTTTACTAAATAAAATTTTTGATTCTTTAGTTATTTATTTTAGATTTGCAATTCTTAGAACTTTAATATGGAAACATAAGAATAGAAGAGAAAGAATGAATCCGCAGTTTATTGTCTTCATTATAAATTGGATATAGCAATAAAAAAACCAGCAAAATTCTTTCTAATATTTTAGGCCCTGCAAGGAGAAGAAAGGCTGAAATGCCAACGGACCTCTGTCTATTCTCTAATTCACCCAATCCCATAGTAGCCGTTTTTGGAACGTCCAGTGCCCCAAAAGGGGAGGGGCATCGCCGAATCTAACTTCCTTGTTTAGATAATGTATGAAGAGAGTTTCGGATTGCATGGTATTCCACCAATTCTTAATCCAAAGTTCCAGACATTTGTTAAATGAGAAAGAGACCCCCAGGGCAAAAGTACGGGACCTAGAAATTCATTTCGTACAACTGAACCTTTTCAAACTGTTTCTTTTTTACCCTGTATCTATTCTTCTTTTTTAAATATTCGTGGAATTTAATTGCATTGGGTTCCTTCATCTTTTGAAGAATGGGCCAGACCCGGCCATTTCTCAAGAACACTAGCTAAGGGCCCTGATACTACCACTTGGATCTAGACTAAACACGAGGGTTGCGCTTGTTGCGAGACTTAATCCAACACCTTACGGCACGAGCTGCGACTCGACCCGTGCAGTGCTGTAGCTAACGCGTTAAGTATCCCGCCTGGGGAGTACGTTCGCAAGAATGAAACTCAAAGGAATTGATGGGGGCCCGCACAAGCGGTTGAAGTAGATTCTTCTTTTCTCTCAAAAAACCATTTCCCAAATTGTACAAGCTTCTCGGAGGAAAATAAATTGCACGTGCCGAATGCATCAAAAAGGGTAGACTCCCCCTCCAAACACTTGGAATTTAGAATAAAATAAAAAACCCTATATTATGCTCAAGGAAAGTAGATGTATATAGGAGCTTATACCTTCAAAAAAAAATACACCAGTTTCTTAAATTTCAAAAAAAAAAATCTAGCTTGATAAGAACCTATACCTAAAGCTAACATCATATAACCCAATTGTGAAAATCTCATGTACGGTTCTATAAAGGGACAGTAAGGGTGACTTATCTGTCGACTTTTCCATGGGAATAAGGGGATCATTTGGAAAAAAAATCCTAGGCAAGATATGCCCTATTTGCAAGATGGAACACCTGTTGATATGGTCTTCAATCCCTTAGGAGTTTATTCCGATCAAATCAAACGTCCTCCCTATTAACCTGGAAGTTCTTCTCAGATACAAGGAAATGATTCAGTTCTAGAGACAAAGATCGTAAAACTCTCATTGGGTTTAGGGATAATCAGGCTCGAACTGATGACTTCCACCACGTCGATAAACCTTTTGGATTTTATTAACCAAAGAGATACGACTTTGGGCTATGGTTAGCTCAGCTCCAATCAAGAATCCCCATGGGACCCCAAGAATTCTTGCAGGAATTGTTAAATTTAGATATAGGACCCTAGAGGAAGAATATAGGACTCGAGAGGAAGACTTAGAAGACGAATATGAGACCCTAGAAGACGAGGCTTTTTACCAACTTGATGGTAAGAAATCCCGGGACCTAGAAATTCATTTCGTGCAACTGAACCTTTTCAAACTGTGCACGGTACTTCACGGTTGAATGAATCAAAAAATACCTAAAAAGAAAACCCTAATCCTTTGAATCTTCGCTATCTTTCAAATCTTTGATATCTTTCGAGTCTTCGATACGCTTCGAATCTTTATGGGCTTCGGTCGCCGGCTTCCCTGTCATCAGTTCACCAACTTCCTTGACCTTCCGGCACTGGGCAGGCGTCAGCCCCCATACATGGTCTATCCTATTCTTAGTTGGGTACCATATGCACCTCTTTGGGCTTCTATTGAATCGAGAAATTGGATTGTACATCTTTCATCTTTTTGATTTTGATATCGGTTTTGATACATATAAGGTGTCCTACGGATAATGCAAATCGAAGCTATTTGATGTCTGACTCAGGCCTATATGGCGCCCTTGGGACAATCTATTTGATTGCAGGGTTTTGTTTTGTTCCGAAGCAAAGATATCCGCGGGGGCGGGAGTTGAACTCTAGGAGGCCGAATCCCCCCTGTTCCTCAGTAGATCAGTGGTAGAGCGGTCGAAGAACACCATGCATTGATGGGTGTTGAGGGCCCATATTGACTATCATGAGATCTTTTCTTGTAAGCGGTAGACTCATATCTTGATTTACCCTATTGGTCAAGGAAGCTTCTCTGATGGTATGCCTTTAGGAATCTCTGGTACTTTCAACTTTTTGATTGTATTCCAGGCCAGATAATGCAAATCGAAGCTATTTGATGTCTGACTCAGGCCTATATGACCCATCGATCGAAATACTCCAAGACTCCACCTTTGTCTTGAACCCTCACGACTTATAAAGTCGACGGATTTTCCTTTTACTAGAAATTTCATTGTTGTCAGTATTGACATGTAGAATGGATGAACGCTGGCGGCATGCTTAACACATGCAAGTCGAACGGGAAGTGGTGTTTCCAGTGGCGAACGGGTGAGTAACGCGTAAGAAGCTGCCCTTGGGAGCGAGGCTCATCAAAATGCAAAATCTAAGACTACTATAAGACTACTAATAAAAAAAGAAAAAAAATCGAACGATTAAATTTGTCGTGGGAATGGTCACGGCAGATGCTGCAATCGGCAGCGAGTAGTAGAACGAGGGGCAAGGGCGGCCAGCCATCTGCGGTGCGAGATGAGGGCAAAGACACAGGGTTTTACCCAGGTTCGGCCCCCCGGAGGGTAAAGACCTACTCCTGCTAGATTGTATTATGGAGGTGTTACAATGGGCGAGCTCGGCGGCTAGGCGGCGAGTCGCTTGGGTGTATGAAGGAACGTGTCTCTACTCACCCCATTGGGAGGTTTATATAGGCTCACCTCCCCTAGGGTTTACATATCTCAACCGATTCGGTTACAGCTTCAGCAATCGTTTAACCTAGTCCGACTGGGCCTATCTACTCGCCTGGGCCTTCAGCTTCCAGTCGCTTGGTACCTTGCTGGGCCTTGATCCACTCGCCGTTCTGCAGGCCCACTCGCCAGCCCTCGGGCCAGTCGGAAACGTCCTGCTGAGTATACCCCAGTAGGCGTATCCCCATCATTAGTCCCCGAGGCCGTCGTCGATTGGGCGTAAGTGGCTGCTGGAAGTCGGAGTATACGGCTTCAAAGTAGGCATCCAGTCGAATCGTCGGCGGGCTCCTGTATGAAGAAGAAAATCCGGTGAAGTGAGTCGCGTCTTGGGCGAGTCGAGCCGGCGGAACACGGTCGTAGCGAGTGACCTGGCGAGCCGAGTGGCTGGAGTTGGACCGTCAGGCGTGGTCAAACTAGCCGTTAGGGCAACTCAACGGTAACTTTCGGCGTAATCATCGCGCGGTAACGGCCCCCTGATTTGGCGGGTAACTCTCGCTATATAAGAGGAATGGCAGGCAATCGTAGAGCCAACTGCCCACCACTTCTTCTGAGTGCGCGCATTATCTTTCCTTTGCTCCTTGATCCAATCGACCCGAAATCCTCCGATCTCCAACCAACCCCTCGGCTATGGCCCTTCTCACCGAACCATGGGGCAGGTCCAAGTGCACGAGGGCGTAGCTGGCCTCCTTCGAGGAGGCCGGAATCCTGCGAGCCGGCTGTTGGCGTATCCCCGCAGCCGGAGAAACGACCCCAAACCCACGAGAGAGGGAATTCGTCTGTTTCACCAGTCATCTCGAGCGGGGGCTAGGGTTTCCCACGTCTTTGTTCTTTCGGCGTTTTGGCGCCTACTACGGGATCCAGCCTTCAGATCTGGGTCCCCACAGCATCGAGCAGCTCGCCATCTTCATGGCGTTCTGCGAGTGCTACTTGGGCTGCCGGCCCTACTTTCCCTTGTGGCAAGATTTGTTCCACGGACGGATCAGCCGCGAGGAGGCAGGCGGCCCAATGCTAGCCGCGGGCGGCCTGACGTTCCAGCTCAAGTCCAAAGCTTCTTTCTTCGATCTGATGCTACCCGCCAAAGCAGCGAGCGATTGGAAGAAGTCATGGTTCTACGTGACCGAGGCGACCCCGGAGGACGAGGTGATGATCCCGCGGTACTCGGCCAATCGTTCCGAGCCGCGCCATCTCCAGGTCGGCAAGCTCCCCGACGACCAGCGGATGGTCGTCGACGAGATGCTCCAGGCCATCCGTGGCCTGAAGAAGAAGGGCCTTCAGACGATAAACTTGTACAATTGCTGGCTTGGGCGACGGCTCGTTCCGCTCGCCCAACGCGACCACTACATGTATCAGTACACGGGCCGGGGAGACTCGACGAAAGCCTGTCTCGACGAGTGGAAGCTGGAGGACTATCTCCCAGCGTTGAAGAAGATCACCCAGGCGGTGTACGTGGATGCACAGGCCGGGGTCGCCCCCTACACCGCGAAGCGTCCGGCTCCGACGGTAATTTCTTTACCTTGTTCGCAGTCGCAGCGTATGCAGTCGCGGTAATTCTGACTCTGTTTCATATTTGTCGCAGCTATTCCAAGTGGTGGAAGGGTGGCTCCCACCTTCTGATGACGAGAGCCCGGGGCCATCCGCCCAGGATACAAGCGAATCGCCACCCGCGAAGGGCAACGAGGATGACGAGGACGAGTCCGAAGAGGAAATCGCCCCGCTGGTCCGAAAGACCCGCGGGCAACGTCAGCGCGAAATCGAAGCGAGCAGGAGCCTCGAGCGTCATGATGACGACGAAGAGCTCCCAGAAACCACCTCGCGCCGCCAGGCCACTCCTTCGAAGAAGAAGAAGAAGGAAAAGGAAGCGAGGGCCCCCCCGAAGAGGAAAATGAAGCCGCCGAGGATGGCCTCGCCGCCGCACTCGACGAGCAGCTCTGATGCTCATAGCTCGGCCGGTGACGGCGCGGCCCCAGCAACAACCGCGCTAGATGCGCCGACTGTGGAAGTGCCGCTGGCCTCGATGCCCCCGCCATTCGCGCCAGTCTCTAGGCTAGGGAAGGCTCCAGCCGCGGCGACTTCGCCTCGCAAGGAGGTTCCGATTGGGGCGGCTTCGCCCCGCAAGGAGGCTCCGGCTGTAGCGGCTCCAGTTCGCGAGGAAGCCCCTGCCGAAGGTATCCCAGAGGCGCCAGCCGCGGCCTCAACGACGAAGAAGCCGTCCGTGTCTTGGGCACGCGACGTCCTGGAACTAGGGCTCAGTCGCCAACTGGGCCCGGAACTGGAAAAACCGGCCGGCCTTCGCACAGGGCTACGTTTCATCCCAGTTGCCAAGTGAGTGCATTCGGCCTTCCCTGTTTTCCATAGCTATTTCGATTGTCTTTATTGATTCGACTGATGTGCAGGACCGGGGTGAAAAGGATGGGCCACCCGACCGTGGCTCAAGTACCCTCCACCGCTAGCGAGGAGGATCCTTCCCGTAAGAGGAAAGCGGACGATGTCGTTGCCTCAGCGGATGGCAGTAAGAAGGCCAAGGGCGACGACATCGTCACTGTCTCTGACGACACGGCGGTCGCGCCGGCCGGCCCCGCGGTGGAGGCAGCCGCGTCTACGAAGGAGGGCGTTTCTTTGCCTGGAACGACGGAGGCGACTTCCTTTGGAGCGGGTGCCTCTATCGCTACCTTCCCTCGCTTCGTGACCAAGGCGGCCACAGCGAGCGGGGCTGCACCCCCGAGCCTCGCTCCAGGGACCGCCGATGCTGAAGTCGACCAGCGTCGTGGGCACACGCCAGCGTTACTCGCGTCCGTGGACGCGATGCAACTTCATGGCATGCTTGGCGCAGCCATCCAGGTATATCCAGTCCCCGAGGATCAGGTCGGTGCTTTGAAGCGGCTTGATTCTTTTTACTTTCTCGTCTTTAATTTTCGTATCCAGTCCCCGAGTGCGCACGCGCTAAACTTTAGCGGGGTGGGCACTTGGGAATTTCTTGATCGCCAGTCCCCGAGTGCGCACTCGCTAGATTTCAGCGGGTGGGCACTTAGGAGGTTCGTTTTTACTGACTTTTTCGATGATATGCAGGGTCTGCAGCTCGAGTCGGCGGACCGATTGGCCGCGCAACAGCGTGCTGAGAAGGAGCTGACCACCATCCAAGAGGCGAACAACGAGCTCCAGGCTGTTGCTGCGAAGGCAGAGGAAGCTCGCCAGGAGCTTGTCCCTGCTGGTGAGTTGGAGGCGGCGCGATCTGCTCTGGGCTCTGCTGAACAGCGGGTCGCCGACCTCGAGCGCGAGCTGCGGGAGGCGAGGGAAGAAGCGAGCTCGGCGGACGGGCGAGCTAAGGCCGCCATTGCAGCCGCGGAGGAGGATCGCAAGGTGTCGGAAGTCCTTATTGCTGGGCTTCAGGACGACCACACGTCGCTTCAGTGCTTCATCACGGGACTCGCCCGCCCGTTGCTTGGTGAGTGCATCTTCCCTTTCCGTTAGTCGGGGTTTTTGTGGTGTCCGTCGCACTCATCATTGTCTCCTTCTCGCAGGTCGCATTATTGGTAGCCAAGAAGAAGCGAGCTCGCTCGACGCGAGGCAGTGCGTGAGCATGCTCGTCGACTCGGCTACGCTATCGGCGACGTGCATCCGCGCCTACCTTCAAGAAATGTCGCCCACGGAGGTTATTCCCAGCGACCTCGTTAAGGTGTGGGAATATTTGGAGAAGGCGCCCGCGGTCGTTGAGTTCATGACGCGGTCGGCGTTTCGGCGTGGAGCGTCGACAGCACTGAGCCTTGGACTCGCCCACTTCCCCGAGGATTTCGACCTCGACGATGTGACGAGTGGGTATCCCTCGTCGACTGGCGCGGTGGATCTGTCCGAGGTTCTCAAGTTGTAGGAGCGTGCCGCCACGTACTCGGAGCGTGTCTGGGCGATGGGCGACCTCCTTCCCTACTAGGAAACGGTCGTCGCGCCGAACGACCCCGAGCCGCCGCATCGTGACTTCAAGGTCGAGCAGCCTTTTCGCGCGGCGATGGCGGGTGAACTGACGACGTATCCATCAAACCCGTACACCGCATTCATCCGTAGTCGCCGGGATTCTGGCGAGTCGTCATCGAAGCCTGCAGAGTAGGGTAGTTTGCCTTGAAGTGTTAGCAGCAGTTCTGCCACGCGGGCATATTTTGTAATATAAGACAATGCAATATGCGATTGAATTGGACGTCGTGTTTATTTTGTTATTTGTTTGTGTGCTTTGGATTGATTTTGGACGAGTCCCCGAGCGCGTCCGCCCTTTTGTGGGGTTCACCTCGTATATGATGTTTGTTGTTATCATGTGTTTTGTTGATTTAGTCGACTCGCCCTAGCTCGGAGAGCCAGTCGCAAGGCGACTCCCTTGAGTGCTCCGTACTTTACCGTTTTCCCGTAAGCGAACGGGGTCGGGTGGCCGAGTCCCCGAGCGTGGTACTTGGTAGTTCTAGGCGCGACCCGAGGGTGGTTGAGGACTTAGCACGTTGGTGTGAGCGCGTCACTCCTGCCTGGCCCGTGGGGTCAGTCGCGTGGCGAGTCCTGGGCATGCTCTCTTACTTGGCGTTTTCCCTGACCGATCGCGACGAACTGGTATTCAGTCCCCGATCGTGGTATTTAGCCGTTCGAGTCGCTATGCCGAGGATGCGGAGGACCAAGGTCGCTGTGAGAAGCGAGGGCAGTTGTCTTGGTTCGTAAAACCAGTCGAGCTAGGTGACTCCAATGGGGCTCCGGATTGGCGTTTTTTGTGGACGACGCAGGACCTGAAATGATTCAGTGCTCTTACGCCGCACTACTTAGCCGTGCCGATCGCTGTACCAAAGGTTGACTTCTGCATTTTAGCGTACCGCTGTTATTACGAGTGCGAGTGGCACAAGTCATGGAGAGTAGACGCAATTTGTGGTAACCGTTTCTTTTATTTCATAGCGACTAGAAAGTACATGTGTGGGGTTCTAGGAGTAGAACTTCCGGAGGAGGTTTACGTTCCATGGTCGCTTGACGTCGAGCTCGCCGTCCCCGCGAACGTCGATGAGGTAGTAGGCGTCGTTGCCGAGTACGCGCCCGATAGCGAACGGGCCTTCCCACGGAGGGGAGAGCTTGTGCATGCCCTTCTTGTCCTGGATGAGGCGTAACACCAGGTCACCTTCCTGGAAGGTGCGGGTTTTCACCCGTCGGCTGTGGTAGCGGCGGAGTCCTTGCTGGTAAATGGTGGTGCGCGATCGAGCGAGGTCGCGTGCTTCGTCGAGCTGGTCGAGCCCATCTTGGCGGGCCAGCTCGTTTGCGGCCTCCGTATAGTGGACGACCCGCGGCGAGTCGTGTTCGAGGTCGGTGGGCATGACTGCTTCGGCGCCGTAGACCATGAAGAAGGGAGTGAATCCCGTCGATCTGTTAACCGAGGTGCGGATTCCCCAGATGACGGAGGGCAGCTCTTCGACCCAGCATCCAGCGGTGCGCTCGAGTGGTACTTGGAGTCGCGGCTTCAGGCCGTGGAGGATGCTTTGGTTGGCTCGTTCCGCCTGGCTGTTGGATTCCGGGTGGGCGACTGACGCGAGATCGAGCCGGATGTGGTGCTCTTCGCAAAATTCGGCCATTGCTCCCTTGGCGAAGTTTGTGTCGTTGTCCGTGATGATACTGTTTGGGAACCCGTAGCGATATATGAGCTCGCGTAGGAATTTAGTGGCGGTCTTCCCGTCGCATTTCCGGACTGGCTTGGCCTCCACCCACTTGGTGAATTTGTCGACGGCGACTAGCAGGTGGGTGTAGCCGGAGGGGGCTTTCTTGAAGGGGCCTACCATGTCCATGCCCCATACGGCGAATGGCCAAGTGATGGGGATCGTTTTGAGCGCTGAGCTCGGTACGCGCGTCTGATTGGCGTACTTCTGGCACCCGGCGCATCGCTGGACGATGTCGACAGCGTCGGCGTGTGCGGTGGGCCAGTAGAAGCCGTGTCGCATAGCCTTGGCGACCAGGGAGCGAGCGGCGGCGTGGTGGCCGCAGTCGCCTGAGTGAATGTCGTGGAGGATTTTGCGTCCTTCAGCCGGTTGGACGCAACGTTGGAACACGCCGGTGACGCTGCGCTTGTGTAGCTCGCCGTCGATGATGGTGTAGGACTTGCATCGGCGAGCGATCATTCGAGCGTTTGTCTCGTCTGCTGGCAGGGTGCCGGTTTCCAGGTAGGCGATGTAGGGCTTGGTCCAGTCGTCTGGCTCGGTGATGAGTGCGACCAAGGCTGCCTCTGGTTGGAGTGGGACTCCGATGTCGATCTCCCTCGGGGGAGAGACTGATGGTTTGGAGATTGTGTCGAGGAACACGCCGGCGGGTGGTGAGAGTCGAGCCGACCCGATGCGAGAGAGGGCGTCGGCCTCCTCGTTTTTTCGCCTGTCGATCCACTCGACAGAGTAGCCGGTGAAGTGGCCGCCCAACTTGTCCACCTCTTGGCGGTATGCCGCCATGGTAGGGGAGATGGCGTCGCAGGTGCCGGCGACCTGCCCCGCGACGAGGTCGGAATCTCCGTAGCATCGAAGGCGATTGACGTTCATCTCCTTGGCGGCTCGCATGCCGTGGAGTAGGGCCTCGTATTCAGCCATGTTGTTGGTGCAGGGCGTGAATTCGAGGCGGAGGATGTAACGGAGCTTGTCGCCCTTTGGTGAAGTCAACACTATCCCTGCTCCTGCACCGTCCGCGTTCTTGGAGCCGTCGAAGTGCAGGCTCCAGTAATGGAGGTACGGCAGCTTCTCTGGCTGCTGGGCCTCCTCCCAGTCGGCGATGAAGTCTGCCAGTGCCTGCGACTTAATCGCTCTTCGTGGCTCGTATTTGATGTTGTGGGTGCCGATCTCGACGGCCCACTTGGCGACCCGTCCGGTCGCCTCGCGATTGCGGATGATGTCTTGTAGTGGCGCTGAGGAGACGATCGTGACCGGGTGCTCCTGGAAGTAGTGCGGCAGGCGCCGCTGAGCCCTGAAGACCGCGTATACTAACTTTTGGTACTGTGGGTACCGCTGGCGCGACTCGGTGACGACCTCGCTGATGTAGTACACTGGCCGCTGAACCGGGCGCTCCTATCCTTCATCTGGTCGTTCGACGACCATCACAGCACTGACGACGCGCTCGGACGCCGCGACGTAAACCAGCATAGGTTCTTTGTCGGCGGGGGCGGCGAGTAGCACCTTTTTGAGGTCGCGGAGCGCGTCGTCCGCCTCCTTGTCCCACTGGAAGGTGGGGTTCTTGCGCATCAGGCGGTATAGGGGCATCGCCTTTTCGCCCAGGCGGGGGATGAAGCGACTGAGAGCCGCTACTCGCCCGGCCAGCTTCTGGACGTCACGCAGGCACTCGGGTTTGCCGAGCCGGGCGATCGTGTCGATCTTTGTTGGGTTCGCCTCGATCCCTCGTTTGGAGACGACGTACCCCAGTAGTTGTCCGGCGGGTACATCGAAGGTGCACTTGCCTGGGTTGAGCTTTATCTTGTACCTTCGCAAATTGGCGAAGGTTTCCGCCAGGTCGGCGGGTAGGTCGCCTTGGCGCGCGGATTTCACGACCACGTCGTCGATGTAGACGTGGATGTTGTGGCCAATTTGGCTCGCGAGGCATTCTTGCATGCACCGCTGGTAGGTTGCCCCAGCGTTCTTGAGGCCGAAGGTCATGGTGGTGTAGCAGAAGGCTCCGAATGGCGTGATGAACGCCGTCTTCTCCTCGTCTTCGACAGCCATTTTGATCTGGTTGTACCCGGAGTAGGCGTCGAGGAAACATAGCGACTCCTAACCCGCGGTTGAATCGATTATCTGATCGATCCGCGGGAGGACGAACTGCTCCTTTGGGCAGGCGCTGTTCAGGTTTATGTAGTCGATACACATTCTCTAGGTCCCGTTTTTCTTCTCGACCAGGACTGGGTTTGCCAGCCACTTGGAGTATTTGATTGGCCGGATGAAGCCGGCCGCGAGTAAGCGCTGCACTTCCTCGGCGATTTCTCGACGGCGTTCTTCATTGAAGGGCCGTAGCGACTGCTTGACAGGTCGCGCTTTGGGGTCGGCGTTTAGTTTGTGCTCAGCGAGCTCCCTAGGGACACCAGGCATGTCGGAGGGTTTCCATGCGAAGATGTCCCTATTCTCACGAAGGAACTCGATGAGCGCGCCTTCCTATGCTGGGCTCATGCCTGTCCCGATTGTTACCGTCTGGCTGGGGTCGCCTGGGACCAGCTCGACGGTGCGGGTGTGCGTCGTGGCCTCAAAGGTTGAGGTGTTTGTGCCCTCTGAGTTGGGCTTCTTGAGTATTGTGGGATCGTCATTGTTGACCCCGCTCGCGTATTTGGCGAGCTCGTCGGCGTGATTAGTTTCTGCCGCGATGACAGCGTCGGCGAGTTTGGCTCCTTTGGCCTCGCATTCGGCGGCCATGTCGGGGTCGCCGTTGATGGTGATGACGCCGCACGGCCCGGGGAGCTTCATCGCGTTGTACGCGTAGTGGGGCGCTGCCATGAATTTAGCGAACGCCTAGCGTCCCAGGACGCAGTGGTAAGGGCTGTCGAAGGGCACCAGCTCGAAGACGATCCGCTCGGTGCGGAAGTTTGCCGGACTGCCGAAAGTGACTGGCAGCATGACTTTGCCTATCGGATACGCCTTCCGACCGGGGACGATGCCGTGGAACGTGGTGTGGGTTGTCTCGATCATTGACTGCGGGAGCCGCAGCCACCTGAAGGTGTCGAGGTAGAGGATGTTGATGGAGCTGCCGCCGTCCATTAGTGTCTTGGGGAGCCAGTAGTCGCCAACCTTGGGCTTGACCACCAGGGCGACTCGTCCTGGGTACTCGATGCGTGGCGAGTGGTCTTGCCGGCTCCAGGTGATGGGTTGTTCCGACCAGTTCAGGAACTGGGGGACGTCTATTTGGGCCACCGCATTGACGGCGACGGCGCGGGCGATGACCTTCTTCTCGCGCTTCGTGTTGAAGCCTGTGAAGGTGTGGAGCGAGCCGGCTACTTTGCCGAATTTTCCGCCATTTGGCGGGTCGTTGTCGGTGTCCTCCCGCGCGTGCCGTGCCTTCTCGATTTCCTTGAGGGTGTGGCAGTCGGCGGTGGTGTGCGTTGCGGGCTTCCCTTCCCTGCTGTGGAAGGCACATGGTTGGTTAAGGAGGGCCGCAGGATCGAACCTTGGCTTGTTCTTGTAATTGCCGCCATCGCGCCGTTGCCCTCCGTCGCGGCGGTAGCTCTTGGGCTCGCGCTGTGCGTGCCCAGCGTTGGCGACGAAGTCAACTCGCCCGTCGTTGCGGCGCTTGCCAGTGAGGCGGGTGCCGCTGTAGCGTAGGTCGGTTCGGCGTCCGCTGTCGTTGCCGCCCGTGCGGCGTTGCCCTCCTGACTCGTCGTCGGTTTCCTGGTTTGGATCCTCCTCGGCGTACCGTTTGGCGATCTCGAGGAGGTCGGGGATGTTGTCGAGTGTGCGGGAGTGTCGCTTGAGCTTGGCGACTAGAGGCTCGTAGCGGCACGAGGTCTTGAAGCAATGGATCGCGGTGTCCGGGTGGATGCCGACCGCGTTGTACCAGAGCTCTTGCCACCATTGGACCCAGTTGCGGGTCGACTCGCGGGGTCCCTGGACGCATCGTTCCAGGTCCTCGATGGTGGTGGCGCGGGTGTAGGAGCACTCGAAGTGCCTGACGAAGGCGTCGCGCATTTCCTCCCAGGAGTCGATACTGTCCTGGGGGAGCGTGTTGATCCACTGCCTGCACGTCCCCTCCATCATCAGTGGGAGGTAACGGGCGGCGAGTAGGTCAGTGTGACCCGCGATCCCCATTGCCATGAGGTATGTGTCGAGCCAGACTGCGGGGTCGTACGAGGAGTCGTATTTTTCTATCTCCTTTGGCGCCTTGAAGTTTGGCGGGTACTTCTCGCCTCGGATCATTGGTCCGAAGCACTTAGGCCCAAGTCGACTGAGCGACCCCATAGGCTCGCCATCGCGGCGATTAGTTAGGGTGTGCCGCAAGTCGTCGGGCTGGCGTGCGCGCCAGTTTTGGTTGTTGATGATGTGAGTGCGGGCGTCGATGGGTTGTCCGTTAGCGGCGACGAAGTTGGTCGCCGGCCTGGGATCGTTGGTGGAGAGTGCCGCGTTCGCGGGTCGGTGTTGGAGCTGCAGTGGCTCTGGTGGCAGGCAATTGAGGGTGTTTGCCGCCGCTGGGCGGCCGCTTGAGGCCGCTCTGCTTCCCGAAGAACGCGAGTATACTCGACCTTGCGAGTCGGCGCCCGCTTTTTGCTGCTCCACGGCCTTCGCAAGCAGGGCCTTGATGTAATGGATCTGTAAGGCGCCGTCGCCAGTGGCCGTGATGCTATCGGCTGCTGCTCGGCCTGCCACGAGGTTGTCCATTGGGGTGGAGAACAGCGGGAGGCCGTTTGCGTCTCGCTCCCGTGAGGAGACAACTATCCGCGGTTGGTCCCTGGGAGGGGTGCGGTTGGGCGGTGGTGGGGCACCCATCGCCGTTGATCCTGGCGGGGGTCGGGCGCTTCCTCCTGGTGGCGCGTTCTCACAGATCGCGCGCTCGGCTATGCGGGCCGGGTCGTTTCGTCGTCGAAGTTCAGGGCACGCCCTTGAACGGTGGGGTTCAAGCGTGACCTGATCCGCTGCTGGTGGTAGCGTGACAGCTCCTGCGCCGTCACCTGCTCGAGGCGAAATTTTTCGCGCTCGGCTTGCTCTTTGCGTACCGCCTCCGCCAGTTTCAAGCGGAGTTCCTCGACCTCCGTTGCCGTGGCGTTAGGAGGGATTGGGGTGGAGAAAGGATCCTCCGGTGGATCGGTGCCGGTGGCCATGTAAGCCGCGGCGTGGCGATTGGCACCATCGCGGAGGTCGGCGGAGTTCTCCGACTCGGAGTCGAATTCGAAGATCCCGAGGATGGAGGGGTCCTCGAAGTCTCCCGCGTTGGAGACCTGGGCGATGGAGCCCGCGGATGAGGCCGCGGTGATGGATCCGGCGAGTGACGCCGGGGTCGCCGAGTCGGCGTCATCAGTGAGGGCCGCATTTTCTGCGGCCGCAGAGTTCCCGGCCACGTTGCTGTGGGCCGAGTTGTACTCGGAGGCAAGGCGGTGGATCGTGCGAACCTGGCTCTCGGAGAGCCGATCGCGTGGCGGCGACTCGCGGATGCGAGCCGAGTCCTCCGAGACGATGACGTTGGTGAGGCCGACGAAGAGGCTGATCGTGCCGATTGGCAGGATTACGCTGTGCGTGACAGGTCGCGCCGCCGGGACGTAGCTACTCGGCAAGATCTGGAGCATCTCGCCGATCGCTATCATGCGGCCGGTGGCGACCGTATCGTTGATGGGCAGATTGGATCTCGCCGCAGAACACCGGCCAGACCGGCCAGGCCCCACGGTGGGCACCACTGTCGTGGGAATGGTCACGGCAGATGCTGCAATCGGCAGCGAGTAGTAGAACGAGGGGCAAGGGCGGCCAGCCATCTGCGGTGCGAGATGAGGGCAAAGACACAGGGTTTTACCCAGGTTCGGCCCCCCGGAGGGTAAAGACCTACTCCTGCTAGATTGTATTATGGAGGTGTTACAATGGGCGAGCTCGGCGGCTAGGCGGCGAGTCGCTTGGGTGTATGAAGGAACGTGTCTCTACTCACCCCATTGGGAGGTTTATATAGGCTCACCTCCCCTAGGGTTTACATATCTCAACCGATTCAGTTACAGCTTCAGCAATCGTTTAACCTAGTCCGACTGGGCCTATCTACTCGCCTGGGCCTTCAGCTTCCAGTCGCTTGGTACCTTGCTGGGCCTTGATCCACTCGCCGTTCTGCAGGCCCACTCGCCAGCCCTCGGGCCAGTCGGAAACGTCCTGCTGAGTATACCCCAGTAGGTGTATCCCCATAAAAATTACTGATGGCCGTCGGCACGCTCTCCTTAGTTTTACCTTTGGGATTAGTTTTAAACCTTAATAAATGTTATTATGTGCCTGCGTTGAGCATGAACATCATATCTGGATCGTGTTTATTGCAAGACGGTTATTCATTTAAATCTGAGAATAATGGTTGTTTCATTTATATGAGTAACATCTTTTATGGTCATGCACCTGCTGTGAATGGTTTATTTCTTCTGAATCTCGAAAGGGATGAAACACACATCCATAACATTGAGGCTAAGAGATGCAAAGTAGATAGTGATAATACTACTTATTTGTGGCATTGTCGTCTAGGTCATATTGGTGTAAAACGCATGAAGAAACTCCATTCTGATGGACTTTTGGAGTCTCTTGATTTGAATCATTTGACACATGCGAACCATGCCTCATGGGCAAGATGATCAAAACCCCATTCTCCGGAATGATGGAGCGAGCAAAGGACTTGTTGGAAATCATACATACCGATGTATGCGGACCGATGAGTGTTTCGACGCGCGGTGGATATCGCTATTTTCTCACTTTTACCGATGACTTAAGTAGATATGGGTATATCTATTTAATGAAACATAAATCTGAAACGTTTGACAAGTTCAAAGAATTTCAGAATGAAGTGGAGAACCATCGTAATATAAAAATTAAGTTTCTACGATCCGATCGTGGAGGTGAATATTTGAGTTATGATTTTCTCACGCATCTTAAAGCAAGCGGAATCGTTTCGCAACTCACGCCATCCGGAACACCACAGCGCAATGGTGTGTCTGAACGCTGGAATCAAACTCTATTAGATATAGTCTGATCAATGATGTCTCTTACTGATTTGCCGTTATCATTTTGGGGTTATGCATTAGAAACCGCTGCATTCACTTTAAATAGGGCACCATCTAAATCCATTGAGACGACACCGTATGAACTGTGGTTTGGTGCTAAACCTAAGTTGTCGTTTCTTAAAGTTTGGGGATGCGAAGCTTACGTCAAGAAGTTGATGCCGGACAAGCTCGAACCCAAAGCGGATAAATGTGTCTTCATAGGATATCCTAAGGAAACTATTAGGTATACCTTATATCACAGAACCAAAGGCAAAGTGTTTGTCGCAAAGAATGGATCCTTTCTTGAGAAGGAGTTCCTCTCGAAAGAAGTGAGTGGGAGGAAAGTAGAGCTAGACGAGGTTGTTGAACCTTCTGTTGAGTTGGAGAGTAGTGCAGCACCTGAAATTGTTCCAGTGCCGCCGGCACCAACAATAGAGTAAGCTAATGACAAGGATCATGAAGCTTCGGACGATGCTACTACTGAACGTCGCAGGTAGACAAGGTCGCGTGCCCCTCCTGAGTGGTACGACAACCCTGTCTTAACTGTCTTGTTAGTAGACGACAGTGAACCTGCGAACTATGAGGAAGCGATGATGAGCCCGGACTCTGAGAAATGGCTAGAGGCCATGAAATCCGAATTGGGATCCATGAGCGAAAACCAAGTATGGACTTTGGTGGACTCTCCTAGCGACCGAAAGGCCGTTGAGTGCAAATGGATTTTCAAGAAGAAAACGGACGTGGATGGTAATTTTACCGTCTATAAATCACGACTTGTCGCGAAAGGTTTTCAACAAGTTCAAGATGTTGACTACGATGAGACTTTTTCTCCCGTAGCGATGTTTAAGTCCATTCGGATTTTATTAGCAATTGCTGCGTTTCATGATTATGAAATATGGCAGATGGATGTCAAGACTACGTTCCTCAATGGCAACATTGATGAAGAGTTGTATATGATGCAACACGAAGGTTTGGTCGATCCTAAGGATGCTGATAAAGTGTGCAAACTTCAGAGGACCATTTATGGACCGAAGCAAGCATCTCAGAGTTGGAACCTTCGTTTTGATCAAGTGATCAAGAACTTTGGATTTGTTCCAAATTGCTACGAAGCTTGTATCTATAAGAAAGTGAGTGGGAGCTCAGTGACATTTCTGGTACTATATGTGGATGACATATTGATTATTGGAAATGACATTTACATGCTTAACGATGTGAATAGTTATTTGAAAAAATGTTTTTCAATGAAAGACCTAGGAGAAGCTGCTTATATATTAGGCATCAAAATCTATAGAGATAGACAAAGACGCCTAATAGATTTAAGCCAGAGTACATACCTAGACAAAGTTCTGAAAAGGTTCAGAATGGATAAGGCAAAGAAAGGTTCAGTGCCTATGTTGTCAGGTAAGATATTGAGCAAGGCTTAGTGTCCAGCTACGGTAAATGATAGAGAAGCTATGAGCAAAGTGCCTTATGCCTCGGCCATAGGTTCTATCATGTATGCCATGCTGTGTACTAGACCGGATGTGTCCAATGCTCTTAGTTTGACGAGTAGGTACCAAAGTGATCCAGGAGTGGAACACTGGACAGCCGTGAAGAACATCCTAAAGTACTTGAATAGGACTAAAGAAATGTTCTTAGTCTATGGAGGTGATGAACAACTCGTCGTAAAATGTTACGTCAACGCTAGTTTCGACACCGACAAGGATGATTCTAAATCTTAGACAGGATACGTTTATATTTTGAATGGAGGAGCTGTGAGCTGGAGAAGCTGCAAGCAAAGCGTGATCGCGGGATCTACAGTAGAAGCGGAATACATGGCTGCTGCAGAAGCGTCAAGTGAAGGAGTTTGGATCAGGAACTTCATCACTGAGCTTGGCGTGGTTCCAAGTGCCTTGGACCCACTGGAGATATTGTGTGACAACACTGGCGCCATAGCACTAGCTAAGGAACCAAGATATCATCCAAAGACCAAGCATATCAACCGCAAGTTTCATATAATCCGAGATTATATAGCAGATGGAGATCTGAAGATTAGCAAAGTACATACAAATCTGAATGTCGCAGATCCATTGACTAAACCTCTTCCACGTGCAAAACATGATCAGCACCTTAGTGCCATGGGTGTTAGATTGTTGCCAGATGTAAACTAGATTATTGACTCTAGTGCAAGTGGGAGACTGTTGGAATTATGCCCTAGAGGCAATAATAAAGATGTTATTATTATAATTCTTGTTCATGATAAAGCTTATATTCCATGCTAGAATTGTATTAAGCGGAAACTTTAATACTTGTGTGGTTTATGAACAACACCGTGTCCCTAGTATGCCTCTATGGACTAGCTCATTGATTAATGATGGTTAAGGTTTCCTAACCATAGACATGGGTTGTCGATTAATAATGAGATCATATCATTGGGAGAATGATATGATGGACAGACCCAAACTAAGCGGAGCAATTAGATCGTGTCATCGTGTTCATCTTTGCGAAGCTTTTCTTATGTCAAATATTGTATTCCTTAGACCATGAGATAATACAACTCCCTGGTATCGGAAGAAAGCTTTGAGGTAATCAAACGTCATCCTATGAGAGGGTGATCATAAAGGTGTCTCTCAGGTGATCGGAAAGTACCTGTTGGGTTGTATGTATCGAGATGGGATTTGTCCCTCCCAAGTCGGAGAGATATACTTCGGGCCCACTCGGTAATCGATATCAACACCGCTTGCAAGCATGTGGTTAAGGAGTTAATCAAAAAGTGATATAGGATTACGGAACGAGTAAAGTACTTGCTGTGAATGAGATTGAACTAGGTATGACGGTACCAACGATCAAATCTCGGACAAGTAAAATATCGCGAGACGAAGGGAATATATATACAGGATTGATTGAATCCTGGCATCATGGTTCATCCGATATGATCATCGATGAATGTGTGGGAGTCAATATGGGTTTCCAGACCCCGCTGTTGATTATTGATAGAATATCATGTCTGCATATTCTCGAACCCGAAGGGTCACACACTTAACGTGTTTCGACGCTAGGATAGATTGGATAATTGGTTTATGATTTTTTGTTCGGAGTCTCGGATGAGATCCAGGACATCACGAGAGGTTCCGGAATGGTCCGGAGAATAAGATTCATATAAGGCAATGCAGTTTTTGGAGTTCGGAATTGTTTCGGGTTAATCGGTATTGTACCGGAAGCTTTTAGAACCTTCCGGAGGGGGACCAACGTGGCCCCACCTGCCGGGAGGGGGCATGGGCCTATAAGGGAGTGCCCTGGCCGCATTGGGACAGGGGCACAAGGCCCCATAGGGCCCAGCTAGCCTAACACCTAGGAAACCCTAGGGAAGATTCTAGAAGGGAGGGGGAAACTTGCCCCCCACTCCTCCCTCCTTGGCCGCCGTCCTAGGGCTTGGGGGAGGGGCTAGGGCTGGCCGCCCACCCCTCTATATAAAGAGGGCTGGGGGCGCACCCCTCCCCTACTCCTCCTCCTGAACCCTAGCCGCCCTGCTGCCCCTCCTCTCTCTCCCTCCCGACTGCGTGTAGGCGAAGCCCTGCTGCAGAAACTCTCCACCGCTTGCACCGCGCCGTCGCGTTGTAGATCCAATCCATCTCTCCACCCCACTTGTTGGACCGAGGAAGGAGGATACGTCGAGGTGCCGCACGTGTGCATCTCTCGGAGGCATCGCCACTTGCGGTGTTAGATCGGATCGGATTGCGAGGAGGAGAAGCGAGTACAACTACATCACCCACGTTCCGTCGAACGTTCCGCTGTGCGAATCTTCAAGGGTATGAAGATCTCATATATTCCCCCTCGTTGTTTGCATCTCCTAGATTAGATCTTGGCTTTCCCGTTCGCATTCGTAGAAAAATTTGATTTACTATGCTGCGAAACCCTTCAAAAACAACATCCCTCACATTGTTTTAGTGATCACACGAACCAAATCCACCACATCAAAACCGATCATCACGAGAGTTGATGTAACTTCAATGGCGAACAATCAACATGTACATCATATCTACTATATGACTCATGCTTTACCTTTCGGTGATCCGTGTTCCGAGACCATGTCTGTACATGCTAGGCTCGTCAAGATCAAACCTTAGCTTCCGCATGAGCAAATCTGGCTTGCTCATGTTGTATACAGTCGCAGAATCTAACACACCTGATCATCACATGGTGATTCGAAACAACGAGCTTTAGCAACGGTTCTTACTAAGGATGAACACTTTAAAACTTGAAATTTGTGTGCTTGAGGGATCATCTTATAATGCCACCGTCATTAACTAAGCAATACAAGATGCATAAAGGATTAACATCACATGCAATTCATAATATGTGATATGATATGGCCTTTCTTCTTGTGCTTCCGATCTCCATCTTCAAGCACGAACATGATCTCCATCATCACCGGTATGGCGTCAGGGTCAATGGCGCCGCTTCATGGTTGTCGTCCACCAACTTCAACTATTACAACTACTTTGAATAGACATGCGGGTCTTAACAAAAATTAAAGACAACCATATGGCTCCTACCGGTTGCCAACTTACAATAAGGGACATTGCATACATCATATATAATCACAATCATGGCCATATCACATCACAACACACCCCTGCAAAACAAAGTTAGACGCCTCTAATTTTCTTTGCATATTTTACGTGGTTTGGGGCTTTCAATAAGTGTCGATCTAACTTACGAACAAGAACCACAACGTTGATGTTTGAACTATCAAGTGCCCGTTGTAAATTGGATCTAAACTATAATGGGAGAGACAGACACCCGCAAAGCCACTTATGCAATACAAGTTGCATGTTGAGCGTGGAGCAAGTCTCATGAACGATGTCATGTAAGGTTAGCCCGGGCCGCTTCATCCCATCATACCGCAAGATGCAAAGTACACAAAAAGCAATTGATAATAAAAGCACCACCGCCCACAATGACCATGGTGTTCTACTTGTGCAACAGATCTACATATAGACACGGCTCTGATACCACTGTAGGGGTTCGTAGCATGGAAAACAAAAAATTTCTACCGCATGCAAACAAACAAGCCAAGATCTATCTACTAGATTGTAGCAACGAGTCGATAGAGGAACTCACCCTCAAAGATTCCAAAGCGGTTAACGAGAGCAGATTCTCGTGGGTGATGTAGTCGTACTCTTGCCGATCTCAAGATCGCGTAGACGATCCTTCCGGCGCTGTGTTTCGGCAGCGCTTCCGCAGTCGGTCACACGTTCGATACTCGAAGAAGACCTTCCTTTCCCTTGTTCCAGCAGGCAGTGGAGGTTGTAGCACTCTCCTCGCGATTCCGGCAGCACGACGGCATGGTGTCGGAAGTAGAGGGGATATCTCGCATGGCTTCACCTTAAGCCGGAGCGAGTATGGTGGACTATGAGAGAGGCCTTGGTGATCTAGGTTTTAGAGGGCACCAAGGGGAGAGTGTGGCCGGCGGATAGGGCTTGTGGAATCCCCAAGTCGCCGAGTTGGAGGGGAAACCCTAGGCGGTGGCGGCTGCACTTGGAGGTGGAGGCGCGCATGAGCTAGGGTTTGAGGTGTGAGGGGTAGGGGCGCCCTACCCCTCCTTATATAGGTGGAGGGTGGCCGGTTGGGAGGAGGGAGTCCTCCCCGAACTCGGCCTCCTTGGCCGGCAGGTGGAGGGAGGGGACTTCCTCCCCAAGTAGGTTTCCTACTCTCCCTCCACCAAGCAAACTTGAGATTTGACTTTTTCAAATTGGCGTTTGACTTTCAAACTAGGATTTGATTTCTCTCTTTATTTTGACCAGCAAAGTGACCTAGTACATGATGCAACCATTACACATTGTCATGACACATTCATGTACCCTTCCCCCTCCGGAGTGCCGGACCTTCCGGACCCTTCTAGAACATTCCTGGTGAAAACACCGGAATCATTCCCGAACTCCGAAACAGGACTTTCCTTATATGAATCTTATTCTCCGAACCATTCCGGATCTCCTCGTGATATCCCAGATCCCATCCGAGACTCCGAACAATATTCGGTCTCTTTCTCATCATTCCATAACTACTCAACAACATCGAATCCTTAAGTGTGTCTCCTTACGGTTCGTGAATTACGCGGACATGATCGAGACACTTCTCCGATCAATAACCAATAGAGGAATCTAGAAATTAATATGGCTCCCACATATTTCTATGATTTCTTTGCGATCGAATGAACCACTTACATATGATATCAATTTCCCTTTGTCTCACGATAGTTTACTTATCCGAGGTTTTGATCGTCGGTATCTCTACATACCTAGTTCAACCTCGTTACTGATAAGTACTCTTTTCTCGTTCCCGTGGTATGTGATCCCTTGTGAGCCAGTCACATGCTCACAAGCTAATTGGATGACATTCCATCGAGAGGGCCCAGAGTATATCTATCCGTCATATGGATGGACAAATCCCACTCTTGATCCATGTGTCTCAACCCATACTTTCCGAACACTCAATGCCACCTTTATATCCACCCAGTTACAGTGTGGTGTTTGATGTCATCAAAGCATCCTTCCGGTGATGGTGATAAGCATGATCTCATGGTCGAAGGAATTAGGTTACTATGTATCAGAAAGCTTATAGCAATTTAACTATTAAAATGACTTGATTATGCTACGCTTATCTATAGGAGTATGTCCATCATACCATTCTCCTAATGATATGATCGTGTTGTCAACAACATCTCAATGTTCATGATCAGGAAACCATGATCATCTATTAACCAACAAGCTAGTATTATAAAGAGGCTTTACTAGGGACTCTAGTTTAGTTTACAAATCACACAAGTATTAATGTTTCCGGTTAATACTGTTATAGCATGAATGTAAACATTTATCATAAACACAAAGATATAATAATAACTACATTTATTATTGCCTCTAGGGCATATCTCCGACAGTATGAACTCCCCCAAGCTTAGCTTATTGCTTGTCCTCAAGAATTCAGTTGAAAACTGAGTGCGATAAAACAACTTTCACGAACACTTTGCTTCATATGATGTATATATTCTCAGCACAATAGTATACGCTTAGACAATTCATAATAAAGAGTATGCAACTAAGTCTACTCAATAGTCATTGCAAGCTATGAAGAGAAACCAACTCAATAATAATATGTAGCATGAAACATAAACATAAACAACATTGAAATGCTCATAATAAGGTATGATAGAGTGGTATCTTGCTTGCCTTTGTTTGAAGAGCACAATATAAATGCTGAGGCACCTCTGAAGTTCACATGAAGACTAGAGATAAAGATATCAGAGATACAAGCATCAAAGTCATGACATAATTAACCAAGTTTTGGAACAAACAGAAGAATGACAACTATGCTCTCAAGAAGGTGCTCATAGAATAAGTGGTGACTCAACAAAATTGTGAAAACGGTTTTGTGAAGGTTTGAAAGGCTTCCCAATGTTGAAAGGAAGGTACTCATTAGCTTTGAGCTCTCATTGCCCCTATCATAGGCATCTTCATGTGGTTAAGGTGAAAGTGAGGTCCACTCTGAATCATATGCTTGATCGACCATAGACTGAAAATCCCAAGTCCCTTAAGTACGAGGGTTGCTCCGCATGCTACTCAACTTTGGTCACCTGAAAGTTCTTGTCATTGTAAATACATGCATATCATCGAGAACCACCAACGGGGTACCCCTTGCACATGGTACAGGAGCTTTCCCATAACCAAAATGACAAGGCAAGCAGACAATCAGCATCTCAGCAATCTTTTTATTTACCATATGCATAGCTTTTTATTGAGGATGCTTCATAGATGCTCATTATGGTGATGCTGCAAGTTTCCACCATGATTAAGCATGGCTTAGGCTAGCGGCCCAGGCGTTTCTAACACAATGTAAAAACTCCATGAACTAACAACTTCCCCTTTTATTTCACATCGTTGACATCCATAAACAAAAGAGCAAGGAATCAACTGGATGAGATATCCAAAAATTGTTGAAAGCGTTCCCCGTGACAGCACGGTTCTACTGACTCCCAGTATATCATAGCAAGCATATAACTTTCATGGACTAGTCACAATGGTTCAAGATTATTAAGCGCAAGGAATAAAGTGTGACATCAAGTTCGTGAGAGATTTACTAACTAACTTTCTCAAAACAGACAAACATTTTATTTTGGAAGAAAACATGGCATATGGAATATGCACTGAAGTAGCAAATGATGCTAATAGGTAGATATGGTGGACACAGCTGGCAAAATTGGTTTTGGTGAGTTGGAAGCACAGATAGAGCACATACTCGGTGCAAGTGAAGGCTAGCAATAGAGAGGGAGCAACAAACGAGAGAGCAATAACTGTCATAATCATGCTTGCAATAAAATAGGACTAACTATGGCATGAAAGTGATACAAGAACTCCGAGGCAAAATAAATCATCGAGGCTTACTGACTATTGATTAGTCATATGCATGCGTGAGCATGTGCCAATTCGATTCACATGAACAGTCAGAGGAGGATACCACAATATCATACCAAAGTATGAATAAAACAATGCAAGCAAACATTCATATGACATGCTACAAACTATTCATGTGAATCAATAGTAGCAAATGATGCTAAGAGGTAGATATGGTGGACACAGCTGGCAAAATTGGTTTTGGTGAGTTGGAAGCATAGATAGAGCACATACTCAGTGCAAGTGAAGACTAGCAATAGAGAGGGAGCAACAAACGAGAGAGCAATAACTGTCATAATCATGCTTGCAACAAAACAGGACTAACTATGGCATGAAAGTGATACAAGAACTCTGAGGCAAAATAAATCATCGAGGCTTACTGACTATTGATTAGTCATACACATGCGTGAGCATGTGCCAAGTCGATTCACATGAACAGTCATAGGAGGATACCATAATATCATACCAAAGTATGAATAAAACAATGCAAGCAAACATTCATATGACATGCTACAAACTATTAACAAGCTGGAGCTAATCATAGACAAGCAAGAACTACTAAGCATCCATAATGACATACACCTTACACAAACAGGCTAAGCATGCTCACAATGATGAGTATATGTACAAAAATGAAACAAATAGTGTTCGTTACCAGCCTCTTACCACACCTTGAGTTGTCTTAATCTTCATTATTGCCCTTCACTTGTGTGACTTGAATAATTAACATGAAAACCAATATCCACTGAGGACAACTGAACCCTGCGAAGAACTCACAAAACCAAAGAAGAACATCAAATATTTTTGGTGTTTTTGTTTTTTTAGAAACAAGCAAACAAAGAAAAACCAAACAAAAACAAAGCAAAATCTTTTTGGATTTTTCTTTTAAGGCAAACCAAAGCAAAGAAACAAACCAAGATAAACAACGATTTTTTTTTTGGTATTTTTGTGTTTTTGAGAAAGAAGCAACAAGAACCAAAAAGAAAGCAAAACAATGGATATACAAAGAACCGACCGAACATGATATATAGATGAGTGTGACGTCGGTGTACCTCCCCCAAGCTTAGGCTTTTGTCCTAAGTGGGGATCAATGGCGCGGATAATAACTCCATGCTGGTGGGTCATCATAGGAATGATCATAGTCAGGCACCTGTGATGAAGAATAAGACGCGCTCCAATCAAACGAGGGCTGTTGGTATGAAGACTCTCCCAAGCTGGAGGGCTGAACCAAATTGTCTTCGGCATCCTCTTCAACATTCTCCTCTTGCTGGGAGAGTTACCCCACATAAGTGTCAACCTCCTCCTCCGTAAGTGACCATCCTTGCCTATTATCAAAGATAAACAAAGCAGGTGCATGCAAATAAACTATTTTCTCACTCCCACCCTTTCTCCGACCTTGCTGGACAAAAGATAGTTCAAATGGCAAACTTCTCACATTAGCCCCCAAAGAAATAAAACCATGCTGAAACATGGATTCAATATCAAGCCTCTCTATGGAAAACTGAAAATCTGAATAATGAGGCTCTAAACCATGGAAAGCTAGTAACCTAGACGCAATGAGACCTCCACAAATTCCACCCTTCTCACGGTTGGTGGTGAGACGGTGAGCTATCAAAGCACCCAAACTATAAGAACTATTCATATTCAGAGCAACTGCAATAAAAGTTAGATCAAAAGAAGACAACTTTATAGCAATCTTTCTAGCAAGACGACACTTGGTAATGAAATAGGAAAAGTATCTTATAGCTGGGAGTTGGATGTTCCGAATTTTACCACTTTCCTTTGATAAGTCGAAACCTTGGAAAATATCAGCATACAAATAAACAAGTGACTTGGGCCTCTCCTTGATCTTCTCACAAGATCCCCACTGGGGCACTCTAATTGCTGCACAGAAATCAGCAAAAGGCAGGTTGACAGGCATATTATATATTTTGTAATGGACCATGGGATTAGAAGTAGACCAAGTGAATCGGAAGTACTGCACAAAAGCCATGGTTAGCTTAACATATTGGATTGATTCACCTTCAACAAAGTTCTCCAACCCTGCACTTGTAACCAAAGTTTGAAAATCTTGGAGAATCCACGCAGCTCTCATAAATTCATAGCATGGATGTATGGAAGGAAAAACTGCCTCCTCACGATGAACCTTCATTGGCTCATGCACCATCAAGTCATATTGATTCAGTGGATAAGCACTCATCTTCCTTGCTAAAATTTTTCGACAATGTAACACCCTCGCCTGATAAGGCTGAGTTCATGTGTATAGTGCCAACCCCTGGATCTGTTCACTGGCACACACAGTACAAAATGATACCAAATATAACTATGCATCATAAATACAACGAATATGATCCAGAATTTATATTATTTATTCAAGTACACAGCGGAAAATGAATACAAGGTAGATCTCCATCCTCCAAATGTGCCACAGGCGAACAATTGTTGAGTGGAGTCTCGCGACCTATGAACGATCACTCAGATACGATACAACCTGTAACATGAAACGTTGCAGCCACGAATGGTCAATACATTGAATGTATGGCAAGTAGGCTAAAGTGGTTAACAACAGATCTATCAACTACATGCTTATTTGGCCAAGTGGAGTTCAGGCTCATTTGCATAAAGCAACAGGTTTATCCTAACATTTGTAACAAAGTAGTTTTCCAATACGATAAATAGGACACTCTGGTTCACTCCCAGGTGCTCCTACCCAATTATGTTCACCCAACAAGTTTTAAGTAATTAAGAAATAAGGATGAGTGAGAAATATCATAGCATCAGTATCAGGTCGCTCAAATTGTCCATAACCGGGGACACGGCTAAGTACTTAGTTTATACACCCTGCAGGGGTTAGTACACTTTACCCATGTGACTTGGCCATCCTAGCTCGTACCACCACTCTCATATTGGGTGATGATAGGGAGAAGTCCAAGAAGGAACCGTTCAGTAAGTAGCTCCCCAAACCCGACACGCACCGGTCCAACCTACACTATCTACATCTCTGGATACGTGGGTTCGAGTTACCACAACCTACTGAGTTCAACCAACCGCCCATTTCATTATTGGCACATGGTTGCACACGAAAGCTACCAAACAAAGAAACCAATCCTTTCTCAGTGTCCCGGGCGGCATTCCCCACCATAATCCACACTCGATGGCCCAATCAATGTCATTCCGCCCAGGTGGTTCATTAAAACATGTTGGTTTGTCATTTAGCAAAACATAAGACTTTCAAAACATATAACTTTTCATGATGTGATTCCCTTCCTCGTCTAAATAGCATAGCTAAGCACTCTACCAATACGATGACTCATAAACAAGGAATACTAGGGAATAATATGGGACATAGCATAGCATATACACATCAATTCCTACATATGCAATTCTACAAAAACATCTACGATGCATAGGAAAACGGTAGGACATTTATGACCAAGATAGCACCACTTGCCTTTGTTGTAGATGTAGTCGATTAGATAATCCTCACAATTCTCATAGATATAATGGTTGCTCTCGTCATAACCACAATACTTGCAATCACAGTAGTTGCAATCACACACGTTGCACTCCTCGCAATCTATCGAGCAAACAATTGCATACAATCATAAACAATAGCACATAGAGATCAAACAAATGCATGCATGACAATTTAATAAGTCACAATGGTTGTTACTTTAGTTCTCTAAACAATATTGAAGTATATGATGTATGCAAGAGGCCAATTAATGCAATGGAGTACTTGTTATTAATAATTACTTGCCAATATAGGGTTTTTAATAGTTCTGTTGTAACGCCTATTCTAACTGTCGGATTAAATCTGTTTCTTGGTTTTACTGGATAGAGGACGTTAATACGAACCAGTAGGCGTTGGATTCACCCTAATCGGAGTTATAGATCTTTTTGTATGATTTAAATAGGGTTTAATGGGTTTTAAATGATTCATATAGTTTCTGTTGCCTAAAAATCAAACTAAAATTATATCTGAAATCTCCATGGAATTGTGATTCCAGGGACATATTATTTGTAATTTTCTGAACAGTATTTATTTTCTTATGAATTTATTACTCTAAATAAGCCATTAAACCATTTATTTAATTGCTACAAAACCTTAAAGTATTTGCCTGAACCATTTGCATAATGATGATCTACATGGAACCAGCTTTCCATCGGTATATCATATATATTTTTGTGACAAGCAATTAATTTACTATGAATTTAATGATTTATAAAGCCATTAAAACTTAAATTGCTACGGGTTAAATAATCGGCAAGGGCTAGATCCAACAAGATATTATTAATGTACATTACAGTAGCTTCAATTTGATATATTGTTCATATTTTTCGGAGTTACATTTAATTTTCTATGAATTTATTAACCTAAAAGACCATTAAAACCAATTAAATTACTGCAGTAACCACGTACAGTAAAAGTTGGATCTATTCTGATAATATGATTCTACGTAAAATTATCTTCAGTTTAATATATTATACGCAATTTTTGAACGTGGTATGAATTTCTAATGAATTTTACAAGTTAGATCTATAATATGCAATTTTAAATTCGAACAGAATATTCTAGAGAATATTCCGCTGACTGGACAGGTTGACTTTGCATGCTGACTGGGACTAGATGTTGACCTGACGTTGACGTGGCGTTGATGAGGAAGCTGACCGGGATGACGACATGGCACGCACCGGTTTGATTGGATCTCGACCGTCTGGATAGGATCCGGTGACTAGAAGAGATTGACCCGATTTTGGCCCAGAATAGACAAGAAATAGATCTGTGTTACAGAGACAAATCCGTAGGTCAAATTGAAAAACTTAGAACACGAAAGTTGTGGGGAATCATTATTCCTACCTTCTCACAAAAGGAATTTGGATTTGAAGAAACGAGCGCGAGTACATATTGGATTTACACCGTCAGATCTGAAATATTGCGATACAAAATTCTCCGGCTGTGGTGGATGAAAAGAGGTAAGGTTTGTCGGGATTGAAAGATTTCGACGAGTTCTACAACTTTAGTTTTTTGACCGAAGGCAAACGACGAAGTCTAGATGGGTTAAAAAGCGAAATAAGATTCGGACATATATAGATTCGGGATTTCGAGAAGAGAAACTCGTACAGCTGTGGCTCCACGAGTTTATATGGAGGTTTATGACGGTGGGGAGATAGGTTTTGAAATAGGGAACAAGTAGAAACAAACGTAAGTTGATTTGGAGCTGTAGATAAAAAGTTATAAGAGTTTGAGTAGAGATAGGTTTGTCAAAACAGATTTCGCACGGAAATTAAAGCGGACCTGGGCACGATCGGTCATGTAGGTGCCTGGCCTGGCTCGGTCGGTCCGGGTGGGCCGGCCCGTTTAGTTTTTTTACTTGTTTCCCTCATATCTTTTGCATACGAACTCCAAATAATATGGTTCTTGTTTTTAAATTTTTCTAAAATCGAACAGATCATTATAAGATCATATTTGTAATCTTTTTACTAGTTTGCAAGTAGTGGGTTTATAAATCCTTGTATATTTCATTTTACTTATATCTTTATTTGTTTGTATTTATTTCATAACTTTTTCATACTAGCTCCAAATGAGCTCAATTTTGTTTCTAATTTTTTTTAATATTAATTGGATCTCTTTAGCCTATAATTATCAATAATTTATGCCTTACCAACAATGGGTTTTATAAAGTCAATTTAATTTACTTTAGGAACATTTGGGCAAATCAACTATAGGATTTAGATACCAGGATTTGGATTCAGTTTGTGAGATCTTTGCATGGATGTAATGAAATGCTTATGAAGGCTTCATGATTTTCATTTTGAAATCTTGCACACCAATTCTACAATCCATAATCAATCCATGCCCTTTTGCCTATATGGCTACTTAGGTCATAACAAAAGAATATAAGATTTTGAATTCAAGGTTGAGAGGATTTTCTATTCAAAAAGTTTCTTCTCTTTGAGAATTTTCAACATAGTCAAACAATCAATCAAACTTATTTATTTATTTATTTCACATTCCAAAATTAGGAGAATTTTGGGATGTGACAGACAACCATCAAACCAAGTGATTTCTAAGTTGATAAACGATGAGCAATTACTATAGGAACTGTTGGAGATATGCCCAAGAGGCAATAATAAAGTGGTTATTATCATATCTTCATACTTGTGATAAATGTTTACATACCATGCTAAAATTGTATTAACCGGAAACATTAATACTTGTGTGATTTGTAAACATAAAAGAGTCCCTAGTAAAGCCTCTTGTTAAACTAGCTTGTTGGTTAATATATGATCATGGTTTCCTGATCATGAACATAGAGATGTTATTAACAACAGGGTCATATCATTAGGAGAATGATGTGATGGACATACTCCTATAGTTAAGCGTAGCATAAAGATCAAGTCATTTAATATAGTTCATTTGCTATAAGGTTTCTGATACATAGTAACCTAATTCCTTCGACCATGAGATCATGCTTATCACCATCACCGGAAGGATGCTTTGATGACATCAAACACCACACCGTAACTGGGTGGCTATAAAGGTGGCATTGAGTGTTCAGAAAGTATGGGTTGAGACACATGGATCAAGAGTGGGATTTGTCCATCCATATGACGGATAAATATACACTGGGCCCTCTCGGTGGAATGTCATCCAATTAGCTTGCAAGCATGTGACTGGCTCACAAGGGATCACATATCACGGGAACGAGAAAAGAGTACTTATCGGTAACGAGGTTGAACTAGGTATGCAGAGATACCGACGATCAAAACCTCGGATAAGTAAACTATCGTGAGACAAAGGGAAATTGGTATCGTATGTAAGTGGTTCATTCGATCGCAAAGTAATCGTAGAAATATGTGGGAGCCATATGAATTTCCAGATTCCTCTATTGGTTATTGATCGGAGAAGTGTCTCGATCATGTCCGCATAATTCACGAACCATAGGGAGACACACTTAAGGATTCGATGTTGTTGAGTAGTTATGGAATGATGAGTAAAGAGACCGAATGTTGTTCAGAGTCTCGGATGGGATCTGGGATATCACGAGGAGATCCGGAATGGTCCGGAGAATAAGATTCATATAAGGAAAGTCCTGTTTCGGAGTTGGAGAATGATTCCGGTGTTTTCATCGGGAATGTTCTAAAAGGGTCCGGAAGGTCCGGCACTCCGGAGGGGAAGGGTACATGAATGTGTCATAACAAGTTGGATTGGTTGCATCATGTACTAGGTGTCATCGCTGAGCAAGGGATAAATCAAATCCTAGTTTGAAAAGTCAAACGCCAATTTGAAAAAGTCAAATGGCAAGTTTGCTTGGTGGAGGGAGAGTAGGAAACCTACTCGGGGAGGAAGTCCCACTCCCTCCACCCGCCGGGCAAGGAGGAGGAGTTGGAGGAGGACTCCCTCCTCCTAGGCGGCTCCCTCCCACCTTTAAAAGAAGGGGCAGGGGTGCCCCCTCTACCTACACCTCTCACACCCAAAACCCTAGCTCCTGGCGCCTCCACCCAAGTGTAGCCGCCGCCTAGGGCTCCTCCAAGTCGGCGACTTGGGGTTTCCCCAAACCCTAGCCGCCGGCCTAGCCCCTCCCCTTGGTGCCCTCTAAACCGTAGATCGCCAAGGCCTCTCTCATACTCCACCATACTCGCTCCGGCTTAAGGCGAAGCCCTGCGAGATCTCCCCTCTACTTCTGGTACCACGCCGTCGTGCTGCCAGAATCGCGAGGAGAGTGCTACAACCTCTGTTGCCTGCTGGAACAAGGGAGAGGAAGGTCTTCATCGAGTACCGAACGTGTGACCGACTGCGAGAGCGCTGCCGAAACGCAACGCCGAAAGGATCGTCTACGCGATCTTGAGATCGGAAGTGTACGACTACATCATCCACGAGAATCTGCTCTCGTTAACCGCTTTGGATCTTCGAGGGTTAGTACTCTATTGACTCGTTGCTACAATCTAGTAGATAGATCTTGGCTTGATCATAGATTAGATCTTGATTGTGTGTTCATGCGGTAGAATTTTTTGTTTTCCATGCTTCGAACCCCTACAGTGGTATCAGAGCCAGATTTATATGTAGATCTGTTGCACGAGTAGAACACAATGGTCATTGTGGGCGTTGATGCTTTTGTTGTCGATTGCTTCTTGTGTACTTTGCATCTTGCGGGATGGTGGGATGAAGCGGCCCGGGCTAACCTTACATGACATCGTTCATGAGACTTGCTCCACGCTTGACATGCAACTTGTATTGCATAAGTGGCTTTGCGGGTGCCTGTTTCTCCCAACATAGTTAAGATTCAACTTACAACGGGTGATTGACAATATTATTATCAATGTTGTGGTTCTTGTTAGTAAGTTAGAACGACACTTATTGAAAGCCCCAAACCACGTAAAATATGCAAATAAAATTAGAGGCGTCTAACTTTGTTTTTCAGGGGTGTGCTGTGATGTGATATGGCCATGATTGTGATTATATTTGATGTATGCAATGTTCCTTATTGTAAGTTGGCAACCGACAGGAGCCATATGGTTGTCTTTAAATTCTGTTAAGACCTGCATGTCTATTCAAAGTAGTTGTAATAGTTGAAGCTTGTGGACGACAACCATGGAGCGGCATCATTGACCTTGATGCAATGCCGGTGATGATGGAGATCATGTTCGTGCTTGAAGATGGAGATCGAAAGCATAAGAAGAAAGGCCATGTCATATCGCATATTATGAATTGCATGTGATTTTAATCCTTTTATGCATCTTGTATTGCTTAGTTCACGACGGTAGCATTATAAGATGATCCCTCAAGAACACAATTTCAAGTTTTAAAGTGTTCATCCTTAGTAAGCACCGTTGCTAAAGCTCGTTGTTTCGAAGCACCACGTGATGATAGGGTGTGTTATATTCTGCGAGTGTATACAACGTGAGCAAGCCAGATTTGCTCATGCGGAAGCTAAGGTTTGATCTTGACGAGCCTAGCATGTACAAACATGGTCTCGGAACACGGATCACCGAAAGGTAAAGCATGAGTCATATAGTAGATATGATGAACATGTTGATTGTTCGCCATTGAAGCTACATCAACTCTCGTGATGATCGGTTTTGATGTGGTGGATTTGGTTCGTGTGATCACTAAAACAATGTGAGGGATATTGTTTTGAGTGGGAGTTCAACAACTATATGATTAAAAGTTGAACACTATTTATCATAAATTAAATCAAAGTGAATTTGCATAGTTGTTGTAGTCATTGGCATCCGTTTACCACCTTGCGCTTAGTTATAATTGAGATGATAGAACTATAGAATTCTGGTTAGTTACTTTACGAACTGGTATCGTATTGTTTTGAAGTGTTAATCTAAAGTTTAAAAGTCCTATTGCAAACTTTCAGTAAGTTCCGGTTACTCCATGAAGTTTAATAATTGGTATTAAAACAAGAGTGACAATTCCAAGTGTTAGTGTATGAGTATCATGTTTGTCTCCATGATTCTTGATATTCAAAGGATTGTCTTAATATCAAGGTTATCTAGGATCTGAAAGAGTTGTTTCAGAAACTATGATGTGTGGAAGATATTGTGATATCTGAAACGAAGTTCTGGTTACAACATGATAGAGTATAATATGGCAAAGGTCATGTTCTCATATTTGATGAGAATTTGCAAAAAGGTTGGAGACACTAGTTTTCCTAATCCACCAAAAGGTTTTGGAGAGCAACATTATACTCGTGATTCACCTTTATAAGCTAAAGGTAGCTTAATCATGGATGATTCTATGATAAGGGTGAATATTTGATGTAGGTAAAATGTTTACTACACCAAGAGATTACTAAAGAAAGGAATTTGAAAGAACACCAAACATTTGATGATGGTAATCTACTTCAAAGTGCAAGTCCAAAGACATTGGTATTTAATTATACACGCTTTGGACTATGTGTCATATGTATGACTCCACTATTGATGTTGATAGATTCTTTCAAACAGAAAAGAAAATACTAAAAGGGAATCTCAAAATATATGGCAGAAAATAAAAGACTAGAATTGTTCAGCTTAAGTATATAGATGATATACATGTTATGGATATATTCTTTGATTATTAAACAATGTGGTTCTTAAGTATTTGATACTGAATTTGTTGGTGTGAATCGTCATACGTAACAACACAATTCATGAACTACAATGGCCTAAGTAACTAGCAAAAGAATATGTGATGATGTTCATCGAGAACAAATAAAGGGTTATTGTGTTGCTCGTTAAACATCAAAGCTTGCCTTCAATATTTGTTTTATCAGGTATTATGAGAACAAAAGGGTTGTTCAAATAATTGCCGTAATCCATAAAAGATGGATGATTCACAAATCTCGTTGGAGAAATCACATCCATAAAACTAGTGCTAAAAATGTCGAAAGACAAATTGATTGAAAGATCACTTAGGAAGTGACATCGCCGTTTAAATTATATTGGAAAGAAAACATGAAGAAAATCCATGTGGATGGAATTTTGGAGTCTTTTGATTTTTGATCAAATGACGCTTGTGAAACTTTCCTAGAGATAATTAAAACTTCGTTCATAGGCCAAAAGGGAACGAATGACTAGCTTATTGGAACTTGTACTTATTGTTGTACGAAGTCCATTATGTGTAGTCAAGAGCGATGGATTTCAACTTCATATGCTTTCTCCGAAAATTTGAGTGAATATATGAATATTTACTTAATAAGGATGAAGTATGAAACATTTGAAAAGTTCAAAGACTTTCAAGATGAAGTGCAAAATAATTGTAAACAAGAATATAAATAGTTTATGATAAGATCATAAAGGAAGATATTTGAGTTACAAGTTTAGCATAATACCTAAGATTTAAGGAATCGTTCCAAGGATTTGCATATCCCAAAACACCATAAGAGTATGGAGCGTTCGAGATATGTAATTAAAACTTGTTTGACATGGTAAGATCAAAGGTGTAATTCATAAAACTGCCATTATATTAAAAGCTTTAGAGACTACCGTTTTTCCACTGAAAAGAGCTTCATCATAATCCGTTGAAATGACACCATATAAAGTTATGGTTTGGGATAAAACCCAAGTAGTCCTTTCCTAAACATTGGTAAGCTATGCATAAGAAATATGTTTGCAACCACAGTCGGATGAACCTGTCTTTGTATAACTGTTAAGTATTCCTCCATAACACCAGATACAAAAGTGTTTGTCGCTTAGAACGTCAAATTTCTTTGAGAAGGAATTTTTCGTGAAAAGATAAGTGGGACGACAATAGAACTTTGATAAGTTTAAAAGAACCTTAGCTATATGTGCAAAGTTGCGCAGCGCCGAAAATTGTTCCGGAGGCAGCAACAATGCTCATGGCTCACGTGCCTCAAAGGTTGTGGTTACGAAGGTCAAAGTTTCTATTGAACCAATGTGGCATCCCGCCAAAACCACTACTAGAAAATCGCGTTGATTTTGTGCATTGCATCATCATGACCGCATGCTCCTATCATCATGCCGCATTGCATTTGAGCATCGTCATCATCTTGCATTTGCTTGCATAAAATTATTTCGGAAAAACCTATTTTTGTTTTCTAAAACGCCCCGTCTTGTTTTCAAAATTCAAAACCCGGGTCTCCGGATTATTTTGTTTTGTCTGCTATCGGTTTGCAAAAGTCCCGTTTGTAAATAATAAAAATATTTAATTATTTTAGTGGGGCAGTCGAACGGGCCGATTCGACCCGAACGACCACCCCCAGAATAAAAATCGGTCCACCCCGTTATTCTTTTCCTACCTATCCTAATTCTACCCACCCCCAGCCACATCCCTCCCTCCAATCGGCTCTCGCCACGTCACCCTGCCCCTTCCCCCTAACCTATCCCAGGACGCCACCTAATCCTACCCCTTTCCCCACCTCTCTCTCTCTCCCCACAGCCCCCACACTCACCCAGCACACACGCGCCCCTGCATGCTGCCAGCCTGGCCCGCCCCCTGCCCTCTGGCCCCAACCGACCCACACCCCCACCGACACCCCCGGCCCCACCAGCCCCGCGCCTGGTCCCGCTTCCTCCTCTCTCCCCGCGAGCCGCCCGTCCCCCCGCTTCTTCCTCCTCTGCCTCGCAGGCGTGCGCCCGCCCCTCCCTCTCCGGCGCCGGCCACCGCCCCAGCCGTCCGCCTCCCTCCGGCGTCTCCTCCCCGCCGCCCGCGGACCTCCCCTCCAGTGCTGCCGCAGCCTCCGGAGCCTCCCTTCTCTCCTCCCCGAGGTCGCTCGCGCCTCACCCGTCCGCCTCCTCCGCCCTGGATCACCTCCACCCGCCTCCGGCCGCGGCGCCGCTCGGCTCCCCGCCGCCGGCGCGCCCCGGTCTTTCTTGGCGCTTCCTCCCCATCTCCCCTCCCTCGCAGGAGCTTCACCGGCCGCTGCGCTCGCCTCCGTTTTCCTCCTCGCCGCCGGCTTCCTCGACCCGGCCCTTCTCGCCATCGCGCGCCCGCGTCCTCCCTGGCGCCGCCGAACCCTCCGCTCCTCCCCGTCTGCAAGGCCGTCTACCACCTCGCCGGCGACCCTCCTCCGCGCTTCCCCGACCTCGCCCCGAGCGGAGCCGCCCGGGCTCGCCGGGCCCCGCGCCGACCTCGCCTGGGCGCATCTGCGCCGTCGCGCCTCTGCTCGGCCTCCCGCGTGTAGCCCTGTGGCCGCCGCCTCCGTTCGGTTCCTCCCGTCGTCCTCGGCTCTGCTTCGGGTCGGGCCTCCTGCGAGCCATGTCCTCGCCGGCCTCTGGTGCTCTACAGCTGTACGAGATAGTACCAGAACCACCCCGCGTGTGCGCACGAGTGCAAACCAGCAGATGAAGGAACCTTCTTGGAGCTGTTGATAACCGTCTACATGGAAAGCTGAAAGATCATCTACACCGGAACGCCTTGGTTTGTCAAGATCTTCGTCATGGACCCCGATGACCGTGGTCGGGCCGAACCTCCCGGACGTCAAGCTCTTCCTCCTGGAACCCTGAAGACCCCGTTGTCGAGCCCCAAGTTCGCCACCGATGGTCAGGATGACACCCCAAGATCGCCTTCCCGGAATTTGACGCCTCGATCCTACGGGCCCGAAGACCACGGACGCGACAAGGTCTACCTCACGGAACACCGAGAACTCCCCCCCCCCCCCCCTGAACTCCAAGTTCTTCATCCCGGAACGCCAAGTACTCCCTCAAGGACGCTGAGTACTTCACCCCGGACACCGAGACCCTGGACGACAAGTTCTCCTTCTCGGAAGCATTGACGCTCGTGCAACAAGATCTGCTACCCCAATCCGAAGACCCTAATCCCGGAGTCCGAGAACGATCCGTCGAACCCTGAACCCTGAGACCGACCCCGAACCCCGGAACCCCAAGATCTGCCGAACCCTAATGTGTGAACCTTTTCCCGAGCCCCTATTTTATAAATGCTAAATATAAAACCTGTTGCATAATAGTCATTCATCTCGCATGCATATTTCTGTGGTTTGGGGGCCTTATGCCGATTCACCTCATAATTAAATATGGGGCCCATATGCGGGCAAATCTAGTCTCATATTGGCCTCATTTAAATTTGTGTAGCGAACCGGTAACTTATCTTGCCATGTTAATGCAACATTTAAATGCGGGGTATTTAAACAACTTGAACCACCTGGATAATGTCGGGACCCCGGTTCCGCTTAATATTGCCTAATTGCATCGCACCTTTGCCATGTCATACATCATACATGCATCATGCCCGATCTTCCGCCGTTGTATTAAATATTGCATCCGGTGTTTCTTCTAGTGTTTTGCTTCTTCGCGGATAAGGCCGTTGAGTTGATGCGAGTGTCGACCCGATCTTCGGTTGAACCTCCGACAATGTTTTCAGGCGAGCATCTCCCCCTTTCTACCTATCTTACTTTTATAGTATTTATTTCCCTCCTGTTGATCTATTGCTATCCGTGTTGCGTTGCTCTAGTTTCGTACCCGTGATATCCCTCGCAGCCTTATATTGCCATGGCCACCTCCTATTACCTGTTGTTTGGTAGATAGTTGGACTTGCGCGTCGTAGTCGCTTGCTCAAGTGCTGTTGCATGTCGTCTTGTACCACAGTTGTTGGAGCCTTGCCGCATGTTGATGTTGGAGATGATCATGGTTTTACTTATCGTTCACTTTAATTCCTGTTTAACAACTAAAATTGAAGTAAGTAAGCAGAGGCATCGGTGGGTGATAGATAATATTTGGTTTCCGACCGCCCACTTGTGTCCCGTAGGACCCCGAGTGCTTGATACCCGTTCCTTGATTTATCGCGCTATCCACATATGGGGAATTATGGGCCCCCCTTAGCCAGAGCTTGATTCAGTCTTATTTCTTGGGGCCACAAACTAGTTTGAGGTTTTATTTACGATCCTGTACTTATGCCATGCTTTACTGCTTTATTTACGATTGTGCGAGGAGCACGCTATACTGTTTAGGTAAGCGGAATGTTTTCGCGGTATCGACAAGCCCAGTTTTGGGTTCCCAGTCGTTTACAGCCATTGTCGCAAACCTTGAGTCCGTCTCAGAGTCAGCTAGCTTCATTGCGGGTCTACTCAATGGGGTGGCCCCCTGAAATATTTCTGAATCCTGTGATTGCTTTGTCGTGAAAGCCTCGTTGGGTTTTGATTTGGTTTTTCCAAGGTCGATCGTGTGTGTGTTGCTATTGGTGCACCCCGGCCGGGTTAAAACTTTCTGAAAGCCGTGTCCGCGGTTATGGACGACTTGGAGCACAGTATCTCGATCATAGACAACTATAACTAAAGTTTACTGTTATAAATTGACTTGTATCTGATATGACTAGTAAATATTGCAACTACAACGGAATGGCTAAATAAAACTGCCAACAATTGCTTGTTTGATTTGTCACTTGCGACAATTGTATCTGACTAGTAAATATTGCAACTACAACGGAATGGCTAAATAAAAGTACCAACAACTGCTGGGTTTTTGGGTTATCTCATGCTATTTGTACCTGATTAGTAAGTGTTGCGTCTATAACGGAATGGTTAACTAAAATTGCCCACTGCTTATTATATCAGGATGATTATCTATACTTGACTAGTAATTGCTGCAACGATAACTGAATAAGTAAAACTGCCAACTGTGTGAGTTCCTCGGTTGACTTCCTTGTTCGGTCTCGAGGGGGAAACGCCAGGATGGGTTTGTTTGGTGTTAGTATCAGGTTGGTTCCGGATAGGTCTTTCTTACCCCTCTCTGATTGCCGCCAGTTGTGTCGAGTCTCTATAGGTTGTTTAGTGCATGCTGCCGCTGCCGCTCAGTCCACCATACCTATGTAGGCGAGGACCGCCGAATTCTAGCCTCGCCGTGTACTGGCCTCAGTACTGACGCTCCTCTTTTTCCTTTGCCCTTTGTCGTCACCCCTTTTGTTTAAGCAGGTTTTGAGATCGACACCGTTAGCAGGGTTACCCTTCCGGCTCGGCCTGGGCAGGGTTATGGACGCCATTGGTTATTCTTCAGGGCTCTTAGCCCCATTTGCATCTTGTCCGTAGCTGGACGCTATATCGTTTTCCAGGTGATTTGGATCTTTGTATATTATATCTGTATTCGTGACTCATGGAGTCGTGTTGTATATATATCTGTTCTGTGGGTCCCATCGAGGACTGTTGTGTAATGTTATTACTTCGTTTTCCACCCGCACGAAAGTGCCTGGTGGGCACCTTTGAATCGTTTCTATGCGGGTTTGGCGAGTTTCGCTGAAACTTGCATAGGGTCGATTCTGAGGGTGTTACAGAGTGGTATTAGAGCCAGGTTGTTGCGATACCCCACAAGTCCAGCCTGTAGGATAACCTAGCTAACGGCCGAAGTAGAGTGTCAAAACTATTTTTGCAAAAATGGTTAGATAGTTCTGGTTAGGTCTGATTTTACTTCTTACCCCTCTGCTATTCTCCTCTTATCTCGACGTGTTTTGAATCTGCTCTCTTCTCTTGCTTCGAGTCCAGGACTTCTCGTGGTGCGGTTTTCCGTCGTATCTTTAGGGCTTCGCTTCCTCCTTTGGTAACGGTGTTCTACCATCCGGTGTTCAAGCTGCCCGAGGAACCCGTCTACTGCGGTACCATCCTTTGTTCCTTGTTTGTGCCTTCCGATGTTTTCCGGCACGACGACATCATCTACGCCAGATCCGATGCAGAGTCTGCATCACTCCTTTGTTTCCGAACCTCGCTTGTCGAGATCTTCAGTCTGAATCCCGAGAGTTGGTTGCATAATCCGCCTATTCGTGTGCAGAGTAATGGTTTGGGTGCGCGATGGACTGATCACCATCCGACTACTCTTATCATTCGCTCATGTACATCGAATCAGTGGATCCAGCAATTTTACTCCGTCCACGGAAGATAGAGGTGGCTTTATTTGTTGATACCTCTACCTTCGACCTTTTGTTTCCGGAGTGTCCTCTCGACGATCACGGACAACGACCTCTTGTTTTTGGTGTTGCGAGGATCTACACGAAGCGAGAAGACGCAGACCGCCGACCTTCTTTCCGGTACTATGAGGCGGATCTCGAGGGCGAGATCCATTGTTAGTGGTGTCGAATTGTGGCATCCCGCCAAAACCACTACTAGAAAATCGCGTTGATTTTGTGCATTGCATCATCATGACCGCATGCTCCTGTCATCATGCCGCATTGCATTTGAGCATCGTCATCATCTTGCATTTGCTTGCATAAAATTATTTCGGAAAAACCTATTTTTGTTTTCTAAAACGCCCCGTCTTGTTTTCAAAATTCAAAACCCGGGTCTCCGGATTATTTTGTTTTGTCTGCTATCGGTTTGCAAAAGTCCCGTTTGTAAATAATAAAAATATTTAATTATTTTAGTGGGGCAGTCGAACGGGCCGATTCGACCCGAACGACCACCCCCAGAATAAAAATCGGTCCACCCCGTTATTCTTTTCCTACCTATCCTAATTCTACCCACCCCCAGCCACATCACTCCCTCCAATCGGCTCTCGCCACGTCACCCTGCCCTTCCCCCTAACCTATCCCAGGCCGCCACCTAATCCTACCCCTTTCCCCACCTCTCTCTCTCCCCACAACCCCCACACTCACCCAGCACACACGCGCCCCTGCATGCTGCCAGCCTGGCCCGCCCCCTGCCCTCTGGCCCCAACCGACCCACACCCCCACCGACACCCCCGGCCCCACCAGCCCCGCGCCTGGTCCCGGTTCCTCCTCTCTCCCCGCGAGCCGCCCGTCCCCCCGCTTCTTCCTCCTCTGCCCCGCAGGCGTGCGCCCGCCCCCTCCCTCTCCGGCGCCGGCCACCGCCCCAGCCGTCCGCCTCCCTCCGGCGTCTCCTCCCCGCCGCCCGCGGACCTCCCCTCCAGCGCCGCCGCAGCCTCCGGAGCCTCCCTTCTCTCCTCCCCGAGGTCGCTCGCGCCTCACCCGTCCGCCTCCTCCGCCCTGGATCACCTCCACCCGCCTCCGGCCGCGGCGCTGCTCGGCTCCCTGCCGCCGGCGCGCCCCGATCTTCCTCGGCGCTTCCTCCACATCTCCCCTCCCTCGCAGGAGCTTCACCGGCCGCTGCGCTCGCCTCCGTTTTCCTCCTTGCCGCCGGCTTCCTCGACCCGGCCCGCCTCGCCATCGCGCGCCCGCGTCCTCCCTGGCGCCGCCTAACCCTCCGCTCCTCCCCGTCTGCAAGGCCGTCTACCACCTCGCCGGCGACACTCCTCCGCGCTTCCTCGACCTCGCCCCGAGCGGAGCCGCCCGGGCTCGCCGGGCCCCGCGCCGACCTCGCCTGGGCGCATCTGCGCCGTCGCGCCTCTGCTCGGCCTCCCGCGTGTAGCCCTGTGGCCGCCGCCTCCGTTCGGTTCCTCCCGTCGTCCTCGGCTCTGCTTCGGGTCGGGCCTCCTGCGAGCCATGTCCTCGCCGGCCTCTGGTGCTCTGCAGCTGTACGAGACAGTACCAGAACCACCCCGCGTGTGCGCACGAGTGCAAACCAGCAGATGAAGGAACCTTCTTGGAGCTGTTGATAACCGTCTACATGGAAAGCTGAAAGATCATCTACACCGGAACGCCTTGGTTTGTCAAGATCTTCGTCATGGACCCCGATGACCGTGGCCGGGCCGAACCTCCCGGACGTCAAGCTCTTCCTCTTGGAACCCTGAAGACCCCGTTGTCGAGCCCCAAGTTCGCCACCGATGGTCAGGATGACACCCCAAGATCGCCTTCCCGGAATTTGACGCCTCGATCCTACGGGCCCGAAGACCACGGACGCGACAAGGTCTACCTCACGGAACACCGAGAACTTCCCCCCCTGAACGCCAAGTTCTTCATCCCGGAACGCCAAGTACTCCCTCGAGGACGCCGAGTACTTCACCCCGGACACCGAGACCCTGGACGACAAGTTCTCCTTCTCGGAAGCATTGACGCTCGTGCAACAAGATCTGCTACCCCGATCCGAAGACCCTAATCCCGGAGTCCGAGAACGATCCGTCGAACCCTGAACCCTGAGACCGACCCCGAACCCCGGAACCCCAAGATCTGCCGAACCCTAATGTGTGAACCTTTTCCCGAGCCCCTATTTTATAAATGCTAAATATAAAACCTGTTGCATAATAGTCATTCATCTCGCATGCATATTTCTGTGGTTTGGGGGCCTTATGCCGATTCACCTCATAATTAAATATGGGGCCCATATGCGGGCAAATCTAGTCTCATATTGGCCTCATTTAAATTTGTGTAGCGAACCGGTAACTTATCTTGCCATGTTAATGCAACATTTAAATGCGGGGTATCTAAACAACTTGAACCACCTGAATAATGTCGGGACCCCGGTTCCGCTTAATATTTCCTAATTGCATCGCACCTTTGCCATGTCATACATCATACATGCATCTGTTGGAATTATGCCCTAGAGGCAATAATAAAGATGTTATTATTATAATTCTTGTTCATGATAAAGTTTATGTTCCATGCTAGAATTGTATTAAGCGGAAACTTTAATACTTGTGTGGTTTGTAAACAACACCGTGTCCCTAGTACGCCTCTATGGACTAGCTCATTGATCAATGATGGTTAAGGTTTCCTAACCATAGACATGAGTTGTCAATTGATAATGAGATCATATCATTGGGAGAATGATATGGTGGATAGACCCAAACAAAGCAGAGCAATTAGATCGTGTCATCGTGTTCGTCTTTGCGAACCTTTTCCTATGTCAAATATTGTATTCCTTAGACCATGAGATAATGCAACTCCCTGGTATCGGAAGAAAGCTTTGAGGTCATCAAACGTCATCCTATGAGAGGGTGATCATAAAGGTGTCTCTCAGGTGATCGGAAAGTATCTGTTGGGTTGTATGTATCGAGATGGAATTTGTCCCTCCCAAGTCGGAGAGATATACTTCGGGCCCACTCGGTAATCGATATCAACACCGCTTGCAAGCATGTGGTTAAGGAGTTAATCACAAAGTGATATCGGATTACGGAACGAGTAAAGTACTTGCTGTGAACGAGATTGAACTAGGTATGACGGTACCGACGATCGAATCTCGGGCAAGTAAAATATCGCGAGACGAAGGGAATATACATATGGGATTGATTGAATCCTGGCATCGTGGTTCATCCGATATGATCATCGATGAATGTGTGGTAGTCAATATGGGTGCCCAGACCCCGCTGTTGATTATTGATAGAAGATCATGTCTGCATATTCTCGAACCCGCAGGGTCACACACTTAACGTATCTCGACGCTAGGATAGATTGGATAATTGGTTTATGAATTTTTGTTCGGAGTCTCGGATGGGATCCGGGATATCACGAGAGGTTCCGGAATGGTCCGGAGAATAAGATTCATATAAGGCAGTGCAGTTTTTGGAGTTCGGAATTGTTCCGGGTTAATCGGTATTGTACCGGAAGCTTCTAGAACCTTCCGGAAGGGGACCAACGTGGCCCCACCTTCCGGGAGGGGGCATGGGCCTATGAGGGAGTGTCCTGGCCGCATTGGGCCAGGGGCACAAGGCCCCATAGGGCCCAGCCGATTCTAGAGAGATTTGACTCGTTTAAATCTCGGGATAGAATTTCTAGATAAGGGAGAGTTTAAATCGTTTAAACTAGAGATAGGATTTCTAGATAAGGGAGAGTTTAAATTGTTTAAACTATAGATAGGCTTGGAGGAGGGGCAAGGGCTGGCCGCCCCCCCCTCTATATATAGAGGGGTGGTGCGCCCCCTCCCCCCCCACACACACCTTCCTCCAAGCCCTAGCAGCCTTGCTACCTTCCTCTCTCCCTCCCGACTGTTTATAGGCGAAGCCCTGCAGCAGAAATTCTCCACCATATACACCACGCCGTCGTGTTGTAGATCCAATCTATCTCTCCACCATACTCGCTGGTCCGAGGAAGGAGGAGACGTCGAGGTGCTGCACGTGTGCATCTCACGGAGGCACCGCCACTTGTGGTGCTAGATCGGATCGGATCGCGAGGAGGAGAAGCGAGTACGACTATATCACCCACGTTCCGACGAACGTTCCGCTGTGCGAATCTTCAAGGGTATGAATATCTAATCCAATCTCTCTCGTTGTTTGCATCTCCTAGATTAGATCTTGGCTTTCCCTTTGTTCACTCCATAGAAAATTTTGATTTACTATGCCGCGAAACCCTTCAGTGGTATCAGAGCTAGATCTATGCGTAGATGTGTTTCACGAGTAGAACGCAACATGGTTGTTGCGGGCGTTGATGTTTTCTGTTGCAAGCCTCTTGTTTGTGTTCTTCTTATGACGCGGGATAGTGAGACTGAAGTGGTCCAGGCCAACCTTACGCGACGTCGTTCGCGAGACCGGCTCCGCACTTGACGTGTGGCTTGTTCCACACATGCGGCTGGTGGATGTCAGTTTCTCTCACTATAGTTGTCATGGGATTAACACCGGAGTTTGGCAACCATAATATCACGGTTGTGGCTTTCCGTAGGTAAGAATCATTCTTATCATCTACTCCCATAAAGCCACGTAAAACATGCAACAACAAAGTAGAGGCGTCTAACTTGTTTTTGCAGGGAGTGTTTTCTGTGATGTGTATATTGTAATGATCATGATTTGTAATGTTTCATGCGATGTCATGTTTTGTAATGTTTCACGACTTGCATGTCGTGAGTACACAACCGGCAGGAGCCATATGGTTGTCTTTATAATTGTGTATGACCTGCGAGTCAACTTCTTATACGCCATGTAATAGCTTTACTTTATCGCTAAGTAGTTAGCAATAGTTGTAGTTGCTATTCGTGGTGGAGGCAATCATGGTGGAGTGATGGAGATCATGCCGGAACGCACAAGATGGAGATCATTGCGCGAAGATTGGCTATACCATGTCACATAAAGTTATATGCATGTGATGTTTATCCTTTTATGTATCTTATCATGCTTAGATCGCGACGGTAGCATTATAAGATGATTCCTCACTTAAAGATCAAGATAAAAAACTGTGTTCTCCCCAAGTATGCACCGTTGCGAAAGTTCGTCGTGTCCAAGCATCACGTGATGATCGGGTGCTATAGACTCTACGCTCACATACAACGGGTGCAAGCCATTTTTTGCACACGCGGAAATACTTGGGTCTAACTTGACGAGCCTAGCATGTACAGACATGGCCTCGGAACACAAGAACCGAAAGGTTAAGCATGAGTCATATGAATGATATGATCGACACTTCGTTGTCCACCATTGAAACCACATCTCTTCTCGTGATGATCGGATTAGGTGTGGTGAATTTGGATCGTGTTCACTAAACAACTTGAGGGATGTTGAATTTAGTGGGAGTTCATCTAGTAATTTGATTAAGTTGAACTATTTATCATGAACATAGTCTAAATTGTACTTGCAAATACTGTAGATCACATGGCCAAATCCAACTTCAACTTCAACGTTTTTGCTGAGAAAGAAAAGCTTAGGAACAATGGGTCTAACTTCACCAATTGGTTCCGCAATCTAAGAATCATTCTGTCTGGCGGACAAAAGGACTATGTCCTTGGTAAAGCGTTAGGTGACCCCCCTGCTGCAACTGCGCCGGCTGATGAGAAAGCTGTCTATCAGTCGTGCAAAGATGATTATGGTGTGATTAAGAGCACCATGTTGTTTGCTATGGAACCAGAGCTTCAAAATCGTTTTGAAACCTATCCCGGGCCCTTTGAGATTCTCGAGGAGCTGAAAACCATGTTTCAGACTCAAGCCCATTCTGAGAGATATAAGATCTCTGAGAAGTTCTTTAACTGCAAGATGGAGGAAGGGAGTTCCGTTAGTGAGCACGCCATAAAGATGTCGGGCTACACTCAACGCCTTGAGCAACTGGAATGCACGATTCCAGAGGAGCTCAAGATTGACAGGGTTCTGCAATCACTCCCTCCCAGCTACAAAAGTTTTGTAGTGACTCATAATCAGATTGGTTGCACGGATACGATCACCGAGCTCTTCGCAAAGCTGAAGGCTGCGGAAGTGGACATCAAGAAGGATAATCATGTGTTGATGGTCAACAAGCCCTCCTTTAAGAAAGGTAAGGGAGCAAAGAAGCCCTTCAAGAAGGGCGGCGGCAAGCGCAATGCCCCTGCTGAGAAGAAGCTCAGGTCTGGTCCCAAGCCGGACACGGAGTGCTTCTATTGCAAGGACAAGGGTCACTGGAAGCGCAACTGTCCGAAGTACTTAGCGGACAAGAAGGCTGGCACCATCAAAGGTATATTTGATATACATGTTATTGATGTTTTCCTTACTAGCCCTCGTTGTAGTGCCTGGGTATTTGATACCGGTTCAGTTGCTAATATTTGTAACTCGAAACAGGAGCTACGGAATAGACGGCGGCTTGCGAGGGATGAGGTGACGATGCGCGTTGGCAACGGATCAAGAGTTGATGTGATGGCCGTCGGCACGCTCTCCTTAGTTTTACCTTCGGGATTAGTTTTAAACCTTAATAAATGTTATTATGTGCCTGCGTTGAGCATGAACATCATTTCCGGATCGTGTTTATTGCAAGACGGTTATTCATTTAAATCGGAGAATAATGGTTGTTCTATTTATATGAGTAACATCTTTTATGGTCATGCACCTCTTGTGAATGGTTTATTTCTTCTAAATCTCGAAAGGGATGAAACACACATCCATAACATTGAGGCTAAGAGATGCAAAGTAGATAGTGATAATACTACTTGTTTGTGGCACTGTCGTCTAGGTCATATTGGAGTAAAGCGCATGAAGAAACTCCATTCTGATGGACTTTTGGAGTCTCTTGATTTTGAATCATTTGACACATGCGAACCATGCCTCATGGGCAAGATGATCAAAACCCCGTTCTCCGGTATGATGGAGCGAGCAACGGACTTGTTGGAAATCATACATACCGATGTATGCGGACCGATGAGTGTTTCGACGCGCGGTGGATATCGCTATTTCCTCACTTTTACCGATGACTTAAGTAGATATGGGTATATCTATTTAATGAAACATAAATCTGAAACGTTTGAAAAGTTCAAAGAATTTCAGAATGAAGTGGAGAACCATCGTAACAGAAAGATTAAGTTTCTATGATCCGATCGTGGGGGCGAATATTTGAGTTATGATTTTCTCACGCATCTTAAAGCAAGCGGAATTGTTTTGCAACTCACGCCACCCGGAACACCACAGCGCAATGGTGTGTCTAAACGCCGGAATCGAACCCTATTAGATATGGTCCGATCGATGATGTCTCTTACTGATTTGCCGTTATCATTTTGGGGTTATGCATTAGAAACCGCTGCATTCACTTTAAATAGGGCTCCATCTAAATCCGTTGAGACGACACCGTATGAACTGTGGTTTGGTGCTAAACCTAAGTTGTCGTTTCTTAAAGTTTGGGGATGCGAAGCTTACGTCAAGAAGTTGATGCCGGACAAGCTCGAACCCAAAGCGGAGAAATGCGTCTTCATAGGATACCCTAAGAAAACTATTGGGTATACCTTCTATCACAGAACCGAAGGCAAAGTGTTTGTCGCAAAGAACGGTTCCTTTCTTGAGAAGGAGTTTCTCTCGAAAGAAGTGAGTGGGAGGAAAGTAGAGCTAGACGAGGTTATTGAACCTTCTCTTGAATTGGAGAGTAGCGCAGCACCTGAAATTGTTCCAGTGCCGCCTGCACCAACAATAGAGGAAGCTAATGACAAGGATCATGAATCTTCGGACGATGCTGCTACTGAACGTCGCAGGTCGACAAGGTCGCGTGCCCCTCCTGAGTGGTACGGCAACCCTGTCTTGACTGTCTTGTTGGTAGAAGACAGTGAACCTACGAACTATGAGGAAGCGATGATGAGCCCAGACTCTGAGAAATGGCTGGAATGTCACATCCCAAAAAATTTCCAAATTTTGAAATGTGAAAAATAAATAAACAAAAGAAATGATTGTTGAAATTTAGGGTGAAAAGAAACTTTTTGTTTCCAAATGGAAACACCAAAGACCCATCTTGGAAAAACTTTGAATGATAAGGGATTTAAAAAGAGAAAAAAATTATTAAATAAAATTATGAAAGTTGGAATCACCATTTTTGGACCTTTAAGTAAAAAGATATGTATATTATGAGGAGAGGATAACATGACATCCTCAAATTTAAGTTGGAAATGATTTATATATGTTACATGCGCATATTTTGAGTTATAGATATCATGGGAGTTTATAAAACCCTAAAACTAATTTAGGGAAATTATAAAGACAATAAACAGATTCATGAAATAATATAATTTTTTCTAACTTATATTGGGCTGAAATAATCTTAAAAAAAATCCTAAATACGTAGGTTTATTTATTGTAAATTTTCTGGATTTTATTGGATAAATTTGATACAGTTGCTAGAATAGAAATATAAATAGGTAAGAAAAACACAACCAAGCGAACCATGCAAATTGAACCGATTCAGTCAGCATCAGCCATGTTGTTCATCCCAATCTCTCACGTGTCATTTATTTTGTTTTTCCTTAAAATTTCTTTTCCTGCTTTGGGCTTCAATTCTTTCCTTGGCCCATCCTTCACATCCGATCGATCAGCCTGAGCATTTTCTCGTCTTCAAGCTCAAGCACGTAGACTGCAGGAGACCTAGAGACTCCACTCCCATACTTTTCTCCTCCCACTGTACGATAAATCAGACCTCGAAATAAATTGATATAAACACGAAAATTAATCTCCACCTGACAACGGTTCCATCCAGGGAATTAAAACACCACTTCATTGCATCTTAAATCGTCCTTATACTGTAGCCAAAACGACCGTTGAATCCCCTTTGGTCCTTGTCGACTGGATCCCTTCTCTTTCTTTAAGCAAAGACCCCCATGTCTCTCCTCCCCTAAACTCCATGCCCAAGCTCTGTCCCTGGGGCAGACGCAATTGACCGTAGAAGTTTCCTTGCCGTCATGGAGTGAGACGAAGGTGTCGTCGAAATTCTGAGGAATCTCGCTTTTCTTTTCTATATCCCTATCTTGATCATGCACATCATACTAATCCATGGACTTGGTCCATTAAACAGCCGGAGACCCTCCACACGACGACTTCCGAACGCCACCGCTGCTCCAATTCACTTCAGCCGGGATTTGTCACAGTAGGTGGACGAGATCAACGACGTCGAGGCCTCCATAGTATTCACCACCCAGCCTAGTACACCGGCGAGTTTTTCCCAAGGCCTGCGGAGTGTTGTCCCCGACATCGCGAACGAGCACCTGCCATCATCGGTATAATCTAATCTCTGTCTCCTGGTCGTTCCTCCTCTTTATACTTAGAACTGAGTCAAGCAACTACGTAAAGTATTTAGATCATACAGTTGCTGTTGTTTCACTTAATAGAGCCGATACAAATGAATAGTGATACGACATATGACTGAAATTAATATTGTCGAAATTTTTTTCCACTCTTTCACTGTAACAATCCGAGTAGTACACTGCACGCCGATTGTCCGATTTTGATTTGGAGTAATACTAGTTCAGAACATCTGTCTTTAGTCCGATAGTACTAATTAAATTGGGAACCAAGATTTAGACACTAGCCCTTCCGCATGTGCAAACAAATGGTGAATTGTGATATAGTATTATCCTAGATTCAGTTTATTCCTTTGGCATCTATATATACATCAAGTATGTAGGATATATGATCTTTATCCATATAAAATACAAACAGCCATGATGCATGAATAGTACTAAGCTGATTAGCCTGATCGATTTGATACCAGCAGCTCTCTTAACTGCGCGCACAAGAAATAATCCACCCACGTGTGTGTACCACACCTAGTGATTATTTGTTTGCCTTAGCTTGGTCCGTAGCCTCGCTAACTACAATGGCCGTGCATGCGCAGCGAGAAGCGCAACTCCGGCGAGCAATCAACGGCTACCCCGTGCGCCCCTTCGCCATCCACTGCGACGTTGAGCTTCGCCACGTTACTACGAACCCGGTGAGCTCCTTCCCGCTCTTCGTTGCTTCCTGTAATTGTTGGGACGTCGCTGACAGGGCGCCGCCGCCGCGCGTTCGTCTCCAGCGCCGCCCATCTATGGTTGGCGTGCTCTGAGCCGTTGGATGATGATCCGATGGACGCGATAGATTAACTTAAACGAACCATTACGCTTGATCTGTGCCACACGATCCTAGTTAGATCCAACGCCCCACGTCGCTCGATCCATGCGAACCGGTATCGTCCAGTAATATTAAGACACGTGGCCAGTCTGTGTTTTAAAAACAGAAAATAGATCTATTAGATGTTAGAATTTGAAAAAAATCATAACTTTAGATCCCCACGTCCAAAATTTGCAAATTTTATATCACTGGATTCAGAAAATTATAACCTTTGCAACAATGCCCTTTGTTTAGTGTTTTACTTCTGTAAAAGTAGATGTTTTTACAGAAACATTATTAGGTCTATTTTGGTTATAAAAATTTTTCTAAAAATGTTTTAAGGTAAAATCTTTTGCAAATGGTATGTATTGAACCTACTGACCATAAAAACTAACTTTTGGATTTAAAAATATATTTTGTGACTCGAAGGAATTATTCTTTGAATAAAAAGCATTTCTAGTAAAATAAAAATGTTGCTTTGATTTAAAAATGGTTTTGAGTGAAACGTTTTGTAAATGGATTTGTTTTAAACTCTTTGACCATAAAAACTAACATTTGTGTTTAAAAAACATATTTGTCTAACACTAGAAATTATTCTTTGAATAAATCATTTCTAGCAAAATAAAAGTGATTTAAATGGCCATTTTCACTAACTTGATTTTAAATAGTTTTGCCACATTTATAAGTGACCAATAGGTGTTTTAAAATGTTTAGAGCCTACTAGAAACTACCTTTCCAAATAAAACAATCTTCTGCATGCTTGCATGCATTGCTTGATCGTATTGTTTCATGTGGTGAATTGTTTGATTGTTGGTTTGAAATTGTGCCTTGTTTGATTGAATTGTAGTGACTTGAAGAGTGTGATTGTTGCAAGGACAAGGAGTGAACTTATACTCTACCTAAAAGGCAAGTGATGCTTCATACTTTCTATCCTATTACTTTCTCTATGCATTAGTGATTTTGCTAAGTAAAACTTGCATGGATTTTGCTAAGTATAGACCTTGCTATAAGAAAACCTAGTAGATGAATCCTTAGTAGGATTTTCCTAAGTTAAAGATTCCTACTACTATCAAGCTTAGCCTAGCTAATAGAAAACATGGGTGGAAAATATATTCACACTATGGAAAAATCTCTAAGTCCGAGGACTTATGTTTTTGTGTAATAAAACAACTAAGTTAATGAATCACCTGGGTGGAATGGGCTTGCTTGGTGGTTTTTGGTTGAGTGGTTCACAAGGCCATGGACTTGGCTTGTGTATCTCACTTGTGGTATGCCACCCAGGAACAAAGAGATTTGAGATGTCAAATGTTGAGAAGCTTCAAGTGCAACCACTTGGCAATATGGGCTCTGCCATGATCATATAGGTTGCAAGAACTTAGCCATATGGACAGTGGGTGGTAGTGTTTGATAGGTTGGAGCGCGTCCATTTTGGTCTAAGGGAAAGCTTCTGAAAGATCTTGTCTTGGGAAACCAAGTCTTGTGGGGAAAGTGCACCACCTCTGCAGAGTGTAAAACCTAAGTACTTAGCCATGTCCCTGGTAAAGGACAATTTGAGCATCAAGACATGGAAGCAATCAAGAATCTCAACATTCAAATTTCTAAGTTAAAACTTGTGGATTGAACAAGGGTTGTTTGAAGACTTCAATCTTTGATTGAGAGATTCCTTGTAAAGGATCTTCATTCTTTGATTGAGAAAAATGATTTTGTCAAAGCAAAAACTTAGTATTTTCAAATGTTAAGGAAAAACCTATTTTGAGCAATGCAAGCCTCAACTCCACTTAGCCAAATGCATATAGATAATAGACTCCACTATAAATACCATAGTATCACTTGCCAATACAATTCAAATGTATTGACCCTTGTGGTTGTAACTTGTAATGTTGCAGGTTTGTTTGATTTTAGTGAAGATTGATTGATTAGGATTACAAAGTCTACAACCAACATCTGCCTGTGGCAATTTGAAGATGAAGGACCCATGACTATAGTTATTCCGCTGCAATGTAATGTAATAGCCAAATGAGCTATGTATGATGTAATAAAATTATGTTATTCCTGGTTATAAAGTTATATTATGACCTTTGTCTCTTGATATTACATCTTAACTGTGGATACTAGCTATTGATCCAGGGACTAGCATTGTAAACACAGGAGGCTCTATCTTATCTAAGATTGGGACCTCTACATGGAAGCCATGAAATCCGAATTGGGATCCATGAGCGAAAACCAAGTATGGACTTTGGTGGATCCTCCTAGCGACCGAAAGGCCGTTGAGTGCAAATGGATTTTCAAGAAGAAAACGGACGCGGATGGTAATGTTACCTTCTATAAAGCACGGCTTGTCGCAAAAGGTTTTCGACAAGTTCAAGGTGTTGACTACGATGAGACTTTCTCTCCCGTAGCGATGTTTAAGTCCATTCGGATTTTATTAGCAATTGCTGCGTTTCATGATTATGAAATATGGCAGATGGATGTCAAGACTGCTTTCCTCAATGGCAACATTGATGAAGAGTTGTATATGATGCAACCCGAAGGTTTTGTCGATCCTAAGGATGCTAGTAAAGTATGCAAACTTCAGCGTTCCATTTATGGGTTGAAGCAAGCATCTCGGAGTTGGAACCTTCGTTTTGATCAAGTGATCAAGAGCTTTGGATTTGTTCCAAATTGCTACGAAGCTTGCATCTACAAGAAAGTGAGTGGGAGCTCGGTGACGTTTCTGGTACTGTATGTGGATGACATATTGATTATCGGAAATGACATCAACATGCTTAACGATGTGAAGAGTTATTTGAACAAGTGTTTTTCAATGAAAGACCTAGGTGAAGCTGCTTATATATTGGGCATCAAGATCTATAGAGATAGACAAAGACGCCTGATAGCTTTAAGCCAAAGTACATACCTAGACAAAGTTCTGAAAAGGTTCAGAATGGATAAGGCAAAGAAAGGTTCAGTGTCTATGTTGTCAGGTAAGATATTGAGCGAGGCTCAGTGTCCAGCTACGGTAAATGATAGGGAAGCTAAGAGCAAAGTGACTTATGCCTTGGCCATAGGTTCCATCATGTATGCCATGCTGTGTACTAGACCGGATGTGTCCAATGCTCTTAGTTTGACGAGCAGATATCAAAGTGATCCAGGAGTGGAGCACTGGACAGCCATGAAGAACATCCTAAAGTACCTAAATAGAACTAAAGAAATGTTCTTAGTCTATGGGGGTGATGAACAGCTTGTCGTAAAAGGTTACGTCGATGCTAGTTTCGACACTGACAAGGATGATTCTAAATCTCAGACAGGATACGTTTATATTTTGAATGGAGGAGCTGTGAGCTGGAGAAGCTGCAAGCAAAGTGTGATCGCGGGATCTACAGTAGAAGCAGAATACATGGCTGCTGCAGAAGCGTAAAGTGAAGGAGTTTGGATCAGAAACTTCATCACTGAGCTTGGCGTGGTTCCAAGTGCATTGGACCCACTGGAGATATTGTGTGACAACACTGGCGCCATAGCACTCACTAAGGAACCAATATATCATCCAAAGACCAAGCATATCAATCGCAAGTTTCATATAATCCGAGATTATATAGCAGATGGAGATCTGAAGATTAGCAAAGTACATACGGATCTGAATGTCGCAGATCCATTGACTAAACCTCTTCCACGTGTAAAACATGATCAACACCTCAGTGCCATTGGTGTGAGATTGTTGCCAGATGTAAACTAGATTATTCACTCTAGTGCAAGTTGGAGACTGTTGGAATTATGCCCTAGAGGCAATAATAAATATGTTATTATTATAATTCTTGTTCATGATAAAGTTTATGTTCCATGCTAGAATTGTATTAAGCGGAAACTTTAATACTTGTGTGGTTTGTAAACAACACCGTGTCCCTAGTACGCCTCTATGGACTAGCTCATTGATCAATGATGGTTAAGGTTTCCTAACCATAGACATGAGTTGTCAATTGATAATGAGATCATATCATTGGGAGAATGATATGGTGGATAGACCCAAACAAAGCAGAGCAATTAGATCATGTCATCGTGTTCGTCTTTGCGAAGCTTTTCCTATGTCAAATATTGTATTCCTTAGACCATGAGATAATGCAACTCCCTGGTATCGGAAGAAAGCTTTGAGGTCATCAAACGTCATCCTATGAGAGGGTGATCATAAAGGTGTCTCTCAGGTGATCGGAAAGTATCTGTTGGGTTGTATGTATCGAGATGGAATTTGTCCCTCCCAAGTCGGAGAGATATACTTCGGGCCCACTCGGTAATCGATATCAACACCGCTTGCAAGCATGTGGTTAAGGAGTTAATCACAAAGTGATATCGGATTACGGAACGAGTAAAGTACTTGCTGTGAACGAGATTGAACTAGGTATGACGGTACCGACGATCGAATCTCGGGCAAGTAAAATATCGCGAGACGAAGGGAATATACATATGGGATTGATTGAATCCTGGCATCGTGGTTCATCCGATATGATCATCGATGAATGTGTGGTAGTCAATATGGGTGCCCAGACCCCGCTGTTGATTATTGATAGAAGATCATGTCTGCATATTCTCGAACCCGCAGGGTCACACACTTAACGTATCTCGATGCTAGGATAGATTGGATAATTGGTTTATAAATTTTTGTTCGGAGTCTCGGATGGGATCCGGGATATCACGAGAGGTTCCAGAATGGTCCGGAGAATAAGATTCATATAAGGCAGTGCAGTTTTTGGAGTTCGGAATTGTTCCGGGTTAATCGGTATTGTACCGGAAGCTTCTAGAACCTTCCGGAAGGGGACCAACGTGGCCCCACCTTCCGGGAGGGGGCATGGGCCTATGAGGGAGTGTCCTGGCCGCATTGGGCCAGGGGCACAAGGCCCCATAGGGCCCAGCCGATTCTAGAGAGATTTGACTCGTTTAAATCTCGGGATAGAATTTCTAGATAAGGGAGAGTTTAAATCGTTTAACCTAGAGATAGGATTTCTAGATAAGGGAGAGTTTAAATTGTTTAAACTATAGATAGGCTTGGAGGAGGGGCAAGGGCTGGCCGCCCCCCCTCTATATATAGAGGGGTGGTGCGCCCCCTCCCCCCCACACACACCTTCCTCCAAGCCCTAGCAGCCTTGCTACCTTCCTCTCTCCCTCCCGACTGTTTGTAGGCGAAGCCCTGCAGCAGAAATTCTCCACCATATACACCACGCCGTCGTGTTGTAGATCCAATCTATCTCTCCACCATACTCGCTGGTCCGAGGAAGGAGGAGACGTCGAGGTGCTGCACGTGTGCATCTCACGGAGGCACCGCCACTTGTGGTGCTAGATCGGATCGGATCGCGAGGAGGAGAAGCGAGTACGACTACATCACCCACGTTCCGACGAACGTTCCGCTGTGCGAATCTTCAAGGGTATGAAGATCTAATCCAATCTCTCTCGTTGTTTGCATCTCCTAGATTAGATCTTGGCTTTCCCTCTATTCGCTCCGTAGAAAATTTTGATTTACTATGCCGCGAAACCCTTCAGCATCATGCCCGATCTTCCGCCGTTGTATTAAATATTGCATCCGGTGTTTCTTCTAGTGTTTTGCTTCTTCGCGGATAAGGCCGTTGAGTTGATGCGAGTGTCGACCCGATCTTCGGTTGAACCTCCGACAATGTTTTCAGGCGAGCATCTCCCCCTTTCTACCTATCTTACTTTTATAGTATTTATTTCCCTCCTGTTGATCTATTGCTATCCGTGTTGTGTTGCTCTAGTTTCGTACCCGTGATATCCCTCGCAGCCTTATATTGCCATGGCCACCTCCTATTACCTGTTGTTTGGTAGATAGTTGGACTTGCGCGTCGTAGTCGCTTGCTCAAGTGTTGTTGCGTGTCGTCTTGTACCACAGTTGTTGGAGCCTTGCCGCATGTTGATGTTGGAGATGATCATGGTTTTACTTATCGTTCACTTTAATTCCTGTTTAACAACTAAAATTGAAGTAAGTAAGCAGAGGCATCGGTGGGTGATAGATAATATTTGGTTTCCGACCGCCCACTTGTGTCCCGTAGGACCCCGAGTGCTTGATACCTGTTCCTTGATTTATCGCGCTATCCACATATGGGGAATTATGGGCCCCCCTTAGCCAGAGCTTGATTCAGTCTTATTTCTTGGGGCCACAAACTAGTTTGAGGTTTTATTTACGATCCTGTACTTATGCCATGCTTTACTGCTTTATTTACGATTGTGCGAGGAGCACGTTGTATTGTTTAGGTAAGCGGAATGTTTTCGCGGTATCGACAAGCCCAGTTTTGGGTTCCCAGTCGTTTACAACCATTGTCGCAAACCTTGAGTCCGTCTCAGAGTTAGCTAGCTTCATTGTGGGTCTACTCAATGGGGTGGCCCCCTGAAATATTTCTGAATCCTGTGATTGCTTTGTCGTGAAAGCCTCGTTGGGTTTTGATTTGGTTTTTCCGAGGTCGATCGTGTGTGTGTTGCTATTGGTGCACCCCGGTCGGGTTAAAACTTTCTGAAAGTCGTGTCCGCGGTTATGGACGACTTGGAGCACAGTATCTCGATCATAGACAACTATAACTAAAGTTTACTGTTATAAATTGACTTGTATCTGATATGACTAGTAAATATTGCAACTACAACGAAATGGCTAAATAAAACTGCCAACAATTGCTTGTTTGATTTGTCGCTTGCGACAATTGTATCTGACTAGTAAATATTGCAACTACAACAGAATGGCTAAATAAAAGTACCAACAACTGCTGGGTTTTTGGGTTATCTCATGCTATTTGTACCTGATTAGTAAGTGTTGCGACTATAACGGAATGCTTAACTAAAATTGCCCACTGCTTATTATATCAGGATGATTATCTATACTTGACTAGTAATTGCTGCAACGATAACTGAATAAGTAAAACTGCCAACTGTGTGAGTTCCTCGGTTGACTTCCTTGTTCGGTCTCGAGGGGGAAATGCCAGGATGGGTTTGTTTGGTGTTAGTATCAGGTTGGCTCCGGATAGGTCTTTCTTACCCCTCTCTGATTGCCGCCAGTTGTGTCGAGTCTCTATAGGTTGTTTAGTGCATGCTGCCGCTGCCGCTCAGTCCACCATACCTATGTAGGCGAGGACCGCCGAATTCTAGCCTCGCCGTGTACTGGCCTCAGTACTGACGCTCCTCTTTTTCCTTTGCCCTTTATCGGCACCCCTTTTGTTTAAGAAGGTTTTGAGATCGACGCCGTTAGCAGGGTTACCCTTCCGGCTCGGCCTGGGCAGGGTTATGGACGCCATTGGTTATTCTTCAGGGCTCTTAGCCCCATTTGCATCTTGTCCGTAGCTGGACGCTATATCGTTTTCCAGGTGATTTGGATCTTTGTATATTATATCTGTATTCGTGACTCATGGAGTCGTGTTGTATATATATATCTGTTCTGTGGGTCCCATCGAGGACTGTTGTGTAATGTTATTACTTCGTTTTCCACCCGCACGAAAGTGCCTGGTGGGCACCTTTGAATCGTTTCTATGCGGGTTTGGCGAGTTTCGCTGAAACTTGCATAGGGTCAATTCTGAGGGTGTTACAACCAAGTAGGTCGAGTAAACAATCAAATACCAAGATTTGAGGGTTGAATCATTATTTGAGAATAATGAACGTACTACATGCAAAGAAGCGATGATAGGCCCTGACTCCGTAAAATGGCTTGAAGCCATAAAATCCGTGATAGTTCCATACACGAGAAATCAAGTTTTGAACTTGAAGGACCCTCGAGAAAGGTGTAAGACCTTACAGTTGTGTTTGGATCTATAAAGAAATAGACATGGATGTTGCACATCTATGAAATAGTTGACAACAATGTTCAAAGGTTGACTATGACAAGATTTGATCTTTCATAGCGATATTTAGTCTAGACGGATTAATGTAGCAACCACTACATATAAATTTGTTATGTGGTAGTTGAATAAACAAAACAAATTCTTCTAATAGAATTGTTACCTAGGACATGTGCATAACATGGTCCATAGGGTTTTGTTAATTCAAAGGATGCTAAAAGCATATGTAAACTTCAATGGTTGAAGTGAGTATCGCGGAGTTGGAATCTTCACTATGATGAAACTGTTAAAAGAGTTTAATTTCATCAGAGACAATGAAGATGCTTGCATTTGCAAGAAATTAAGTGGGAGCGATAAGACATGTTTCTAATACATTATGTGGAAGACATATTGTTGATTAGAAATGATTTATCTTTTATTAACACATATTAAGAATTTCATCCCGATGAAAGACTTAGGCAAAACCCAAATATTTGGCATCAATAGACGCTAATATGGTTTTGCCGAAAGTGCATAGATGATGTATTGAATGAGTTCAATATAGAAACTACAAGAAAGATTCTTGTCGCATAGAAAGGATTGAATGAGTTCAATATTGATGATATATTCAAGTGTATTGACACTTGGTAAGTAAAACAAAGATTCAAGTATAGATTGATACTTGATGTATGAAATCACAAAGAGTATTTATATCAATCATACTGTGATATGTACAAATCCAGATATGTCCTATGCTCTAAATGTTATGAGCATATATCAGAATGATTCATAAGATAATCATTGGACGATACTAAAGATATTCTTATGATCTTGTAAAAGAACTAAGAATATATTATTTTGCAGAAATGACAAATAGATGGTTAGTTCATTGTAAATGAATTACATTGATTCTAGTTTTGTCACAAAGTACAAATTAAGTTTATCTCAATCTAAACTAACGGTGGCACAATATGATGGAAAGTAAGTTCCATAATGAATTTGGATGAATTCCAAAGTTAAGACATTGTGACAGATACTACAACAAAAGGCTAAGTATATGACTGCTATTATAGCAGCAAAAGAGGGCATTTGTGTCAAGTAGTTTGTTATCAAACTAGGTGTAGTTCACAGTGGGATAGTACTATAAAGATATATTGTACGACAATATTATCAACATGTTTTAACCCCAAAGAACTAAAGGTCACACCAAAGGACCAAATTTGTACGAAGCCATCTCATTAGAGAATGAGTGATGCGTAGAGACGCAAAGACATGCAATTACACATGGACCTGGAAGTGTCAGATCCGGAGATCAGTTGACCACTAGCAATCGTGTACATACGACACCAGAAAGCCATAGGTGTTGAATAGACAAAGGTTTGAAACTAGATTATTGACTCTAGTGAAAGTGGGAGACTGTTGAAGATATGCCCAAGAGGCAATAATAAAGTGGTTATTATCATATCTTCATACTTATGATAAATGTTTACATACCATGCTAAAATTGTATTAACCGGAAACATTAATACTTGTGTGATTTGTAAACATAAAAGGGTCCCTAGTAAAGCCTCTTGTTAAACTAGCTTGTTGGTTAATATATGATCATGGTTTACTGATCATGAACATAGAGATGTTATTAACAACAGGGTCATATCATTAGGAGAATGATGTGATGGACATACTCCTATAGTTAAGCGAAGCATAAAGATCAAGTCATTAAATATAGTTCATTTGCTATAAGCTTTCTGATACATAGTAACCTAATTCCTTCGACCATGAGATCATGCTTATCACCATCACCGAAAGGATGCTTTGATGACATCAAACACCACACCGTAACTGGGTGGCTATAAAGGTGGGATTGAGTGTTCGCAAAGTATGGGTTGAGACACATGGATCAAGAGTGGGATTTGTCCATCCATATGACGGATAGATATACTCTGGTCCCTCTCGATGGAATGTCATCCAATTAGCTTGCAAGCATGTGACTGGCTCACAAGGGATCACATATCACGGGAACGAGAAAATAGTACTTATCGGTAACGAGGTTGAACTAGGTATGCAGAGATACCGACGATCAAAACCTCGGATAAGTAAACTATCGTGAGACAAAGGGAAATTGGTATCGTATGTAAGTGGTTTATTCGATCGCAAAGTAATCGTAGAAATATGTGGGAGCCATATGAATTTCCAGATTCCTCTATTGGTTATTGATCGGAGAAGTGTCTCGATCATGTCCGCATAATTCACGAACCGTAGGGAGACACACTTAAGGATTCGATGTTGTTGAGTAGTTATGGAATGATGAGTAAAGAGACCGAATATTGTTCGGAGTCTCGGATGGGATCTGGGATATCACGAGGAGATCCAGAATGGTTCGGAGAATAAGATTCATATAAGGAAAGTCCTGTTTCGGAGTTAGAGAATGATTCTGGTGTTTTCATCAGGAATGTTCTAGAGGGGTTCGGAAGGTCCGGCACTCCGGAGGGGAAGGGTACATGAATGTGTCATAACAAGTTGGATTGGTTGCATCATGTACTAGGTGTCATCGCTGAGAAAAATAAAGGGATAAATCAAATCCTAGTTTGAAAAGTCAAACGCCAATTTGAAAAAGTTAATCGGCAAGTTTGCTTGGTGGAGGGAGAGTAGGAAACCTACTTGGGGAGGAAGTCCCACTCCCTCCACCCGCCGGCCAAGGAGGAGGAGTTGGAGGAGGACTCCCTCCTCCTAGGCACCTCCCTCCCACCTATAAAAGAAGGGGCAGGGGTGACCCCTCTACCTACACCTCTCACACCCAAAACCCTAGCTCCTGGCGCCTCCACCCAAGTGCAGCCGCCGCCTAGGGCTCCTCCAAGTCGGTGACTTGGGGTTTCCCGAAACCCTAGCCGCCGGCCTAGCCCCTCCTCTTGGTGCCCTCTAAACCGTAGATCGACAAGGCCTCTCTCATACTCCACCATACTCGCTCCGGCTTAAGGCGAAGCCCTGCGAGATCTCCCCTCTACTTCCGGTACCACGCCGTCGTGCTGCCGGAATCGCGAGGAGAGTGCTACAACCTCCGCTGCCTGCTGGAACAAGGGAGAGGAAGGTCTTCATCGAGTACCGAACGTGTGACCGACTGCGGGAGCGCTGCCGGAACGCAGCGCCGGAAGGATCGTCTACGCGATCTTGAGATCGGAAGTGTACGACTACATCATCCACGAGAATCTTCTCTCGTTAACCGCTTTGGATCTTCGAGGGTTAGTACTCTATTGACTCGTTGCTACAATCTAGTAGATAGATCTTGGCTTAATCATAGATTAGATCTTGATTGTGTGTTCATGCGGTAGAATTTTTTTGTTTTCCATGCTTCGAACCCCTACAGGAACTTGCTAGAGGACTACACATGCATCAAAACAAAGGTTCTAAGCATGCGAGCTCAAACAACCTGTCACCTACAACAGCAAAATACTCAAGATACAATCTACCAACCACAAATCTAATTGGACAAGTGGAGGAGGCACATACCAACGAACAATCCCTCCAAAAATCAGCACTTGAGATGGGCTGAACAAGGAGATCGAAAATCGCGAGCAAGAATAGCAAGAACTCGATCTTGAGCAAGTTTTCCGGTGTTTTTTGGGAGAGAGAAAGAAGGTGGCTTTGAGGAGGCAGCCTGGAGGGGCCTAGGTGGGCCAGACCCCCCTAGGCGCCACCACTAGGTAGGTCGTGCCTACCATGGGTGTGGGGCCTAGGGGTGGCCCCTGGGTCATCTCAGGTGCCACTTTGCCCCTTTTTTGAGGAAAAATTTATTTTGAATTTTCTGGGATTTTTCGGGAAACTTTATTTTTGGCCAATAGTATGAAAATTGATTTTCTCGCAGAAACAGTTTTTTCAGAAGAAGCAAAAGCAAACCAAAATCCAAACTACAGGAGCTCTAAGAAGCTCCAATAAGCAAACAACTAGCAAAACTAAAACTAAAGCGAAAACTAGGAATGGGAAAGGAAAAAGAAAGCAAGTATAACCATCATGGAAACATTATTTTGTTCATTAAAATCCTTTTGTTAACAAGGTTGATCAAGTATTGTTACCAAAAAAATCTCATATGAAACAAAACTTTGCATTCCACAAGGTGATTATGTTACCTCATACTTTATAGCAATGGTCCCAATCATAATAGTTTCAATATTTTCTTGTGGAATGGGACAATTTCTCCAACCTTGATGCCTTCAATATTTTCAATAGAATTCAGGAAATAGCTTCTAACAACTTTCTTGGGGAAATAGACAGTGTTCTATTTGTCATTAATATTGAATGTTACTTTTCCTTGATTGTGTAGGGTTTCGTAGCATGGAAAACAAAAAATTTCTACCGCATACAAACAAACAAGCCAAGATCTATCTACTAGATTGTAGCAACGAGTCGATAGAATAACTCACCCTCGAAGATTCCAAAGTGTTTAACGAGAGCGGATTCTCGTGGGTGATGTAGTCGTACTCTTCCCGATCTCAAGATCGCGTAGACGATCCTTCCGGCGCTGCGTTCCGGCAGCGCTCCCGCAGTCGGTCACACGTTCGATACTCGACGAAGACCTTCCTCTCCCTTGTTCCAGCAGGCAGCGGAGGTTGTAGCACTCTCCTCGCGATTCCGGCGGCACAACGGCGTGGTACCGAAAGTAGAGAGGAGATCTCGCAGGGCTTCGCCTTAAGCCGGAGCGAGTATGGTGGAGTATGAGAGAGTCCCTCGACGATCTAGAGTTTAGACACGCCGAGGAGGGGCAAGCCGGTGGCTAGGGTTTAGCTAGGCGGCGGCGGCGGTTTGCCCTAGGGCCGGCGGCGGCTATGGAGGCGGCGGCGGCTTGGTACTAGGGTATGGAGGAGAGGATCTTGTGTGTCTAGGAGGGAGCCCTGCCCCTCCTTATATAGGTGGAGGGGCCGGCCGGCCAAGGGGAGGGAGAGGATTCCCTCCCCAACTCGGCTTGGGTGGTGCACCGGCGGTGGGGAGGAGGGACTCCTCCCCAACTCGGTTTCCTCCTCCTTTTCCTCTTTCCAAAATTAGTCGTTTGACTTTCAAACTAGCCGTTTGACTTTTCAAACTAGGATTTGAATAAACCCTCTATTTTGTTCAGCGATGACACCGAGTACATAATGCAATCATACCAACTTGATATAACACATTCATGTACCCTTCCCCTCCGGAGTGCCGGACATTCCGGAACCTTCTAGAACATTCCCGATGAAAACACCGGAACCATTCTCCAACTCCGAAACGGGACTTTCCTTATATGAATCGTATTCTTCGGACCATTCCGGATCTCCTCGTGATATCCCGAATCCCATTCGAGACTCCGAACAACATTCAGACTCTTTCTCATCATTCCATAACTACTCAAACAACGTCGAATCCTTAAGTGTGTCTCCCTACGGTTCGTGAATTATGCGGACATGATCGAGACACTTCTCCGATCAATAACCAATAGAGGAATCTGGAAATTCATATGGCTCCCACATATTTCTACGATTACTTTGCGATCGAATGAACCACTTACATATGATACCAATTTCCCTTTGTCTCACGATAGTTTACTTATCCGAGGTTTTGATCGTCGGTATCTCTGCATACCTAGTTCAACCTCGTTACCGATAAGTAATCTTTTCTCGTTCCCGTGATATGTGATCCCTTGTGAGCCAGTCACATGCTTGCAAGCTAATTGGATGACATTTCACCGAGAGGGCCCAGAGTATATCTATCCGTCATATGGATGGACAAATCCCACTCTTGATCCATGTGTTTCAACCAATACTTTCTGAACACTCAATGCCACCTTTATAGCCACCCAGTTACGGTGTGGTGTTTGATGTCATCAAAGCATCCATCCGGTAAAGGTGATATGCATGATCTCATGGTCGAAGGAATTAGATTACTATGTATCAGAAAGCATATAGCAATTGAACTATTAAAATGACTTGATCTTTATGCTACGCTTATCTATAGGAGTATGTCCACCATATCATTCTCCTAACGATATGATCTTGTTGTTAATAACATCTCAATGTTCATGATAGGGAAACCACAATCATCTATTAACCAACAAGCTAGTATTATATAGAGGCTTTACTAGGGACTTCAAATTAAGTTTACAAATCACACAAGTATTAATGTTTCCTTGTTAATACTATTATAGCATGAATGTAAACATTTATTATCAGAACAAAGATATAATAATAACTACATTTATTATTGCCTCTAGGGCATATCTCCAACAGTCTCCCACTTGCACTAGAGTCATCTAATCTAGATTACATGGTAATATACCGAACACCCATGGCAGTTTGGTGCTGGTCATGTTTTGCCCTCGGGAGAGGTTTAGTCAATGGATCCTCCAAATTCAGATCTGTGTGTACTTTGCAAATCTTTATATCCCCATCTTGGATATGTTCTCGAATAGCGTGAAAACGTAGCTTGATGTGCTTCAGCTTCTTGTGTGACCTTGGTTCTTGCGCATTGGCTATGGCGCCCATGTTATCACAGTAGATAGACATTGGGTCCAGCGCACTAGGAACCACACCCAGCTCTGTAATGAACTCTTTCATCCATATTGTAGGGTTCGCAGCATAGAAAACAAAAATTTTCCTACGATGTGAACTATATACCAAGATCTATCTACTAGATACAAACAACGGGCGGATGTATATCCGTAGAGAACATACCCTTGAAGACCGACAAAGCTTAACGAGTTCAACTCGTGGTTGATGTAGACGATCTCTTGCCGATCTCAAGATCGAGAAGAAGTCCTAGCGCCGCAAATGAGCAGCGGATCCGTGCTCGCACACACGTTCGAGGCACCGAGCAACCTCCGCCTCCTCGCTCCAGCGATGCAGCGGAAGCACAACTCTTTCTTGTCGAATAGCCACCGGGAACATGTATCTCGCTAGTCCGAGACCATGGGGGATAAATTCTAGAGGGGGATAGAGATCCTTCACGAGGAGGTGTGAGAGACAAGTGAGGAGGGGGCTCCTTTTATAGGAGGAGGGGGGCACCCAAGGGGGTGGCCGCCGGCCATGGGGGCTGCCCCCTCCCCTCCTTCATTCATGTGGGTGGACACTCCACTCACAAAATGCCCTTTAAAATCCCTCCACTCAAAAGCCCACTCAAATTCCCATTAAATTTCCACCAAATTTAATGCAAACTCTCATTAAATAAAACTCTTTTATTTTATTCAGAATTTTGTCAATTACTTTAATGACAAACATTCACAAATAACCCCTTGCTAGAATTCTATTTCACATGCATAACCACTTTATGCAATTTCACCCGAAAACGTGTTTCGGTATCTAGTGAAATAAATTCCTGCGCTTGTTCATTCTTTCGGCATGAAACATTTGCTCCAATTGGATGTCGGTGTCTCTTAAGTGTGTCACCCTACGGTTCGTGAATAATGCGGACATGATCGAGACCCCTCTCGGATCAATAATCAGAAGTGGGATCTGGAGACCCATACTGACTCCCACACATTCAACGATGACTTTCTTGTGATCGTCGGAACCTTTTACGCTAGTATCTTAATCCCTTTGTTTCACGATATATTACATGTCCGAGATTCGATCATCGGTATCTCCATACCTAGTTTGATCTCGTTACCGACATGCACTCTTTTCTCGTTCCTGTGATATAACATTCTAGTGATCAAATCACTTGCTTGCAAGCTAATCAATGTGATATCACCGAGAGGGCCCAGAGTATATATATCCGTCATCGGGATGAACAAATTCCACTCTTGATCCATGAGCCTCAACATAACACTTTATTAGTTCTGAATCCATCTTTATAATCACCCTGTTACGGTGTGACGTTTGATGTTATCAAGAAACTCTTCCGGTGTTAGTGATTGACATGATCTCATGGTCTAAGGATTAGGATCACTTCGTAAGTTGTTATAGCAATATAAACTCAATGACTTTGATCGTAATGCTATACTTCGGATGAATGTTCATCACACCATTACACTAATGTTGTGATCCCGTTATTAACAACATCCAATGTCCATGATGAGGAAACCTTGATCATCTTGTTAATCAACGAGCTAGTTTATGAGAGAGGCATAACTAGGAACTTTCTGTTTGTTTATTAAACACACATGTATTAACGTTTCCGTATTAATAAAATTATAGCATGCAAAATAAACATCTATCATATACTTGGACTACACATAATAAACACTTTATTATTGCCTCTCAGGGCATATTCCCTTCACATATCGCTTCTTGTGAAGCCTCCGAAGCAGCCATGTATTCCGATTCAGTTGAAGATCTTGCCATAACACTTTGCTTTGCACTCCTCCAGCTAACTGTTGCACCATTTAAAATAAATACTTATCCAGATTGTGATTTAGAATCATCCGGATCGGTGTTCCAACTAGCATCGGTGTAACCATTAACAACGAGTTGTTCATCACCTCCATAAGAAAGAACCATATCCTTAGTTCTTCTCAAGTACTTAAGGATGTTTTTGACCGCTGTCCAATGATCCACTCCTGGATCACTTTGATATCTGCTAGTTAAACTAACAGCATATGCAATGTCGGGTCTAGTACATAGCATGGCATACATTAGAGATCCTATGGCTGAGGCATAGGGAGTCTTACTCATCCTTTCTCTATCTTTTGCCGATGTCGGACTTTGATTTTTACTCAAGGTTGTATTGGGCAACATGGGCAAGAACCCTTTCTTGCTATCTTTCATTCCAAACCTCTATAGAACTTTGTCCAAATATGTACTTTGTGACAATGATATTTGGCGTCTTGATCTATCTCTATAAATCTTTATGCCTAATATGTAAGCTGCTTCGCCAAGATCCTTCATTGAAAAACTATTATTCAAATATTCCTTGACACTATTAAGAAGGTCTACATCATTCCTAATCAACAATATGTCATCTACATATAGTATTAAGAATGCTACAGAGCTCCCACTCACTTTCTTGTAAATACAAGCTTCTCCATAAGTTTGTATAAAACCAAAACTTTTGATTACCTTATCAAAACGTTGATTCCAACTTCGGGATGCTTGCTTCAATCCATAAATGGACCGTTGAAGTTTGCATACCTTGTTAGCATCTTTAGGATCAACAAAACCTTTGGGTTGCATCATATACAACTCTTCATCAATGTCTCCATTGAGGAATGCTGTTTTGACATCCATCTGCCATATCTCATAATCATAATATGCAGCGATTGCTAACATAATCCTCACAGGCTTTAGCTTCGCTACTGGTGAGAAAGTCTCATCGTAGTCAACTCCTTGAATTTTTCGAAACCCCTTTGCGACAAGTCGAGCTTTATAGACAGTAACATTACCATCAGCATCTGTTTTCTTCTTGAAAATCCATTTGTTCTCGACAGCCTTCCGGCCATCCGGTAAGTCCACCAAAGTCCATACTTGGTTTTCGTACATGGATCCAATCTCGGATTTCATGGCTTCTTGCCATTTATTGGAATCTGGGCTCATCATCGCTTCCTCATATGTCTCAGGGTCATCGGTGTTGTCCACCAACATGAAACTCATAACGGGATCATACCAATCTGGAGTGGTACGAGTTCTCGTTGACCTGCGAGGCTCTGTAGCAACTTCAACCGAAGTTTCATGATCATCATCATTAGCTTCCTCTCTTATTGGTGCAGGCACCACAGGAACTTCTTCCGGTGTTGCGCTACTCGCAATTTCGAGAGAAGGTTCGACAACCACGTCGAGTTCTACTTTCCTTCCAGTCACTTCTTTCGAGAGAAATTCCTTCTCTAGAAAGGATCCATTCTTGGCAACGAAAATTTTGCCTTCGGATCTATGATAGAAGGTATACCCAATAGTTTCCTTCGGGTATCCAATGAAGACGCATTTTTCCTCTTTGGGCTCAAGCTTGTCCGGCTGTAACTTCTTTACATAGGCTTCGCAACCCCAAACTTTAAGGAACGACAATCTAGGTTTCTTCCCAAACCATAATTCACACGGTGTCGTTTCATCGGATTTAGATGGTGCCCTATTTAAAGTGAATGCGGCTGTTTCTAATGCATAACCCCAAAATGATAGCGGTAAATCTGTAAGTGACATCATAGAACGAACCATATCTAAGAGAGTTCGATTACGACGTTCGGACACACCATTACGCTGTGGTGTTCCCGGCGGTGTCAATTGTGAAAGTATTCACCTCCATGATCAGAACGTAGAAATTTAATCTTCTTGTTACGTTGATTCTCTACCTCACTTTGAAATTCCTTAAACTTCTCGAAAGTTTCGGACTTATGTTTCATGAAATAGATATACCCATATCTACTCAAGTCATCCATGAAGGTAAGAACATAACGATAACCACCGCGCGATGCTACACTCATTGGACCACACACATCGGTATGTATGATTTCCAATAAGTCCGTAGCTCGCTCCATCATACCATAAAATGGAGTCTTAGTCATTTTACCCATCAGACATGCTTCGCATCTTTCAAGTGATTCGAAATCAAGTGATTCAAGAAGTCCATCGGAATGGAGTTTCTTCATATGCTTCACTCCAATGTGACCAAGCGACAGTGCCACATATAGGTCGAGTTATCGCTCGATTTCAAACGTTTTAGCCTCAATGTTATTAATATGTGTATTTCCACTATCGAGATTCAACAAGAATAGACCATCTATCGAAGGTGCATGTGCATAAAACATATTACTCATATAAATCGAACAACCATTATTCTCGGACTTAAACAAGTAACCGTCTCGCAATAAACAAGATCCCGATATAATGTTCATGCTTAACGCAGGCACCAAATAACAATTATTTAAGTATAAAACTAATCCCGACGGTAGATGAAGGGGTAGCGTGCCGAACGCGATCACATCAACTTTGATCTGTTTCCCACGCGCATCGTCACCTCGTTCTTCGCTAGCTTCCTTTTATTCTGCAGCACCTGTTTCGAGTTACAAATATGAGCAACCGAACCAGTATCAAATACCCAGGCACTACTACGAGTACTAGTGAGATACACATCAATAACATGTATATCAGATATACCTTTCTTCTTGATGTTGCCGTTCTTCAAATCTGCCAAGTACTTTGGGCAATTCCGCTTCTAGTGACCTTCTCCCTTGCAGTAAAAGCACTCACTATCAGGCTTAGGTCCAGCCTTGGTCTTCTTCGTCGGCGTGGTAACTTTCTTACCACCCTTCTTGAAGTGTCCCTTTTGCTTATACTTGCCTTTCTTGAATTTGGTGGTCTTATTGACCAACAACACTTGGTGCTCTTTCTTGATCTCCACTCCTGCAGATTTCAACATGGCAAAGAGTTCTGGCAACGTCTTGTTCATGTTCTGCATGTTGTAGTTCATCACAAAGTTCTTGTAACTTGGTGGTAGTGATTGGAGGACACGGTAAATCCCCAAAGCATTAGGAATCACTATACCCAAGCTTTTAAGTTTGTTTGCGTGCCCAGACATCTTAAGCACATGCTCACTGACGGAGCTGCCCTCTTCCATCTTGCAGTTAAAGAACTTTTCAGAAGCCTCATAGCTTTCAATTGCCGCATGAGTCTCAAAAATCAATTTGAGATCCTCGACAATATCATATGGGTCTGAATCCTCAAACCTTTTCTGAAGCTCCGATTCCAAACCATACAAGATAGCACACTGAACTATGGAGTACTGATTCTTCCGAGCGAGGTAAACATTCTTTACTTCATCGGGAGCATCAGCTGCAGGTGGGTCACCTAGCGGTGCATCCAGCACATAGGTCAAATTACCAGCTGTGAGGACAATCCTCAAATTGCGGAACCAATCCGCGAAGTTGCTTCCATTGTTTTTCAACTTTTCTTTCTCCAGGAACGCATTAAAATTGATGGTAGGGGCTGCCATTGATCTACAACATATTTGCAATAGTTTAGACTAAGTTTATGACAAATTGAGTTTCAAATTAATTAATGTAATTAAACTAGGTGAACTCCCACTCAAAACAATATCCCTCACATTGTTTTAGTGATCACACGAACCAAATCCACTATATCAACACCGATCATCACGAGAGTTGATACAGTTTCAATGGCGAACAATCATCATGTTCATCATATCTACTATATGATTCATGCTTTACCTTTCGGTGATCCGTGTTCCGAGACCATGTCTGTACATGCTAGGCTCGTCAAGATCAAACCTTAGTTTCCGCATGAGCAAATCTGGCTTGCTCACGTTGTATACACTTGCGGAATCTAACACACCCGATCATCACGTGGTGCTTCGAAACAACAAGCTTTAGCAACGGTGTTAACTAAGGGTGAACACTTTATGACTTGAAATTCATGTGCATGAGGGATCATCTTATAATGCTACCATCGTCTACTAAGCAATACAAGATGCATAAAGGATTAACATCACATGAAATTCATAATATGTGATATGATATGGCCTTTCTTCTTTGTGCTTACGATCTCCATCTTCTAGCACGAACATGATCTCCATCATCACCGGCATTGCATCAAGGTCAATGACGCTTCTCCATGGTTGTCGTCCACCGGCTTCAACTATTACAACTACTTTGAATAGACACGCGGGTCGTAACATAAATTAAAGACAACCATATGGCTCCTGCCGGTTGCCAACTTACAATAAGGAACATTGCATACATCAAATATAATCACAATCATGGCCATATCACATCACTGCACACCCCTGCAAAACAAAGTTAGACGCCTCTACTTTCTTTGCATGTTTTACGTGGTTTGGGGCTTTCAATAAGTGTCGTTCTAACTTACGAACATGAACCAAAACATTGATACTAGTATTGTTAATCACCCGTTGTAAATTGGATCTTAACTATGCTAGGAGAAACAGGCACCCGCAAAGCCACTTATGCAATACAAGTTGCATGTCAAGCGTGGAGCAAGTCTCATGAACGATGTCATGTAAGGTTAGCCCAGGCCGCTTCATCCCAACATACCGCAAGATGCAAAGTACACAAGAAGCAATCGACAATAAAAGCATCAACGCCCATAGTGACCATTGTGTTCTACTCGTGCAACAGATCTACATATAGACACGGCTCTGATACCACTGTAGGGTTTCGTAGCATGGAAAACAAAAAATTTCTACTGCATACAAACAAACAAGCCAAGATCTATCTACTAGATTGTAGCAACGAGTCGATAGAATAACCACCCTCGAAGATTCCAAAGTGTTTAACGAGAGCGGATTCTCGTGGGTGATGTAGTCGTACTCTTCCCGATCTCAAGATCGCGTAGACGATTCTTCCGGCGCCGCGTTCCGGCAGCGCTCTCGCAGTCGGTCACACGTTCGGTACTCGATGAAGACCTTCCTCTCCCTTGTTCCAGCAGGCAGCGGAGGTTGTACCACTCTCCTCGCGATTCCGGCAGCACAACGGCGTGGTACCGGAAGTAGAGGGGAGATCTCGCAGGGCTTCGCCTTAAGCCGAAGCGAGTATGGTGGAGTATGAGAGAGTCCCTCGACGATCTAGAGTTTAGACATGCCGAGGAGGGGCAAGCCGGCGGCTAGGGTTTAGCTAGGCGGCGGAGGTGGTTTGCCCTAGGGTCGACGGCGGCTATGGAGGCGGCGGCGGCTTGGTACTAGGGTTTGGAGGAGAGGATCTTGTGTGTCTAGGAGGGAGCCCTTCCCCTCCTTATATAGGTGGAGGGGCCGGCCGACCAAGGGGAGGGAGAGGAGTCCCTCCCCAACTCGGCTTGGGTGGTGCGCCGGTGGTGGGGAGGAGGGACTCCTCCCCAACTCGGTTTCCTCCTCCTTTTCCTCTTTCCAAAATTAGCCGTTTGACTTTCAAACTAGCCATTTGACTTTTCAAACTAGGATTTGAATAAACCCTCTATTTTGTTCAGCGATGACACCGAGTACATAATGCAATCATACCAACTTGATATAAAACATTCATGTACCCTTCCCCTCCGGAGTGCCGGACATTCCGGAACCTTCTAGAACATTCTCGATGAAAACACCGGAACCATTCTCCAACTCCGAAACGGGACTTTCCTTATATGAATCTTATTCTCCGGACCATTCCGGATCTCCTCGTGATATCCCGAATCCCATTCGAGACTCCAAACAACATTCGGTCTCTTTACTCATCATTCCATAACTACTCAACAACATCGAATCCTTAAGTGTGTCTCCCTACGGTTCGTTAATTATGCGGACATGATCCAGACACTTCTCCGATCAATAACCAATAGAGGAATCTGGAAATTCATATGGCTCCCACATATTTCTACGATTACTTTTCGATCGAATGAACCACTTACATATGATACCAATTTCCCTTTGTCTCACGATAGTTTACTTATCCGAGGTTTTGATCGTCGGTATCTCTGCATACCTAGTTCAACCTCGTTACCGATAAGTACTCTTTTCTCGTTCCCGTGATATGTGATCCCTTGTGAGCCAGTCACATGCTTGCAAGCTAATTGGATGACATTTCACCGAGAGGGCCCAGAGTATATCTATCCGTCATATGGATGGACAAATCCCACTCTTGATCCATGTGTTTCAACCAATACTTTCTGAACACTCAATGCCACCTTTATAGACACCCAGTTACGGTGTGGTGTTTGATGTCATCAAAGCATCCATCCGGTAAAGGTGATATGCATGATATCATGGTCGAAGGAATTAGATTACTATGTATCAGAAAGCATATAGCAATTGAACTATTAAAATGACTTGATCTTTATGCTACGCTTATCTATAGGAGTATGTCCACCATATCATTCTCCTAACGATATGATCTTGTTGTTAATAACATCTCAATGTTCATGATAGGGAAACCACAATCATCTATTAACCAACAAGCTAGTATTATATAGAGGCTTTACTAGGGACTTCAAATTAAGTTTACAAATCACACAAGTATTAATGTTTCCTTGTTAATACTATTATAGCATGAATGTAAACATTTATCATAAACACAAAGATATAATAATAACTACATTTATTATTGCCTCTAGGGCATATCTCCAACAGATTGCAATTGATGATAGCACCTGTAGTATTAAGAAAAGGTCTCCCAAGAATAATAGACATATTATCATCTTCAGGCATTTCAAGCACAAAAAATCAGTTAAAACCATGCAATTATGGGCAACTTGAACAGGAACATCCTCACATATACTAGCAGGAACAGTAGTTGAATTATCAGCCATTTGCAAAGATATATCAGTTGGTATCAACTTTTTTAACTGGAGTCTCTTATAGAGAGAAAAAGGCATAACACTAACTCCAGCTCCCAAATCACATAAAGCAGTTCTAACATAATTATTCTCAATGGAGCAAGGAATAGTTGGTATACCTGGATCACCAAGTTTCTTTGGAACCTTACCATTGAAGGAGTAATTAGCAAGCAAAATAGAAATCTCCTCACTAGGAATCTTCCTTTTATTAGAGACAATATCCTTCATATACTTTGAATAAGGAGGCAACTTAATAGCATCAGTCAAAGGAATTTGCAAGAATAAAGGTTTCATCCACTCACAAAACTTATTGTAGTGTTCTTCCTCCTTTGACTTGTGTTTCTTACCTGGAAAAGGCATAGGTTTCTGTACCCAAGGTTCTCTCTCTTTACCATGTTTATTAGCAATAAAATATTCCTTTGTGTACCTAGTGTTCTTAGTGTGTTTCTCAGGTTCTTCCTCACCTTCCTCCTTATCAGGAGACTCATCAATATTATTACCACTCTCAGTTTCAGCATCAGAGACAGATATACTATTAGGATCTATAGCAGGTTCAAGTGATTCCTCAACTTTCTTATATTTCGTTTTCTTCCTCTTACGAGGACTACCACTATCCTCACCTTTTTGGGAATCCTGTTCTATTCTTTTAGGGTGTCGTTCAGGATATAAAGGATCTTGAGTAGCTGCACCACTCCTAGTTCTAATTTCATAAGCATGTTTATTTCCTGAAGCATTAACTAGCATATCCTTTTGCACCTTAGCAAGTTGATCAAGTTGGGTTTGGACCATTTGAAAGTGTTTACAAAGCATTTTAATATCATTAGAAGTTGTTTCCACAATATCTTTCAACTCAGATAGCTCTAGAGTTTTCCAATAAATGATTCTAAACTTGTTTATTAAAATTACCTTGTTTAACAATAAATGTGTCAAGTTCCTCTAAGAATTTGATCAGGAGGCTTACCATAAGGAATATCACCTTCATTAAATTGGAGAGAGTGTACCTCAATAGTAGATGAGTGGGTAATTGGCTTACATAATTCTTCTATAGGAGGTAGATTCTTCACATCTTCAGCTCTAATACCTTTCTCCTTTAGACACTTTTTAGCTTCCTTCATCACTTCATCATTTAATGCAATAACTCCCCTATTCTTTGTTGTTGGTGTTGGAACTGGTTTAGGAACAACTGGTTCAGGAGTAATAGGCTCAGGTGTATTCAGCTCAGTTGAAGTCCAATCATCATAATTCTTGCTTATCTTGTTCATTAATTCTTCAGCATCTGTAGGAGTCCTTTTCCTGAAAACACAATCAGCAAAGCTATCTAGGTAGGTCCTAGAATCATCAGTTAGTCCATTATAATAAATATCAAGAAGCTCATTCTGAGGTAATGGACATCCAGGATATGCGTGAATCAAGGAACAGAATCTTTTCCATGACTCAAGCAATTTCTCTACTTCTCCCTGTTTAAAATCAAAAAGTCTCTGCAAAGCAGCATGTCTAGCACTGGGAGGAAAATATTTATGGAAGAAAGAAGCAATCAGCGCTATCAATGGAACTAGGAGGTAATCTATTAAACCAAGCCTTAGCTTCTCCTTTTAGTGAAAAAGGGAAGATCTTAGCAACAAAGTACTTGCGCATTTTAAAATCATCAGAGAACAAAGCACTCATAGTAGAAAGCTCATTCATATTAGCCACAACACTCTCATTTTCAGTACTACAAAACGGTTCTTTCTCAACAATATCTAAATAAGTTAAATCAAGAGAGAAATCATAATCTTTATCTTTAATATCTATGGGAGAGGTGGCAAAATTAGGATCATAGGGCTTCTTGGGCATAATAGTACGACTAGCAAGGAGACTCTTAATAGCACTAGCACCATGTGTGTTTCGGCACTCTTCAACAAATTTATCAGTGAGCTCTATGTAACCATCATTAATATCAAAACTCTCACTAGCAGGTGATCTAATAGGTGTAACAGTGTCTTCACTAGGAGTTTCGGTATTTTCTAGACTAGCCATAGTAGCATCTAGAAAAGGACCTAATGAAACACTCGCATCAAGCACAGTAGAAGTAACATCATGAGTATCAAAAGCAGTTTCAGATTCAGCAGTAGTAGTAGTGTGTGTAGCATGAGCATGTGGTGGTGGTGTGACAAGCTTACTTATAACAGACGGTGAATCAAGAGCGGCAGAGGTGTTTAGGACTGTACCTCTTCCTGTAGTGGATGGTAAAATAGGGAACTTTCCATCACAAGACTTCCCCATGATGAAAGGAGTAGCAGTGAACAATAATAGATCCAAGTGAACTTACAAATAAAGCTATGCTCCCCGGCAACGGCGCCAGAAAATAGTCTTGATAACCCACACGTGCAGGGGATCACAACAGTCTTCGCGGGTAGTATTACCCAATTTATTGATTCGACACAAGGGGAGCCAAAGAATACTTGCAAGCCTTAACAACTGAGTTGTCAGTTCAGCTGCACCTGGAAATAGTTCTTGCTCACAGAAGTTTATCAGTAGCAACAGTGGCGGAGCTCTGTTGTGGCCAAACCGGGCCACGGCCCGCCTAGCTCAGCGCAAAATACCAAAGAGTTAGAGAAAACTTGGCCCATGAATGGAAAAAAACCGAGTCTTTTATTTGGGCTGGCCCGCCCAACAATTTGGCTGGAGTTCCGCTAGTGAGTAGCAACAGTTTGTAGTAGCAACAGCAAAGCAACAGCAGCAGTAACAACAACAGTGAAACAGTAGCAATAGTAACAGTAACGGTAACAGTAGGATTCAAGTGCGGTAGGCATAGGGATGGATAGACGGGCGTTGCATGGACGAGTCTAAACATGTAACTTCAAAGAACTAGGGCATTGTAGATAAATAATAACAAGTATTCAAGTACTAAACAATCCTAGGCATGTGCTCCAAATATAGTCATACGTGCTCGCAATGAGAACTTGCACAACATCTTCTGTCCAGGCAGCCCGTGGCAGCGGGGCCTCTAGGGAACTAATGACAATTAAAGTGCTCCTTTTAATAGAGCACCGGAGCAAAGCATTAACACTCCATGAACACATGTGATCCTCACACCACAGCCATCCCCTCCGGCTGTCCCAATTATTGTCACTTTGGGGCCTTTGGATCCGAACAATGATATGTGTACACAACTTGCAGATAAGATCATAAACAATACTATCATAATGATTTAATAATAAGTTCAGATCTAAGATCATAGCACTCGGGCCTAGTGATAAGCATTAAGCACAACAAGTTGCAACAAAGTCAAATAGCACTAATAGAGATACTAGGCACTATGCCCTAACAACTCTTATTTGATTACATGATAGAACTCATCCAATCCTACCATCCCCAAGCCTACAATAGGGATTACTCACTCATGGATGAGGGAAACATCGGTGGTTGATGGAGATGCGTTGGTGTTGACGATGGCGATGATCCTCTCCAAATTCCCCGTCCCGACAGAGTGCCAGAACGGAGTTTCTGGATCCGAATCTTGGTTTCTGGTGGCGGCGGCGAAGCGGAACTCTTTCTGGAAAACTATTAAACCCCCCTTTGTTTTTAGGTCAGAAGGTAACTTATAGGCGCGGAGGGAGGCCGAGGAGCTGTCTGGGTCGCCAGACCTCCCCCAGGCGCGGGGTCAGTGGGCCCGCGCCTAGAGTGGGTATGGCCCCCCAGGCCTCCTCTCTGTCTCCCTTCTGGCTCCGTGGATCTTCTGGTAAAATATAATTTTTGGCATATTTTACGGGATTTTTCCTGATAGTTCATTTTCTGCACAAAAACAAGACACCAAGATAATTCTGCTGAAAACAGCGTCAGTCCATGTTAGTTGTATCCAAATCACACAAGTTTAGAGAAGAAACAATAGCAAAGTGTTCGAGAAAGTAGATACGTTTTGTACGTATTAGGCGGCGCATCGGAACTCTTTCTGGAAATACGTCGAACCCCCCTCCCGAGTTTTTATGTCAAGAGCCAACTTATAGGCGAAGAGGGAGACCAAGGGGGTGCCTGAGGCGGCCACACCCCCTCAAGGCATGGCCAGGACTAGCCCGCGCGGCAGGGGGTGTGGGCCCCTTAGAGCCCCACTCCGTCTCGTATTCTGGCTTTGTGAGTCTTCTGGTAAAATAGGATTTTTGGCATATTTTTCGGGACTTTTCCTGATAGTTTGTTTTCTGCACAAAAACTAGACACCAAGGTAATTCTGCTGAAAATAGCGTCAGTCCATGTTAGTTGTATCCAAATCATACAAGTTTAGAAGAGAAACAATAGCAAACGTGTTTGGGAAAGTAGATACATTTTGGACGTATCATTTCCTATCATGAGCACGTGTATCCCCATATAAATACAAAACTATACTCACTTAATTAAGCATTCAAAAACAGTGGGATACATGATTGCATTAAACCTTCATTGAATATGAACATTGCACAAGACTCTACACATGCAGAAGTAACCTCTCCAAGCTTAGAACTTTGCAAGAACCAAATTTGAGTATATCACCAAAAGAAAAGAGAAAATACAATTTCCAAAAGAGAGTGTGATAATGGTTACCTACCTAAGCTTAGTTGAAAACAAGGGTGACACACTTTACCGTTGAGGTACAAGTAACCTCTCTTTTGATGGACAAAGAACCTTTGCTTTAACGTATATTTTTTCTTTTCTTGAGAACCTACTTGGAAACAACCATTAATATATAAGCATGTTGATTTGAAGCAACCAAGTGGCTCATGCGAGTGTTTGCATGGTCGACATCACCGTACAAGTCGTCACGCAAGGTTCAAGTCCCTGCGAAAATAGCACACAAAATAAAAGACATCGGTTTGGTGTACGAACGAAGTTCGTTCACCCAACCGACAAAAATAAACTAAAAGGAAAACATGAATTTCTATAAAGAATTACAGTCTAGAAAGTTTCTGAGGTAAAACTTTATTGCTTACATATGCTCGGCTTCTCTAGAACATGTGAGAAGCTTCTTACCTAGACCTTGGAATTGTGTTCGTAGCAACTATACAACCGGAAAAAAATTCCCACCCTATAGTTGGTCGTCAAACGTGTAGTAACCTGAAATAAGAATTTAAAAGAGGTGTCGATATCTATACGGCTGCAACTATACGGCCAGACCAAAACGGTCCTGCCGTATAATTGGTCGTTAAATCTTCTATAACTTTTGAAAACCGAATGAGATATGTTGGAATATCTATACGACCGCAACTATATGGCCGGAAAGTTTATTTTCACCGTATAGTTGGTCGTTAAACCTTCTCGAATTGCCAAAATTCACATGTTTCTTCGAGAATTTTTTATTACCCTAAAACTTAATAAAGCACCATGTTTTGACAGAAAAATGACAGCTTAAATTCTCAACCAACATTAACATGTATAAAACGGGATTTAAGTACAATCGAGTTACGCAACACATAGCAACAATAAAGTCTACCATTTGAAAAATACAACAAGATAACTCTAGTAGAAAATCATGCAAAGAATAAAAATACCAATGCAACATGAATGCATCAAGACTCAAGACACAAAACTAAGAAAGACACCTAATGACTTCTGGTTTGCCTCCAAAGCGCTTTCTTATAACCAAGTAGCCAGGATTTTCTCCATTATTATTTCAATAGATAGGAGCTAGAAAATTATTTATTCTTACCTCCAAAAGAGGTTTGGAGCACTTACAATTATAGCCTGGTCGAAGTATCACCCGCTTGCGGTGCATCGGAGTCATGTAGATAAATGTGTTATTGAAGGGTTTCGCGGCATAGTAAATCAAAATTTTCTACGAATGCGAACAGAGGGAAGCCAAGATCTAATCTAGGAGATGCAAACAATGAGAGAGATTGGATTAGATCTTCATACCCTTGAAGATTCGCACAGCGGAACGTTCGTCGGAATGTGGGTGATGTAGTCGTACTTGTTTCTCCTCCTCGCGATCCGATCCGATCTAGCACCACAAGTGGCGGTGCCTCCGTGAGATGCACACGTGCAGCACCTCGACGTCTCCTCCTTCCTCGGACCAGCAAGTATGGTGTAGAGACGGATTGGATCTACAACACGACGGTGTGGTGTATATGGTGGAGAATTTCTGCAGCAGGGCTTCGCCTACAAACAGTCGGGAGGGAGAGAGGAAGGGCAGCAGGGCGGCTAGGGTTGGAGGGGAAGGTGTGGGGGGTTGGTGTGCCCCCACCCCTCTTTATATAGAGGGGGGCGCAGCCCTAGCCCCTCCCCCAAGCCCAAACCGGTGGCCCCAAAGGATAAGGAGTGGGGGGCAAGGAAACCCCCCTTCTAGAAGGTCTATCTCGAGTTTAAACCTCTCTTGGCCGGCTGGGCCCTATGGGGCCTTGTGCCCCTGTCCCAATGCGGCCAGGGCACTCCCTCATAGGCCCATTCCCCCTCCCGGAAGGTGGGGCCACGTTGGTCCCCTTCTGGAAGGTTCTAGAAGCTTCCGGTACAATACCGATTAATCCGGAACAATTCCGAACTCCAAAAACTGCACTGCCTTATATGAATCTTATTCTCCGGACCACTCCGGAACCTCTCGTCATGTCCCGGATCCCATCCGAGACTCCGAACAAAAACTCATAAACCAATTATCCAATCTATCCTAGCGTCGAGACACGTTAAGTGTGTGACCCTGCGGGTTCGAGAATATGCAGACATGATCTTCTATCAATAATCAACAACGGGGTCTGGTAACCCATATTGACTCCCACACATTCATCGATGATCATATCGGATGAACCACGATGCCATGATTCAATCAATCCCATATATATATTCCCTTCGTCTCGCGATATTTTACTTGCCCGAGATTCGATCGTCGGTACCGTCATACCTAGTTCAATCTCGTTCACAGCAAGTACTTTACTCGTTCCGTAATCCGATATCACTTTGTGATTAACTCCTTAACCACATGCTTGCAAGCGGTGTTGATATCGATTACCGAGTGGGCCCGAAGTATATCTCTCCAACTTGGGAGGGACAAATTCCATCTCGATACATACAACCCAACAGATACTTTCCGATCACCTGAGAGACACCTTTATGATCACCCTCTCATAGGATGACGTTTGATGACCTCAAATCTTTCTTCTGATACCAGGGAGTTGTATTATCTCATGGTCTAAGGAATACAATATTTGACATAAGAAAAGCTTCGCAAATACGAACACGATCTAATTGCTTCGCTTAGTTTGGGTCTGTCCACCATATCATTCTCCCAATGATATGATCTCATTATTAATCGACAACTCATGTCCATGGTTAGGAAACCTTAACCATCACTAATCAATGAGCTAGTCCATAGAGGCGTACTAGGGACACGGTGTTGTTCACAAACCACACAAGTATTAAAGTTTCCGCTTAATACAATTCTAGCATGGAATATAAACATTACCATGAACAAGAATTATAATAATAACAGCTTTATTATTGCCTCTAGGGCATAATTCCAACAGTCTCCCACTTGCACTAGAGTTAATAATCTAGTTTACATCTGGCAACAATCTCACACCCATGGCACTGAGGTGCTGATCATGTTTTACATGTGGAAGAGGTTTAGTCAATGGATCTGCGACATTCAGATCTGTATGTACTTTGCTAATCTTCAGATCTCCATCTGCTATATAATCTCGGATTATATGAAACTTGCGGTTGATATGCTTGGTCTTTGGATGATATCTTGGTTCCTTAGCGAGTGCTATGGCACCAGTGTTGTCACACAATATCTCCAGTGGGTCCAATGCACTTGGAACCACGCCAATCTCAGTGATGAAGTTCCTGATCCAAACTCCTTCACTTGACGCTTCTGCAGCAGTCATGTATTCCGCTTCTACTGTAGATCCCGCGATCACGCTTTGCTTGCAGCTTCTCCAGCTCACAGCTCCTCCATTCAAAATATACACGTATCCTGTCTGAGATTTAGAATCATCCTTGTCAGTGTCAAAACTAGCATCGACGTAACCTTTTACGACGAGCTGTTCATCACCCCCATAGACTAAGAACATTTCTTTAGTCCTATTTAGGTACTTTAGGATGTTCTTCACGGCTGTCCAGTGTTCCACTCCTGGATCACTTTGATACCTGCTCGTCAAACTAAGAGCATTGGACACATCCGGTCTAGTACACTGTTGGAGATATGCCCTAGAGGCAATAATAAATGTAGTTATTATTATATCTTTGTGTTTATGATAAATGTTTACATTCATGCTATAATAGTATTAACAAGGAAACATTAATACTTGTGTGATTTGTAAACTTAATTTGAAGTCCCTAGTAAAGCCTCTGTATAATACTAGCTTGTTGGTTAATAGATGATTATGGTTTCCCTATCATGAACATTGAGATGTTATTAACAACAAGATCATATCGTTAGGAGAATGATATGGTGGACATACTCCTATAGACAAGCATAGCATAAAGATCAAGTCATTTCAATAGTTCAATTGCTATATGCTTTCTGATACATAGTAACCTAATTCCTTCGACCATGAGATCATGCATATCACCTTTACCGGATGGATGCTTTGATGACATCAAACACCACACCGTAACTGGGTGGCTATAAAGGTGGCATTGAGTGTTCGGAAAGTATTGGTTGAGACACATGGATCAAGAGTGGGATTTGTCCATCCATATGATGGATAGATATACTCTGGGCCCTCTCGGTGGAATGTCATCCAATTAGCTTTCAAGTATGTGACTGGCTCACAAGGGATCACATATCACGGGAACGAGAAAAGAGTACTTATCGGTAACGAGGTTGAACTAGGTATGCAGAGATACCGACGATCATAACCTCGGATAAGTAAAGTATCGTGAGACAAAGGGAAATTGGTATCGTATGTAAGTGGTTCATTCGATCGCAAAGTAATCGTAGAAATATGTGGGAGCCATATGAATTTCCAGATTCCTCTATTGGTTATTGTTCGTAGAAGTGTCTCGATCATGTCCGCATAATTCACGAACCGTAGGGAGACACACTTAAGGTTTCGACGTTGTTTGAGTAGTTATGGAATGATGAGAAAGAGACCGAATGTTGTTCGGAGTCTCGAATGGGATCCGGGATATCACGAGGAGATCCGGAATGGTCCGGAGAATAAGATTCATATAAGGAAAGTCCCGTTTCGGAGTTGGGGAATGTTTCCGGTGTTTTCATCGGGAATGTTCTAGAATGTTCCGGAATGTCCGGCACTCCGGAGGGGAAGGGTACATGGATGTGTTGTATCAAGATGGTATGATTGCATCATGTACTAAGTGTCATCGCTGTTCCAAATAAAGGATTAATTCAAATCCTAGTTTGAAAAGTCAAATAGCTAAATTGAAAAGTCAAACGGCTAAATTTGGAAAGAGGAAAAGAGGAGGAAGGTGAAACCGAGTTGGGGAGGGAGTCCCTCCTCCCCAAGCCGGCATACCACCCAAGCCGAGTTGGGGAGGGACTCCACTGCATCCCCTTGGCCGCCGGCCCCTCCACCTATATAAGGAGGGGCATGGCTCCCTCATAGCACACACAAGTACCTCTCTTCAAACCCTAGCAAGCTGCTGCCCACCATAGCCGCCGCCGCCCCTAGGGTTTTTGCCCTAGCCGCCGACTTGGGGTGCCCCAAACCCTAGCCGCCGGCTCTAGCAATTCCTCCTTGGTGTGTCTAAACCCTAGAACACCGAGGACTCTCTCATACTCCACCATACTCGCTCCGGCTTAAGGCGAAGTCCTGCGAGATCTCCCCTCTACTTCCGGTACCACGCCGTTGTGCTGCCGGAATCGCGAGTAGAGTGCTACAACCTCCGCTGCCTGCTGGAACAAGGGAGAGGAAGGTCTTCGTCGAGTACCGAATGTGTGACCGACTGCGGGAGCGCTGTCGGAACGCAGCGCCGGAAGGATCGTCTACGCGATCTTGAGATCGGGAAGAGTACGACTACATCACCCACGAGAATCCGCTCTCGTTAAACACTTTGGAATCTTCGAGGGTGAGTTATTCCATCGACTCGTTGATACAATCTATTAGATAGATCTTGGCTTGTTTGTTTGTATGCGATAGAAATTTTTTGTTTTCCATGCTACGAAACCCTACAGTGGTATCAGAGCCGTGTCTATATGTAGATCTGTTGCACGAGTAGAACACAATGGTCATTGTGGGCGTTGATGCTTTTATTGTCGATTGCTTCTTGTGTACTTTGCATCTTGCGGTATGTTGGGATGAAGCGGCCCGGGCTAACCTTACATGACATCGTTCATGAGACTTGCTCCACGCTTGACATGCAACTTGTATTGCATAAGTGGCTTTGCGGGTGCCTGTTTCTCCTAGCATAGTTAAGATCCAATTTACAACGGGTGATTAACAATACTAGTATCAATGTTGTGGTTCTTGTTCGTAAGTTAGAATGACACTTATTGAAAGCCCTAAGCCACGTAAAACATGCAAAGAAAGTAGAGGTGTCTAACTTTGTTTTACAGGGGTGTGCAGTGATGTGATATGGCCATGATTGTGATTATATTTGATGTATGCAATGTTCCTTATTGTAAGTTGGCAACCGGCAGGAGCCATATGGTTGTCTTTAATTTATGTTAAGACCCGCGTGTCTATTCAAAGTAGTTGTAATAGTTGAAGCCGGTGGACGACAACCATGGAGAAGCATCATTGACCTTGATGCAATGCCGGTGATGATGGAGATCATGTTCGTGCTAGAAGATGGAGATCGGAAGCACAAAGAAGAAAGGCCATATCATATCACATATTATGAATTGCATGTGATGTTAACCCTTTATGCATCTTGTATTGCTTAGTAGACGACGGTAGCATTATAAGATGATCCCTCATGCACATGAATTTCAATTCATAAAGTGTTCACCCTTAGTTAGCACCGTTGCTAAAGCTTGTTGTTTTGAAGCACCACGTGATGATCGGGTGTGTTAGATTCCGCAAGTGTATACAACGTGAGCAAGCCAGATTTGCTCATGCGGAAACTAAGGTTAGATCTTGACGAGCCTAGCATGTACAGACATGGTCTCGGAACACGGATCACCGAAAGGTAAAGCATGAATCATATAGTAGATATGATGAACATGTTGATTGTTCGCCATTGAAACTATATCAACTCTCGTGATGATCGGTGTTGATGTGGTGGATTTGGTTCGTGTGATCACTAAAACAATGTGAGGGATATTGTTTTGAGTGGGAGTTCACCTAGATTAATTTTATTATTAATTTGAACTCAATTTGTCATAAACTTAGTCTAAACTATTGCAAATATGTTGTAGATCAATGGCAGCCCCTACCATCAATTTTAATGCGTTCCTAGAGAAATAAAAGTTGAAAAACAATGGAAGCAACTTCGCGGATTGGTTCCGCAATTTGAGGATTGTCCTCACAGCTGGTAATTTGACCTATGTGCTGGATGCACCGCTGGGTGACCCACCTGCAGCTGATGCTCCCGATGAAGTAAAGAACATTTACCTCACTTGGAAGACTTAGTACTCCACAGTTCAGTGTGCTATCTTGTATGGTTTAGAATCGGAGCTTCATAAAAGGTTTGAGAATTCAGACCCATATGATATTGTCGAGGATCTCAAATTGATCTTTCAGACTCATGCGGCAATTGAAAGCTATGAGGCTTCTGAAAAGTTCTTTAACTGCAAGATGGAAGAGGGCAGCTCCATTAGTGAGCATGTGCTTAAGATGTTAGGGCACGCAAACAAACTTCAAAGCTTGGGTATTGTGATTCCTAATGCTTTGGGGATTTACCGTGTCCTCCAATAACTACCACCAAGTTACAAGAACTTTGTGATGAACTACAACATGCAGAACATGAACAAGACGTTGCCAGAACTCTTTGCCATGTTGAAGTCTGCAGAAGTGGAGATCAAGAAAGAGCACCAAGTGTTGTTGGTTAATAAGACCACCAAATTCAAGAAAGGCAAGTCTAAGCAGAAGGGACACTTCAAGAATGGTGGTAAGAAAGTTGCCACGCCGACGAAGAAGACCAAGGCTGGACCTAAGCCTGATACTGAGTGCTTTTACTGCAAGGGAGAAGGTCACTGGAAGCGGAATTGCCCAAAGTACTTGGTGGATTTGAAGAACGGCAACATCAAGAAGAAAGGTATATCTGATATACATGTTATTGATGTGTATCTCACTAGTACTCGTAGTAGTGCCTGTGTATTTGATACTGGTTCGGTTGCTCATATTTGTAACTCGAAACAGGTGCTGCAGAATAAACGGAAGCTAGCGAAGAACGAGGTGACGATGCGCGTTGGAAACGGATCAAAGGTTGATGTGATCGCGGTCGGCACGCTACCCCTTCATCTACCATCGGGATTAGTTTTATACTTAAATAATTGTTATTTGGTGCCTGCATTGAGCATGAACATTATATCGGGATCTTGTTTATTGCGAGACGGTTACTTGTTTAAGTCCGAGAATAATGGTTGTTCGATTTATATGAGTAATAGGTTTTATGCACATGCACCTTTGATAGATGGTCTATTCTTATTGAATCTCGATAGTGGAAATACACATATCAACAACATTGAGGCTAAACGTTTGAAATCAAGCGATAATTCGACCTATATGTGGCACTGTCTTCTTGGTCACGTTGGAGTGAAACGTATGAAGAAACTCCATTCTGATGGACTTCTTGAATCACTTGATTTCGAATCACTTGATAGATGCGAAGCATGTCTGATGGGTAAAATGACTAAGACTCCATTTTCTGGTATGATGGAGCGAGCTACGGACTTGTTGGAAATCATACATACCGATGTATGTGGTCCAATGAGTGTAGCATCGCGCGGTGGTTATCGTTATGTTCTTACCTTCACGGATGACTTGAGTAGATATGGGTATATCTATTTCATGAAACATAAGTCTGAAACTTTCGAGAAGTTTAAGGAGTTTCAAAGTGAGGTAGAGAATCAACGTAACAAAAAGATTAAATTTCTACGTTCTGATCGTGGAGGTGAATATCTAAGTTACGAGTTTGGCGAGCATTTGAAGAAATGCGGAATACTTTCACAGTTGACACCGCCGGGAACACCACAGCGTAATGGTGTGTCCGAACGTCGTAATCGAACTCTCTTAGATATGGTTCGTTCTATGATGTCACTTACAGATTTACCGCTATCATTTTGGGGTTATGCATTAGAAACAACCGCATTCACTTTAAATAGGGCACCGTCTAAATCCGTTGAAACGACACCGTATGAATTATGGTTTGGGAAGAAACCTAAATTGTCGTTCCTTAAAGTTTGGGATGCGAAGCCTATGTAAAGAAGTTACAGCCCGACAAGCTTGAACCCAAAGCGAAAAAATGCGTCTTCATAGGATACCCAAAGGAAACTATTGGGTATACCTTCTATCATAGATCCGAAGGCAAAATCTTTGTTGCCAAGAATGGATCCTTTCTAGAGAAGGAATTTCTCTCGAAAGAAGTGACTGGAAGGAAAGTAGAACTCGAAGAGGTTGTCGAACCTTCTCTCGAAATTGCGAGTAGCACAGCACCGGAAGAAGTTCCTGTGGTGCCTGCACCAATTAGAGAGGAAGCTAATGATGATGATCATGAAACTTCGGTTGAAGTTGCTATAGAGCCTCGGAGGTCAATGAGAACTCGTACCACTCCAGATTGGTATGATCCCGTTATGAGTGTCATGTTGGTGAACAACACCGATGACCCTGAGACATATGAGGAAGCGATGATGAGCCTAGATTCCAATAAATGGCAACAAGCCATGAAATCCGAGATTGGATCCATGTACGAAAACCAAGTATGGACTTTGGTGGACTTACCGGATGGCCGGAAGGCTGTCGAGAACAAATGGATTTTCAAGAAGAAAACAGATGCTGATGGTAATGTTACTGTCTATAAAGCTCGACTTGTCGCAAAAGGGTTTCGACAAATTCAAGGAGTTGACTACGATGAGACTTTCTCACCAGTAGCGAAGCTAAAGTCTGTGAGGATTATGTTAGCAATCGCTGCATATTATGATTATGAGATATGGCAGATGGATGTCAAAACAGCATTCCTCAATGGAGACATTGATGGAGTTGTATATGATGCAACCCAAAGGTTTTGTCGATCCTAAAGATGCTAACAAGGTATGCAAACTTCAACGGTCCATATATGGATTGAAGCAAGCATCCCGAAGTTGGAATCAACATTTTGATAAGGTGATCAAAAGTTTTGGTTTTATACAAACTTATGGAGAAGCTTGTATTTACAAGAAAGTGAGTGGGAGCTCTGTAGCATTCTTAATACTATATGTAGATGACATATTGTTGATTGGGAATGATGTAGACCTTCTTAATAGTGTCAAGGAATATTTGAATAATAGTTTTTCAATGAAGGATCTTGGCGAAGCAGCTTACATATTAGGCATAAAGATTTATAGAGATAGATCGAAACGCCAAATATCATTGTCACAAAGTACATATTTGGACAAAGTTCTAAAGAGGTTTGGAATGGAAGATAGCAAGAAAGGGTTCTTGCCCATGTTGCCCAATACGACCTTGAGTAAAACTCAAAGTCCGACATCGGCAGAAGATAGAGAAACGATGAGTAAGACTCCCTATGCCTCAGCCATAGGATCTCTAATGTATGCCATGCTATGTACTAGACCCGACATTGCATATGCTGTTAGTTTAACTAGAAGATATCAAAGTGATCCAGGAGTGGATCATTGGACAACGGTCAAAAACATCCTTAAGTACTTGAGAAGAACTAAGGATATGGTTCTTTCTTATGGAGGTGATGAACAGCTCGTTGTTAATGGTTACACCGATGCTAGTTGGAACACCGATCCGGATGATTCTAAATCACAATCTGGATACGTATTTATTTTGAATGGTGCAACACTTAGCTGGAGGAGTGCAAAGCAAAGCGTTGTGGCGAGATCTTCAACTGAATCGGAATACATGGCTGCTTCGGAGGCTTCACAAGAAGCGATATGGATGAAAGAGTTCATTACAAAGCTGGGTGTGGTTCCAAGTGCGCTGGACCCAATGTCTATCTACTGTGATAACATGGGCGCCATAGCCAATGCGCAAGAACCAAAGTCACACAAGAAGCTGAAGCATATCAAGCTACGTTTTCACGCTATTCGAGAACATATCCAAGATGGGGATATAAAGATTTGCAAAGTACACACATATCTGAATGTGGCGGATCCATTGACTAAACCTCTCCCGAGGACAAAACATGACCAGCACCAAACTGCCATGGGTGTTCGGTATATTACCATGTAATCTAGATTAGATGACTCTAGTGCAAGTGGGAGACTGTTGGAGATATGCCCTAGAGGCAATAATAAATGTAGTTATTATTATATCTTTGTGTTTATGATAAATGTTTACATTCATGCTATAATAGTATTAACAAGGAAACATTAATACTTGTGTGATTTGTAAACTTAATTTGAAGTCCCTAGTAAAGCCTCTGTATAATACTAGCTTGTTGGTTAATAGATGATTATGGTTTCCCTATCATGAACATTGAGATGTTCTTAACAACAAGATCATATCGTTAGGAGAATGATATGGTGGACATACTCCTATAGACAAGCGTAGCATAAAGATCAAGTCATTTCAATAGTTCAATTGCTATATGCTTTCTGATACATAGTAACCTAATTCCTTCGACCATGAGATCATGCATATCACCTTTACCGGATGGATGCTTTGATGACATCAAACACCACACCGTAACTGGGTGGCTATAAAGGTGGCATTGAGTGTTCGGAAAGTATTGGTTGAGACACATGGATCAAGAGTGGGATTTGTCCATCCATATGACGGATAGATATACTCTGGGCCCTCTCGGTGGAATGTCATCCAATTAGCTTGCAAACATGTGACTGACTCACAAGGGATCACGTATCACGGGAACGAGAAAAGAGTACTTATCGGTAACGAGGTTGAACTAGGTATGCAGAGATACCGACGATCATAACCTCGGATAAGTAAAGTATCGTGAGACAAAGGGAAATTGGTATCGTATGTAAGTGGTTCATTCGATCGCAAAGTAATCGTAGAAATATGTGGGAGCCATATGAATTTCCAGATTCCTCTATTGGTTATTGTTCGGAGAAGTGTCTCGATCATGTCCGCATAATTCACGAACCGTAGGGAGACACACTTAAGGATTCGACGTTGTTTGAGTAGTTATGGAATGATGAGAAAGAGACCGAATGTTGTTTGGAGTCTCGGATGGGATCTGGGATATCACGAGGAGATCCGGAATGGTCCGGAGAATAAGATTCATATAAGGAAAGTCCCGTTTCGGAGTTGGGGAATGTTTCCGGTGTTTTCATCGGGAATGTTCTAGAATGTTCCGGAATGTCCGGCACTCCGGAGGGGAAGGGTACATGGATGTGTTGTATCAAGTTGGTATGATTGCATCATGTACTAAGTGTCATCGCTGTTCCAAATAAAGGATTAATTCAAATCCTAGTTTGAAAAGTCAAATAGCTAAATTGAAAAGTCAAAAGGCTAAATTTGGAAAGAGGAAAAGAGGAGGAAGGTGAAACCGAGTTGGGGAGGGAGTCCCTCCTCCCCAAGCCGGCGCACCACCCAAGCCGAGTTGGGGAGGTACTCCACTCCCTCCCCTTGGCCGCCGGCCCCTCCACCTATATAAGGAGGGGCAGGGCTCCCTCCTAGCACACACAAGTACCTCTCCTCAAACCCTAGCAAGCTGCTGCCCACCATAGCCGCCGCCGCCCCCTAGGGTTTTTTCCCTATCCGCTGACTTTGGGTGCCCCAAACCCTAGCCGTCGGCTCTAGCAATACCTCCTTGGTGTGTCTAAACCCTAGAACACCGAGGACTCTCTCATACTCCACCATACTCGCTCCGGCTTAAGGCGAAGCCGTGCGAGATCTCCCCTCTACTTCCGGTACCACGCAGTTGTGCTGCCGGAATCACGAGGAGAGTGCTACAACCTCCACTGCCTGCTGGAACAAGGGAGAGGAAAGTCTTCGTCGAGTACCGAACGTGTGACCGACTGCGGGAGCGCTGCCGGAACGCAGCGCCGGAAGGATCGTCTACGCGATCTTGAGATCGGGAAGAGTACGACTACATCACCCACGAGAATCCGCTCTCGTTAAACACTTTGGAATCTTCGAGGGTGAGTTATTCCATCGACTCGTTGCTACAATCTAGTAGATAGATCTTGGCTTGTTTGTTTGTATGCGATAGAAAATTTTTGTTTTCCATGCTACGAAACCCTACATACACAGCATGGCATATGATAGAACCTATGGCCGAGGCATAAGGCACTTTGCTCATAGCTTCCCTATCATTTACCGTAGCTGGACACTGAGCCTTGCTCAATATCTTACCTGACAACATAGGCACTGAACCTTTCTTCGCCTTATCCATTCTGAACCTTTTCAGAACTTTGTCTAGGTATGTACTCTGGCTTAAAGCTATCAGGCGTCTTTGTCTATCTCTATAGATTTTGATTCCCAATATATAAGCAGCTTCACCTAGGTCTTTCATTGAAAAACACTTGTTCAAATAACTCTTCACATCGTTAAGCATGTTGATGTCATTTCCAATAATCAATATGTCATCCACATATAGTACCAGAAATGTCACCAAGCTCCCACTCACTTTCTTGTAGATGCAAGCTTCGTAGCAATTTGGAACAAATCCAAAGCTCTTGATCACTTGATCAAAACGAAGGTTCCAACTCCGAGATGCTTGCTTCAGTCCATAAATGGAACGCTGAAGTTTGCATACTTTATCAGCATCCTTAGGATCGACAAAACCTTCGGGTTGCATCATATACAACTCTTCATCAATGTTGCCATTGAGGAACGCAGTCTTGACATCCATCTGCCATATTTCATAATCATGAAACACAGCAATTGCTAATAAAATCCGAATGGACTTAAACATCGCTACGGGAGAGAAAGTCTCATCGTAGTCAACACCTTGAACTTGTCGAAAACCTTTCGCGACAAGCCGTGCTTTATAGACGGTAACATTACCATCTGCGTCCGTTTTCTTCTTGAAGATCCATTTGCACTCAACGGCCTTTCGGTCGCTAGGAGGGTCCACCAAAGTCCATACTTGGTTTTCGCTCATGGATCCCAATTCGGATTTCATGGCTTCTAGCCATTTCTCAGAGTCTGGGCTCATCATCGCTTCCTCATAGTTTGTAGGTTCACTGTCTTCTACCAATAAGACAGTCAAGACAGGGTTGCCGTACCACTCAGGAGGGGCACGCGACCTTGTCGACCTGCGACGTTCAGTAGCAGCATCGTCTGAAGCTTCATGATCCTTGTCATTAGCTTCCTCTATTGTTGGTGCAGGCGGCACTGGAACAATTTCAGGTGCTGCGCTACTCTCCAATTCAAGAGAAGGTTCAATAACCTCGTCTAGCTCTACTTTCCTCCCACTCACTTCTTTCGAGAGAAACTCCTTCTCAAGAAAGGAGCCGTTCTTTGCGACAAACACTTTGCCTCCGGTTCTATGATAGAAGGTATACCCAATAGTTTCCTTAGGGTATCCTATGAAGACGCATTTCTCCGCTTTGGGTTCGAGCTTGTCCGGCATCAACTTCTTGGCGTAAGCTTCGCATCCCCAAACTTTAAGAAACGACAACTTAGGTTTAGCACCAAACCATAGTTCATACGGTGTCATCTCAACGGATTTAGATGGAGCCCTATTTAAAGTGAATGCAGCGGTTTCTAATGCATAACCCCAAAATGATAACGGCAAATCAGTAAGAGACATCATTGATCGGACCATATCTAATAAGGTTCGATTCCGGCGTTCAGACACACCATTGCGCTGTGGTGTTCCGGGTGGCGTGAGTTGTGAAACGATTCCACTTGCTTTAAGATGCGTGAGAAAATCGTAACTCAAATATTCACCTCCACGATCGGATCGTAGAAACTTAATCTTTCTGTTACGATGGTTCTCCACTTCATTCTGAAATTCTTTGAACTTTTCAAACGTTTCAAATTTATGTTTCATTAAATAGATATACCCATATCTACTTAAGTCATCGGTAAAAGTGAGAAAATAGCGATATCCACCGCGCGTCGAAACACTCATCGGTCCGCATACATCGGTATGTATGATTTCCAACAAGTCCGTTGCTCGCTCCATCATACCGGAGAACGGGGTTTTGATCATCTTGCCCATGAGACATGGTTCGCATGTGTCAAATGATTCAAAATCAAGAGACTCCAAAAGTCCATCAGAATGGAGTTTCTTCATGCACTTTACTCCAATATGACCTAGACGACAGTGCCACAAATAAGTAGTATTATCACTATCTACTTTGCATCTCTTAGCCTCAATGTTATGGATGTGTGTTTCATCCCTTTCGAGATTTAGAAGAAATAAACCATTCACAAGAGGTGCATGACCATAAAAGATGTTACTCATATAAATAGAACAACCATTATTCTCCGATTTAAATGAATAATCGTCTTGCAATAAACACGATCCGGAAATGATGTTCATGCTCAACGCAGGCACATAATAACATTTATTAAGGTTTAAAACTAATCCCGAAGGTAAAACTAAGGAGAGCGTGCCTACGGCCATCACATCAACTCTTGATCCGTTGCCAATGCGCATCGTCACCTCATCCCTCGCAAGCCGCCGTCTATTCCGTAGCTCCTGTTTCGAGTTACAAATATTAGCAACTGAACCGGTATCAAATACCCAGGCACTACAACGAGGGCTAGTAAGGAAAACATCAATAACATGTATATCAAATATACCTTTGATGGTGCCAGCCTTCTTGTCCGCTAAGTACTTCGGACAGTTGCGCTTCCAGTGACCCTTGTCCTTGCAATAGAAGCACTCAGTGTCCGGCTTGGGACCAGACCTGAGCTTCTTCTCAGCAGGGGCATTGCGCTTGCCGCCGCCCTTCTTGAAGGGCTTCTTTGCTCCCTTACCTTTCTTAAAGGAGGGCTTGTTGACCATCAACACATGATTATCCTTCTTGATGTCCACTTCCGCAGCCTTCAGCTTTGCGAAGAGCTCGGTGATCGTATCCGTGGAACCAATCTGATTATGAGTCACTACAAAACTTTTGTAGCTGGGAGGGAGTGATTGTAGAACCTTGTCAATTTTGAGCTCCTCTGGAATCGTGCATTCCAGTTGCTCAAGGCGTTGAGTGTAGCCCGTCATCTTAATGGCGTGCTCACTAACGGAACTCCCTTCCTCCATCTTGCAGTTAAAGAACTTCTCAGAGATCTCATATCTCTCAGAACGGGCCTGGGTCTGAAACATGGTTTTCAGCTCTTCGAGAATCTCAAAGGGCCCGGGATAGTCTTCAAAACGATTTTGCAGTTCCGGTTCCATAGCAAACAACATGGTGCTCTTAATCACACCATAATCATCTTTGCGCGACTGATAGACAACTTTCTCATCAGCCGGCGCAGTTGCAGCAGGGGGGTCACCTAACGCTTTCCCAAGGACATAGTCCTTTTGACCGCCAGAGAGAATGATTCTTAGATTGCGGAACCAATTGGTGAAGTTAGACCCATTGTTTCTAAGCTTTTCCTTCTCAGCAAAAACGTTGAAGTTGAAGTTGGACTTAGCCATTTGATCTACAGTATTTGCAAGTACAAATTAGACTATGTTCATGATAACTAGTTCAACTTAATCAAATTACTAGATGAACTCCCACTAAATTCAACATCCCTCAAGTTGTTTAGTGAACACGATCCAAATTCACCACACCTAATCCGATCATCACGAGAAGAGATGTGGTTTCAATGGTGGACAACGAAGTGTCGATCATATCATTCATATGACTCATGCTTAACCTTTCGGTTCATGTGTTCCGAGGCCATGTCTGTACATGCTAGGCTCGTCAAGTTAGACCCAAGTATTTCCGCGTGTGCAAAACTGGCTTGCACCCGTTGTATGTGAGCGTAGAGTCTATAGCACCCGATCATCACGTGATGCTTGGACACGACGAACTTTCGCAATGGTGCATACTCGGGGAGAACACAGTTTTATCTTGATCTTTAAGTGAGGAATCATCTTATAATGCTACCGTCACGATCTAAGCATAATAAGATACATAAAAGGATAAACATCACATGCATATAACTTTATGTGACATGGTATAGCCAATCTTCGCGCAATGATCTCCATCTTGTGCGTGCCGGCATGATCTCCATCACTCCACCATGATTGCCTCCACCACGAATAGTAACTACAACTATTGCTAACTACTTAGCGATAAAGTGAAACTATTACATGGCGTATAAGAAGTTGACACACATGTCATACACAATTATAAAGACAACCATATGGCTCCTGCCGGTTGTGTACTCATCGACATGCAAGTCGTGAAACATTACAAAACATGATCATCGCATACATTATACACATCACATCTTGGGCCATACCATATCACAGAAAACACTCCCTGCAAAAACAAGTTAGACGCCTCTACTTTGTTGTTGCATGTTTTACGTGGCTTATGGGAGTAGATGCTAAGAACGATTCTTACCTACGGAAAGCCACAACGGTGATATTATGGTTGCCAAACTCCGGTGTTAATCCCATGACAACTATAGTGAGAGAAACTAGCATCCACCAGCCGCATGTGTGGAACAAGCCACACGTCAAGTGCGGAGCTGGTCTCGCGAACGACGTCGCGTAAGGTTGGCCTGGACCGCTTCAATCTCACTATCCCGCGTCATAAGAAGAACACAAACAAGAGGCTTGCAACAGAAAACATCAACGCCCGCAACAACCATGTTGCGTTCTACTCGTGAAACACATCTACGCATAGATCTAGCTCTGATACCACTGAATGGTTTCGCGGCATAGTAAATCAAAATTTTCTACGGATGCGAACAGAGGGAAGCCAAGATCTAATCTAGGAGATGCAAACAACGAGAGAGATTGGATTAGATCTTCATACCCTTGAAGATTCGCACATCAGAACGTTCGTCGGAACGTGGGTGATGTAGTCGTACTCGCTTCTCCTCCTCGCGATCCGATCCGATCTAACACCGCAAGTGGCGATGCCTCCGAGAGATGCACACGTGCGGCACCTCTACGTCTCCTCCTTCCTCGGACCAGCAAGTATGGTGGAGAGACGGATCGGATCTACAACACGACGGCGTGGTGTATATGGTGGAGAATTTCTGCAGCAGGGCTTCGCCTACAAACAGTCGGGAGAGAGAGAGGAAGGGCAGCAGGGCAGCTAGGGTTGGAGGGGAAGGTGTGGGGGGTTGGTGTGCCCCCACCCCTCTTTATATAGAGGGGGGGCGCAGCCCTAGCCCCTCCCCCAAGACCAAACCGGTGGCCCCAAAGGATAAGGAGTGGGGGGCAAGGAAACCCCCCCTTCTAGAAGGTCTATCTCGAGTTTAAACCTCTCTTGGCCGGCTGGGCCCTATGGGGCCTTGTGCCCCTGGACCAATGCGGCCAGGGCACTCCCTCATAGGCCCATTCCCCCTCCCGGAAGGTGGGGCCACGTTGGTCCCCTTCCGGAAGGTTCTAGAAGCTTCCGGTACAATACCGATTAATCCGGAACAATTCCGAACTCCAAAAACTGCACTGCCTTATATGAATCTTATTCTCCGGACCACTCCGGAACCTCTCGTGATGTCCCGGATCCCATCCGAGACTCCGAACAAAAACTCATAAAACAATTATCCAATCTATCCTAGCGTCGAGACACGTTAAGTGTGTGACCCTGCGGGTTCGAGAATATGCAGACATGATCTTCTATCAATAATCAACAGCGGGGTCTGGTAACCCATATTGACTCCCACACATTCATCGATGATCATATCGGATGAACCACGATGCCATGATTCAATCAATCCCATATATATATTCCCTTCGTCTCGCGATATTTTACTTGCCCGAGATTCGATCGTCGGTACCGTCATACCTAGTTCAATCTCGTTCACAGCAAGTACTTTACTCGTTCCGTAATCCGATATCACTTTGTGATTAACTCCTTAACCACATGCTTGCAAGCGGTGTTGATATCGATTACCGAGTGGGCCCGAAGTATATCTCTCCAACTTGGGAGGGACAAATTCCATCTCGATACATACAACCCAACAGATACTTTCCGATCACCTGAGAGACACCTTTATGATCACCCTCTCATAGGATGACGTTTGATGACCTCAAAGCTTTCTTCTGATACCAGGGAGTTGTATTATCTCATGGTCTAAGGAATACAATATTTGACATAAGAAAAGCTTCGCAAATACGAACACGATCTAATTGCTTCGCTTAGTTTGGGTCTGTCCACCATATCATTCTCCCAATGATATGATCTCATTATTAATCAACAACTCATGTCCATGGTTAGGAAACCTTAACCATCACTAATCAATAAGCTAGTCCATAGAGGCGTATTAGGGACACGATGTTGTTCACAAACCACACAAGTATTAAAGTTCCCGCTTAATACAATTCTAGCATGAAATATAAACATTATCATGAACAAGAATTATAATAATAACAGCTTTATTATTGCCTCTAGGGCATAATTCCAACAGTTATTGCTCACAAGTGATGATTGATGCGCCATGTGTGGTGAGCATACCTCCCTAGATAGCTTCAACAAAAGGATTAGATATTTACATATAAATTCAAACCTTTTACCTTTAATAGCATCATCTGGATACAATTCATAGTACTCTTCTTGGGCTACACTATCACGAGGGAACACTTCACAATACTCATCTTTAGCAGCAGGAAAAAAATCAAAAGTGTCTCTATTCTCTAGTTCATCACCCTTGCTAACAAGTTCATCAATTCTAGATTTATAAATCCACTCACAAAAATAAGCATCATCAACAAATATTTTATCAAAGATGTGCTCTTCCAAAACCTGCTCATTAATACTACAAGTATTTATCTCCAGTTCATCATTATTAGTGTTCTTCAAATGAGTATCTAAGCATAAAGCCTTCGCAAATAAATTATCTTCAATTTCAACACAATAAGAATCATTACTAGAGACTGAGGCATCATAAACAAACTTATTCCATTGTGTAAGTATTCGGTTTTAGTTAAACTCTTAATCGTGTTCTGGAAGATGTTCTCCTAACATGATTTTTTTCTTTCCTAGCAGTAAAGACGACTATGATTTATGTGGTGTATGTTTCTCTCTTGCTGGCAACGAGGCTGAATATACCAGAATGGACAAGTCAACGTCAGTAAGCGAAAGATTGAGAGGATTTGATAAGGTGACTATACCCGCTGGTTTATACTCATTGGATAATTCATGTGAGGTGGTTGCATAATGATTTCAACCTGCTTTATTCTCAGAACTCAGGGCTCCAATTTGGCTGCCACTTCATCAAGGATCTCAGTGTCCCTGATGAAACAGTAGTGGCGCCACCAACTTCATTTCGTACATATAATTTATTTCTTAATTAGTTCTGAATGTGAGATAGCATGGATGCATCTGAGAACACTAAAAAGATTTAACTTCCATTTGATCTTCTCAGATTTTGTAGTTTGGTTTTCCTGTGGGTGGAGAAACTGATGTTTGTGTAGATTTTGTTGTGCCTGCGAAACCTGGTAGGTACATATCGTACTAGAGATTAACATCACCAAATCTACATAAGTTTGATCAACGAGTTTGGGTTCTTATTCAGTTTTTTACTCGGCCTCGATATGTGGAACATGATATTGTTCTTAGGTAATTTTGATCCTCAGTTCTGATTGATGTTCTGTATCAAGAGGCTCCGATTGTCACTTTTGAGGTAGATTCTGGATTTGCTATAATGCTTGTTGGATATTCAGATAGTAGCAACAAAGACGCTTCAGTTAAGCAAGTTTATCCTAAAATATGTCGTATAATTATAGTTACGTAGCTACCATTTGTCTGAATTTAAAGTGTTTGCTGTTTTTGAATTCTCATCATCTTCTTAAACTTACACTATGAGCTATATAATTATTTGTTATTATGAATTTATATTGTCTTCTCCTGTCTTCACCCGAACCTGAGAGTTTTTATGCCTATGGTGAGTGCTTCAATTTATTCCGGTTTTGGTTTGCAACACGAGTTTAAACTCGAGAGCATAATGGTTTTTGTTCAGTTTTAGCTTGGCAGTGCTTATTAAATACACATGAATAACAAAAGGAAATAAAAGTTAAAGAATCCATATGCTGCAACTTCGTTTATTCCTTATGTCAAAAGCCTAAGCCTTCCAAGTGTCCTTTTGCTCATATTTGTAGTCTCTTGAAATAATGCAAGGTAATATGTGTGTGTAAAATGTATCATGTATGGTCAATTCCATCTTAGTAGTTTTCTTATTTATTAGTTCAGTAGTTTTTTTACACTATCTTAGTAGTTGATCTCATTAGAATTTTACAATTTGTACTATGATAATCCGCATCAGGGGTATGACCAATTCTTCTTTCTTTATTATTTGGTCAATTCCATCTATATTTTTGGTTGATATGTATACTTTCGAGTGCTTTCATGTTAGACATAAATAATTTTCGGATAAAAAACGACATGCAATATTATCACTATATTCATGCCATGCTAGAATATCATAAATACGAGAAGACGAAGCTCGCCTATTCGTCTAGTAGAGATTATGCCCGGTGTCTCGATCGTCTAGCACCTTTTTGATGGAAGTCACGAGAGGAGCTAGTCATGGACGGCAGGTTGAGGGAAAAGAAACACACTGCTCGCCTAGGTCCGAGGAATCGACACACCGAACCCTCCTCTGCACGCTGACCAGCCACAGCCCACAGCCCGCAAATAGCAGGAACCCAGGCCACGTAATCCTGTCCATCAATTTCAATCGGACGGCCCGTATTACCCCAACGGGATCCTGTCACTAGAGGAACCTGCCGAGCGCGGCCAAACCCTTCCTCTCCACATCCCGCCTCTCCCTTCCCCCTGCCGCCGCCCCCCGTCGCGTCGAGCTCCCCTCCGCAGGCAACCCGAGGTTTTCCTCTCCTACTCCCCGTTTCTATTCTCTTGACCGCGAGTCGAATCCCTCCCCCCTGTTTCTGATCGACGGGCGGTTTCGTTTGGCTGTCAGCTGCCCCGTCGATTTCGCAGGAGGCGGCGCCATGAGGTTGGAGAAGTGCTGGTTCTGCTCCTCCACCGTCTACCCCGGCCACGGCATCCAGTTCGTCCGCAACGACGCCAAGGTATATATATTTCTCCTATCAACCACCTGCGCTGCCCTGTGCCTCCTCTCGTTAGCCTCCAGTATGTGGTTGTGTTCTGTTATTAGAATATGACTACTAGTATGTTGCTTGTTCAATGTGTTGCATCGCATGTGAAATTATCCCGCCGTTATAGAAAAACTTGCAGTAGAAAGCGAAGCCTTAAACCGGGATTAGAACAATTAATATGAGATTGGATTCGTTCCTTTGCAAATAATAATCTGTTTAGCTCTAGTTCTGCTTGTATCTGGATCTGGCTGGACACCTGTAGCCTTATGAACAGCTGAAGATACTACAGCAGTTCTTAGAGATGCCTCTCTTACCTTGGTGGCATTTTCTGTAGCTTCACTTGCACTTTGAATCAACTATTCGGCATGTAACCAGGTCGCTTACATCTGCTTGTCAGATCTTCCGGTTCTGCCGGTCAAAATGCCACAAGAACTTCAAGATGAAGAGGAACCCTCGCAAGGTTAAATGGACCAAAGCGTTCAGGCATCTGCGCGGCAAGGACATGACGCAGGTAACAACAAGCTTTTACTGTTTTCATATATCCTTGCAGTTATCGAGTGTTGAACGCTGTGTGTGCGAACGATTGTTCGGCTCATCCAGGACGCCACATTTGAGTTTGAGAGGAAGAGGAACAGACCAGAACGCTACGACCGCAATGTCACCGAGCAGACTCTGAAGGCCATCCCGCTTATCACGAAGATTAGGCATGAACGGCAGAAAAAACACATCACTGAGAGGTCAGTTGCTGGTTCCCTGACTCGTTGAATCTAATTGTTCTCTGAATTGTTTCGGTGTCTAACATGTGCTGTTTTTCCCTCTTAACAGACAGAAGGCGGGTAAGAGCATGTCACGGAAGAAGGACGCCAAGGAGTTGGACCAGGATCTTCAGATGCTTCCCAAGAAGGACACGGCAAACTATGTACCTAAGCAGAAGGTTTTGGTTTCTCAGCTCAAGACCGAAGAGAATCTTATGGAAGAGTAGTGGAATGGAAATCTTTTGGTGCTTGCATGTTCGCATGGTCCTTTGTATGCAGTACTACTTTTGGTTTTGTAAGATTGTAGACCACAGTGGCACTTGTTTTCGACTTGGTACTTGCAGGTTATGCATGTGTTGTGATGGTGCAGACTATGGTCGGATTTGTTATCCTATCTCTAAAATAGAATCATGAACTTAACCGGTCATTGTTAATGTGGTCAGTTTTGTTCAGTGTCCTACCTGAATACTTTTGGTATTGCCCAAAAAGTTCAGGCAATTCTTGTTTTCAAAGAATCACATATTTGTCTGAAGGATAACGTTGGCGAAGTATCTCATGAGTGTATAATCTTGGTTAAGCTGGCTATGGTAAGTTTACTGTTGGTAATGTAACTATGTAAGCATACTACCAGAGATATATACCTACCTGGTGGTTGAGCATATCAGCAAATACAGTCCCTCGCAAAGGAATCTCAGAGTTAAAAATTATGTCTTCTTTTAATCTCTTAGGCATTTTTCGTGCTATTGGTCCTTCACTCATTTCTTTGTGTGATCAGGTTACCATTGAGCTTTGAAATTATTTCATTCAGTAGTTGTGCAGCGTGTCAAGTTTTGCAGTTGGTATTCAGTATTCAGACTAGCCGCTACTATCCTATACACAAATTTCAAACTTACAGGAGGTTATCTATTTGTCTTTAAGGCTCTAATTTCCTTGTTGCTTTCCAATGACTATGAGTTTCTTCTAATTCAGGGTACTTCTTGGTCCCTCATCACAGTTTCATTTATTTTCTTTTTCCTTGCATCGTGTAAGTTTGTGACTCTTGTGTCTGGTAGATAGATTGTTCACCTTCACAGTTGTGTAGTTACTGATGATAGATTTTGAGAAATTGCCTTTTTTATAAGATCGTGACCAAGTTGTCAATCAAATAAAAAAAAGGAACAAATGAAATGAGACAAGGGAAATAATTTCTCATCATGAAATAAAGTACTCTCTCCGTCACAAATAGATATCTATTTAGTATCTAGATTCATTAAAATTTGACAAATCTGCAACATCTATTTTAAGACGGAGAGAATATATGCTAACAGTTCCAATAAAAAACTCGCAAAATAACAAAAGTCGAAGTTTTATTTTGAACCAACAACACAGAGGAGGCTTCACAATCCAACCTCACTTGGGCGGCCTGCCATTTGTGGGCCTCATGGCCGAGACCCAGGGCCTGCCATTTGTGGGCCTCATGGCCGAGACCCAGGTTGACGATGGGCCTTAGGTGCAACAGCCTCTGCGAAGCTGCTCGCTGAACGGCCGAAGAAGCATCGCTACATCGCCACCCGGCGCCGCCGCTCTCAGCCCCGACTCCGCCGAGCTCATTTCCTTATCCCTTCTTTATCCGTCGTCGACGCCGCGCTGCCTCCCTAGCCCCGATCCAGCGATCCTCGTGTCCGGTTTTATTCCAAGAGGTGGGTGGGTTGGCTGGGCTCGAGGGACGCATCCTCGGGGCACCGTTAGGGTTCGTGTCCTTGCTGTGTTTGGACGCGGCGGTATCGGCACCTGGTCGACCTGCGCGGTGCTGACTAACGTCGCTCCGGGATTTCTTCTGGTTTGCAGGAAAGGAAGAGAGAGCTGCGCGGCGGCAGGAGATGGCGGCGTTCCTGAGGTCAAAGTGTTCGTCAGGTATAATTTACAGATGAGTTGTGAACAGTTCCCATGTACTAGTATTTCATAGTAGTCCCTGACTTCAGGCTGTACTAGTAAAGAATAATAATTAGTTCATATGGGAATCAAGTCAGGCATGCACCTTCAGTGTCTATCGTATTGCTTGATGAACCGAAGGTCATTATTACTAATGCGCAGCTGTGAACGATTGCTATGTTACGGCACCGTTATGGTTGACCCTGCACAAAAATCATGACTGCTAGTTGAACCTTGATCGGTTCAGATTATGTGTTTGCCTGGTAAACTATCCTTTGTACTCCCTCCGTTTCTAAATATAAGATGTTTTAGGTTTGTGAAGGAGATGAATATAGACTTGTTTTAGTATGTAGGTTCACTCAACTTTGGAATCAATCTACACACTAAAAAAAGTCTAGATTCATTTTCTTCACAAACCTAAAACATCTTATATTTTGAAACGGAGGGAGTAGCTCATAGGATAAACCAGGTAGGTTATGATTGATTTCCTATCACTGAAATGCTTGTACAGAACTAGAATACCTGATTCTGAAACATGCGGTTGATTGCTCACTCTCACTGTAAGAACATGATATCTTGGCAGCTCGTATCTAGTTGAAACTTCCCTGATTCCTTTCAAATACGTCTTGCTATTTAATTCTTTGGCCTACCATGCTGCAATGTGATGCTCGGTTAATTGATTCACGTCATGTAAATTGTTACTGATCTATGTAGTTGGGCGTACTCTGATGGGAAGCATTGGAAACAATCTGTATGGGGGTGTTAACTCGTCTATTGAAACAGTGACAGCATCATCTCGCTGTGATGCTATCAGCCAGGTATTACTGCTTTGTTCAAGCATGTTCTGTTTGCCTTAACGCATCCTCACATTTCTTCTCTTCTGAAACTTTGTCATTAGTTAGAAAGCTGACACGGTATCATTGTAAGAGATTCACTTAGCTTCTTGTGGTGTGTCAATGACACAAAAGTTCCTAAGTGCCTGTTTATCCCCTGATGACATACATGGTCCAGCATGATATTTAATTATGAAGTCGGTTGCTTGATATAGTTCAATAGCTTGTGTTTATAATTGCTGTCAAGATCTTGAACCTTTTATAGGTGGCAACAATTGCATCAGGATTACAAACTAGATTCCTGTGACATGAAACTCCATGTTTCATGGTTTCATCTCTAATGCATTCTTTTAGCTACTATTCATGATAATTTTTCTTATTTTCTCTGATTTTCTCAGAACCAGCATAGAGATTAAGTAACTTATCTGAAAAAGACAAAGAAACGTGTGATATGCTCTACGGTTCAAAAGCTATCAGGATTATTGCTAGACTATGTAGTTCCCTTGAAGTGCTTCTTTCCCTGTGCATGTACGTTTTCCAAGAATTGAAGCAGTAACATGTTGCTTATTCTGGTTTCAGCAAATCAGGACGTTCATCCAGATGACAACCAACCTCAAGGTGGTAGACAACTCCGGAGCCAAGCGGGTCATGTGCATACAGTCCTTGAGGGGGAAGAAAGGAGCAAGGCTCGGGGACATGATAATTGGTTCCGTGAAGGAAGCCCAGCCTCGTGGCAAGGTCAAGAAGGGTGATGTGGTCTACGGGGTGGTTGTTCGTGCTGCTATGAAGAAAGGACGCAGTGACGGCAGCGAGGTCCAGTTTGATGACAACGCCATAGTCATCGTGAACAACAAAGGCGAGCTGATTGGCACTCGTGTCTTTGGCCCCGTTCCCCATGAGCTCAGGAAGAAGAAGCATCTCAAGATCTTGGCGCTGGCTGAGCACATAGTTTGAGATGTCGCCCGGCTTAGCCATATCTATTCTGCTAGTTCCGCAGAATCGAAGAAACATGGGGTTGGGGTTTGTCTTCAAGAGTTCTCTGGGGATGTTTATGGGTGCCCCCTGCTGTTAGTGTACACCTTTGCTTTGATAATTTGTGTTTGGAAAAAATGTACTACTCTAAACAGACAATCTGTACCGAAAGAACTGTATCGCATTTGACCTTGATGTTACATTGGACGGCGATATGTCCGTTATTTTCTCTCCTTTTTACCTGGGATCATCAGTTAATCGGCCTGTGCTGATTGTATTTCTTTTGAACTCCCGAGGAACTCTACGAATCTGCTACAAATAGGCTCTGGTGGGTAGCGGCTCGGTAAAAAACCATTGTGGCAGCGCCTAGGAGAGAAAAGAACGAGATGGGAAGGGACAATTTGTAGGAGCTTCCAACTCTCGACTAGATCCATGTGCATGATGTGCTGTCGGAAGAGTGCCAAGTTTTGAAGCAAGGCTTCTTGTTAGCGACAACTCTTTGTTGCAACATAACAATCTTCAGTTCTGATAATCGAGTGGAGTTGCCGCTGCTGTTTTCGACGGTCGCAGCTTCAGTGACTTTGAGGTACAAAGTCTAGCCGTGACTTTGCTCTCATATATATTGTACTCCTTGGAATCCATATTAGTTGACTTAACTTTGTCTAGAGTCATATGTATCTAGTTAAGTATCTAGACTAGATTTATTTGTATGTAGATAAAGTTGAGTCAACTAATATGGATGAGAGGGAGTTTTATGTTTATTTTTTTTTGAAAAAACTCCAGTAAATCTCATATGTTGTACTAGGCATTGTAGAAAAGTTTTGTCGTCTTTGTGCGCATAGTTTGTGAACAAATATTATTTGAAGTTTCGCTATCAAATTGTAAATTCAAAATGCTTAGGAAAAGTTGAAAAAAATCCAGTAAATCACATATATTGTATTATATACTCTGGGAAAGTTTCATTTTATTTGAACATGATGTTTAAGAATAAACCGAATTTTAAGATTCTAACTCCAAATATCCACTCATTTTTGTTCGTTGGATCAGCTTTGGATGGGAGCAAAGTCACTCAAAGACACCGAAGGTGGACCACTGAGTCACTATTATCAGATGCCAAAGGGGCTAGTTCGACTTGAGTATGGATATGTAAATAGATGATCAAATAGTGTAGCACATGAGTTGGTCTAGATGGCAAAATTCTCTAGTCCAGGTGTTTGTCTCTTTTGATAAAAAATGTAATCAATATTATAATTATAAATGATAATAAATTGGCACGATGTGTACAAAAATCGAGCCAAACCAAGGCACCAAACTGGGATTTTGGGATCGTTAAGATACCAAGCCAAGTCGCGCTATCTCGTTAATTAACGACGAGTATTTAGGAGTATATCTACACCTAAGTTTTTATTTACTTCTCTGGTATTTTTATCCTCAAAAGACGCAGGGATGTGATGTTCGCCCAATACTCTCAAATCTCCTTAAATACCCATTCCTAAAAATACTTTATCATGATGAAGAGTTTTTAATCTAGTAAAAAATACACTAGTGCGGAGGGGATTTGTGGGAATATTCTAGAATTATTCCCTCAAAATCTGGCCTAGTAAACGAGATATCAGGAAAATTTCGAAATACAAAATAATCCCCTCCCATTCCTAAAATACCATAAAAGTAAACAAGGCCTAATGGTATTTACACTCCTGGATCTTGCCGAGGATATAATTTCAGCGAATATTGTTTGGATCCATTTTTAGCAGAGATTAAATACTTATAGAGCTGCTGAATATCTTGTGAAACATGCAAAAAAAATTCAGGGTTTGTTGCCCAGTTTGGCGTTTTCTTCCGATAATTAAGCCGATCCGTTGGGAGCAATCTCACCTTTCCCTCCTCTCCTCCCTCGTCCATGGCGACACAATCTCGCGGCGCTAACTAGTCATCGATCGAGGTGGTGGTGTGGTGGCGACCGGATCGCTCGCGCGATGGAGAACGAGGTGTGGACGCCGCGGTCCGGGGGGCGGTCCGGGAGCCGGAGCAGCAGCATCGGGAGCGGCAGCGCCGGGAGCGGGAGCAACATCGAGTACACGAGCCTCCGCGACATGCTGCTGGAGGGCGGGAGCGGCAGCGGCGGCGGCGAGAGCCAGGCCGCCGGCTGGGGGTTCCGCGTCGGGAGCTGGCGGGAGTGCAACAGCGACAACATCCACGAGTTCGACGCGTCCAACATCGGCATCCGGAACCAGCTGCTGAAGCACGCGGCGTCGGCGTACCTGCAGTCGGCGGTGGTGGTGGGCGGCGCAGGCGGGCACGGCGGGCGCGAGGGCCAGGAGTGCTGCCTGATCCGGCTCTGGCGCCGTGTCGCTGCCAGCGCGCTCGCCAGCACGCGCGGGCGGGTGCTGATGCGGGAATGCTCCTGGCACGCCTGCGTATACGACGTCCCAGCCGAGCTATGCGCCCGCCTAGCCGCATTCTTCGCCGGCATCTGGACCTAGGCCGGCCATGGGCGGCGGTGCTTCCTCCGATCCCTTTGTGTTGTTGTTGTTAGATCTTGCATGCCAAGCATGCATGCTGGCCTGACCATCGTTTAGCCATGCATGCTTAGTCAGAATAGCATCTCCACTAATCAGTAGTCTTATACGTCAGGGAATATCTTATCTTAATTAGGAGCTGCCGCATCAGCGTTTTATGATATGATCGGCAAGTAAAAGAACAGATTTAGGTCCATCATATGATCAAGAAATGACATTGCTGCTACTAATTATGAGAAGATAGATCATAGAACTAAGCAGAGATTTGTTGTTCGAGACTGAATATAGTTGAAGAACATTCTCAGAGTACCAAGCGCAGACTTGGAATTTTTAGGTTACTGTTACTACTACTGTGTGCAGAGTGCACTGCCATCTCATCCTCAGAACTTCTGGGCTGGACCATGAAGAGAAATAAATTGAAATAAGCGGTTCATGGTCGATAGGTAAGCATGTGCAAATCCGGTTTAACTGGTTTGGACTAGTTTAAAATTTTGTATTAAATTGAAAGTTTGTATTTCACTTGTGAAGGAAAATGAACTAAAATATAGCTGGCCGGCTGTTCGGTTTGGCCGGTTTCAATTCCTGCACAGGCTTATCAATAGGCATTGTCTTGGCATGCAGTTCATGGTCGGCAAGTTTGTATTTGACACATGATCATATTTTGGACATTGTTTTATGTAATAGAGCCGATTGATGTATTGGAAAAGACCCATACCTAGTACCTCCATGTAATAAGGACATGCAGAATATGATGGATGTTTTATTGAGCCACATGGACAGGTACATATAAGAGTATAGACTTGGTGGACAAGATACCTCTCCTAAGATTAGGTAGGAGACAAATTACAAATACTAGTACACCAAACATATCTCTAACACTCCCTTGCAGTCGTAGCGGTTGCATCATGAAAAACTGGAGCGTCGTGGACAATAAAACTAGAGAGAAACCAAAGTAGAATCCAGTAGGCTGACACCCCCCACAGTTGTAGCGGGAACATCGTGGACAGTGTAGCAGTGCAGATGATTGAGTTGTAAAGGAAGCTAATGAGGTACTCATGCAAGGTGGTAACCCTTTGTGCCGATGTCGAGGTAGCCAAGAGTGTTGGCAGGTGGAGCTGCAAGCCTGCAACCTTGGTCGAGGTTGTCGTGCGAGGGGTCGTTGATACCTTCGATCCGGATTACGGATGTAGTATAGCTCTTTTTTCCGAGTAGACTTAGGTTATCGAATCCTCGGGAAGCAGAAAGCGTAGTAACGTTACTTCAACGGACCTTCGGAAGTTTTAGAATTCTTTTTGTGTTTTACCGGACCAAGAGTTTGCGATCTTTTGTTGTTGATGATGGAGAGAGAGAGGGCCCAGGGCTTTCGGTTTCACCTGTAGCTGTGCAAAACATCTGATGGGAATAAAAGATAATAATAAAGTATGCATGTAATTATTAGAGAAAGATAATTATATATGGGTAGTGCATCCATAATTGCTATTGCCTCCGCAACCGCTTATAGCAATAACCTACTAGTCTCGTCCATAGAAGAAAGAGAACTAATAATATGCGTAGTGATGTCACCGTTAATCCCAAGTAAATCCTTCACATACAGCCGTATTATCCCTTCTGTAACTCGGGTTCACATCCTGCAAATTAGTCATTACTCACACTCCCTATAACTAGATCAATCTTTGGGGTCTTGGGTACCTAACAAGTTCTTAGATTGAGGGAAGATAGGGTACAATAATCATCATGTCATACACACTATACATGATCCCATCTATGATAAATAACATGCATAAAGCTACATGGCTAGGCCGAAGCCCTTAGCCCAAGGAGAATTACTCACACATAGAGATGAAATCAACAATCATAAATATTGTAATGGAAGTCATAAGATTGATAGCAATAGTCTTACAATGTCGCCCATCGGAGATGAGATCTACTATTACAAGTGGTGGAATATGGCTATGGTGGTGGAGAAGGTTTGGAGATTAGATCTAGATCTATTCCTTCGGTGCTGTTGTTTCTGATGGCAGGGGCGGAAAGGAGAGTCGAGCGCCCATTTTCTCATCACCGAGGCCTCTTTATATATGGGTCCCTTTACAAAAGTTGTTCTATTTAACCTAGCGGTGTCGGTGCCAACTATACGGCCGAATTCTATCCCCGCAGTATAGTTGGTCGTTAAAGCTTCTTCCTCCACTTCACAACTCCTGGTTTCTTTGAGTTGTTGGAAATCTCGTATCTTTGACTTTAATGTTGTGATTCCCATCATCAAACGTCATTATCTGTGCAAGGAAAAAATAGAAAGATAGGATTGCATACCCCTTTGATCATTAGACATTAGTGACAAGATTTAGAGAGATATTTCATCATAAATATGAATAATATCTAGTTTAAATGTGGACGTGGATGACTATATTTCACAGCTATCAACCTTCCCAATCTTAAACTTGATCGTCCTCGAGCAAGAAAACCAAAACCAAAAAGGAACTCAGCATTTAAACTAAAATAACGAGATGATGATCTTACTCATGATTGGTAGTCTCATGTTTCCTCCCTTTATTAATCTGAAAAACTTCACATTGATAGAGCAATGTCAAGTATATCATACGGGTTTCAAGAATCCATATAGCGCAGCACAATTATTATTAGCATGGATGATTCAAATGAGTAAACTTTATTCCATGTAATGTAATCAACTCACAAGCTTTCCTTTGAACAATAAACTATAATCATGTATAATTGAGAGTGTGTGAGTTTGTCATGAAAAGCATATACACTAAAGTATCTCAATTCTCCCACATCAATAAATCAAGACTTTTCAAGCACTACTTTTCTATTCATTGTCCTTCAAGAATTTCAGTTCTTAAGTTATTAAGAGCATGCCAAAAAAAATTAATTAGTTTACCGGGCTCTAATGGACACTCGTGGCATTACCAAGGTTTTTGTTCCTTTTGCATAATGATTACTCATATCAGCCAGAGGAGTGATTCCATCATGAACACAGCTACACGGGAGTGCCAAGAATCGTACCCATTATATCATTGCTGCTACATATGTTTAATCAACTCATAGCCGAAATCTAGGAGTTTCCTCCATGAAGATCGTTCGTAGGCTAGCGGAGTTGTTGGCATCCCATGAAGTTTGATACGCATAAATCTATATCATTCTTATGATTCTTAAGTCAAACTTTGGCATGCTCACAAAAACCGCTAAACATTAATTCAATTGAACAAATAGTTTCAAAGAGAGCTATCAAATCAATCATTATTTTCTGTCGTGTTGAGTGTCTCTAGGAATAAGCTTTCAAGACTAAACACTACAACACCCAAGCCTTCAATTTTGAGACTTTTCTTATTTCAATTGTTTAGCAAATTTTTAGACAAGACTTGGTTAACTACAAGAGCTGGAACAAAACATACTCAACCAAATACCCATGCAAACAAAATTTTACTCCATTACAAAGACTCACTCCACCAATATAAAATCTTAACATTTACTACTAACTAGCATGGGTTTCTCAAACTTCAAAAGTGGGCAGTCATAAGGCATACCTCTCATGATTGGTTCCACTTCTCTCTTCCCTTTTGATTTGTTTCTTGGAAACTCGAAGTCGATCACTCTCCTACAAATACGTGAGAACCTCGAGGAGAAAAGAAAAAGGGAAAATAAAGATAAATGAAAAAATATTTTTGTTGTTTTTGAGAGAGGGAATTAAAGAATAGAAAATTTGCGGCAAAGCTCGGCTTGAAAATCTTAAAAACAAAATAAAATAACTAAAGATAAAGTGTTGGAGAAACCAATAGGAGTGCTTATAAACTCAAATTAAAAGCATAACCTCGAAATAAAATAAAGCAAATGAATGCCAAATAAAGATAATGAGGAAACTTTCCCAAGCTTAGGCTTTTGCAAGCCCTTCAAATCATTGAGGTGGCGGGAAAAATTTGTAACTCCAATTCGTAAATTGAGTTGATAAATTACTAGTGGTTTCTCGGAGGTTCAGAGCGAGATTGTGCATCCCCTCCACTGATGAGGTTCGATATCGTCAATGCCCATTGTTATGGACTTTGGTTTTGGAAAAGATGGGGATGCTAGAAGTCGCGGAACGGTTAATAGACAAGCAACACAGGGACACGAGATTTACCCAGGTTCAGGCCCCCGGAGGGAAAACCCTACTCCTGCTTGTCTGCTCTTGATTACGGCAAAATCGAACGTTACAGGGGTGCGCAGATGCAATCTGGCGTGGAGGTGTGTATGCGGTGGGTTGAGAGATCTATTGTGGCGTAGCCTATTGTATCGTGCATTGTGCCCTCCTCGTTGGACACTCCTAGCCTTTATATATTGGGAGGCTAGGTCTCGAGTGCCAATACGAGTAGGTTACAAGTTGTATTCAAACTCTAGTCTTGAGCTTTCCTTGTCTTGTGCGCTTGGAGTCCGTGTCCATATGGGCTTCATAGCATCCGAAACGTCATAGGCGTCATGGACCCTAGCAGGTCGTCGAGTGGGCCTTCCATCGGGCTGGACCAGGTAGGCTAACATCGGGTACCTGTAGGGCATATCCATGTCATCCACAGTTCCTCCAAGTTCTTGAAAGTCTTGATATGTAGCGATTCGGTTTGGTGGCTACTCCTCTTGATAAGGAACTTCTTGCTCCTCTTCTTGGTCCTCATCCTTATTCGGAATCTCCTCCTCGGGTTGATGTTGTTCAACCTGCACATCATATAACAAACGTCCCTCCTCGATAGAGAAAAGACCATTAGGCAAAGGAGCGGGGTAGAGACGCCTAGCTCCTATAATATGCAAGTAATAAACACCACCTCTCCTAGTGAGCATTCCACGAGATTTTAAATTTGAGAAACCAACACGTCGTTCACCTAGCAATGGTTGCAACTCACCTAGGTCGATGCGTAGGGCAATGGCAAGCATGGTGATGATGCCTCCACATGTGATTGGTCCTTGGCTTTGGGAGGATTGGTGCTCCAAGTAGCGCACAAGAATTGCGCCCAAGTTGAGTGACAAGATGTTGTTGAAATATTGAGTCTTGTAAACTCATTTCATGCCTGCAAGGTGTTAGCAATAACATAGAACAAAAAGCGAATAGCAGGATGCCGAATATTCTTCCCCCTGTTGACTCTAGTAGTGAAACTCATTCTATTGTAATAATGATATGGGGAAGGGTTCATGTCGGCATAAGATGCACGCAAGGCATTAACATCATTGTTTGGTAAACTAATAAAATTGCACCATTCATCAAGTGTTAATGTATAATTGTTGTTCATAAGTCGGAAAGAAATCATGTCCTCTCTGTGCCATGTTTTAACGGTGCTTTGCAAAGAACTTAAAAAATTAAGAGCTAACCGGTGATAAGTAGGCACATCATGGAATACAAAGTTTTGCAGGCCAACCCTATTGCAAAGTAAATTGAAGTCATTATAAATACCGAGTTGGTTCAATATAATGGGACAAGCCCACTTGGTTGCCTTCACTTCTCAGTTCTTGATCTTGTTGAAGAGATCATGTTGGAGCTCATTCCTGAATCATATCCGCATGCGGTTCTGAGCTGCAGCGGTATCCTGAGAAGAACTCACAGCGGCACGAGCACGCGTTTGGCTCCTTGTGTTCATCTACTAAAACAATAAGAAATACAAAAATAAACTTTTTGATCCAACAATAATAAGCATAACATATCATAGCACACTAAAGAATCTCCTCAAAATAATAATCTAGGCAAGAGAAACATGGAAATTAGTTCATAATAGGTCTCACCCTAGATTGATAGTGATAGTACATCAGAGATGAATTTGCAAAAAGTAATTGGAGGATCGAAGGAGAAACATACCGTAGATCACTTGTGTGCGAGGAAATCGAATGAAATTGAGTATATATGAAGATCCCTTGAGGTTTTGAGAGAGTTTGGAGACAGAAGAGAGAAAAAAGATTGAAGTTTTGGTGTTGGGTACCTTCCCGTGGCGTTTATGTGGTTGGACGAAACTATACGGTCGGAACACTTATTTCCATCGTATAGTTGGTCTGACGGCAAAATTTTAGGGTTTCTTCCTGGCGGTGATATTTATACGGCCTAAACTATACGACCGAGATTTTTATCCCCGTCGTATATTTGGTCTTTAAACCTTCTGTATCTAGAATTTTTTTTGATGATGGCATAAATATCTATACGGCCGAAACTATACGCCTGGAATTTTTATTCCCGCCGTATAGTTGGTCGTTAAAGGTACTATAGTCGTAAAAAAAATTCTGTTTCTTCGAGAATTCTTCCTTAACCTAAAACTTAGCGAAACACCATGTTTTGAAAGAAAAATGACGGACTAAATTGTCGACCAACGATAGCATATATAAAACAGGAATTTTAGTACCATCGTACCTATCCTTCTCAACTAGAGTTTTCCAGCACTCTTTATTCAACATAAAACTTAAACTAAAACTTAAAAACTTTACTAAAACCTTTATTTCACATGGGTTGCCCCCATGAAGCGCTCTTTTATGGTCAATAGCTTGACCTTGATGTTGCTCACTTAGGACAAATGAGTGGAATATCCACTCCAAAATAGTTGGCCTTAAAAGTAATGGCCTCCTTCTCATCATGCTTGGCTTTCTTCTTCCTGAGAAAATGAATAATAAAAGGATCCCGCAAAGGCAATTGAAGCTTCACGTTCCCTTCATGCAGATTAATCAAAGCCTTAATAGTTCTTAAGAACAGACGACCTAATATGACAAGAGCAGTAGAATCTTCAGGCATGTCAACAATAACAAAATCAATAAAAGCAGGGCAGCCTTTAATATATACTAAAATATTCTTCTATATCTTAAGCTTGGTGATGACCCAGCCAGCTGAGGACATTCCTGCTAAGTACGATTTTCAACCATTGGATTTCAGGTCAAGTCCATCTGAATCCTTCATTGAGGTTGGTTTACTGAATCTTTTCTTACTATGAGTTGGGCCTCTTATATGTCATTCGAACGGCCCCACTTCCGACGCCGCTCCACGACACAAGAGGTTGGGTACGCTGTACGGTAAAAAAAACGAAACAATTTCACTCCCCTCAAGTCCACGACCTAGGTCCTGCATTTTATCCTCTCATCGCAATTTCACGCCGCCGAAGCCTTGGATCGCGCCGCCGCCTCCTGTGGCCCTCGCTCGTGCGGCACACAGCGTCGCCTCCTGCAGCCATCGCTCGCGCATCATCCAGCGCCGCCTCCACCCGTAACCCTCCTTGGCGCGGCATCCAACCTCGCGTCCGCACGTAGCCAATGCCGCCGCCGCCTCCAAACACAGCCAGCACCGACCCCGTCCCAATTCCATTCTCGCCACGAGGGAAGCGACATCTCCAACCTTGCCGAACTTCCCATGGCGGCATCGAGCCGCCGGTGGTCTTCGTTCGCTATTGCTTGGGGCAGCAAGCCTATGGTTTTGTGGCTGGCATGGCGGTGTTGTCGACCTCTCTAGCCAAATTTTTTGTTGGATGATGTTGGCAGGAGGATCTCGCCAGGTCTTCCTGACTCAGTCGGTCAGATGTGGTAGCAGATCCGGGGTCCATTGCGTCCCAGGACCCTCCCTAGCCGACCAGCCATAGAGAGGATGGTGTGCCGGTTGTGGCAGGCTACTCCATCAGCTGAATAAAGCGATTTCGCATCTTGCATCCGTGAACGGCGGCTTATGGTTTTTTTTGCCGGGGCTAGCTCTCCAGCTGCGTTGAAGGGCAGCAACAGGGGCATCCTCATCAATCTCTACATTATACAGGTGTGTGCGTTCAAATCAGTTTTTCCTAATATACTCTATATTTAACACAACTTAACCAACTGAATTTGCCTGAATATACTGACGGAGCAGCATGCTTTACCTAAATCTTCAAACATCCACTAACGGACAATGTTACTTTTTATTAACCAACACATCAATGTGGCTACGAAACTTAGACACAAGTGTATAGACAGGATAGAGTAAGAGTAAGCAAGAGCTACATGTGATATAGTATAATATTCCGTTTCTTAGCACACGAGTATGCACATGTGCGCTGGCTACAACATAACACAAAAAACAGATGCCCCGACACAATACACCCTCGGTGTCGGTAGCCACCTGCGGAGATTCGAACTCTGTGTTTGCCGGTTCCGGAGGCGGACGGGACAAAGAGTCAAGGACATAATGTAAAGTAGTATATTGGATCTTATAGGTAGCCTACCATTTCAACTCGCGCATGCACATGAACGCCTAGGAGACATGATAAACCGAAGTTGAAGGATATAGGTTTTGTAATGCCACGATTTTGATCTTTTCTTTTATCCCTTGTTTGCTCATATAGGGAGCTTATATGAGAGATAAGCGTTTATTATGCGGGTTCCAGGGAGCCTGATATTTTGAAAATTTCGACAGCAATATTTAGAAGTTTGAAAATATTCTGAAACAATCCTATGTGTACATACAGATGTATTTTACAAGTGTGTAAAGTTTTCATTGGTACTTCATGTTCTAGGCTACACAAAATAGACAAAAATGAGAAAGTCTATCTTGATTTACCTACATGTTGTGTATACCATCATATAATACCTAGAATCAAGTTGTGATCAATAATTACCTGTGTCAGTCCCCTTCCCATTTAAGTCGGGATAGCTAGGCGCTTGTTGAGCAAGGTTCAGCTTCCAGACTTTGGTCAAGCATTTTATCTCTTGCTATAGATGCACAGTGGTCTATTGTGCCCGTTCATGAGAATTCAGTGGTGGAAATGGTTTTCTTTGGATATATAGTATTGGATTTATATTTATTAGGGGCTCCAACTTTCGCATTGAGGGAAGGCATACAGTCTGAATTTTAAGGCCTCATAAGTAAGAAAGATATCGTGGATATATAATTGTGGCATGGATTGTATATCTCATCTCAAGCCCTAGAATTCTACTTGGAAGAGTTATGTTTACTGGATTTGAGGAACCTATTAATCTGAATGATGAATCTCAAACTCTTGGTGTTATAATTAACAAGCACAAAAAACTTGGTACATCTACCGTCTTTATTTTTGTTGCGGTAGGCTAGAGCCTGCAGATCGAGTTTTTACATGGACGTTGTCGTGTCGGATGTTACAGTCCCTGCATGATGGAGAGTTGGTGACATGCAGATGGGAAGTCAAACTAGAAGAAATCCGAATCCATCTCAAATGTACGCCATTCTACAGGTGTTTCCCTTTGCATTTCCAAGGTCACCAAAACAATTCACTCAACTCTGGACAAGGATGGGTGGGTGCAGGGCGCTCACAACCCATTCATATGAGGAGGCACGGTCGATGGGCGTGCGGCCACACCCAATGGGAAACAGCTGAATGAGATCCCCTCGCCCAGTTTTGTCGATTGTGCGCTCGCGCTCCCTCTTCCTGACACCCATGCAACCGAAGAAGTTCATTGTATCCTTATTTATCTCGATTAAATGTATGTGCAGTGTAATTTCTTAAATTTGAAAGATTTTTGTGAGGTCCTGCTCTACAACATTCATGTTTGCTCCTAGAGGTGAAGGGATGAAGTCCTACTTGTTGTTTGCTCCTAGATGCACACATCTATTCACTAACACATTTAGTTTGTTGATTGGTATAGGCTGTCCCGAATAAGTTGTTGGCTTGTGTTACCAAGATCTTTTAATTTGTTGATTGGTATAGCCTTGGTGAATAAGTTGATGACTCATGTTGGGTAGTCAACAGACATTTCTGAGAAAAATCAGTCATTTTGTGCATGGATTCATAGTAACTAAACCAAATTTTTATGTGTGCCAGAAAATTACTATCTGGATCGCAACCTGTATCAAAAATTGTTTGAATTTTCAACCGAAATATGTCATAAGGTGTCCGTTCACACAGTCAGTCACTGGTTATCTTATATCTTATCTGTATCACTTTTGGTCATCATTCAAGTCAGTCCATTTTGTACCGTATCAAAAGGTTTTGGTTAGTCCAGTACATCCATTGTTCCATTTTGTGTGTAAAGTTGATGCTTCCATCATATTGACTAGAAATAGGTGAGCGACAAGAAATTCAGAGTTCCCCTTTTATGATATCTTCTGCAGGTTATAGCACTGTGTTTTCAGCACAACTTGTGCATAACTCATGATTTTACAAAATAAAGTTTAGATAGACTTGAAGAAAAAAATAATCCTTTCTAATTCAACCTCATATTGTCTTGGAGTATCTACTTTGAAATGAATATGCATGGCACACATCTTTGTTGAAGACACACATAAATATCTTAGTATTAAAGTGTCAAGAACATTTGTTTAGCGTCTTTCGAAATCGCGAGCTTGAGGCTGTTCTAGGCCCTTAGGCCACTTTTTCCAACCAATGCCATCGGATGCATAGGGAGCGGTTGAGCACTATTTTGCTTTATTGGTTCCTAGACTCATGACTATGTGTAGCGCAAACCTACAAATTGTACACCCCTGAGATATGTAACGAGGGCATTTTTTTCATATTTTGCAAACAAGACTCATGGAGAATGAGAAGAACAAGGTAAGGACCAACATATTGGGGTTAAGATTGGTCAACATGCATGCCGATGGTACTGTGATTGTTAGAAAGAGCATCTTGATCCTATATTTTTTGTTGAGATTTTAGCTGTAGTTGAATATGCAATCTTGAGTTGCTTTACTGGACACGAACTAAATTCATTACTCTTTGTTGGTTTATGTAGATGAAATGAAACCCGACGATGATGAACGGAAACCTGACAATTGACCACGCCATCACGCGGCAGGAGAAGGAAACATATCCAAACATGAGGGAGGTTGGGTCCGCACAAGGCCTTGCAGATTCCCTGTGCAAAACCGATGACAAGCTCATCGTCATCGGCTCCTGCTGCGGTGGTTGCCATACTCTCCACCCTAAGGTACAAATTAAATCACGGACATACCCATGTTATGCCAATCACTTTCCCAACAGTGCACTTTTCTCGAGAGAAATCTTTGATTTTGATCGGAAGATTGGAAGGTATGTTGAGACGAACCTATAGGTGAACTACCGGAAATACACGTCCATGTACTATAGCCTCATTGTTCATCTCAATCAAGACTCATTTTGGTTAAGCTTTTTTGTAGATTTTGTAGTATAGGCTGTTGTAGGCTTTTGAATATTGTATGCTTTTGTAGGCTTATGCATGTTGTATGCTTAGCATATAGAGATGAACTCTGTATTATCTTCTCAATGTTGTATGTTGGTAATAAAAACGCAGTCAAACCGATGAAAAACTTTATATGCTTAGCTACACTAAAAATCAAGCTTCTGGCTTAATATAACCAAATAGAGTAACATTGTTCTTTAGGAAAAGACATGGTTATTACCAACCGTATATCCACTTATAAATCGCAGCCAACTATATGTTTTTATTGTTGCGAGAGCATTGCTAATTTTGTGTTGCACAAATGAATCATTCATCGGTTTCATGATGAATGACTATGTGTAAAGTTTGCTCGGCATAGTACATAATGAATGCTTTTGTCATATTTATATTTTGATTTTCTACCTTGATTTTTTTCTTTCATGCGTTGTTGATCTACTTTGTACATATATTTTTCATGGAGAAGATGCAAAATGTGCGCCTCTGTAATTTTTTTATGCACTCTTCATTCCTACTATTCAGAATTATAGGATTGCAGTAATTGGTGGTGCCTGTCTGTGAGTTGAGCTCCATGTTCTTCCTTCTTATTGAGCACTTCTATTTATAAGATATATCTCCATGGTTTTCATGTGATTTTATTTGAAATCCGTTGATTGAACACGAACTTAATCAATCTGACCTGAAATTTGGTCGGGACTGGAGTATGTGGACAAGTCTCTACATGTAAAGTTTCCTATCATTCTTTTCATATGGAATATCCATGTTCTTGCAAGTGGTGCGGTATGATCCATCTCATATAAATATATCACAGGTATACACTAATATAGACACATTTAATATATGATGCTAAGTAACGGTTCATACCGAGATACTCTGACTTTTATGCCTCCATTTAATGCGAATTTGTGAATGAACATGCTTATCATAGTAACATCGATTTCACATGTGCAGTAACTAATTTCACAACAGAGGGTTATGTTCACCTTAAATCACATCTTATGTTCAGTTCACCTTCATTGTATCCGCTGGATAGTTTTTATACTATATACTCCCTCCGTTTCAAAATATAAGACGTTTTATCTTTGCGAAGCAAATGTATCTAGACATCTTTTAGTATGTAGGTTCATTCAAGTTTGGAGTGAATCTACACACTAAAATAAGTCTAGATACATTTTCTTCACAAACCTAAAACATCTTATATTTTAAAACGGAGGAAGTATTTCTCATCCCTTTCTATTAACTTCATATCAAACATTGTTTCGATAGGTAGCAGATGCGAAAGCCCAATGGAATGGCTCCAGCAGCTGCAGCCACAGTCATGCCCCATGCTCAGTGGAATGCCCATGTCGGCCATCCTCTACCAAGGAATGCTCCTAGAAATGTTTTTAAGAAAATATTGACCGTTGTGTGCCTTTGAGAAAAGTGAGCTCAGTTGTTTAATTCAGTTTTTTTGTTTCTCATAAGGAAATCTGTTTTAATGTTACAGAACAATGATAATCGAGTAGCCGAGAATTTTCACGTGTTAAATACGAGCTCAATGGATCATATTTTGTCATTTTTATATATTTTGTTTGCAACTTAAGTCATAGAAGATGCTTTCTTAACTGGCAAAGTCATCTTGCTTTTCCAGTGACTAAACATGATATCAAGCAAGTCATATTAGCTTGGTTGGATTAGAAGTATTCTCTTAAGCATGCCCCAATGACCGAATAATTATTGTTTAGTGAATTCGAACCCAAAGATGAATTTGAAAAGCATGAAAGCTATGCTAATCACATGAATAATCTGTGTAACCTGTATGATTTCCATACCAATTTCGCCTATAGACATTTCCCCAAAATGTTGTACTTTGTAGTGCCTCTTGTTTATATTATTATTAGTAATTTAAAGTGTATGTACCGAGGATTTGCCTGTAGCTGATCTGGAACTTTTGTTCTGAAAATAAGTATGTCCATGTATCTAATTTTTCTTCTTGCTACTTATTAGGTGACTACAATGGCTGGGATATCTTTTTTGGTGCATACCTGTGAGGTTTTCCTATGTTTCTTCTTTCTGTCCGGTTGTGTGTTGCCTAACTTGGTCAAAATCTATATTTTTAGCCTGCGCAGAAGGGCAAGTAGCCGTAGTTCTGTTGGAATGGTTCCGTGAGAATCGCATGTGATGCATCATCTCAATGATTTGTGTTCCTGCGTTTTGTTTATATGGCAGTGTGGTATCTATGTAGCAGAATTCTTTGTGTTGTGTGCAAATATGTGAAACTGTTGAGTTGCATATCTAACTGACCCACTGGACACAACGGTCACGCCACACACGTACCGTTACTGTAATGCATGACCAAAAGTGATCACCCCATGCTACACCGCATAGCACAATACATGCAAAAACGACTGGCAGACGACGCGGCGAAGCGCGCGTGCCCGTCTAGTTTTCTTTAATTCCTACTGTTTGTTTGTAGGTAGAATCTGCTAGATGTAATTTTAAATCGGTGATTTTAAAAGAGCCAAGATTTAACTTACTAAAAATACTTTTTGAAATTGTTGAAACGCTTGCACCTAAATCACAGAGTGCAAGACCCAATTTTAACCCTAATAGTAGGCTCAAATATATCATCAAGCTTAACAGGCAGTTTTTCAGAAATTTTCTTATATTCTTCATCAAGTTTACGTACCTTTATTGCTACCTGATTAAGGAAGTGTTGATACATGGCTTCCTCATTTCCTTCACTTACTGGAATTTTGATATTGATCCTTTTCACAAGATCTTCAACCGTGTAATTTGGTGAAGGGGCATTGCTATAGTCAAGTTCTTTAGGCTCTTCCTTTTGGATTCTTATCATCTTGAGGTCTTCAACTAGATTGGGCTCAGCTTTACCTACAAATTTAGCTAGAATGAGAGTTTGACTCTCGATTATCTTACCTAGCTGTGCCTCAACAATCCTTGTTCTTTCTTGGAGGGCCTGCAAATCATTCCTCAAACTTACAACTTGGTTAGATAGTTTTCCAAGCATATTATTATGGTTCTCCATTATCTTAACAAGGATATTATTTTGCTCATTTTGCGAGTCCATAAAGGACTTAAGAGTTTCTTAGAGACTACCATTACTTGATCCCATATTATTATTAGAGTTACCTGCAGGACTAGAATAATGTATTTGGAAATTTGGATTATAGTTATTCTTCCAAGCAGGATTATAATCATTACGAGCTATGAAGTCTATTTCTTCAATATTTCATTCTGGGGTAGCTCTTACCTGGGTTTCCTTACCTTAGACGACTAATATGATCTCATCCATCTTAGCATTGAGTTCTTCATTTTCTTGAGGTGTGACAGAGTTCACCTTCTTTGTGTTTGATCTTTCCACATGCCATTGGGCATGGTTGTCTTGCATATCTAGAAGCTGCTTTGATTCGGTAATTGTTTGCCCATAAATGTTCCTCCAACTACAGTATCAAGTATAGACTTAGATACAGGGTTAAGAGCATTATAAAATAAATGGAGAATTAATCAATCTTCCATCCCATGGCTGGGATAGTTTCTCATGCATTCTTTCATTCTTTCCCATGCAAGCGCTAGTGGCTCACGCTCTTTCTGTCTAAAACCAGTTATATTAGATCTTAGTTGTATAGTCTTTGCTGTTGGAAAGAATTTAGTCATAAATAAAGAAATACATTTCACCCACGATGCAAGAGTATTTCTAGGCAAAGATAGCAACCATTCTTTTGCTCTTCCTCTAAGAGAGAAAGGAAATATGCGCAACTTGACCACATCGGGGTCAACATATTTAATGCGTATAATATCATATATTTCAGTGAAAGTATTCAAGTGCATACCTGCATCCTCAACAGCAGAGCCTCCAAATTGATTCTATTGAACCAAACTTAAATAATTGGGATTAATTTCATAGTCCTCAACATTAATTGTTGGCTGGGTAATAGGAGTATGCAAATAATTATTGTTGGGAGTTGCAAACTCCCCAAGTTTATTTTCAGCCATATTTCCTATGTTTTTGGGTTTTCTTAAATAAAAACTTATAATAGTAAAAGCAAGAATTTTAAAGACTAACTATTTTTTTTTGGTTTTTCAAATAAATACTGAAGCAAACTAACAAAATTAAAAACAAGAATTAAAACTAGCAGGTTCCTACTAACCTCCCCATGGTAGCTATTGCTTCCCTCGCAACATTGCCAAAAAAAGGGATGATACCTTCAATCCGGATTATGGATGTAGTATAGCTCTTTTTCCCTAGTAGACCTAGGTTGTTGAATCCTCTGGAAGTAGAAAGCATAGTAAGGTTACTTCAACGGACCTTCGGGAGTTTTAATTTTTTTTTTGTGTTTTACCGGACCAAGAGTTTACGATATTTTATTGTTGATGATGATGGAGAGAGAGGGCCTAGGGCTTTCGGTTTCACCTATAGATATGCAAAACATCTGATGGGAATAAAAGATAATTATAAAGTATGCATGTAATTGTTAGAGCAAGATAATTATATATGCTCAGTGCATCCATAATTGCTATTGCCTCCGCAACCACTTATAGCAATAACCTACTAGTCTCGTCCATAGAAGAAAGAGAACTAATGATATGCATAGTGATGTCACCATTAATCCTAAGTAAATCCCTCACATACAGTCATACTACCCCTTCTGTCGCCGGGGTTCCCATCCTGCAGATTAGTCATTACTCACACTCCCTATACCTAGATAGATCCTTGGGGTCTTGGGTACCTGACAAGTCCTTAGATTGAGGCAAGATAGGGTACAATAATCATCATGTCATACAAACTAATACATGATCCCATCTATGATAAATAACATGCACAAAGCTACATGGCTAGGCAGAAGCCCTTAGCCCAAGGAGAATTACTCACACATAGAGATGAAATCAACAATCATAAACATTGTAATGGAAGTCATAAGATTGATAGCAATAGTCTTACAATGTCGCCAATCGGAGATGAGATCTACTATTACAAGTGGTGAAATATGGCTATGGTGGTGGAGAAGGGTTTGGAGATTATATCTAGATCTATTCCTCCGGTGTTGTGGTTTCTGATGGCAGGGGCGGAAAGGAGAGCCGAGCGCCCCTTTTCTTGTCACCTGAGGCCTCTTTATATAGGGCCCCCCTTCATGAAAGTTGTTCTGTTTGACCTAGAGGTGTCGGTGCCAACTATATGGCCGGAACTATATGGCCGGAATTTTATTCCGCCGTATAGTTGGTCGTTAAAGCTTCTGCCTCCACTTCACGACTCCTAGTTTCTTTGAGTTGTTAGAAATATCATATCTTTGACTTTAATATTGTGATTCCCATCATCAAATGTCATTATCTGCGCATGGAAAAATAGAAAGATAGGATTGAATACCCCTTTGATCATTAGGCATTAGTGGCAGGATTTAGAGAAATATTTCATCATAAATATGAATAATATCTAGTTTAAATGTGGACGTGGATGGCTATATTTCACAACCATCAGCCGTCGTGCTCATTTTCGTGGTCGGGCGTCAGTGTCTAAGTAGCCGCTCATGAAGTCACAAGCGCATAGTGCGCGAGGAGAATGAAGGAGACGCGTCCAGGCGGTCATAGAGGATGTCAATGCCGGAGATGATGCAGTCCGAGCCATCGAGGACGAGGTGCGACCATAGTTTTGCCAGAACCAGGTGCATGTCGGAGACGAAGGCATACTCTGGTTTTTTCATAATCGAGTATGCAAATAGGAACTCATTGATGACGCGGTCAAGGGAGTCATAGAGGAGGTAGTCGATGCCGAAGAACATGTTGTCAAATCTAATGAAGAAGAAACGCTGAACTGAGTGATGCATCGGGGACAAAGGCAAGTGCGGTGTTGCTAGTACCGGGCATGCAAGGGTAGGGAATTTGAGAGGTTGCGACTTGCGAGGCGCAGAGCAGTGAAAAGGGAGAGGCCTTTGAGAGGTTGTGAGGCGTAGAGCGGCAAAAAGGGAGATGTGCTGATGCAGTCCCCAATTGTCGGAGTAGACGAGTAGGTGAAGTCCGGGACGAGGCGATGAAGTTGGCTAAAAATTCGATGAAACCAAAGGCGGCCTATAGTGGTCGTGTTGGACGCTTAGATTAGTGTGGGGTAGTCAGCGGTAACCTATGGTGGCCTGAAGCATCCATGCAGGTTACCTGGTGCAACACGGAGACGATACTTGAAGTAGGCGAATAAGAACCTAGCAGCGTGATAAAAACCTTGCACGGAGGTGGGCAACCCACACCATGGAAGTCAGCTTTGTGGTAGCTTGGGACGTTGGTTCGCGGGGACGACGAAGGTGGCTGCTTGTAGCTACGCTACAACCCGAGAGGGTGGCATAGCTGCAGGGCACGAGTCGGTGCAACGACCGAAGACAACAACACTTACATGCTTGGGAGGCGCCTTGGCAGCCAGTAGGCAAAGACCAAGGAGGTGGTGCTTCGGCTTGAAGGGCGATTCAATGGCATCATGTAGCTCGATTGGTGGTAGATGCGCGTACCTGGGAACGTTCTTAGCATAGACGTACACGCGATCAGTTTATCAGACCGACGGTTGCACACGTAGTCGTGGTGGCATCGATGGCAGGCATGACAAGGTTAATGTGTTGATCTCTATCCCGAAGATGGATTCGTGGAAGATGGCTATGGCGACTTCTCGAGTGTGTGCATATGGTGCGTGTTGAGGGTCTGCTGGACCGGTTTGTGGTCCTCACTCGCTATTGGCGTCTTGGTGAGGACTCTGGATTGAGATGATGTGCGTCGGTGTGAGATCAGAGAACATGGTCCCGACCATGGACACTCCATTATAAAGCATGTAGGTGTAGCGACATGTGTCGCCAACATGGTGGCTTTGGGTCGATCGATATATTATTTTGCAAGGCTTTGTTAAATAATATAAAACTGGATGTGTGTATCATTTTAATATAGAGGCCAGGTTTAAACTCCATTTCCAAAAAAAATGTGGCAATAGTAGTTGTAGCATACCTACAAGCATACAAGAGTATACAACAAAACAATATGCTCCCTTATCCTTTCCTCTCCACCGCATTTGTGTGTTGACATCTGAGCCCTGGGCCAATCTCGAGCTGTCTCAGTCGGCACCACCGACTGTAGATGGTGGAGGAGAGGCTTCGGCGTTGTAGGTAGGTGTAGATATAGGTTGCTGCTTGGTTTTGGGAGTAGGCCATCGGATTTTGATCGGTCCTGGTGCATCTGACGGTGGATTGGCGACGGGTTCGAGCTCCGACGGTCTGAGTGGTTTGCCTATCGTCCCAACGCCAGGATCTCCTCTAACAAGGTCTAGATTTTCCTCATTGCTGCTTCTCTACTGCTTCTCCTTTTTTGGCCGATCGTGGAGGTGGGGGAGAGAAGTGGAGGTGCAGAGCAGTAGCCTGGTAGGGAGGTGGCTGGGGCGGTTCCCCTATTGCGGTGCTTTGGCGCAACACCAACAGAGCATTGTTGACATGGTTATACCCCGTGGGTACACAACATTGGCATACCTAGTCCATCCCAAGGAAGGCCCACGACAAGATACGCGTCCTGTGGAGATTTCGGGTGGCCCAAGCCCATGACGTCTTTGGATCCTTGGAGAACAAGACTAGAGTAGATGGAATTTCGAAGGAGGCAAACCCTAATCTGTAACCGACTTGACCTGCGCCTGGGACCTGCCTATCTATATAAAGGCTAGGAGGGCATGACGAGGAAGGCAATACTCACCTCATACACACCTCACGCCAGATCGCATCTGCGCACCCCTGTAACCTTCGGTTCCGCCGTAATCAAGAGCAGACAAGCAGGAGTAGGGTTTTCCCTCCGAGGGCCTGAACCTGGGTAAACCTCGTGTCCCCGTGTTGCTTGTCTATTAACCGTTCCACGATCTCCAGCATCCCCATCTTCTCCAAAACCCAAGTCCAAAACAATGGGCATTGACGAGTCGAACCCTCGTTAATTGGCGCCGTCTATGGGAACTGGGGATGCTGATTGTGCGATCGTGACGGTCCCATCCGGAGCGATCTACAACTCGTTGGCAACGGAGAATCATCTCCTCTTCGGCACCTTCGACTTCATCGCCCACTCGCCAGCTATCATGAGGGATTTCGAGCCCGTCGACGACGGGCTCGAGATTCTGTTCGGGAGCTTCTGCTTACAGGTGGGGCAGAATGGCACCCTCCGCCTCCCAGAGCGGGTGCCACCACAATCCATCAGGCCCGCTTCATGGGTCCCACCCATCGGCGTGTTACGCACATCAATGCTGATAGACGAGTCATATGATAGCAGCAGCTGCAACTCAGATATGTGCGACCCTCCCTCAGATGAAGGAACCTACGGTTCCGGATCCGAAAGCTGCGGCAGCAGCGATCCAGCCCGCGGACGCTACCAACACGCAGTGATCATCCAAAGCAAAGTAGAACTGCCACCAGGTTCGAGTGCGCCTAACCCACCTCCCAACCCACAAGGTGAGAACGGAGGAAACGGGGGAGCTCCATCGCTCATGCCCAATGAAGGCGACGCCAACACCTACCAGAAGATCAACCTTAGCGAGGAAGGATGGCGCCAAGCACGCGAGGCCATGGCAGGCAACGTCATCCTACCTGTGAATGCTTCACGGGATCTGCTGATGGCCTACCCCTCCTCCTCATCGGCGAGCATAACCGGCAGGTGAAACTGCAGGAGGAGCTCGACAAATGCAAGCAGGCGGCTTTAGAATCTAGTGCACGGCGAGCTGCGCTCTCCGCCGCTGGTGGTTCTAGCTCGCACGACAACAACGCCAACAAGCATCCCTCCCGCACGGAGCACATGGACCCCGCCGCATGCCGCGACCTCACCATGGCCCTCAAAAACGTCCTTTATGACGATGGACGTGAATGGCAACGTCATGCCGAAAACACCGCAGGCTGCGATCATGGCGGCCACCACATACCTCGTGTCGCACCCACCTCAAGGTGGGTGACCCGAAGAGCGCCATGCACAAATCTGCGTTGGCCGGTCTCAGACTTGTCGGAGCTGCACTCCACGATGAAGCTCCTGCGGAGCCGAAGAAGAAAGCTGCGGTCAAATTCACCCGCAGCCTTACACCCTCATCCAACGAGGACGAGCACGATCTGCCTCGACGTCGCAAGAGCCCAAGGCGTCGCAGCAGCGACTACAATGCTCGAAACGATCTCACCCAGCGCAAGATTGACAAGGCATGTGCCAAACGCGCGTGTTCATCCAAATCAGACGAGGATGATGACGGAGATTTGTGCGGAGCCAGATGCTTAAGCAGATTCGTTCGGCGAACACGGATGCAGAAAAATTTCAAGCTCCCTTCGGACACTCCGAAGTTCGACGGCACGCAGGACCCGAAAGCCTGGCTCAGCGACCACCTCTCATCCGCCAAGCTGCATGGCAGAAACAGGAATACCGCCCTACAGTGCCTTCAGCTGCAGCTGAAAGGCGCAGTTCGGATCTGGCTCAGCAGCCTATCTTCTGGCTCCATCCGAAGCTGGGAAGAGGTGGCGTAAAGCTTCATTTGCAATTTTAAGGGCAGCAGCAAGAGTCCAACCTCAGTTGAGGAACTGTGCGCCTGGACCCAACGTACCGGCGAGTCCATTCGCTCGTACATCCTATGCTGGTCCCACATTAAGAACTCCGCCGGGCACATTTCCGAGGAAAGGACAATCAATGCCTTCAAGGACGGTGTCAAGCGCCCGGACTTCAAGGAAGAACTTGGGCGCGTCAAGCCCAAGACGCTCGACCACCTCATGGACATCGCCAATAGGTGGGCAGATGGCGAGGATTCCGTCCACCGAACGCATTCGGATGACGAGGACGACTACAGACGCAGATGCGAGCTCCACAACAAACGAAGATCGCGCGTCTATGACGATCGTGATGGAGTCGTCATGGTTGCGGCTGGCTACACCGACCGACGCAACGACGCCAACCGCAGCAGCGGATACCGCGGAGGCAACTTCCGTGACGGAGGACGACCCACGCAGAAATGGCAACGTCGCAGCCGTGACGACGAGTCATCAGCATACGACAAATTGTCTGGTCCTTGCACCATCCACTTTTACATCGACAAGTAGGACGGCAAGAAAAAGGCCAGCCACATGCTAAAGGACTTCTGCGATTTCCAGAATGTTGTGACCTTGGATCAATAAAGATCCCAAGTCCCTGTGATTTACATGCTAGTCCCTGGATCAATAGCTAGCACTCACAGTCGATGAATATCATGTAAAACACAAAGTCATTATTATACGAGGAATCCAAAGTATGAAATTATTACAAATTTGCTTAGCATTAAACTAGCTCAAATATCAACGGAAACATAAAATAGCTTGAGTCCATCAACTCCCCAGGCTTGTTGAGTGTAGACTCGCGATCCCTACGCACCTTTCAATCTTCGGATTCTGCACATAAGACGTGCAGCCAATAACTGGGTCAATACTTTGAATGTATTGGCAAATTACACCAAGGAAATAAAAAGACTAACTCTACATGCAAGGCTAATTTAGGCTATGGAGTTCATCTGCTCAAAGCTAATTTTCTTAAGTATGGAAAAGGAGAGAGAATTTCCCTACTTTGTAAACATTTGCTTAAGTAATATATGGTCGAATGGCACACGAGGATATTACTCACCAAGTGTCCAAACAACCTAACACTTGGATATTACTCACCAAGTTCCCAAAACTCGCCCAATAGCGATATGACTCACGCTTTTGTTTTTTTGAAAAATTTAAGTTTTGGAACAGAGTGAGGAAGATCCTTCAGAGGCTCCATCCTTCAGATGCTTAATGTTGTTCTATTTCCGTGAACACGGCTGATCGATTAGATTGTAATACTCTCGAGAGTTTGTGCACTTTATCCACAATCCATGATCAAGTCCTTTTACAGACAAGACCATGGTGAGGCTTTCCCTTAGTAGCCCCTCTACCAGCTGGATCCAACCGTGCCAAGAACCTCCAAATATTGGTACCCCGGTGAGGTTTCCCACTAAGTACTAGGCCAATATAAAGCCCATATGTATTGTGGTTGTACTGGAAGCTTTTAAATTCTGAAACATGGCAGACTTCTTTGATTCCTGGGCGGCCGTCCTCCACCAAAATATCACTCGTTGACCCGACAACCATTCCGCCCAGAAGAAAACTTAGTTTTATTTTGAAGTGGATTTGAGAAGAAAAGATCGCTCAAGAGAGCCTATAGTAGCACTCTACATAATATTACTCCTCGGCGCACTCCGAACAATCTATCGAAACACAAACATAGATCTATTCACAACTTGCACAAAATAATGCCACGGAAAAGGTATGCATGCATGCAACATGGTAATATGCGGGATTGTGTTCTAATTTGACCAAGATAAACTTTCTGAGTTGGTAAAGTGTTGGGTACGTTGTTAGTATCACTTTCCCACATATTTTAATCAATTTGTATTATTATTTTAATTTATAGGCTCATAAGGAGATCCAACCAACAAATCAGCCCCGAAACAGATCTAAAGATTCTAAGCAAGGTTTTAGTATTTTAGACAGTAGGCATCGTAAGAACAAAGACAACGCAACAATAATCAACTAAAACGGAGTTCTAATTATTTTTCTATGAATTAAATACTCCAATCTAGAGATTAAATCCTACACAGAAAATACTACTGCAAACTCGCAAAATTATTTCAGATCCGTGATCTACACAATTTTTGTGTATCCAACGGTATATTATACGCGTTTTTTGGCCAAGTGGTTGAATTACTATGAATTTCGTAAAATTTAAATATAATCTGCCAATTTAAAACCTAACCCTAACAGATTGGCGACAAGTGGCAGCTCCTGGTTGGCCCAGCTAGGCGAAACAGTGCTGACGCGGCGCGCTAACGCGAGCGTGCCACACGGCACAGCGTGATTCATCGGTACCCTTTGCTAAGAAGATCTAATCTAAACCGTAGATTCTCGATCTAACAGACGGGGAAGACGGCGGTGACTTATAGGGCAGCAACGACGGCGATGGGCGACGGTGGCATCGGTGGCGATGGGCGGAGGCGTCTTGGCATGTTCCCGGGGAAGTGGAGTGGTTGACGAGATGCGGCAGCTCCTCGCGGTCCTCCTCGTGCAGACTGCGTCGTCCTTCTCCTCCTCCTCCCGCTGCAAAACTCCGCTGGCGTCCACGAGCTCCGGCGACGTGTCGGCGAGCGATTCCCGACGAGGTGCTGAACAAGGGAAGGAAAGGAAGGGACGGGCTGAGGCGGTGTTGCACGGGTAAGCGAACTAGGTGATAAAGGGGGCAAGGGCGACGAATACGGTGCTCAACCGTGAGCTCCCGAGCTTCGACGACAACAATGGCGGCTTGAAGTCGGCAGCGATTCGGCGCGACTTTTGCTAGGTTTTTTTTGGGAGGGGGGAATGCGTGGAGACGTTGGGGCTTTTATATCCCAGAGACTTGGAGGAGGGGGTGGCCGAATCAGTTGGGATTCGGGTTTATCCCGACACGTTCGCGGCAGGGTGTTCGTGTTCATCGCGGTCTCCAGGAGGACGACGACGGGGTGGGGCCCCAGTGTCAGCGTTTGCGCGCTACGCGGGTTGCGAGATGGCTGGGAGGAGTGGGCTGTCCCACATTGTGCGACGCTCGCTGCCAGGCACGGCGGTAGTTAGGTCGCGGGCTGGCCTAGCTGGCCCGCTTAGGTTAGTTATTTTTTTTGTTATTCTTTTTCTTTTACCATTTTTCTGATTTACCAAATCTTTAATAACTTTTGAATAACAAGTTCAAAATTACTGAAACCAGTTTCTAAATTTTTGTAATAATGAGGCGGTCATCATAGAACCAGAAAATATTATTTTTACAAAGTTTTATGAAGGCCAAGCAAGGTAACCCCCTTCTTGCTCATACAGAGGAATTTTTATTAGAGAAAATTCCTTATTTGACACTACTTCCCAATATGATTCTTTATTTGACATTAAAAACTTTTCACTTCCTTATATGACCACTTTTAAAATTTCTTTGCCTTATATGACACTATTGTCAGTTCCGTTAAAAGGTTCCGGTAATTTTTTTTAACCAGACCTAAATACCCCTGGTTTAATTTTGACTCATACATGTCTAACACGCACGGCGAAATTCATTCCTCGTGGTTGCCCTCTATATCCACTTATTCCACCGTAGTTTTTCCCGATGGATTTTCGTCTAGGGCTGACTGCAAGATGCTTACATATATGGACCGTAGCCCTGAAGAATTAGCTTATGTGAAGTCTGATCTATTTTACACCATTACAATGCTAGCTCCAACATAGTACGTACACGACATAATGGCGTCAGGTTGATCGACAGCGATGGCAGCCTGGTAAAATGGGGTCGGCGACGACCTCGTCGAGTCGGCGACGCACGGCTGCTGACAGCACGGGACTCGATGCACCCGTTTTTGTTTCGTTGGGACGTCGTTGGTATACAAGGAGCTGGCTGCATGCCTGCATGTCCTAGACTCGTAGTATAACTGAAACACGACGGTATAAGTTAGGTAACAGCAGCTGAGATGCAGGATTATGGGGACTACGTTGAGTGCCGCATAGATGACTTTCATACTTGGCGGGCTACCGCGTATATTCATTTTCTACATGCGAGATTATGCGGCAATATGAGTTACCGGCAGTTTCTTTTTCCTTAGACGTGTGGAACTTTATATCAATGCCACACGATTATATTAGCCATGTACAAATTCTCTTCAAACGGTCATATTATGTATCAGGGACAAAAATGTCTTTATAGATCCCTAGTTAATCTCGTTAGCTTTTAAAATACACTAAAGTGTCATATAAGGAAAATAAATTACACAAGTGGTCAAATAAGGAAGTGAAAAGTTTTTAGTGTCAAATAAGGAACCATATTGGGAAGTAGCGTCAAATAAGGAATTTTCTCCTTTTTAGGGTTTGGTGGTAGGGTTTTTGATGTAAATTTAACTTGTAGGATGCAATGATGCAATGATGATGCATGCTTCGAGTAACACCTTAATATAAAATCTAGGATGTTACACAGAAGCTCAGTGAGGGTATCACACAAATGCGACGCCAGACCGTGAACCCTGGATTTGGGCCCGCACCTGCACCAGGTGACATCGCCCACGGAGCTCCTCCACCACCACCCGTTGGACCATCGAATCCAGCGACCGCACCTGCGCCAAACAACGGCACAGGAGGATACCCGCCACCAAAGGGGTCCTTAATGATCCAGAAGGGACGCCCAACCAACAGGGTGCAAAAGAAGATCACTCGCCAAGTGAGCCTGGCGGTAGCCTCTCCACCAGTCATCGCCGAGTACCTCAGTGGTTCGGAGTCCTGCGTCACGTTCGATCATTCGGATTACCCACGTCAGATCCCTCGCCCAGGTCACGCTGTCCTGGTGCTTGAAGCGCAAATCGAAGGATTCAAGATGAGTCGCGTCTTCATGGACGGCGGCAGCGGCATCAATTTGATGTTCGCTAGCACACTCCTAGCAATGCGGATCCCGCTCTGTAGCCTGGAGCAATCAGATACGACGTTCCACGGCATATACCCCCTGGGAAAGATATGGCTCGACGTCATCTTTCACCAGCCCGGAAACTTCAGGCACGAGAGACTAGAGTTCGAAGTGGTGGACTGGCCATCACAGTACCACGCCATCCTCGAGCGCGTGGCATTCACAAGATTCCTAGCAGTACCACACTACGCGTACCTGCTACTGAAGATGCCATGACCCAGGGGAGTCATCACCGTCCAGGGAAGCTTCACCCGATCTGATGTAACATCCCAACATTTAGGAACAAACTGGTAGATTTAGGAATTTTTGCATATGCATGCATTCATTTGCAAAATGTGGGTAAATTTTTTGCCAAATAAAAACTTAAAGTGATCAAAGTTTCTTTCACTCTCTAGGTGTAGGAATAGCTCTAGTGAATGATCGTTATAAATTTTTACATGATCTTTATGAATTAATGTGTTTTGGGAGAATTTGAATTTACACTTGAAATTTTAGTTTTTTTAACCTCATGACAGTAGGGGGAAAATCCCTACTGCCTCTTTTTCTTCATTAACTTATAAAATCTGTGGAAGAACTGAAATCTTACAGAGAAGTTACAAAACTATGAATAAAGGGATGTAAATCCTCTCTGGTTCTATGCACCAGAAGACCAAAATCTTCAATAAATTTGGTTTTCCAGTTCTGGGCTGTGGGAGTAATATCCTTGAAGTGTGAAATTTGAGTTTATATTTTTTAAAACTTAGAAATATGATTTAGTAATATTATTTAAGATATAATATATAATAATAGAAATTAAATAAGAAATACAATTAAGCAAATGAATATTTATTCCATATTTTTATTCCATAAACAAGTTACAAAAAGTAACTCATTAAGACAATAACGAATCTTTACAGAAGAGAAATTACAAAAGAGAGGAACATATATTTATTATTTAACTATTACACATTTCTTACAAAGAACAAATAAAAATTACAAAGGATCTAATCCATCTAAAGGTAAACCTATTATAATCTTGAATCTTCAAATCTTGTACCCATAAAACAAAGAACAAACAAAAAGGAAAATAAAGGTTAGGTTATTAATTTTTACTCTTAGTAGAGAGCAGTGAGTTGCACTGCTCAATTTTACATCATTGAGTAAACCTTTTAGGGGCAAGTTTCACCAATATGAAAGAATTCAATCTTCCATAACAATAAGCCATAAGTCAAACAATCACAGCCAGCAAAGGAACAAGTTTCACCAGGCAGATAAATAGTGGCAAGATAAAAAGGTAGAACACCTCATTGAGCATATCCACAACTATGCAACAGGCATACAAGCAGCTCAGTCATCTAATGGCATGGGTGTGCTGTCGACATAGCCCCAGCAGTCCAAGCAAGTAAAAGGACCAAGCACAGCCGTGGGGAAGCACTAGTGCATATCTCCATTGCTCACACCACACAAGAACAACTAGTTTAGCCAGAGCCAAACAAACCAACAAAAACAATCTCACACCAGATCAAACCACACATCACTTGATGGTGACATAAGGAGGGGGAGGATCAGGTGGACAGCAAGGCCAAGATCCCAGGAGCTAGGAGGAGCAGAGTTGATCAAGGCCAAGCTCAAGCATCAGGGGAAACAAGAACATCATCAGGAGGTGAAGAACGGGATCCAACCAGCAACCCAACATCACACCACTACCATCATCAGTTTTCTGGTGAGTGTCATGAACCACCACATGATTTATTCATCTTATCCACACAGGACCATGTGTTGTTTCATAAAAAAACCTATCAATGATCACCCTGGTGGGGTGAATCTATGCTAGAGGTTTTAAATATAAAGATCAAAATTAAACTCTAGAAAAACACCAAATTCTCATACCAGCCTCACAGAATTGGTGATATCAAAGGCAACTTCTGTAATCTATCATTTGTTCTTACAAGATCTGGGCACATCTCCCAGAAGGAGTAGCACCTCAGATCTTACAAGTTACAAACAAATCCATTCACTTAACCAACTAGGACCCTAGATCCTAGAGCCTTAGACCCGCATCATAGGCATGAACAAACAATAAGCTTTTCAACTTATTAATAAGCATCTATCAAGTTCCAGTAATGACCATAAGTGAAGCTAGCAACAAGATCCACTTGTGTACCATTCTAAGAAGGTTTCACAAGCACTGATCTTACTATTAAGACAATCAGATAGTCTAGTTTTATAAATCAACTAGCAAATCAAAACATATCATCTCCCTAAGACCAGACTCAGAGATCATACCATATGTATCCATTCATTTTCATAGAATCATCAGACTCCATAGGATAAAATTCAGACTAAGGTTAAACAGACAACCCAACAAACACTTGTGCAGTGAATCATCACTGACAAGGTTAATGTCAGTATCAAGATACTGACAACAGATGAACACACTAAGCCACCATAACATCAACCAGAGACAACACAATGAAACATTAGCATCTGATCCAGCATTAGTCTCAGACCAACAACAACACCATTTAATCAAAGGATGACAACAAGCACTGAGGTGCATAGAACACAAATCCTCACTAAGCAAAATTACCAGACCATGGTATCATCTTACAAGCATCAGGGATGAACCCTAATATCAGTGCAAACACAGAATATAAATTGGCCACTAGATACACACAAAGGGACTCGAGGTATCTAGATGCACTAGGGATCACAGAGGCACAACTCACCGGAGGTCCTCAAGCAGAGGGGCCGACGAGATCGTGGCAGCGGCCACAGCAACACACGAACACCGCACACCAACACGGGAGGATCAACGGCGGCGGTAGAAGCACCATCCCCAAACCCTAGGGTTCGGGAAGGGGGCTAGCCTGGCCACAGAAGGTCCCCAGGACCAAATCAAACTGGACCAGATGGACAAGCATGGTCGATAACCCTGCTCTGCACCACGACAGCGTCCAGGGAGGGCCACGACGACGGGCATCGCACGACGGCGGTGCCAGCACCCCACGGGGTCAAGGAGGAGATGCGATGAGGACGACTAAGAGAGAGTGACAGAGGGGGTGTGTCGATAGGGCCAGAACCCTTCGAGAAGCCCTTTTGGTCAAGTATCACTTGGGCCAAATTGTCCCAATAAGCTCAATAAGCCCAATAGAATCAGCCCAAAACTTAAAAGAAGTTTTAATAATTAATAAAAGACCAAAATACCCCTAGACTTAAATAAAATTCTAGAAAATATAATATAAATCTCAAAATTATAAAATATTTTTGGATTCATAATAATCCAAATTATCTAATTAAATTTAGAAATGAATTCTAAAGGATATAATTTTTGGTCAAGAATTTTATAATATATATATTCCTTGTGGAATTTTATAAAATTAAAGAGAGAAGATAAAAATAAATAAAAATCATTTTTATTATATATTAATATTTTAGTATTTTTGAAAAAATATAGTTAGAATTATATTAAAAGAAATTCTTTTATTTAAATGATAATTCTTAAAAGAATTATTAAATAAATATAAAAATTTATATTTTAATAAATAAATAAATTATGAATATAATATTCAATAAATATTAAAAATTATTCTTTATTCTTAAAGGAATTCTTGTAACTAAAATGATGGGTAAAACAAACAAAGAAAATAAATGATAAATAATGCATTGCATTATTATGCATATTCATTTTGCCTCTTTAAATATTGTCCTTACCGGGCAATAATGATGTTTTGTAGACATAAAAGCTCAAGGTCCAGTGCAAGCATCCGACTTCACTACCTTGCAATCACAAGGCAAGTTCATCACTTGCTCATGTCCTTTGAGGAGTCTTTATCAAAGTATTTGCAAATTGTGTGTTATCATCTATGTTTCGAAGAAAGAAAATATTATTTTCTCAAATAAATAAATTATAGATATCATCCTAAGTGATGATATAATGGAGCAATAGAACTTAGGTTTCTATTTGCAACAATGATAATCAACTAGGAACTTAACAACCCATGACATCGATGATTCTAGCGTCGTATATTACGCGTTAACCATGAGATTTGGAATAGGACAGAGAAGTCAGTTGTATCTTCTTCCTCTCGCATGTAGCCGGATGTGCAGGTCGTGGCTATTATCACTCGTAGCATGCATATTAATTGGTAATTCGTAGAGGATATGCAGCATATGGGTGGGAACCCTCATCGTCCCACGATAGTTCTGGCATCTAACGGTCTGTACAAACCATTGTCGTAATTCAATGGGTGGGAATGGTGTACACCAAGGAGGCATGCAAGGTCGCGAAGGGGACAGTGATTGGCTTGGATCACCTACTGGGCCCCACATCATGGAATTTTGGATAGGAAAGTACGCCCGGTTGTGCAACAAGGAGTTGATCTCTCATGGGTAAAGTAACGCACCTCTACAGAGTGTAAGAACTGTAACTTGTTACTCCCTGTTCCGGGAAGGAGCTACGAACACGGCAGGGAAGGAACTCCATGAAAGTTCTGGTAAACCTGTGAAGGCTGGTGGGCATAGTTTTTACAATAAAATCAATCTTTGAAGAAAGAATTACGATAACTGCATAGTGCCAAGGACTTATAGTCCGAGGTGGTAGATAGAGCATCATACTTCCCACCTTGCATATAATGAACTTGCTGGGTAACGCTGTTACTCACCCTTTCCTTTGATCCCTTGCTTAGACTCTGAGGATCCCGAAGATACTCCAATGTATGCAACAAAATGCCAAGAAGATGTCTTCTACGAGGAGCCTGACCTGTCAGGTGGCGTTGAGGGAGTGGATTACGAGATCCGCTATGGAGGAGAAGGCAACGAGTCAGCTTAGTTGCTCTAGTTAAATAGTAAACAACAGAGCCGAGCAGCATGAACTTTATATAATAAGCTGCTGAGCTCAACTCTTAGTGGGAGTTGTTACTTTTAAATTCCGCTGAAACACTTTATATTTTGGTTTGTAAGTTGAATCTTTTGGAAGTCTTGAACTCTGGTATTGTAATAATAATAATGTGTGTATGTTTGTAATATGGACCCGCAATGTTTCTGTTGTACCACTCTGAGGGATGTGATATTTATGGAACAGTATTCTGTGGATGTCATGTCAACGACTATAGTGTACTAAACATGCAGTGGTATGCTGGGTCACCGCATCCGATCATTGCGATAGATACTTGAACAGAATCTCGTAGTCATTTGGTATGCAGGAGGAGCTCACGAGGCTCCGAGAGGTGAGAGACAACGGGGCACCCCAGTCTCCAGGAAAAACGCACCCGGTATGTTGTTCGACTCCACGGTCAACACGAAAAAGGTGCAGGTCCACCCAACGATGCCTCCAAGACGATGCTCATCGCCAACAACCTCAGCCCTGCATAGGAAAGCGCACTCATCGAATTCCTCCGTGAGCACTGCGAAATCTTTGCCTGGTGTCCCGCGGACATGCCAGGAGTTCCCACGGAATTCGCCGAGCATGCACTCAATGTGTTCCCCGATGCAAAGCCACTCAAGCAGTCGATCTGATGACTGTCCGAACCAAGAGATGAAGCCATTGGAATCGAAGTCAACAGACTGCTCGATGCCAACTTCATCCGAGAAATTAAAGAGAGCGAGTGGCTAGCCAATACGGTGTTGGTCCCCAAGAAGGACACGGACATCCCGCGGATGTGCATAGACTTAACATCGCTCAACAAATATTGTCCCAAGGACCACTTCCCTCTACCGCGGATCGACCAGATCATCGATTCGACTGCAGGATGCGAGAAACTCTCCTTCTTCGACGCCTACTCAGGCTACAACCAGATTCGGCTAAAGGTCGAAGATCAGGATAAAACGACATTCATCACGTCGTTCGGAGTGTACTACTACAACACCATGCCCTTCGGGCTGAAGAATGCAGGCGCCACATACCAGAGGTGCATGCAGGCGTGCCTAAAAAACTAGATCGGTCGCAACATCCAATTCTATGTCGACGACATAGTTATCAAGACCAGGGAGGCCAAGACACTAATCGACGATCTTCGCGAGACGTTTGATAACCTTGATCACTATAAGATCAAGTTGAACCCAGAAAAGTGCGCCTTCGGCGTCCCATCTGGCCAACTACTCGTCTACTTCATCTCCCAGCGGGGGATTGAGGCGAATCCGAAGAAAATCATGGCCATACTATCCATGGAGAAGCCGAAGAACCTCAAAGGTGTCCAGCAGCTAGCTGGGCGCATTGCAGCGTTGGGCAGATTCATCAGTTGCATGGGTGAGAAGGCCTTGACCTTTTACCATCTGTTGCACAAAGCAGACAAGTTCGAGTGGACACCCGAAGCAGACGACGCATTCGAGGACCTCAAGCGGCTGCTCTCCACCTCGCATGTCCTAGTCACACCAAAGGAGCGAGAGCCTCTGCTGCTATACATCGCAGCTACGCACCAGGTGGTAAGCACCGTACTCATGGTCGAATGACCCGAAGATGGCAAGACCCATGGGGTCCAACTCCCAATCTACTACCTCAGCGAGGTACTAACACCAACAAAGCAGAGGTACCCTCACTACCAGAAGCTAGCCTACGGCGTATTCATGACGGCTCGTCGGCTGAGCCACTACTTACAGGAGCACCAGATAATGGTCGTCAATGAGGCGCCACTGTCAAACATCATGAACAACCCCGAAGCCACGGGACGCGTAGCCCTATGGAGCATCGAGTTGTCTCCTCTAGACATAGTCTATGAGCGACGCAAGGCCATCAAATCGCAGGTCCTCCCTGACTTCCTTGTCCACTGGATGGAACTCTAGCTACCGGACACTCCGGACATGACGCAATCATGGACAGTGCACTTCAATGGCTCCAAGCGTGAGGCTGGAGCAGGAGCTGGCGTCATACTGACGTCCCCTCAGGGCGACAATATTAAATACGTCCTTCGGATGAAATTTCGCGCCTCCAACAACGAGGCCGAATACGAGGCCCTCATCCATGGAATGCGGATGGCCAAGATCTGTGGCGCAACGCGCCTAGTCATCTACGGTGACTCGAACCTTGTCGTCCAGCAGACGATGAACGAGTGCGACGCTCACAGCGCCAACATGATCGCGTACCGCGCGCTCTACAACTCACTCAAAGGAGACTTTGACGGCTGTGAGCTTCGACACGTCGGAAGGGAAAGCAATGAAGAAGCCGATAGGCTCGCCAACATCGGCTCCACCTGTGCATGGGCGCCACCAGGTGTGTTCCTCGAACAAATCTGTGTACCCTCTATCAAAAGGAAATTCCCCAAGGGATCACCCGAAGAAGCAGAACACTCGGGGGCTGCGCCACCCGAAGGACAGTAAGGGCCCGAAAAGCTCGACACCGAGGCCGAACTAGTCAGCCTGATGCAGGTCATGGAAGTTTAAGAGACGTGGACGCAGTCGTACCTTCGGTACCTGATAAACAAGGAACTGCCCGATGACCCGACAGACGCCCGACGGATATCTCGCTGGTCCAAAGCGTTCACCCTCCACAATGGCAAGCTGTACAAGCGCATTATTTCGGGTCTACTCCAAAGGTGCGTCACCATCGGTGACAACAAAACCATCCTCCAAGACATCCACGAGGGCATCTGCGGTCATCATGCAGGCAGCTGCGCCCTCATCGCCAAAGCTCTACGAGTTGGATTATACTGTCCAATGGCTATGAACAATGCTAAGGACATCGTCCGAACGTGCAATGCCTGTCAGAGGTACGCGGACAAGCCGCACGCACCAGGATCAGAGCTAAGGCCCATACCACTGGCCTGGCCCTTCGCCCAATGGGGCCTCGACATGATCGAAAACTGCCAAAATCTTTGAAAGGAGGTCACGCTACCTCCTGGTCGCAGTCGACAACTTCACCAAGTGGATCGAGGCCATGCCCGTCACCAACCAAAGCAACAAAACTGCCATCAAGTTCTTTGAGTCCATAGTCTACAGGTTCCGTGTGCCACACAACATCATCACGGTCAACGGCTCGAACTTCATATCAAAGGAGTTCCAAGACTTCTGTGAGGGCCTTGGCATCAACATATCATACGCCTCCATGGCGCACCCTCAGACCAACGGGCAGGTCAAAAAGGCCAATAGCCTCATAGGAAACGACATCAAGAAATGCCTGCTCTGCCCACTCTAACGGCATGCGGGAGCCTAGGTAGAAGAGCTACCCTCCGTCCTCTGGAACCTGCATACAATGCCGAACAGCTCAACTGGCTTCACACCTTTCTTCATGGTGCATGGAGCCGAAGCTGTACTACCTGCCGAGGTACACCACAAGGCCCCATGGGTCGTTGCCTACAGCGAAGCTGAGTCAACGACCGCACTTGAAGATGCCATCGACACACTCGACGAGGCACATGACATCGCCGCGGCTCGCTCAGTGGTCTGCCAGCAGAGCCTTCGCAACTACCACAGCCGTTGACTGCGCCGAAGGTCCTTCGTCAAAGGAGACCTCGTGCTACGACTCAAGCAAGAGCGGCCGAAAAAGCTCGAGTCACCCTAGGAAGGACCCTACATGCTCACAGAAGTCATCCCAGGTGGTGCCTACCGCCTAATGGACATCGCATCAGGAGTCGAATACTCCAATCCCTGGAACATCGCACATCTGTGACGCTTCTACCCCTAGCTACCTCTTTACTTTCAATAAGGCTACTCAGCCGAACAATGTACCTCCTCGTTACGCTATGAATAAAAGCTAATTCCCTTGGCCGAAATTTCTTTTCCTTTGCATTACTTTTTGCTATAATACGCTCGGGGGCTACGCCTCACCTCACGACCTCGTCGATTGAGAATAACACATACAACCTGAGTAGCTGACCACGTCTGGCTAACGAAAAGGACATGCACATAACAACGCACCACGTGCTACTATATACAAAATTTATAAAGGGCACTACGTGCCCACTCGAAAAATACAAATTTTACATCAAGTTTTCTTTACAGGAACTACCTATCCTGGAGAATCACATTCGCCCGCTGCTAGAACAAATCTACTATCTCCTCAGCATGTTGCGCCACAGCTGCATAATGCAGATGCATATCCGAAAGGGTGGCATCAGGCCGAAGGGGTGGCCCATTCGCCACCTCCGCAAGGTTGACATCACGATGATGCAGTCGAACAAGGGACAATGCAACTTTCACCCCCAGCGACCAGCTGGCACCGCACCAACTCCTTGACGTGGCCTGCGTTCCAAAATATCGTCAGCAGACCCCAAAGGTTGGAAGGTGCCTCATCCAAGGGGAACATGACGGACCAAGTGGATGCTAGAGAAATCCTCGCCTGCTTTAGCACCTGAGAAACCTGGTGTCGCAAGGACGATGGCCCGGTCGCGGTCCATCCAGAAGAAGCCACCAGCCTCCAGGTCCTGTTGCGTGAAGAAATTCATCTGAACGGCGATGCGCTCTTTCTCTTCCTTTGGAACGAGATTCGCACCTGCAGAACACACACACTAAGCAAAAATGCAGAGCTCCACTCGAAAGAACAACATTCAGAAAAGAGTCACATTGCAGTTGCTCGCTATCTGCCGCAGTTCCCCCATCAAGAACTCCTCCCTAGCAGTGGCTCGCTCAGCTTTCGACTTCCACACATCTGCGTGGCCTCGAATGCCAAGGATATCCTTCTCCAGGATGCGGACACGGTCGCGAAGAAAAATCAGCTGCGACGCATCATCCAAGGATGGACGCGGCTCAGGAGTATCCGGAGTGACAATGAGAACCTCATCCGAAGGACCCTAGAGACAAGAAAATCAAGATATGAACATCACAAACATCTCTGGCAACAACTCGAAACATAATTTATATACATCAAGGCCACCTTGTGGCATAAGTTGAGTTTGTTCATCAGCAAAAGATTACATTATAGAAGCAAAAGGATAAACTATCCTAGCTACAACACTTGGGCCTAGGCACCCAGATCCAGAGTGGCCTCAGAGCCAGATTGCCTGCTCTTGGCCTCCTCCTGCTACTTCGCCAGCAGATCAATGAGTTTCGGCCATAACGCTTACAGCAAGAGGCAAAGAGCACGAACGCTACCTCTGAACCATCTGCAGCGGTCGGCATCTAGGAGGTTATGTGCGGTAGGTCCAGCTCCGCTCCGGACGCCATCGCCATCGCCAACCCCATGGAGGCGCCAATGCCCTTCTGCTTGCGCTTGTACGATGTCGGATCGTCCTCCAACAGAGCATCCGCAAGAGCATCGACATCCTCAAGGGCAGCGCCTTTGGGGACGACCTCCTTGTATAAGCGTCGGAGAACTTCCTTGGCCTTCGCCAAGGAGCGAGCAGCAGTGCCACAACAATCTTCGATCGCTGCAGTGGCATCGGCCAGAGCATCTCCATGCTCCAGCACACCACGGTCAAATGTGATGCTTGAAGCATCTGAAACAAAGAAGGAAAGATACCGAATAAGAGAAAGACGAGGCACAGTCAAAAAGCACAAGACACAAACAAACAAAAGAACACTCACCAGAGAAGGCCTTGGCTGCAGCCATCAGCCTATCCGCCATCTCCTTCTCGCGAGTGGCCGCCGTAGCAGCAAGCTGCTCCTCGCGATCAGCAGCCTCCTTCTACACGCGCTCCCTGGCTACAACAGCATCAGCATCCTCCTTTGGCAGGCGTTCCTTCGCCTCTGCAGCATCTGCGGCTTTCTTCTCCGCTCGACCAAGGCTCTTTTCGAGAGCGTCCAGCCGTCAAAGAGCCGCATTGTTTTCATCTGCAAGCATCAAGAACAACATGATCAACACAAGCAAAGTCCATAGGACAGACGAACTACAAAAAGGTGAGTGCATTACGCACCTTGAAGCTGTTGCATGCTAGCCTCCAGAGCCAGATGCTGCTGGATAAGAAGGTTAGTGTTGTGCACGAAGGGCTGCAAAATAAAACACAAACAAAAAGAACCATCAGAAATGACTCGGGGGCTACGCCCCGCAAGAGGAAGTGACCAACAGGTCACCCGAACAAGGCTCGTGGGCTCCCCCAAAGAGATAAAGCAGAAAAACTTACGTGTTTAGGCGGGGACTTTGAAGTTCCGCGCGTGGTCTTCTGAGTTACGACTGCCCGAGTTTCTCGCTTGGAGAGGTTTAGGGCATCGTCCTCAGAGTCTGCCACCACCTGAGGGGGAGGAGTTGTCAGCTTCGACTCCCCTACAGCCTCTCGGGCGCCCTCACTAAGAGGCTCCTCCAAAGAATGGCTGCAAGGAAAAGTCTGATCAAGACAACAACCTACATTACACGGACAAGTGACAGAATACAGTGCAGACGGAGTCACTTACGAATCAATATCTGACAAATTGAAGATGGGCACCGCCTTCTCCTTCTTTTTCTTCTTGGCCGGCGGCTGCGGCGCCATTGGCCGAATAGGCACGGCGGGGATAGGTGCGGATGAGGCACCTTCATCCTCACCATGCTTTTCCAGGAAAGACGGGCCTCTAGGAGTGGGCGGAGTAGACGCATCCGAAGACTTGCTCTGGGAGCGCTTTTGGGTCCGCACCTCGCTTGGCTCGGGGTCTTCCAGGGTCGGAGATTGCGCCGAAGGAAGTTCAGAATCGGAATCCACAACTTCATTGTCCGGCGCAACCGGAAAATTATCAGGCAGCGGGGGCATCATCCCAGCTACCTTGAGATCCTGCAAACCAAAGACGTCAAAAGAGCGTGATTAGTAACACTAATCATAAGAAAATAGCACTCAAAAAGGCGCAACACGCATGACACAAGTCTCCACCCGAGGGACTGCATTCGCAGCACTGAAGGGGGCGGTCAAGGACTTCCCCGGGAGGTCCTCATCAGCCTTGTTCTTCAGCAAAGGCCGAAGGGCTCTATCGAGATCGCCCTTGGACAACTCCTCGGGTGATACCCTTGTCGGAACATTGCATCCAGTATAGAGAAACATTGGATGCGCCCTCGCTTGGAGTGGCTGCACCTGACGCTTGAGGAAGGTGCGGATGATGTCCATACCATTGACCTCTTTCCTAGCAATCATCTGGAGCGCCTCCACACGCCGGTAGAGATCCTCCACCTCCGCCACTTAGCCCTCCAAGATGTGATTCTTCCAGGATCTCTTCGGGACGATTTCCTGGGAGGAGTCAAACGGAGCAAGGCCAAAATCTTGTCCGTCCACCTTGGCGTCGCAGATGTAAAACCACTTCTTCTGCCAGTACTGGACGGACTCGCACATCGAGAAGGAGAAGAAAAGAATGGAAGATCGAATAGAGATGATGCAGCCGCCGAGCGGATAGACTCCGCTGGTGCCAGATTGCATCTTCACGGAATAGAGCTTCTGGAAAAGACCAAAGTGCGGCTCGATACCGAGCCAACACTCGCAGAAGGTGATAAAGCAGGCGATATGGAGGAGAGAATTGGGAGAGAGATGATGTAGTTGGATCCCATAAAAGAAAAAGAGCCTATGAAGAAAATCGTGCACAGGAAGAGAGAGGCCACGGACGACAAAGGCAAGAAACATGAGCCGAAACCCTTCGGGTGGGCACGGGATTACCTCATCGCCGAGCAGGATGGCGTCGTCCTTGTTCTGTGGGATCAAACCCGCGTCGCGCAGCTTGCGCAGATCGGTGTCACGCATCTCCGAGCGCCTCCACTTGCCATCAGTGATACGGGCGGTAGCAATGACCTTCTTGCCGCCGCCGGAGGCGCTCGAGTCAGCTCTGACGGCGACTTTCCTCGACTTGCCCATCGTGCGGCGTCGAGTGCGGCGGTGTGCATGGAGAAAGGATGAGGGAAACGAACGGAGAATTTCCAGTGCGCAGGGCGCGAGAGGCAATGCTCGTGAAAATGTTGGCAATGGCGAGAAAGCAAATGGCAAAGGGTAAAACAAAATCACTATTTACCCACGGTATTAAAGGACGAAGACGATGAACACGAGTCGTTGATCCAGAAGCCCTAGCGCGCAAGCAAGATCCAACCCTACACGTGTCAGCATAGCAACGAACCGTCGCCAACACGCCGTCCACTACGCACGGAAACCGAGGAGACGCCATAATTCTCGCCACGTTCGCGTGTTACTAGTCAATTTCAAGTCAGACGATGGGACCCACGATCATCCCGTCGCGTCATCTCTACTGCTGCAGACGGTTGAGATCACCAATCGTCACCAATGACATCATCAAGACTAAGCTAGCAACAGCTGAAAATTTTTGGCTGACAAATCAAGTACTCACTCAAATCTATGATTCAAGCAAGTACTCGGGGGCTACTCCTATCAGGAGCGCTGGCCGCGCACCTGAGACATGGTTAAGGTACTACACCTCTCAACTATCTTCGAGTCCCACGTCGAGTTTACGACTCCACTAAGGACTCGAGGGCTACTCCCATAGGGAGGATTGGTCAAGCATTCGAAAAAAATTATGTCCTTCGGGCCTCAAGTTAAAAATAACTGAACAAAAGTCTCTGCTCGAGTCTATGACTCGAACAGACACTCGGGGGATACTCCCATAGGGAGCGCTGGCCGCGCACCCTATGAATTATTCGACTGCGATCCTTTGGATCAAAATACAACAAAATATTTCTAGCAACTTTGCCCAAACCAACGCTAAGTGAAAAGCATTCTCCTTGGCCACCCGAAACACCTCTGCGGTGATAACATTTCGAATGTTGTGTCTGCGACGCAAGGATAAGACCTACAGATATCATCTGATGGCCTAGTAACGCACCTGACTGTGCTCTGCCAGTAAAATACCGTGTCAATAGGCACGATGAAAAATCCTGACGGACGCGTTGGGTACATCACTTGAAAAACACTGGGATTCGACTCCTATAAGACCTCAACGGCTTGAGTCGAATTGCGCCAGCATTCGTTCCGGATTCGAGTCCGGGGACTCGAGTCTGAAGAAGATCGTGTTGTTTTGTCCTATGACAGTTAACTGGTCCTGATCCATTAGGAGAGTCAGGCACACGCATCAACAATCCCAACGAACTAAATTATTTTCTCTCACAAACAGGTCCAACTGCACCCGAAAGACTGAAGAATCTTCAGCCAAATCTACGATTCAACTGAACACTCGGTGGCTACTGACATGGTTATACCCCGCGGGTACACAACATTGGCATACCTAGTCCAGCCCAAGGAAGGCCCACGACAAGATACACATCATGTGGAGATTTCGGGTGGCCCAAGCCCGTGACGCCTTTGGATCCTTGGAGAACAAGACTAGAGTAGATAGAATTTCGAAGGGGGCAAACCCTAATCTATAACCGACTCGACCTGCGCTCGGGACCTTCCTATCTATATAAAGTCTAGGAGGGCACGGCGAGGAGGGAAATACTCACCTCATATGCACCTCATGCCAGATCGCATCTGTGCACCCCTATAACCTTCGGTTCTGCCGTAATCAAGAGCAGATAAGCAGGAGTAGGGTTTTCCCTCCGGGGGTCTAAACCTGGGTAAACCTCGTGTCCCCGTGTTGCTTGTGTGTTAACCGTTCCGTGATCTCCAACATCCCTATCTTCTCCAAAACCCAAGTCCATAACAATGGGCATTGATGATTCAAACCCTCGTCAACTATAGGGTAGGTCAGTAGATCCCTCATGGAGATGCAAGCTTATCTGCATCTGGATGGTGAGCCCCTGAATAAAAAGCGCATCCATTGCCTTCTCATCAGCGTGTTCGTAAATCTCCTCCTCTTGGCCGACCATGGTGGTGAGGGAGAGGTTGGGATTGGCCTCATGGCTGCTGGTTTTGGGTGACGCGGCTCGATTTGTCTGGAAACTATGTCTTCTGCAGCGAATCCCAAGCGGCGCTACGCAACAGCCGCTATCATTGGCCACAAGCATGGCCCAGCTGCACTCGAGCATGATGGCTCGAGATCATCTATCCTCCAAGGGAGGATCTTCTCCTGCATCGGTGCGGTTGAGTCCGCTACCTCCGGCGTCCCAAGTGGTTTCGTCTCCGGTGTCGTCAGGAGTGGCCGCAACCGGTGGCAAGGCGGCAGAGCTCAAAAACTCGGTAGCGTCCAGCGGGCCGACGCGATTATCTTTTGGGGTGCGATTTGTAAGAATCAAGGTCTTGTGTATAAATGCATGGGTTCCGCTGAGGACCTTCCTATAAAATTGTTGCAGCTTCCAGGTCCTTGAGGGTCTTTTATCGTGCAAAGAAAAACAAAACAAGATCCGAATCACTTTGTCTTTCATCATAGTACTGAACACACTGGTCTGACATACCTTACAAATGAGTCGATCATTGTCAGATCAAGGCACACAAGAAAATTTAAGTGAAGTCACCCAGATCCACGAAAGCCATTCTAAACTTTTTTTACATGTCTTAGAGCATCCACATTAAGAAAGAGAGAGAAAGAAGAATGACACGATTTGGTTATTTAGAGGATGTTATTCGGAAGCACAAATCGAAAACAGTAAAGATTGCGAGAACATGGATCAGAGAGCCGAGTGGAGAGATCATGATCTTCCCTAAGGTGACTCAAAAAATTGAAAATATTGGATCTAAAAATATGAAAATATGGATACGCACATTTACACTAAAAATCCAGCAAGATTCAGGAAATCCATTCTCATTAATTCTACAGTATCAGAGGTGACTCACAAAATTGAAAATATTGGATCTAAAGACAATGAGAATATTGATACGCACATTTTTACAGTAAAAATCCAGCGAGATTCACGAAATTCATTCTCATTAACTGTACCGTGAGCAGATAACAGAAGATACTCTTAACCAGCTGGCAGCTATATAGTACTACCAGACAAATTTCAGCTTTTTCCCGGTCCAATCAGCCCATCAGGACGCTGACGCCGCGGCCCCGCCATCACGCACGCCATTAAACAACGACCCGAGCCGGCATTCTACCTGTACCTGGCCTGGAACGGACGCTCACGCATTTCGAATTCGGAAAGAGAGAAAAAAGAGGAAACCCCCGGCCCAACGGTCGCCTCCCCCAAATCTTCAAATTCAGAACCCTCCCCTCCTCCCACGAATTCGCGATCGATCCAACCATTCCTCCTCCCCGTTCACTTTCCCTTGCGCTTTCGGGTTGATTCCTCCTCGGGCGGCGGCGACGGCATCGGCATCGATGGAGGAGGGGAGCAGCAAGGCCGTCCAGGACCGCGGAGCCCAGTCTGGCGGCGGGGAAGGCGCGTCGGTCGAGAAGGCGGCGGTGGTGAGGAAGACGGTGAAGATGTCGGACACCTGCGACTTCATCCCCTGCGCCGACAACGTCGGCGACGGTACGTGCGTGGGAGCCTGGTCGCGGATCTCGTCGGTCGCGTGTTTCTTGCGTCGCCGTTGTTTTGATGAATGGTCTCATTCTGTGTTTTTTGGAACCATCAGGGGATTATTCCGCGGAGGACTCCAGATCCTCGGGGTCGGCGGCCTTGCCCGGAGACGCCAGCTGCACCGGCTCCTCGGAGGCCCTCCCGCGCGACGAGGGGATGCACGACACGCCTGACTACATCCGGCGGGGCGCCGCGGCCCGGCACCGGATCGCGCCGCTCGAGCTCTTCTCGTCAGGCCCGTCGCCGGCAGCGCCGTCCCCCTCCATAGCCGCCGCCGCGTTGGGACCTGCCGTTTCAGAGGCCGGTGTGGGTGGAGCGGAGGGGGGCATGGCTTGTAAGAGCGGGCACATTGAGCAGGTAACAGCTTCAGAATTCTCTGCTGGGGTACCACCGGATTCTATTTCTGTCTGTTTTTGGTACCGGTGCCTGCCTGGTGCAAATCAAGATGCTGTATTTGTCGCAGGGAGATCGCGATTGCTGTGCCCAGCTGAAGCAGGAGTACTACTCACTTCTGAGGGAGAAAGGAGAGTGCAGGAGGCTGCTGGAGGATCTGATGAGGGAGAACGAGATCAAGACCAAGGAGTGCCACCAGGCTCAGACCACCCTGCACGAGCTGAAGATGGAGTTGATGCGCAAGTCAATGCACGTCGGCTCGCTGGGTAATAATAGCCGAAAACTATGTTATCAGTTCTTTTAAAAGCAAACTTATCAACTCTACCTTCTGTGATCAAAACAATGGTGTTTAGGCTTGCTGATTGTTCAAACTAGAATTGCATGTTTAGGCTTCCCCTGTCTTTTGGGAGCATTTCCTGAAACTTTTGTTGGCAATGCAGCATTTGCAGTGGAAGGGCAAGTGAAAGAGAAGAGCCGTTGGTGCCAATTACTGAAAGACTTGAGTGAGAAATTTAAGGTAATTCGGTCTGGAGTTTTCGTTATCTTTCACAGTACAATCTTATACTACTTGAGATTGAGAGTGTCAATGAACTTACGATTTACTTTGACACGATCTACAGGCCTTAAAGTCAGAGCATCAGATATTACTGAAGGAATCGGAGGAATACAAAAGGTGTTTGTCAGATGCCACACAGATGACTGCAACAGTTCATCAATATGGTATGTTTGTAGAACGGTTAACTAAATCTGAACTAGTTATGTGCACTTCAGTTTTCTTGGATGTGTGCACCTCCAACTGAAGACAACAAACATGGTTTCTGTATTTGAACAGTGAATCAATATGAAAGTTTAGAATGCGAATTTAAGGATCTGAAAGAAAAATTCAGCGAGGAGGCAAAGGAACGCAAGGATCTTTACAACAAGCTTATTGAGATCAAAGGTTAGCTGTTTGTTCTGTTGTCAGTATATACATTTTTAGTGCAAAACATGGTGGCAATAGGATTTACCATGACTTGCATACTTCTCAGGTAACATAAGAGTGTTTTGCCGCTGTCGGCCACTGAACACGGAAGAAATAGCTGAAGGAGCTTCAATGGCGGTTGACTTTGAATCTGCAAAAGATGGAGAGCTCATTGTCAGAGGTCATGTATCATCGAAGAAAGTTTTCAAATTTGATTCAGTCTTCCACCCTGAAGAAGACCAAGGTACGTAAAATTCACTCTTGTATGAACCTAGTCAGGTTGCATCTGTCGTGATATTTTTAACAGTTTATCTTCTTCAACATTTGTACAGAGAAAGTGTTTGGGAAAACTGCTCCGTTTGCGACTTCCGTCTTGGACGGATACAATGTTTGCATCTTTGCTTACGGGCAAACCGGCACTGGTAAAACATTTACAATGGAAGGAACTGAAGGTGCTCGAGGGGTTAACTATAGAATTCTAGAGGAGCTCTTTCGTGTTATCAAGGACAGGCATGACCTTTTCAAATATGAGATCACAGTCAGTGCTTTGGAGGTTTACAATGAACAAATTCATGACTTGCTCCTGACTGGGTCTCAACCAAGTGCAACAACAAAAAGGTATCTCACTCGTGAATTATGCTATCACACCAACATTGTGTGAAGACTTGGCATACCATGATAATACCTTATTCACAGGCTAGAAGTAAGACAAGTTGCAGAAGGAGTTCATCATGTACCTGGACTGGTTGAGGCACGAGTCGCCAATATGGATGAGGCCTGGGACGTCCTGCAAACTGGAAGCAAAGCCAGAGTTGTTGGTTCGACAAATGCTAACGAGCACAGCAGCCGGTCACACTGGTCAGTACCTTATTGTTCACCAGATTTTCGCCATTTCCACTAAGTTGTAGATCGTAAAATCATGTCCTCGCTAATTTTGCATTTCAGTATACATTGTGTTATGGTTAAAGGAGAAAACTTGATGAATGGAGATCGCACAAACAGTAAATTATGGCTAATTGACCTAGCTGGAAGTGAGCGTGTGACAAAGACAGATGCTCAAGGTGAACGGCTGAAAGAAGCACAGAATATTAACAGGTCTCTTTCTGCACTTGGAGATGTCATATCGGCTCTTGCAACAAAGAGCCAGCATATACCTTTCAGGTATCCAAATTTCAAACCTTGGTTATAGCTTGCAGTGGAGATTATATGAGCTCACTGACATTTATTTCTCAAACTGGCAGGAACTCAAAGTTAACGCACTTGCTGCAAGACTCACTAAGTACACATTCATCTTCTTGCGCTGGTGTGATTTTAGCATATCCTTTAGTTCTCATAATAACATGTGTAAGCACTGCAGGTGGAGATTCCAAGACTTTGATGTTTGTTCAAATTAGCCCAAATGAGAATGATGTGGGTGAAACTCTTTGCTCGCTGAACTTTGCGAGCAGAGTGAGGGGGATAGAGCTTGGACAGGCAAAGAAACAAGTTGATGTTGGAGAACTGTCAAGATATAAGCTTATGGTACTCTATTGCACTGTTGATTTATATTTTAGCTTCCATATGTTTAATCTGACTGTATACCTGTGGTTCTGCTAGGTTGGGAGAGCCAAACAGGATTGCAAGAACAAAGATGCTCAGATAAAGAGCATGGAAGAGACAATCCAATCCCTTGAAGCTAAGAACAAGGCCAAAGACCTGCTCACTACGAATCTCCAAGACAAGGTACTTTGAGCAGTCAGCTTTTGTGTTGCTGCCGACTTCTCATCAACTTCTTCTAGTGTCATTTGCTCCATTAGGTCACCATTTGTTAAGAAGTATCTCAACTTGTTTATCGTTCGACATCTTCTTTTTCCAGATCAAAGAGTTGGAATCACAGCTGCTGGTTGAAAGAAAGATAGCGAGGCAGCACGTCGACAACAAGATCGCCCAAGATGTAGAGAGAAAGCAGCAGCAGCAGCAAAGCCTGAAGGAAGAGAACAACTCATACCAGAGAAGCCCCATGACGGAGAGGAACCTCAACTCCAACGCAGAGAGACCACCACCAGCAGCAGCAGCAGCCAAAGATTTCGGGGTCGGGAAGCAGATGTTTTCGGACAGCAACAGTGATGCCTACAGCTTCAACCAGCTCATGTCTCTGGCTGAGGAGAAGGAGAACAACCCTGAAGCTGCCCAGTCCGCCGCAAAAGCCAGGAGAGTCTCCCTGTGCAATGGAGCTTACCAGCACCCCGCAAACTCGGCTTCCCGCCGCAACTCGCTGATACCGCTTCCGCGCCGCAACTCGCTGATGCCTCTTCCTGTACCTGGCAAGCCTGCAGCAGCAGCAGCTTCACCGCTTGACAAGATCAAGGAGTACTCTTCACCGCCATTGTGCTCACCTCCGGTGATGTCCAACGATAAGGGCAGCAGGAGCAAGAGGATCAACAGCATCCTGCGGCGCAGCCTGCAGAAGAAAGTGGTCATCAGGCCACAGATGACGGGACAGGCAGGAAGGAGGGTGGCCGGTGCCAGTGCCGCTGCCCAGGGCGTCGACGGTGCTCGCCGGGCAGCGGCACGGCGCATGCCGGTGAGCGGCTATGCTGCCTCCGGCGCACCGAGGGCCGGGCTTCACAACAGGGACAAGGAGAGAGGGTGGAACACCGGGACAAGCTTCAGGAACTTCTGATGACCAAGAGGCGTCAACTCAAATGAAGAAGCGAGACAATGTAGATTCGGTAGGAAAAAGTTACTGTAGGTGTTTATATAGTTTGAGTTTGAGTTTGAGTTCTCGCCTATTGTGAGAGAACAGCTCTGGATTTCTTCTCTTATTATTATATAGGTTTGGAGATTGATTGATCTGGCTGTCAGATCTGTCATTTGTCTACGAAACTGATGCTGGTTCTGATCAGGTTTACAAGTGCTGCCAGTTTGAGCGACACATTTTCTGAATTATGCTGTATATGGCTGGAGTTCCATTCTTGCTTATCCTGATAAGGGTTGCAACTTACAATTACTTACAGTTTGAATTAGATATTTTCTACCATGGCCCACATGATCCTGATCAGGTCTGCAACTTAAATTACTTCCAGCTTGAGTTTGAATTAGACATTTTCTGAATGATGCTGTATAAGAATTTCATACATATTTTGCACACAAAGAATCCCAATAAAGGTATTCAGATGGATAATATGAGAGGTTTAAAATTTGTGAGTGAAGACTCGGTCCACATGGGCACCAATGATCCTGGTTTTTTTTAAATCGGAAATCATATTTCTGAGCTTCAAAAAATTATGAACAAAAATACCTAGATGTAGACAACGATGTGATCTGAGTAATAATTTTACGTCTCCAAAATTTACCAGATTTGTCATTGTTGTGTAGCCCACAATATAGAGAATTTCGGGTTGCGATTTTTCATGTTTATAAAATACAATATTGACTATGCCTAAAATTTACTTCAGATTTTTTTGAAACTTGCGAATATGATTTTTGAATCTTTCTTTAAATGAAGGGAGCACTGGAGCTCAGGAGCCAAAGACAGTTTCCGCAGCTACAAACAATGGAAAAAAGTAAAAACTTATCCATGGGCAAACTAACCATATTTGTGGCAACCTGACCACTTAATATTACTGGAAGAAGTATTCCACACTGAAAATTTGTCATACAATCGAATTACAGAACAGCCAAACTATGTTGATGTATAATTGATGATCATCATAGATTTCCCATGCAACCCAGCTAGTGCCTGCCTCCAAGATTTCCAACCTGAAGCCCTCGGTAGGTTACGAGCCCATTATGGGGACTATACTAAACATAACAAAAACTGGTGATCCAGCCTCACTTTGATCATTTAACTCGCGCCTCTGTTCCTAACTCCTGCAATTTGAGAGTCACACAAAAAGTCAGAGTTATAATCTTGTCGCAGAGCTATTTGCAAAACAAACATGGACTTCTTTGTTTTGTTTCTCCATCTAATTTCAGATAAGCAGGATTCAGATGGACCATGTGCCGTAACAATTTAACATCTTATCATGTCTTAAAAAGAAGAATTTATCATCTTCAGCAGGATAGATGACAAATTATACTGACAGGAATACAAACAAACAATGATAGCTTCTTAAAAGGATCACATAACATGGACAAATTTCACAATATTATCATAAGACAAAGAGCAGCAATAAACATAGATGTGATTGGCAAGATTGAATAAATTGTTGTTCTACTGACGGATCAGCTTATGAAACCAAGTTAATACTCCCTCCGATCCGTATGTACTAAATCAGTGACACTTATTATGGATCCGAGGGAGTAGCATTTATAGTTCTTTTTTCTGAGAACAACCAATGAAATGTTATGATTTATGGTTATTTTTACTGTTCCACTGTGAAGTTGGAGTATAACATTCTTTGGTAGATGAAGTTTCCGTGGACTTACATTTCAATGCTGTCCCAGCAAGACATGTTAGCCTTGCTTTTGTGTTGGCCTCTGCCAATGGAGTAGGCTTCTCACTTCCAATCATCCGGGCATCCCAGATCCTTATGACACCATCAGATGAAGCCGAAGCAACTAGAGTGCTCAGTTCAGATCCATCATTCCGGTTATCAAAAACAACGACCCCTTTTACACGAGTTGAATGAGCGCCCTCAATGCGCGATGAAACCTTGCCGCTGGACAGATCCCAAGCAGTAATACCACGATCCTCTCCTCCAGTGTATAGTACTCCATTCTGGCACATACAGGATAAACAAGTGAGGTATGTGGACAACCAAACAGCATATATTCATATTCCTGTGGTTTTTAGAAGATATAATTATAGGAGAAAGGATAGAAAAGATGGAGCCAAAGGATGAAGCCAAAGCATTATGATACAAAGTGAAATGGACCTAAGTTCTAATAGCTAAACCACAACACGAAGCTATACTAGCAGTCTTATGGGCTGTCAGATAGCTGACCAAAGTCAAATTTGCATGGAACAGTGTAACACATTTCAAGTAGTTCTCAACCCCTACAACTCTTAACCAGTCACAATAACTTAATCCTTTGTCAGAAACTGAGCATTAAGGAATACGATGTTCTTATGTCATGATGCCATTTTTTAGAGAAACCAGTATCATGACATTATTTATGCTTCCAGACGCACAGCAAACATGAATACCTTTGCTGCGTCAGTCAAATGTATTGAACAGGGTAGCACATTTAAAGAATTTCTCAACTCCTACACTCTAAACCAGTGCTATTCATTTAATCATAAGTAAGAATCAGGTGATATGCATTCTTATTTAAGTTTATTATCCAGAGGCATGGCAAATGTGAATACCTTTGCCGGGGCGAAGGCGAGCACCCTCTTGTCGCAGCGCATCTCATGAATGATCCTGGCGTCCTCGGAGTCATGCACTGTGACCTTCTCCTCGGAGGCCATCACGAAGCGGTCTCCGCCAGCAGCGTCCTCCGCGTAGGCCACGGCCGACGCGGGCCGTTCCAGGCGGCAGGCGAAGCTGCGTCGGCCGCGGAGGAGGTTGAGCATGGCGAGACCCCCCGCGCGGCCGACGGCGAGCGCGACGCGCCCGGAGGGGTGCACGGCGACGGCGTCCGCGGGCTCGCGTCCCCGCGGGAAGACGCGGAGCGAGCTGAGGAGCGCGAACCCGTCGGCATCGTAGAGGTGGAGCAGGCCGTCGTCGGAGGCCGCGAGGAGGTTGCGCGGGACGGGGCCGATGGAATGGAAGGCGAGCGCGGAAACGGCGGCGGAGGGGTCGAGTAGCGGGCCGAGGTCGGCGGCGGTGGGGAGGTCGTAGAGGCGGACGGAGTCGTCGGCGCCGCCCGAGGCCGCGAGCCCCGCGCGGGGCGCGGCGGCCACGCAGCGGATGGGGCCCGCGTGGGCCGGGTAGGAGAAGAGCGGCGCGAGGGCTAGGGTTTCGTCGGACGGGGAAGTGGCGGTCAGGGTCTTTAGGGAGAAACCCCAGATGAAGCGCTCGTACGAGCCGGCGATGAGTGCCATTGGAGAAGACAGAGGGGAGGAAGCGAGAGCCTACGCGCCGCCGCCGCCGGAAGGGTTGAGGGAGAGAGGGGAGAAAGGGTTTGGGGTTTCTGTTCCTTTTCTTCTCGCCGCCAAGTGGGCCAGGACATGATGGATGTGTCATACACTCATATACTCATACCATGGTTGAAAATCCGACAATTGAGTTTTATTATGGGCAGACTTACGCGACATTTGTGCTTTTTATCCTCTGTTTCAAGCCAAACACGTGTCCTCTTTTTGATCAAAACCCCGTTTTTACTACAGAAAGTCCTGCTTTTGCTATATATAGCAGAAAACGGTTGGGCCTAAAAATAAAAAATTAGACTAGACCTCGCCGGAGATCTCGTCGGCGTCCGTGTAGCAAAAAAGTTGTGTTAATGTAGCAAACCCGATCTCACCGGAGACTCGCCGATAGACCTCTCCGGAGGCTTTCGCCGGAGACCTCGCCGGAGTTTCGCCGAAAACGATGTAGCAAAAAAATTGTGCTAATGTAGCAAAACCGGAGAACAAGTGTAGCTAAACCTTTGCGCTATTGTAGCAAAACCGCTAAAAGTTTATAGAAAAAAATGTCTAGCAAATCCAACTTCGCCATGTAGCAAGCCCGGCCGTCTCCTGTAGCAAAGCCGTCGGTGCCATGTAGCAAGCTCGGCCGCCTCCTGTAGCAACGCCGCCGGCGCCATGTAGCAAGCCCACCCGGCTCCCTGTAGCAACGCCACCGGTGTCTGTAGCAACTCCGCTGGCGCCATGTAGCAAGCCCGCCGACGCCTGTAGCAACGCCGCCAGCGCCATGTAGCAAGCCCGGCCGGCGATAGGAGGCCAGGGCTCCGACGGAGGGGCATCCGGCACGACAGAGGAGGCGAGGCGAAGGGAGGCGCTGGCCTGAGGCTGGTTGACGGTGCGCTGCTAAAAGCAGGGTTCGGCTGAGAGGAACACATACAGAAGGAGGAGAAGTGAGGCTGGCAGCGGAGAAGGAGGGGGCGCTGCAGGAGAGGGAGGTGCTGGTGGTGGAGATTGCGAGCAGAAATGAGGAGAGAGACGAGGAAGAGACGGACGGGATCGCGGGCAGGGAGCGCGTTGGGTGGGGCCAGGGTCAACGCGACGTGCGGGCAGAATTTTGTAGCAGCGTGGGACGCGTGTCGCGCGAGGGAGGCGGGGGATCGCGTCCCCCGAGGGAGGTATATCCTTTTCCTTTTATTATGCTGACAGTTGCATATAATAGTTGTATTCTACTCTTTGTGTCGAGAATTTATTTAAATTTAGATGTATCTAGTCATTATTTAGTACGAGATACATCTAAATTTAGAACTCCTATTTTGAGACGGAGGGAGTATTGACGAGGGTTTAAACTCATCAATGCTCATTGTTATGGATTTGTGGTTTAAGAAAGAGGGATACACTGAAGATCTCGTTCGGCTAACAGACAAACAATGCGAGACGTGAGGTTTATCCAGGTTCAGATCCCTCGGAGAAAAAACGCTACTTCTACTTGTCTGCTCTTAATTATCGACGAAATCGAAGGTTACAGGGGTTGCGCCGATGAGATCTGGCAGGTGTGTATGCTAGTGTTTAGATTGTCCTTCTTGTCGTGTTCTCCTGACCTTTATAGATAGACCAGGTCTTGAGATAAGATCGAGTCGGTTACAGGTTAAGGTTTTATCTTTTAAACTTTTATCTAATAAAGCTAGTTATATCCTCTAAGAAATTGCATTCTTCATGGGTCTGGGTCACCCTTCTTCAGCTTCATCGTCAGGGGCGGATCATCGCGTGGGCTCCTGATGGGCCATACTTGATAGGTCAATATTGGGTACGCATGGGGCATACCCATGTCGAGTATAATTTATACTTTTTATTTCCATATATTAGTTGTTAGAGTATTGTACGAACACGGTTGTTATGGTAGTTTAGGATAATTATACTCTAGCCTAACTTGACTTGTACTTCAAGATGATCTCATGTATGTCTATATATATTCGTCCATGAGTAGTAGCGGACAAAGCCTGGGCAAACTGCAAATATAAAAATGAAATATACGTTTTTCAGTCAAATTTCAATCAAAATAGCTTATGTCGGACGGCCGGAAGCCCGGGCGCGTGCCCGGGCTGGAGGAGCGTTGCATCCGCCTGTGCCCATGATGCTCAATAATACATCCAACATATTCTATCTGAAAGGATACGGATGTCGCCTAGAGTGGGGTGAATAGGCGATTAAAACTTTTCATAGAGTATCTCAACAAAGGCGGAATAAAACTAGTGTTTACTTTGTTAAGCACAACCTAGAACAACTAAGGTTCACCTATGTGCACCAACAACTTATGCTAAGCAATACAAGCAACAAAGTGATAGCAAGACATATATTACTTCAAGCACGAAGGCTATCACAATGTAAAGTGCATAAGTAAAGAGCTCGAGTATAGAGATAACCGAGGCACGCGGGGACACCGATATTTTACCGAGTTCCTCCCAACATGGAGTACGTCTCGTTTGGAGAGGGGGGGTATCAAACCACCAACGCCACAAAAGGCCTCCCTTATTCTCCGGTGAATCTCACCCCAACGGGATCGATCCACGCTTTCACTATCGGTGCACTTGTCGATGGCAACCGGAACCTCTCACAAGGTTGGGGCACTTCTCCACAACTTAATTGGAGGCTCACAACAAATGCCACAAAAGGCCACAATGCCACCAAGGCCACAAAACCGTCTAGGGTTCCAAGAACCCAAGAGGGACAAGCTCCAAAAAGACACACAAACCAAATCCTCCGAGGAGAACACAAACTGATGCACCAAATGCAAATGGCAAGAACACCACAAAGGTGTTCAAATCCTTCTCTCCCAAATTCCACCAAAGCTACAAAAGCTTATGGGGGAATAAGAGAGGAAGAACAATGGAGGAGATCCACAAAAGACTCCAAGATCTAGATCCCAATATGTTCCCCTCACTTAGAGGAGAGATTGATTGGTTGGATTGTAGATCTAGATCTCCTCTTTCAAATCCCTCAAGAATATGCAAGAATCATCGGAGGGATTGAGAGAAAGCAAGCTCAAGAAGGTCAACAATGGAGGGGAAAACTTGCAAGAATGGTTGAGGAACCATTGGGGAAGAAGGCCCCTTATATAGGTCCCTCCAAAATCCAACCGTTGCAGCCCAAAAACGCGATTCCCGGTACTACCGGACTTTTTCCCGGTACTACAGGACTTTTCCGGCACTACCGGACATTTCCTAGGGTTCCTGGGGCTCCAAACGCATTTTTTCTCTGCGCTCCCCGGTACCAAAATGCGGTACTACCGGACCCCGGTACTACCGGATCCTGGTCCGGTACTACCGGTCATCACAGAACGAAAACAACCATAACTTTTGCATCCGGACTCCGATTTCGATGATCTTGGGCTCGTTTCAAAGAGGACAACAGCCTCTACAAGATCATGCAAAGAAAAATCATAGTCCATCAAGGGAGGATAGATCCAAATGATGAAGTAAAAAACCTTCTACCGCGCTAGGTACTAAATTGTGGTACTACCGCTTTTTGGTACCTAGCCCGGCAGTGGATTTTGGCAACTTTGCAAAACCTTCTGCCTTGCTAGGTACTAAAATGCGGTACTACCGCTTTTTGGTACCTAGGAGACCAGCAGATATTCAAACGGCTATAACTTTTGATTGGTAAATCTGATCGACCCGATTCCAATTGCGTTGGAAAGAGGACGACATGAGCTTCCCTATAAAAGGTGAAAATATTGGTTATCACCAAGTGAGAATGTATCAAGTATAATAATGTGAGATACCTCACTTGGTGAGAAACCGAAAAACCGCATAGATCAAAATCGCAATAAGATATAAAAGAGGGATCCGATTTTGATGAACAAGAGCTTGTTATGGAGATTACCACAAGCTCTATATCCTCACATGGATAAGACCAAATAACAACCAAATACAATGATGCAAGTATGCAAAGGTTTGAGCTCTCTCCAAACGATGTGATCGAGTTACTCATTCGAGAGCCCCTCTTGATAGTACGGTTATCTATCCTAAACCCGGTCTTCCACTAACAATATAAGACCGGCAAAAGGGAAAACCTATCAAGATTATACCTTTGCCTTGAGCATTCCACTTGAGCTCGATGTAGACGATCTTTACCTTCTCAAGATGGAACGCCTTTCTTGATTCCTCATCATCGATCCATGATCACCGAGGATGGCAAGCATCAAACATGATATCTTCTAAAGATTGCGCATTTTGAGCTTGCACAACATATCTTCTTCTCATTTCATCGACCTTGAAGCCGACACAAGCTCCAAGCAATGCCAATGGACAATTCCTACAAGTATAACTTAATACACACATTAGTCCATAAAGATTGTCATTAATTACCAAAACCACACATGGGGCCCCACATGTTCTTTCAATCTCCCCCATTTTGGTAATTGATGACAATCCCTTTAAGAGGGTTTATATAAGGAATTTTAATGAATAAGATGGTAATACCAATATCAAATACTACAAAAGTATGTGATATTGGTACCACCACCATATATAGAGCAACCCCCCCCCCCCCCCACACACACACACAATATATGCATGTGTGATGAACTTGAATTCCATTGCATATATTGCCAATCATTATCATTGGTGGAGTTTACTCTATATATAACACATGCTAAGCAACAATAAATATGCAAGAGCATGAAAGGCAAATGCTTAAGAACAAACTCAGTGCATCAACCAACTTCCCTTAAACCCTCTAAAACTTCTCCCCCATTGGCATCGATTGCCGAAATGGGTGACAAGTTCTAGAAGGCAAATATAGTATTAATTCCTCCAAAGGTGTGCCTTCGCAGATATCCAATGATGAATACTTGGGAGGGAGTAGGACTATATCGAGGACCCGAAGATTGCCAAAATAAAGCCAAATGATGATAGCAATTACAAGGTCCGACAACCAATTGAAAACAACAAATGAGTCCAAATGGAAACAACAAGATGTTATGATATGAGCAAAAGAGTGTTTGAAATAGAAAATAGAGCAGCTCCCCAAGATTTGTGCATACTTTAAAATCGGTATATTTCAATACAAAAAATGCACATATATGGAATCCTCACTTCTCCATAAACATTTAAGGCACAATAAATGATAAATAAGACAAATGAGCAATATCAAATGAATTAGATGAGCTCCCCAAAGATAATGCACCAATTATGATAATTGTATTTGGGAACAAGGTGCATAATCATGGAATCCTCACTCATCCAAGTTTATTTAACAATGCAAGGCATGAGAGAACAAATATGAGTGCCCAAATATGCAAACAAGAGGAACTAGCACTCATAGGAAATTAAATCTGGAAGCCACTGAAGAATCAAAAGGAATAGAAAGGTGGTCTCCAAGGATTAAAAATCAACTAAAATTATCTTCTCATATGTGTATATGTCTATAAGTGGAAAACATCACAGAGACATATGCCAACAAATAAATATGCACACATAAAGAAGATATACAAGAAGGCATATGAAAAGCAAAAATGAAGTCATAATATATACCAATAAGATTTTTGCTTCAAAGCATGGCCAAAGGCTCAAATCTATCTTATTGTACATTAATGAACTTCAAACACCAACACACTACATATATTACAACTATCACCAAGGGAAAAAGGAGAAAGTTGGAATATATGGAGAAAGGCAACAAGTATCATAAGATAGAATAGACTAGCAAAAATCTCACTATTGCACATGAGAGAAGTTGATGAAATGATAGGCAATAAAATTGCTAGATTGACATATTTGGGATTGGAGGATCATATGCATGATTTTTTATAGTCCCAATTATATGCACTCATCTCAACTTAAACACATATACAATAGAGAGTCTTCTTAAAACCATGGCTAGAACTACAACAATTACAAATACATTAATTCATGCTAGAAGGCAACCGACAAACCGTTGGAATCAAGATATGTGAGCATGAGAAAGAGATACTTGTTACCGAGATATAATTGGTAGGATGTAGAGGATATGAATTCGTTGATCGTCCTATAGCTTGCCTCAAATTTTCTTCTAAGCATCACTTCTTCAAAATTGAGAGACAAGCGTCCAATATATCTCCAATGTACCTAAAACACATTTAAGTACAAAATGGTCCCCAAACATATTGGGTCCAAAGTAGTTAGTGCAACTACAATACATAGGAGAGACTCCACATAATTATGTGCATATTGATATGAAATTGAATTTCATGCACAACTTAGCCGATGAGAATTGGTGGAGTTTCCCCTATATATTGGATCAAAGAAAGCAAGAATGCCATAATACAAACATATAGTAAATAAGCATGCATAAAGCTTTCAAGAACCAAAAAGGAGATACAATTTGGAAAAAAAAACAAGTAAAAACGATATTGCACACGAAAGAGAGTGACAAGACAAGTGGTGTCCAAATTGTATCAAAGAACCGATTCAGCACATGAAAGATCACAAGTTCAACAAATGAACAAGGCAAAAGCCAAAGAGCAAAAGATAGATAAAAATACAAATGCTCAAGGATTTATCTCATTCTAAAATGGTCAAAGTGTGAAACAAGGAATGAGACAAAACCAACTCCCAGAAAGAGTAAGGTTCCAACAAGTAAACTAAACTCTCCAAACTTTTCATGATGGCACAAAATACCAAAATGAAAAGATCAAACTTCCAAGCACATAAAACCCGATATGGATCAAACAAAGAAGAATAAATATGAATGTTCTAAATAATATAGGAGAGCTTCCCCATGGATAGTGCATTATGTACGATTTTCCTTTAGAATGCAAAATGCACACAAATGGGATCATCACTACTACCTACATTTACTAAAACACAAGAGGATATCAATAAAATAAGAAGATCCAAAAGAAGCAAGGAAGCTTGGGAGACAACATAATACATTTTCTTGGCCAAAGATAGGATAAAATTAAACAAAGGCCAAAGTGAATATGATCAACAAATTCTACCTTAAATTGAGTACTCATTGTCCAAGGACAAGAAATATTGGGAATAATTTTCCCTAGGTAGTTCATACGGATATCCAAGATCATATACACACAACAAGAAGCATATAACTAAATATAAGAATTGAGCAATGTACTTCAAACAAGATTCTTGGTAGCTTCCAATAGTCACACAATCACTAGTGATTAGAGTAACTTGAAGCAAATGGTTTCCATGCGAATATATATATCTAAATATGAGGAAACACATACCAAGAACCACTCTCATATACAAGATCCAAAATAAGATCAATAAAGCCATTTAATCAAATTGGAAATTGTATGAGCAAATGTGTCACATAGGTGCTAGATAATTATCAATATCAATTCTAAGTGACACAACCTCGAATATCCACATTTTCTAGGATTTGTAATATGCACTAAGCATATGACTCCCCCATAATGTGATACTACCATAAAACCAACACGAGGCAAAAGGATACAAATAGAGATAATTAATGGACATTATAAAACTTAAATTTCTCATGAGAATTGTACCATATAGAGACTAGACAATAATCCAATATAAATACTAGGTGGTATTCCTCATGTACACACAATTTTAGGATTGTGGAATGCCCAAGCATAACACTCACCCAAAATGGGATAATCCATTAATTTCTCACAAGAGCCAAATAAGGTACCAAATATAACCAAGCAAGGCTCAAACATAAGAAACACACATACATGGTGTGCCACCTAATCATACACAAATATGCTTGATCTCAAGATAATTAAGTGGATAGCACAACATGCACAAAAATATGGAAGATACAAAACCAACACATGCACAAGGGGGCGGGTAACTTTCAATGTAAAGAGTTTAGAATATGTTACCGCAAGGAGGAACATTGGAAATATAATATAATCGTGATAATACAAATGGCTTGGCTTGACAATAATAATTGATGAAGATCCCCCAATTCTCCATAATGTAGCCAAGACTCCAATGCTCTCCATAACACACCTATTGATCAAGTTTTGGCTTGTTGGTCCCCAACCAAGTTGGGTCCTAAGAGATTAGTCACAATAGGTTTGGCAACCCAAATGGTTCATTTCTTGACACCACATTGAGCACCAACAAATTTGGCAAACACATTGCCAACCTCATCCTTACAAAGAGAATAAGAATCATCAATCAAGATAGGATGGGATGAGGAGTTACCAATAGTGCATGCGGAAGAAATGTGCTCCTTCTCACGGCATATGTAGCAAGTTCCACTCTTGCTATATTTCTTCTTAGGTGAAGCCACAACTCGAGGAAGGGCTCGAGTAGTGCTCTTAGGAAGAGGCCCATTAATGACTTGAGGTGGAGCTTGAGGCTGCTTCCCTTGCTGCTTCACACTAAGAGGCTTTTTCTTCAATGGGCAAGATCTAACATGGTGCCTTCTTCGTTGCACTTGAAGCAAACAATGTTGGTCGGATTCTTGACTTGATCTTGGCCATTCTTCTTGTTGTCCTTGTGCTTCAACTTGATAGTGGACTTGTTCTTGACATTGGAGTTGAATCAAAGCCCACTCTTGTCATTGGGGGATTTTTGCACACTCAAGTTTTTTTTGAGTGTGACCTTCCCTTGATGACCCTTTTTCAAGTCATTCTTCAAATAAGTGACTTGAGCCTTGAGATCTTTGATTTCATCTACATGGTTAGTTTCAACAAAAGTACTAGAGGAAGTAGATGCTACATTGTTAGAGCAACAAGGCAAGGAATGTAATTCATCACGAGATATAGCATGGTTATGAGGGGATGAATTACAAGGACTAGCACATGGCAATATAACATTTGGAGTAGATATAGTGCTAATGTCCACATGAGGCCCACTAGATGTTACCTTTGACATGATGGCCTCATGAGCTAACTTTAGCCTACCATGGGAGACTAGAAGATCCTCATGTGAGCTTGAGAGCTTAACATGACTTTCTTCTAATTTCCCATAGTTGCTAGTTATAAAAGCAAGTTGAGCCTTTAGCTCAACATTCTCCTTCAAAATAGATGCTTCACAACAAAAAGAGTTAGTAGCAAGAGGTGAGGGCAACTTGGCAAGCTCTTTTGAATATGAAACTTTAAGTTGCTCATGTGACTCGGTGAGTTTGATGAGCTCACCCTTAACAACCCGAGAGCCATTATCAAGATGCTTAAAATCCTCAACAAGTTTAGCATAAGCAACTTCAATTTCATCATTTTTAAACTTGAAGGAGTTTGCCACCACAAGTTCTCTATCATGGTATTCTTTTACTCTAGATAATTCTAGATTGAAAGTCTCCTCAAGAGATTCTTTGGATGTTTGTTCTTCTTCAAGGGAGTCATTTAGTTGAGCAATTTCATTAGCATACTTACGCTCACGCGCAAATTGTTCATCAATTAAGTTTTCTCGCTCCTCAATAAGATCATTGCCTTCTATAGCATAATTCAAGATTTCAAGAAAGTTGGAGGAAGCAATTTTGTTTTTGAAGAGAGCGCCATAGACAACCTCTCCCATTTTCTTAATAGAGGTAATATCATACTTACCTCTATAATCCTCATTATCATTTTCAACCTCATCATCATCATGAGATACAATGGGATCCAAAGAGGTTACCTTTGTTCCCTTAGCCATAAGGAATATGTGAGAATCGGAGGAAGGTGATGATGAGATTACACTTGTAGCTCTATTCAAGACCTTGTCTTGGTCCATAGAATCTTCGGTTTCCTCTACATGGTTAGCAACACGAGCACTAGAGGAAATAGAAGCATTTTTTTATCATGGCAACAAGACAACACAAGCATATCATCATGAGATTTATTCAAGTCATTTCTACATGATATGCAAGGACTATTAACACAAGCATGTAAGAAGTTTGTAGTGCTAGAAGTGTTAGGGTACAAAGATAGATCATTGCAACTAGATAGAGATGAAGGATTACAAATAGTAAGCACACTATCCAAATTGCAATTTCTATCACCACTCACCATATCATTACCTTGTGAAAAGTCACATGTTGGTGAAGTGGTAGAGGATGAGAACTCATCTCGACCGGAAGTGGAAGCAACACAATCATCCTCAAAAATGTTGGACTTGCTATATTTATCTTAAAGCTTGGTCCATATCTCACGAGCACTTGAATAAGGCATGATAGAAGAAAGAACTACATTGCTCACAACATGCAAAAGAATTTTAGTAGCTAGAGCATCTATATGAGAGTTCAACTTCTCCTCTAAAGATTCATTTTGGGTATCCATAGGAGAAGAGAAACCCACATATAGATATCCCTCGATAATTGGGTGAATTTCCCGAAATAAATTAAGCATGCGAATTTTCCAAACATCATAATTTGTGCCATCGAATGTGAGTGTGTCCTTGTGCACTAGTCCCCTAGCCGACATCTTTACTCTCAAGGCGGTGAAGCCTAAAATGAGAGACCGGGCTCTGATACCAATTGAAAGGATACGAATGTCGCCTAGAGGGGGGGTGAATAGGCGATTAAAACTTTTCATAGAGTGTCTCAACAAAGGCGGAATAAAACTAGTGTTTACTTTGTTAAGCACAACCTAGAACAACTAAGGTTCACCTATGTGCACCAACAACTTATGCTAAGCAATACAAGCAACAAAGTGATGGCAAGATATATATTACTTCAAGCACGAAGGCTATCACAATGTAAAGTCCATAAGTAAAGAGCTCAGGTATAGAGATAACCGAGGCACGAAGGGACACCGATATTTTACCGAGTTCCTCCCAACATGGAGTACGTCTCGTTTGGAGAGGGGGTGGTATCAAACCACCAACGCCACAAAAGGCCTCCCTTATTCTCCGGTGAATCTCACCCCAACGGGATCGATCAACGCTTTCACTATCAGTGCACTTGTCGGTGGCAACCGGAACCTCTCACAAGGTTGGGGCACTTCTCCACAACTTAATTGGAGGCTCCCAACAAATGCCACAAAAGTCCACAATGCCACCAAGGCCACAAAACCGTCTAGGGTTCCAAGAACCCAAGAGGGACAAGCTCCAAAGAGACACACAAACCAAATCCTCCGAGGAGAACACAAACCGATGCACCAAATGCAAATGGCAAGAACACCACAAAGGTGTTCAAATCCTTCTCTCCCAAATTCCACCAAAGCTACAAAAGCTTATGGGGGAATAAGAGAGGAAGAACAATGGAGGAGATCCACAAAAGACTCCAAGATCTAGATCCCAATATGTTCCCCTCACTTAGAGGAGAGATTGATTGGTTGGATTGTAGATCTAGATATCCTCTTTCAAATCCCTCAAGAATATGCAAGAATCATTGGAGGTATTGAGAGAAAGCAATCTCAAGAAGGTCAACAATGGAGGGGAAAACTTGCAAGAATGGTTGAGGAACCATTGGGGAACAAGGCCCCTTATATAGGTCCCTCCAAAATCCAACCGTTGCAGCCCAAAAACGCGATTCCCGGTACTACCGGACTTTCCTGGCACTACCGAACATTTCTTGGGGTTCCTGGGGCTCCAAACGCATTTTTTCTCTGCGCTCCCCGGTACCAAAATGCGGTACTACCGGATCCTGGTCCGGTACTACCGGTCATCACAGAACGAAAACATCCATAACTTTTGCATCCGGACTCCGATTTCGATGATCTTGGGCTCGTTTCAAAGAGGACAACAGCCTCTACAAGATCATGCAAAGAAACATCATAGTCCAGCAAGGGAGGATAGATCCAAATGATGAAGTAAAAAACCTTCTACCGCGCTAGGTACTAAAATGCGGTACTACCGCTTTTTGGTACCTAGCCCGACAGTGGATTTTGGCAACTTTCCAAAACCTTCTGCCTTGCTAGGTACTAAAATGCGGTACTACCGCTTTTTTGGTACCTAGGAGACCAGCAGATATTCAAACGGCTATAACTTTTGATTGGTAAATCCGATCGACCCGATTCCAATTGCGTTGGAAAGAGGACGACATGAGCTTCCCTATAAAAGGTGAAAATATTGGTTATCACCAAGTGAGAATGTATCAAGTATAATAATGTGAGATACCTCACTTGGTGAGAAACCGAAAAACCGCATAGATCAAAATCGAATAAGATATAAAAGAGGGATCCGATTTTGATGAACAAGAGCTTGTTATGGAGATTACCACAAGCTCTATATCCTCACATGGATAAGACCAAATAACAACCAAATACGATGATGCAAGTATGCAAAGGTTTGAGCTCTCTCCAAACGATGTGATCGAGTTACTCATTTGAGAGCCCCTCTTGATAGTACGGTTATCTATCCTAAAACCGGTCTTCCACTAACAATATAAGACCTGCAAAAGGGAAAACCTATCAAGATTATACCTTTGCCTTGAGCATTCCACTTGAGCTCGATGTAGACGATCTTTACCTTCTCAACATGGAACGCCTTTCTTGATTCCTCATCATCAATCCATGATCACCGAGGATGGCAAGCATCAAACATGAGATCTTCTAAAGATTGTGCATTTTGAGCTTGCACAACATATCTTCTTCTCATTTCATCGACCTTGGAGCCGACACAAGCTCCAAGCGATGCCAATGGACAATTCCTATAAGTATAACTTAATACACACATTAGTCCATAAAGATTGTCATTAATTACCAAAACCACACATGGGGCCCCACATGTTCTTTCACTATCAATCCCTCTCTATCGTTCTATATGGTATTAGAGCGGCGGAGGGAGAGATGCCGATGCTACCTCGACACCGGCATCCCCAACCACGACATCGACCACGGCGACCCATCGCACGGCTACCTCGACCACGACACTTCCCAACGCTCTCGGCTCCCACGACATCGACATAATGGCTACCACCTCGCTTGAGCATCACCAGCTTCCTCTACAGTCCAAGCTACCGCGACACCGTTCGCGATGTTCCCGCTCCTACTGCGGGGAGATGTCAGCCCACTAGTTCTACTTCAGTTTATCTCCAGTCTGACTGTCCACGATGTTCCAGTTATTCACGACACTACCGCTATGACTGCGAGGGATGTTAGAGTATTGTACGGACACGGTTGTTATGATAGTTTAGGATAATTATACTCTAGCCTAACTTGACTTGTACTCCAAGATGATTCTATGTACATCTATATATACTCGCCCATAAGGACCAATAATACATCTAACATATTCCGTCAATTCCTCTCTATCGTTCCACATTAGTGATATATTGCATTGTCTGTATAGTCAGTGTATTTGGTTCTAAAAATATCTATCTATTTTTGCATTGCTCTTGTAACTTCACAATCATTTGCAGTTTGTCTCGAAGGTTATCCTAGTCGGTGCACCCATGACAAACGCTAAAACAAAGAATTACCCCCCCCCCCCCTCACTTTGTTCTTTGCACATCTTTCATTTTTTGTCGATCTAGTAAGTGCAATTTATCGTTCAAAAATGATAAAATAGAGACAATACAGTTCTACTATATTTGCAGAGATGTCTAAATTGTACGATTACAGTAAATATCTTGATAGGGTTTCTAGTCAATTGTTAGTGTAAGCAAATATAACTATATAAGGTGTTTATGTGGAGCTTATCATCGTATCATTGGCAAGCTGCTAGCCTAATTTTCTTGGCCAATGTATGTATTTATTTACATGATCAAGCAAGTTTAATAAATAAAAATAATAATATTGAATAATAACTTTTGAACAAGTGGAAGTCCATTGAGCACAAAAGCATGAAAAGTGGGATAAACAAAAATACTTATACTTTTGGAAAGAAAAACTAAGTAATTTAGAGTAAAATCAACGAAATGTATGGAATTTAAGTAGAAAATGAAATATTACACAAAAAATAACATATATGCTCCAATATCCAAATCTAAAAATGAAAAGAAATTTAACATAAATAACACTTTGAATATTTATCGAAATTCATGTTTTTAACACAATTCTACCAAGTTTGCTTCCTCTTCATTATCCAAAGAGATGATCTAATGATTTATTCACCCATACCAAATATGGTACATACATCTGCCTAATCGTGTATCTAAGGCAACACAAAGCTTTGGAGTGTGTACATGTGTTGGTGTGTGTGTAGTGAAACAGATAGAATCTACACCTTCCTGTATGAGAATGTATCGATGCACCTATTAAATTGGTGTAACCGGTGCATTAAACTAAAACATACACAAAAAAGTTGTAGAAAATGCCAAAAAATTTATCATTTACATACAGTGTATATCTATGACTCCACAAAATTTCAATTTCAAAATTTACGCAGAACCATAGGATAAAAATGGCAAATCATATGTTGAATAGTACTTATTTCAAATTGGACTAGGAATTGAGCCCGTTAATACTCAGAGAGCTAATTTATCATTTTTGTTTCTCGAAATGTGTTTGAAATTTTTGATTTCAAAATTTGTGAGATTATTGATGTACATTGTACCTATGTGGTAGATTTTGAAATATTTACATGCATATTTTAGGTTTGGTGTACCGGTTGCATTAGTTTGATGCGTGCATGAGATATGTTCCCCTTGTACAACTAACAAGGAAGATGCGAGATTGATCCCGTGTACGAATCTATAACAATATCAAACCGAGTAAATTGGTAACTAGTCGACTCCTAAATCCTAATGGATGTGAAAACAGCAGGTCCAAACTCAGTTATCTTTTTATTTGAAATCCCACTGATCTAATAATTGTCAACAACAGTACAAAGAGTATAAAAGTAATAAAGATTACAAATAAGTCACTAGACCATATATATAGCGACGACCACATACACTAGCACAAGCCAAAATCATGCCACCATCCTCGTCCCTCCATCCCTGGAGACGGACAAAGCTTATCATAGTAGAGCTTGTTGTAGTAGACAGACGGGAAGTCGTTGTGCTAAGGCTTTAAAAGACCAGCTCATTAGAGCAGCAACTATCGAACATGACAACCTTAATCAGAAGAGACTGCCCTTAAACCACACAAACGAATACGGAAAATAACAAAAAGATCCGTCGGACACATGACTCCATGCACCCGCCGGCGAGGATAGAACGAGGAGGACCTCATTTTGCCTCTAGGACGTAGTGTCTCCTTAACATTCCGAAGAAGCCACCAAAAACAATCTAAACAAACAATGTGAACCTTCACGCCAGCGAGAGGTCCCGGTCCGCCACACCTTCAAGAAACTAAGGTCACTGAAAACGGAATAAACCAGGGTCGCCAACCAGAGAGATAAAACCCTAGATGGATTTTATAATCACCGTCGCCTCTCTCCTGTCTCACTTGTGTACCGGTTCTACTTTTCTGTACAACTCAGTTATCTCTTCAGTAGCAATGTGGTACTAAACCAGTTCCACGAGTTGCCATACATCAGTGGTACTAAACCGGTTCCGCCATTTTCCATGCATGAGCAGCCTTTAGAATTTACCTGCTTCGTCTGTATCAAATTAGATGTGGACGCAGGGCCGGCCCTAGCATATCAGGCCCGGCGCAAGTAGAAAAAAAGTGCCCCTATAAAAAAAGAATAGAGGTGTTTTTCTGATATTTTAACAGTAATTTATTACTCCCTAAATGGCTGGTCTATGCCTCAGGCCTCGATGCGCTCACCGCTCGTGCGTACTCCCTCCTTAGGCTGTTCCTAGTGGTAGTATCATATTACTAATATCATGCATATGATATTAGTGTATGATACTATTTTCATAGTGCATGATACGTAGTATCATATTAGAATTATATTTAATGATTTGTAGAATCTTAATACAAAATTATGTACTCCGTACAAAATTTATTTGTATGAGGATTTTCTAGTTTTACGTGTTATGATACGGTATCTATCTATGATACTTTAACCATCTCTTTCTTCATTAATTGTTGTGTCACATCAGATTTTTGCCAACATGGCATGCATGATACTAGCCATGATACTCCCACTAGGACCAGCCTTAGCGATTATAAGCCCAAGAGCTTTTTAAAAATGTTAGAAATTATAAGTCATCTTCCATTTATTAGTCTCTCTTCTTCAATGTATGTTTTTTTCTATCTTCTCTCATGCATGTGTAACTATTAGTGTATGTAATAATCAAAAGAGTGAGTTATTGATTTTTCTTAATTCATAAGCCTTATAATTCCTAACAAAGGGAGTACGTTCCTAAACATTGACTCAAATGGTCTCACCTGCTTGTGGGCTGATTTGGTTCACTTTATTTTTCTAAGCAAAGGCCATGACCGTACGTGGGTGGGGCCTGGCAACCGGGGCACCGTGGACCGCACCGGTTGCACGGGCTCAAGGCCGGCGCTGTGTGAACGAGTTGTCTATATTCTACTTTATTTGTATTAAATTAGATGTCACAGATTTATTTATATTTACATGTATTTATAGTTCTACAGCACCCAGGGTGCAAAATAGTTATTTTGCACCCAACATATTTTTACGTTGTTAGATTAAAAAAATTATGTTTTATATACGAATAATTATGTTCATCTATTCACCACAACCAAAAAATTTGACAAAAAAATAATGTTTATGAGTCATTATAGTGTAAAAAACACCAAAAATATGTATTTTATGTCCAATTTTTTTACGGCATGTAAACAAAAATAATTATGTCATTTCTTAATTTTATTATGTTCTTCTCGACTTACGAAGTAATACAAAATTTACGTGACGTAAAAATAATATACGGTTCTAAAGATAGAGGGTGGGTGTAGAATAATTATTCTACACCCTGGGTGTCAAATAGCGCCAATATATATATATATATATATATATATATATATATATATATATATATATATATATATATATATATATAGCACAAAGCCCGTGCGTTGCTACGGGTCCAATGAAAGCAAACGACACTCTGTTCGGACAAATTTTAAATTTTGCCATGGTAGCAAAAACAGGCAATAATTGAAGGTAATTTCAATCAAATGCAAATAATCAGGTTTAAAGTCCTAAGTCTTTTGTTATAACTCCAATGAACTCCCTCGATGGACAACGATGATCCAAGCATATTGCTTTAGACAAAAAAACTGCTCACGTACAATACATCAATTTCAGTTAGTACTTGGTGTTTGCAGACTTGTTGTTCAGTTGGCAACCAACAGCTGACTCGTGGTGGCCAATTCAGTTAAAACTTGATGAGACCGTACCGGTCAGGAAGCCTCTACCACGGCGGCCACCTTGCAACGGGTTTGGCTTTTGTTAAATTTTAGATCATGTAGCATTTAACTAATCGAATAAGTTTTGTTTTATTTGTTTCAACCTGCAAATAATCAACACAAGCAGAGAACAATCAGTAGAAAATAATTAAGAACTCGAGAGTAAATAGCAAATATATTAGCAACAATTTTCTATCTCTCTCGTTCACTCAAAGAAATATATGAAGTCTCTATTTAATAAGTTGATGCAAACAATAAGTAGCAGATCAATCGACTCAACATCCAATGGACTTAAACCAAAGAAGTTTTGGAGTGAATAGAATAGAACTATGGATAACATGTATGGAATCTCTTCTTGGTTTATCAGACTTGGAGAAGTGCTTGTTTGTAGTTCAGAGTTCAGGTTCCACGTAAACCGGTTATTTCAGGTAGATTGTACCGCTAAATCCAAGCAACACTTTAGTTACCTGTCATGGAGTGGGAAATTATGCTATCCGAGGACCAGATGACAGCCTAATCCCACCCCCCTCGCTCCTCCACCTTTTCCCCTAGAACCAGAATCGGAACCATTTGTTTCGTCTGGGTGGAGCTTGATGCTTCTAGGATCTGAAAGCGGCGTCGTTTGCAACCTCCATGGATCGATCTGGTGGGAAATCGAAGGACCAAACATTTCAGAGATATAAGTACCATCAAATATCATGAGATCCAATTTCCAAAATAATAGAATAAATTCCAAATACTGTTTATGGTGGTCACCCAATACCATCCATACAAACTCGAAGAAAATCCATTTGAAACTATCCAGTCGCATCCATAAGAAGAACAATTAGAATAGCATATCATGTAAATTGGTTATGTAGGTTGTGTAAAATGCAATAACGTTTCCAAAATTATGGGAGTATTATACACTACAATCCATTCGTTAACATCCCTAATTTAATCCTACTTTTTTAATATTTCTCCACACTAAGTAAGTTAGCTGCCTAAATCTACTTTGAAATTGTTTTGCATACATCATCATCAGATTGCTCACGCAAATAACTTACCACACAGTGCTTTCAATGATCTCACTCAGTTGGGCTGCGGAGAGCAGATTAGACTTGCGGATGGAGACTAATACTATGCCCACTTAGTCTTTGATTTGAGGATGCCAAATTATAAGATTAAGTTGTTTGAGCTAGATGTACTTATGAAACCAGATAGTAAATTTGGCATTCAACAGAGGACGAACTGCATGACAGTTTAGCTACATTCTGATTAAATATGAAGAAGCCCATGAAAAGTCGTCTTATCCAATAATACAACTGATATGTGAGGCAAATCTACCACAATTGTGCAGATACTCTAAAACTCCAAAAGCACACTTGCTAAGGCAAAGAAATTTCTCATTATAATTCAATTAACCATGGAGTAGTAAACAAATATCTCTCACTGAGAGGAAAAGAGTGATGAAATTTACCTAAGCAAATGTGATCGTTGCCGTAGATGTGCCGGTGCATCAGCACCGGGTTGAGGAAGATGACCTGGGATATAACAGGGGCAGGATTATTGTCCAACCAAGCTAGTCAAATTGAAGGAACATAACAGCCAAAAAGAGATAACTAAAACTGCAATGGGAAAAAAACAGTTGAATTCTATAGCCACGGAAGTACTCTTAAAATACTTTGAAGGACACAAAATTACATTTTGGGTATTACGCAATGCTGCATGTGTGCATTTATGAACAAAGAATTGTTAAAATGTCAAACGGAAAAGCATCAAGACGCACCTATCGCAGAGAAAATTATCGGTCTTCTCTGTTTTTTAGCACATATGTAAAAAAATAACACATAAAAATGCACTTGTATAGACAGAGATAGCCGGATAATGTTCTAAAGTAGATAAAATTAGAGGTTACAAATTACTACTCCCTTCGTCTTAAAATAAATGTCGAAAATTGTCTAAATTTGCATGTATCTAATACTAATAGTGTCTAGATATATTCAAATTTAGAAAATCTTGTGACATCTATTTTGAGACGGAGGATTAAATATTCCCACAAATGTGGTAAAAAGGGATGAAATTTTCTACTTATAGGTAATTCCATAGCTTATGAACAGTCGGTGTCATAATTATTTTATCTAATTACATGCAAATACAGAGCGAGGTACACATCCCTGAACACAGAAGAAAACACCAAAGGTTACGCATACTGTCTTATCTAGTAAGTGATATCATGTTCTGAAGAATGTCCAAAGTTCCAGCTACCTCAAACAGTGTTGGCAGGAGGGACTGGACTGTCAAGAGCGCAAGGCCGATGATTCCGGTCACCGCATGAGGACTGCGTAGCCATTGGCAGTGATGGGTCAGTGCAGATTTGAATTTGAAGCCAATATGTTGTGAATTGTGAGGGGATGTTGTCACCTTTCGAAGATGGGTTTGTTGGAGGTGAGCAGGGCGGTGACTCCGCCAGTGGCGCCGAGGGCGAAGAAGAAGAACATGCCGCCGAGGAGCTTCGGGTGGAGGTCCTTGGCCTTGGCCTTCTCTTCCTGTAAATTTTAATGGATTGGGCTCGGGATTGTCAGTTGCAGATTACACAACTGTTGTGGTACAGGTTATATGTGCAAGTGCTGACGCTTACAGGGTCGTCGGACATTTTGATCCTGAATCCTAGGTACGTTCCGTATCCACCCATTGCAAACAGCACCACTGCCTGACAGGAAGGAAGAACAGTGTAGGTGGTCATGGATGTTTTTTTTTTTTTGGTTCCTCTTCTTGTGATTTTAGATTGAGGAGGAAGGATCAGGGAGTAGTAGTACCATGTTGCCGGGGTGGCCCCAGTGCACGAGCCAGTCGGGGAGGCTGAAGGTCTGGACCAGCTCCACGAACGGCTGGAACGCCGCCGTCACCGTCTCGGCGCCGGGCAGCAGAGCCGCGAGCAGGAGAGGGTACGGCGCCAGCGAGTAGAGCCGCGTCGTCTTCGTCGTCTCGCTGACAGGCCGCCTGTGCTCCACGGAGAGCCGAGTGGCCGGGAGTCGTGGTGCGGGCAATGCTGCACGCGACGGCCGGAGTGGGCGGGGCGACGACGACGACGACGCGCGCGGCCGGAGGGCGAGGGAGCTGCTGGCCACTGTTGACACCTCGCCAGGGGCTCCCGCGGCACCCGCCTGGATTGGGGGCGTAGGATTGGGGAGGGGTGCGCCACCCATCGAGGATTCCTCGTCCTCGACGACCCCCTCCTCGCCGCCCCTCGCGCCACGGACGAACCAGGGGAGGAGCACCGGGGGTGCCGGCCGGGCCCTCGTCCTCGACGACCCCCTCCTCGCCGCCCCTCGCGCCAGAGATTCCTCGTCCTCGACGACCCCCTCCTCGCCGCCCCTCGCGCCACGGACGAACCAGGGGAGGAGCACCGGGGGCGCCGGCCGGGCCCTCGTCCTCGACGACCCCCTCCTCGCCGCCCCTCGCGCCACGGACGAACCAGGGGAGGAGCACCGGGGGCGCCGGCCGGGCGGAGTGGGTGAATCGAGGGAGGGGAGTTCGGGACCGACGGTGACTTCGTATCGAGTTTTTTCTCGCGGGGCGGACGCGTTGGACGGGACGGATGGAAACGTAAATCAGCGGACGGAAACGTATTTACTAACCTACCTCTAGCAAAATTAGTAGATGGAAGATATATATGATGTCTAATTTGGGATTGAGGGAGTAGAAATTATCTGATGAGCCATTCAAACACGAGGCACGCATCTCAAAAAGTATGTACATTTATTTTTTCTGCTTAAAGAAAAAATCTCAAGCGTGGAATATAAGATTCGTTTGACATAAGAATATTTTATTTTGCTTCTGGAGATTGTTCAAATTAACGAGCTCCAAATCATGGTTTTCATGGTCTCACCTACCTTAGGTACCACAGAGTTAGACGAGCAGGCGAAGCTTTCATGGTCTCACCTACCTTAGGTACCACAAATACATGTGCTACCACTCAAGTCAGCACGTGTGTGTCGATATCAACCATGGTTAGGTGCGACGCCACTCTTAGCACACAACTAATTTGAGGCATCAAAGTGCCGGAGCTCCAAAGCCTCCAAGAAATCAAACCATCTCTAGTTAATTAATTATAACTAGTACAAGTCTATTGTCTGAATTCAACTTATTGTCGCACAAACAAAGCACTGTAGCCTAATAAAGTTCACCACTTTCTTCCTTCCTCCGAGGAGCAAAGACTCCCGGCAAACAGCGCCCAAATCGAGCCCCAGACATTCTCTTCGCCCGGTCATAAGACGTTGTTGACGGCGACCACCACGTCGCCCTCGTCCGCGGCGGTGCGCCGCAGTCGCTGGATCGCCTTCTCCACCTGCATAGGTAACCGCACCGTCATGAACACCGCGAGAAACTGAGCAAAAAAGCTTGAGCTCAAATCATGGAACTGGAGAAGAGCTCACCTCGCTGTCCCAGTTAGTCCTGGCCGTGATGACGATCAGAGCCACCGTCTGCACTGCCACGCCGATGATCAAGCCCCACCAGATCCCCTGAAAATTACCGTAGACAGATGCAACTGATCATCAAACCTCTGGAAAAATGTTGCAAATATAGGTAAACTGAAGGCCAAATTAACGTGGGAAGTTTAACTTACAGCTGCTCCGAGGCTGGTTTTGAACCCTAGGACACATCCAATTGGCAGCCCGATCAGGTAATATGCCCCGACGTTGACATATGCGACTATGACTTGCCACCCGCTCCCGACAGCGACTCCTGCGGAGATTTTGAAACGGTTTTAGTTCCTCTGGTTCAATGCAAACTAAGCACTCTATGATCTCTGACAGATGTCGAGTGTTACCTGAGAGGATTGGCTGGATTCCGTTCAAGAAGATGCTGATGGCCAGCAATGGCGTCAGACTGATGACGGCCTCGATCACCGTCGTGCTACTTGTGTAGAGCGTGCTCAGTGGGTACCTGAGGACCATGATTGTAATCGTGGCGAGTATGCTGAAGGCAATGCTAGCCGTGACAACAACCATGACCGACAACCTGGCAACCTTTGGATGGCCAGCGCCAAGCTCATTTCCGACACGAATACTGGGTAAATAAGTTGATGCAAATGTTCATCAGCAAGGGAAAATTGATCTACATCTCAGTATGTCAGTTTCAGTCAATTGCACTGACCTTGCCGCATAGCTCAAACCAAGCATGATTTGGAAGTCCCAGTTCCAGTAATTGATGCTGAAACGCGTTGAAGAGACAGTGATGCAAGTTGTGTTGAATCCAAAGATATGATCAGACGCTAAAAGGTGCAATCACAATGTGTAACTATAACATGAGCTGAATGATCGTGTGGCCTACCAGATAGAGAGTGAATCCAGAGCAATCTCCGAGTTGGGGAGGAAGCCAGTCAGAAGCACAAATCCTTGCACGTACCAGATCTCCAATCTGAGAAAGAACACAATGAAACAAGACATAACTAAACCGGCAAGAACTACCAAACAGTTAACAAACAATCGCTCATAAATGTACTCACGCTAGCATAATTGCCGACGCGAAGGCGAGCTTGGCATATCCCCAGAGGCCTCTGAAAGCGAGCATGGATAGCCCGGTCCACGTCTCCTTACAAGCCGGGCTCCAGATGATGTACGCCCATGTCAACACCACGAGCACCCACCAAGAGAAGCTAAGCGTCAGAGCCGCGCCGAAAAGGCCAAAGCTGAGAACGAACACAGCGATCCACGAGATCAGGATGTGGAAGACAAGCACGGCCAGCGTCATGTATGCCACAGGGTTGACGATGTTCTGAGCCTGCAGGAACCTCTGCATCGGGCAGAAGAGCGCGAAGGCGAGTAGCTGTGGTATCAGCCCACGAGCATACAGCTGCCCCGCCGCGGCCACGTCCGCAGCCTGCCCAATGAGCAGCAGGAATGGACCAGCGTACCAGTAGAGGAAGGCAATGGCGACGGCCGTCACGAACTGGAGTACCAGCGCCCTCTGGCAAACGACGCCCATGACCCTGTACCTCCTCGCCCCGTAGGCCTGCCCACACACCGTCTGCACCGCACTCGACATGCCAAGCTGCATTGCATACAAGTGGCAAGATGCCCTTTCTAAGCAATGCAAAGGACTACACCACATTGTGCAAGAACGTGCACAGCTAGTTACCATGATGCCGTAGGCTAGGCCCTGAATGCCGATGTTGGTGATGGAGGCGCCGGCGAGCTCAAGCTCACCAAGGTGGCCAACAAACATCTGTGTGACGAGGCTGAGAGTGAAGCTGAAGAGCGTGATGAGGATGGACGCCCATGAGATGCGCCAGAGGTTGGCAGCCTCCCACAATGCCAGCCGTGGCAGCACGTCCAACGGCACCGGCTCCCGCCGCAGCAGCTCCTCTGACGCGCCCGACCGGTCATCCATGAAGTCCAGCAATGGTGCTGTCGCGCCACCATCTCCCTCCATTGTCCTCTCTCCTTAAGTTCTTCACTCAGTCTAGTTCATTATGCACCACGCCTTTGTGATGCTGATATATGCAGTAAAACGTGTACTGTTCAGTAGCCCTTTGGTGGCAGCTAACTAACCTTCAGGTGCTATACCTACCAGTCCACTAGCTGGCTGTGAACAAGTTGCTGAAAAAGTGCAGGGGTACGAGCATGTTACCAGCTTAACATAAAACTATGAATCAGTCAGTTTGAGGTAGGTGAATTGCGGATTGCATTGCACCCAGAAGAAAATGAAGAAGCTTTCCAGCTTACGGCATCTGATTCTCAAAATCCATCAAATCTTAAACATCTCGCCAATAAACAAAGGATACAACATGTCAGAAATGACTTATTTTTCTTGTTTCAAAAGACCTCTTTCTACAAACTTAATGATAAGCTTTCCAGCAGCTGGTTTTTGTTTCTCCAATGTCAGCTGATTGTCAACTTTTTCACACAATTTTAAATCAGGAATTAAATTTCTGTGAAACATTCGGCACGCCACATTGTATGACTGAATTGCGAGGCCTCTGCTAAGAAAACTCTCCATCAGAATGTGGCATGTCTGAGCATCTCTCTGTGAGGCAGTTCTCAGTACCTTGGTGAGGAGACCGTAAGCTTCATTAAGTTTACCAAATGCACATAGCTTCTCGATGACCTGATTGTATACACTCTTGAGATCTTGTCTTAATAACATCTTATCCAGTAGAACGAGTAATTCTTCTAATGCACCCTTCTCACAGTATCTGTGTATCACTGTCCTGTATGTAACAGGTGTAGGGACAATTCCTCTATTAAGCATTTTCTCCACAAGCAATGTGGCTTCTTTCAATCTACCTTTCTTTCCCAAAGCATTGACAACAACAGTATAAGTTACAACATCTGGATGCCTGTTACTGAGATACAAGTCATCCAACAAAGAGAGCGCTGATTCCAAATCACCCTCCCGAGAAAATCCATGAATCACAGTTGTGAAGTTGACAACATTAATGGTACAACCTTTGCTCTGGCACTGCTCCATGAAGTCTTTGGCCTCTGCCGACTTTCCTTCCTTGCATAACGCATGGATCAGTAAGTTAATCTCCACAGTAGTGGGGAAGAAACCCTTCTGCAACATCTGCGTCACGACGTCACATGATTCCTTTAGCTTCCCTTCTCTTCTAAACCCATGCATCACGACACTGTATGTGATATCACTTGGAGTCCACCACTCCTGTTCGCTGTTGTTTAGCAATTCCCAAGCCTCTGAAGTTTTCCCAGCTTTGCAGAGACCATTTAACAGTGCAGTATGAGTGACTACGTTTGGCTTGCAAGCATTCTTATACATATGCTTCATCATCTTTCTTGCTTGATCAATTTCCCCAATCCGGCAGAACCCATCAACAACTGCACTGTATGTTACAACATCAGGGTGACATTCTTTTGAGATCATCTCACTTACAATCTCCTTTGCCTCAGCCATCCTCCCATTCAAGCAAAAAGCATGCACAACAGCACTATATCCAACCTCATCAACACGAAATCTTTTTCCCTGTGACTCCCTCAAGAACTCCAACGCCTCATCTGCATGACCATGCTTCGCAAGCACATGGATGAGCATGTTATAGGTAACCTGATCAGGAACTAGACCTGCATCATTCCTCATCTTCCCAAGCAAACCCCGTACCTCTGGCACCCTCTTCTCCTTGCACAAGAAGCCCATCACTGTATAATAAGTAATCTTATCAGGTGGGCACCCATTCTGTAGCATCACACCGATCATCTCTAACGCATCAACAACCCGCCGAACGCTACATAATCCCTTGATGAGGCAATTGTACGTGACCACATCCGGCTCGACCCCGACACGGTGCATCCTGTCGGCGAACTCGAGCGCCTTGTCGATGCGCCCGGCCACGACAAGCACATTCACCGCCACGTTGCATATCGATAATTCAGGACCGCACCCGTCCTTCTGCATGAGCTGGAGCACGCGCATGGCGGAGCGGAGCTTCCCCGCGCGGCTGTACGAGAGCATGAGGTGCGCGAACTGCTGCGGGCCGTGCCTCACTCCGCGGCGGATCATGAGGCGCATGACGCGGCGGGCAGGGTCGTGGAGCCTGGTGCGGCTCAGGAGGCTCAGCATTTCGTCGAACACCTCCGGGGCGTGCCGGTAGCGCCACTGGCGGTCAGCCCAGCGGAAGAACTCGAACGCGGCGCGGGCGTCCGCCTGCGCCTGCGCGCGGAGCACGGCGCGTACCTGCGGCGGGGAGAGCACCCGGAGCAGGTGCCGGAGCTGCGCCTCCAGCTTTGGGGTCCACGAGCCGCGGAGCTCCAGAAGCCTACAGGTGTCGCGCACGAGGCGGCTGCGCGACTCCTCCGATAGGTCATCGTCGAGGGGAATCTCATTGGCGGCGTACGCAGGGGCGAGTTCTCCCGCGGCGGTGCCGGCGGCGGCGGCCGAGGAGGATGCGGCGGTGGTGCAGAGGCGGCGTGGCTGGAGGAGGAGGAGGAGCGATGGACATTTTGTTACGCGCCCAGGCATGGCGCGCCCTCGTGACACGGGACGAAATGCGTACGGTGGTTACGAAAGGGATCGGCGATGGCCGGCGGCTGCGGCGGGCGGCAAGTGACTCGCCGACGATGGATTGGCAGGAGGCAGGAGCTGTGTGGGGTCACAAAGTCAGGTCAGTCCACTCAGCCCTTTTGCTGCGATGTACGGTAGTTGTACGAATTTGCAATAAAACCCAGATGACAAAACTTTGGTTAATTGATCAATATAAAATCAGATCCTTTCTAGAAAAAAATTATAATCAATATGCTGGTCATGAAAAATCATGTGAGCGAACTAGTGGGTTAGTTTTCTTCGTATTCATATACAAACAGAGAGGTAAAGACTCCACCATGGCTCACAAAGATAAAAAAGATTAGGTTATTTTGAAAGTTGCTAGGAAAACCAAATGTTCGGCAAGAATACGAAAATGCAAATCCCAGCTTATGCTACCATATTGTCAAGATAGAATTCAATCAAGAAAATAATTAGTTAGCCCATTTTTCTAGTATTAAATAAAAGACTCATCAGCCAATTTAATTTCAGAAATAGTAATGGAAAAGTTACATTGACATATATTTATAAATGTTGCCTGCAGAAAAATATATAGATGAGATGACAACATAAATTCTTTTCCATGTGATCATTTACTGTACGCATAGTACTCCAATATTAAAGCACAAGCTCCGGTGGGTATAAAAAATCCCTAAATTCTCCCCAACTAGAAGGTTCACAAAACCGTCGCGCACATTACATGTTTGGGTCTTCATATTGAACATCACGCCCGAATAGACAAAGTAGATAGCATCCTCCTCCACCTCTCCACGAGGTGCAAGAACAGACTTGGAGAAGTTGAGTCACATGAAGAGTGCGCGACCACCTCCAAACCCATTAACTATCGGCACCCAAGCGCCTGTGTCTATATCTGCTTCGAAAACATCCACCGAACAAATGGATAAGATGGAATAGTCAGGAAGGATATGCATATGTGGCCGTACCATGAGAAGTTTCCCACTTGACTCAACAAGGTGCCTTGCCAATGAGTGATTTCGTCATCAGTTGTATTATAATGTGAAGAGTTCAGATAACTGATGTCGTTCCCAGTGTCATTACCATCCTCCTGTTCATCCTCCTCCTCCTCCTCGTACTCATCATCATCATCACCACCAACACCAGAAGCCTCCTCCTCCTCTTGTTCAGCATCATCCCCTTCGTCAACACACACCAGCAACATCCTCCTCATCATCAGATGCAGGCCACCAAACTTTTGCCCTGATGACACGCCTTCCCATGGTAACCAAGGGTCTGCCATCAACATCTGATGTGAGATATAGAGGGATGAGGTCGGTCTTCGGCTCGGGTGATGGCGTAAAGTGTATCGCAAGGAATGCAATGTTAATGATATAGACACTAGTGCAGAACGGCCCATTGGTCCTGGTTGGTAAGGGGCTTTAGTCCCGGTTACCCAACCAGGACGGGGCAATCGGGACTAAAGCCCGAACCTTTAGTCCCATATGCCCCACCAACTGGGACAAAAGAGCGGCCACGTGGCCGCTGCTCCGTGCGAGGGGGGAGGAGCAACCGTCCCGGTTCGTAATACAAACCGGGACAAATAAGCTTCTGCCGCGGCAGAGATTTGACACATTTCCCTGCCGCGACAGAGAATTCATTTTGGCAATTTTTGTTGCCGCGACAACATTTTGGCCACTTTTTGTGCCGCGGCAGAGAATTCATTTATGTTGTTTTATTGTTTATTTAGTGTTTTGCACTCATCAATGAAGGAACCATTATATTACACGAGATCATCATGACAATATTATATTCGATACACGGATCGAGTTCATGCACTACATACAAAAGTTGCTCTTTATACAATCCCTATTGTCTATACACAGCCGAATAGTATTTCCCTTTTGGGTTTAGGACTTCTGCATCCAAGAATCCCGCCAATTCCTCCTGAATTGCTCGTACGCGATCCTTTGGCAGAAGACCGTCCCGTAGACGTTCGATCTGATTTAAAAAAGGAGTCAGCCTATATGAATGAAACTAAACATAATTTGATTGTAATTAAAAACTATAGAAATTGTTTGCGTACGTGGAGTTGATCTAAATTTCTGCCCTTCTTATCACACGTCTGCCGGATGAACTCGCAAACATAGTATCCACATAGATTGTTACCTGGTCCCTGCGTCAGACACTTTACAAGAACATAGTTCAATCAAAATAATAATCAAGCATGATAATAACTGTATCAAAACTAGAATCAAAGAGATGCGCGGATATAGCTAGTGGTGCTTACATCTAGTGCTTGAAATGTAAGCTCCGCTTTCCAAACACCCCTAGCCTTGTTGGTGAACCGTTTCCAAACGCTGCCCGCGAAGAAAATGAATAAAATAAGTTATTAATTACTTGATATCATAAAATTCACGAACTTTACCGATACAGTGTCGTAATGATCAGAATTACCGCTGGAGAAGCATCTGCATGTCCTTCCACTGCTCAAGGGGTTTATGTTTCGAGTCCATGACTAGTACACACCCTTTGTCAAGTTGAATGATTAACAGAATATAGTGGAAGCTGCGAATGCATAACTAATCAATTATATACTTAACATCGAGTAAGCGAAATAGAAAGTGTATACAAGACAATAACACTCACTCGAAGTTGTAAGGAAAAAGTATTTCCCTTTTGGTTTCTTGAAACCTTAACGCGTGTACTATATTATCCTTCGTATCCTGGGGGCTTGTTTTGAGATTAGCTTGATGAACCCAATATGGGTCAATGGAGCCAATGTCATAGATTTGTCCTCTGCTGATCTCCAACAGTGGTGTTATTCAAGAGATGTGTCCGCATCCAACCACCGAAAGACTTCATGTGTTCATCTGTAATACATGATTCAGGCTTCCCCGGGTTTTTGGAGCGTATAATATTCTTGTGTTCCTCGATATACGGAGCTGCCAAGGTGGAATTATGTAGAACTGTGTAGTGTGCTTTAGTGAAAGAATCCCCGTCCCTACATATCATTGCTTTCTTTTCCAGCGTGTCTTTTCCACTTAGTCTTCCCTCATGCCGCGAGTCAGAAACACCAATCGGCTTAAGGTCACGAACGGTTTAGAGATGCTTCCTTCTGGTCTAGCACAATTATGAACATATTTCTTTAAGACTCTCATGAACCTCTCAAAGAGGAACATATTGTGCAGAAATACCGGACCGAGAATGGCAATCTCTTCCACTAGGTGAACCAGGAGACGCGTCATAATATTGAAGAAGGATGGTGGGAACACCAACTCAAAACTAACAAGACATTGTACCACATCCTTCTGTAACCTTGGCAGAATATCTGGATTGATTACCTTCTGAGATATTGCATTGAGGAATGGACACAGCTTCACAATGGGTACTCAAACATTTTCCGGTAGAAGCCCCCTCAATGCAATCGGAAGCAACTGCGTCATAATCATGTGACAGTCACGAGACTTCAGGTTTTGGAACTTTTTCTCTGCCATATTTATTATCCCATTTATATTAGATGAGAAGCCAGACGGCACCTTGATACTGTAAAGGACTTCAAAAAATATTTCCTTCTCTGCTTTGATAAGAGCATAGCTGGCACGACTTAAGTGACACCCTTTATCAGTCTTGTTCTGTGTATGCATGTTCTTTGGGTCTTTCATAATTTGTTGGTCCTCCCGTGCTTCTGGTGTATCTTTTGTCTTCCCATACACGCCTAGGAATCCTAGCAGGTTCACGCAAAGATTCTTCGTCACGTGCATCACGTAGATTGAAGAGCGGACACACAGGACTTTCCAATATGGCAGCTCCCAAAATATAGATTTCTTCTTCCACATGGGTGCGTGTATGTCAACACCCGGATTTTTCAATCCTAGATGCCTGTTATGCTGTGGCATCCCGCTAAAACCACTACTAGAAAATCGCGTTGTTTTTGTGCATTGCATCATCATGACCGCATGCTCATGTCATCATGCCACCTTGCATTTGAGCATCGTCATCATCTTGCATTCGCTTGCATAAAACTATTTTCGAAAAACCTATTTTGTTTTCTATAACGCCTCGTCTTTGTTCAAACGCAAAACCCGGGTCTCCGGATTATTTTGTTTTGTCTGCTATCGGTTTGCAAAAGCCTTGTTTTAAACAAACAAAATATTCAATTATTTTTAGTGGGGCAGTCGAATGGGCCGATTTGACCCGAACGACCACCCCCGGAATAAAATCGGTCCACCACACCAGCCCACCCGAATCCTTTTTATACCCAGACCTAAACTACCCAACCAACCAGCCACCTCACCCCAGCCAATGGCCTCTCGCCACCTCACCTCTCCTCCCTCCCCAACCAATCACCCCCTGCCACGTCACACCCCACCCACACACCCAGCCACACACGCACACCACGCGCCTCCCTGCCCTGTCCCGCTGGTCCTCTCTCCCTGGCCCCGCCTGCCAGCCCCCCTCTCCTTTCTCTCTCTCTTCCTCTCACCCGCCGGGTCCCACAGGTCCCACCCCTGTCGGCCCCTCCTCCCACGCCTCTCTCCTCCCCTGCACGCGCCTCCCCGATCCCCACCTCCTGCCCCGCAGCTCTCTTTCTCCCCTCTCTGCGTGCTTCCTCGCCTCCCATGGCGTCGCCGCCAGGTTCCCCTCCGCCCCGTCGCCACCTCCCCACCTCGCCTCCTCCGCCCCTTCTTCCGCCCGGTCGCCTCCCCTCGGCGCCGGCCGTGCCTCCCCGCTCCGGCCCGCGCGTCCCCGTCGGCCCCGCCGACGCGTCCGCCCCGCCTCCTCCGGCCACCGGCCCTCTCTGCGCCTGCGCCGTGCCCCCTCCACCGCCGACCCAGCCCCGACGCCCCCCCCTCTCCTCGCGTCCGCGTTGCTCTCCCTTCGCCGCCCGAGCTCGCCGGACCCCGCAGCTCCCCGCCGGCCGGCCCCCGTCCCCGACCCGACGCCGCCGCGGCCCTCCTCGTCCCCGGCGCCCCGCGACCACCGCTGCTCCGGCTGCCGTCCGTCCCCGCCGCCTGCGAGCACCCCGCCGCCGACCTGGACGACCCCGCCTCGCCGAGCCGCGCCCTTCCGCGACCCCCGCCCTCCTCCAGCGCCCGCCTCCGACCCCCTCCTCGGCTGCCGCCGTGGCTCCCTCGTCCGTGAGCCACCGCCGCCGCTGTTCATCACGGAGCCGTTCGGCCGCCCTGCAGCGTGGCCCGCCGCCGCCAGCATCTCCACCGAGCGCGACCTCGCCCAACACCCGCCTCGCTCACCTCCTGGCACGCAGAGCCCAAGGTGCAAGGGGGAGTTGACCCTGCAGTGTACTGCATCATTAGATGAAGTGGATATTTTTGGTGGTTCTCGGTTGATGGCAAGGTCATGTCCATGTGTGGAGTTTTTAGACAAAACTTGAGACGGTGATGCACAAATCGATTGGGATGCATGCGAGGATTTGACTAGCAACCGCCAAGATCTCCTTCAAGGTCGTGGCGTGACGGTTGTACTCGCGAGACGACAAGTGCCGTCAAGACCGGGGTGCGCCTACACGGATTTGATGACCGAAGGAATTCAACACGGATGCCATGATCTTCGTCACGGACCCCGGAGACCCCATGATCTTCGTCGCAGAACAATAAGGCCGTTGGAATGGAATCGACAAGATCTACCGCCGGACGACAAGTTCTACTTCACGGGCACGGAGCGTCAAGATCGCCTCACGGAATCCGAAGCGCGAACCCGACAAGATCTTCGCGACGATAAGAACGACACCGACCCGGAAGAATCCGATGCGCCCCCGGCACCGAACCAAGTCCTGCTTCCCGGATGCGACAAGACCTACCTCCGCTATCCGAGACCGAGCCCATCGAACTCCGAACCCCAGCTCCGCTCCCGCCGATCCGTCGAACCCTGAACCCCGAGACCAACCCCCGAACCCCGGAACCAAGATCTGCCGAACCCTAATGTGTGAACCTTTTTCCCGAGCCCTATTTTATAAATGCTAAATATAAAACTTGTTGCATATTAATTGTCATACTCGCTGGCATATTGTCATGTGGTTTGGGGGCATTATGCCGATTCACCTAATAATTAAATATGGGGCCCATATGCGGGCAAATCTAGTCTCATATTGGCCTCATTTAAATTGATGTAGAGAACCGGTACTATATTTGGCCATGTTAATACAACATTTAAAATGCAGGGTAGCTATACAACATGAACCATCTGAATAATTGTCGGGACCCCCGGTTCCGCTTAATATGGCCTAATTGCATCGCACTTTTGCCATGTCATACATAATACATGCATCATGCCCGATCTTCTGCCGTAGTATTAAATAGTGCATCCGGTGTTTCTTCTAGTGTTTTGCTTCTTCGCGGATAAGGCCGATGAGTTGATGTGAGCTTCGCCCCGATCTTCGGTTGAACCTTCGGCATGTTTTCAGGCGAGCATCTCCCCCTTTCTACATATCTTACTTTTATAGTATTTATTCCCTCCTGTTGATCTATTGCTATCTGTGTTGCGATGCTCTAGTTTTCGTACCCGTGATATCCCTTGCAGCCCTATATTGCCATGGCCACCTCCTATTACCTGTTGTTTGGTAGATAGTTGGACTTGCGCGTCGTAGTCGCTTGCTCAAGTGTTGTTGCGTGTCGCCATGTACCACAGTTGTTGGAGTATTGCCACATGTTTGATGTTGGAGATGATCATGGCTTTACTTATCGTTCACTTTAATTCCTGTTTAACAACTAAAATTGAAGTAAGTAAGCAGAGGCATCGGTGGGTGATAGATAATATTTGGTTTCCGACCGCCCACTTGTGTCCCGTAGGACCCCGAGTGCTTGATACCTGTTCCTTGATTTATCGCACTATCCACATACGGGGAATTATGGGACCCCCCTTAGCCAGATCTTGATTCATTCTTATTTCTTGGGGCCACAAACTAGTTTGAGGTTTTATTTACTATCCTGTACTTATGCCATGCTACTGCTTTATTTACGATTGTGCGAGGAGCACACTGTACTGTTTAGGATAGTGGCACGATTCCGCGGTGTCGACAAGCCCAGTTTTGGGTTCCCCGTCGTTCACAGCCGTCCCCACAACCTTGAGTCCGTCTCGGAGCCGGCCGGCTTCGTTGCGAGTCTACTCTAAGGGGTGGCCCCCTGAAATATTTATGAATCCTGTGATTGCTTTGTCGTGAAAGCCTCGTTGGGTTTTGATTTGGTTTTTCCGAGGTCGATCGTGTGTGTGTTGCTATTTGTGCACCCCGGCCGGGTAAAACTTTCTGAAAGCCGTGTCCGCGGTTATGGACGACTTGGAGCACAGTATCTCGATCATAGACAACTATAACTAAAGTAGTGCTATAAATTTGACTTTATAATGACTAGTAAGCAGCTTCACAATAATGGAATGGCTAAATAAAACTGCCAACAATTGCTTGTTTGGGTGTCGCTTGCGACCATTGTACCTGACTAGTAAGTATTGCAACTATAACGGAATGGCTAAATAAAAGTACCAACAACTGCTGGGTTTTTGGGTTATCTCATTCTATTTGTATCTGTTTAGTAAGTGTTGCAACTATAACGGAATGATTAACTAAAATGGCCCACTGCTTATTTTATCAGGATGATTATCTACACCTGACTAGTAATTGCTACAACGATAACTGAATAAATAAAACTGCCAACCGTGTGAGTTCCTCGGTTGACTTCCTCGTTTGGTCTCGAGGGGGAAACACCAGGATGGGTTTGTTTGATGGTAGCATCAGGTTGGTTCCGAATAGATCCTTCTTACCCCTCTCTGATTGCCGCCAGTTGAATCGAGTCTCTATAGGTTGTTTAGTGCATGCTGCCGCTTCAGTCCACCATACCTATGTAGGCGAGGACCGCCGAATTCTAGCCTCGCCGTGTACTGGCCTCAGTACTGACGCTCCTCTTTTTCCTTTGCCCTTTGTCGGCACCCCTTTTGTTTAAGCAGGTTTTGAGATCGACGTCGTTAGCAGGGATACCCTTCCGGCTTGGCCTGGGCAGGGTTATGGACGTCATTGGTTATTCTTCAGGGCTCTTATCCCCATTTGCATCTTGTCCATAGTCGGACGCTCTATCATTTTCAAGGTGATTTGGATCTTTGTCTGTATATCTGTATTCTTGACTCATGGAGTCGCTGTTGTATATATATCTGTTCTGTGGGTCCCATCGAGGACTGTTGTGTAATGTTATTACTTCGTTTTCCACCCGCACGAAAGTGCCTGGTGGGCACCTTTGAATCGTTTCTATGCGGGTTTGGCGTGTTTCGCTAAAACTTGCATAGGATCGATTCTGAGGGTGTTACATATGCCATACATCGCAATCCCAGGATTACCATTTTTGCGAGACATAACAGAATTGGATACCATAGTAATTCATCCATTACAAACGATACATAAGTTCTTATACAAATAGGGATCTCATGATCCAGTTTTTAATACAACATCAAGCAGCGGAATACATGTCCAAAATCATCAAGTGTTTGGAAACACATGTCCAAAACATTTCAATAGAATGATCCATCATTCCAAGGTTTTCATAACCATTTTTCCACCAAGTATTCCCATCTAAAAGTTGATCAAGTTTTATGCTTAGCACTAGCATCTACAGGTGGGGGTAGTACTAATGAGGGGTAGTAACTAGTGGAGTTTCACTAAGTCCAACCTTATATCTTAGGCTGATATCAAGGTTTCTAGCTTAGGCCAAATTTTATGCTCTTTATGCAACCTTCAGCATCTTTCCAAAATCTACCAGTCACTTAAGTAAACTCTAAGTAAGCTTTGATAAAGAAATAAAGTGAGAAGCGTGCACTTAAAACTAGGATTGGTTTATCAAATGGGTAAACTTGCAAGGGTTAGCTTGCATAGGTATAGTATCAGCTTGCACATTCACTAGTAGTATTTGGCTTGCTTAAAGTAGAGTGTCTTGCAAGTTTTATCTTGCATCAATGTCAATATAAGCTTGCCTTGTGCAGAGCAGTGGTTGAAGTTCTCCTCGGCTTCTTCTTCGTAGTATCCTCCTTCCTCCTCGTAGCCTTGGTCGGTACTAGCGTCTATGAATAAATACGAGGTACACAATCACCAAACAATACTTAACTACTTGCAATCATCACACACAAGGGTCTTATAGATGATCTAACATCATCTCTAACCTTACAAGGTTAAGGCTTGATTTGATTCTTTTTATTTTTAGAAAAGTAATTTCTACTCATTGAAAAACTACTTAAGATTTAATATTCTCCAAACCAAATATGAGATCATGTTGACACATGTCATCACCACATATTGTAGTCTATGGGAATGTGATTTAAAGTGGTGTCACTATTTAATAAGGTTTTACCCTTTTATTTTAATTAATTAAAGTGGCTAGAAATGCTTATGTAGCATTCTTTTATTACTTGAACATTATTTCTGCAAGTAAACCTATATATTTTTATATATTCTGAAAGGTATGGTTAAATGTGATTTTTGAGAGTTGGAATCAACTCAAAAGCTTTTATGGTTTAAATTTGAAAAATGTTTGAATGCAGAAAAGCTTCTGCCTTGTTATTTTTACTATGGGTGATCTACAGATCCAAATGACTTGAATCCAACGGGCTTGGATTCAGCATTCACAGTCCTTTCCAACCAAATTGGTTTCATCCAATTTGGTGCACTGAATCGATCTGGGTTGATTTTTTAAGTTGGGTACAGAAGTGTATTTGAATTTAAAAAGAAAAAGGTTTAATTTGAATCGCTGGGCTGCGCAGGAAAAATTACTGGGCCGGCCTGCTAAGCGCAGTGCTCCCGCGGGCTGCTTAAGTGGGTGTCCCCACTCGTCAGTGACACGGGGCTGGGCGAAGCGGTATGGGGCAACGTGGATCGTTCGATCTAGTTCTAATCCAACGGCTGGGGGTCATCGTCGACGCGAGACAACTCCGGCGAGAACGAAACCTAGCGCGGCCAGTGAGGGGTGTTGGGGGCTCACCGGGGTACGGGCGAGGGTCGGCGAGGCGGGCGAGCAACGAAGTCGACGACGGCGAATCTCCTGGTACTGGTGGCTTCTCCTGTGGCGGCTCCAATCGCTGGCTCCCTTCTTCTCCAGAGGCGGCGGGATCCGGTGAAATTCCGGCGGGGTGGTGCTCGCCTTACTCTGAGAACAGTGTGGCACGATCGGTGAGGAGAGGGGAGTGATATGGTGTGAAGAAATCATGCGGGGGTGGCCTCTATTTATAGTCGAGAGAGGGGACCGTCGGGGCGCACGGTGAGCTCGTCGGGGGCGAGGTTACATGCGGCTAAAGGCATGGGCAAGGGTAGGGGACGGTGCGGTGTCTCCTGGCGATGCTCAACGACATGGTCTCGAGGCATGGGGCGGTGCGGCTTGGTCTGGAACGGGCGGTGCTCTGCGCGGCAGAGGCGGCGTCTTCGACGGCGGGCGGTGGCTGTATGGCACGGGGCGGCAAACGGGGATGTCTGGCGGTCTCCTGGGTCGGTGGTGATCGTGTGTGCACGCGGCGAGGGCGGCGCGCGGTCTGTGGACGCTGGTCGAGGGTGGCGCTCTGGCGCATGCTCGGCATGGTCTGGGCGCGGCTTGTGCGCGTGGTCCAGGGCTTGGCAACGCTCGCGACTGGGACAGGTAGTGGCGGTGGACGGTGGGCTGCCTCCCAGACAAGGTTGGCACGACTAGTTCTTCCTCTAGCCTGCTGTCCACAATGGGGTGGCAAGGTTGGCTTCGGCTGTTCACCATTGATGGCAATGGCAAGCTCACAGGGGTGCTAGTCCTTAGTTAAACTTCCTAGATGATCTACTGAGCTGTGTGTGAGCTAACTAGGGAACAAGTTAGGCCAATTTTACTGCACACTATAGTGTTTGATGTTTGTTTGATTTGTGTCTGCAACCTGTTTGATGAAATGGCCGCATGAAATCAAGTTTTGAATTTTGAAATGAATTTTGGTGGGTTTGCTAGATTGGTGCTGGTGAGTCTGCAGATGCTTGTGTTTTGAAAGTTGAGCTTGTTTGAGTGGTTTTTAAAAAAGTGGGATCTTCCCATATGATAAAGATTCAATTTTGAATTGTCATTTAAACTAAGCATTTGAAAGTTTCTGGATGATCACAAAGTGGGCCTTGATACCTTCTTATGAGTACATTCAAGGGGTGCAAAGATCCAGAAAAGTTTCTGTTAGTTTTTGAAAGTTTGAGACAGCCAAAGTAGGCATGGGAGTTAAATTGGCCAAAATGACCATTCATTTTATATATGTGTTTTGATTTACTTGTCTTTAGGAAAAGTGTGGGAAATGTTTTAGATGATGTTTATTTCACCTAAGAAACATTTTACAAGCAATGAAACAAACAAACAAGGTGGGTTTAAAAGAATTCAAAATCAATGCATACACATATGCATGCATTCATTATTTTATTTAGAAAAGTTTTTGTTAACCCTAAATGTGAGGATTAGAATTTGATGATCCAAGTTTAGTATTTTTGGGATGTTACAGTGTACTGTAGCGACGTCGTTCGGAACTGATTGACCGCCGGGACCCTTTCCAAAGATTACTTCTATGTCCTTGACCATACCAAATACATCATCACCAGCAGGGAGTTTAGGCCTTTTCCGGTGATCTGCCTCATCTTTGAAATGCTTGCCTTTCTTTCTTACGGGATGATTGGTCGGAAGAAATCGTCGATTCGCCAGGTACACAACCTTCTTGTATTTATGCAAATCTGTACCTTCAGTCTTATCTAAACAGTGTGTGCATGCCTTATATCCCTTGTTTGTCTGTCCTGAAAGGTTACTAAGAGCAGGCAAATCATTGATGGTTACGAATAGCAACCCTCGTAGATCAAATGGTTCCTGTTTGTTCTCATCCCACGCACATACGCCTGGTTTGCCCCATAACTGTAAGAGTTCTTCAACTAATGGCCTAAGGTACACATCAATGTCGTTGCCCGGTTGCTTCGGGCCTTGGATGAACACTGGCATCATAATGAACTTACGCTTCATGCAAAACCAAGGAGGCAGGTTGTAGATACATAGAGTCACGGACCAGGTGTTGTGACTGCAGATCTGCTCCCCAAAAGGATTCATGCCATCCGTACTTAGACCAAACCATAAGTTCCTTGCGTCACCTGCAAAGTTTGGGAAGTCTCTCTCGATTTTTCTCCACTGTGACCCATCAGCAGGGTGTCTTAACTTTCCGTCTTTCTTACGGTCTTTTTTCTGCCATCGCAACAACCTGGCATGCTCTTTGTTTCTGAACATGCGTTTCAACCTTGGTATTATAGGAGCATACCACATAACCTTAGCAGGAACCCTCTTCCGGAGGGGCTCTCCCACAACATCACCAGGGTCATCTCATCTGATTTTATACCGCAATGCATTGCATACCGGGCATTTATCTAAATTCTCATACTCCTTACCGCGATAGAGGATGCAGTCATTAATGCATGCATGTATCTTTTGCACATCTAATCCTAGAGAACAGAGAGTCTTCTTTGCTTCGTAGGTACTCTCGGGAAGTTCGTTATGTTTTGGAAACTTCGGCTTTATTATTTTCAGCATCTTTTCAAATGAGGAGTCAGTTAGACCACACTCTGCCTTCCATCGCAACAATTCTAGTGTGGTACCGAGCTTTGTGCTGCCATCTTCACAATTTGGGTACAACAATTTCTTGTGATCTTCTAACATGCCCTCTAACTTCAACTTCTCATTTTCTGTTTCACAGTCTCGCTTTGCATCAGAAATGACCCTACCAAGTTCATCAGCCGGCTCATCTGATGCCCGTTCTGCACCTCCTTCCTCTCCATTGTCTTCCATTGCAGTATCATTGTATTCAGGAAACATATGATGATAGTTGTTATCATCATCTTCTTCTTCACCGTCTTCCATCATAACCCCTCTTTCCCCGTGCTTGGTCTAGCAATTATAGTTGGGCATGAAACCTTTCATAATCAGGTGGCTGCGAATAATTTTCGAGGAAGAGTACTCCTTGTTGTTCCGACATTGAACACATGGACAACGTATAAAACCATTCTCTTTATTTGCCGTAGCCACATCGATAAATTTATCCACGCCTTTCATATACCCGGCTACGCGCTGGTCACCGTACATCCATTTTCGACCGTTCATCTGCATCATATAAGTAAGTTCATAAAAAAAATAGGACATCATAAATAGTGAAATGACCAATTCACATCGACACATGCATTATATCAATGATAGAGAAAAAATAAGATTGCTAACCTCGATCGAGGAAAATAAAGAGGAGAAAGCTTAAGTGCGTCTCAGACACCTTCTATATTTTTGTTTTATGAGAAATTGAACGGGATCATTCACTGAAACATTTCATCAAACACCTTGAATGCATGCATAGAGGAAAAAAACTAGCACACCCCTCACACCTTCCACCAAGAAAAAATAGAGTGGAGGCAGAGGGCTGGAGCGTTGCATTTATAGAGCACGGGAGCATACGTCCCGGTTTGTAAAACAAACCGGGACTAAAGGTGTGTGCCATGCCACGTGGCTGACGCCCAACCTTTAATCCCGATTTGTATTATAAACCGGGACGCATGACCCTTTACCAACCGGGATGCATGCCTCCGGGCCCCGTGCCCGCTCGAACCGGAACGCGTGCCAGCATTAGTCCCGGTTCGTGACACAACCGGGACTAATACTCTTAGGAGACGGGAACGGATGGCCTGTTTTCTACTAGTGAGATGTAGCCTTTTCGTTGTTTGCTCTGGGAACCAAACACCCTTCCCTGGTCGGATTACGAGGAACGGATGCTTCAGGCTCGTGGTGATTGCAGCAATGACGAAATCATCGGCCGTAGACCGTATGCGAAACTTTCGAATTCTTTTATCCTCTCGGACGTGGAAGTCGAGCTCGGGGAGAGGGATGGAAGTGTTGGAGAATCCGTTGTGCAAGTGATAGCTGTCGATGACATAGTAGCGCGCCTCACCGTCCTCGGTGTCTGACATGTGGAAGAAGCCGAAGACGAGCCAATCGTCGGAGGTGCTAACGCAGATTGTGCCGTCGGGGACGGAAGGCATGCAATGCCGGCGGCCACCATAAAGTGTGGTGAAGTCGTAGTAGCTATCGACGATCCAGGGAAGCTGGTGGCCATGGCGGCGGACGGCAGTGTGCCACGAGCGGTGCGTAGGAGCGCGCGCGGTCGGCAAGACGATTAGACCTAGAAGATCCAGCGGGAGGTTAGACTATGAGGGAATCGACGCCATAACTAGTAGCTGCCTAGATTCGTTTTCGTTCGGGCGATCGTACAGCTCTGCAATGTTGCCTGCCACCAAATAGCAACCAGGAGTCCTTGAAAGAGATGAGCTTTTGGTTGAAGGACTTCTTTAATTGCCTGGAACGCCATAGTTACATGCCTACGTATGACGGCATGAGTTAGGATCGTAGACCACTTTGGCCTGTCCGCCATGTATATTGATACACACTAGAAGATCGTGGAGATTTCACCGAGAGATCAAAGAGAACAAAAAAAAGGGCACATCACGCGCCTTTGGGCAAACTTTGTCTTGTGTTATGTGTTCGTGATATTTTTCATGTGATCGTCAGCCTCGTAGGAAAGTTGTGGCTTTTGTGCATAGGTGGTGTTTTGGCTCCACAGGTGCAACTGAACCTATTATGAAAAATACATAAAAAATAAAATTTAAATTGTTAAAAAAATCTGAACAAAAATTTCTCATATATATCCGGATATTTTATATCCGTACACAAGTTTTCAGAAAAAATAAACATTTTATGTGGCTTGTGTAAAAAAGACATGGGACATAAAATGTTCTTTTCACTCCTAAACTTGTGTATAAACATTTAGTCTCCGGATGTACATGCAAATATTTGTTTCTAAACTTTTTGACATTTCGATATATTTTCAAACGGTGTCTTCATTTGCACCCGTGAGCCAAATTGGATTTTTGATTTTGTGCTCATTATTATTTTTTTTTGGCAAAAAAGACCCCGACAAAAAAAGAAACATCAAACAGTATAAAGCACCTCGAGAAAAACGAAAATTACAATAAAATCCATGAGATGCCCTTTGTCTTCAACCTCCAAAACGTTTCGACAGTACTGTGCCGCCGCTGCCACTCCTTCCTAAACCGTCCTGATGTTAGTGGTTGCGGTCAGGAAATCGACAAACGGGTCAATTATTGTTATAATTGATTATGCACGAAGTGGTAAAAACAACACTTACCTTGGTTTGCGGTCAGTGTAGTGCTACACCATTGGAATCTTCGAGAGAGCGAGGTCATCTAAGCATTGCACCATGAAATTGACGTCGATAGTGGAGGACATGGAGGGAAGGGATAGTCATAGCTAATTCATCAATCGTAATCGGTAAAGGTAGTAGCTGTTAAGATGATTGATCGCATTCTACGAGATGAATTAATGATAAATTTTTCATTCATCAGATTCCAAGAGTCGAAACGACCTTATTCTGGTTGTTAACTCCATCCTTTAGTGGTTTAATTTATGGCCCACTAGTACGTTATGATCGATCTTTCGCAGTTTTCATCCATTGTTCTGTTATGATTCAAATTCATGAAGCAGATCGACTTCTGAGTAGTGTAGCGAGGCCCATAACTAGAGGCTTGGTACGAATCGTTATCTCTGTTTTAAATACATCTTATAAGCCGTCTTTTAGAGTTCATCCATCATTGGAAACTCCACGACATTGTGTAAACACTCTTGATATAGTGAAATTTTGTGTAAACACTCTTGATATAGTGAAATTTTGCTCGCTATCGTTCATGGTTTTTCTCTATTTGTTGGATAGGTTTTTCTATGTTAAATCTTGCGTCTCCTAAGTGTGGTTCGTTCTTCGTTTTTGATTGTTACGTTTATAACATGTATAACCAGCAGGCATGGTTGTATCAAGCATTTAGGGTCCTAGGAACAAATAAATCAGGTCCTAAGTTTCTTTTTTTTAAATTACCTAGAAGCTCTGCCTTTTTATTGATTAAGGAGTAGACAAGGCCTATGCCAAAGACAAAAGAGAGACAACCCCAAACTATAGGACAACATCATCAAAGGCGTCACAACCCGAGAAGCAATGGCCGGTTGAAAATTAATGTGGATGCGAAATAAGACGCGTCAAGCAGGAGGGTATGACTCGCGTTGTGATCCGTGACGTAGATGGCTTAGTTCATCCATCAGAATGGAAGATCCTACTTCCTTTATCACCGTGTTAGAACACCTTTACTCGTTAAGCGTTCTTAAGCCGAAATCCGGTACTGAGAATGGTTATTTTCTCACTCGTATTCCTAGGCGTGGTTCTCAGGCGACGCAAAATCAAATTCGGCTCAAATTCAAACAAAGTTCGGCATAAATATGAATACAGAGCAATGTTCGGTGTAGTTTGGTCTGAAATTAAACATAGTTCGACATGAAATTAAATATAGTTCGGCATAGACCGAAATACAACATAGTTCGGCCTAGTTCGGCCAAATCATGCTCGGCATCTACATGTTGCCCTTGCGTATTCATATGTGTTCAACCAGATCATCTTGCAGTTGTTGATGCACTATTGAGTCTCGGATCTCCTAACGCATAGCGATGAAGGCAGACCAGGTTGGCGACACCTGGTGAATAGGCTTTGCAAGAGGTCCCTATCTGTAATATGGCTCGTCCTGCTCGACCAAATCCACTGGGTCCTTTCTCTCATCCTCAATGATCATGGTGTGCAAGGTCACACAACAGTTCATCACTTATCACATTTGATATTTCGACCAGGTCATAGCAGGGAATGGGACAACTGCAAACCTCTATTGGAGGACACCAAATGCCCGCTCCACGTCCTTCTTGCAAGCTTCCTGTTCCTTGGCAAACTAAGCATGTTTGGAGAGTATCGGGCTTGAGATAGTCTTCACAATGTTGGCCATCTTGGTAGATGCCATATGCAAGATGGTATATCTTATTGTAGTGGTGCTTGTTGATCTCAAAGTCCACATGGGAGAGCATGATCCTCAACAAGCTTGACAAAGAAATTTGAGGACTGGAGGATATTGATGTCATTGTTCGATCCTGCCATGCCAAAGGAGTATCAGATCCAAAGATTATATGTAGCAACTGTCGCGAGTATCACAGTGTAACCTCCTTTCTGGCCTTTATACATTCCCTGTCATGCAAATAGATTGTTCTTCCAGTGTCAATGCAAGCAATCTATGCTTTCAAGCATCCAGAAAATCCTCTACTTTCATTGACTACAAGGATCTAAGCAGTGTCTTTGGCAGTGAGTGTTCTCAAGTACCATGGAACAAACACTGCAATCACTGCCTTGTAGGACCTATACAAACAATCAATGGCGGTGGACTCGGCCATGCGGAGATAGTCATCGACACTGTCACCCAGTGCTCCGTATGCAAGCAACCTCGTCGCCACTGTGCACTTCGGGAGTGATGAAAACCCAACCATGCTGATGCAATCCTTCTTGCACATGAAATAGGGGCCGAACTCCCGGGTGGCATTGTAACATCCCAACATTAAAGCTTAGAAATAAGTTGAACCCAGATGTGTGCACTGCATTCATGCATAGAAAATCCGAATAATTTCGCGCTTTTAAACAAAACTTGTCAAAGTGATTGAAGTTTCTCTCAACTTGATGGAATTGAAGTAGATCATCAAGTTGACTGCGATAAGTTTCAATATTACCTTTGCTAAAACCTTATTTTGGGTAAATGAGATTTGATCTAAGGGTAGATCAAATGTAGTAGAAGTTAAACCCCAATACATACTAAGGATTTATATTTGATCCTTAAGTAATCATATCCTAGTACTCATTATACAACTCATGAATACCAAGTTATAGATATAACTTAAGTAATAGGAATGTAACAACTAAATCTTGATCTATCTTAATCTCATCTACTTATACCATGAGTATCATGGTCATACCTAACCTTAACTCTTTAGTGAGATTAAGCAGCAAGGAAATTAAGTTAAGATCATTTACCACATATCTTTCTTTCCATAAGAATATTTATCATCTCTATTGAACATTATTCTAATATCTATTGTTCATCAATGTTGAATAATCAACTATTGATTCACCAATTCTTAACCTATCCATTCTTGATCTATTACTTCTTGTTCTTATCATAGTATTCATTTAAAATCCTTTAAATAAGGAGGTAAGGAAAGGTATATGGTAATGCTAGATATAAATATCATCCTTAGGATGGGAGTGTTGTAAGTGAATAAAATCAATATGATTATTAATGGAGTTAACTCGCTCCTGAAATGATAGAAGGGAATCTGAGGTAAAGATTACAAGGATGAATATTAAAGATAGTTAATAGGAGTAATCTTATGGATCAAGTATGTATACTCAATAAATTATATCTTTTAATCCAATAGAGATACTAAGAAGATAATTTCAATGCAATTGTAATGTTGTATTGATGAAGCCTTGATTAGCCAACTGGAAACTTAAACCATAAAGGATCAAAGGATTATAATGATCATGCCTTACTCACCAAGATTGAATGCTTATATCACGTATAAGTAACATTGGTGGATAAAACATGATTGAAACCTAGTATATATATGATATTCTAGGTTAGCCATGACAAGTCATCATGATATGATGTAAAGTATGTATATAAGATACTGGAGTTAAATAGATATAAGACAGTATAATTAAGTTGAAGCTAGAGTAGCATGGAGTTATTGAAGTAGTATTATTCCTCTTAAAGGATAGTAAGCATTTTAGGGAAGTAGAGCTTGATATATACATTCATTGGAGTAATATTAGTGATGGTGATAAAGGAAGTATATGAATGGAGTTAGAAGTAACTACTTAGTGGATTAGAGGTTATCATTACCAGAGTAGTTTGATATAACCCAATTATAGATGTGAGCATATTATGAAAAGCTTTAGTAACAAGCTCATTGCATTTATAAATGGTTTAGAGGAATTAAAGGTGGATAGGAATATTTTTGCAAAGCAAAGCTCATCATGTTAGCACATGATGATGGATATGAAGGAGTAGAATATCTAGGAAAGGAATTCCTTAATCAGAAGTCCAGAGTTATGAATTATGGAAGATAGGAATTCTTGGTAAATACTAAACCCTAAATCTCTGATCAAGCTTAACATCCATCTCATCTGTTGAATAAATCATATTATTTCCACAATGCTTTATAGGAATATTTCTTATAGCAAATCACTTAAGCACATCCCTGTCAATCCTAATTATCATAACTAGATGTGCTTAGGAGTTATCTTTATCAATTCTTTTCCATCAGACACTCCAGTTAATAATTTCTATTTTAAAAGGGGATATCATTAAAGATCATAAACAAAAAGACAATATGCTTAGCCATAAACTTTTATCAACAAAAGAACATAAGTATATTAAAAAAACCTAAACTCTAGGGTAAGCACTTACAATTCAAACCCTAACTTTTATATTAATTATAATAGAATATATACATTGTTATTTCCCAAATAGATGGGAGTAATATTAACCAAATAGTTTCCTTTAAATATCGTGCATCAAATAATGATATAGGATCATTATATAAAAAAATCCATCCAAACTATGAGCTAACTAGAATTAAGCTTTATAAACAAATAAGGAAATATCATTTAATAAATCTATGGCTTAATATGGAAAGAAAATTAATAATAAAGGCTTTTACAAAATATTTAAAAAAGGTGACATGGTTATACCCTGCGGGTACACGACCTTAGCATACCTGGTCTAGCCAAAGGAAGGCCCACAACAAATATGCGCTGGCCCGTGAAGATTTTCGGGTGGCCAAGGCCCATGACGCCTTTGGATCCTTGGAGAGCAAGACTAGCGTAGATAGAAAATTCAAAGGGGTAAACCCTAAAACCTGTAACCGACTCGATCTGTGCCTGGGACCTGCCTACTTCTATATAAAGGACGGGAGGGCACGACGAGGAGGCTCTCTTACAATCTCTCGCATACCACCGCATACACACCTCCACGCCAGATTGCATCTGCGCACCCCTATAACCTTCGGTTCCACCATAATCAGAGTAGACAAGCAGGAGTAGGGTTTTCCCTCGGGGGCCTGAACCTGGGTAAACCTCGTGTACCCGTGTTGCTTGTTTGCTAACCGTTCCGCGATCTCCAGCATCCCCATCTTCTCCAAAACCCAAGTCCATAACAATGGACATTGACGAGATTAAACCTCGTCAATTGGCGCCGTCTGTGGGAATTGGGGGCGCTGATTGTGCGATCATGATGGTCCCAACCAAAGCGAGCTACAATTCTACGGCGACGGAGAGTCATCTCCTCTTCGGCGCCTTCGACTTCACCGCCCACTCGCCGGCCACCTTGAAGGACTTCGAGCCCGTTGGCGACGGACTCGAGATCCTGTTCGGGAGCTTCTGCTTCCAGGTGGGGCAGATCGGCACTCTCCGCCTCCCGGAGCGGGTGCCCCTGCCGTCGATTAGGCCTGCTTCGTGGGATCCACACCCCGTGCTACACACATCACCATCGACAGATGAGTCCTATGACAGCAGCAGCTGCAACTCAGATCTGTGTGATCCACCATCGGATGAAGGGACCTACGGTTCCGAATCCGAAAGCTGCGGCAGCAGCGATCCGATCTACAAGCGCTACCAGTGCGCCGCGGTCATCCAGGGTGACGTGGATCAGGAGAACAACCCACCACCCAACCCGCAGGGTAGAAATGGTGGAAGCCAGTCCCCCCACCCAACGGGGACAACACTGATCGGGTCATCCACCTCAGCGAGGAGGGATGGGCTCAAGCACGCGAAGCCGTAGCAGGCAACAAGATCCTGCCAGCAGATGCCTCACGGGACCTGCTGATGGCATACCACATGCTCCTCATCGAGGAGCACAAGAAGCAAGTAAGGATGCAAGAGGTGCTTGACAAATGCAAGCAAGCAGCCTCGAAGTCCAGTGCACGGCGAGCTGCGCTCTCCGCCATGGGCACCGGCTCCAGTTCGCATGGGAACCATGGCAACAAGCACCGTTCTCGCACGGAGAACATGGATCCCAAAGCACGTCGCGAGGTGACTAGAGCCCTCAACGTGTCCTTCATGGAGATGGATGCCGATGGCAATGTCATCCCGAAGACGCCGCAAGCTGCGATCATGGCAGCCACCGCGTACCTCGCGTCCCATCCACCTCCAGAGGGGGACCCGAAAAGATCCATGCACAAGTCCGCGCTCATCGGACTCGGACTCGTTGGAGCCACGCTCCACGGAGAAGCTCCTACGGAGCCAAAGAAGAAGGTTGCGGTCAGGTTCAACCGCGGCCCCACACCCTCATCCGAGGACGAAGAGCACGACCTTCCTCGAAGGCATAAGAGCTCGCGCTGTCGCAGCCGTGACTACGACGCTCGAAACGAGCTAACGCAGCGCAAGATCGACAAAGCGCGCGCCAAGCGCGTATGCTCGTCCGAATCCGAGGAGGATGATGACGAAGGAGAACTCTGCGGAGCCCGATGCTTCAGCAGATCCGTTCGGCGGACACGGATGCTGTGAAACTTCAAGCTTCCTTCGGACACTCCGAAGTTCGACGGTACACAGGACCCCAAGGCGTGGCTCAGCGACCACCTGTCGTCCATCAAGCTACACGGAGGGAACAAGGAAACCGCCATGCAATGCCTTCAGCTGCAGCTGACAGGCGCATCCCAGATCTGGCTCAGCAGCCTATCCTCGGGATCCATCCAAAGCTGGGAGGAGCTGGCGTACAGTTTCGTCCAAAACTTCAAGGGGACCAGCAAGAGGCCTGCCTCGATCGAGGAGCTGTGGGCCTACACCCAACGAACGGGCGAATCCATTCGCTCGTACATACTGCGCTGGTCCAACACCAAGAACTCCGTGGCGCATATCTCCGAGGAGAGAGCTATCGATGCCTTCAAGGACGGCATCAAACGCCAGGACTTCAAAGAAGAACTTGGGAGCCTCAAGCCCAAGACACTCGACCACCTCATGGACGTCGCCAAGAGGTGGGCCGACAACGAGGACTCCATCCACCGAGCGCACTCAGAGGAGGAAGACGACTATGGCCGGCGACGTGAACGCCGTAGCAAGAGAAGATCGCGCGTCTACGACGACCGCGATGGACCCGATATGGTCGCGGATGGCTACGCCGACCGCCGCAGCGACGACAACCGCAGCAACGGCGGATACCGTGGAAGCAACTTCCTTGACGGAGGACGCCCAACGCAGTCATGGCAACGCCGTGGCCGTGACGATGGACCCTCAGCATATGACAAACTGTCGGGTCCATGCACCATCCACTTCTACATCGACAAACAGGATGGCAAGAAGAAGGCAAGCCACATGCTCAAAGACTGCCGCGAGTTCCAGAAACTCAGCTAGAGCATGGCTCAGATGAGGCAGCAAGCCCTGAACCCTGGATACGGGAACGCACCCGCACCAGGCACGATCGCACATGGAGCTCCTCCACCACCACCCACGGGACCTCCACCGGCGCAGAACAACGGTGGGCACGGGTATCCCCCGCCCAAAGGATCACTGATGATCCAAAAAGGACGCCCAACGAATAGGGTGCAGAAGAAAATCACCCGTCAGATCAACCTGGTCGTGACCGCTCCACCCGCCATCCCTGAGTACCTCAGCGGATCGGAGTCCTTCATCACGTTCAGCCATTCGGATCACCATTGCCAAGTCCATCGCCCAGGTCATGCTGCCCTGGTGCTGGAGGCGCAGATCGGAGGATTCGACATGAGCCGCGTCTTCATGGACGGCGGCAGCGGCATCAATCTGATGTTCGCCAGTACCTTAGCAGCAATGCGGATCCCGCTGTGCAGCCTGGAACAATCTGACACAATGTTCCACGGCATCGTCCCAGGGAAGGGCATATTCCCCCTAGGAAAAATATGGCTCGGCGTCATCTTCGGCCAGCCCGACAACTTCTGATGCGAGCGACTTGAGTTCGAAGTGGTGGACTGGCCATCACAATACCACGCCATCCTTGGGCGTGTAGCATTCGCACGATTCCTGGCAGTACCACACTATGCGTACCTACTACTCAAGATGCCAGGACCCAAGGGAGTCATCACGGTCCACGAGAGCTTCACCCGATCGGACCACTGCGACAGGGACTTCAACAGAATCTCGCAATCATTCGGCATGCAGGAGGAGCTCGTAAGGCTCCGCGAGGTGACGGACAACGGGGCACCCCCAGTCGCACGACAGAACGCACCAGATATGTCCTTCGACTCCACCGTCAACACAAAGAAGGTGCAGGTCCACCCGACGGATGCCTCCAAGATGGCGCTGATCGCCAACGACCTCAGCTCCACATAGGAAAGCGCGCTCGTCGAATTCCTCCGGGAGCGCTGGGAAATCTTCGCCTGGTGTCCTACGGACATGCCAAGAGTTCCCAGGGAATTCGCTGAGCATGCACTCAATGTCTTTCTAGACGCCAAGCCCATCAAGCAGTCCATCCGACGACTGTCCGAACCACGGGCCGAAGCAATTGGATTTGAAGTTAACAGACTGCTCGACGCAAACTTCATCAGGGAGATCAAGGAAAGCGAGTGGCTCGCCAACACCGTGATGGTCCCCAAAAAGGACACGGATATCCTGCGGATGTGCGTGGACTTCACATCGCTGAACAAGCACTGCACGAAGGATCACTTCCCTCTCCCTCGGATCGATCAGATCATCGATTCGACTACAGGATGCGAAAACTCTCCTTCCTCGATGCCTACTCAGGCTATAACCAGATTCGACTGAAGGTCAAAGATCAGGAGAAAACAGCGTTCATCACGCCATTCGGAGTGTTTTTCTACAACACAATGCCCTTCAGGCTGAAGAACACAGGTGCCACGTACCAACGATGCATGCAGGCATGCCTGAAGGACCAGATCGACAGCAACATCCAAGTCTATGTTGACGACATAGTCATCAAAACAAGGGATGTCAAGACGCTCATCGACGATCTCCGCGAGACGTTCGATAACCTTGATCGATACAAGATCAAGTTAAACCCAGAAAAATGCGCCTTCGGCGTCCCATCTGGTCAGCTGCTAGGCTACTTCATCTCCTAGCGGGGGATTGAAGCGAATCCAAAGAAAATCCGGGCCATAATGGCCATGGAGAAGCCGAAGAACCTCAAGGGCATCCAGCAACTCGCCGGACGAATCGCGGCACTGAGCAGGTTCATCAGCCGCATGGGCAAAAAATCCCTGCCGTTCTACCAGCTGCTATGCAAAGCAGACAAATTCGAGTGGACGCCTGAGGCGGATGACGCATTCGAAGATCTAAAACGGCTGCTCTCTACCTCACCCGTCTTAGTCATGCCAAGGAGCGCGAGCCTTTACTGCTATACATAGGAGCCACACATCAAGTGGTAAGCACCGTACTAGTGGTCGAACGACCCGAAGAAGGCAAGACCCATGGGGTCCAACTCCCAATCTACTACCTCAGCGAGGTATTGACGCCGACAAAGCAGAGGTACCCTCACTACCAGAAACTCGCCTACGACGTGTTCATGACGACTCGTCGGCTGGGCCACTACTTCCAGGAGCACCAGGTGATGGTCGTCAATGAGGTACCACTGAACAGCATCCTGAACAATCCGGAGGCCACATGACGCGTGGCCCTATGGGGCATCGAGCTGTCACCTCTAGACATCGTCTACGAGAAGCGACACACGATCAAGTGTCAGGTCCTCCCGGACTTCCTCGTCCACTGGATGGAGCTACAGCTGCCAGACACACCGGACATGACGCAGTCATGGACGATGCACTTTGACGGCTCCAAACGCGAGGCCGGAGCAGGAGCCGGGGTCATACTGACCTCCCCGCAGGGCGACAAGATGAAGTACGTCCTCCGGATGAAATTTCGAGCTTCCAACAACGAGGCCGAATACGAAGCCCTCATCCACGGCATGAGGATGGCAAAAATCTACGGCGCAACACGCCTGGTCATCTACGGAGACTCGAACCTCGTCGTCCAGCAGACGATGAACGAGTGCGACGCACATGCAGCAACATGATCGCGTACCGAGCACTCTACAACTCACTCGAAGGAGACTTTGACGGCTGCAAGCTTCGGCATGTTGGGAGATAAAGCAACGAGGAGGCCGACAGACTTGCCAACATCGGCTCCACCTGTGCACGGGTGCCACCAGGCATGTTCCTCGAACAGATCTGCGTGTCATCCATCAAGCAGAAATTCCTAAACGGATCACCCGAAGAAGCAGAGCACTCGGGGGCTGCGCTACCCGAAGGGCAGGAAGGACCAGAAAAGCTCGACACAGAGGTCGCAGTGGTCAACCTAATGTAGTTCATGGCAGTCGAAGAAACTTGGACACAACCATACCTCAGGTACCTGATAGACGGCGAACTGCCTGATAGCCCGACAGATGCCCGGCACATATCTCACCGGTCAAAGGCCTTCACCATCATCAATGGCGATCTGTACAAGCGCAGCATTTCGGGTGTACTCCAAAGGTGCGTCACCATCGGTGACGGCAAAAACATCCTCCAAGATATCCACGAGGGCATCTGCGGCCATCATGCGGGCAGCCGCTCCCTTGTCGCCAAAGCTCTACGAGCAGGATTCTACTGGCCAATGGCCATGAACGACGCCAAGAACATCGTCCGAAAATGCAACGGGTGCCAAAGGTTCGCTGATAAACCGCATGCACCCGGATCAGAACTCAGGGACATACCTTTGGCCTGGCCCTTCGCTCAATGGGGCCTTGACATGATCGGCAAACTTCCAAGGTCCTCGAAAGGAGGTCGCGTTTACCTCCTGGTCGTAGTCGACAAATTCACCAAGTGGATTGAGGCCATGCCCGTCACTAACCAAAAGGGAAAAACTGCCGTCAAGTTCTTTGAATCCATTGTCTACAGGTTCGGCGTGCCGCATAGCATCATCACCGACAATGGATCGAACTTCATCTTCAAAGAATTCCAGGACTTCTGCGAAGACCTCGGAATCAACATCACATACGCCTCCATGGCGCACCCGCAAACGAACGGGCAAGTCGAGAAGGTCAACGGCCTCGTCGGTGCTGGCATCAAGAAGCGCCTAATAAGCCCACTCGAGCGACTCGCAGGAGCCTGGACACAAGAGCTACCCTCGGTCCTGTGGAGCATGCACACAACGCCAAATAGCTCAACTGGCTACACGCCTTTCTTCGTGGTGCACAGAGCCAAATCCGTGTTGCCAGCAGAGGTACGCCACACGGACCCACGGATCGTCGCTTACAACAAAGTCGAATCGACGGCCGCACTCAAAGACACCGTCGACACACTCGACGAGGCGCGTGACATAGCAGCAGCTCGATCAGCGGTGTACCAATAGAGTCTCCACAACTACCATAGCCGACGGCTACGCCCAAGGTCCTTCGTCGAAGGAGACCTAGTCTTGCGACTCAAGCAAGAGCGACCGAAGTAATTCGAGTCACCATGGGAAAGACCCTACATCATCACTGAAGTCATCCCAGGTGGCGCCTATCGCCTCAAGCACGTGGATTCTGGAGTCGCATACTCCAACCCATGGAATGTCGCACAGCTGCGACGCTTCTACCCCTAGCTACCCCCCTCTTTTACTTTCAATAAGGCTATTCAGCCAAGGCTACTCAGCCAAACAATGTACATCTTCCTTATGATATGAATAAAGCTAAGTGTCTCGCCCCAAACTTTTTCGTTCATCATCTGCATTTTACTCCATATTACAACACACTCGGGGGCTCCCCCTGCCTCACGACTTCGTCGACCGAGAATAGCACGTGCATCCTGAGTAGCTGACCACGTCAGGCTAACGAAAAGGACACGTAAACAAACAAAGCATCATGTGCTATACAGCAATAAACCTTTACAATAATAAAGGGCACAACACGCCCAGTTGAATATATACAAATTTTACATCTACCTTTTTTACAGGTTCTACCTATTCTGCACAATATCCTGCGTACGCTGCTCAAACAGGTCTACAATCTGTTCAACATACTGCCTTACAGCCGCATAATGTGGACGCATATCCCACTCACCACCATCCGGACGAAGAGGCGGCCCATCCGCTACAGCAGAAAGATCTACATCGGGACGATGCAACCGCACAAGGGAAAGTGAGGCCTTCACCCGCGCAACAAGCTGATGTCGCACCAGTCCCTTGACATGGTGAACATTTCGAAACTTCGTCAGCAGGCCAGAGAGAGTCGATGGCACCCCATCCAGCGGAAACATCACATGCAAGACTGACGCCAACGAAGACTGCACCTGACGAAGAACTCGCGATATCTGGTGGACACGATCCTGCATTGTCGCAAGGACCATGGCACGATCATGGTCCATCCAGAAGAACCCGCTGGCCTCCATGTCCTGCTGGGTCAAGCAATTAATCCGAACAGCAACACGATCCTTTTCCTCCTTTGGAGAAAGGTTAGCACCTGCAATACTTGCAAAATTAAGATGCAAGGCCCACATGCGCATCCGAAACAATGAGCAGCAGCTCGAAAAACTCACATTCAAGCTGTTCGGCCAGACGACGCAACTCCCCCATCAAATATTCCTCTCGGGCAGCGCCTCGCTCAGCCTTCGACTTCCAACCATCAGCATGGCCACGCACTCCAAGCAATTCCCTCTGAAGACTACGGATGCGGTCTCAAAGAAACACAAGCTGCGACGCACCATCCAAGGATGGCCGCAGCTGTGGTGCAGACGAAGTGTCAACGGGATCATCACCCGAAGGATCCTAGAGTAAAAGAAGACAAAGATATGAACAAGCAGACGAATGAACACAGAACTCGGAAATTCATTATGTATAGCAAAAAGTCACTATGTGGCACAGGGATTGTTCATAAACATAATTACAAAATCTGGAAACAAAAGCTATCCTACGACTACAAAACCTAAGAGGCTGCATCCTGAGTAGCCTCGGATCCGGACTGTCTCCCCTTGGCCTCTCCCTGCTGCTTCAATGCGTACTCAGCCAGCAAGTTAATCAACTTCGGCCCATAACGCTTACAGCGAGCAGCATAGATGGTAAAGGCTACCTCGGATCCGTTAGCAGCAGTTAGCATCCGGGAGGTGACCTGATGAAGATCCAGCTCCGCTCCAGAAGCCAGGGCCATCGCCAACCCGACGGACGCACCAATGCCTTTCTTCTTGCGCTTGTACGCCGCAAGTGCTTCGGATGACAATGCCTCCGGCAAGGCATCGACATCTTCGAGGGCGACGCCCTTGGGGACGAGCTCCTTATAGAAGCACCCAAGAACCTCCTTGGCCTTGGCAAGCGGGCCAACCACGGTACCACAGCGGTCTTCGACCGCCGCAGTGGCATCATCCAGAGCACTTCCGTGCTCCAGGGCACCACGGTCAAACTCGATGCCAGCGGCATCTAAAGAAAAAGAAGGGGCAACATAAATAAAATCACAGCAAGGAAAGACAGGGAAGCCAAAAAAAGAAAGACAAAGCAACTCACCCGAAATAGCCTTGGCAGCCGCCATCAGCTTGTTGGCAATCTCCTTCTCGCGCGAAGCCGCGGCGGTGGCAAGTTGCTCCTCGCGATCCGTAGCCTCCTGCTGCAGGCGCTCCTTGGCCGCAGCTGCGTTGGCTAGCTCCAGCTCGAGATGCTCCTTGGCACCAACGGCGTCCTCAGCTTTCTTCTCCACTCGCCCAAGGCTCTTTTTGAGAGCATCAAGCTCACGTAGGGTGGTATTGTTGTCCTCTGCAGACAGCAGAACACATATCAGATGACATGACAAGAAACAAAAGAGGAAGTGAAAAGATCATCCCACGTACGCACCTTGAAGCTGTTTGAAGCTGGCTTCCAACGCCAGGTGCTGCTGCACTAGCTGGTTGGCGCCTTGCACAAAAGGCTGCAAAAGACACTACCCGTCAAAACAAAGGCTCGGGGGCTACGCCCAGAGAACGAGCAAAACAAGCTACACACATGGAAAAACGCTCGAGGGCTCCCCCCCCGTGACTCAAAGCAAAACGATCAGCAGATCATCCTACAAATGCTCGGGGGATCCCCCCGAGAAAAGAAGCAAAAACATAGGTGATCAACATACCACCCGAAAACGCTCGGAGAGTCCCCCTGCGGCAGAAAACAGAATTACTTACATGGATAGACGGTGACTCCGAAGGTTCGCCTGCAGTCTTCTGAGGGACCACAACCCGAGTCTCCCGCGGGACCTCGGAGCAGCGCCCTCAGAGGTGGCCACCGTCTGAGGAGAAGGAATCTTCGACTCCCCCACCATCTCCCGAGCGCCATCGCTGGAGGAGCTGTCAGAAGAGTGGCTGCAAAATAAAACGTCAGCCAAGAACAATCAAGCGAAATCGAGAGACAACAAAAAAGGAACTGAGGAAACTTACGAGTCGAGATCGCTCAAGTCAAAGACAGGAGGGGTTTTCCTGCCCTTCTTCTCTTCCTTATTCTCTTCTTTCTTCTCTTCCTTCTTCCGCTTCGCCGGCGGCTACGGCGCTACAACCCGCACTGGAACGGCCGAAAGAGGATAGGAAGAGCCCCCATGACCCCCGTTGTGACGCTCAAGGCATAGCGGATTCCTAGGGGTCGGCGGAGTCGAAGCATCCGATGATTCGCTGGAGCTCCGCGTCCATTTTCGAGTGTGATCCTCGCTCGACTCGTTGGCCTCCTCAACCGATGATCGCGCCGACGGAAGCTCGGACATGGAGTCCACTACCTCGTTGTCCGGTGCATTCGGAAACACTTCGGGCAATGGCGGCGACATGCCCAGCACCTTGAACTCCTGCGCAACAAAAGTAAATTTGTAAGAACACAGGAAAGTATAAGGAAAAACGAAGTCGAAATAAGTGCTACGCACACGCCCTAGATCTACACCTGCGGAACCGTACGAGAAGCAGCAAATGGAGGGGTCAGCGACCTCCCTGGAAGATCCTCGCCAGCCTTGAACTTCAGCAGAGGACGAAGGATCCCGTCGAGATCCCCCTTGGAAAACTCCTCAGCCGAAACCCTAGTTGGATCACGGCGACCAGAATAAAGGAACATCGGGTGAGCCCTAGCCAGGAGCGGCTGCACCCGACGTTTGAGAAAAGTGCGGATGATATCCACACCGTTCACCTCCTTATCCGGAATCATCTAGAGATCCTCCACCCGATGATAGAGCCCCTCTATCTCCGCCACCTCGCCATCCAAGATCTGGTTCTTCCAGGACCTCTTCGGCTCGATCTTTTCGGAGGGGTCGAAAGGAGCAAGACCAAAATCTTGCCCAGCCACCGTGGAGTCGCGGATGTAAAACCATCGCCTCCGCCAGTACTGGACAGATTCAGACATAGAAAGGGAGAAGAAAAGAAGATTGGATCAAAGGGAAATTATGCAACCCCCAATGGGATAAACACCATCAGAACCAGATTGCCTCTTCATGGAATAGAGTTTCCAGAAGAGTCCAAAGTGCGGCTCGATACCGAGCCAGCACTCGCAGAAAGTGACGAAACAAGCGATATGAAGAAGAGAGTTGGGAGAAAGATGATGCAGCTGGATGTCGTAAAGAAAAAGCAATCCACGAAGGAAATTGTGGACTGGGAAGGAAAAACCCCGAAGGACAAAGGCGAGGAACATAACCCGAAACCCAGCGGGAGGACGGGAGATTACCTCGTTGTCGGGAAGTTTGACGTCTTCCATATCCCGAGAGATCAGGCCCCGCTCACGGAGCTTGCGGAGATCACTCTCACGCGTCTCCGATCGCCGCCAGCCACCATCGGTGATACGGGTGGCGGCGGAACCCTTTTTACCACCAGCAGCGGCGCTGGTACCAACTGCAGAGGAGGACTTCTTGGGCTTCCCCATTGCAGTGCGACGGCAACGGCGTTGAGCACGCAGAATCAAGGAAGGAAAAGCTCGAAGAAATACCAGCGCACAGTGAGAACACTCAGAGAAGATGGGAGCAGTGAAACAAGAATGGCTGCGGTGAAAACAAACTCACCTTTTCCCCAATGATTATAAGGACAAGGACGATGCACGACGACCGTCCATCGGGAAGACCTAGAGCCAACATCAAGATCTGGCCGTCCACGTGTCAGCACAGCAGCAAACCGTCGCTAACACGCCGTCCACTACGCACGGAAATCGAGGCGACGCCGTAATTATCTCCACGTCGCGCGTGACTAATCAACTCAAAGTCAAAAGGTGGGACCCACGTTCGTCCAATCAAGTCATCTCTGGTGCCGCAGACGCTTGATGTCATCGATCGTCAGCACTGACGTCATAAAAGCTATACTAGCAACGGTTACAATTCTTCAGCTATGCAGTTAAGAGTACTCACTCGAATCTACGATTTGATTAATTACTCAGGGGATACTCCTATCAGGAGCGTTGGCCGCGCACCCGAAAGAGCTGAAAATACTACATCATTGAACTATTTCTTCGAATCCTATGTCGAGTCTACGACTCCACTACAGACTCGGGGGCTACTCCCCATAGGGAGGATGGATTCAAGCATCCGAAAAATTTGTGTCCTACAGACCTTGAGTCAAACAACGGCTGAGTTAAAGTCTCTTCTCGAGTCTACGACTCGAACAGACACTCGGGGGCTACTCACATAGGGAGCGCTGGTCGCGCACCCTATGAATTCTTTGACTGCGATCCTTCGGATCAGAATGCAAAAACTTTTCGGCAACTCTGCCCCGATTAACGCTAAGTGAGAATCATCCTCCTTGGCCACCGAAACGCCTCCGCGGCGATAAAAATTCGGATGCTGTGTCCGCGACACAAAGATAAGACCTACAGATATCATCTGTTGTCCTGACAACGCACACGACTGCGCTCTGCTAGTGAAAACCCGTGCCAACAGGCGCGATGAAAATCCCGACGGACGCGTTGGGTACATCATTTAAATTTACTGGAATTTCACTCCTGTAAGTCCTCCGTGGTCTGAGTCGAATTACGCCAGCATCTGTTCCGGATTCGAGTCGAGGGACTCGAATCTGAAGAAGATCGTGTTGTTTTGTCCTAAGACAGTTAACTGACCCTGATCCATTGGGAGAGTCAGGCACACGCATCAACAATCCCTACATACTCAAATCATTCTCTAGCAAACAGAGATAGCCGCACCCGAAAGAATGAGGAGTCCTCAGCCGAATCTACGATTCGACTGAACACTCGGGGGCTACTGACATGGTTATACCCTGCGGGTACACAACCTTAGCATACCTGGTCTAGCCCAAGGAAGGCCCACAACAAATATGCGCTGTCCCGTGAATATTTTCGGGTGGCCAAGGCCCATGACGCATTCGGATCCTTGGAGAGCAAGCCTAGAGTAGATAGAAAATTCAAAGGGGTAAACCCTAAAACCTATAACCGACTCGATCTGTGCCTGGGACCTGCCTACTTCTATATAAATTACGAGAGGGCACGACGAGGAGGCTCTCTTACAATCTCTCGCATACCACCACATACAAACCTCCACACCAGATTGCATCTGCGCACCCCTGTAACCTTCGGTTCCACCATAATCAGAGCAGACAAGCAGGAGTAGGGTTTTCCCTCTGGGGGCCTGAACCTGGGTAAACCTCGTGTCCCCGTGTTGCTTGTTTGCTAACCGTTCCGCGATCTCCAGCATCCCCATCTTCTCCAAAACCCAAGTCCATAACAATGGGCATTGACTAGATTAAACCTCGTCAAAAGGGGTTCATATAAAGAAAATAAAAGAAATATAACAATATTTATCATAAAGGTTTACCAAATAAATCTCAATTTTTGCTGCAAGAATTCAGCAAATAAACTTTGTTGGAGAAGTTCAAATTAAAGATGCAAATTCAAATCTGTCAACAAAACAAAATATATAAAAAAATGAACCAGGAAAAAACAGAAGGAGATCAAATATAGCCCATGGCCCAACTTCCTTCTCCTTATCCACTGCTCACGAGCAGCCCGCAACAGCCCACCTCGGCCTAGTAACCAGCCCGACTCCTCTCACTCAGTGACTGACGAGTGGGCCAGCGTGGGGACTGCGGATCAAGAGAGGAAACGTTCCAGGTTTTTTTCGCAAATGTCGCATCGTCGTCTACCTCGCCTACTGGAAGCAGCTCGCTGGCTGGAGCTCCGTCGTCGATGAACGGCCACGCTGCGATGCGTGCTACCGCTCCTGGAGGAAGGGTGTAACACCCTCAGAATCGACCCTATGCAAGTTTCAGCGCTTCCCGCCAAACCCGCATAGAAACGATTCAAAGGTGCCCACCAGGCACTTTCGTGTGGGTGGAAAACGAAGTAATAACATTACACAACAGTCCTCGATGGGACCCGCAGAACAGATATATATATATATACAACACGACTCCATGAGTCAAGAATACAGATATAGTATACAAAGATCCAAATCACCTTGAAAATGATAGAACGTCCGACTACGGACAAGATGCAAATGGGGCTAAGAGCCCTGAAGAATAACCAATGGCGTCCATAACCCTGCCCAGGCCAAGCCGGAAGGGTAACCCTGTTAACGATGTCGATCTCAAAACCTGCTTAAACAAAAGGGGTGCCGACAAAGGGCAAAGGAAAAAGAGGAGCGTCAGTACTGAGGCCAGTACACGGCGAGGCTAGAATTCGGCGGTCCTCGCCTACATAGGTATGGTGGACTGAGCGGCAGCGGCAGCATGCACTAAACAACCTAAAGAGACTCGATACAACTGGCGGCTATCAGAGAGGGGTAGGAAAGACCTATCCGAAACCAACCTGATTCTAACACCAAACAAACCCATCCTGGTGTTTCCCCCTCGAGACCAAACGAGGAAGTCAACCGAGGAACTCACACAGTTGGCAGTTTTATTTATTCCGTTATCGTTGCAGCTATTACTAGTCAGGTATAGATAATCATCCTGATAAAATAAGCAGTGGGCACTTTTAGTTAACCATTCCGTTATAGTGGCAACACTTACTAGTCAGATACAATTGTCGCAAGCGACAAACCAATCAAGCAATTGTGGGCAGTTTTATTTATCCATTCCATTATAGTGAAGCTGATTACTAGTCATTATAGAGTCAAATTTATAGCACTACTTTAGTTATAGTTGTCTATGATCGAGATACTGTGCTCCAAGTCGTCCATAACCGCGGACACGGCTTTCAGAAAGTTTTACCCGGCCGGGGTGCACAAATAGCAACACACACTCGATCAACCTCGGAAAAACCAAATCAAAACCCAACGAGGCCTTCACGACAAAGCAATCACAGGATTCAGAAATATTTCAGGGGGCCACCCCATTGAGTAGACCCGCAACGAAGCTAGCTGACTCCGAGACGGACTCAAGGTTTGCGACAATGGCTGTAAACGACTGGGAACCCAAAACTGGGCTTGTCGATACCGCGAAAACACTCCGCTTACCTAAACAGTACAGGTGCTCCTCGCACAATCGTAAATAAAGCAGTAAAGCATGGCATAAGTACAGGATCGTAAATAAAACCTCAAACTAGTTTGTGGCCTCAAGAAATAAGAATGAATCAAGCTCTGTCTCAGGGGGGTCCCATAATCCTCCCGGATGTGGATAGCGCGAAAAATCAAGGAACAGGTATCACGCACTCGGGGTCCTACGGGACACAAGTGGACGGTTAACAACCAAATAACATCTATTGCCCACCTGTGCCTCTGCTTACTTACTTCAATTTTAGTTGTTTAAACAGTAATTAAAGTGAACGATAAGTAAAACCATGATCATCTCCAACATCAAACATGCGGCCATACTCCAACAACTGTGGTACATGACGACACGCAACAACACCTGAGCAAGCGGCTACGACACGCAGGTCCAACTAGCTACCAAACCACAGGTAATAGGATGTGTCCAAGGCAATATAAGGCTGCAAGGAAATCACGGGTACGAAATCTAGAGCATCGCAACACAGATAGCAATAGATCAACAGGAGGGAAATAAATACTATAAAAGTAAGATAGGTAGAAAGGGGAAGATGCTCGCCTGAAAACATTGCCGAAGGTTCATCCGAAGATCGGGTCGACACTCGCATCAACTCAACGGCCTTATCTGCGAAGAAGCAAAACACTAGAATAAACATCGGATGCAATATTTAATACTACGGCAAAAGATCGGGCATGATGCATGTATGATGAATGACATGGCAAGAGTGCGATGCGATTAGGCAATATTAAGCGGAACCAGGGTCCCGACAATTATTTATATGGTTCAAGTTATTTATCTACCCCGCAATTTAAATGTTGTATTAACATGGCAAGAGATAGTACCGGTTTGCTACACAAAGTTAAATGAGGCCGATATAAGACTAGATTTGCCCGCATATGGGCCCCATATTTAATTAGCGGTGAATCGGCATAAGGCCCCCAAACCACATGACAATATGCATGCAAACATGAACAAGTTGATATGGAACAATTTGATATTTCATTTATAAAAATAGGGCTCGAGAAAAGGGGTCACACATTAGGGTTCGGCAGATCTTGGTTCCGGGGTTCGGGGTCGGTCTCAGGGTCCGGATTTGGGGTTCGGTCTCGGCGGGATTTTTCTCGGATAACGGTGGTAGGTCTTGTCGCATCCGTGGTCTTCGGGTCATGTCGACAGTCATGGCGTTCGGGATGAAGTACTTGTCGCATCGGGGTCTCGGTGTCCGGGGTGAAGTACTCGGCATCCTCGAGGGAGTACTTGTCGTATCCGTGAAGGAGAGTAGGTCGGTCCACGGGGTCGGGCTTCGACGCCCGGAAGGAGTACTTGGCGTTGCCGAGCGGACGTCTTGATGGTCCTCGGGTCCGAGAAGATCTTGTCGCACGGTCTCCGGGTAGGCGATCTTGTCGGTTCCGCGGTTTCGATTGTTGGTGGCAAACTTGGACTTAGCACCGAATGTTCGGGCGGCTTCTCGGGATACTTGTCCGGCTTGCAGCTCTTGTTCACCGGAAGGATTCCAGGCAGTGTTAACATCTTGCAGTACCATCAATGCCACCACAAGACCCAGGTCGGTACCACGAACACATCATTGCAAACCACCACCGCACACTTACTGTCCAACCAAAAACATGGAGCCGAGCTGGAGCGACGAACAACGGGGAGGGTCGGCTAATGGCGACGAGATGGGCTTGGGGCCGAGGAAGGGCACGGGGCCGCGGGCTCGCAGGGACAGGGAAAACCCCGGGGCACGAGGAAGCCGGCGGCCGGGGTCGTCCGCGCGCGGGGGAAGGAGCTCGAAGGGAGGCTGGCCCAGGCGAGACAGCGCGGAGGGGGTCGGCGGGGACGACGGAGGTGCGGGGCCGGCGAGGTCGCGACGCGGCGGCTGCGCCGGAGCCGAGCACGGCGGGGCCGGCGACAAGATAGAGGGCAGAGAAGGGGCGACGGACGCGGGCCGGAGGCGGGGCTCCTGGCGGCGGAAGGAGGCGCGGCCGGAGGCGGAGCGCAGCCGGTGGCGCTCGGGGCCGGCGGCAGAAGGTGGCGAGGGCGAGGCGGCCGGACGCGAGCGAGGTCGCCAGGGAGGGCGGCGGTCGCTGGCGGCTCCACGGGTAAAAGGCGAGGTCGGCGGCGGCGCAGGCTCGCCGGAGAGGGGCGAGCTCCGGCGGCCGGAGAAGAGGGCCAGGCGGCGCGGGCCCGGAAGCGGCGAGGGAGGAGGCGACCGGCGGTGGCGGGGCTTGGGAAGGAGGCGAGGGGCGACGGCGAGGCGCGACCGGAGGGGCGTGTGGCATCCCGCAAAACCACTACTAGAAAATCGCGTTGATTTTGTGCATCGCATCATCATAATCGCATGTCTTGTCTCGGTGCATCAGCATAACATCAGCATGCATCTATTTGTTTGAAACCATTGTGCTAAAAACCCTAACTTTGTTTTCTATATTAAACGCCCCGTCTTTATTCAAAACCCCAAAACCCGGGCTTGTCCGGATTATTTATTTTGTCTAGCATCGGTTTGCAAAAGTTCCGTTTATAAATAATAAAATATTTAATTTATTTTGGTGGGGCAGTCGAACGGGCCAGATCGACCCGAACGACCACCCCTGTTTTTTAAAACGGTCCAACTAACCCGCCCTGTAAAAACCTAGACCTACCCAGTTATCTACCCACAACCAACCCTCCACCTCACCCTGGCCACTCCCCTTGCGCCACCTCACCCTGCCTCTCCCCTCCCACCAACCAGCAGCCGCCACATCAGCCCCAGCCTCTCCCCACCTAATCTCTCTTCTCTCTCTCTTCCCTCCCTCCCAGCGCACCACACCCACACGCAGCACCGAGCCAGCCCCACCCCTCTCCCTGTTCAGCGGGTCCCACCAGCCCCCTGGCCCCACACGTCCTCCTCTCTCCTCCTCCCCCACATCACGCCCGCACCACGCCCGCACACCGCGCCGCCCTCCCCTCCCAGGCTCCTCCCGGAACCGCCTGCCCCGCGCCAGCACCACCTTCCCCCGACGCAGTCGGCGACCCCTCTTCCCCCCAAGCTCGCCGCCGGCGCCCCTCACCAACCTCGCCTCCCCGAGCCGCTCCCCCTGGCGCCGCCGCCTGGCCTCAAGCGCCGCCGGCCTCGACCTCGACGCCCCGCGCCGCCCCAGCGACCTCCCTCCGCCCGCGCGTCCGGCCGGGCTCCGCCCCAGGGAGCCAGCGCCGCCCGCCCCCGGATCCTCCCCGCCGGCGACCGCTTCCCCTGGCGCCTCCCGCCGGCCCCGCGCCGCCAGCAGGCAGGCCCTCCGTGGCAGCCTCGCCGCGGCCGCCTTCTCCGTCCGTCGGGCCAGCCCCGCCTCCCCGAGCCCGACCCCGCAACCCGCCAGGCCCGCGCCTCCGTGCTCCTCCTCGCCTCCGGCCGCCTCCGCGCTCGCAGGCCCCGCCGCCAGCACCCCGCTCGCCTGAGCGCATCCGGCCACCGTCGGCCGTCGGAGCTGCCTCCCAGGCCGAGCTCGCCCGAGCCCCACGCCCCTGCCAGCGTCGCCCTCGTCGACCTCCGGCCGCCGCCGCCAGCGTCTCCACCGAGCGCAACCTCGCCAACGCCGCCTCGCTCACCTCCTGGCACGCAGGGCCCAAGATAGATTGAGATGGCGATGTACAAACGTTTGGGATGCATGCGAGGATGCGACTAGCAACCGTCAAGATCTCCTTCAAGGTCGTGGCGTGACGGATGTACTCGCAAGACGACAAGTGCCGCCGAGACGCTGGACCCTCAAGTTCTCCACGCGGACGCGGACCCAAGACCCCGATGCCCCCGATCCGAAGACTGAACCCCGAGAGCCGGACGCGACAAGGTCTACCTCACGGGCACCAAGTCCTTCCCCAGAGCCGTCAAGACCACCGTCACGACCGACAAGATCTCCAGCATGGATAAGATGCCAGACCCCGAAGGCCGATCCCGGCAACCCACATGCGACAAGACCTTCGCCCCGAATGCGGAATCGAGAACCCGAACGCCAAGAACGCCGAGGCGGATACGACAAGCACTTCCCCGATCCGAGACCCTAACCCCAGAGTCCGAGAACGACCCCGTCGGAACCCTGGACCCCCGAACCCCGAACCCTGGAACCCCAAGTCCGTCGAACCCTGAACCCTGAGACCGACCCCGACCCCGGAACACCAAGATCGTCGAACCTCAATGTGTGACCTTTTCCTCGAATCCTATTTTTATAACATAACAACTTGTTGCATATTGAATTGTCATACTCGCATGCATATCTGTGGTTTGGGGGCTTTATGCCGATTCACCTAATAATTAAATATGGGGCCCGTATGCGGGCAAATCTAGCCTTATATTGGCCTCATTTAAACTTGTGTAGCGAACCGGTATCTTATCTTGCCTTGTTTTAACAACATTTAAATTGCGGGCCTTCTAAATAACTGGAACCATCTAACTAATATTCGGGACCCCGGTTCCACTTAACATGACCTAATTGCACCGCATCTTTGCCATGCCATACATCATACATGCATCATGCCGATCTTCTGCCGTTGTATTAAATATTGCACCCGGTGTTTCTTCTAGTGTTTTGTTTCTTCGCGGATAAGGCCGTTGAGTTGATGTGAGCTTCGCCCCGATCTTCGGATGACCCCTCGGCAATGTTTTCAGGCGAGCATCTTCCCCTTTCTACCTATCTTACTTTTATAGTATTTATTCCCTCCTGTTGATCTATTGCTATCTGTGTTGCGATGCTTTAGTTTTCCGTACCTGTGATATACCGTGCAGCCCTATATTGCCTTGGACACATCCTATTACCTGTTGTTTGGTAGATAGTTGGACTTGCGCGTCGTAGTTGCTTGCTCAAGTGCTGATGTGTGTCGTCTTATGCCACAGTTGCTGATGCTTGGCCGCATGTTGATGTTGGAGATGATCCTAGTTTTACTTATCGTCACTTTAATTTCTGTTTAACAACTAAAATTGAAATAAGCAGAGGCATCGGTGGGTGATAGATAATATTTGGTTTCCGAACGCCCACTTGTGTCCCGTGAGACCCCGAGTACTTGATACCTGTTCCTTGATTTATCGCGCTATCCACATCCGGGAGGTATATGGGACCCCCCTTAGCCAGAGCTTGATTCCGTCTTATTTCTTGGGGCCACAACTAGTTTGAGGTTTTATTACGATCCTGTACTTATGCCATGTTTTACTGCTTTATTTACGATTGTGCGAGGAGCACACTATACTGTTTAGGTAAGCGGAGTGATTACGCGGTATCGACAAGCCCAGCCACACTTTCGGGTTCCCAGTCGCTTACAGCCATTGTCGCAGACCTTGAGGCCGTCTCGGAGCTAGCTTACTTCGTTGCGGAATCTACTTAAGGGGTGGCCCCCTGAAATATTTCTGAATCTTGTGATTGCTTTGTCGTGAAGGCCTCGTTGGGTTTTGATTTGGTTTTTCCGAGGTTGATCGAGTGTGTGTTGCTATTGGTGCACCCCGGCCGGGTAAAACTTTCTGAAAGCCGTGTCCGCGGTTATGGACGACTTGGAGCACAGTATCTCGACCATAGACAAGCATAATTAAAGTTTATTGCTATAAATTTGACTTTATAATGACTAGTAATCAGCTTCACTATAATGGAATGATTAAATAATACTGCCCACAATTGCTTGTTTGCTTTGTCGCTTGCGACAATTGTATCTGACTAGTAAGTAATGCAACTACAACGGAATGGCTGAATAAAAGTGCCAACAACTGCTGGGTTTTGGGTTTATCTCATACTATCTGTATCTGATTAGTAATTGTTGCAACTACAACGGAATGGTTAACTAAAAGTGCCCACTGCTTATTTTATCAGGATGATTATCCACACCTGACTAGTAATTGCCGCAACGATAACCGAATAAGTAAAACTGCCAACTGTGTGAGTTCCTCGGTTGACTTCCTCGTTTGGTCTCGAGGGGGAAACACCAGGATGGGTTTGTTTGGTGTTAGTTTCAGGTTGGATCCGGATAGGTCATTCTTACCCCTCTCTGATAACCGCCAGTTGTATCGAGTCTCTATAGGTTGTTTAGTGCATGCTGCCGCTGCCGCTTCAGTCCACCATACCTATGTAGGCGAGGACCGCCGAATTCTAGCCTCGCCGTGTACTGGCCTCAGTACTGACGCTCCTTCTTTTTCCTTTGCCCTTTGTCGGCACCCCTTTTGTTTAAGCAGGTTCTGAGATCGACGTCGTTAGCAGGGTTACCCGTCCGGCTTGGCCTGGGCAGGGTTATGGACGCCATTGATTATTCTTCAGGGCTCTTAGCCCCATTTGCATCTTGTCCGTAGCCGGACACTGTGTCATTTTCAAGGTGATTTGGAACTTTGTATATTATATTTGTATTCTTGACTCTTTGAGTCGCTGCTATATATATCTGTTCTGTGGGTCCCATCGAGGACTGTTGTGTAATGTTATTACTTCGTTTCCACCCGCACGAAAGTGCCTGGTGGGCACCTTTGAATCGTTTCTATGCGGGTTTGGCGAATTTTGCTCAAACTTGCATAGGTCCGATTCTGAGGGTGTTACAGGGCGGAGGTAGAGGAGAGGTGGCCGGGAGGGAGGAAGAGGAAGGGGAGAGGAGCTGGGCGCGGTTGGGGGACGAGGGGCGGTCGCGCGAGGAGGGTAGGTGGGGGAGGCGGGTCCCGCGGGTGGGGCCAGGGTGGCAGGTGCGGGGGCGTGCGTGTGGGCTGTGTGGGTGGCTGGGTCGGTTGGGGGTGGGGCCTAGGGAGAGAGAGGGGGAGAGAGAGGAGGTGGGCCAGGAGGGTGGGGCCAGGTTGTAAGAGAGAGAGGGTAGATGGGGCTGTGTGAGAAAGAGAGAGAGGGGAAAAGAGGGGGATTGATGAGGTGGCAAGGTGGGTAGAGAATTGGGGGAGGAGTGAGGTGGCGAGCTAGGATAGGTGGGTAGGATAGTTTCGGGTAGGAAAAGGATTTAGAGTTTGGGTGGACCGTTTGTAGGTAGTCTGGACCGATTGGGCCTCTGGCCTGACCGGTCGGACTGCCTCTCCGGACAAAATATTTTTAATGCTTTAATTTTATTTGTAAAACATTTTGGAAATACTTTTTGGACAAATAAAAGATCTGACCAGACCGATGTTTTAATTTTGAGGTAAGGACGGGGGTCATTTAGAAAACAAAACTAGGCGTTCCGAATTGGTTTCAGACAAACAATGCATGATGATGACGATGCAATGCACAAAAACAACGCGATTTTCTAGTAGTGGTTTTGCGGGATGCCACAATTCGACACCACTAACAATGGATCTCGCCCTCGAGATCCGCCTCATGGTACCGGAAGGAAGGTCGGCGATCTGCGTCTTCTCGCTTCGTGTAGATCCTCGCACACCACTAACAAGAGGTCGTTGTCCGTGATCGTCAAGAGAACACTCCGGAAACAAAAGGTCGAAGGTAGAGGTATCAACAAATAAAGCCACCTCTAGCTTCCGTGGACGGAGTAAAATTGCTGGATCCACTGCTTCGATGTACAAGAGCGAATGATAAGAGTAGTCGGATGGTGATCAGTCCATCGCGCACCCATACCATTACTCTGCACACGAATAGGCAGATTATGCAACCAACTCTCGGAATCAGACTGAAGATCTCGACAATCGAGGTTCGGAAACAAAGGAGTGATGCAGACCCTGCATCGGATCTGGCGTAGAGGATGTCGTCACGTCGGAAAACACCGGAAGGCACAAACAAGGAGCACAGAATGATACCACAGCAGACGGATTCCTCAGGCAGCATGAACACCGGATGGTAGAACACCGTTATCAAAGAAGGAAGCGAAACCCTGAAGGTACGACGGTACCCAACCACGAGAATTCCTGGACTCGAAGAAAAAGACGAGAGCGGATTTAAAACACGTAGAGGTAAGAGGAGAATAGCAGAGGGGTAAGGAATAAAATCAGACCTAATCAGAACTATCCAACCGATTTTGCAAAAATAGTTTTGACACTCTACTTCGGCCGTTAGCTAGGTTATCCTGCAGGCTGGACTTGTGGGGTATCGCAACTGCTGAGCTCTGATACCACTCTGTAACACCCTCAGAATCGACCCTATGCAAGTTTCAGCGCTTCCCGCCAAACCCGCATAGAAACGATTCAAAGGTGCCCACCAGGCACTTTCGTGCGGGTGGAAAACGAAGTAATAACATTACACAACAGTCCTCGATGGGACCCGCAGAACAGATATATATATACAACACGACTCCATGAGTCAAGAATACAGATATAGTATACAAAGATCCAAATCACCATGAAAATGATAGAACGTCCGACTACGGACAAGATGCAAATGGGGCTAAGAGCCCTGAAGAATAACCAATGGCGTCCATAACCCTGCCCAGGCCAAGCCGGAAGGGTAACCCTGCTAACGACGTCGATCTCAAAACCTGCTTAAACAAAAGGGGTGCCGACAAAGGGCAAAGGAAAAAGAGGAGCGTCAGTACTGAGGCCAGTACACGGCGAGGCTAGAATTCGGCGGTCCTCGCCTACATAGGTATGGTGGACTGAGCGGCAGCGGCAGCATGCACTAAACAACCTAAAGAGACTCGATACAACTGGCGGCTATCAGAGAGGGGTAGGAAAGACCTATCCGAAACCAACCTGATTCTAACACCAAACAAACCCATCCTGGTGTTTCCCCCTCGAGACCAAACAAGGAAGTCAACCGAGGAACTCACACAGTTGGCAGTTTTATTTATTCCGTTATCGTTGCAGCTATTACTAGTCAGGTATAGATAATCATCCTGATAAAATAAGCAGTGGGCACTTTTAGTTAACCATTCCGTTATAGTGGCAACACTTACTAGTCAGATACAATTAGCATGAGATAACCCAAAACCCAGCAGTTGTTGGTACTTTTATTCAGCCATTCCGTTGTAGTTGCAATACTTACTAGTCAGATACAATTGTCGCAAGCGACAAACCAATCAAGCAATTGTGGGCAGTTTTATTTATCCATTCCATTATAGTGAAGCTGATTACTAGTCATTATAGAGTCAAATTTATAGCACTACTTTAGTTATAGTTGTCTATGATCGAGATACTGTGCTCCAAGTCGTCCATAACCGCGGACACGGCTTTCAGAAAGTTTTACCCGGCCGGGGTGCACAAATAGCAACACACACTCGATCAACCTCGGAAAAACCAAATCAAAACCCAACGAGGCCTTCACGACAAAGCAATCACAGGATTCAGAAATATTTCAGGGGGCCACCCCATTGAGTAGACCCGCAACGAAGCTAGCTAACTCCGAGACGGACTCAAGGTTTGCGACAATGGCTGTAAACGACTGGGAACCCAAAACTGGGCTTGTCGATACCGCGAAAACACTCCGCTTACCTAAACAGTACAGGTGCTCCTCGCACAATCGTAAATAAAGCAGTAAAGCATGGCATAAGTACATGATCATAAATAAAACCTCAAACTAGTTTGTGGCCCCAAGAAATAAGAACGAATCAAGCTCTGGCTCAGGGGGGTCCCATAATCCTCCCGGATGTGGATAGCGCGAAAAATCAAGGAACAGGTATCAGGCACTCGGGGTCCTACGGGACACAAGTGGACGGTTAACAACCAAATAACATCTATTGCCCACCTGTGCCTCTGCTTACTTACTTCAATTTTAGTTGTTTAAACAGTAATTAAAGTGAACAATAAGTAAAACCATGATCATCTCCAACATCAAACATGCGGCCATACTCCAACAACTGTGGTACATGACGACACGCAACAGCACTTGAGCAAGCGGCTACGACACGCAGGTCCAACTAGCTACCAAACCACAGGTAATAGGATGTGTCCAAGGCAATATAAGGCTGCAAGGAAATCACGGGTACGAAATCTAGAGCATCACAACACAGATAGCAATAGATCAACAGGAGGGAAATAAATACTATAAAAGTAAGATATGTAGAAAGGGGAAGATGCTCGCCTGAAAACATTGCCGAAGGTTCATCCGAAGATCGGGTCGACACTCGCATCAACTCAACGGCCTTATCCGCGAAGAAGCAAAACACTAGAATAAACATCGGATGCAATATTTAATACTACGGCAAAAGATCGGGCATGATGCATGTATGATGAATGACATGGCAAGAGTGCGATGCGATTAGGCAATATGAAGCGGAACCAGGGTCCCGACAATTATTTATATGGTTCAAGTTATTTATCTACCCCGCAATTTAAATGTTGTATTAACATGGCAAGAGATAGTACCGGTTTGCTACACAAAGTTAAATGAGGCCGATATAAGACTAGATTTGCCCGCATATGGGCCCCATATTTAATTAGTGGTGAATCGGCATAAGGCCCCCAAACCACATGACAATATGCATGCAAACATGAACAAGTTCATATGCAACAATTTGATATTTCATTTATAAAAATAGGGCTCGAGAAAAGGGGTCACACATTAGGGTTCGGCAGATCTTGGTTCCGGGGTTCGGGGTCGGTCTCAGGGTCCGGATTTGGGGTTCGGTCTCGGTGGGATTGTTCTCGGATAACGGTGGTAGGTCTTGTCGCATCCGTGGTCTTCGGGTCATGTCGACGGTCATGGCGTTCGGGATGAAGTACTTGTCGCATCGGGGTCTCGGTGTCCGGGGTGAAGTACTCGGCGTCCTCGAGGGAGTACTTGTCGTATCCGTGAAAGAGAGTAGGTCGGTCCACGGGGTCGGGCTTCGAAGCCCGGAAGGAGTACTTGGCGTTGCCGAGCGGACGCCTTGATGGTCCTCGGGTCCGAGAAGATCTTGTCGCACGGTCTCCGGGTAGGCGATCTTGTCGGTTCCGCGGTTTCGATTGTCAGTGGCAAACTTGGACTTAGCACCGAATGTTCGGGCGGCTTCTCGGGGTACTTGTCCGGCTTGCAGCTCTTGTTCACCGGAAGGATTCCAGGCAGTGTTAACATCTTGCAGTACCATCAATGCCACCACAAGACCCAGGTCGGTACCACGAACACATCATTGCAAACCACCACCGCACACTTACTGTCCAACCAAAAACATGGAGCCGAGCTGGAGCGACGAACGACGGGGAGGGTCGGCTGATGGCGACGAGATGGGCTTGGGGCCGAGGAAGGGAACGGGGCCGCGGGCTCGCAGGGACAGGGAAAACCCCGGGGCACGAGGAAGCCGGCGGCCGGGGTCGTCCGCACGCGGGGGAAGGAGCTCGAAGGGAGGCTGGCCCAGGCAAGGCAGCGCGGAGGGGGTCGGCGGGGACGACGGAGGTGCGGGGCCGGCGAGGTCGCGACGCGGCGGCTGCGCCGGAGCCGAGCATGGCGGGGCCGGCGACAAGACAGAGGGCGGAGAAGGGGCGACGGACACGGGCCGGAGGCGGGGCTCCTGGCGGCGGAAGGAGGCGCGGCCGGAGGCGGAGCGCAGCCGGTGGCGCTCGGGGCCGGCGGCGGAAGGTGGCGAGGGCGAGGCGGTCGGACGCGAGCGAGGTCGCCAGGGAGGGCGGCGGTCGCTGGCGGCTCCGCGGGGAAAAGGCGAGGTCGGCAGCGGTGCAGGCTCGCCGGAGAGGGGCGAGCTCCGGCGGCCGGAGAAGAGGGCCAGGCGGCGCGGGCCCGGAAGCGGCGAGGGAGGAGGCGACCGGCGGTGGCGGGGCTTGGGAAGGAGGCGAGGGGCGACGGCGAGGCGCGGCCGGAGGGGCGGAGGTAGAGGAGAGGTGGCCGGGAGGGAGGAAGAGGAAGGGGAGAGGAGCTGGGCGCGGTTGGGGGACGAGGGGCGGTCGCGCGAGGAGGATAGGTGGGGGAGGCGGGTCCCGCGGGTGGGGCCAGGGTGGCAGGTGCGGGGGCGTGCGTGTGGGCTGTGTGGGTGGCTGGGTCGGTTGGGGGTGGGGCCTAGGGAGAGAGAGGGGGGAGAGAGAGAGGAGGTGGGATAGGAGGGTGGGGCCAGGTTGTAAGAGAGAGAGGGTAGATGGGGCTGTGTGAGAAAGAGAGAGAGGGGAAAAGAGGGGGATTGATGAGGTGGCAAGGTGGGTAGAGAATTGGGGGAGGAGTGAGGTGGGGAGCTAGGATAGGTGGGTAGGATAGTTTCAGGTAGGAAAAGGATTTAGAGTTTGGGTGGACCGTTTGTAGGTAGTCTGGACCGATTGGGCCTCTGGCCTGACCGGTCGGACTGCCTCTCCGGACAAAAGATTTTTAATGCTTTAATTTTATTTGTAAAACATTTTGGAAATACTTTTTGGACAAATAAAAGATCTGACCAGACCGATGTTTTAATTTTGAGGTAAGGACGGGGGTCATTTAGAAAACAAAACTAGGCGTTCCGAATTGGTTTCAGACAAACAATGCATGATGATGACGATGCAATGCACAAAAACAACGCGATTTTCTAGTAGTGGTTTTGCGGGATGCCACAAAGGGATAAGAACGCCAGGACGCCGTATGTTCGTCCTCATCCCCATTTCCCCCTCTGAAGCTCTCTCTCTCTTGATTTCTTCATCAGATCCGAAACCCTAGCTCGCCTCACTATCGAGCCGCACCTCCCCACTCTCTTCCAAGTATCCATGGAGATGCCCCGTGTCCCGTAGATCCTCTGGGTGGAATCTTGCATCACAGGGAGCACTGGAGAGGGCGAATTTTGCCGTTCCTCTTTGTGGCAGTTCGTCGGAATCCTCGTCGGAGAGCTCGTCTCCGACCGCACCAGTACCTTTTACTCTCTGTATTTCGCTCTAGTTCGTTCACACCACGAGCACCCGACACCGCCGCCATTGTCCACCGTCGTTGACCATCCTCCGACGACCATTTGCTAGCGGCGCCACCACTCCTAGACTCCTCGCATCATCCTCTTTCCAACAAGCCTAACCGCAGCCCCGTGCGTGCACCAAATCGCCTGATCCACCATCGATCTGAGAGGATCAAGCTCCGATGTCGTCATGCTCACATCACCCTCTGTCTAGTCAGCCAATTTGACCTAGTCTTTGCATGTGTGGCTGATGATGTGGCCACTGGCCCACTAGTCAGTGACCTTGGGTAGGTTTAGCCTTGTTACAAAAAGTTATTATCTGTTTAATAAATAAATAAAATGTTATAAGCCCAAATTTAAATATTTCAGGAATGAAATAAAATCAATAAATCTTATTAAATCAATAACTTTTGTTTTATAATTCAGAAAAATATGTGTAATATATGAAAAATTTCAGAAAAATAAAATCTACAACTTAAAACTATCATCAAATATTATTGTTATAATTATTTAATAAAGGTTTTATAAGTAATAATACTTTGAAAATTCATATTTCAATATTCGTAAATACTAAAAATATAATAAAATACAAAAAATCTTAGAAAAATAAGAATTATAACTTAAAACTATAATCATACATTATTATTTTACTTCATTAAATATTTATTATCTATTAAGAATTTATAAAGTAATAAATTTTATAAAAATCATATCTTATTATTTATAAATCACAAAAATAAATGTAATATACTAAATTGATCACAAAAGTAATACTTACATGTTAAAAATATCATATTCCACTTTTGAAGTAAATAAAAATTTAAAACACTTGAACAACTTAAATCTAAACCTATTTCCTTAATTAATAAATAAGATAAGGATAAATAAAAAATTGCTAATATTTCTAAAATTAGTCAATTGAGTCTAATAAATAGTATTAATCTTAAATATTAATAATATGAAGTTATAAAGGTTCAAAACATTATAAATACAATTTTATTGAATTATCCTTCAACTATCTATGTAATTTATTTTCTAAAAAGATCTTTAACAATTATAAAATTTTCAAGAATGATATTTCAATCAAATACAACCTTTTACCAATATTCCACTCACAACCTTGTAATGGACTGAATCCAAAGGTAATTCATGAGTAGTCACTAGTACTAATTACTATCCACAAACTATAATCACACCTTTATAAGGAAAGAAATGATCTTGTTCCATTGTAAAATTAAGAAACCACTACTCAAATAGGAGAATAACCATTCTTAAGTAACTATAAGAAAACATTACAAGATCCACAAGGTACAAATATCATAAGCATTACACTTTCAAACAATCCATATTTTTAAAGTTAACTTCAGTCCACAAGACTTTCCATATAAGACTAAAAACTTTGTTATATGTTTTATAGTTAACTTTGGTCTGTTGTAATTAAGTTCTAAAGCGTCTCAAGTCCAAGCTATTCAAGCAAACACAAACAACCTCAACCATGTTTAATTAACCACAAAGATTATGTAGATCTTAGAAAGGAATCTTTTATTTAAAAGTTATTTGTTTTGCCACTTCAGACAACATATGACAGTTAATTAGAATCACATTACTTTATCCTCTGCTTGTATACTTAGGGTTGTTAACACTTAAGTTTCTTATAAATTCCATTACTTGCAAGGCTAAACTTGAAGATAAAATAATTCTTATATAAGCAATCCTGAGTAGCATTTCACATTTGTGTGTATCTCATTGTTTTATGATATTATAATTACATATTATTTCACACACACCCACAAGCCTTAAGCACAAGTATGAAACTTATCTAAAAGGTCAACACATTCTAAAGTAACCATTTCCAGTATCCAAACCCTAGAATAATGTTATCCCCGGGATTTGAGTTTACGAAATTGCATTACATTACTTATGCATAAAAGCATCTTGCTTATTTAAACATTAGTCCTTACCGGATCAATGATGCTGATTTTAGATATTGGATCTTATATTGTCTTGAAGACCGTGAGTGCATAATCTTGCAATCACAAAAGGCAAGTTCACACTTTCTCATGTCCTTTGATTATTTTCTGTAAAGTATTTTACAAATCCAGTGTTGTCATCACCTGCATTTGAAAAAGATCAGAAAACACTATTTTCATAATAGTATGATTATAGGTTATTTACCATGAGGTAATAACCGATTATGAAAGTTCCGGTGGTAAAGGAACATATTATCTAGGACTTAACAACCAATGTCGCCAGTGATTCTTACGTCGTATATTACGCGTTAACCATGAGATTTGGAATGGGACGGAGAAGTCAGTTGTATCCTTTTCCTCTTGTATGGAGGCAAGACGACCTTAACGTGAGGTTGTGATTCCTTGTGCGGATCTAACATATGGGTGGGCACCCTTACGCCCCACACTTTTGGTGTCTAGATTATATATGAATGGTGTTTAGGGATATAGTCCATTTAAATGGTACTCTTCCGGACATCACCAGGTCATAGAGTCTTCGGGAACTCATCAGGGTTTTAGCCTGCCCGAAAGGGGGCTTAACGGAGGTGAGCCAGCCCCGAAGGATCGTGCAGACATATGAGGTCGCGGAAAGGGCAGTGATTGGCTTGGATCATCTACTAGGCCCCACAACATGGAATTATGGACGGGTAAGCTGTCCGGTTGCGCAACAAGGAGTTGATCTCTCATGGGTAAAGTAATGCACCTCTGTAGAGTGTAAGAACTATAACTTGTTACTCCTTGTTCCGGGAAGGAGCTGCGAACGCGGCGGGAAAGGAACTCCATGAAAGTTCTGGTAAACCCGTGAAGGCTGACGGACATAGTTTTTAGAATAAAAGCAACATTTGAAGAAATGTTACGAAAACCTGTATTGCCTACGACCTATGGTCTGTGGCTGTAGATATAGGGCATCAAACACTCCCTTTCTAGTGAACTTGCTGAGTACGCTCGTACTCAACGTATCTTCTTAACCCTTGCTAGATTCTGAAGCCAGTGCAGACAACATCTACATCAAGTTATGCTCCAGGAATCATCATCCAAAACTAAAGCTCTTCAACGAAGACAAGGAAGTCAAAATATACATCAACTCAAGTGAAGACGAAGTTACTGATTAGATAGGAATATACTCTCTAACCAAAGAACCTATTTCTGTAGTGCATTGCAATAGCAGAAATATCAACCCCTTAGTTAAAATACTAGTCTTAATAGTATAATGGTTTTTGCAATGTTTATCTTTGATTCTTCTTTGTAAGAAGTTCTTTCTCTCTCTTTAACCTAGAGTGTTCTCTGGATCTTGTGTATAGAGTGAATTGTAACCTTTAGCCATGTATTGAACCCACTGTGTTTCTGTTGTATCACTCTGAGGGATGTAATAGTAGTGAACAGGTGTTTCATTGGTGTTATGTCAACGACTATAGTATACTACATCATACAGTGGTATGTTGGGTCACCGCAGGCATGCGCGATATCGAGGAAGAGCTTCCGGTTCATCCTGAAACGGTGCCGAAACATGGTCTCTTTATGCAACAGCTCATCAGCGAAGTAGTCGGCATACAACATGCAGTAGCCCTCCATCTGATGCCTTGCTTTGCCCTTCCGGCAACCCTTCGCCGAGCCTCCATGCTTCGGCGTTGCAGTCTTCATGTACACTCAGGCGAGAGAGGCGAGGATCTACATGTGCTCTGCATCTTCGGTGGCTGCGGCGGTCTCTTCCTTGAGCAATAGGGCGAACATCTCCTCGTCATCGGAGTCCATGGCCGAATAGGAAAAACGCGAACACTTCGCGGGCGAGGTGGCGGGAGCTCGGAATGATGCCGAGCTACGGGAAGGGGGAACGGTGAAACGAGGCCTAGGTCGAGGGGAAAGGATGCGGCGACGGCGACGGACCTATCTATAGGCGTGGTTTCGGCTTGGCGTGGTGGGGCTTTGTCGGCGACCACATGACGGCGGGGGCAGCTGGGGAAAGCTCTCTGCCTCGGGAGAGCCGAGTCGCAGTGGAAAATGAGGTTTTCTAAAAACAGGGTTGGCCTACCCGTTTTTCGCTGTGTTCGATGTTCCTAGACGGTTCTTAGCACCTTAGGATCGGCATGAAAACATCGGATGAAAGTTGGATCAAATTCAGCGCAATTTAGCGTCCTAAAAACACGACTGGACGATAAATATCATCGTCCGGATAAAAAAAATCATTGTGAAAACGTTCTCCTAGTAAAGTGGGTGAAGATGCTCTTAGAAGCTATAAAGCTCATCGTTTGCCTTCATGAGATGTAGTATACCGTTATCCTCGAGTCTGACTGCTGTGGGTGATCAAGGATGAGATGACCGATGTTTCTACAAATTGGCAGATGCACGAATCAAAAAGACATGCGCATTGCTCAGCGTGAAGTGAAGTTTAAGGGCTTGTTTGATTCATAGGATAGGAAAAGTATAGGAATAGGAAAACCATAGGATTGATATGTCATGCCAATGTGAATCCTATAGGAAGAGGGATCTTGTTTGATGTGGCAAAGGAATTTTTCCATGAGGTGTGACCTAATGTTGTTTTCTTATAGGAATTGCACTACAAGATTTCTATAGGATTAATTCCTATAGGATATGTTCCTATGAATCAAACACTAACATAGGAAAAATTTCCATAGGATTCAAATCCTACACAATTCCTATGCAATTTCTATAAATCAAACAAGCCCTAAGAAGGCGATAGCGCGAGTAACGGTATGGCGCATACCTCAGCTCACTACGGTAAACATGATTTAGACGGGTGTGTACCCCCGATTCAGTACCTCCTTGCGTGGTTCACAATCGATTGTAAAACGTTGTTTTTAGAGAAGTTTTATCTAAAACAAACTCAAAATTCAAAAAGAAATACTCCGTCCGTTCACATATATAAGACATTTAGCTTTTTAAAATAAATGTATCTAAACGTCTTTTATTATATAGATTCACTTCGAATCTCTATGAATCTATACTGTAGAAGATGTCTATATAGATTCGATTCATAAACCTAAAATATCTTATATTTCTGAACGGAGGAAGTCAGTTAGGGACTTAGACCATCTCTAGCAGATAACGCATATCGCGGTACTGCATCCCGCGGATGCGGTGTACCACAAACCTAAGCTCCGGCAAAACAGATACACTAGATACAAACTGTATATTAAAAAACATCACACATTGGCGCCAGATTCAAACATATGGGAGGTTTTGATCATCGAGATTGATAAATGTTTAGCAAAAAATGATGTTGCGTCCTACATCCAGACTAGACCTGGCAACTACGTGTAGCTCCACCGGCGGTACCTACTCACCGGAGCATCTATAGCAGCAGCGTCGCGTGCTTACTCGTCGTTGGTGGTGGCATTGTCGGTGTAGTCGTCCTAGTTGTAGTCGACAACGAGGCCCACGAGCCGCGCCTGGTGCTCGCGGACGGAGAGGCAGATGGCACAGTGAAGATCATGCTTCCCCGCTCTGCGCGCGAGGCGGCGGCGCTTCCGGTGCTCCACGATGTTCATGAGCGCGGTGCAGAGTAAGTTGAACTTCACCTCATTCACTAAGAGCTCCTCGTGCTCGTCGTCCGAGTTGTTATCATCAGCGGGAGTGGGCTCGTGGACGACCGGCGCGGCCGTGCAGATTTCGTTCATCAAGACCTCCTCGGCATCGTCCGTCGCAGGGTCAAACGGCAGCCCCGCCCTTGCAGGTGAGGTCACGCGGAGCGGCTCGGCGTACCTCCTCCTCCGACAGCAGCGGCAGGCGAGCTCGCAAGCCAGAGCTCCTGTCGCGGCGCGGAGAAGCGGCCGCGTCCGCCCAAATCGCGGCTCGACTGGCCGGACATGGAAAGATGGGGGGTCAACACAGAGGTAGGCGGCGGTGATTTGTTTTTCGATGGCAGATGTGGATAGAATCGAAGACGGGGCGGGCGGCGGCGAGGATTTCTGGCAGGGAGGGGGGAGGGGGGGGGGGAGGGAGGAAAACGATGTGGTACCCACATCCAGCTCCTCACACCGAATATACGCGGGACGGATGGGCCACGATACGGGATACCGTAATTTTTTTTGCAATTCTTGGCCTTTACGGTATCTGTAAAGGTCATTTTTAACATCGATATCAACGTAAATTTTTACGGCCAACCGATATGCAGTATTTGCTAGAAATGCTTTTATAGTTGGTTCCAAGGAGGCAGGTACGTGTTTTGTCATAGTCAGCTTCATGCTCTGATATATCCTCATTTAGAGAGAAAAAAACGCAAAAAAGAGTTGACAAGGGATTAGAGGCAGGAATATATTCGCAGGTTCGTGCGCTACTCAGTCACCGTACGGTGCTATTGATCTTTTGTGTGACAGTCATACTCCATTCACTTTTATTTTGCATGTGTACAGTCCTTAACTTTACCACGACTCAGCACACATTCCCTACTACTTCCTCTATTTAAAAATATAAAATATTTTAGATTTGTAAAGTAAATATATTTAGACATTTTTTGCTGCGTAGGTTTAAATAAATCTATACATTAAAAGGTGTCTAGATACATTAGCTTCACAAATCTAAAATATTTTATATTTCTAAACGGAGGGAGTACCATCCATTCACTTTTAGTTCTAAACTGAATGTCTAAAGGTTTATTCATCGTTCGTGTTGTTTTGGGCAGTACAACACATATTCTTCCGGAGTTTCTTCATGCTTTCTAGGTGGTTAGGCAGATTCATATCAAAACCAAAATACCAAAGAGTTTTCAGTTAGCTTGATCCTTGCAAGACATTCATGCTGCATAATATTCAATCTCGTTGCAAGAAAAACAAAAACAGGACACATGCAGTTGATTGATCATCTACACAGTGATGACTTGAACAGAGTAAGCAATTATTTCGAGCATAGCAAAGAACTGAACATATTTAGTAGTCCAGGTCACCGGGTTGTATGTATCTCTAGCCTGGCAACAAACTGGTAACAGTGCTCTTGAGTCGTCTTCAGAAAAATCTAGCATACAGTAACCCCTGCTAATATAACGAAACTTAACCAAATATTTCTGGCACACAATCGAACTTAACTAAAGTTAGTTCATGAGTCAAAACCGAAATATCAAAGAGTTTCAGTCAGCTTCATCCTTGTAAGGTATCGGAGCTGCATAATATTTCCATGGTACAAAAAGGCACCTGATCAATCATCTACAAAAATGATGACAAGAACAAACTAAAATGCAGGAAGAACCTGCAGATCGTGCAAGCCGTCACACGACCATCAGAATTCAGAAACTTAATTTACACCTTACCAGAACAGAAAACAAACTGGTCATCGGCAAACTCAAATTTACACCTCACCGAGCCTGACAAACAACTGAATTGTTTTGAGCATGACAAAGAATGAACATATTCGATAGTTCAGGTCACCGAGATGTATATAATTTTTTAGAGAGTTTTTTTTAGACCGCCCTTCGCCTCCAAGGAGCCCGAGGAGGCGATTAGGGTTGCCATGCCGCCTGTTAGAGTTGTATTCAGGCCAATACGGTATGGTGTAGTACCAACCATATTGAACCCAAACTTATATTCTGTCACATTGAGGGGTTTTCCCAACGAGTATAACATGCAACAGGTGACCTCGAACGAGGCTACACTGTTCCACCCTAACGAATTTCGACATGGTATCGAGAGCTTCTCCTCTCCCTTCTAGCTAGCCGCCGCCGGAAACCTCTCTCCGTGCTGCCAAGACTTGGTCGCTCGCTCCGATCGACAGGCTCAGGACCTTCCTCATCGCTCGGGGATTCAATTCCCGGTGGTGATTTTCTTCAACAACCCACCCACGACCTTCTCTCTCAAGTATCCTCTTTTTTCATTCCAGGACACTCTCACCAACATCCATATCGGATTGGTTTTTCTTCTGGTCCAGGACCGATCGCCAAATCCGATCGACATCCCCACGTCTCCACAACTCCGATCTGCTCGCCAGATCCCTAGATTGAGAGCAACTTCTCTGCACCAATCCATCCTCCATGGCGACCTCCTCATTCTCGTCATCTGCACCGGTCACCATTGGTGCCCCGCCCGCTATAAAGTTGACTCGTGACAACTTCCTCTACTGGCAGGCCTTGGTGCTGCCCACTCTTCGCAGTGCTCGTGTCATGCCCCTGCTCAAGGGAACCGAGGTTGCCCCGCCGGAAAAACTTGAGGCCCTTGATGAGAACCAGAAGGTGTCGGTTAACAATCAGGCCTACGACGTTTGGTGTACGAAGGATCAACAGGTGGTCAGTTTTCTCGTCAACTCGCTCTCCGAGGATGTTCTTTCCCGTGTTTTCAGACTTCATCATGCCGTTGATGTGTGGCGTGTGCTCTATGCAATGTACTCCACACAGTCCAAGTCCCGGGTCTCTACCCTCCGTGGTGGCCTCACCAATACAAAGAAGCTTGATATGACAGATCAACAATACATCTCCAAGTTGAAAGGATTTGCCTCTGAACTTGCTGTTGTCGGGAAAATGGTAGACGATGATGAGCTCAAGGATTTATATCCTGAATGGCCTCGACGACACGTTCAACTCACTTGTTTGCTTCCATCAATGTCGTTCCCACCACAACCTTAATGACATGTGCTCTCAACTGCTTTTCTACCAGAACTGTGATGCTATGCTTCTCTCCACTAGACAGGCTACCGGTGGTTTCACTTCTTCAATTAATGCTGCTACCAGTCGCACCCCTTCCAACTATGGGGTTGTAACCCCACATCCCTACATACCACCACCACCTACCTACCAACAACCATATACACCCCTACGCCCACATATTAGCCGCCCTATCCCTCTTCTACACCCACATATCAGTCGACATATATACCTCCTACACCCGCCTATCAGCAGCCTCCTACACAACACTACATGCCTCAACCATATCCGCCACAACCCCAATTCTTTGTGCCCCAACTTCCATCTTACCAGCCTATCCCCATGCTCTACATGCCTAACCAATGCGCCATGCTCCTCCCCTCCCCAGCGCCCTCCCCTCCTCCCAACTGTGCTCCTGTTCGCCCTAACCAGCAGTCGGCCTAGGGGGGCGTGGGAAGAACCATGATCGTGGTCGTGTCGCTACACCATGGAAGGAAGGTGTAATCTGTCAGATATGCAAGAAGGAAGGACACCCTGCTGCTGATTGCTGGTGGCATTATGGTGATGATGATGATGAGGAGGATGACACCTCCACTGATCACAAGGGCGCCTATGGAGTTGACATCAACTGGATCATGGACATTGGAGCTACAAACCACACAACAGAACACATCAACAAGCTTCAAGTTTATGAAACATACCAAGGGTGTGATCAAGTTCATAATACTAGTGGACAAGGTATGGAAATTGCTAACATTGGTCATTCATTTTTGCACACCCACATTGCTCTTTAAAACTCAACAACATTCCTCATGTTCCTTCATCTTCTATGAACTTGCTTTCTGCACACAAAATTGCCCTAGATAATAATGTCTTTATTAGAATTCACCCATTTTTTTCTTGATTAAGGATCAAGCCACACAGCACATCATGTTTAAAGGTCCTTGTCATGGTGGTCTCTATCCTCTTGTTCCTATTTCAGTGGGGTCATCATCCAAGCATGCACTTGTTACCATTAAGTCTTCATCCTCCACGTGGCATCTCTCGTCTAGGGCATCCGTCGTCTTTTATTGTTCAACAAGTTCTTAGGAACAATAAGTTGTCCTACACTACTGAAATAAACTCTTACATATGTGATCCATTCCAGCAGGCGAAAAGTCATCAGCCACCATGTCCTGTTTCCACTAGTGTTTTCATAGCTCCTTTGGAACAAATATTCTCTGATGTATGGGGGTCAGCTCCTGTTTCTGTAGGCAAGCATTCATACTATGTAAGATTTATTGATGATTTTAGCAAATATACTTGGATTTACTTGCTTAAGAAACGTTATGATATGTACCAAGTTTTCCTTAACTTCCAACAATACGTTGAGTGTCAATTTGGTAGAAAGATTCTCACCATGCAAACTGATTGGGATGGTGAGTATGAAAAATTGAATGAATTTTTTCAACGAGTAGGCATTATTCATCATGTATCATGTCCCCATAATCATCAACAAATGACTCTGTTGAATGTAAACATCGTCATATCGGTGAGGTTGGCCTTACTTTACTTGCTAATGCCTCCATGCCTCTTAAATATTGTGATGATGCTTTTATCACAGTCACCTTTCTTATCAACTTGTTGCCAACAAAAGGTCCCAATCTTGAAACTCCCAAAGAAAAACTCCTTCAAGTTAAATCCAACTATGAGCCACTTCGTGTTTTTTGCTGTGCATGTGGGCCCAACCTTCGTCCATATAACAAGCACAAACTCTCGTTTTTTTCCAAGCGTTGTGTGTTTCTTGGCTATAGTTTTCTTCATAAAGGAGTAAAATGTCTAGATGTCACCACTGTCCGTGTTTACATCTCCCGTGATGTTGTCTTTGATGAGAACATTTTTCCTTTTGCTGATCTTCATCCTAGTGCTGGTCGTCGTCTCCGTGAAGAAATTCTTATTTTTTCACAAAACAATCTTTCTTCCACATCCAATGATAGGGGTATGCACACTAATGAACACTGTTTGCAAGTTTCATGTTGTTGATCCTCCACATGTCCTTGACGAAGATCCCTCTATAGACTCGCCTCAAACTTCTACTAAAATTTTTGAACAAAGTGCAGCAAATAATGATACAAGAGAACAAAACAGTTTAGGAGCAGACACAACTGATCCCAAGGCTGATATTCTGCAGCGGTCTACCTTGGAGCAGACCCCTGACACGGAAACTCCCGCCCATGCGCGTGTGCACCAGCAAAGTCCCGCCACGTCGCCCCGAGGCTGGTCTCCTCCTGCTGGTTGGTCACTGTCACCGCGTCGCCATACTAACACGCTGTTGCATCCCTACGAATCGCATGCACACGAGATGGCGACAATCTCGTCTCGTCCACTCCAACCCGACATCGCCGCGTCAACCAGCATCCTGCATCGCGCCGATACTTGGTTCAGGAATTGCATGCGTCGCTGCAGGACCCACTACAGGGGCCCGCATCACCCGCCACATCACAATGCCTGTCGCCATTAGTGTTGTGTCCCGATGACACAACAGTGAACAGCTACTCTGCTTTGCCTGAAGAAAACAGCCATGAATTGAATTCTTCAGGTTCTTCTATGCAGACTTCTCCTGCACCTTCGTCTGCACCTGGCGTTCAGACTCGCCTGCAAAAAGGTATTAGATGTCCCAAAAAATATACCGATGGCACTGTTAGATATGCTTTACTTACATCTACAGGTGAACCAAAGAATCTTTGTGAGGCTCTCACAGATAAAAATTGGAAACATGCAATGCAAGATGAATATGATGCGCTTATGTCAAATAATACCTGCCATCTTGTACCCCCAAGTTCAAACAAGAAAGTCATTGACTTTAAGTGGGTTTATCGCATCAGGAAAAATGTTGGTGGTACTATTGATAGGTATAAAGCATGTCTTGTTGCAAAAGGTTTTAAAAAGCGTTATGGTATAGACTATGAAGATACTTTCAGTCTTGTTGTTAAGGCTGCTACTATTAGATTTGTTATGTCCATATATGTTTCCAGAGGATGGAGTTTACGGCAGCTAGATGTCAAGAATGCGGTTTTACATGGTGTTCTCGAAGAGGAGGTTTACATGAAACAACCACCAGTTTTTGAGTCTTCCGCTACTCCTAATTATATTTGCAAACTTGACAAGGCATTATATGGTCTGAAACAAACCCCTCGAGCTTGGTATTCTCGTCTCAATTCCAAGTTACACACTCTTGGTTTTGTACCATCAAAGGCTGACACCTCACTATTTCTTTATAACAAGTCAGGTATCACTATTTTTCTGTTGATTTATGTTGATGATATCATAGTAACATGCTCCTCTGAATTAGCCATATCATCTCTTCTACATAACTTAAGTTCTGAGTTTGCTCTCAAGGATCTTGGAGATCTCCATTTCTTCTTGGGACTGGAAGTTCACAAACAGTCCAATAGGTTGCTATTAACTCATGAAAAATATGCTACCGATCTTTTGGCTCGCGTTGGTATGACTGATTGCACTCCATGTCCAACGCCTCTCTCCATGACTGATACACTTTCATTGACATATGGATCCCCTCTTGGTCCCGAGGATATCACTCGTTACAGGAGTATTGTAGGTGCTCTTCAATATTTGATACTAACTAGACCTAATGTTTGTTTATCAGTTAATAAGGTTTGTCAGTATCTTTATGCTCACACAACTGTATATTGGACTGCTGTCAAGAGGATTTTGAGATACATTCATGGCACATGCAAGGTTGGTCTTACTTTTCAGAGGTATAATTCCACCCTGCTTAGTGCCTACTCAGATGCAGACTGGGGAGGTGATTTAGATGACAGATGTTCTACTAGTGGTTTTGCTATATTTTTTGGTCCCAATCTTATTTATTGGAGTGCTAGAAAATAGCCTACTGTGTCCAGATCAAGCACAGAGGCTGAGTATAAGGCCCTTGCAAATTCCACTACTGAGCTTATTTGGGTTGAAGCACTAGTCCGTGAACTTGGTTTTTCCCTCAAGGAGAAACCATGTCTATGGTGTGATAACCTTGGTGCCACCTACCTGTCTGCTAATCCAGTTTTCATGCCCGCACTAAACATATTGAGATTGACTTCTATTTTGTTCGGGAACGGGTTGCTAGCAAGCAACTTGATGTCAAGTTTATATCCAGCAAAGATCAGACTGCAAATAGTTTTACCAAAACTTTATGTTCTAAAAAGTTAGTTGAGTTTAAGCGTAATCTAAACCTCTCCCAGGTCTAGATTAAGGGGGTATTAGAGTTGTATTCAGGCTAATACGGTATGGTGTAGTACACCAACCGTATTGGACCCAAACTTGTATTCTGCCACGTTGAAGAGTTTTTCCCAACGAGTATAACACGCAACCGGTGATCTCAAACGAGGCTGCACCGTTCCACCCTAACGAATTTCGACACGTCCTATCGGCGCCGCCGGCAATCTGCCCCGCTTCTGTGGGCTTCAGGCCATGGAGGGAGGGTGGATCTTGGCCTTCATCGGCGGGAGGGCTTCGTTTTCCTGTTTTTAGGATAAAGGTTTGGTGGGGCGGCGCTCAGGTGGTGGCGGCGGAGTCTTCTCTAATAAAGTTTCCTCGGCTTCAGCCCCATCTCGACGGCAACGTCGAGAAGATTGTGGGAGTGGTGTGGTTTCCAAAGACTTCTTCTGGTTGTGGGGATCTTCAGATCGTCAAGGAGCTTCATCGGCGGTTCTTCCCTCTTCTTCGTCTCCAGAACGGATGTGGTCTTTTAGGCCCGTTCGGCGACTTCCCGTCTGCAACCAACAACGTCAGGCCGGCTCTAGCAGGAGCGACAGCAGCGGTGCGCCGTCAACATGGTCTAGAGGTTGAAGATGAAGGGCATCTCATTAATTTCGTTGTAATTTTCGTTTTTATTAAGGTGTTTTGTATTGTTCGATATTTCTTTTAATGCCAAAGTCCTTATTCGCAAAAAAAGAGAGATGTATATAATTTTTAGCCTGGCAAACAATCAGTAATAATGCACTTAAGCTCTCTTCAAAAAAGGATAATAAAGCTCAAAAGCCCAAACAAAGTTTCTTAACGTCTAATTTCTTGTGCTTGTAATATAGAGTACTACATAATTTTGGTTAGCTAAGTTGAGATGTGCTATGCACATACATAACTATCATTATGGTTTCCGTGTGTTCAAAGGTGAAAATATTTGTAAGTTGCATTTTTACAACTACATACGGTAATTAACTCTGGGAAATCAGTAATAACTTGAAAAAATAACTAGCAGTAATCCCTGGTAAAATACTGAACATAAGCGAGCAATCAACAACACTTCTTGCATATAATGAAACTTAACTAAGGTGGAGTCAAAACCGAAATGTCAAAGAGTTTCAGCCAGCTTGATCCTTGTGATACATTGGAGCCGCATAACATTCCATTGTACCAAAAAAAAACCCAGAAAAAATACAGTTGGTCAATCATCTATGAAATGATGACAAGAACAAACTAGAATGCGAGAAAAACCTGCAGATGGAGCAGGCCAGCACAGGATCATCTGCAACTCAATTTACATCATCATAACAGAACAAAACAAACTGGTCATCCGCAAGCTCAGTTTGGGGCATTACGTGCCTCACTAAACACATGTTTCAGACAGAATCTTAACACCACCTGAACATCATTACATACATGCGGGCACAGGTTCAGAAGTAATCTACATGACAGTAAACAGACGCAGGAACAAAATTTTACAATTGAACGACATGGACGCCTTACCGAACACAATCTTCCAACTGAAGGGAAAGATTCAGAGTAAAAGTTCAAAGTAATCTTATGAGCATACTGAGCCATCTTAGCAGTAAAATAGCACATGCAAGACAAAAACAAATCAGCAAACAATCTGTTAAAAAACAGATCAACCAGCAGATTTCATGAAATTTTCGTTTCAAGATTTTGATCATTCATGCCAAACTGGATAAGGCAACAACCCTTAATTCGGGGCCACAAATGCCATCAGAATCAGAAGCACCAGAACACATCACTACTCCTCACCACTACGTAGTACGATCCTGCAGATTAGAGCCGCATAGCATTCCATTGTACCAAGAAAACCGAGAAAACTACGGTTGGTCAATCATCTACAAAATGATGACAATAATAAACTAGAATGCAGGAAAAAGCTGCAGATCGAGCAGGCCATCACAGGATCATCTGCAACTCAATTTACATCTTAACAGAACAGAACAAAATGATCATCAGTTTGGGACACTCCGTGCCTCACCAAACACATGTTTCAGACGAAATCTTACCACATAAACAACATTCCATACATGCGTGGGAAGATTGACAGTACAAGTTCAGAAGTAATCTACAAGCAAATTGAGCCATCTTCACAGTAAACTGTCGCAGCAACAAAATTTTACAACTGAACGACATGGATGCCTTACCAAACACATGCGCCTCAAACACAATCTTCCTAACTGGAAGGAAGATTATTCAGAATAAAAGTTCAAAGTAATCTATGAGCAAACTGAGCCATCTTAGCAGTAATCGGTGCATGCAGGAGCAAAATTAGCACATGCAAGACAGAAAAACTCAGCAAACAATCTGTTTAAGAACAGAGCAACCAGCATGTTTCATCAAATTCGTTTCAAGCCAACTGGATAACGCAACAACGCTTAATTCGGAGCCACAAAATGTCATCGGAATCAGAAGCACCAGAACACGTCACTACTCCTCATCACTCCAATCCGAACCACTACTAGTACGATCCTTGCTACTAGCTAGAAACATGAATGAACAACTAAAACGATGGAGACGACTCACGTACGTCACGCACCCATCTTGGGGGAGGCGCAGTCGCCGCCGAAGGGTCCCCCGAAGCCGCTGCAGGTGGCGTTGGTGTCGGCGGCGGAGGCGACGGCGACGGAGGCGGCGAGGTTGGCGAGGTAGATGCGCGGGAACGGCACGTAGACTCCGTGGACGGCGACGCGCGAGTTGACCACCACGTCGGGGTCCTTGATGGGTATGTAGTTGATGCGGACGTCGTCGTTGGACGCGTGGGTGACGACGAGGCTCTGGCCCTCGCCCGCCATGGTGGGGAGGATAGTGCCGGGGCGGAGGCGGAGGAGGTCGGCGCGGGTGAGGCGGTGGTCGGGGACGACGTGGAAGCGCACCGCGGAGACGTAGTCGTGCCCCCCTCCGACGAAGATGCTCTGGTCGTCGAGCGCGAAGAGCGTGAGGTTGGCGAACCTCTCCATCTCGGCGAACTTGACGCGCATGGCGAGGGCCACGAAGCCGTACCCACCGTCGCGGAGGCGCGCCATGGCGTCACGGATCATGATGCGCACCACGGACGCGGCGCTGGCGGCCGAGGCCGCTGCGTTGCGGGCGCTGAGGTGGTGGCGCGAGCCGTCGAAGCAGTTGTGCGTGAGCGGGCGGAGGAAGCCGTGGAGGCCGTGCACGACGTAGCGGCCGTCGTTGTAGAGCTCCGGGTGGGAGACCTCGACGCCGTCGGCGTAGATCCTGGCGTAGTGGATGCCGAAGGGTCCCCGCTCGGATACGATCTTGAGGCAGAGGCCGACGGAGGCGGAGGGGATCTTCATGGTGGCGGCGGAGGCGAGCTCGGCGTAGGGGTAGTATCCCATGGCGATGTGCTGCACGAGGAGGTGGCGGCGCGAGCACATGGGGCAGGAGGCCTGGAGGAAGACGTCGGGCGCGGCGAAGACGGTGATCGCCCCGGGCCACCTCGCGAGCGGCGGCGCGTCGGCGAGGAGCGGCGCGGCCGACGCCATCTCGTTGTAGCCGAGCGAGGTGAGGACCCTCGAGAGCTGCTGCAGCCCCTGCTCGGTGTCGGATGACCCCGCGTCGACGCCGGCTTGCGCGGGAGGCGGAGGAGGGCTCGCTGTCGCCACCGTGGCGCGCTGGTCAGGGAGCGGAAGAGTCGTCGTCGTTGCAGCGTCGGGTGTCGTCGCCGACTCGGACCCCTCCTGCGGCTGCGGCTGCGGCTGGGAGGCGAGATCCGGCAGCACCGCGTCGAGCGTGGGAGGCGGGGGTGGCACGAGCAGAGCGGGACGGGCCCCCTCCGCCCCCATCTCCGCCTCCGTGGCCTGCGCGTCGGCGGAGAAGGGGTCGAGGCCGCCGAGCAGCAGGGACTGGGTCTCCAGGTGGTTCTGGTGCATGGAGGGGGTGGCGCTAGGGACGGGGTGGAAGTGGGCGGTGGCCGTGCTGTGGTGGTGGCGGTGGCTGCGGTGCGCGGCGGTGCTCTCGGTCTCCGGCGCGTGGGTGGTGGCGGCGGCGGCGGTGGAGAGGAGGAGCGGGGTGAGCACGAGGAGGAGGAGGAGGAGGGGTGGGTGGTGGAGAGCCATGGCTGGCTTTGCTCTGGCGATTCGGAATGGGATGAGGATGGAATGGATCGGCCGAGCGGCGGAGGAAGGGGTTATAAAGCGGGCGAGGCGAGCCGGATGGCGTTGGGCGGGATCACGCCGCCTGGCGCCTGCGCTTTGCTTTGCAGTGCTGGCCACGGCCGGACTAGCAACCGCAACTTGCGGGAGAAGCCATAGTACGCGAGTAGTACATTTTGAGTTCGAACTAATACTAGCAAATGCTTGTGCACGCTGGGCACGCTCCGGCAGTAATTAATGTGGAGTAAGTACTTGTTCTGTTTTTCTCAACTACTCCTACTATATTTGCTTGCCATTCATTTGCACAAGTCCACTTGTAAATTTTCTCCTATTTACTCCTATTAATAATCATCTCGTTTAAAAATAATGTGTACTCTACTATTTGCTTGACATTCATGTTTAAAAATACAAAGAGTATTAGTTGTGTTATCTGTTTTAGTTGATTACTAATAGATCAATGAAATTTTTGCAAACAAAACTAATAGGAGTATTGAGATTTTTTTTGACATGAGGAGTATTGAGATTTTTTTGACATGAGGAGTATTGAGATTGGGGCAACTATAGTGTTGATGTTACATCAACTCTTGCGGTTAATTTGTTACTACGGAGTGCTATAATTTTTCACCTTTTTGCAACCATGAGCGCTACAGGTAGGGCTGGTGAGGGAAATGCGATCTGCCGCACTTCGTAGTCAAAATTGATTAAATTACTTGTACCCCTTTGTACTGAAAAAGTTGTTACAGATTCGTCAAAATTGGATGACATTATTTAATATATAGATACATCAAATTTTAACAAATTTATGACATATTTTTCAAGATGAAGGGAGTAGATTTTTGAAACAAACTAGTCTAGTTTAAACTAACTTTCTAGGTTGACGGGCTTATGCGGGGTTGCTTGCTTGCAACCCAAGCCTATATGTATTTTATGCTAACTCTCCTTGTATTTCTCTTCTCATGACATTGTCCCCAAAGCAAATACGGAGTACTATCATGTATCGCTCTCTTTTTTGCGAATAGAACTTTGGCATTAAAAGTGTTAGAATTTGGGTGTAGATCTTGGCCCATAGCCTAATACAAATTCTAAAATTCTCATGGTCATTCATGCTTAGCAAGGGATGGCACCAAAGTTTAGTCCCACCTTGCTAGTTTGGAGGGAGTTGGACCAATATATATAGTGGAGTGTTTCACTACGTTCTAAAGAGAGTGAAGAGGAGTGGCATACACGCTCCTCCTCCTCCTTTGCCGCCTGCCTCGCCACGACGCGATGCGACGCGTGCCGCGGTTTGCGGAATTGTACATCTCCGGTCTTTCCGGAAACGTGGGTTGTTACTACTCGGACGTGGGATGCGCCCCACGTCTTATCCGACCGGCGCTATATATAAACGGCCTCAGGCAAAAACCCTAAAATGAGTTACACACATCTCTCTGCCTCTCGAACCTTGCGCCGCCGCTACACCTTCTCCATCCCCTCTTCCGGCGTGCACCGAACGATGAGACAGTAGGCCTCCGGAACCACCGCCTCTCGTGAACCTGTACGGGTGAGGGACGATCAGGTTTTTGGGAGCGCGTCTGCGCGAATAATAACGGCATCACGTCGAATGACCACTCCTTTCCCGACGAGGACTTCTTCCCGGACATCAGCAGCCTCTACATCGACGACATGGCTGACGACACCCTCAACCCCAACCTAAACGTGAACCCGATTCCTTCTCCAGCACCTATACATGATTAGGTTAATTCCTGCACTTATAGTCATGTTTTATTATTGCTAATTTCGGATTAAATATTATGGTAATTTGCTTATATTTTCAACAAAAAGAAACAACGAACAGTACAAAACACCTTAAAATTACATCGAAATCAATGAGATGCCCTTCATCTTCAACCTCCAGACCGTGTCAACGGCGCGCCATTGCTTCCGCTCCTCCTAGAGCCGATCTGACGTTGTTGGTTGCAGACGGAAAGTCGTCAAACGGGTCTAGAAGACCACATCCGTCCTGGAGATGAAGAAGAAGGATGAACTGCCGATGAAACTTCTTGACGATCCGAAGATCCCCACAGCCAAAAGAAGTCCTTGGAGACCACACCACTCCCACAAGCTTCTTAACATTGTCGTCGAGATGGGGCTGAAGCCGAGAAGACTTTTTTGGAGAAGACGCCGCTGCCACCACTTGAGCACCGTCCCACCAAACCTTTATCCTAAAAGCAGTAAAACGAAGCCCTCCCGCCGACGAAGGCCGAGATCCACCCTGCCTCCATGGCCCGAAGGCCACATGAGCGGGGTAGATCGCCGACAGCGCCTACAGGAGGCACGGAAACCCTAATCGCCTCCTCAGACTCCTTAGAGATGAAGGGGTACGTAGATCTGTTTCACTCTATTTGATGATGACATAATTTCAAAACTCTAGAACATAAATTTTACCAATCTAATCAACTACTCAATTAAACATCAGATCGGCAAGGATTACCTGGGCAGGGCCGGCCCTTGGGGGGGGGACTAGCGAGGCAGCCGTCCCGGGCCCAAAAATATTAGGGCCCAAAAAAATAGGCCTAGTATATATAGTAAAAAACATTTTTTATGGGTTGGTGTCCAACGCTCGCCTGTATCGGTCGCTCTCCTGCCTTGACGCGATGATCGACCCCCATGCCAGGGATCGCTCGACTCGACCACGAGTCCACGGCTAGGCCCTACACTCTACTCCCAGACGGCCATACCCAGGCATCGCTATCGCTTATTCGCTTTGGCAGCTCGGCTTCCCATGTACCAGCCATGCTTCCCGAGTCTTTCCCATTGCCTGATATCCTCCCTTGGATTGAATCGCCGATCGGGACTCGGGAGCCTCGAGGCTTGAGCCCTCTACGGCTCTACGATCGACCGCGATGCACGCTGGACGCAGGAAGCCAGGAAGGCCATCGATGATCTTCAAATCCGCCTGCTGGTCTGCCCCTGCCCAGCCCTAATTCTTAGTTCTTAATTCTAGTTAGTAATTATTGTTCTTGATTTCTTATTTGTAGCGAGCAAGGTTAACTGATTATGGCGCTCGAATCCGGTGCTAAGAAAAAAAAAGAAGAGAAGAGATTAATAGAATCACAGAGAGAATATTTGCATAAATTTTTGAAGACCAACACAAGCACTTCTACGAATTTAGATGAGTTGGTGCTAGTTCTTGTGGGGGAATAGACTAATGTTGATCCAGAAGATAATATCGGTATAGATCAACACGGATGATGACAATGTGAGTAATCATGATGATGAATTTGCTAATGTTGATGATGAACCAGAACCAGTTAATGTGGACGAGATTATATTGAGATGGTTTGGCAGCTCTGTGCATCAAGAAGAAGTTAGTGGACGAGATTGATATTGATTTCATCTTCACGAACTTTGCTTGTAGGAATTTTCGGAGAAAATTTTAAGGTATCATGTAGACATTGTTATTTTTATATGAATATTAGTTAAGAGTATACTTAAAATATTTATTTTTCATCATCTTATATATGTATAAAAAAATTATAATAGAAACCTAAAATTTAAGTTTCGCCACGGGTTCATGAAATCTCAGGACCGGCCCTGTACCTGGGCCATCTCCAAGCATGAGACGAATGTGAGTAACATACATCTACCCGTAAAGAAAACATACTTCCTTTGATCCAAATTAGTTAATTTAGATTTGTCTAGATTCGGTTGTATGTAGATATGTTTTAGTATTAGATATATTCGTATCTTGATAAATTTAAATCAACTTATTTGAATAGGAGGGATTACTGCAAATAATCGAGTAGTTAGTTATCAAATCGTAATTTGTTCTTCCAAGCTAGTAGTGGTTGAAGGAAAAACGTACTCTTAGCATTTAGCTTATAGCCAGGTCGTTCCAATCAGGACTTTTTTTTCCTTTTTTGACGCCGAAGGTCAGACGACCCACTAATATTTCTATTTTTGAAATAGAAAAAACAAATAAGTTTTGTCTTTATTCTAAGAAATAGATACACTACTCAGCCTTACTGTATGCACTTTATTCCATATATATAATTACGAAATCCAAAAATTTGAAATGTTTTCTAGCTCAAATCTTTTGTCCGATTCAAGATCTATTTTTACCGTTGGGCTTGTTGCGATGAGATCTTCAAAACTAGATCCCATGTCGATATGTTTCGACTATTTTTTTAGAGAATGTAAGTTTGTGAAAGTTACATCCGATCAAAGTTACATCCTTGCATCCTCTATTTAAAATTGTTTTTACCATCCTTGCGTCCACAAAAACTGCCATCCTATCAGTTTCCCAGATTTGAAGGGACCATCGCTACAGAAATTACATCCCAAAATGAACAACTACCATCCCTGCATCACAAGTGAACAAATGGTATCTCAAAAACTAACAATTTTAAACTACCGTCCCTACATCACAAAATCTACCATCCTTGCATAAAAAAAACTGCCATCCACAAAAACTGCCATCCATAAAATCTACCATCCTTGCACCCACAAAAACTGCCATCGCCGCATCACAACTTAGTTCCCCGGATTTGAATGCATGTGCTACACGTACCCCAGAAATGCTACACGCGAGATAGGCTGCGGGAAGGGAGGTTCGCTGGGGGTCGTTCGATCGCGATCGCGCGGCGTCAAGCTTCCCAGATTTGGATGCTTGTGCTACACGTACCCCAGAAATGCTACACGCGAGATAGGCTGCGAGATGGAAGGTTAGCTTGGGGTCGTCCGATCGCGATCGCGTGGCGTCAAGCCCTGACCTGGCTGTAGCCCAAATCTAGGTCGACTGATAGTTAGATTTTCCGAATCGTAATTTGTTCTTCCAAGCTAGTAGTTTTTGAAAAAAAACGTACTCTTAGCATTTACCGCTCCTCTCACGTTGCGGCACAAACCATGCATATGGCACAAACAAATACGCTCAGCTCTCCGCAGTCCACAGGCCAATCTCAAAGGAATTCCAATCTCAAACGACAAAAATCGGTTCAAAAAAAACGACAAAAAAAGCTCTCCACATGCCCACCACGGAAGTCTCGTGGTCCGGTCTTGCGCGAGTCGCGAGACCAGGTGACGACTGGGCCTGCCACATCTGTCGGGTAACAGCCTCACCCAACCATGGTTGGTGCGTGGTTTGGTCCCAGTAGTACTCCCGCCGTCCCGCGCCTCGGCGCGATGCCCGTTGCCCCGCCACCGCAGATACCACGGCCATCTTCTTTTACGTTCCGGTTGGCTTGTTTTTTTTTATTGAAAGAGAGCTTTAGGCTCCGCATGGTTCACTGAATTTTAGCCTAAAACATCAGTTTTAGTCAGATCTGTTAAATTTAGGACCCAACATCAGTACGGTCACTTGGTTGGACTTTTTTTCCGGTCTAAATTATTTCCGGCCCATTCACAGGGGAAAACAACACGGACATGCGGGGATGGGTTTTATTTTCATCCCGACACCAGATGAGAGCCCGGTCGCGATACTCGCCAACCCTAGCGCCGCGGCGACTGACGGGGCAGCGTGAGCTTGCCGATCTGCTGGCGGTGGTGGCAGCGGCGAGTCCGGCAGAGAGGCGCAAGATCTGCGATGAGCTTCGGTGGAACGGAGCGGCGAGTCCGGCAACAGCGACTCGACCGGCGGCACAAGATCTGCAGTGAAGCTCGTGTTCTCCGACGTATCCTCTTTGCCGTCGCCTCCGGTATGTTGTCTTCCCACCCCGCTAGTTGTACTATGGGGCTTGATTGATTTTGCGCCATGATGTGCGAGTTCTTGATTGGTCCCTCGCCGCCTGCGTTTGCCCGCGTTCATGGTCTTGTTGTTCCTGGAGTTGCGATTAGCTACCTAGATGTCGTAGTGGAACCTGGAACTATAAACATCGATGCACTATTAATTGATTGTTGCTACTCAATTCCTTGTCCGCTACGTATATGTGTCATGAACCTGGAACTAGAACCACGATGCATTCTTTAGTTGATTGTCCGAGCTACCTATATTGCCACAATAGTTTGGTTCCTTCATGGTGTCTATTGGCCATTGATTCGGTGCTACAATAGTTGAGTGAGTGATATTATTTTAACGCTCTAACTAAGATCCTTGCCATAAAAAAGTTGCGGCGACAGCACAGTTCTTAATATAGCAGTGTTGCTCTGTACCAAGGCCATACAAAAATTGCTTTTTTAATATAGCACAATTCTTAATATAGCATCTCACTAGGCTTTTCGCTAGTTGTGCCAACCATAAGCAAACCCATGCCAATACTATCTGCTTCACCGGCCATAACACTATCTGTGTAGAGTACATTCTTTATGTCCTCGCATACTTCTTCATTTGCGACCACACCCAGGTTCGATTTTATAAATTTAAAATGGAAAACCCTTGCATTCTGAAAAGGCATATGAGTATCAGGCTATTGAGCTTTGTAGTTTGTACCCCGTGAGTCTCTCATGCGCACGTGATACAAAAAAATAAATCTCAAACAAAAATTGAGAACATGGAATCAAAAAGGTTGAAGGAATTAGGTGTGCTTCTATTACTGAAATAATGTTAATCTTGTCTAATAATACTGAAATAATTCATCTTCAGATATTTGTTGTATGATCTCTAGGGCATGTGTTAGTGTTTATATCAAATTGTGAGCAAGTAGTGGTTTTAGCCCATGTATACTCCAGCTGCTGAGATGTAGAATTGTTTTAGCCCATGTATGCTCCAGTGGCTTTGTACGCCTCGATTGTGATTTCTTTGGTTAGTTTGCACCTTGGTGCACTGTATCGTATGCACTCCTGATTTTTGCTCATATTTTTGCTCACATATTTATATCGTGTGCACTATTTTGCTGCATATCCAGTAGTACAGATGATTTGCACCGTAAGCAGCAGCTCATCAGCGAAATATTTTTTATGTGCCTTATTATTGATTTCTATCTATTATAGCCTCAAGCTATTTTTGCAGCAGCGGTAGATGTTACTCTTCTTTGTGGATTATTGTTGGGTGGATTCAGTTCTTAACTTCTTAAATAAATATGATGTTACTCTTAATGTGTTGTTCTTAACGCATTCTTATTGTTATGTGTTGTTGCAATTTCTAAGGATTAGATGAGTAATTTGGAAATGGTGATGACTGATTCCGAGGAGGAAGAGGATGAGAAAATTATTTTCCTTATTTTCCCGGCATTATACAAACTATCCAAGAAAATTAGAACCCCAGTGAATACTTCTGTCCTCACGGGTCCCATGTATATCAGAGAATTAATTGATGGTCATCCTACTAGATGTTATGATGTTTTAAGAATGGAGTTCCATATTTTTCAAGAACTTTGTGATGATCTTAGGTCTAGAATTTTTTTAAAAAATTCAAGAGGGGTTAGTGTGGAGGAGCAATTAGGTATGTTGATGTACATGTTGTCAAGGAATGCAAGCTACCGTACATTGACAGACAGTTTTCAGCGTAGCCCAGAAACAGTCCATAAACATATCAAAGCTTCCATTAATGCGATCACATCATTGGCATGTGATTTAATCAAGCTTCCATCCACGAATCCTCACATCAAGATTTCGTCAAGTCCCCTCTATTGGCCATACTTTGAGGTACATTTGATTTGTCTTATGTATGTTAGAAATATCTATCCTTTCACGACACATATAATTTAGTAACCATAACTTCTATTTGCAGAATTGCATAGGAGCGATAGATGGGACTCATATCCCTATGACGGTAAATGAGAACGGAGCTGCACCATATAGGAACCGAAAAGGAACTCTATCTCAGAATGTCATGGTTGCTTGTGATTTTGATTTAAGTTTTACTTATGCTTCAAGTGGTTGGGAAGGGTCGGCGTTTAATGCTGGGGTGTTAAATTCTGCTATCCAGTCTGGGTTTCGTGTACCCGAAGGCAAGTACTATATGGTTGATGGAGGGTACGCGAATACACCAAAGTTTCTTGCCCCATACAGAAATGTTCGGTACCATCTAAAAGAGCAAGCTAGGGGAAACTGTCGCCCAAGAGACTATAAAGAACTTTTCAACCTTCAGCATGCCCGACTAAGGAACATTATAGAGCGTATAATAGGCATCCTAAAGATGAAATTCCCTATTCTGAAAGTTGCAACACACTATCCCATATATACTCAAGTGAAGATCCCCTTGGTGGCAATGGTGTTGCACAATATAATCCGAAGCCAGAGAGGTGATGAAGAATGGCTTAAAACCCAAAAGATGCACATTCATCCTAGTAAATATGTGGATGTTCCTAGTGGATGTTGGAATTATGCCCTAGAGGCAATAATAAAGATGTTATTATAATTCTTGTTCATGATAAAGTTTATATTCCATGCTAGAATTTTATTAAGCGGAAACTTTGATACTTGTGTGGTTTATGAACAACACCGTGTCCCTAGTACGCCTCTATGGACTAGCTCATTGATTAATGATGGTTAAGGTTTCCTAACCATAGACATGAGTTGTCGATTAATAATGAGATCATGTCATTAGGAGAATGATATGATGGACATACCCAAATTAAGCAGAGCAATTAGATCGTGTCATCGTATTCATCTTTGCGAAGCTTTTTCCTATGTCAAGTATTGTATTCCTTAGACCATGAGATAATACAACTCCCTGGTATCGGAAGAAAGCTTTGAGGTCATCAAACGTCATCCTATGTGAGGGTGATCATAAAGGTGTCTCTCAGGTGATCGGAAAGTACTTGTTGGGTTGTATGTATCGACATGAAATTTGTCCCTCCCGAGTCGGAGAGATATACTTCGGGCCCACTCGGTAATCGATATCAACCGCGCTTGCAAGCACATGGTTAAGGAGTTAATCACAAATTTATATCGGATTACGGAACGAGTAAAGTACTTGCTGTGAACGAGATTGAACTAGGTATGCTGATACCAACGATCGAATCTCGGGCAAGTAAAATATCGCGTGACGAAGGGAATACATATATGGGATTAATTGAATCCTGACATCGTGGTTCATCCGATATGATCATCGATGAATATGTGGGAGTCAATATGGGTTTCCAGATCCTGCTTTTGATTATTGATAGAAGATCATGTCTGCATATTCTCGAACCCGTAGGGTCACACATTTAACGTGCATCGACGCTAGGATAGAATGGATAATTGGTTTATGAGTTTTTTGTTCGGAGTCTCGGATGAGACCCAGGACATCACAAGAGGTTCCGGAATGGTCCGGAGAATAAGATTGATATAAAGGAAAGCAGTTTTTGGATTTCGGAATCGTTTCGGAGTTTATCGGTATTGTACCGGAAGGTTCTAAAAGGTTCCGGAGTGGGACCAACGTGGGCCCACTTGTCGGAGGCCTGTGTGGGCCTAAGGGGAAGTGCCCTGGCCACTTTGGGCCAGGGGCACAAGGCCCCTAAGGCCCAGCCGGCCAGCCCTTAGGGGAAACCCTAAGGGAACCTTCAAGAAGAAGGGGGGATGACTTGCCCCTCACTCCACCCCTTGGGTCGCCACCCTAGGGCTTGGAGGAGGGGTCAAGGGACCGGCCATCCCCCTATATAAGGAGGGCAGGGGCGCAGCCTCCCCCCACTCTAACCCTAGTTGCCGTCCACCTCTCTCTCTCTCTCTCCCGACTGCGCGTAGGCGAAACCTTCCCGCAGAAACTCTCCACCATAAGCACCACGCCGTCGTGCTGCAGATCCAATCTATCTCTCCACCATACTTGCTGGACCAAGGAAAGGAGGAGACATCGCTGCACCGTACGTGTGCATCTCTCAGAGGCGCCGCCACCTGCGGCGTAGGATCAGATCGGAACACGAGGAGGAGACGGCGAGTACGACTACGTCAACCACGTTCTGTTGAACGTTTCCGTTGTGCGATTTCTTCAAGGGTATGAAGATCTCATCAATCTCTCTCGTTGATTACATCTTCTAGATTAGATCTTGGCTTTCTTGTTCGCATCCGTAAGAAATTTTTTGATTTACTATGTTGCGAAGCCCTTCACTGGTATCAGAGCTAGATCTATGCGTAGATATGTTTCACAAGTAGAACGCAACATGCTTGTTGCGGGCGTTGATGTTTTCTGTTGCAAACCTCTTGTTGTGTATTTCTTATGGAACGACATAGTGAGATCGAAGCGGTCCAGGACAACTTTACGCGACCTCGTTCGCGAGACCGGCTCCACACTTGTCGTGTGGCTTGTTCCACACATGCGGCTGGTGGATTCCAGTTTCTCTCACTATAGTAGTTATGGAATTTACAACGGAAGTTAGCAACCATAATATCACCGTTGTGACTTTCCGTAGGTAAGAATCGTTCTTATCTTATTACTCCCATAAGCCACGTAAAACATGCAACAACAAAGTAGTGGCGTCTAACTTGTTTTTGCAGGAAGTGTTTTGTGATATGGTATGGCCCAACACATGATGTGTATGAATTGGGATGTATGCAATGATCATGTTTTGTAATATTTCACGACTTGCATGTCGATGAGTTCACAACCGGCAGGAGCCGTATGGTTGTCTTTATAATTGTATATGACATGCGTGTCAACTTCTTATACACCATGTAATAGCTTTACTTTATCGCTAAGTAGTTAGCAATAGTTATAGTGGCTATTCGTGGTGGAGGCAATCATGATGGAGTGATGGAGATCATGCTGGCGCGTACAAGATGGAGATCATTGCGCGGAGATTGACTATACCATGTCACATAAAATTATATGCATGTGATGTTTATCCTTTTATATATCTTATTATGCTGAGAAGAAGCTCAAGTCTGGACCTAAGCCGGACACTGAGTGCTTCTATTGCAAGGACAAGGGTCACTCGAAGCGCAACTGTCCGAAGTACTTAGCGGACAAGAAGGCTGGCACCATTAAAGGTATATTTGATATACATGTTATTGATGTTTACCTTACTAGCGCTCATTGTAGTGCCTGGGTATATGATACCGGTTCAGTTGCTAATATTTGTAACTCGAAACAGGAGCTACGGAATACACGGCGGCTAGCAAGGGATGAGGTGACGATGCGCGTTGGCAATGGATCAGAAGTTGATGTGATGGCCGTCGGCACGCTCTCCTTAGTTTTATCTTCAGGATTAGTTTTAAACCTTAATAATTGTTATTATGTGTCTGCGTTGAGCATGAACATTATATTTGGATCGTGTTTATTGTAAGACGGTTATTCATTTAAATCAGAGAATAATGGTTGTTATATTTATATGAATAACATCTTTTATGGTCATGCACCTGTTGTGAATGGTTTATTTCTTCTGAATCTCGAAAGCAATGAAACGCACATCCATAACATTGAGGCTAAGAGATGCAAAGTAGATAGTGATAATCCAACTTATTTGTGGCACTGCCATCTAGGTCATATTGGTGTAAAACGCATGAAGAAACTCCATTCTGATAGACTTTTGGAGTCTCTTGATTTTGAATCATTTGACACGTGTGAGCCGTGCCTCATGGGCAAGATGATCAAAACCCCGTTCTGCGGAATAATGGAGCGAGCAAGGGTCTTATTGGAAATCATACATACCATGTATGCGGACCAATGAGTGTTTCGACCCGCGGTGGATATCGCTATTTTCTCACTTTTACTGATGACTTAAGTAGATATGGGTATATCTATTTAATGAAACATAAATCTAAAACATTTGAAAAGTTCAAAGAATTTCAGAACGAAGTGGAAAACCATCGTAACAGGAAAATTAAATTTCTACGATCCGATCATGGAGGTGAATATTTGAGTTATGATTTTCTCACGCATCACTACTAGGAAAATGGTCATCTGTGGCGCACCTAAAAGGCCCATCCGTGGCGCACTAGTGGTGCGCCACGGGCCTTGCGCTACGGCTATCTCTCAGCCGTGGCGCACTGCCTAGTGCGCCACGGTTGTGTAGAGATAGGCGTAGCGCACCTCCTAGTGCGCCACAGAAGTTTGGCATGGTGCGCTACCCCTGGGATCTTCTGTGGCGCACTACCTAGTGCGCCACCAAACTTTCATAGTGCGCTTTAGCTGTAGTGCGCCACAGAAGGTAGACCATGTGCGCCACAAATGTATTTTTTGTTTTTTTTTAATTTCCGAGCCAGATTATATGCAATACAGATTATATACAATATTACAGCATATATACACACACATATACAAGATATACAATTATATATATAAATACTCAATATGAAAAACAAGATTAAAACAAATACATATAGATAAGTCTCATACATGAATACATAGTCTAAGTTACATTGTTTCGATCATGTTACAAAGTAGTAGTTGGTACATGCTAATACTATACATGTGTCGATCAAACAAGTTAGATCTCGGAAGCTCGCCTAGACATCTAAACTAGCTAGCTAGACACAAACGCGGGATAAATAACCAAAGAAGATAAGCATGATCACCGCCGCGACGAAGGTGTAGGTCTTCATCCGGTTCCTTGTCCTAACTCCCGCTAGATAGCGCGTGTATCTAGCTTCCGCCTCCGCTATATTGTTGTACCCTTTGTAGCTATTGCCGCTGAAACGGTGCACCTGTCTCCGGCAGTCTTCCCAATCATCGTAGACTCCGGGAACCCGTCCCTTGTACACGACGTACCACGTCATCTATAAGTTGACAATATTAATTAACCGACTATTGAAAAAAACATATATAATTAAAGTCGCATATGAAGATACACTTATAGAAAGTACTCCTAAATCAAAAAGACCAAACTCAGAAAGCATGCCTCATATATAACTAGGTTGTTCGACACAGGAATATGCTACGATGGAACTGTTCGCCAAGTAGGATGCACAACACCTGGACCTGTGCATAGCACAAGGCGAACAATCCCATCGCAGCACATTCACATATAGTGTGCCACGACATTTCAATCATCGCCATTATTCTCGGAAAAAACCAAAGTAACTCAAAAAACATGCCTCATATATATACATAGGTCGTTGACACAGGAATATGCTACGATGAAACTGTATGCCAAGTAGGATGCACAACACCTGGACTTGTGCATAGCACAAGGCATACAATCCCATCGTAGCACATTCACATATATAGTGTGCCACGACTTTCAATCATCGGCATTATTCTCGAAAAAAGAGTAAAGAAAAAAAGGAGGACCAAATTGAGCAAAGGACCAAAGAGTAAGCAAAAAAACCAAGCATTGATTGATATATAATAATAATAAGCAAAATAAGTTCACTTGCCGTCCACACACACACACACAAAGGTCATCTATAGTTTGTAACTACAACTAGGCCAATATCAAGCCTTCTGGATCGGCTTAGGGAACGGGAGGACGCCTTGTCTTGTCATGAACTTCCTATAGTCACCCTGCATCTCTAGGCGATCTTCTATGTCACGGTTATTCGAGATATTTCCTCCGTAGAAGATCCCCCCGAAGTTATGACATCACGAAAGATGATTGCCCCAAACTGATGCTGGATGCGATACATCTCTTGTCTAATATCCGAATCATTGATCTTGGCCTTTGCTTCGGCCCACTTTTTGAGATGATCTGGCAGCGTAGAATTCTGCTGGTCAAGTAGGAACGCCCTCATGTGATGGAGTGCGTAGTAGGCTTCCTTCTTACTGTTTTCCGGCTGCTTCACGCAGGGGAAATCCGTTACGTGGTTGAAGACGTGCCTGCCGAACTTGACCTTCTTACGCACGAAGCTGGTGCCTTCCGTCGAGGCAAAGCCAGTGAGAGCATCATCCAGAACTTCCTTGATCTTGTCGTAGTTTTTCTTCTTTTCTAGACTCCCCGAGTCGAAATACGTGGCGTGGGAATGCTTCGGCGATAAGGAGATGAGCGTGCAGTGTTCATCTCTGCGCAAAAAATTCAAATGGAATGTGTTGGAAAAAGAATGATGATGATCTAATAAAGCCAATCGACGGTGGCGAGCGAATAACGACTTACTCGGGAAAGTAAGGCACGAGAATGTATTCCTTTGTCTTGTTCGCCACGAGGATTCTTTTTAGGTACGAGGCCACGATACGTCGTTCGGCAGGGGAACCCAAGAAGCCGTCACGCATGTAGTAGGGGTCCACTATAGCGATGCCCGGTGTGTTCTCTCTAATGATTTGCATGGCCAGGCTGAGAGAAAAGAGACAGACCATGGTATAGTGCAGCGGGTATAGGTGGAACATATTGAAGATGTCCTCGAACCGCAGGAAGAACAGATCCGCGGGGGCAGTGTCGACGAAGCCCAAGCCTAGTGGCACCTTAACCACGAATACCGGGTGCGAGGGATCTTTCTCCGATAGAAGGCGTCTCTCTATCGTCAGCACGCCGTCATGCACACTCTGCAGTTCCGAACTGGCGAGCTTCCGCAAATTCTTAGGTAGCATGGGCTCACCCGCCACATGAATCCTCCACATAATACCCTCGGGTCTTGGTGGCCCGTCCCGAAACCTGATCGGATTCGCAGTTGTTGACGCCACCGGCTGGCTCGAGCTGCTAGATTTTCTTTTCCTGCCCTTTTTTCCTTTTGGAGAGCGGGCAGGCACCGCAATCTGAGCACCGGTCGCCCTATGTAGTGTGTCAGGGCTTAGAATAAAGGGCCGGTTGGTTGTATCAGCTGGCTCTGTAAAGGCGCAAGCTGGAGGCGTCTCCTGAGAACCAAACAGACGCTTGGTGATAGTGGCTTTCTCTGTGGGGCCACCAGCTAGGTCTTCTTCGTTGCCAAACTGAGTGCTGAAGAAGTGATCATTCCAGTCTTCGTCGTCCTCGGCCGGATCCTGCGCCATGTGCATATCATCAACATGATCATCCGACCCACCGCGTGGAGGTGACGGCGAGGGCGGTAAGGGGGCCTTGCCACCGCTTGTCGCTGGCACGACAGGCGATGCTATTGTCTGTGGCGTGATGGCCCCCGCCATCCCCAAACGGATCATGCTCTTTGGCCATAGCAAGAATAAGCCGAAGCAACTTCTGAGGACATACGGCTCTTCTTCATCCGCTCCTGGGGGTTGAATGGGAGGTTCCAGGTCGTCGCAGCCCCTTAGCACCCGACTAATTTTAACCCCGTGCACGCTATCTGGTATCGGCTTTGAGTGGAACGTGCGCTGCAAGGGTTGAACGATGGTACCCTTGGCAACATCCCTCAGCTCGTTGTTCACGTAGCATAAGAGAGTGCAAGGAACATCCGTCTGCGGAAAACATGTACGGCGTCGTCAGAGCGAGATGCCATAAGAGTAATATATAGATGGCATGAAATAAGGCGGTAATTAAAGCAATTTGTTTACCGTGATGGCGTCGAGATCGGCTAATGTCGACGCACCGCATACGGCGACGGGCGTGCAAGAGAAGGAAGGGCTGCTTGATGGCGCGGTGCTGGCCGCCGGTGTATTCTCCCTACCGACAGGTGCTTGGAGCTCCGGTGCCGCCACGACGATGGCAGGGGGGCACCAACATGTACTCCGGCGCCGCGGTGATGGCAGGGGGAGTCACCAACACTTGCGGCGCCGCGGTGCTAGCGGGCGGAGTCACGAACACGTAGTTCGCCTGATTCGTCGGCGCCGCGTTGTTCGAGTGGCTGCTGACCATGCTTGGAATCAGGCATGGCCCTACTCGACCACCCGCACTCCAGTTCGCTATTGACTCCACCAAGGTAGGCAGGAAGGACGTGAGGGTGATTGCCAGGTTGTCTTGGACGATCTGCGGGATCCGCGCCACTTGTGCCTTAAGTTCTTGAACCTCTCGGTTTTCCTCCTCGCTCCTTCCCGACGGCGCCACATGCGTCCTCGGCGGTGGACCAAAATGATCCACCCAATTCTTACCCCTGAGGCCGGCCAGACGGCCAGCCGACGACGGCTTCTTCGTAACCGGCTCTATTTTCTTAGCCCGGTTCATTGCCCTGTTAAAAGGGTTATCCCACCGGGTGGCCGCCGTCGACCCCTGGGATGAGGAACCCTGGGATCCATGACTAGCAACAATTTCCTCCTCCTGCAGAAGAAGTAACAGTGAATCATTTAGATCACCGATTAGATTGCAATCGTGTTGATCCGCGGTAATTAGATTATACTTACCACAATTTCCTCGAATTCCTTCACCGCAGGATCCGCGGTGAGTTGTTTGGTTTTTGGGTCCACATGGTAATGGGCCCTGATGAAGTTTCGAACCTGCCCGGATTCGAATTTGGCAAAGGGGTTTTCTATCCCCTTGGATCTATACTCTTCGTCCTCCTTATTCCATTTGGCCTCCGCGGTTCTGTATCCACCAGATCCGAGATGGTGATGACCTATATTCATCGCATGCAACACCTTTCCCTGATTACTATTGGCCAGGGCTCTTTCGGATTCACACCTCTCCTTGAACTCCCGGAACCGATCTTCGGTGATCTGCGTGTCAATCTTCTGGATCTCCTCGAGACTTTTGCCTTCTTTATAGATCTTATTCTTTATCCGGGTTCTCCAGCTGGCCAGGGCGGTGCTCATCTTTGTGAGGGCGGATTTGTTTACTTCGTTCCCATGATAATTTGTGTTCTGATACTTAGCGGGGAACTTGTATCTTGCGTGCAGCTTCTCGAAGAGGAGTGTGCGCAAGTGGCCATTATCTTTATGCCGGAGATTCTCGGTGTTGATCGAGATGGTTGTCCGGGTGATCGCCGCCACTTGCCCATCGTACCCTTTGACGACAAGGGCGGGCTCCAAAGGAACCCCTGATGGGCTCACTTCGGTAATTTCCTCCCTGACCGTGCCGACCGTGTTCGGGCGCCGGTCCTTCGGCTTCTTCTTCTTCTTAGGAGGGTTGCTACCACTCCTTGTGCCCTCGCCGCCATCAGTGGTTTCATCGTCCGCCGTTCCTTCGGCTTCTTCCTCCGCGTCTTCCATCTCATCATCCTCGCTCTCCGAAGGATGGTATTCTTCATCGTCTTCTAGACGCTGGGCCGCCTCCCAGAATGTCAATTGTTTATTCGGAGGTCTGAGTTCTCCTTCAGCGCTGATGCGCTTAGAACATCCAGCCTCGTCGTTGTCACACATCTTTGCACTAATAAAAAACAAATAATTGGTTAAATGCACGAAAAAATCCGGCATGACCTTTGCTAATTTTCTTAAACTAGGAGTGCCCGATTTCTGCCGAAACGGAAGTTAATCAACATTCCGGCAAAAATCGGGACTCGTTTCATACAAGAACCTGCATATATATGGCCAGCATAGCTAGCACACAATAAATGGCCATCATAGCCAGCACAACCAGCATAAATGGCCCAGTATAGCCAGCACAACTGCACAACCAGCACACAATAAATCTGTTTCAGCAAAAATTACTGGACTTGATGGCAGCAAGTTTTGCAAGGGACGCCAACACTAGAACAGCTACCACATCTATGGGCATAATGGAACAAAGAAAATGGAGGAACCAGAACACCAGAACAGCTACCATATTCTGTCAGGGGCACAAACATGATCATATAACCTCCTGCACTACTCTGAACCCTAATGTGTCAACAACCTCCTGCACTACTTTGAACCCTAATGTGTCAATACTGTCAACAAAGATAAATCTGAACCTTATGTGTCAACGGAGTTTTAAAAAAAAAAAGTGTCGACCCAGGAGTGCAAAACCAGATGTTGTACAACCCTGAAGCATCAGCTTTCGCACTCTCTTATTTAAATTAATACCTAGAACTAGAAGTACTTGAGCATTTAAACCTTGGTGTACTGAATAATCCAAGGTCAATCTAAATTAAGCTTGCATCATTAGTGATATATATATATATCTATCGATAGCATAATCCAAGGACAATTAAAAATGTTCATCAATAGCATACAATTGTATCTCTGTTAACTACCTATATCTCAGAGGGGAGCATTTAATTGAGAATATATGAATATTTCAGAGGGGAGCTTTTCCATCAGTTATTTACAACAAATGCATTTTGGATGCAACACTAAAAGCAGAACCATATTAAGTATGGTAACAAACAGTGTAGACAATAAAGGGAGTTGCCTATCATTATGTGGGATCAGTGTTTGCCTGTCATTTCTAATAATAGCATGCAAACACTACACCAATAGCAGAACCTGGGAGTTGCCTGTCATTTCTAATGGTAATAGAACCTGGGAGTTGTGAACAACGAGCTGTTCTACCATGAACCCTAACTTTGCTGCACTACTCTGAACCAATAGCTGCACTACACCAATAGCTGCACTACTCTGAACCATGAACCCTAACTTTGCTGTATGTTTTTCGATGGGGGCCAGAATTCACTAGCTATTCTACCATTCAGACATGACAATTATTCTACCATTCAGACCTGCTAGCAGCAACCTAGCAACCTAGCAACCTCTGAACCCTAGCAACCTAGCAACCTCTGAACCATGAACCCTAACTCTGACAGGGGAGAGAGGGAGAGACAGGGGAGAGAGGGAGAGAGGGAGAGATAGGGGAGGGAGAGACAGGGGAGAGAGGGAGAGAGGGAGAGGGAGAGACATGGGAGAGAGGGAGAGAGGGAGGGAGGGAGAGACAGGGGAGAGAGGGAGAGACAGGGGAGAGAGGGAGAGACAGAGGAGAGAGGGAGAGAGGGAGAGACAGGGGAGGGAGAGAGGGAGAGAGGGAGAGACAGGGGAGGGGCTACCTCTGACGGGCGGACGACGGGCGGACGACGACGGGCGGCGCGATCCTCCTCCTCCACGAGAGCTTCCTCCTCCTCGAGAGCTTCCTCCTCCTCCACGACGACGGGCAGCGCGGCGGTGGTGGGCTTCCTCCTCCTCGAGAGCTGTCTGTGAGATGCAGAGCAGCGCGGTGCGTGGTGTCGTCTGTGAGAGATGGAACCGGCGCGGTTGACTAGCGTCCAACAGACATAGGCGTAGCGCACCCTGGCCAAGTGCGCTATGGATAACCGTAGCGCACTTGGCCAGGGTGCACTACGCCTATGTCTGTTGGACGACCAGATAAGAGGGCAGCCACCCCTTTTGTTAACACTACTACTGTCATAGCCCACTGGTTCTAGCCCCGTAGCTCTATTCCAAACTCTGAGCACCCAGGTTCGAATCCTGGTGCTCCACTTTTTTATTTTTATTTCAAAAATACTTTTAAATGTTCACAAAAATGTCCAAAAGTGGTGATATATGCCATACAAGTTTTGTTTTGTTTTTAAAATACTTTTAAATATTCCAAACATGCCCAAAATTAGTGATATATGTCATAAAAGTGTTACAAATATGATTCGAAGTATAACTAAAATTCATAATACTTTGTCCATGAATATTACAATATTTTTCGACCACGCGTTTTACAATATTTTTGAGCTAGCGTTTTACAATCTTTTTCCCTTCTTTGTCGCGGTTGAATAATTTAGCCCCGGCACTTTAATGTTTCTTCTTTCGAACGGGCTACCTTTTTTGGGTAGGGTTGTCCTTTTTCTTCTTGTGATGTATGTTGCTGCATCGTAGTCGTCGTCATCTTCAATCTTTGGATCGCCGTACTGGTCGAAGTCTTGCTCGTTGGCGACTCCATCCATTCCAATGATGTTTCTTTTTCCTCTCCACACGACAACACGGCTAGGCTTTGTCAGGTCGGTAATGAAAAAACATTGGTCCACTTTGGTAGCCAGTACCCACGGTTCATTTTTCTCGGCCACGTTTGCACCGGCGGCCTTGGATTTGGCTGCTTCGGGTATAACCATGGTTGTGAAATACCGGTCTTCTCTTTCGACACTCTTTGCCCATCTGACACGAAACATCGGCACCTTTTCTCCACAGTATTCGAGCTCCCAGATCTCCTCGATTCTTCCGTAGAATCTTTCCTTCACGTTGTCATCGGTGTAGAATTCCGACGTTACGCCTGAGTTCTGATAATCACACTTGTTGTCCTTTTCCTCCGTGTAGAATGTGTAGCCGTTGATATCATACGCCTGATAGGTCACCAGGTTTTGCATCGGTCCCTGCGACAAGGTGAATATGATCTTTTCTGTGTCAGAAGAATGCGAGCGCGGGGGATTATCAAGGAGCGTCTGCATAAACCAACGCGTGAAATCTGAGTTGTGCTCTTTGATTATTTCTCCCTGCGTCCTCTGTATGCCCCAGTCACTGTACTTCTTCTCGATTAACCTTTTGTGCTTCTGTACCCAAGGATCGACCAGTTCTAAATGCTGTAGCGCGACGAGGTTTGCTCGATCAAAGTCTGCGCGTCAAAAATCGAAGTCTGCATGCAGTATGCGACGACCCTCTCGGTGACCAGATCCGTCGAGCTTGCCAAGGTGTCTGTTGACGGGAAGACCGACAGGGTTCTCGATGTCTAGATAATTCGTGCAGAAAGAGATGCACTCTTCGGCCAGAAAGCCCTTGGCTATGCTTCCATCTGGACGGGACCTGTTGCGAACGTATCCTTTGATGTGTCCGTTCATCCTTTCGAACGCCATCATGCTGCGGAGGAACATCGGCCCGAGTTGTACGATGTCCTCCACGACATGGACCAGCAGATGCACCATAATGTCGAAGAATGCGGGTGGGAAGTAGACCTCAAGCTCACATAGTATCACCACGATCTCCTCCTGTAGCCTTCCGAGCTGATTCAAGCCAATCGACTTCCTAGAGATGACGTCGAAAAACTTGCATAGGCCAAATAACGTTTCACGGACGTGCTCGTCCATTATCCCTCTTAGTGCGATCGGAAGTACATGCGTCATTAGCACGGCACAATCGTGAGACTTCATGCCACTGAACCTCTGCTTCGCCTCGTCTAGGTATCTGCTTATCTTGCCCGCGTAGCCGTAAGGAAATTTGACTCCTAGAAGGCACTTGAAAAACTGTTTGATCTCATCCTGGCTTAGAGTGAAGCAAGAAGGAGGGCAGTAATATTCGTTCTTCTTGAACTTTTTACCCTTCCGACGACCTTGTGTCGTCTCCGACTCATGATCATCGTCATCTTCCTGATCATCAGGAGTAGTGCGTCCTCCGTGAAGCTCCTTCCGGATACCCAAGCATATCAGGTCGTGCCTTGCTTTCGGACCATCTTTCGTCCTATCTGGCATGTTGATTATGGTGGCGACCAGACTCTCGCACACGTTTTTCGTGATATGCATGATGTCGAGGCTATGAGGCGTGCGGAGAAACTTCCAGTATGGCAACTCCCAGAAAACAGACCTTGTTTTCCATACCTTCATCAACGGCTTGTCTTGTTGCTGCCTCTTTCGCTTCTTTCCAGGCTTAGGAAAATCTTTCCAGTTTTTCAGCAACTCTTCCACTTCTTCGCTGCTCCTACGCTCTGGGATTCCTCGGGTCTCTGATTTGCCATCGAACAGGTCTCCACGTTTTCTCCATGGATCATTCTTGCCGATCCACCTCCGGTGCGCCATGAACACGGTTTTCGATGACCCTGGATCTTTCTCTAGTTGGAGATAGCTTGTGTTATCCATGCACCTAACGCATGCGTAGAATCCTTGGATAACCTGCCCCGAGATATACCCGCAACCTGGATAGTCTTGCACCGTAGTGATCAACGCGGCTCTCATAGTGAAATAATCTTGTGCGACGGCGTCGTAAGTATTGGCTCCAGATTCCCATAACGTGGCTAGCTCCTCTTTCAACAGCCCGAGATACAGATTGATGTCGGTACCAGGTTGTTTCGGCTCTTGAATTAGCATACTCATTTGTATGTACTTCTTCTTCATGCACAACCATGGAGGGAGGTTGTACATCCATACAAACACGGGCCAAGTGTTGTGCGTGCTGCTCTGGCTACCGAACGGATTGAGTCCATCGGTGCTCACACCAAGCCTGATGTTCCTCGAATCTCCACCGAATTCTGGGAATTCGAGGTCCAATGCTTTCCACTGGCTAGCATCTGAAGGGTGCGTCAGCAGCTCATCCTTTTCGGGGTCATCATCATCTCCTGGCTTCTTCCTTTCCGCATGCCATCACATGAGCTTCGCTTCCTTAGGGTCCGCGAAATAGCGCTGCAGACGAGGAGTGATAGGAAAGTACCATACCACTTTTCGAGGTGCTTTCTTCCCTTTCTTGTATCGACTCACGCCGCACACCGGACATGTGGTTTTCTCTGCGTCCTCGCCCCGATAAATGATGCAATCGTTGATGCATACGTGATATCTAACGTGCGGTAGATCGAGAGGACAGACGATTTTCTTGGCATCCTCGATACTAGTTGGACATGTGTTCCCCTCCGGGAGATGATCGTGCCAGAATGCCATCATATCGTCGAAGCTTGCGTCGCTCAATTTGTGCTTTGCCTTCATCTCCATAGACTTGAGCGTTACATTCAACCGGGTATCATCGGGCCTGCATCCTTCATACAATGGAGTAACCGCGTCTTTCTCAAGTTGCGCAAGCTTGGCTTTCTCTCTAGCGGCAGCCCTGGCGTTACTCGTCTGCTTGAGAAGCAGCTCTTGCACATAAGGGTCCCGCACCCAGCCTGACGTTGTTCCATCGTCGTCTGCTCCTCCGGCATCTAGATCATCATCATCCCGGTCTGCTTCCGCACCTTCACCATCTCCAGGAGACTCTTCATCATCTCGCCCGTTCTCGCCGTGATGATGATCATCGTCATGTTGGCCACCTTCTTCACCGTCTCCATCATCTACGTCATCGCTTATCCAACGAGTGTATCCATCCATGAAACCATGGCGGAGCAGGTGCGCCTGCAGATTCCCGGAATCTGGGTCGATCACCCAGTTGAGTTTGCATCTTCTGCACGGACATCTTATATTTGTCTTGTTATTTCGTATCATGTCGGCCGTCGCACATTTCAAAAATCTAGCCCCAATGCCTTCGCTCATTATGCAGACCATTTTTGCCTGCACGATGTACACAGTACAATTTTGAAGTCTATTAGAACCACATAATGAATGCATGCATGCAATGGTCGATAGAAAATTTCGGCATGACCTATCCTAAAATTAGGACCTTTGCGAAATGCCAAAGTCTTGCCAAAATGGAAATGAATCAACATTTTGGCAAAACAAATGGCAACTTGTTCACATACAAACACAAGAGAGAGAGAGAGACCGATCCATACACACATGAACATATCATTATCCTCTCCATACACACATGCATGAGCATCATCGATACTCTCCATATACACACACATATGACCATCGATCCTCTCCATATACACACATCATGAGCATTGATCATCTACATACATAGGAGCACATCATCCATATACACATGAACACATCCTTACATGGACAACTTACCGAGATGAGAGACCGATCGCGAGAAAGATGGAAAGGAGAGGTGCGCGCGCGTCGACCGGAGAAGGATAGATGAGAGACTGGAGACCTCCTCTATTACTTATGTAACATCCAAAGCAAGTTTTACATGCTAAAAATGGTGAATGTGTGGAGAAATTGAGGTGGGAAGGAGAAGATCCCGACTAGATCTAAGGAGGAAGAAGAAGGGGAAAGTGAAGTGTGGGGTGGTGGATGTGGTCACACATGTGCACATAAAGTGCTGCCCTAAAGAAATCGACACATCCGTGGCGCACACGGCCCTAGTGCGCCACAGGGAGTACAAACATCTGTGGCGCACTATGCCACGTGCGCCACAGATGCTCCTACTCCCTGTGGCGCACTAGGCCGAGTGCGCCACAGAAGTTTGTGGCCGTTTCAGAGCAGAGGGGGGCATGCGCTTAGGCATAGCGCACCAGACCCATGTGCGCCACAGATGACCCTAACAACCGTGGCGCACCTGACTATAGTGCGCTACAGATGTTTGGCGTGCGGCCAACAGGGCCCTGGCCCACACACATCTGTGGCGCACTATAGTCATGTGCGCCACAGTTGTTCTAGTTATTAGTAGGGCACTGCCCACAGGTGAGCCACGCCTGTTTTAGCCGTGGGGCACTTCAACCATGTGAGCCACGGATGTGCTGATTACCTATAGCCGTTTTCCTAGTAGTGCATCTTAAAGCAAGCGGAATCGTTTCGCAACTCACGCTACCCGGAACACCACAGCGCAATGGTGTGTCTGAACGCCGGGATCGAACTCTATTAGATATGGTGCGATCAATGATGTCTCTTAAAAATTTGCCGTTATCATTTTGGGGTTATGCATTAGAAACCGCTGCATTCACTTTAAATAGGGCACCATCTAAATCCGTTGAGACGACACCGTATGAACTATGGTTTGGTGCTAAACCTAAGTTGTTGTTTCTTAAAGTTTGGGGATGCGAAGCTTACGTCAAGAAGTTGATGCCGGACAAGATCGAACCCAAAGCAGAGAAATGCGTCTTCATAGGATACCCTAAGGAAACGATTGGGTATACCTTCTACCACAGATCCGAAGGCAAAGTGTTTGTTGCAAAGAACGGATCCTTTCTTGAGAAGGAGTTTCTCTCGAAAGAAGTGAGTGGGAGGAAGGTAGAGCTAGACGAGGTTATTGAACCTTCTCTCCAGTTGGAGAGTAGCGCAGCACCTGAAATTGTTCCAGTGCCGTCTGCACCAACAAGAGAGGAAGCTAATGACGAGGATCATGAAACTTCGAACGATGCTACTACTGAACTTCGCAGGTCGACAAGGTCACGTGCCACTCCTGAATGGTACGACAACCCCGTCTTAACCGTCTTTTTGTTAGACAACAATGAACCTGCGAATTATGAGGAAGTAATGATGAGCCCAGACTCTGAGAAATGGCTAGAGGCCATGAAATCCGAATTGGGATCCATGAGTGAAAACCAAGTATGGACTTTGGTGGACCCTCCTAGCGACTGTAAGGCCATTGAGTGCAAATGGATTTTCAAGAAGAAAACGGACGCGGGTGGTAATGTTACTGTCTATAAAGCTCGGCTTGTCGCAAAAGGGTTTCGGCAAGTTCAAGGTGTTGACTACGATGAGACTTTCTCTCCCGTAGTGATGTTTAAGTCCATTCGGATTTTATTAGCAATTGCTGCATTTCATGATTATGAAATATGGTAGATGGATGTCAAGACTGCGTTCCTCAATGGCAACATTGATGAAGAGTTGTATATGATGCAGCCCGAAGGTTTTGTCGATCCTAAGGATGCTACTAAGGTGTGCAAACTTCAGCGTTCCATTCATGGACTGAAGCAAGCATCTCAGAGTTGGAACCTTCGTTTTGATCAAGTGATCAAGAGTTTTGGATTTGTTCCAAATTGCTACGAAGCTTGTATCTACAAGAAAGTGAGTGGGAGCTCGGTGACATTTTTAGTACTATATGTGGATGACATATTGATTATTGGAAATGACATTGGTATGCTTAACGATGTGAAGAGTTATTTGAATAAATGTTTTTCAATGAAAGACCTAGGAGAAGCTGCTTATATACTATGAGCAAAGTGCCATATGCCTTGGCCATAGGTTCTATCATGTATGCCATGCTATGTACTAGACCGGATATGTCCAATGATCTTAATTTGACGAGCAGATACCAAAGTGATCTAGGAGTGGAACACTGGACAGCCGTAAAGAACATCCTAAAGTATTTAAATAGGACTAAAGAAATGTTCTTGGTCTATGGAGGTGATGAGCAGCTCGTCGTAAAAGGTTACGTCGATGCTAGTTTCGACACCGACCCGGATGATTCTAAATCTCAGACAAGATACGTTTATATTTTGAATGGTGGAGCTGTGAGCTGGAGAAGCTGCAAGCAAAGCGTGATCGCGGGATCTACAACAGAAGCGGAATACATGGCTGCTTCAGAAGCGTCAAGTGAAGGAGTTTGGATCAGGAACTTCATCACTGAGCTTGGTGTGGTTCCAGGTGCCTTGGACCCACTGGAGATATTGTGCGACAACACTGGCGCCATAGCACTGGCTAAGGAACCAAGATATCATCCAAAGACCAAGCACATCAACCGCCATTTTCATATAATTCGAGATTATATAGCAGATGGAGATCTGAAGATTAGCAAAGTACATACGGACCTGAATGTCGCAGATCCGTTGACTAAACCTCTTCCACGAGCAAAACATGATCAACACCTTAATGCCATGGGTGTTAGATTGTTGCCAGATGTAAACTAGATTATTGACTCTAGTGCAAATTATGCCCTAGAGGCAATAATAAAGATGTTATTATAATTCTTGTTCATGATAAAGTTTATATTCCATGCTAGAATTGTATTAAGCAGAAACTTTGATACTTGTGTGGTTTATGAACAACACCGTGTCCCTAGTACGCCTCTATGGACTAGCTCATTGATTAATGATGGTTAAGGTTTCCTAACCATAGACATGAGTTGTCGATTAATAATGAGATCATGTCATTAGGATAATGATATGATGGACAGACCCAAATTAAGCAGAGCAATTAGATCGTGTCATCGTATTCATCTTTGCGAAGCTTTTTCCTATGTCAAGTATTGTATTCCTTAGACCATGAGATAATACAACTCCCTGGTATCGGAAGAAAGCTTTGAGGTCATCAAACGTCATCCTATGTGAGGTTGATCATAAAGGTGTCTCTCAGGTGATGAGAAAGTACTTGTTGGGTTGTATGTATCGATATGGAATTTGTCCCTCCCGAGTCGGAGAGATATACTTCGGGACCACTCGGTAATCGATATCAACACCGCTTGCAAGTACGTGGTTAAGGAGTTAATCACAAAGTGATATCGGATTACAGAACGAGTAAAGTACTTGCTGTGAACGAGATTGAACTAGGTATGCTGATACCAACGATCGAATCTCGGGCAAGTAAAATATCGCGTGACGAAGGGAATACATATATGGGATTAATTGAATCCTGGCATCGTGGTTCATCCGATATGATCATCGATGAATATGTGGGAGTCAATATGGGTTTCCAGATCCCGTTGTTGATTATTGATAGAAGATCATGTCTGCATATTCTCGAACCCGTAGGGTCACACACTTAATGTGCATCGACGCTAGGATAGAATGGATAATTGGTTTATGAGTTTTTTGTTCGGAGTCTCAAATGAGACCCAGGACATCACGAGAGGTTCCGGAATGGTCCGTATAATAAGATTCATATAAAGGAAAGCAGTTTTTGGATTTCGGAATCGTTTCAGAGTTTATCGGTATTGTACCGGAAGGTTCTAGAAGGTTCCGGAGTGGGAACAACGTGGGCCCACTTGTCGGAGGCATGCGTGGGCCTAAGGGGAAGTGCCCTGGCCACTTTGGGCCAGGGGCACAAGGCCCCTAAGGCCCAGCCGGCCAGCCCTTAGGGGAAACCCTAAGGGAACCTTCCAGAAGAAGGGGGGGATGACTTGCCCCTCACTCCACCCCTTGGACCACCGCCCTAGGGCTTAGAGGAGGGGTCAAGGGGCCGGCCAGCCCCCTATATAAGGAGGGCAGGGGCGCAGCCTCCCCCCACTCTAACCCTAGCCGCCGTCCAACTGCTGCCCCTCCACCTCTTTCTCTCCCGACTGCGCGTAGGCGAAGCCATGCCGCAGAAACTCTCCACCATAAGCACCACGCCGTCGTGCTGCAGATCCAATCTATCTCTCCATCATACTTGCTAGAACAAGGAAAGGAGGAGACGTCGCTGCACCATACGTGTGCATCTCTCGGAGGCGCCGCCACTTGCGGCGTAGGATCGGATCGCGAGGAGGAGACGGCGAGTACGACTACGTCAACCACGTTCTGTTGAACGTTTCCACTATGCGATTTCTTCAAGGGTATGAAGATCTCATCAATCTCTCTTGTTCATTACATCTCCTAGATTAGATCTTGGCTTTCTTGTTCGCATCCGTAAGAATTTTTTTGATTTACTATGCTGCGAAGCCCTTCAGTGGAGACATGACACTTAGAGATGATTCAACACCCTTAGAATCGAGGAGGAAGTTGGGAAATGCTCTTAGAGATGAAATAGCGAAGAAAATGTGGGCAGATTATGAAAGAAGTAGGGCTCTGAGAGTGCAAAGAAGATCAACTCGATGAGCATTTGCTGTTTTTTCTGTACATAAGAAAGGTTTGTCATGAATTATTGCAATAACTTGTTCTTTTTTTCTGTACATAAGAAAGGTTTGTCATGACTTGTTGCAATAACTTTTTTGTTTGTTTGTCCTAGGTTACAATGGCACAAAGAGCAAGATGGACATCTCAGTATGAGAAGGGGCTTGTGGATGTACTTACAGAGTACAACTTTTCTTATATCCTTAGGTTCTCACATGATTAGAGAATGTGGGATTTGATTTTTATACTAGATCAGGTTAGTACACCAATAGAATTAGGTTTGGAGTCGTGCTCATGCAGATAGAGATCCGCAACATATTCATCTTTTATATTCAATAAACCTTCTTTTTTGTAGTATACGAGTGAATCATTTTGGTCGTTTCATGATGTAACATGTGTCGATCTTTCTTGTAGAGTTGAAGAGGTCGTTTTATGCCTTGTTCTCTCAATATGAAAATGGGAAGATACTGGATGTTGTGGCCTTAAAAACTATAGTTGTTTTGCTCTGAATAACTGAAGTTTGAGAGTCTGAGAGGTGCATGTTCAAAGATTATTCGTGTATGCTAATAATTATGTTTATATTCATCAGAAATTCAAGTTAACGTGGATAACTGTTAAAATATGACATGTGATGTTTTTATGTGAGTTAATGTGTGGACTGCTCTATGCTGTACTGTATTGTGTATGTTGAAAGATTCAATTTTTATGTTGTACTATATGTTTTTTTTGGAAATGGACACATTTATTAATTGTTTAATGCTTACACCCGGCCTCTGCATAACTAAGATGCACACAGCCACACGAACGACAAAAGTAAGGTAAAAAGTAGACAAGCATTACAGAAATGTACTATGTAAATAAATGTCTAGAATCTAAGATAGATCAATCCTTAGATCACGCGGCCATCCATGTCAGAAGAAAATATCCCTCGCCGTGTCCTCCAATCGATTACATCCCTCCATAAATAAGTCGCGAAACTCCATACGTTGGAGAATATTCCATGATCGTAGGATAGCCGTGGCTCGATAGATAACCTGCAGAGGAGAAGACACAATGTTATTAAAAATCTTGTCATTTCTACAAAGCCATAGCGACCATATAATGGCAAGCGCTCCTACCCTAAACAAAGTTCTGTACTTATCAACAATTCCATGCAACCAATTACCAAAAACATTGGTTACAGAACGTGGCGGAGATAAACCAGAAGCTATTTGGATGAATGACCATATAGAGCGAGCAAATTTGCAATGGAAGAATAAATGGCGAATTGTCTCATCTTGATGACAAAAAACACATTGTGTACTTCCATGTCAATTCCTCTTTGCAAGATTATCTTTTGTTAGAATTACCCCTTTCCATTGATACCAAGCAAATATCTTCGTTTTAAGGGGTATTTCATTTTCCAAATTTTACTATTATCATCGACCGGGATATCAGGTTGGACCAAGGCTTTATATAGTGAGCCAACAGAAAATTTACCACTTTCTAGTAATTTCCATTTGAACATGTCAACACCGTCCGACAATTGTATCATGGATAATCGTAATAATAGACTGTTCCAAGATACCAATCTAGGACCGATGAGACTTCTTCTGAAAGACACATTAGGAGGATAGTCTTCCATCACTGTGGAAATTGTATCTCCTTTGTGTCTAACAATCGAATATAAAGCTGGATATTGTTCGCGAAGAGTAATTTGGCCAAGCCACTTATCTTCCCAAAACCTAATCTGTGATCCATCCTTAATCTCGAAAGCACCAAAACGAAAGAAATGTTTCTTGGTGGCCATAAGACCCGTCCAAAAATGTGAATCTCCGGGTTTCCAAACCAATTGAGACACAGCCTTGGACCCCACATATTTCCTCCATAACATGGTTTGCCAAACACCATCTTCCGTAAGTAGTTTAAAAAGCCATTTGCCCAGAAGTGCGGTGTTTTTGACTTGCAAATCGTGTATGCCCAGTCCACCAAACTCATTCGGGCGGCAAACCACATTCCATCTGGCCAGCCGATATTTCTTTTTCTCACTATCCCCTTGCCAAAAGAATCTTGCACGGAAATAATCCACTTTGTTCAAGACCCCTTTTCGTAATTGGAAAAACGAGATCATATACAGTACCATATTAGTAAGTACTGAATTTATGAGTACTAGTCTTCCACCAAGGGATAACAATTTACCTTTCCAACTATTAAGACGTTTTTGTAGCCTTTCCTCAACAAGTTTCCATTCAGAAATTGTGAGACGCCGATAATGAATCGGTATTCCCAAATAATTGATTGAAATTGACCCTGACCACAACCGAAAAGTTCAGCATATAGGTGGGCCTCATTTTGGGCCTCGCCAAAACAATACAAATCACTCTTATGGAAGTTTATTTTAAGCCAAGATAGTTGCTCGAATGTTGATAATATTAATTTCAGATTCTTAGTCTTCTCCAGATCATGTTCGATAAAAAGAATTGTATCATCGGCATATTGAAGAATATAAAGTCCATCATCAAAAAGATGTGGAACCACTCCTTCAATTTGACCATCAGCCTTTGCTCTCTCAATAAGGATAGACAACATATCAGCCACTATATTAAATAGTAAAGGCGATAATGGATCCCCTTGTCTCAGTCCTTTCTTGGTTTGGAAGTATTTGCTAGTATCTTCATTTACTTTAATGGCAACACTACCCCCAGACACAAAAGACTGAATAAGAGAGCGCCACTCCTTAGAAAAGCCTTTCATACGGAGTGTTTGCTGGAGGAAAGACCAATTAACTTTGTCGTATGCTTTCTCAAAGTCAATCTTGAACAATACACTATTTAATTTTTTTGAGTGTAGTTCATGGATTGTTTCATGCAGAATTACAACACCATCTAGGATATTTCTTCCTTGCATGAACACAGTTTGAGACGGGCTAACAACATTGTCAGCGGCCGAGTTTAGTCTAATCGTGGCAACTTTAGTAAAAATCTTAAAGCTAACGTTAAGCAAGCAGATTGGACGATACTGTTGTATATGTTCTGCATTGTTAACCTTAGGCAGTAAAATTATATTGCCAAAGTTAAGTCTAAAGAGATCCAATTGTCCGACTTGTAAAAACCTAAACAAATTCATCAGGTCCTCCTTGATAACGTCCCAGAATTTTTGGTAAAATTCCGCTGGGAAGCCATCGGGTCCTGGTGCTTTGTTATGTTCCATTTGAAAAACTGCTTTCTTGACCTCTTCCTCGGTATATGAGGCAGTTAGAAAGCTATTTTATTCATCAGAAACCTGGGGGATATCGGACGTTTGGGACTCATCCATAGAGAAAGAATTTTCCTCTAGGGCCCCAAACAAGGATTTATAATAGGTAGTGATATATGACTTCAGATGCTCCTGTCCCTCAATCATACCTTCATCCTGAATCAGAGAGTGAATAAGTTTCTTCTTATGCTTGCCACTAGCAACAGCATGGAAGTACCTAGTATTCGCATCTCCTTCCAGAATGAATTTTGCTTTAGAGCGTTGGTACCATTTGAGTTCCTCCTCGCGTAGAAGTCGGGCTATCTCCGCATTCGATTGGATCTTAAGCTCAATTTCTTGTGCAGTTAATGGCCTGACTTCCACGGAAGCCTCTAAGTCATCAATTATAGATGTTAGGCGTAATTTTTTGTTTTTAAGGATACCAGCTGTGTGCCTGGCCCAGCCCGGAAGGAACTTGCGTAAAGTACGCATTTTGTTATTCCATCATAGGATAGGCGTTTGGCCACCGCCCGGTTTCTCCCAAATAGCCTTAACCATCTCGTAAAAACCATCACGGATCATCCAACCGAGTTCAAATTTAAACTCATTCGTAGACTTTCGTGGCAGTGATCCAAAATATAAAAGTAAAGGAGCATGATCCGACAAAGCCTCAATACGCTCTAGAGCGCGAACAGTTACCAAAGGGAACTTTTGTTCCCAGTCAGTATCCATAAGCACTCTATCTAGTTTTTCGTATGTTGGCTCCAGAAGACTATTAGCCCATGTAAATTGCCTTCCTAACATTGTAACCTCTCTCAAGTCCAGACTGTCTATAACAACATTGAACGAAAAAGGCCAATGTTCATCGAACCGGCCCCAACTTTTATCGTGAGGAAATCTGAGCAAATTAAAGTCCCCTCCTATAAGAATAGGATATGGATTGTCCTTTGCCAAATTCACAAGCTCACGTAAAAAGTCAGCCTTATAAACATCCTGAGCGGCCCCATATACGGCGACTAAACACCATGTGAAATTTTCAGCCTTGTTACGGATATGGAGTTTTATAAAAAAATCTCCCACCGAACTAGCTAAAACTTCCATAGTCTCATATCTAACGCCTAACAGGATCCCCCTAGATTGACCACGCGGCGGACGTGATATTCACGTAAAGTCCACTCCACCAGAAAGGCGATTGAGTGGAGCTTGTGAAAAATCCCGTCTACCAGTCTCAGAAATACCCAGAAAATCCAAATTATGGTCTCTAACACAATCAACAAAGAATAATGTTTAGCTAAGTCCCGAAGACCTCTGCTATTTGAAAATATTCTATTCATTGAGAAACTATAGGAGATTTGGATACACGGGATCTCTTTCGCGATCGCTGGCTCATTGATTTTCGACCAGAAGCTTTCAGCTCATACACAGAGGCAAGCCCGGTCTCATCAAAGCCCACCTCCGACACTTCACCGACTAAGTGAGAAAGGAGTTGACCATCTAGTGTGGCATGCAAATCCTCCTCCTCAGCTAGTGAAGCATCAGGAAAAACACCGACCTTAGGAGTAACCGTTAGACGGTCAACCTCCATGTGTCGCAAAACATTAGAAGAAAAAGATACTTCCTGTATAGAGCTACCCAAACTAATGCCAACATTGGCTAGTTTAGAAGAAATAACAGGAGTAGAAAAGGACAAAAAGGACTTCGAAGAACTCATTATACCTGGCGAATCTAAGTTCATCTCCGCCTTACGCCGCATGGCCTTGATCATGGAGTCATCATCATTCGCGGACGCCCCAGAGGCATCGACTCCATGGCGCGCACTCCGCCTGAAGGTAGTACCACTCCCCTGCACATCGACTGGCGAAGCATCACCTGGAGAAGAAATCCGTGCTGGAGACTGAGACAACCCGGACCCCTCCTGGGTCCGGTCGCCCCCATCGACCACCGAAGTCTCCTGACCCACCAGTGGAGGCGAGACGTCCCTAAGCGTCCCCAGGTCCTCCCTGACCAGGGAGATGCGGTCATCCACCTCGTCATGGTGGCCAACCCCACCTGGGCCGTACCAAGCACAACAACATCCTGTTGCTGGTCACGAACGTCGCTGTCAGCCGACCCCTCTAGGGTCAGCTTCCGCGAACACACCGAAGGAACAACCTACTCAAGTACAGGAGTGGAAACAGGAATAGATCTGCCCAAAATATGCGTTCTGGACCTCGCTAGCAAAGCTGAGCAAGACCGCAGTACATGAATGGAAACCGAATGAAGAGCCTCCTGTAACTGAGCCGGAGAAACGCGAGGCGCCGAAGTAGAACCCTTCCCGCGAAGAGGGGAATCGAAAGGAAGAGCATCCAGAAGTTGTCGGCCTCGCGGAGTAACCGGATTGGCATTAAAGGGGGTGACAGCAAACACCCTCTGCACCCCCTGACTGGAAGATGTAGTCGCGGAAGTACCCTGCACAGCCGAGGAAGATCCAGAACCCACCCCCTGAGTGGCAGTAGGAGCCTCAGAAGAATCCATAGCATCCTCTAAATGCTTCCCATTGGCATCATCATCCGCATCATCATCTCCTTTTCTCCACAAGAAAGGAACAACCTCTGGTTCCGGAATATAACCCTTAGGTTCAATCCGGAAACGAAACTCAAATACCTTATGCTTGACCACGACATCTGACACAATAAAGTGACCAAGTGAATCCTTCGCCTTAAGAAAAACCTTCATATCAAACATCTCCACGAGAATACGAACGACCCCCCCGCTTCCGCAGGCTGAACAGATCCACATCAAGAGTGTTCCCCATGAGTCCTCCAACAGCCCACAAGCCCTGAAAGGATCGCAAAATATGGGGTACTCCCTCCACATGTAGCCAAACCTGCTGCATCTCAAGCTTATGCGGCACCTCCTGCATCCTGTAAACCGAGAAGGTCAGCTGTATGTTGAGAAAAATCATTTATTTATACTGCTATGTATGTTGGGGAATAGAACGAGGGATCGGGAGCTATAAAAATACACCTGCTACGTATGTTTATGATGTACCGCTATGTATGTTGGGAAATAGAACGAGGGGATTAGGAGCTATAAACATACACCTATAAGCAAACTGGAGAAAAAACAAACTGGCCTGAGCCATATATTTTACTTCCGGTGAAGTGCACGTCTAAATACACCTGTAAACAAAATGGACATGTAACAAAACTACCCTTCCAAGCGGGCCCTTAGTAATTTAAGACAGAGTTACATTCAGAGTTTATGATCTCAGCAATCTCCGGAGACATTCCTGAGCCATGTAGCTATTCTATTTTGTACTCTACCTAACTTGGGCAGTCCATAACGCACCATTTGCCGCCCGATGGACCTTGGTCACTTTTATTCCTCTCTATCGTAGAAACTCTCGGATAACTTGGATTTTGGACGCATGAATGGAAGAGTTGGGGTGCTTTCCTTTATTAGATGGATAGCCTCAGAACAATTAGTTTCAACAATGATTTGGAGAGGCGACCAATTCAATGTGAGTGCTAGACCTTCTTCAATAGCCGCTAGCTCGGATTCAGTAGCATCCGTACAGGTCCTTAGCCTTCTTGTAGCTGCTAGTATCACTGTCCCGTTTTCGTCCTGAAGCACCATGCATGTCCCTGCCTCCTATGAATTGACATAGGACCCATCCGTATTTAGTTTAACCATACCTGCTGGGGGTGGACTCCATTTAATCACGTTCTTCTGTCTCCCATCTGATAGTTTATTAGCACATGTGAAGCCTTGTTCATGCACTACTACCTATTTGCTTTTGGCAGAATCATCATGTGGCTTTTGTCGCATAAGTAGTAATGAGTCCAGGTAGCTTGCAAGGAAACGTTTTGATCCTTCCACTGGGGGCATCGGTTTGCCATGCGCTATTTCATTGTGTACATGCCAATTACGCCACAAAAATCATTAGCGTCATTGCTCTTTGTACCTCCGGTATTTTGCTTAGCAGCTGTAGTAACCAGTCCTTTCCTGAATTTGTAATCACATCCTTACATGGTAAAGACCACACTGTGCGCATAGCCTCCCAGAGATACCTCGCCGGCGTGCATTTGACGAGTGCATGGTGAGTGTCCTCGCTAGCAGTACCGTAGATTTGATAGATGGGCACCCGTCTCATGCCACGAATATGCATATTACTCTGCGTGGGCAAGGCATTTGTTGCCCCGAAATAATTAGTGTGTACTTCAATATTTCGAAGCTCCTTTTTACTTAATTTTCTGAATTAAGTATTGGAAATTACAAACAGTTATATATAATATTAAATAGTATTACCTTTTGGAAATAACAATGTATATCATTTGTTCCGTCTTCGTTACCATTCTGGTTCATTCGCATCTGAGAGCATCTCTAGCGGATCCACAAAAATAGCAAAACTGCAAAATAACCGTTTCATTTGCGGTTTTGCCTGAATAATATGACTAGAACATAGTATACTACAAAATTGTCCTACCCAGGTTTCCCGTGTATCAACCCCTCGCGAACCTCATATCTGCCATTTTGGAGGCTATTTTTAGGGTAAACTTCAAACAACAAAGACCTTGGCAGGAGGGAAACTTCAGGTCCAACTGCCACCGGGGCAGCCCCAATTCCGGCCAAAATCCCTGGCACCGCCACGATTTCGGGCAAGAGGGAGCTTGGACCGACCGAGGCGGGAAGGAGGTGGGTGGCGGAAGGTGCTGCGGCGGCGGTCGAAAGCTTTAAACCCTCATGTAGGTGCCCATGCGGGTTGTGCAGGTCGAGCGACAGAAGAAGAAAAAAGGAGTATGCTGGGGAATATTGTATTTTACGGTTTCGGATGCCAGATCTGTTACGTGTGGACATTTTTGGCAAAAAAAAAACACTTGTTTCCAGTTTACTGTGCATATGTTTTGTAGTATCGTAATATGTGGTATCTGATAGAGATGCTATCGCGACATGCCACAATTAGATAGTGCATGCTGTTTGTGTTAGAAATAGTCCACATATTTTCTATAAATTTGGTTAAACTTAGAAAAAATAGACATAAAACAAACTTGGAAGTTCAATTATTTCAAAATAGAGAGAATAGGTTCTCTGTTTTATCGTAACATATATATCTCTAGCCCGTAGAAATGGCGGTAGTTATCAGATTGTAATTTCTTCTTACAAATGATACTATTGTAGAGCACAAAACGTTGGTTATCTTCGGATCATGTAGATCAGCCGATGTACCACTAGTTCACTTTTTTTTGGTAAAATAGACAAAAATAACCTCAAGTTATAAGGAATTTAAATAATAAACTTAAAAAACAATTTCAACTACGCTAACCCTTTTCTATTGCGTATGTCTCTATGCCGTGAGAAACCATTGTCTCACAACATGAGTTACGGCGTGGCAAACCTTTGTGCCATGCGCGGGATACGGCGTGACAAATCGCATAATGGCTTGTCACATTGTAGGGATATACACGACAGGAGAAGGTTAGATCTAGTAAAATATTTTCGCCGGAAGGTTTATTCTTAAAAAATTTACATGCACGTACAAGATTAGCTTTAGAGCAATTCCAAAAGTTTACTCATATATGGGTAAGAAAAAAGTTTAGGTAAAAGAAGAGAGAAGATATGGATAAAGAAGATTTTGATTTGTTTTTCCAGTTTACCCATATCAGCCTATCCAAAACTGCAGTGAGAAAAATCTGCATGTAGGATCCACATGTCAATGGGTCTATTTTTCTCCCTTTCCCTTTTTTCTTCCCTGTCCATCCCCACCTATCTGTTGTATCATTTTCCACTACCAGTGCCCTCACCGGAGAAGCCTCAGCTGCCCCTCACCGGAGAAGTCCTGGCCAACACTGCCGCAAACCGGAGAGGCCCTCGATGACGTCGCCGCTCTCCTCCCTATCCGCTCGCATCCTGCCCTGGAACAGCGCCACCCGCGCCAGACCCTCTTCTTCACAAGGCCGCGAGCGGCTAGGGTCAGGTGGCGTAGCTCGAAGCTCGGGTGGCGGGGGAGCTGCAAGGCCGCTAGATAGGACCCCGACTTGGCTAAATCGAGTCGCCGGCGCGCCGATGCGCGCGTGACATGGTTATACCCTGCGGGTATACGACCTTAGCATACCTAGTCCAGCCCAAGGAAGACCCACGTCAAATATACGTCGACCCATGAAGATTTTCGGGTGGCCAAGGCCTATGACGCCTTCGGGTCCTTGGAGAGCAAGACTAGAGTAGATAGAAAATTCAAAGGAGTAAACCCTAAAACCTATAACCGACTCGATCTGTGCCTGGGACCTGCCTAACTCTATATAAAGGCTAGGAAGGCACGGCGAGGAGGCACCTCATACCTTCGCATACACACCTCCACACCAGATTGCATCTGCGCACCCCTGTACTTTCGTTTCCACCGTAATCAAGAGCAGACAAGCAGGAGTAGGGTTTTCCCTCCGAGGGCCTAAACCTGGGTAAACCTCGTGTCCCCGTGTTGCTTGTTTGCTAACCGTTCCATGATCTCCAGCATCCCCATCTTCTCCAAAACCCAAGTCCATAACAATGGGCATTGACGAGATTAAACCTCGTCAATTGGCGCCGTCTGTGGGAACTGGGGACGCTGATTGTGCAATCATGACGGTCCCAACCCGAGCGATCTACAACTCCGCGACGACGGAGAGTCATCTCCTCTTCGGCGCCTTCGACTTCACCGCCCACTCACCGGCCACCATGAAGGACTTCGAGCCCGTTGGCGACGGACTCGAGATCCTGTTCGGAAGCTTCTGCTTCCAGGTGGGGCAGACCGGCACTCTCCGCCTTCTAGAGCGGGTGCCCCTGCCATCGACCAGGCCCGCTTCATGGGCTCCACACCCTGTGCTACGCACATCACCATCGACAGACGAGTCCTATGACAGCAGCTGCTGCAACTCCGATCTGTGCGGTCCACCATCGGACGAAGGGACCTACGGTTCCGGATCCGAAAGCTGCGGCAGCAGCAAGCCGATCTACGAGCGCTACCAGTGCGTCGTGGTCATCCAGGATCAGGAACACAATCCGCCACCCACCCCGCAAGGCAGAAACGGTGGAAACAGAAGAAGCCAATCCCCCACCCAACGGGGACAACAATGATCGGGTCATCCACCTCAACGAGGAGGGATGGGCTCAAGCACGCGAGGCCATAGCAGGCAACAAGATCCTGCCCGCTGATGCCTCACGAGATCTGCTGATGGCATACCACATGCTCCTCATCGAGGAACACAAGAAGCAGATCAAGATGCATGAAGTGCTTGACAAGCGCAAGCAAGCATCTTCGGAGTCCAGTGCGCGACGAGCTGCGCTCTCCGCCATGGGCATTGGCTCCAGCTCGCACGGCAACAAGCACCGTTCTCGGATGGAGAACATGGACCCCAAAGAGCGTCGCGAGGTGACCTGAGCCCTCAACGCGTCCTTCATGGAGATGGACGCTGACGACAACGTCATCCCGAAGACGCCGCAAGCTGCGATCATGGCAGCCACCGCGTACCTCGTGTCCCACCCACCTCCGGAGGGGGACCCGAAGAGGGCCATGCACAAGTCCGCGCTTACCGGACTCGGACTCGTTGGAGCTGCGCTCCACGAAGAAGCTCCTGCGGAGCCAAATAAGAAGGCCGCGAGAAGATTCAACCGCAGTCCCACACCTTCATCCGAAGACGAAGAGCACGACCTTCCTTGAAGGCACAAAAGCTCACGCCATCGCAGCCGCGATTACGACGCCCAAAGCGAGCTCACCCAGCGCAAAATCGACAAGGCGCGCGCCAAGCGCGCATGCTCATCTGAATCCGAGATGGATGAAGACGAAGGAGAACTCTGTGGAGCCCGATGCTTCAGCAGATCTGTTCGACGAATAAGGATGCCGCGAAACTTCATGCTTCCTTCGGACACTCCGAAGTTTGATGGCACATAGGACCCCAAGGCGTGGCTCAGCGACCACTTGTCGTCCGTCAAGCTGCACGGCGGAAGTAGGGAAACCGCCATGCAATGCCTTCAGCTGCAGCTGACAGGCGCAGCTCGGATCTGGCTGAGCAGCCTATCCTCAGGATCCATCCGAAGCTTGGAGGAGCTGGCGTACAGTTTCGTCTGAAACTTCAAAGGCACCAGCAAGAGGCCTGCCTCGATCGAGGAGTTGCGGGACTGCACTCAACGAACGGGCAAATCCATTCGCTCGTACATACTGCGCTGGTCCAACACCAAGAACTCCGCGGCGCACATCTTCGAAGAGAGGTATATCGACGCCTTCAAGGACGGCGTCAAGCGCCAGGACTTCAAAGAAGAACTTGGGCGCGTCAAGCCCAAGACAATCGACCACCTCAAGGACATCGCCAACAGGTGGGCCGATGGTGAGGACTCCGTCCACCGAGCGCACTCGGAGGAAGAAGACGACTACGGCCGGCGACGTGAACGCCGTAGTAAGAGAAGACCGCGCGTCTACGACGATCGCGATGGACCTAACATGGTCGCGGCTGGCTACGCCGACCTCCGCAGTGACGATAACCGCAACAGCGGCGGATATCGCGGAAGCAATTTCCGCGATGTAGGACGCCCAGCACAGTCGTGGCAGCGCCGCGGTCGCGACGACGTACCCTCAGCATACGAAAAAGTATCGGGTCCATGCACCATCCACTTCTACATCGACAAGCAGGATGGTAAGAAGAAATAAAGCCACATGCTCAAGGACTGCTGCGAGTTCCAGAAACTCAGCGAAAGCATGGCTCAGATGAGGCAGCAAGCCCCGAACCCTGGATTCGGGAATGCACCCGCACTAGGCGAGATCGCGCATGGAGCTCCTCCACCACCACCTGCAGGAGGCCCGAACCACCCAATCGCACCCGCACAGAATAACAGTGGGCACAGGTATCCCCCGCCGAAAGGAGCGCTGATGATCCAAAAAGGGTGCCCAACGAATAGGGTGCAGAAGAAAATCACCCGTCAGATCAATCTGGCCGTGACAACACCACCCGCCATCCCTAAGTACCTCAGCGGATCGGAATCTTGCATCACGTTCAGCCGTTCGGATCACCCTTGCCAGGTCCCTCGCCCAGGTCATGCTGCCCTGGTGCTTGAGGCGCAGATCGGAGGGTTCGAGATGAGCCGCGTCTTCATGGACGGCGGCAGCGGCATCATCCTGATGTTCGTCAGCACCCTAGCAGCAATGTGGATCCCGCTATGCAGCCTGGAACAGTCAGACACAGCGTTCGTTGGCATCATCCCAGGAAAGGGAATATTACCCCTGGGAAAGATATGGCTCGACGTCATCTTAGGCAAGCCGGATAACTTCCGATGCGAGCGACTCGAGTTCGAAGTGGTGTACTGGCCATCACAATACCACGCCATCCTCGGGCGTGTGGCATTCGCAAGGTTCCTGGCAGTACCGCACTACGCGTACCTGCTACTCAAGATGCCAGGACCCAGGGGCGTCATCACGGTCCACGGGAGCTTCACCCGATCGGACCACTGCGACAGGTACTTCAACAGAATCTCCCAGTCATTCGGCATGCAAGAGGAGCTCGTAAGGCTCCGTGAGGTGACGGACAATGGGGCACCCCCAATCGCAAGACAGAACGCACCTGACATGTCCTTCGACTCCACCGTCAACACAAAGAAGGTGCAGGTCCACCCGACGGATGCCTCCAAGACGGCGCTGATCGCCAACGATCTCAGCTCCGCATAGGAAAGCATGCTCGTCGAATTCCTCCGTGAGCGCTGGAAAATCTTCGCCTGGTGTCCTGCGGACATGACGTTGTAGCTCGATCTCGGCCAGTAGAAGAGGAAATTGGGAAGGCAGGAGGGCGTCGAGTGTTGGGAGAGGTGGGTCCGGGGTTAGTTTGTGTGACCGTTGGTCACTAACGAGCTTAGATGGCGGGGACAACGACGACAGTGTCAGGAAGATTGCGAAAAAGTTTCTGCGTGGAGTGGTTGGGCCTTCTCGTGGTGGTTTTGTTGATGTGGCATCTTACCCAAAAAAAATGGCTAGTTTTACCAAAAAATGGGTAGGGGGTCAAAAAATGGATGATCATCCAAAAAATTCTTGTAGGATCCATTTTTGGATAAACTGTTGGAGCTATATTTGTGCCTCATATTACCAAAAAAGCGGTTATTACCCCTCTTATAGGGAAGGGCGTCTCCACCGGCTCGACACATCTCGTCCGAGCGTGTCCGAACTTGTCCGCGTGGATGCAAGGGCGTGTGCGGCGCCCCAGCAGGCCGACCCATCCAGACAAATGTGTCCGGCTCGACCCATCCGTGCATCTAATCTGGGCAACGGTTGCATCGGCTCCGACGCGCGCGGACAGCGCGGGTGTCCTACCCGTTGGCCATCCAAGGCCCATATGTAAGTGAGATATTAGTATTTAAGATAGCTCTTAATTAGACTTTAAGCCCTGTCGGTTACAAAAAGGCCATTCAAACAGATTAGGAGGATGCTAATGCTGCTGCTATGACTACGTCTACTGCTGGAGGAGGACGGCACGGCGGCTACTCGCCACTGATGAGCTCAGATTACTATAGAGCTTCGTTGGGAAACCCTAAGAGGAAGGTATGATGAGCACAGCAGTAAGTCTTCTCTCAGTGATGAAACCAAGATTATCGAACCAGTAGGAGGAAGAAAACAACTCCAAGGTGTTGCTAACAATTTGAAATCTTGAACAACACAAACTGAAGACTTTGCCCCAACTTATAGTGAGGTTGTCAATCTCACTGGTTTGCTGAAAACAAAGGATTAAACGTATGGTATGGAAAGTAATGGTTGCTTGTAGAAAGTCAGTAATAGTGGAAGATATATAATGGTAAAGATTGGACCGGGGTCCACAGTTCACTAGAGGTGTTATCCTTAAGATACATAACATAATATGCTGGATAAACAAATTACAGCAGGGCAATTCATAGGACAGAGCAAGGCATAATAATGCAATACTAGACATTCATGATCCTATGAGATTTGATTGGGCATTACAAGAATATACATAGACCGCCATCTAACTGCATCTATGACTAGTAATCCACCTTCAGGTTATAATCCGAACCCCCTCCAGTATTAAGTTGCAAGCAACAGATAACTGCTTTAAGCAATGTGTTTAAAGTAAACAATACAATTGTTCCATGAACAAAAAATCGTTGTTTTCTCCCTAATAGCAATAACACATCTACAAACTTAGAGATTTCTGTCACTTCCCCAGATTCAATAGAGGCATGAACCCACTATCGATCATAAATACTCCCTCTTTGAGTCACTAGCATCTACTTGGTCAAGATAGCTACTAGAAACGGAGAGCATGCAAGATCTCAAACAACACAGACATGATAGAATCACTAAGATAGAATCATTAATCAATCTAACATAGTAATCTCAATATCCATCGGATCCCCTCAAACACAACATGAATGATTACAAATAGATGATCTTGATCATGAACGGAGCTCACAAGATCTAAACATGGTAGCACAAAGGAGGAGAAACAACCATCTAGCTACTGTATGGACCCATAGTCCAAGGTGAACTACTCATGCATCATACCGGAGGCTGGCATGGTGATGAAGAAGGCCTCCAGCATGATCTCTCCCTTTAGGTAGGGTGCCGAGAAGAGCTTCAGATCCCTCCCGATCTAGGGACGATGGTGGCGGCGTCTACAGACTGTTTCATGGAGATCTGATCGGGTACTTAGGATTTTGGCATCGGGGAGATTATATAGGCCAAGAGGCGAGACAGAGGGCGGGCAGGGGGGCACACCCTGCCCAGGCGCGACCCAGGGTGGGCCCATGCATGGGGGGTCTAGCCACCCTGTGGCGCCCCTCCGGTCGCCCTTCGGTCTTTGTGTTCGTCTCGGTGAAATATTGACTTTGGCTTTTTTCCTGTCCAATTCCGAGAATATTTCCTTACTAGCTTTTTTGAAACCAAAAACAGCAGAAAACAGACAACTGGCATTAAGGCACCTTGTTAATAGGTTGGTCCTAGAAAATGAATAAAAATACCTCAAAGTGTAGACAAAGCATAACAAAGTGGATACTAAACAAGCATGGAACATCAAAAATTATAGATACGTTTGCGACGTATCAAGCATCCCCAAGCTTAACTCCTGCTCGTCCTCGAGTAGGTAAGTGATAAAAATAATAATTTTTTAGGTGACATGCACCATCACAATCAAGATCAAACCATTTGCAAGCATTGAAAGCTGGAATCAAAGTACTCTAAACATGAGCATGAAAGATGAAGTTCGAACAATAAGACATAGTAACTATGCTGCAGCAGGAAAGGATATAAACAAATATTCATAAATAACAATGCATTGAAAGACATTTATTTGTTCCACATATAGAAAACATGGCATAGTGGCATTCAGCTTGTCCCCCATGGAATAACAAAACATAAATGCATAGGACACCTTCAAAGTTCATAAGGGTGACTAGATACAAATAGTTTAAGAGCAAGCAATACCAACATTATGAATCAATAATAAGTTTTGGGAAAAAACACATAGAACTAAGAATGGCAACTATGCTCTCTTAATTGGTGCCTAAGGATAGAAGGTGGAAACTCAATATAAAAGTAGAAGAAAGGCCCTTCAAACGGAAGCAGGGATTTCAAGTTTCATAAAGAGCTTCCAAAAATTATGGTACTTGTTAGCTTTCAGCTCTCATTGCTCCTATCATAAGCATCTTGATGTTATTCAGGTTAAAGTGAATAAAATATGGAGTATATGCTTGAAAAAGTATAATTTGGCAATCTCATGTCCCTTGAGTACAAGGGCTGCTCCTCATGCTACTCACATTTAGTTACCGGTGAGTTCTTGTCATAGTAAGTACATGTGTATCATAGAGAACCGCCAACGGGGTACCCCTTGCCCCATGATACAGGAGCTATCCCATATCTAATTGACAAGGCAAGCAGACAATGAGCATCTCAGCAATCTTCTTATTTACCATGGGAAAATGGTGCTTTTTTTCTCTTCTTTCCTCTTTTCTATATCTCTTTTTTTATAAGAAGAATGCTTCATAGTTGCTCACTATGGTGATGCTGCTAGTTTCCACCATGATTAGGCTAGTGTCTTAGGCGTTTCTATAACACATATACATAACTCCATGGACATACAAGCTCCCCTTTTATTTCACACCGATGACATCCATAGACAAAAGAGCATGATATCAACTGGGTATATATTTACAGTTGTTGAAAGCGTTCCCCGTGATAGCACGATTCTGCTAATTCCCAACTTATAAGTGCAAACATATACAACATAGATGACACAATGGTTCAAGTTTATTAGGGGCAAGAAAATAAAGTGTGCCATCAAGTTTGTGAGAGATTTAATCACTAATTTTCACATAACAAAGTGACTTTTTAATTGGAAGGTAGATAAAATAAGAATTTACTTGAAATGGTGTAACACACCATGCATAGGAATTTATAGTGGACACTTTGGAATAACTTGGTTTCTTGGGAGTTGGATGCATAAGTAGATCTTACTCAATACAAGTGGAGGCTAGCAAAAGACTGAGAGCGACCAACTAAGAGAGCAATAATGGCCATAACCATGCAGAGCGACAAAACATTACTAATCAAAGCATAAAGTGGTACTACAAGTCAAAAACTAAATGATCATAGAGGCTAAGGTGACTGGTTCATAGTCATAACATGCTGTGAGCATGTGCCAAATCAACCCAAACAAAGCATTAAAGGAGAATACCACGATATTATGCTTTTGTATGCTAAAACATGATTCTTTTAAGGCACACTAAGCAATCTCTATTGTTGGAACAAGTCATTCTACAACAACAATCACTAAGAATAAGGTCAAAACAACATCTAGCATGACATGATAAAGTCTAAGTCACAGTCAAAGCAAGCTCCCTTTTGTACTACTATAAGCAAGAACTTCCTACTCCTTTCCAACACCAATCAACTTATTTGAAACAACACAGCGAAAACGGGGGTCCAACTACTTTATTCAAGCAAAATAAGCAAACGAAAACCAAAAACTAAAACTAATATGCTCCAAGAACAACATAACAGTGCATGAAATAATAAAAACGAAGTGTCTAGAAAGACCTGAGATTTTTATTGATAAAGAAGGGGATGCCTTGGGCATCCCCAAGTTTTAACGCTTGTACCTCTTGAATATTTCTTGGGGTGACACGGGATGGCATCCCCAAGCTTGAAATTTTTGTCCATTCTTCATCTCATTACATCATTCTTCCTTTACACCTGAAAATTTCCTTCATACAAAACTTCACACAATCTTCATTAGCAACATCAGTGCATTCAAAAGATAATAGACCTTTGGGTTTAGTTTCAAAACAGCAAAACTTTCTTTAAAGACATAAGATACTGTATAAATTCCCTTAAAAATCTCAATTTACCAAAGAGAACCCAAAAAGAAATCGATAAAGAGGCAAATGCAAATAATGGCAAAAATCTGTCAAAACAGACCACCAGGTAAAAACCGATTTTTCAGAAGACCTTATGTTGCTCAAATCAAAAAGTGTTTAACTAACAAAGGTTAGCTAAGAACCCGGGGGTTTTATTCAGAAAATTACTGCTCAATCCGACATATAGAGATTTTTTATGAATTTTTACAGTGAAGCACAAAAATCTGTTTCGGGATAGCAACTTCCCCAAATATTATTTCACTCTCATTAGAGGTTATTCTTGGCACAAAAATCAAACAAAAAGTATAAGGAGAGTTTATTATAGAAATAATAGCTTCCAAGACTCAAGAAAACTATTGGATTATCTACCAAGAAGTACTTTTCTTTAACGCCTTTAAGTTAGGCACAAGAAGCAAGAATCAAGTGTTTTCAAATGAAGAAGCATTAAGATCAATACTTGAAATTTCTTCAACTAGTAAAGGTATCTCATACAAATGAGTTTTATAGGATCCTCTCTTAACACTCTTGGGTTCACTACTTTAATCAAATGGGTTTTCAGGAACAATCCAATCAAAAAAAATTCCTAGGGCTTCATGCATTCCTACAAGTTTAAAAGGTATGGGTATTTTAATTTACTCTCCATTGGGTTTGGTTTTATCCAACTTTTCTAATGTACCCATAACATATACACATGATCCTATCATATTAAAACGTTCAAAGACCTTTTTGGTTTCTTTAGCAACATCATTGAACTCCTTTATCAAAGTTTCTAGAATAAAATCTCTCTTTTCAGCATCCTCAATTTATTTTAGTTTAAGAAACATTATTTGCATCATGGGGTTAAGGTTAACAAACCTAGCCTCCAACATGTGAACTAAAGAAGCTGCAGCAATTTCATAATTAGGAGCAAGTTCTGCTAAGGATCTATCCTCATGTTTGGTAATATGATTAAAGAATTCTTCAATATTTTCTTTCCCAATTATAGAGCCACTACCTATTGAAAGGTCTTTCAGGGTGAACTTAGGGATCAACATGGTGAGCTAGAGCAAGGTGAAAACTATAGGAAGAACTAATTTTTTGTGTTTCTAATAAGAAAAAACAAATCAAACGAAACTAATTTTTTTGGACTTTTTGATAAAAAGAACCAAGCAAAACAAGGCAAAAGAAACTAAGCAAAACAAAAACAAAGTAAAGAGAATGGTTTTTAAGGACTCCCCTTGTGAAGCCGTCCTTAACTCCTCAGCAACGACGCCAGAAAACGTCTTGATGAGCTCAGATCACTGTAGAGCTTCGTTGGGAAACCCCAGAGGAAGGTATGATGAGCACAAGCAGTAAGTCTTCCCTCAGTGATGAAACCAAGGTTATCGAACCAGTAGGAGGAAGGATACAACTCCAAGGTGTTGCTAACAACTTGGAATCTTGCACAACACAAACTCAAGACTTTGCCCCAACTTATAGTGAGGTCGTTTGCTAAAAACAAAGGATTAAAAGTATGGTGTGGAAAGTAATGGTTGCTCGCAAAAAATAAACAATAACAGTGGAAGATGTATCAATGGTAAATATTGGACCGGGATCCACAGTGCACTAGAGGTGTTCTCCTTAAAATAGATAACATAACATGCTGGGTAAACAAATTACAGCGAGGCAATTGACAAGACAGAGCAAGGCATAACAATGCAATACTAGATATTCATGATCCTATGAGATTTGATTGGAAATCACAACAATATACATAGACCACCATACAACTACATCTATAACTAGTAATCCACCTTCAGGTTATCATCTAAACCCCCTCCAGTATTAAGTTGCAAGCAACGGATAACTGTTTTAAGCAACGTGTGTAAAGTAAACAATACAATTGTTCCATGAACAAAATATCGTTGTTTTCTCCCTAGTAGCAACAGCACATCTACAACCTTAGAGATTTCTGTCACTTCCCCATATTCAATAGAGGCATGAACCCACTATCGAGCATAAATACTCCCTCTTGGAGTCACTAGCATCTACTTAGCCAAGATAGCTACTAGAAACGGAGAGCATGCAAGATCTCAAACAACAGAGACATGATAGAATCAATAAGATAGAACCATTAATCAATCTGACATAGTAATCTCAATATCCATTGGATCCCGGCAAACACAACATGCATGATTACAAATAGATGGTCTTGATCATGAACATAACACACAAGATCTAAACATGGTAGAACAAAGGAGGAGAAACAACCATCTAGCTACTATATGGACCCATAGTCGAAGGTGGAACTACTCACGCATCATACCGGAGGCTGGCATGGTGATGAAGAAGGCCTCTAGGATGATCTCTCCCCTCTGGCAGGGTGTCGGGAAGATATTTAGATCCCCCCGATCTAGGGACGATGGTAGCGGCGGCTACAGACTATTTCGTGGAGATCTGATCAGGTACTTAGGGTTTTGGCCTTGGGTGATTATATAGGCGAAGAGGCGAGGTAGGAGCGCGGCCAGGGGGCCCACAACCTTCCCAGGCGCGACGTAGGGTGGGCCCGCGCATGGGGGGGTGTGGCCACCCTGTGGCGCCCCTCCGATCGCCCTTCGATCTATGTGTTCATCTCGGTGAAATATTGACTTTGACATTTGTCCCGTCCAATTCTGAGAATATTTCCTTACTAGCTTTTCTGAAACCAAAAACGGCAGAAAACAGGCAACTGACACTGTGGCATATTGTTAATAGGTTAGTCCCAAAAAATGTATAAAAATACCTCAAAGTGTAGAAAAAACATAGCAAACTGGATACTAAACAAGCATGGAACATCAAAAATTATAGATACGTTTACGACGTATCATCCACCGTTGCCGCTGCCGCCGGCCCCCTCGATCGCCGCCCTAGCGGACCAGATGGCCCACTGCTAGACGCGTTCGCGGTGATGGTAGCATGCATGGTCGCGACCCACCGCCTTGCCCGTCGCCCTCCTACGGTCCTGTGCCGCCCGGTTCACCAGGGCCTTATCCATCTCGGCGGACTGTGGTCTCTCGCCTCCTGTTCGGCGAGCAACTCTGTCGGAGAAGGAGGAGGAGCCGGAACCGGATCACCATTGGGGCCGAAGCCCAGCGCCTGCGCTATCTATACGAGGACGGCAATAGGCGCCTCCAGCTGGTCCACCTCCTCCCCTCCTTGCCGTCGGCATCGACGAGACCCCACGCGACCGTCGCCTATGCGCCTAGAGCCATGTGCTCCTCCTCCTCCTCTTCCGACTCGGCGACGTGCTCGCACCGCGCCTCTTCCATGTTGCTACGCTCTTTGGCGGCTGATATGTCAGAAACGTATCTATAATTTTTTATGTTCCATGATTGTTTAGTATCTACTTTGCTTTGCTTTCTCCACACTTTGAGGTGCCTTTTATATATTTTCTGGTACTTACCTATTAACAAGTTGCCACAGTGCCAGTTGCCTGTTTTCTGCTGTTTTTTGTTCCAGAAAATCTAGTAAGGAAATATTCTCGGAATTGGACGGGACAAAATCCAAAGTCAATATTTCACCGAAGAGAACATGGAGTCCAGAGGAGAGACAGAGGGGCGCTACAGGGTGGCCACCCACCTAGGCGTGGCCCAGGGTGGGCCCGCGCCTGGGCAGGGTGTGCCCCCCTGGATGCCTCCCAGCCTCGCCTTTTCGCCTACAAAAGCCCCTGATGCCTAAAGCCTAAGTACCTGAACAATATTCCACGAAACCGTCTGTAGCCGCCGCCACCATCGTCCCTATATCGGGGGGATCTGAAGCTCTTTCCGACACCCTGCCAGAGGGGAGATCATCCTGGAGGCCTTCTTCTTCATCATGCCAGCCTCCGGTATGAAGCATGAGTAGTTCCACCTTGGAATACGGGTCCATGCAGTAGCTAGATGGTTGTATCTCCTCCTTTGTTCTTTCATGTCTAGATCTTGTGAGCTCCGTTCATGATCAAGATCTCATCTATTTGTAATCATGCATGTTGTGTTTGCGGGGATCCGATGGATATTGAGATTACTATGTCAGATTGATTAATGGTTTTGTATTATTGATTCTATCATGTCTGTGTTGTTTGTGATCTTGAATTCTCCCCGTTGTTAGTAGCTATCTTGGCCAAGTAGTTGCTAGTGACTCCAAGAGGGGGTATTTATGCTCGATAGTGGGTTCATGCCTCTACTTAATCAAGGGAAGTGACATAAATCTCTACAGTTGTAGATGTGCTGTTGCCACTAGGGAGAAAACAACGATCTCTTGTTCATGGAACAAGTGGATTATTTACCTTACACACTTTGCTTAAAGTAGTTTTCTGTTGCTTGCAACTTAATACTGGAGGAGTTTCAGATAATAACCCAAAGGTGGACTTCTAGTCATATATGCAGTTGGATGGCAGTCTATGTATATTGTTGTATTGCCCAATCGAATCTCATAGGATCTTTATGTCTAGTATTGCATTGTTATGCCTTGCTCAGTTCTGTCAATTGCCCTGCTGTAATTTGTTTACCCAGCATGCCATGTTTGTTTATCTAAGGAGAACACCTCTAGTGAACTATGGACCCCGGTCCAATCTTTACCATTGATACATCTTCCATTGTTACTGTGTACTTGCTGCAAACCATCATCACCTTCCACACCATACAGTTAATCCTTTGTTACAGCAACCGGTGAGATTGACAACCTCACTATTAGTTGGGGCAAAGTCTTGAGTTTGTGTTGTGCAGGTTTCCACGTTGCTTGCAACACCTTTGAGACATTTCCTTCCTCCTACCGGTTCGATAACCTCGTTTTCTTATTGAGGGAAGACTTGCTGTTGTGTTGCATCATACCTTGCTCTTGGGGTTTACCGACGAAGCGCTCCATGCGCCATCAATAAGTTTTCTGGTGTCCTTGCCGGGGAATGAAGAAGAAGAAACTCCCACGTCAACAAAGCGCCAACAAGTTTTCTGGCGCCGTTGCCAGGGAGGCTAAGGACGTCTTCACAAGGGGAGTCCTTCTCAACCTTTCTATATACTTTGTTTTTGGTTTGCTTAGTTTATTTTGCTTGGTTTTGTTTGCCTCTTTTTATCAAAAACTCCAAAAAAATAGTTTAGCTTGGTTTGCTTTCTCTTATCAAAAACACAAAAAATTAGTTCCTACTCTAGTTGCTGGTCTGTTATTGCCTTGCTTTGTCATGCTTTCTATCAATGGATGGTTTCTTTGAAAGTAGTTCTTACTGGCAAGGTGGGTTCACAGAAGAATAAAAGTATTATTATAAGGAACACCATTTGTCACAAAAAGGTAAACACTTATGGGAACAAATTGATAAATTGAATACTATTGCTAGAGAGGTGTACTCTACTTATAATGTTACTTATTTATTTGATAAATCTTGTTGCTATAGGAGGTATAAACACATGCCTTTTCAATGTGAGTATAATGATAATGTTACCATATCTTCTTATGCTAAAGGAAATTATGACTTTTATGATGTGGAACAAATTGAAGAATTTATTGCTTTCAAGGGTGCATTTGAACTTGCCAGTTTGCTTGAAAATACTGATGATGCAGCTTTTGAATATGAGGTTTATGAGATACTTAAATTTTGCTTTGATAATTACAAGGAAGAAAATGGATATATTCTTGAATATTTTAATAGGTGTTTTTCACAAATGGAAGAGACTAATGCCTTGCAGGAGCCTATGGAAGAAGAAATTGCTGAAACTGAAAGATCATTAGATGAAAAAGAGGAGGAGAGTGATGGTCAAGAGGAGGAAGAATGGATATACCCATGTCTACCTTATAATGAGAGTAACTCTTTACCTCTTACATTATTTTATTGTCCCCCATGCGTACCAAAGGAGGATGAATGTTATGTTCCTGTGGATTCTTTTGAAATATCTGTTATGGGTAAAACTTGTGATAATAGTTATGCTCCTGTTATCTATGATAATCCTATATTTGTGCCTAACTTCAAAATGCATGGTACTAAAGAGTTTTGCTTAGAAAATGTTTATGATAAAGCTCTGGACAATGGTCCTATATTGAATGATCAGTCACCTTATTATAAAATTGTTAAAAGTGGGTTCGAAGGTTTTAGTCCCACTATTTTTGAGCTTGATAAAGATTATGTGCTTGAAGATCATGAAAAGCATACTTTATGTGATAGTTATATTGTTGATTTTATTCATGAGGATACTGAAAACTATTATGAGAGAGGAAAATATGGTTGTAGAAGTTTTCATGGTGCTGAAACACCTCTCTATGTGCTGAAAGTTTTGAGTTGCTCTTGTTTTATCTACCCATTCTTGTTGCTATGTTCTTATTTGATTTATTTTCTTACAAGATTCCTATGCATAGGAAGTGGGTTAGACTTAAATGTGTTTTGAATTTGCTTCTTGATGCTCTCTTTTACTTCAATTTATATTTCTTATGTGAGCATCTTCTCAAATTATCATACCTAACTTAAAGGCGTAAAGAAAAGTACTTGTTGGGAGATAACCTAAGAGTTTTGTTGAGTCTTGGAAGTTATTACTTAAGTAATAACCTCTCCTTGTCCTTTTTGTTTGCTTTTTGTGCCAAGAATGACCTCTAATGAGAGGGAAGTAAGATTTGGGGAGTTGTTTTCCCGAAACAGATTTCTGTCCTCCACCATAAAAATTCGTCAGGAGTCTGTGTATGTCGGATTGAGCTAAAAATTTACGAATAAATCCCCCATTATGTTAGCTAACTTTCGTTAGTTCAACACTTTTCGATTTTAGCAATATAAGGTCTTCGAAAAAATCGGTTTCTACCTGCTGGTCTGTTTTGGCAGAATTCTGTCATTATTTGCATTTGCTTCTTATTGATTCCTTTTTGGGTTCTTTTTGCGAAATTGAGCTTTTTGAAGGATTTGATACAGTATATTGTGTTTTTATTGAAAGGTTTTACTGTTCTAAAGCTGAGCCTCAAGGTCTATTATCTTTTGAGTACACTAATGTTGCTAATGAAGATTGTGTGAAGTTTTGTATGAAGGAAAAATTTCAGGTGTAGAGAGAGAATGATGTAATGAGATGAAGAATGGACAAAAGCTCAAGCTTGGGGATGCCACCCCGGTGTCACACCAAGAAATATCCAAGAGTTACAAGCGTCAAAGCTTGGGGATGCCCAAGGCATCCCCTTCTTCATCAATAAAAAGCTCAGGTCTTTCTAGACACTTCGTTTTTATTGTTTCATGCACTGTTGTGTTGTTCTTTTAGCGTCTTAGTTTTTGTTTGATTTGCTTAGTTTGTTTAGTTTGCTTGAATAAAGTAGTTTGGACCCCCGTTCTCGCTGTGTTGTTTCAAATAAGTTGATTGGTGTTGGAAAGGAGTAGAAAGTTCTTGCTTGAAAGTGCGAGAGGAGCTTGCTTTGACTGTGACTTAGACTTTAGCATGTCATGCTAGGTGTTATTTTGAACTTATGCTTAGTGAATATTGTTGTATCAAGACTTGTGCCAAACAATTAGGATTGTTTAGTGTGCCTTGAAGGAATCATGTGTTGTTTTAGCATACAAAAGCATAGTATTGTGGTATTCTCCTTTGATGCTTTGTTTGGGTTGACTTGGCACATGCCAACACCATGTTATGACTATGAAGAAGTCACCATATCCTCTATGATAATTTAGTTATTGACTTGTAGTATCACTCTATTCTTTGATTAGTAATGTTTTGTCGCTCTGCATGATTATGGCCATTATTGCTCTCTTAGTTGGTTGCTCCCAGTCTTTTGCTAGCCTCCACTTGTATGAGTAAGTTCTACTCATGCTTACAACTCCCAAGAAACCAAGTTATTCCAAAGTGTCCACTATAAATTCCCATGCATGGTGTGTTACACCATTCCAAGTATATTCTTGTTTTCAGCTATCTTCCAATTAAAAATTATTTTGTTATGTGAAACTTAGTGATTAAATCTCTCACGAACTTGATGGCACACTTTATATTTCTTGCCCCTAATAAACTTGAAACATTGTGTCATCTATGTTGTATATGCTTGCACTTATACGTTGAAATTAGCAGAACCATGTTTTCATGGGGAACGCTTTCAACATTGCACTTGTACTTTGTACACAGTTGATATCATGCTCTTTTGTCTATGGATGTCGTCGGTGTGAAATGAAAGAGGAGCATGTAGGTCCATGGAGTTATGTATTTTGTGTTAGAGAAACGCTTGGGCCGCTAGCCTAAGCCATGCCTAATCATGGTGGGAACTTGTATCATCACCATAGTTACAGCTATGAAGCATTCTTCTTAGAAAAAAATAGATTGAGAAAAAAAGAGACATATTGAGAATAGAGGAAAGAGATAGAAAAAAGCACCATATCATATGGTAAATAAGAAGAATGCTGAGATGCTCATTGTCTGCTTACCTTGTCATTTTGGTTATGGGAAATGTTAGGGGTGATCCCTTAGGGAGGACCGATCTTCACGAATCCAAAGGAAATCGAGGGAGTGAGGGGGAAGAGGAGGGAGGCTAAACCCACGAACTCACATGCGAAGAACTCGATGAACACACACGCGAAAACACGATACACGCCTATAGCTCACGCCGGTGGCAACCGGTCCAACACAATCCCTAGGATCGGCGTTGGGCAAGACACTCTCCCACGGCCATCAACGGGGGTGAGAGGCTTGATGAGATCTTGACTACTTGGAGACGAAACACCGAACTCCAAGGACTTGTACAACTTGAACGCACGAGGCAAAATCCAAGAGGAGGTGGGGGATAATTGGTGCTCCTTGTCAAGGAGCATGAGACTAGTAATTGATAGATCCACTAGGGGTGTCTTCAATTACAATTATCCAAGTCTAGGGTTTACAATAGAGGGTGGGCTTATTTATAGGCCAGCCACATAAACAGGGGTAGTTTGGGTACGAAACGGTAAAGTCTAGGCGAAATAAGGGGTTACACGGGTCAAGCCCGAAAGTTGACTTGTCTCTGGGGATTTCCGGCGAGAGGCCCGGCGGCGCCGGAGTGGTAGACGGAAATTCCGATGGCCATCGACATTTCCGGTCGTGAACTGGAAAGCCTTACAGAACATGCTTTCGGTCATCGCCTGAAGTTTCCGGTCGTTGCCGGGATTGTCGACGAGGGGGTCGGTCAACCGGGCCTGTCACCGGAAGTTCCGGCGAGGGAACCGGTTCGCCGAGCCTGGCACCGGTTTGCTCTGGCGTATCTCCTTGGGCTGCCTTTGGTCCCTCCCTTGACGATGCTTCATTGGGTTCATAGCTGAGAATGCACAAAGTTTGGGAATGAAGTAGCAAGCCATCCAAGGGTGTATCAAAGTCACACGAGGAAAGGAGCGAGTTAACCTTAGCTTGTAGTAGCTTGGCTCGAGCGCGGGTCATCGGTCCACTTGGGGGACTAGTTGGCGGGGATGTAGATGCATCCGTAGGACGGGATGCATCAGCTCCCCCCTTGGGAAAGAGTCATCCTCGACTTTTCAACCTTCTCAACTTCATCTTCTCCATGGAAGGGTGAAATGTCCTTGACATTGAACGTCGGACTCACAAGGTACTTTGACGTTGGGATGTCGATGATGTAGGCATTGTTGTTGATCCTCTTAAGTTCTTTGAACGGTCCATCACCTCTTAGCTTGAGTTTGGAGTCGTGATCCTTGGGGAAGCGGTCTTTACTCAAGTGTATCCACACAAGGTTGCCTTTTTCGAAGATCATCTCTTTCTTGTTATTGTTTAGCCTTGATGCTTGGCGAAGGACTTGTTGCTCGATCGTAGCTCTTGTGTCTTCATGTAGCTTTTTCATTGCTTGGGCACGCCTGTCAATGTCCATGTTGATGCGGTCATGTAGAGGAAGAGGTAATATGTCTAGCGCGGTGAGAGGCTCGAATTCATAGACGATCATGACGGTCTCAACATGGTGGTGGAGTGCTTTGCGCGATTGTAGGTGAACTCGGCGTGTGGGATACATTCCTCCCAATCTTTAAGATTCTTATTTATCAACATGCGGAGAAGTGTGCCAAGGCTTCGGTTGACGACCTCGGTTTGGCCATCGGTTTGAGGATGCGAGGCGGACGATAATAGGAGCTTGATGCCGAGCTTGGCCATGAGTGTCTTCCAAAAGTAGCTCATGAATTTGACATTGCGGTCGGGGAAGATTGTGCATGGTACACCGTGAAGACGGATTATTTCCCTGGAAAAAAAATTCCACATGTGAAGCATCATCGGTCTTGTGGCACGGAATGAAATGTGCCATTTTGGAAAAATGATCCACTACCACAAATATAGAATCATGACCATGTTTAGATCTAGGTAAACCGAGCACAAAGTCCATGCTAATGTCCGAACAAGGTGCATGAGGAATAGGCAATGGCATATAAAGACCAAAAGGGTTAGACTTAGACTTAGCTTGGACACAAGTAGTGCATCGTTGGACGTGGCGTTCCACATCGCGCTTCATCTTGGGCCAATAGTAGTGAGTGGCGATCATGTCATATGTTTTGTCACGGCCAAATTGACCCATAAGGCCTCCACCATGGGATTCTTGAAGAAGCAAAATTTGGAGAGACGACTTCGGAATGCAAAGCTTGTTTTGTTTGAACAAAAAACCCTTGTGCAAATAAAAATCATCAAATCCTTTCTCTATTGAACACTTTGCCAAAATTGGTCCAAAGAACGGGTCGGAAGCGTACAAAGATTTGATGTCATTAAGACCCAAAACATTTACTTCGAGTCACGTAAGAAGGCTTGTATTTTTGCGAGACAAGGCGTCCGCTACTATATTTTCTTTGCCATTCTTGTACTTGACAATGTACGGAAAAGACTCCATGAATTAAACCCATTTGGCCTGTCTTTTGCTCAAATTGGCTTGACACTTAAGATATTTCAACGAGTCATGGTCGGAATGGATGACAAATTCTTTGGGCCAAAGGTAATGTTGCCACACTTGAAGGACACGAACCAAGGCAAAAAGCTCTTTGTCATAAATTGGATAGTTAAGGCGTGCACCATCAAGTTTCTCGCTATGGTATGCAATAGGATGCCCATTTTGCATAAGGACGCATACAATGCCAATTCCACTAGCGTCACACTCGATCTCAAAAGTTTTTGTGAAATCCGGTAAATCGAGGAGTGGTGCTTCGGTTAGCCTCTTTTTGAGCTCATCAAACGCTTTTTGTTGTGCTTTTCCCCAAACGAATGTGACATGTTTCTTGGTCAACTCGTTGAGAGGGCAAGCAATGGTAGAAAAGTCTTTCACAAAGCGATGGTAGAAACCGGCCAACCCATGAAAACTACGAAGTTCACTAACATTGGTAGGTATGGGCCAATCTCGTATGTCCTTAACTTTTGAGACATCAACTTCAATGTCATTAGAAGACACAACAAAACCAAGGAAAATCAGTTTATCTTTTGCAAAAGTGCACTTTGGGAGATTAGCATAGAGCTTTTCATGATGAAGGATTTGGAGAACCTCCTTTACATGAGTAACATGCTCCTCTAGTGACTTGCTATAGACAAGAATGTCATAAAAGTAAACAACGACACTCTTCCCAATGAGAGATCTCAAAATATGGTTCATAAGGCGCATGAAGGTGGATGGGGCATTAGATAAGCCAAAAGGGATAACCAACCATTCATAGAGGCCAAATTTGTTCTTAAAGGCGGTTTTCCATTCATCACCCTCGGCCATGCGTATTTGATGGTAACCACTACGAAGATCAATTTTCGAAAATATAGTGGCTCCACACAACTCATCAAGCAGTCATCAAGACGCGGTATAGGATGTCGATAACACACGGTGATAGAATTGATTGGATGGCAGTCCATGCATAACCGCAACGTATCATCCGTCTTTGGGACTAGAATCACGGGTACCGCTCTTGGGCTAGTTCTTACTTGGATCAAACCTTTGGAGACGAGGTGGTTGATTTGTCGTTCTATCTCCTTCGTCTCTTACGGGTTCGTGCGGTACGCAGCACGGTTTGGAAGGGGTGCGTCGGGTATGAGGTCGATGCGGTGCTCGATTCCACGAAGAGGGGTAGTCCATGAGGAAGCTCTTCGGGAAACACATCTTGGAATTCCTGCAAAATAGTCATCAAAGAAGGAGGAAGGTTTGTCAAGTCATTAGTTCCTTGCGCTAGTCCCTTGCATATAAGGACATAATGCAAGATGGATGGGTTGTTCCGCACTTCTCTCATCTCACTTTTGGTGGCAAGAAGAACACTCTTAGTTTTTCCACTCGAGTTTGGCTTGTGTCTCTCACTCACTATAGTGTGGTTCTCTCGCTCACCACTCTTCTCACAAGATGATGTTGTTCTTTGCGCCCTCGCTAAAGCCTTTGCATTGTCCGCAATTATTTGGCTAGGAGTCATTGGTTGCAAAACACAAGTCTTGTCAAGCCATTTGAAGGTATAAGCGTTTGTGTGACCATTATGTAAAGCACACTTGTCATATTGCCACGGCCTACCTAGCAACATATGGCAAACTGTCATGGGGACCACATCACACTCCACCATGTCTTTGTATGGTCCAATTGAGAAAGTTACCGAACGGTGTGCTTGATCTTGACGGACCCTTGGTCACTTAGCCATTGTATATGGTAGGGATGCTTATGTGGATGGAGGGTGAGGTTGAGCTTCTCACACAATTCCGTTCTTGCAAGATTGTGGCAACTCCCTCCATCGATGACAACTTTGATGGACTTCCCATTGATACCGGCACGAGTTTGGAAGATGTTTGATCTTTGGTCTTCATTCTCATTGACTTGAGTAGTTAAGACCCTTGCGACCACAAGCGATGGACTTGCGTCATGCTCACACACAAGTAGTTCTTGGTCATCTTCCAAATGTTGCCTAGCCAATGCTTCCTTGACCCTTGCATCAAACTCATCTTCACTCAAGTATTCTTCATCGCCATTTTCGTGGATGAACAAAACTTTCTTGTTTCCACATGCGGTCGACTTGTGTCCTTTGCCTCCACACTTGTAGCATTCACCATTGAATGGTTGATCATCCTTTGTGTATTTGCCACTTGGGGGCGGTTTTCCTTGAGGAAGTGTTGGCTTGAAGGGAAGCTTGGTAGTACTTGATGAGCTTCCACTTGGTGTTGTTGATGTAGTGGTTTGCGCTTGCTTGTAGGTGAAGTACATCTTTGGCTTGTTGTACTTGATGTCCTCTTGCACTTGACGTCTGGCTTTTGTTGTTATGTGCACAAGCTCAACCATGTTGTTGTACTTTTGGAATTCGGTGATGCGCTTGATTTGGCGGTTCAAGCCATTGAGGAAACGTGCCATTGTTTGTTCATCACGCTCTTCAATGTTGGCACGAATCATGTTGAGATCCATTTGCTTGAAGTACTCCTCCAAGTTCTTTGTCCCTTGACTAAGCGTTTGAAGCTTGTTGAAGAGGTCACGCGTGTAGTGCGAAGGAACAAAGCAGGATCTCATATGAGCCTTCATATCTTGCCAAGTTTTAATTGGAGGTTCTTCTTTCGCTTCACGAGCGAGTTGGACTTGTTCCCACCAAAGGTTGGCATAATCATCAAACTCGAGGGATGCCATGGCCATCATCTTCTCACTACTATAGTTGTGCATGCGGAAGATCTTTTCAACCTTGAGTTCCCACAAGAGATATTCTTCGGGTTCACTGGAACCGGTGAACTTGGGCATGGTGAATTTGAGCTTGCCGAAAGTTTCTTCTTCATTACGGTTCCGGTATCGGCGGTTTCCACGATTTTGGCGGCCATCTTCATCATCCGATCTCTCATGTCTTGCTTGGTGATGGGTTGCGTTGCCCTTGCGGTTGTTGAGGTGCCGCGTTTGGTGGTGGAACTTGATTTTGACGACGAGCTTGGGGAGCTTGCTTGTGTTGTTGGCGCGGTTGAGGACGAGGTGGAGGCGCTTGGTCCTCACAACGAGCTTGGGGAGCCTGCTCTTGGTCATGGCGTGGTTGATGACGATGAGCATTGCCTTGCACTATGTGGCGAGGAGGACGGCGAGCCGCAGGTACAATGGGCCGCTCCCTCTCTTCATGATGTGGAGGAGGCTTGTCATGGTGCTCATGTTGTCGACATTGACGTTCATGTCGATGATGACGCCTTGGTGGGTCTTCGAGTGCTTCACGTCGACGGCGGCCTTGTTCGTCCAATTCGGAGGCTTCACTTGTTGTTGAAGGGATTTGTCATTGACGATGGGCTTGGGGGTCCATGTGAGGTTGCTCTTGCTGAACTACGAGTACCCTTGGTTGTGGATGGTTCGCTTCACGTCTTGGCGGTCTTGCGGAGAGGTCACCATCATAGCTTAATGTTGCGGCGTGTCGCGGCGATGGTACCGCTTGAGAAGAGCTCATGGAGTGAAGGATGGGTCCATCTTGGTGCCTTGGAGCGTGATGGCGTGACGAACTTGATTCACTTGAGGAGTGCCGTGACGAGCTTGAGTCGCGAGATCGCGGTCTTGCGAGCCCATCAATGAGGCGTTGAAGCTTTTCATCCATTGCGGCGAGAGCACGACCAAGAGCTTCATTTTGATGGCCGAGGTTGTGTTGCATAGCATGCATTTGTCCTCGGATCTCTTCGAAGCGGTTGTCGATGTTCTTGAATTCCACTCGGGTTTTGCTAAATTGTTCGTCTTGGCGCTGCTCAAGGGCTTCACAATGGTAGTTGAATTCTCCTCGGACCTTCCAATGATCCCATCTTGTCATGTATTGTGTTTCTTCCTCTTGAGGTGGCGTTGGTTGGGACGACTCACCATTCCTATCCATGATGCAAAGCCGACAAGAGTTGTATATGGAGAAGAAAACATGGGAAGTTAGACTTTTACCTCACCTTGGAGATTGTATCAAACCAATTGCCACACAATAGAGCTAAGAGCTTGCAAAGTGAAATCGCAAAGAAACTCACACACAAATAAACTACAACTCTCAAAAGCTTTTGGTGGAAGGTTAGGATTGTGCAAAACCAAACAAAATGATCCAAGACAAAGGTTATTGTTCTAGGAGGTAAAGAACCAAAGATGAAGAAAAAAGGACACGATCTACAAAAACACGAGTAAACACACACGTGGAGATGAAAGGGGTTAACAAGACTATGAAAGTGAGCACCAAAATTTCCTAGTGTAGACTAAGCTTGGCGTCGTGCCAACGCAAGGAGAGACCTCAAATTTTTTGCCAAAAGAGGATTAAGCAACGGATTTGTGCACTTGCCTTGGCGCGCTTTTTCCTCTCTCTTTGCTTACAAGCTTGATACTCTCTTTTGTATTTGGAGACTTTATCTTTCTATTATTATTATTTTGATTCTTTTTCTCCCTTTATAAACTACTATGTTAACTCTTGTATTTGCCCTCACACTCTCACTTTCCAATGACAAGTGCACAATGCTTAGACAAATACAAAAAGAGTTGCTCTCATAGGATAGAAACACACAAAGGAAGATATGGGGCTGTCAAAGTTGCGCAAGTTATACCTTTGGTATTGTTGATGACTTGCAACCGGTGTTGGGGAAGATGTTCGGGTGTCGCGGTGTCGAAGAGCGCTTGGATTATTGACTTGCGGAAGCTTGTTGTTAGTTTTGGGAGACCCGCACACGAAACACGAACAAACAAAAGAAGACTGTCAAAATTTGTGATCTGCAAAATTTTTGGCGCATGAACCGGCGGAGCCAGGTCTGCCGCTGGAAATTCCGGTCGTCTATCCAGTCATGATGGGGCTGTCGCCGGAAATCCGGTTGCAGAACTGGTTCGCCGGATCTGTTGCCGAAACCTGTTCGTGACGAACCCCAGAAAGTCAAACTGAGAAATCTGTCAAAATTTTGACAAAATTGGGCTAGGGAAAGGTCAAGGGGTGTATATCAAGACCCAAATCAACAGATCCATGGACCAAAACCACGAAAAACTCACCAAATCCAGAGATCGATCCGAAGGCAATTTGGGGCTCTTTTTTGGGGAATTTTTTATTTTATGATGGATAGAAGAAAAATTTAGGGGAAATTCGTGATCAACCTTGCTCTTGATACCAATATGTTAGGAGTGATCCCTTAGGGAGGCTCGATCTTTCACGAATCCCAAGGAAATCGAGGAGGGAGTGAGGGGGAAGAGGAGGGAGGCGAAACCCACGAACTCACACGCGAAGAACTCGATGAACACACACGCGAAAACACGATACACGCCTATAGCTCATGCCGGTGGCAACCGGTCCAACACAATCCCTAGGATCGGCGTTGGGCAAGACACTCTCCCACGACCATCAACTGGGGTGAGAGGTTTGATGAGATCTTGACTACTTGGAGACGAACACCAAACTCCAAGGACTTGTACAACTTGAACGCACGAGGCAAAATCCAAGAGGAGGTGGGGGATAATTGGTGCTCCTTGTCAAGGAGCATGAGACTAGTAATTGATAGATCCACTAGGGGTGTCTTCAATTACAATTATCCAAGTCTAGGGTTTACAATAGAGGGTGGGGGCTATTTATAGGCCAGCCACAAAAACAGGGGTAGTTTGGGTACGAAACGGTAAAGTCTAGGCAAAATAAGGGGTTACACGGGTCAAGCCCGAAAGTTGACTTGTCTCTGGGGATTTCCGGCGAGAGGCCCGGCGGCGCCGGAGTGGTAGCTGGAAATTCCGGTGGCCGTCGACATTTCCGGTCGTGAACTGGAAAGCCTTATAGAACATGTTTTCGGTCATCGCTTGAAGTTTCCGGTCGTTGCCGGGATTGTCGGCGAGGGGGTCGGTCGACCGGGCCTGTCACCGGAAGTTCCGGCGAGGGAACCAGTTCGCCGAGCCTGGCACCGGTTTGCTCTGGCGTATCTCCTTGGGCTGCCTTTGGTCCCTCCCTTGACGATGCTTCATTGGGTTCATAGCTGAGAATGCACAAAGTTTGGGAATGAAGTAGCAAGCCATCCAAGGGTGTATCGAAGTCACACGAGGAAAGGAGCGAGTTAACCTTAGCTTGTAGTAGCTTGGCTCGAGCGCGGGTCATCGGTCCACTTGGGGGACTAGTTGGCGGGGATGTAGACGCATCCGTAGGACGGGCTGCATCAGGAAAGATCCTGTACCATGTGCAAGGGGTGCCCTGTTGGCAGTTCTCTATGATACGCATGTACTTACTATGATAAGAACTCACCGGTAACTAAATGTGAGTAGCATGAGGAGCGCCCTCATATTCAAGGGACATGAGATTGCCAACTTATACTTTGTCAAGCATATACTCCATATTTTGTTCACTTTAGCCTTAATAACTTCAAGATGCTTATGATAGGGGCAATGATGTCTGAAAGCTAACAAGTACCATAATTTTTGGAAGCTCTTTTTGAAACTTGAATTCCCTGCTTCCCTTTATGAAGGGCCTTTCTTCCACCATTATATTGAGTCTCCACCTTCTACCTTTAGGCACCAGTTAAGAGAGCATAGTTGCCATTCTTAGTTCTATGTGCATTGTCCCAAAACTTATTGATTGATGCATATTGTTGATATTACTTGTTCTTGTACTATTTGTATCTACTCACTCTTATGAACATCGAAGGTGTCCTATGCATCTATTTCCTACTCCATGAGGGACAAGCTGAATGCCACTATGCCATGTTTTCTGTATGCGAAAAAAAATGTTTCTCAATGCATGTTATTCATGATCTTTGTTTGTAGCCTTTCATGTTGCATGCATAGTTACTTCGTCTTACTGTTAGAACTCCATCTTTCATGCACATGTTTAGAGTTCTTTGATATCAGCTTTCAATGCTTGCAAATGATTTGATCTTGGTTTTTATGGTGCATGTCACGTCAAGAATTATTATTTTATCACTTACCTACTCGAGGACGAGCATGAGTTAAGCTTGGGGATGCTTGATACGTAGGAAACGTATCTATAATTTTTGATGTTCTATGCTTTTTTAGTATCTACTTTGCTTTGCTTTGTCCACACTTTGAGGTTCTTTTTATATGTTTTCTCGTACTAACCTATTAACAAGTTGCCACAGTGCCAGTTGCCCGTTTTCTGCTGTTTTTGGTTCTAGAAAAGCTAGTAAGGAAATATTCTCGGAATTGTACGGGACAAAAGCCAGAGTCAATATAATGGTCCAGAGGAGAGCCAGAGGGGCACCACAGGGTAGCCACACCCCTCCCAGGCGCAACCTAGGGTGCGCCCATGCCTAGGCAGGGTGTGGCACCCCTGGCCGCCTCCCAGCCTCGCCTATTTGCCTATAAGAAGCCCCTGATGCCTAAAGCCTAAGTACCCGATCAATATTCAACGAAACCGTCTATAGACGCCGCCACCATCGTCCCTAGATCGGGGGGATCTAAAGCTCTTCCCGGCACCCTGCCGGAGGGGAGATCATCCCGGAGGCCTTCTTCTTCATCATGCCAGCCTCCGGTATGAAGCTTGAGTAGTTGCACCTTGGACTATGGGTCCATGTAGTAGCTAGATGGTTGTATCTCCTCCTTTGTGATTTCATGTCTAGATCTTGTGAGCCGTTCAAGATCAAGATCTCAAATATTTGTAATCATGCATGTTGTGTTTGCGGGGATCTGATGGATATTGACACTACTTTTGTCTTATTGATTCTATCATGTCTGTGTTGTTTGTGATCTTGCATGCTCTCCGTTGTTAGTATCTATCTTGGCCAAGTAGTTGCTAGTGACTCCAAGAGGGGGTATTTATGCTCGATAGTGGGTTCATTCCTCTACTTAATCAAGGGAAGTGACAGAAATATCTAGGTTGTAGATGTGTTGTTGCCACTAGGGAGAAAACAACGGTATCTTATTCATGAAATAAGTGGATTGTTTACCTTACACACTTTGCTTAAAGCAGTTGTCTGTTGCTTGCAACTTAATACTGGAGGGGGTTCGGATGATAACCCAAAGGTGGACTTCTAGTCATAGATCCAGGTGGATGGCGGTCTATGTATATTGTTGTATTGCCCAATCGAATCTCATAGGATCTTTATGTCAAAGTATTGCATTGTTATGCCTTGCTCAGTCCTGTCAATTGCCCTGCTATAATTTGTTTACCCAACATGCCATGTTTGTTTATCTAAGGAGAACACCTCTAGTGAACTATGGACCCCGGTCCAATCTTTACCATTGATACATCTTCCACTATTACTGTTTACTTACTGCAAACCATCATCACCTTCCACACCATATAGTTAATCCTTTGTTACAGCAACCGGTGAGATTGACAACCTCACTGTTAGTTGGGGCAAAGTCTTGAGTTTGTTTTGTGCAGGTTTCCATGTTGCTTGCAACACCTTTGAGACATTTCCTTCCTCCTACTGGTTCGATAACCTTGATTTCTTACTAAGGGAAGACTTGCTGCTGTGATGCATCATACCTTTCTCTTGGGGACTCCCGACGAAGCGCTCCACGCGCCATCAACATGTTTTCTGGCGCCGTTGCTGGGTAACGAAGAAGAATAAACTCCCACATCAACAAAGCGCCAACAGCGGCATGGAGGAGCTCACGGATGGCGACCTTGGCGGCCTCCTTGGCCACCTCCTCCAGCGTGGTCATGGCCGCCTCATGGCGGATCTCGCGAAGAGCCGCTAATGCGGCCTCCAAGGCCACCACCTCCTTGGTGGTGATGTGGTGTATGTCGGTCACTGCCCATTGGGCGGCCACAGTTGGTGCTGCCTCCACCACCCGCTGCAGCGCTATCTCAGCGATATCGCCTTCCTTCTCTAAGGCCAGCACCTGCGCCTCACCCATGCACCGGGCCAGCAGTGTGGCCTCGACGTGGACCTCGTCGACCTGCATGTTCGGGTAGAGGGTGCGGCAAATATCCCGGATCTTCGTCCAGTTGGCGACCTTGCGGCGAGGCATGGTTGTTGGTGGCTGGCGCTTTTTTTGCTGCTGGTGTGCTCTTTCTTTGGAGCTTGTTGTCTCCACCGCGATATTGTAGCAAGTGCTGTTTGTGATCTTGTCTTTATGATTCTATCATGTCTATGTTGTTTGTGATCTTGCATGCTCTCCGTTATTAGTAGCTATCTTGGCCAAGTAGTTGCTAGTGACTCCAAGAGGGGGGTATTTATGCTCAATAGTGGGTTCATGCCTCTAGTTTCCAAGGGAAGTGACAGAAATATCTTCGGTTGTAGATGTATTGTTGCTACTAGGGAGAACACAACGGTCTCTTGTTCCTGGAACATGTGGACTGTTTACCTTACACACTTTGCTTAAAGCAGTTGTCTGTTGCTTGCAACTTAATACTGGAGGGGGTTCGGATGATAACCCGAAGGTGAACTTCTAGTCATAGATGCAGTTAGATGGCGGTCTATGTATATTTTTGTATTGCCCAATCGAATCTAATAGGATCTTTCTGACTAGTAATTGCATTGTTATGCCTTGCTCAGTTCCTGTCAATTGTCCTACTGTAATTTGTTTACCCTTCATGCCATGTTGTTTATCTAAGGAGAGCACCTCTAGTGAACTATGGACCCCGGTCCAATCTTTACCATTGATACATCTTCCACTATTACTTGTTTACTTGCTGCAAACCATTACCTTCCACACCGTACGTTTAATCCTTTGTTACAGCAAACCGGTGAGCTTGACAACCTCACTAATTCATTGGGGCAAATTCTTGAGTTTGTGTTGTGCATGTCTCTGCATTGCTAGAAACACATGTGTGATTCCTTCCTCCTACTGGTTCGATAACCTCGGTTTCTTACTTAGGGAAAACTTGCTGATGTGCTGCTTCACACCTTGCTCTTGGGGTTCCCAACAGGGTCCACGTCAACCGTGCTAGCCATCATCACAACCTTGGAGATTTTTGTCACTTCCCTTATATTAAATAGAGGCATGAAACCACTATCGAGCATAAATACCCCCTCTTGGAGTCACTAGCAACTACTTGGCCAAGATAGCTACTAACAACGAAGAGCATGCAAGATCACAAACAACACAGACATGATAGAATCAATAAGACAAAACCATTAATCAATGTGACATAGTAATCTCAATATCCATTGGATCCCCGCAAACACAACATGCATGATTATAAATAGATGAGATCTTGATCATGAACGGAGCTCACAAGATCTATACATGAAAGCACAAAGGAGGAGATACAACCATCTAGCTACTACATGGACCCGTAGTCCAAGGTGGAACTACTCACGCTTCATACCAGAGGCTGGCATGATGAAGAAGAAGGCCTCCGAGATGATCTCCCCTCCGGCAGGGTGTCGGCAAGAGCTTCAGATCCCCCGATCTAGGAACGATGGTGGTGGCAGCTACAGATGGTTTCGTGGAATATTTATCGGGTGCTTAGGGTTTAGGCATCGGGGGATTCTTATAGGCGAAGAGGCAAGGCTGGGAGGCGGACCAGTGTGGGCCCACGCCTGGGGTGGTGCAGCCGCCCTGTGGCGCCCCTCCGTCTCTCCTCTAGAGTCTGTGTTCTCCTTGGTGAAATATTGACTTTGGCTTTTTTCCCGTCCAATTCTGAGAATATTTCCTTACTAGCTTTTCTGGAACCAAAAACAATAGAAAACAGACAACTAGCACTATGGCAACTTGTTAATAGGTTAGTACCAGAAAACATATAAAAAGCACCTTGAAGTGTGGACAAAGTAAAGAAAAGTAGTGATATGCCCAATTTGCATCAGCATTCTATATCATAATTTACCTCTATTCATTGATATTTGTCTTATTATGAGGTATTACTTATGGATTTTCACCTGATTATGCATGTTGGGTGATTCTTGGAGGATGGACTGCCGGAGTCTGGATTCTAATGGAAAAGAAGGCATTTCGGTGCAATTTCGCGAAGTTCAGAAAAATACCAAAAAAATATGAAAACATATTATTTTACGAGAAGACGAAGGAAGCCAGAAGGAGGGACGAAGTGGGGCCTCAGGGGGCCCACACCCCCTCTAGGCGCGGGCCCACTGACCCCGTGCCTTGGGAAGGTGTGGCCCATCTGCCCGGCCTCCGACTCCGCCCCTTCGTCTGTATCTTTCCTTCGAAACCCTAAGGCTTGGGGAGCGACCACAGATAGATTTCCGCCACCTCTGGGGGGTGGAAAACACCGAGAGAGGAAGATCTCTCCGACAGACAGATTTCTGCTGGGGGAATTCCTTCCCTGAGAGGGGAGATCATCGCCATCAACACCGTCATCAAGATAGGCTTCATGGGATCATCATCGTCATCCACACCATCATCTCCGCCAGCACTATCACCACCACTCCGTCCCGCTGTAACAATTGTGTTGGATATTTCTTTAGTTCTTAGGGGAAACTTTCCCGGTGTTGATTACTATTGTAGTTGATGCTTGTGTGTGGAACCATTGGATTATTGTTTATGTTCAGATTGTTATCCATTATCATATCATCTTTGATCTTGATCCATATGATGTCTTGTGAGTATTTCATTTAGTTCTTGAGGACATGGGAGAAGTCATGTTGTTAGTAGTGAATCTATGATGAGTTATTATTCAATGGTTTAGTATTTAAGTTGTGGTGCTATTCTTCTAGTGGTGTCATGTGAACATCGACTACATGATACTTCACCATTTATGGGCCTAGGGGAATGCATTGTGTATTTGGCTACTAATTGTGGGGTTGCCGGAGTGACAAAAACCTGAACCCCCGTTAGGACACCTTTGCACAAGGGAGCGTAGGATCTCAGAGTTTAAGGCTGTGGTTAGATTTATATCTTAATTACTTTCCTATAGTTATGGATGTTTGCAGGGGGTTTAATCACAAGTATGTATTAGTCCTAGGAAGGGCGGTATGTTAGCACAGGTTCACCCACACAACACTTACAAACACCAGAGAAGAGTACTCAGCTATTTGAAGCGAAAGCACTTGACAGAATTCCCATGTGTCCTCGAGAACGTCTGGTCCTTATAAGTATTTCCACCGGCTTGTCCTTTGCTAATAAAGGATTGGGCCACTTTCTCCATTTGTTCGTTACTTCTGTTACTTGCTCTTGTTTTGTTGCCTTGTCAAAAAACCACTAAAAATCCGTTTGCTAAGTATTCACAGGGATTTCCTGCTCCATACCACTGTTCAGCACCTTCTGCTCCTTGTTGGGATCGACACTCCTATTTATCGGAAGTACTACGATACACCCCCTATACTTGTGGGTCATCAAGACTATTTTCTGGTGCCGTTGCCGGGGAGTGATGCGCTATTGAAGGGTGGAACTAGTAAGGGAAACTTTCACTATGATTATTGCTCTTATTACTGCTTGTTACTTTGTTTCCAATATGGATAACCCACTTGGTTTTCTGTTTGGGAAAACTACTACCACTGCTAGGGTATAGATGAACCACCTCCTATTGAGATAGATCCTTTTAAGATACCTACAAGTATTGTTAATCGTGTTATGAATAATTATTATTTTGGGGATGGAACTGTCCATCCTGGTGATCACTTGCTTTTTATCCATGATGAATTAAGCGGGTTGTTTAAGTGTGCAGGTATCACAATTGAACAGGTGAAGAAGAAATTACTCTCCATATCCTTGAAAGGGAGAGCTGAAGAATGGTATAAGCTGCTAAACAATGGACAATCCATGGAATGGGAGGAGATGTCATCTCTCTTTTACTCTAAATTTTATCCTCCCAGTGAGATCCATAAGGATAGAAATGTTATATATAACTTTTGGCCTCTTGATGGAGAGAGTACAGCTCAAGCTTGGGGGAGATTGAAGTTACTAATGCTTAAATGTCCTATTCATGAACTCCCTAACAATATTATTCTCAATAACTTTTATGCTAGGCTTTCTCTTCATGATAAAGATTTACTAGATGCTTCTTGTGCTGGATCATTCACACGTATGAAGGAAGAAGCTAAATGGGACCTACTAGATCGTATTCAAGAGAACACTGAAGCTTGGGAGAATGACAAAGGAAGAAACTTAGGTTTAAACTATGATTATGAATGCATCAAATCTTTTATGGGAACTGATAGCTTTCGTGATATTAGCAATGAGTTTGGTCTTGATCCTCAAGTTCTTGCGAAATGTTTTAATGCTTTTGCCTCTTATATTGAGATTCCCAAGAAAAAGTGGGACAAGTATCATGCTCCTTATATAGACATTGTTACCCATGTTCCTGCCAGTGTAGAGGTTTGTACTGTTGATCCTATTTTGACTGAACCTTATGTTGAGAAGATCCCTTTTCCCTCCAAGGTAAGGGAACACTCTATTATGGCTAATGTGGTTAGCAAAAGCGCAAAGAAAATGGTAGGGTCCGATGAGCTTATTGATATCGAGCCTGTGGTAGCTATTGTGAAAGATCTTGTCACTAGAAATATAGAGGATGAGCATATTGCCTTCTGTGAAGATGCTACTAATATTGATTCTCATCCTAAGAAAGTTAGAAAAGCTAGTGTCCCTGTGCTTTCTGTTAAAATTGGTAGTCATAGCTATTATGGTTTATGTGATATTGGTGCTAGTTCCGGTGCTATTCCTTATGAGCTTTACAGGGAAATTATGCATGAGATTGGTCCTTGTGAGCTTGAGGACATTGATGTGGTCATTCACCTTTCTAATAGAGAGCAAGTTTGCCCCATTGGCATTGTAAGAGATGTGGAGGTCCTTTGTGGTAAGATTAAATATCCTACTGATTTTCTAGTACTTGGTAAAGAAGCTAGTAAGACCTTTCCTATTATCTTTGGTAGACCCTTCCTGAATACTTGTGGGCCATTATAGATAGTAGGAAGGAAAAAGTTTTGACTAAGTTTGCTGGAGAGTCTTATGAGTTTATTTTTTCCAAATTTTCCAAAACTCCTTATGAAAATGAACGGTCTGATGAGGATTTCAGGGTTGAACGACTTTCTGCTATTTCTCTTGCTCCTAACAATGCCTTGTAGCAGTTCATGGAAGATCATGAAAGTGATGCCTTCATGAAGGAAAGAAATGAGATTGATTAGGCTTTCCTTCGTCAGCCTGAGTTACTTAAGCATAATTTACATGTGGAAGATTTGGGTACCACACTACCGCCTAAAGGGGACCCTGTTTTCGAATTAAAACCTTTACCTGATGATCATAAATATGCTTATCTTGATGACAAGAAGATATATCATGTTATTATTAGTTCTATACTTTTAGGAAAGGAAGAAGAAAGGTTGTTGGAGATATTGAAGAAACACCGAGGAGCTATGGGCTATACTCTTGATGATTTAAAGGGGATTTCTCCTACTATATGTCAGCATGCTATTAATATAGAGCCTGATGCAAGACCAGTTGTTGAGCACCAACGTCGTCTAAATCCTAAGATGAAGGATGTGGTAAGAAATGTGGTATTAAAACTCCTTGATGCTGGTATTATTTATCCTATTACTGATAGTAAATGGGTTAGCCCTGTTCATTGTGTTCTGAAGAAAGGGGGAATAATTGTTGTGCCTAATGAGGATAATGATCTTATACCCCAAAGAGTAGTAGTTGGGTATAGAATGTGCATTTATTTTAGAAAGATTAATAAAGTTACTAACAAAGATCATTATCCTTTGCCCTTTATTGATCAAATGCTTGAGAGGTTGTCCAAAAAGACCCAGTTTGCTTTCTTGATGGTTATTCTGGGTTTTCTCAAATCACTGTGAAAGCACAGGACCAAGAGAAAACTACTTTCACTTGTCCCTATGGTACTTATGCTTACAGGTGTATGCCTTTTGGTCTATGTAATGCTCCTGCTGCCTTTCAGAGATATATGTCTGCTATCTTTCATGTTTTTTGTGAAGAAATTGAGGAGGTTTTCATGGACGATTTTTCCGTCTATGGAACTTCTTTTGATAACTGTTTGCACAACCTTGATAAAGTTTTGCAGAGATGTGAGGAAACCAACCTTGTTCTTAACTGGGAGAAATGCCATTTCATGGTTAATGAAGGGATTGTTCTTGGACACAAGATCTCTAAAAGAGGTATTGAAGTTGATAGAGCCAAAATTGAAACAATTGAGAAAATGCCTTGTCCTAGAGATATCAAAGGTATTCGTAGTATCCTTGGTCATGTTGGTTTCTATAGGAGGTTTATTAAAGATTTCTCCAAAATTTCAAAGCCCCTTACTAATCTTCTTCAAAAAGATGTACCTTTTTTTTATGATGATTGTAAGGAACCTTTTGAAACTTTGAAGAAAGCTTTGACAACTGCTCCGATAGTCCAACCACCTGATTGGAGTTTACCTTTTGAAATTATGTGTGATGCTAGTGATTTTGTTGTGGGTGCTGTCCTGGGACAACATGTTGACAAGAAGTTAAATGGCATTCATTATGCTAGCAAGACTCTGGATGTTGCTCAAAAGAATTATGCTACTACTGAAAATGAGTTCTTAGCTATAATCTTTGCATGTTATAAGTTTAGACCTTATATTGTTGATTCCAAGGTTACTATTCATACTGATCATGCAGCTATTAAATACCTTATGACGAAGAAGGACGCTAAGCCTAGGCTTATAAGGTGGGTGTTGCTTTTGCAAGAGTTTGATCTGCATATTGTGGATAGGAAAGGTGCTGATAATCCTGTTACTGATAATTTATCTTGTTTGGAAAACATTTCTTTTGACCCTTTGCCTGTTAATGATAGTTTTCCAAATGAGCAGTTAGCTGCAATAAGGGTAAGTCCACATGAGAGTCCTTGGTATGCTGATTATGCTAACTTTATTGTTTCCAAGTATTTGCCTCCAACCTTTACAGCCCAGCAAAGAAGGAAATTCTTTTATGATCTAAGGCATTACTTGTGGGATGACCCACACTTATATAAAGAAGGAGTAGATGGTATTATGCGAAGATGTGTTCCAGAATTTGAACAACAAGAGATATTGAGAAAATGTCATGGAAGTGCTTATGGAGGACATCATGCTGGGGATAGGACTGCACAAATGGTTTTACAATCTGGATTTTATTGGCCTACCCTTTTTAAATATGTAAGGAAGTTTGTCTTATCATGTTATGAATGCCAACGAGTAGGTAACATCTCTAGACGCAATGAAATGCCTATGAATTATTCTCTTGTTATTGAACCTTTTGATTGTTGGGGATTTGACTTTATGGGGCCTTTTCCTCCTTCAAAAGGGTATACACATATTCTTGTTGTTGTTTACTATGTTACAAAGTGGGTAGAAGCCATACCTACAAACAGTGCTGATGGTAAGACCTCTTTGCAAATGCTCAAAGATGTCATTTTTCCTAGGTTCGGTGTGCCTAGATATCTCATGACTGGCGGAGGCTCTCATTTTATTCATGGGAGTTTTAGAAAAACTCTCGCTAAGTATGATGTAAACCATAAAATAGCTTCAGCTTATCACCCACAAACTAGTGGGCAAGTAGAACTTTCCAATAGGGAAATCAAATCTATCTTGTAGAAGACTGTCAATAGATCTAGGAAAAATTGGGCTAAAAAGTTGAATGATGCTTTGTGGGCTTATAGAACTGCTTATAAAATCCTATGAGGATGTGTCCTTACAAAATGGTCTATGGTAAAGCTTATCACTTGCCTTTAGAATTAGTACACAAAGCTTATTGGGCAGTGAAAGAGTTGAATAGAGACTTTAGACTTGCTGGTGAGAAAAGACTGCTCGACTTAAGTAATCTAGATGAGTGGAGAGGTGTAGCTTACGAAAATGCTAGGCTCTTTAAGGAAAAAGTAAAAATATGGCATGATAGGAGAATTCTCAAAAGGGAGTTCCATGTTGGTGAGGAAGTTCTTTTGTATAGGTCTCGTCTCAGATTGAAACTACTCTCCAAATGGGAAGGACCTTTTGTTATCAAGGAAGTCTACCGTTCAGGTGCCATCAAAATTTATTCTCTAAAGGATGACACAACACAGGTGGTGAATGGTCAAAGACTAAAACATTATATTTCTAGAGATTCTTATAACGAAGATGTTGATGTTATTCAACTAAAAACTCCAAAAGAATTTATCAGAAGCCAAACACCAGAAACTGCAGAGTTTGTCCTTGAATAGGTAAAAGTGATGAAAACAGAAGGTTCGTGAAACTCCAATCTTTTTATATTTTTTATGTTTTTAATACATAAGGGAAGTTACGAGATGAAACTGAAGAGGAAACGGTGCCCGGGGTGGACAAACCCACCCTAGGCGCGGGCCCAGCCTGGCTGCGCCTGAGGGGGGTGTTCCACCCCCGAGCTCCGACTTTGCCTCGTTTCTGTGTCAAAACCTTCCTTATGCATTGAATCTTCGTAATATATAACCCCCCGGGTTCCCCGAGGTTCTTGCATCATGTTCTCATCGTGTTTTCGTTTTGATCTGTTTCTGTCAGGAAAATTCTCAGATTTGGAGCCTCAATGTCTTCCTCTGGATCACCCACAGAGGATTCCTCGACGGATGTCTTCAACCCGTACATGTATGAGTTGAGGATTCATCCCAAAGAGTTGATACTCAAAGAGGGGGAGGTACATATGAAATAAGTTCAAGGCCCTAAAGGAGAAGGCGGTCTGGAAGACAGGATGGAAGCGTTGGAACAAGAAGTTTTCAGGTACAAGAAGATGCAAAACACGAAGTGGATGTTATTCACAAGATAAGTTCAGAACTCATCACCAAGCACGAGGGAGAAGTTGCTGAGCTCCGAGAAGAGATATTCTCACTCCGTCAGACCACCAATCAATTGCAAGCACAACTCTATGACATACAGAATCAAAATTGTGAGTATGAGGCTAGATTTTATCGCATAAGCTCTGCTGCTAGTTTCAGGATTGCAGAGACAAGGACATCCTTTTTGGATGGGGAACCATTGCCTTGGAAGTTTTATGTTGACAAGAGAACACCACTACCACCACCAAAAGAGTAATTCGTCATCGGGTTTGGCATCCCCTTGGCTTGTTCCAAGCTTGGGGGAGTGTCGCGGTATCACCACCATTATCTTTTATCTTTTACCTTTTTAGTGGATTCATATCTGTGGTAGAGGGGTTATCTTATAGTTTTGTTTTCATGTGGAAGTATCTCTCGTTTAGTTGATTATCTATGTATCCCTTGGTGTGAGTGCCTTTATTGGAATATTAATGAGAAGTCTCATCTTTTACTTTCTGCACTTCTTATTTTTAGTTTGCAATCTCTATTATATAATGGATCTTGTTGATCAGTATTGGCAACACTTTGGGATCATCAAGTGGATCTAAATTGGTTTTGGAAAACCAAGTTCTGGTCATTGGCTTTACTTTGAAACAAAAAGAAATAAAGAAAGAAAGAAAAAGCTTACAGGTATTTGGTATCATTTGTTTTCTTTCTTGTTGGCTCATAAGCTTAGTATTCTTTATTTAAGATTATTTTGTGTCTTCAAGGAAGATTTCATGTTCGGCTTTATTACTTGTATGTTTTCTTGTTTATTTCAACTCTCTTGCTTGCTACCCAGCCTTGCTAGCCAAAAACCTGTTTTAAGAAGGCATACTTCTCATGTTTCCAAAATCCTTTAAACCCAAAACTTTTGCCACTTGTGTCCACCATATCTACCTAGTAGCTTTTGCTATTCCAAGCAAATTCTCAAGCTTCATCTACCTTTCAAATTAAATAGTATTTTGTTATGTGAAAACTAGTTTGTAAAGCTCTCACGAACTTGATGGCACACCTTATTTCCTTGCCCCTAATAGACTTGAACCATTGTGAACATCGAAGCTGTATATGCATGCATCTATACGTTGGAATCAACAGAACTGTGTTGTCACGAGGAATGTTTTCAACATTGCACTTGTACTCTGTACATAGTTGATATTGTGCTCTTTTGTCTATGGATGTCAACGGTGTGAAATAAAGAGGGAACTTGTAAGTCCATGGAGTTTGTATTCTGTGTTAGAGAAACGTCTGGGCCGCTATCCTAAGCCATGCTTAATCATGGTGGCAACTTGCAGCATCACCATAGTGAGTCATCTATGACGCATCCTCAATAAAAAGCTATACACATAGTAAATAAAAAGATCGCTGAGATGCTCATTGTCTGCTTGCCTTGTCATTTTGGTTATGGGAAAGCTCATGTACCATGTGAAAGGGGTACCCCGTTGGAGGTTCTCAATGATATGCAAATACTTACAATGAAAAGAACTTACATGGGCCCAAAGTTGAGTATGCATGAGGAGTGGCCCTCATATTTAAGGACATGAGATTGCCAACTTATATTTCATCAAGCATATGCTCCATCTTTGTTCACTTTAACCTTAATCATCTCAAGATGCTTATGATAGGGGCAATGAGGGCTCAAAGCTAGTAAGTACCATAATATTTTGTAAGCTCTTTATAACTTGTAATCACTGCTACCCTCTAAGAAGGGACCTTTCTCCTAGTTACCAGTTTGAGTCAGTAAACCTACTTCCTCTCTATCTCCAGCAAGCTTTTGAGTTGTTGTGTTTCAAGCATTCATATGGTGATTTATTCAATCATGTTCTTTATCTTCTTTGTTTGCACAAAACTCTTATTTATTGAGTATTACTTTGAAAGCCTTCACTTGTGAAAACCTTTTTGAGCAAAGAGTGTTCCTGTTTTGAAACTTCCACAAAAAGCTTTTGTGAAACTATTTGCCAGGTGTTCTCTAACCAAGAACAAGTTTGCCAATTCCAATTATGATTTATCTTTATGCATCTCTATTGTGACTGTTGTACTTGGTTGCAAGCTAAGTTATATAATGGTGAGTTGCTTTCTTCTATGAGTTGTGTAATGGTAAGTGTGATGCTTCTTGTTTGTATTATTTTATCGACACTTCTCTCCATAAACCTGTGGACATGTTTACTAAGCTCAGTATTTGCTTGGGGACAAGCGAAGTATAAGCTTGGGGGAGTTGATACGCCCAATTTGCATCACCATTATATATCATAATTTACCTCTATTCATTGATATTTGTCTTATTATGAGGTATTACTTATGGCTTTTCATCTGTTTATGCATGTTGGATGATTCTTGGAGGATGGACTGCCGGAGACTGGATTCTGATGGAAAAGAAGGCATTTTGGTGCAATTTCGCGAAGATCAGAAAAATACCAGAAAAATATGGAAACATATTATTTTACAAGAAGACGAAGGAAGCCAGAAGGAGGGACGAAGTGGGGCCTCAGGGGACCCACACCCCTAGGCGCGGGCCCACCTGACCCCGCGCCTAGGGCAGGTGTGTCCACCTTCCCGGCCTCCGACTCCGCCCCTTCGACTATATCTTCCCTTCGAAACCCTAAGGCTCGGGGAGCGACCACAGATAGATTTCCGCCGCCTCTGGGGGCGGAAAACACCGAGAGAGAAAGATCTCTTCGGCAAACAGATTTCTGCTGGGGGAATTCCTTCTAGGGGAGGGGAGACCATCGCCATCAACATCGTCATCAAGCCAGGCTTCATCGGGATCATCATCATCATCCACATCATCTCCATAGCACCATCACCACCACTTCGTCCCGCTGTAACAATTGTGTTGGATATTGCTTTAGTTCTTAGGGGAAACATTCCCGGTGTTGATTACTATTGTAGTTGATGCTTGTGAGTGGAGCCATTGGATTATTGTTTATGTTCAGATTGTTATCCATTATCATATCATCTTCGATCTTGATCCATATGATGTCTTGTGAGTAGTTCGTTTAGTTCTTGAGGACATGTGAGAATTCATGTTGTTAGTAGTGAATCTATGATGAGTTATTATTCAATGGTTTAGTATTTAAGTTGTGGTGCTATTCTTCTAGTGGTGTCATGTGAACATTGACTACATGATACTTCACCATTTATGGGCCTAGGGGAATGCATTGTGTATTTGGCTACTAATTGTGGGGTTGCCGGAGTGACAAAAACCTGAACCCCCGTTAGGACACCGTTGTACAAGGGAGCATAGGATCTCAGAGTTTAAGGCTGTGGTTAGATTTATATCTTAATTACTTTCATGTAGTTACGGATGTTTGCAGGGGGTTTAATCGCAAGTATGTATTAGTCCTAGGAAGGGCGGTATGTTAGCACAGGTTCACCCACACAACACTTACAAACACCAGAGAAGAGTACTCAGCTATTTGAAGCGAAAGCACTTGACAGAATTCCCATGTGTCCTCGAGAACGTCTGGTCCTTATAAGTATTTCCACCGGCTTGTCCTTTGCTAAGAAAGGATTGGGCCACTTGATCCGTTTGTTCGTTACTTCTGTTACTTGCTCTTTGTTTTGTTGCCTTGTCAGAAAACCACTAAAAATCTGTTTGCTAAGTATTCACAGGGATTTCCTGCTCCATACCACTGTTCAGCACCTTCTGCTCCTCGTTGGGATTGACACTCCTATTTATCGAAAGTACTACGATACACCCCCTATACTTGTGGGTCATCAAGTAGATACTAAACAAGCATGGAACATAAAAAATTATAGATATGTTTCCGACGTATCACTAGGTTTTGCAATGCTGAGAGGTGAGGAGTGCGGCACCGACGGACGCAGGGTTAAATAGCCCAGCCGCCCGTAAACGGGCGCAGCTTCCCGCTCCTTCGCCATCAATGTCGGCGCAGGAACGCAGGCGCCGTCTAGTGGGTCAGCGTGTCGTCTCGTCGCCGTTGATGGTGGAGGCTGCCGCGGTCAGCCTTCCCTCAGAATTGGTGCCGCTGACCTCGTCTGAATCAATGCCACCGGTAGGCGGTGGCTGATGGGTGGGCTAGTGGCACGCGCGGGTAGGACACCTGCGTTGTCCGCGTGCGTCCGGGCCGACGCAACCAAGCCCCATATTAGATGCATGGATGGGTCGAGCCGAACGCATTTCTCTGGATGGGTCGGCCCGCTAGGGCGCCACGCACGCGTCGCACTTCCGCGAGGACAAGTTCGGACACGCTCGGACCGGATGGGTCGGCTGTTCCCAGGCCGAAATCCGGACCTAATTTGGACCAGACAAAACTCGTTTTCGGCCTGGGAACGCCAAGTTCCCACTCATGTTCCTAGGCCAAGTTTCCGCGTTCGGCTAAAATTCAGTCGAATTGGGCGAATATAGGTGAATTTCATTAATTAAGGGCGAATATAGGCGGATTACATCGAATTTAAATAACTAGAAAAACATAAAAAGGTTGCGATGTCGCTGAGGCCGCCGCCGATGTCGATGTCGGATGCCGCTTCTACATGCCGAAGTTGCCATAGAAGGACGTGTAGCCCGGGGGGAGGCGAACGTCGGGCGGCGCCATGTAGCCCGCGTCGTGCAGCATGCGGGTCTCCCACGGTTGGAGCGTGTGGCGGCCGAAACCGTTCGCCGCCGCGGGATCGCTGAGAAAAAGCACTCGGCCATGTGGAAGTGGGGGGAGTGTGTTGAGTTCGCCTGAGTGTGGGGTTCACCGGAGCTGGGAGAGCTGGGGAGCTGGGAGAGAGTGTGAAGAGTTCTGGCGAGGGGTACGGCTTTTATAGGCCGAGGTTGCCGGCGAGGGCGGGAGGGGTGTAGCTGCGAGAGCGGGAAAAGGGGGAACAGCGGGAAGTTATTGCCGGTCAGTCCGTCGCGAAATTCGAGGAGGCGGCAGTGGCGCGCCGCGGTTATTGTCCGGCGGTCCTCCGCGGGGTTCCGAGGCGGAAGGATGACGACGACTCGGCTTCCATCGCTAAATGGGCGGGTCCACTCGCCGTCTCCTTTTTTCGCCGAATTCGCTTCGTCCGGCATTCACATGACGTTCTCGGGATGCTGGGAATGGTCTGAAAAGTCAGGACCAAAGTTGGCCCAAATCCGGACGAAACTGGGGTCCTGAGAACACGTCTGAACCGATTTTCGGTGCCCAGACCAAAAAAATGCCCTGTGATCAATGTCCAGTAGGCGAGTGGAGATTCTCTAAGACTGGTCATGGTACTAAGTAACTTAGATTAGTAACTTGCACATGTTAATAGTCCAAGTTACTATTTTTACAGTGGGTAGTAACAATGTGGATAGTGTCATTCAAGCGCTAATTAATTAGGTTATAGCCTCATATGGTCTTGATATGTATGATGTTATGATAACTATCTAAGTTACTATCTTCCTATTTTTTAATTAATTATTATGCCATGTCATCAATTTGTTTTTTTGAATTGATATTGCACTTACATACATGTTACTAGATAAGTTACCTCCACTATAACTAGGATAAGCTCTTAGAGATGCTTTTACACAGGGTCTGGAGAGTCTGCATGGTCCGGTTGGCGACTGCCCTGTCACAGTTGTCAGGGTATGCCTAAGCTAAACCTAATTCGGTGGGTCGGAAGGTTGGTTTGGTTTCAGCTACATGGCGCCGCTGCAGCTATGACGGCCATTTTCTTTCGCCTTCGTATTGCTCTTTTTAGTTTCAAGAAATTTTGAAGTAGTAACAAGTTTCTTTTTGAGAATACAAATCTCTTTACAAGATGAACCCTATTTCCCTATCCATAGGATTTTTCTTTTTTACATCTTTACTATTAAAAGCAAAGCGGTGGTGTCACACGATGTCACACTTCAACAAAATTACTGGGAAAATGTTATCGCAAAAATAAATCACCTCTACTTTTTAGCTCCTATCGTCTCCACCACCAAAATAAACTCTCCTATTCCTTCATATTCCCCACGTCAAACTCCACCACCAAAACAAACTCTCCTATTTTTCTCAACAACTAACAAGAAGAAAACAATGTAACTCATGCCTACGTGCTACCCGGACCAAGCATGCAAGCAGACCTATTTAGAATTTTATTTAATTGAATTCATCATAAATTAACAACCGACCTTACCTAGCGAATAACCATTATTTTAAAACTTTGTTCCGCGTTATCAGGAATTTTTAAGCATGTGCTTGTATTAATACCAGGTCAAAGGGGCGACACGTCATTATTGATGTGTGACGATGCATGCGTCCAACGGCGTGGCTTCACAAGTGGCCCGACCGGCGACCATAGAGGCCAGATGCGACCGGAGACCACGGCTACATGACGACGATGGTGGAGAACAGATTCAGACGAATACGGCATAAAAATGGCGTTGTTGATGTGTGACAATGCATGCGTCCAACGACGCGGCTTCACAAGATGGCCCGATCGGCGACCACGGAGACGAATGCAACCGGAGACCACGACTACGTGATGACGTCGGTGGAGAACAAAGTCGGACGAAGGCGGCTTCACGGCGATGGAGACCATATATGGACAACGTACGATGGCAGCTCAACAACGACGAAGAAGATATTTGGACGATAGCGGCTCGACGGTGAAGAAGAAGAGAAGGGGACACCAGCTGATCATTTCTTCAATATCGTTGCACCTGGTAGGTTTGTAGTTACCGATCTCAAGCTCTAGGCGGGAGATGTAAGAAGCGTATATGTACACAAATTTGATATAAATTATATGCTATCGATTCCTACCAATCTAGCTTTTAGAGTCGGTCGGCACGATGAAGGAGATGAGATGCATGACACAACGTTCGCTCGACGACGAAGAAGATACTCAATGCAGTTGGAGGTGGCTCAACGACGACGACAAAGACACGGCTCGACGGTGAAGAAGAAGAAGAGAAGGGGACAGCGACCGATCATTTCTTCAATGTCGTTGCACCTGGTAGGTTTGTAGTTTCCAATCTCAAACTCTACGCGGGAGATGTAAGAAACCTATATGTACATAACTTTGATCTAAATTCTATGTTATCGATTCTTACCAATCTAGCTTTTTAGATCCGGTCCGCACCATGAAGGAGATGAGATTCATGCCACAAGATGAAGACGAGACTCGATGCAGTTGGAGGTGGCTTGACGACAATGACGAAGACACGATGCAATGTGGCCTGGTTTGTCGATAGACATGAACACATATATGCGCGAGAATCAGATAAACTGATTTACTCTTCTGGTTGATAACGATCGACGATGCTAAGATATCTTCACATGCAACGAGCTGAATGTTCTTGCTCCAATGATTTGCTAACTACCTCACAAAAATCAATATTTATTATTGAAAGGAACCCAGAGGTTAGTGGTACGCCATGATTTTTTGTCCATCAACAATTTTGCAATATACCCCCTGACGAATTGGATATCAACCCATAGTCCAAAAAGACTGGGTGACGTGACCGAGGCTAGAGCCCAATAGAGCAAAGAGGACATGTGGCACACGAAGCTGTCTGGGGGAATCAGAGGAGAAGGTTGAAGTGTGTTGTAGGGGCAAGGCATCGCGGTGCAGGGCGAGGTTGAGTATGCTTGAGAGGAGGGAACACCGGAATGGGGTGAGATCGAGGGACGGGAGCTCGACGCAACACCACAATGGAAGGCATCTGGAATGATGGCTAATTGCCTAAGAGGAAGGAGGCACGGGGCCGATATCGGGCTGGTTGTCGTGGAAACGCTCTACAAGAGGACGAGAGAGGAGGGAGGGACGTCGCGGGGTGGAGGGGGACAAGAGAGGAGCAGCAACTACTAACGGGGAGGGAAGCATCGACCGTTTAGGAGAGATGGAAAAGTGGGGTTGGTAGGGTTCGATAGGATTGGATTGTGCAGTTGCGCACTCGCCGGAGAGGGGCCGTCTAAGAAGAAGAAAGAAGGGTGGCATGGAGACATCAAAAGTTCGATATGATTGTGGTGGTTGCACGAGTTACTAGGCGGGTTGTTGCTAGGTTCGTGGTGGTCTAAGATTGACAGTCCAGGCCTTTTGGCCTAGCCCGTTGGGTTCTTCTCCTCAAAAAACATTTTCCTTTTATTATTTCCATTTATTTATACCTTTTATAAAATATTTTTAGACTAAAAAATAAAAAACTAAGTGTTTTAATTTGAAATAAAAGGTGGGAGTAAATTTACCAATAAAAATATGTTTTAATAAAAAATTAGGATGAAAATGAAGAAATGGGATGAGCGGCTCGTTGTAAATGGCAAGAGATTCTTTTACGATATTTTAGGTTGGGTGTAGATATATCACAAGCTAATGTTTATATGATCTCAATTGCATTTAATTTAATAAAATGATGATAAATCTACAATACAACGAGCTATTTCCCAATTGAATAAAAACAAGGAGATAAAGATTCTAGGAGTATGTCAGCACCATCGATAGAGATAATTGTTAAAATTAGTGTTCCGTGGTAACACATTGGTGCGTGTGCCCGGTGTTGACGTGGGACGCTTCATTGGAAACCCCAAGAGAAAGGTGTGATGAGCACAATACCAAGTCTTCCCTTAGTAAGAAACCGAGGTTATCGAACCAATAGGAGGAAGAAATGTCTCAAAGGTGTTACAAACAACGTGGAAACCTGCACAACACAAACTCAAGACTTTGCCCCAATGAACAGTGAGGTTATCAATCTCACCGGTTGCTGTAACAAAGGATTAACTGTATGGTATGGAAGGTGATGATAGTTTGCAGCAAGTAAACAGTAACAATGGAAGATGTATCAATGGTAAAGATTGGACCGGGGTCCATAGTTCACTCAGGTGCTCTCCTAGACATAATGGTAAAACATGGCATGAAGGATAAACAAATTACAGCAGGGCAATTGACAGGATTGAGCAAGGCATAACAATGCAATACTAGACATAAAGGTCCTATGAGATTCGATTGGGAAATACAGCAATATACATAGACCGCCATCCAACTGCATCTAGGACTAGAAGTCTACCTTCAGGTTATCATCCGAACCCCCTCCAGTATTAAGTTGCAAGCAATAAACAACTGCTTTAAGCAAAGTGTGTAAGTTAAACAATCCACTTGTTCCATGAACAAGAGACCATCGTTTTATCCCTAGTGGCAACAGCACATCTACAACCGTAGAGATTTCTTTCACTTTCCTTGATTAAGTAGAGGCATGAACCCACTATCGAGCTTAAATACCCCCTCTTGAAGTCACTAGCAACTACTTGGCCAAGATATCCACTAACAACGGAGAGCATGCAAGATCATAAACCACACAGACATGATAGAATCAATAGGACAAAACCATTAATCAATATGACATAGTAATCTCAATATCCATCGGATCCCCGCAAACACAACATGCATGTACAAATAGATGAGATCTTGATCATGAATGGAGCTCACAAGATCTAGACATGAAAGCACAAAGGGGGAGATACAACCATCTAGCTACTACATGGTAGTCCAAGGTTTAACTACTCACGCTTCATACCAGAGGCTGGCATGATGAAGAAGAAGGCCTACGGGATGATCTCCCCTCCGGCAGGGTGCCGGGAAGAGCTTCAGATCCTTCCAATCTAGGGACGATGGTGGCGGTGGCTACAGACGGTTTCGTGAAATATTGATCGGTTCCTTAGGGTTTAGGCATCGGGGGGACTTAATAGGCGAAGAGGCGAGGCAGGGGGCCACCAGGGCAGCTGCACCCCCCAGGAGCGGCTAGCCCTAGACCGCGCCGCCAGTGGGTGTGGCCCCCTGGTGCCTCCCCTCCGTCTCGTACTCTGGCTCCGTGTTCCCCACGGTAAAATATTGACTTTGGCTTTTGTCTCGTCCAATTCTGAGAATATTGATTTTCTGCCTTTCTAGAACCAAAAACAGAAGAAACAGGCAACTGCCACAATGGCAACTTGTTAATAGGTTAGTAACGGAAAACTTATAAAAACACCTCAAAGTGTAGACAAAGCAAAGAAAAGTGCATACTAAACAAGCATGGAACATCAAAAATTATATATACGTTTCCGACATATCAAACATCCCCAAGCTTAACACCTGCTTGTCCTTGAGTAGGTAAGTGATAAAAGAATAATTTTTGAGGTGACATGCACCATCAAAACCAAGATCAAACCATTTGCAAGCATTGAAAGCTGGGATCAAAGAACTCTAACATGTGCATGAAAGCTGGAGTTCTAACAATAAGACAAAGTAACTATGCATGCAACATGAAAGGCTACAAACGAATATCATGAATAACATGCATTGAAAAACATTTGTTTGTTTCACATATAGAAAACAAGGCATAGTGGCATTCAACTTTTACCTCATGGAGTAGCAAATAGATGCATAGGACACCTTCAAAGTTCATAAGAGTGACTAGATACAAATAGCACAAGAATAAGTAATATCAACAATATGCATCAATCAATAAGTTTTGGGACAATGCACATAGAACTAAGAATGTCTACTATGCTCTCTTAACTGTGGCCTAAAGGTAGAAGGTGGAGACTCAATATAATGGTGGAAGAAAGGCTCTTCATAAAGGGAAGCAGGGAATTCAAATTTAAAAAAAGAGCTTCCAAAAATTATGGTACTTGTTAGCTTTCAGCCCTCATTGCCCCTATCATAAGCATCTTGAAGTTATTAAGGTTAAAGTGAACAAACTATGGAGTATATGCTTGACAAAATATAAGTTGGCAATCTCATGTCCCTTGAATACGAGGGCCGCACCTCATGCTACTCAACCTTAGTCACCTGTAAGTTCTTGTCATAGTAAGTACATGCGTATCATAGAGAACCGCCAACGGGGTACCCCTTGCACACATGGTACAGGAGCTATCCCATAACCAAAATGACAAGGCAAGCATACAATGAGCATCTCAGCGATCTTTTTATTTTTTATTTGCATAGGTTTTTATTGAGGATGCTTCATAGATTGCTCATTATGGTGATGCTGCAAGTTTCCACCATGATTAGGCATGGCTTAGGCTAGCGGCCCAGGCGTTTCTCTAACTGAAAATACATAACTCCATGGACTTAGAAGCTCCTTTTATATTTCACACCGACGACATCCATAGACAAAAGAGCATGATATCAACTGTGTACAAAGTACAAGTGCAATGTTGAAAACATTCCCCATGACAGCATGGTTCGGCTAATTCCAACGTATAAGTGTAAGCATATACAACATAGATGACACAATGGTTCAAGTATATTAGGGTCAAGGAATATAAAGTGTGCCATCAAGTTCGTGAGAGCTTTAATCACCAAGTTTTCACACAACAAAATAATTTTTAATTGAAAGATAGCTGAAAACAAGAATATACTTGGAATGGTGTAACACACCATTCATAGGAATTTATAGTGGACACTTTGGAATAACTTGGTTTCTTGGGAGTTGGAAGCATGCGTAGAACTTACTCATACAAGTGGAGGCTAGCAAAAGACTGGGAGCAACCAACTAAGAGAGCAATAATGGCCATAATCATGCAGAGCCACAAAACATTACTAATCAAAGCATAGAGTGGTACTACAAGTCAAGGATTAAATGATCATAGAGGCTATGGTGACTTGTTCATAGTCATAACATGGTGTGAGCATGTGCCAAGTCAACCCAAACAAAGAATCAAAGGAGGATATCACAATACTATGCTTTTGTATGCTAAAACAACACATGATTTTTTTAAGGCACACTAAGCAATCTCAATGACTTGGAGAAAGTCATGCTACAACAATAATCACTAAGCAGGTCAAAACAACACCTAACATGACATGATAAAGTTTAAGTCACAGTCAAAGCAAGCTCCTCTTGCACTTTCAAGCAAGAACTTTCCACTCCTTTCCAACACCAATCAACTTATTTGAAACAACACAACGAGAATGGGGTCCAAACTACTTTATTCAAGCAAACTAAGCAAATCAAACGAAAACTAAGACGCTCCAAGAACAATACAACAGTGCATGAAATAATAAAAACAAAGTGTCTAGAAAGACCTGAGCTTTTTGTTGATGAAGAAGGGGATTCCTTGGGCATACCCAAGCTTTGACGCTTGTACCTCTTGGATATATTACTTTGGGTGACACCAGGGTGGCATCCCCAAGTTTGAGCTTTTGTCCATTCTTCATCTTATTACATCATTCTCTCTCTACATCTGAATTTTTTTCTTCATACAAAACTTCACACAATCTTCATTAGCAACATTAGTGTATCAAAAAAATAATAGACCTTTGGGTTTAGCTTTAGAACAGCAAAACTTTCACTAAAAACACAAGATACCGAAGCAACTTCCTTTAAAGATCTCAATTCCCTAAAAGAGAACTCAAAAAGAAATCGATAAGAAGCAAATGCAAATAATGGCAGAAATCTGTCAAAACATACCAGCACGCAAAAACCGATTTTTTCAAAGACCTTATGTTACTAAAATCAAAAAGTGTTGAACTAACGAAAGTTAGATAACATACTGGGGGATTTATTCGTAAATTTTCAGCTCAATCTGACTTACAGAGACTCCTCGCGCATTTTTACGGTGGAGGACAGAAATCTGTTCCGGGATAGCAACTCCCAAATCTTACTTCCCTCTCATTAGAGGTTATTCTTGGCACAAAAAAGCAAACAAAAAAGGGTAAGGAGAGGTCATTACTGAATTAATAACTTCCAAGACTCAAGAAAACTCTTGGGTTATCTCCCAACAAGTACTTTTCTTTAACGCCTTTAAGTTAGACACAAGAAACAAGAAATCAAGTATTTTCAAATGAAGAAGCATTAACATCAACTCTCTTGCTCCTACTTTTCTTCTTATCTTTAGGGAAAATATGATTGCTTACCGGAGGAGAAAAATGCATAATGCCTTTTCCCACATCTATTATTTCTCCAAGGTGTTTCAGTAGGGATCTTCCAAGTATAATGTGTCCTTTGTCTACACATTCAATAACAAGATAATTAGTAGACACCATTTTCCCTAAGATTTTTGTAAACACACCTTTAGATATTCCAATGGGTAATAAAGTTTCATTATTGGTAAGAGATATTTCTTGTCCTCCTTTAGAGAGCCCCCAAAGACTCAAAGACTCATAAATATCTTTAGGCATAAGGCAAAATTCAGACATGATATCACAGCGAGCATCAAAAGTTGCACTGTTTATAGAGACTTTGATTGTGGGAAACCACTTTGAAGGCTCAGAATTTATTGAAACATAACCATGGTACTCCCTAAGTGTGTAATAGCAACTGTTCATAGCAGCAGTACTGGAATCAAGAGTGTTCAACCTAGCAAAAATATCTATAAAAGAGGAATCAGACTTGCCAGGCATTTATAAATTATAATAAATTTCTTTATGACATCAAAAGCTTCATCCTCGGTACATTAAAAAATATCATTCTCAGCCACAGCATCCAAAGCATATCTACAACAAAGACCAATATCGTGGTAGAAACTATTAATAACCAAGCTAAGACTCATCTTAGGCTCAGTTTCCCTTTGTAAAGCAGAGATTTTAGACCAAGCTTCATTGAAACTCTCTTCACTTTTTTGCCTAAAAGTAGAGATCTCTTCCATAGGTGTCACAGAGATTGGACCAAAACAACTAGAGCAGGAACTAATTTTTTTGTGTTTTTGATAAGAGAAAGCAAACCAAACTAAACTAATTTTTTTGGAGTTTTTGATAAAAATAGGCAAACAAAACCAAGCAAAAGAAACTAAGCAAACTAAAAACAAAGTAAAGAGAAAGGTTGAGAAGGACTCCCCTTGTGAAGACGTCCTTAGACTCCCCGGAAACGGCGCCAGAAATCTTGATGCGTGCGCCCGGTGTTGACGTGGGATGCTTCGTTGGAAAACCCAAGAGCAAGGTGTGATGAGCACAGCATCAAGTCTTCCCTCAGTAAGAAACCGAGGATATCGAACCAGTAGGAGGAAGGAAGCGTCTCAAAGGTGTTGCAAGCAACGTGGAAACCTGCACAACCACAAACTCAAGACTTTGCCCCAACAAACAGTGAGGTTGTCAATCTCACCGGTTGCTGTAACAAAGGATTAACTATATGGTGTGGAAGGTGATGATGGTTTACAACAAGTAAACAGTAACAATGGAAGATGTATCAATGGTAAAGATTGGACCGGGGTCCATAGTTCACTAGAGGTCCTCTCCTTAGATAAACAAACATGGCATGAAGGGTAAACAAATTACAGTAGGGCAATTGACAGGACTGAGCAAGGCATAACAATGCAATACTAGACATAAAGATCCTATGAAATTCGATTGGGCAATACAACAATATACATAGACCGCCATCCAACTACATCCATGACTAGAAGTCCACCTTCAGGTTATCATCCGAACCCCTCCAGTATTAAGTTGCAAGCAACAGACAATTGCTTTAAGAAAAGTGTGGAAGGTAAACAATCCACTTGTTCCATGAACAAGAGACCGCTATTTTCTCCCTATTGGCAACAGCACATCTACAACCGTAGAGATTTCTGTCACTTCCCTTGATTAAGTAGAGACATGAACCCACTATCGAGCATAAATACCCCCTCTTGGAGTCACTAGCAACTACTTGGACAGGATAGCTACTAACAACGGAGAGCTTCCAAGATCATAAACAACACAGACATGATAGAATCAAATAGACAAAACCATCTAGCTACCCGCAAACACAACATGCATGATTACAAATAGATGAGATCTTGATCATGAACAGAGCTCACAAGATCTAGACATGAAAGCACAAAGGAGGAGATACAACCATCTAGCTACTACATGGACCCGTAGTCCAAGGTAGAACTACTCATGCTTCATACCGGAGGCTGGCATGATGAAGAAGAAGGCCTATGGGATGATCTCTCCTCCGGCAGGGTGCCGGAAAGAGCTTCAGATCCCCCCGATCTAGGGACGATAGTGGCGGTGGCTACAGACAATTTCGTGGAATATTGATCGGGTCCTTAGTGTTTAGGCATCGGGGGGACTTTATAGGCGAAGAGGCGAGGCAGGGGGCCACCAGGGCAGCTGCACCCCCATAGGAGCGGCTAGCCCTAGCCCGCGCCGCCAGGAGGTGTGGTCCCCTGGTGCCTCCCCTCCATCTCGTACTCTAGCTCCGTGTTCCCCACTGTAAAATATTGACTTTGGCTTTTGTCCCGTCCAATTTCGAGAATATTGATTTTTTGCCTTTCTGGAACCAAAAACATAAGAAAACGGGCAACTGGCACTGTGACAACTTCTTAATAGGTTAGTACCAGAAAACTTATAAAAACACCTCAAAGTGTAGACAAAGCAAAGCAAAATAGATACTAAACAATCATGGAACATAAAAAATTATAGATACGTTTCCGACGTATCACACATGGGTATTCAACTGGTATTTTGTAGAAAGAAAAACAGCTATCCGAATCTTGTTCTGCATTTTTACCCCTTTGATACACGTGGGCCAAAGCATCTTTGATGCTAATTTATGTACTTCCTTGGTCCTATATGATTCAAAAGTAAAAAAGGCAATATAACAAAACCTGACCTTTTTGAGGGTGTTGTGAAAAAAATAATTCAAAAGTGCACGGTATTTTAAGCATGCACATTTTAGACAGGGATGTGCAACATGATGTGTATTCAACACTAAGATTTGTTACTCACTTCAAGGGCTATCCCATACTCCATATTGTGATGCAATCGAAAGGCTCGGAACAGGTTGTGCCAAAAACCGCCCGAGACGAGTTTGCGTGGGAGATTCATCGTTTTCATATTCATGTGTGTTATACTATGAATCAAAGAGGACATCATAAATTTAACCTGCCCAACTCATCATCTCTTCCTCGCTTCTACATCCTCTTATCACCCCAGAGGTTCTGACACAAACATCGCTACTGCCGAATTAATGGTCGCTTCGACATCCCTTTAGCACAACTTTTCGGGTTGTGCTCTCTTTCTCAAGCCTAACCCTTGTACCTTTAACACTAAGTTCTAAGTCCAGCATAGTCTTCTTTCCCACCTCTATCGTCGTTGTCAAAGTGTTCTCTCCGACGGCTTCGCCTATGACGAGTTGGCAAAGGAGCATCCACATGTGGAAAAATTGGTTTCCATCTGAACAAAGGCCAATATTTTGGTCATCCAAAAAATTTGCAAGGCACATTTGGTCTCAGTTTTCATCAAAACCTAAAGTTCAAACTTGGAGACGCCAGGCGGTAGTATCATGTCGTCATTAAGGCATCACCGCAGGTGCTTGTCTAAAAAACAATCAGCTGTTTTTCAATTCGCACACATGCACATTTTCTGCCAGCTATTTCTTGCCGTGTGTCCTGTTGTGTTTATTCTCTTTATTGAGTCACGATCAGGGCATGGTTTCCTCTGGCCTGTCATTCTGTTACCGGGTTGTATTTTAGTTACTACATGGACCCTGCAAAACCCAATAACGAAAGGGGAAGCAGTCAGTTGGCTAGAGAGAAAACAGGTGGGGTTCCAACTTTAGACAGGTATGCTCTGGGATCTGTCTATCCTAGTTAGAAAAGAACAGAAACACAGAAATAGCCCATGTAGTAGGTGGGGACTTCTTCCTCCCCACGAAAGAAAACAGGAACGACTCCATTGGGCATAGATCGATACAGGAGAGAATCCAATTGTGAAACGAAAGAGAGAGAGGATACAAGAGAAAGTGCATGAAAGATGATAACAAAAGAAGACACAAATTTGATAGGCTTGGATACTGACCTGAGTCGTAAATTGCAAGAACCATCCCTCTAGATTAGTGAGAAAACTCTGAACCTATCATCTTATGATAGTTGTCTCAGATTATGCTGGAATGCCCCATTAGCTGATTAGGTAGTAGCAGTCACCCCCATTGAAATGCCTCCCCCGTTGTAACACCCTCCGAATCGGCCCTATGCAAGTTTTAGCGAAACCCGCCAAACCCGCATAGAAACGATTCAAAGGTGCCCACCAGGCACTTTCGTGCGGGTGGAAAACGAAGTAATAACATTACACAACAGTCCTCGATGGGACCCACAGAACAGATATATACAACAGCGACTCAAAGAGTCAAGAATACAGATATACGGTACAAAGATCCAAATCACCTTGAAAAGATGGAGCGTCCGACTACGGACAAGATGCAAATGGGGCTAAGAGCCCTGAAGAATAACCAATGGCGTCCATAACCCTGCCCAGACCAAGCCGGAAGGGTAACCCTGCTAACGACGTTGATCTCAAAACCTGCTTAAACAAAAGGGGTGCCGACAAAGGGCAAAGGAAAAAGAAGGGAGCGTCAGTACTGAGGCCAGTACACGGCGAGACTAGAATTCGGCGGTCCTCGCCTACATAGGTATGGTGGACTGAAGCGGCAGCGGCAGCATGCACTAAACAACCTATAGAGACTCGATACAACTGGCGGTAATCAGAGAGGGGGAAGAAGGACCTATCCGGAACCAACCTGATACTATCATCAAACAAACCCATCCTGGCGTTTCCCCCTCGAGACCAAATGAGGAAGTCAACCGAGGAACTCACACAGTTGGCAGTTTTGTTTATTCAGTTATCGTTGCAGCAATTACTAGTCAGGTATAGATAATCATCCTGATAAAATAAACAGTGGGCACTTTTAGTTAACCATTCCGTTATAGTTACAACACTTACTAATCAGGTATAGATAGCATGAGATAACCCAAAAACCCAGCAGTTGTTGGTACTTTTATTTAGCCATACCGTTGTAGTTGCAATACTTACTAGTCAGGTACAATGGTCGCAAGCGACACTCCAAACAAGCAATTGTGGGAAGTATTAATTAACCATTCCATTATAGTGAAGCTGATTACTAGTCATTATAAAGTCAAATTTATATCAATAAACTTTAGTTATGCTTGTCTATGGTCGAGATACTGTGCTCCAAGTCGTCCATAACCGCGGACACGGCTTTCAGAAAGTTTTACCCGGCCGGGGTGCACCAATAGCAACACACGCTCGATCAACCTCGGAAAAACCAAATCAAAACCCAACGAGGCTTTCACGACTGAACAATCACAGGATTCAGAAATATTTCAGGGGGCCATCCCTTAAGTAGAACCCGCAACGAAGTAAGCTAGCTCCGAGACGGACTCAAGGTTTGGGTGGACGGCTGTGAGCGACTGGGAACCCGAAAGTGTGGCTGGGCTTGTCGACACCGCGTAAATATGTCCCGATCCTAAACAGTACAGTGTGCTCCTCGCACAATCGTAAATACATAAGTAGCATGGCATAAGTACAGGATCGTAAATAAAACCTCAAACTAGTTTGTGGCCCCAAGAAATAAGACTGAATCAAGCTCTGGCTCAGGGGGGTCCCATATACCTCCCGGATGTGGATAGCGCGATAAATCAAGGAACAGGTATCAAGTACTCGGGGTCTTACGGGACACAAGTGGGCGTTCGGAAACCAAATATTTTCTATCACCCACTGATGCCTCTGCTTATTTCAATTTTAGTTGTTAAACAGGAATTAAAGTGGACGATAAGTAAAACTATGATCATCTCCGACATCAACGTGCGGCAATTCATCAACAACTGTGGCACTTGACAACACGCAACAGCACTTGAGCAAGCGACTATGACGCGCAAGTCCAACTATCTACCAAAACAACAGGTAATAGGATGTGTCCAAGGCAATATAAGGCTGCAGGGGATATCCCGGGTACGGAAACTAGAGCATCGCAACACAGATAGCAATAGATCAACAGGAGGGAAATAAATACTATAAAAGTAAGATAGGTAGAAAGGGGGAGATGCTCGCCTGAAAACATTGTCGAAGATTCAACCGAAGATCGGGCGAAGCTCACATCAACTCAACGGCCTTATCCGCGAAGAAGCAAAACACTAGAAGAAACACCGGATGCACTATTTAATACAACGGCAGAAGATCGGCATGATGCATGTATGATGCATGGTATAGCAAAGATGCGATGCGATTAGGTCATATTAAGCGGAACTGGGGTCTCGACAATTAATTAAGTGGTTCAAGTTGTTTAGCTAACCCGCAAATTAAATGTTGTAATAACAGGGCGAGATAAGTTACCGGTTCGCTACACAAATTTAAATGAGGCCAATATAAGACTAGATTTGCCCGCATATGGGCCCCATATTTAATTAGAGGTGAATCGGCATAAGGCCCCCAAACCACACAAATATGCATGCATGAACATTTAATATGCGACAAGTTGTATTATGTTATAAAATAGGGTCCTCGGATAAGAGGTCACACATTGGGGGGCTCGACGATCTTGGGGTTTCGGGGTTCGGGGTTCGGTCTCGGGGTTCAGGGTTCGACGGAAGCGTTCTCGGACTCCGGGATCGTTCTCGAATTACAGGGGTAGTTCTTGTCACGTCCGGGAAGCAGGACTTGGGTCGGTGTCGGGGCGCGTCGGATTCCTCCGGGTCGGTGCCGTCCTTGCCATCGCGAAGGTCTTGTCGGTCCCACGGGGTCGATCTTGCCGTTGCGAGGGTCTTGTCGGGCCCGCGCCATCGAGTCGGTCTCGGCATCCGGGGTGAACTGCTTGTCGTCCCGGGTAGGCGATCTTGGCGGTCTTCGGATCCGGGTCTTGGCGTGGCCTTTGGATCAACCGGATCGGGCTTCGGGGTCTCGGCCTCGCCGGGATCGGTCTTCGGGGTTCAACTCTAGGGACGTTCTTGCGGTCCGTGATCGGGTGAGTCTCCGTGTGGGCGTTCTTGACGACCGGGTCTCCAAATCGTATCCGTGTCGACGGTCTTATGCTTCCATCTTGGTTTTGCCGGTGTCGAGCTCGGTGCCGTTGATGATCTTGGGGTTCCGTCGGATGTGTTGTCGGTGGTCCTTGTACGACTTAGCATCTCGGCCGGTCTTGTTCGACAGGAGATCTGAGCGCGCGATGGAGGGTCACGCGAGGAGGATCACATCCTGCCCTAGCTTCTTTTCAGACACACGCGCAGGAACCAATACTCAGACTGGTACTTGCCGGAGCAGAGGCGGGGAGGATGCGGAGCCGCAGAGGGGACGGCGGCAAGGCGACCGCGGCCGGAGGCGGCGGAGGGTGGTGGCGCGGGACCTCGCGCCGGCAGGGAGAGGCGGAAAAGGTGGAGGGACGGCCGGCGAGGCGGACTCGCAGGAGAGGGCGGAGAAGGACCGGGCCGACGCGAGCGGGCTCGGCCGCGCAGGACCCCGGGGCGGCGCAGGCGCAGAAATGGGGGGCCGGCGACCGGGCGGCGCTGGCGACGGAAGGGGCGCGGAAGGATGTCGCCGGCGGCGAGGCGGGGTGGAGGAGCGCGACAGACGGCGTCGGGGAGGGCAGATGGCGTGGAGGCGAGATGGGCCGGAGCGGATGATGGAGGCGGGGCTAGCAGAGAGGGCGAGCGGGAGGAGAGGAGGCTCGCGGGGGCGGTGAGGCGAGCTCGGGCGGACGGCGTCGGGGTCGCCGGCGCGGGGCGCGGTGGCGAGGTGGGGGAGGAAAGGCGGCACGCGGCGAGAGGAGGCCGGAGGGTGGAAGCGAGGCGGCGGGCGGCGAGCCAGGCGGGGACCGAGGTCGGGGGTTGGCGGCGCGGCGCTGGCGGTTGACAGAGGGGCGGTGGTGGACGAGCGAGGAGGGAGAGGGAAGGAAGGAGACGGGTGGTTGGGGGAGGCGTGCGGGGACAGGGGAGCGGGGTAGGGGCGCACGGGAGCGTGGGGATCGGGGCAGGGGCGGCTGGCGTGGGCGTGTGGGGGTCGGTTGGGGCCCAGGCGTGTGCGTGTGTGTGTTGAGAGAGAGAGGAAAGGGGAGAGAGGCTGGGGGTGAGGTGGCAGGGTGTGAGTGGTGGAGGAAGGGAGAGAGGTGAGGTGGCGAGAGATGATTGGAGGGGGTGAGGTGGAGGGAAGGGCTGGGTAGGTTAGTTGGTAGCTGTAGGATTTAGAAGGGCGGGTTAGGTGGACCGATTTAATTTTCTGGGGGGTGGTCGTTCGGGTCGATTCGGCCCGTTCGACTGCCCCCACTAAGAACAATTAAATGTTTTATTTAATTCCAACAAGCCTTTTGCAAACTAATAGCAGACAAAGTAAAATATTCCGGCGACCCGGTTTTGATATTTGAATAAAGATGGGGCGTCTTAGAAAACAAAACGGGCTTGCGTAAATAGTTTTAGACAAACAACATATGATGATGACGATGCAATGCACAAATTCAACGCGATTTTCTAGTAGTGGTTTTGCGGGATGCCACAATTCGACACCACTAACAATGGATCTCGCCCTCGAGATCCGCCTCATGGTACCGGAAAGAAGGTCGGCGATCTGCGTCTTCGCGCTTCGTGTAGATCTTCGCGACACCACTAACAAGGGTTCCTTCTTCATCTGGAGATCGGCGACACCACCAACAAAGGGTCGTTGTTCCTGATCGTCGAAAGAACACTCCGAAGAAACAAAGGACGAAGGTAGAGGTATCAAACGATAAGGCCACCTCTAACTTCCATTAGAAGAGGGAAAAGTTACATTGGTCCACCAGTCCGATGTACAGAGCGAACAGTAAGAGTCGGGTAGGGTGATCAGTCCATCCCGTACCCAAACTATCACTCTATACATGAGTAGGAGAATCAGGCAACTCAACTCTCGAGATTTAGACTAAAGATTTTCATAGGCGGTATCCGGAACAAAGGGATGATGCCAGCAGAAATCGCATGAAAGACATAATGATTAGGTTCCGCGATGGTTCCATTGGCATGAACAACACATGCTCAAGGTTAACTCCAACTTCACCAATGCTCGTCCTTCTCATATGTTTTTCAACGACACTGATATCCAGCAAGGAACACATATGGATAAAGAGCTCAAGAAAAAAAGATTGGTTGAAGGATACAACAGACAAGTTGCAGATTGATGATCGTAGCACCTCCGTTGCAAAAGGAAGAAAGCGAAACCCTGAAGGTACGACGGGAACCCAACCACGAGAAATCCTGGACTCGAAGAGAGAGAAGAGAGCGGATTCAAAACACGTCGAGATAAGAGGAGAGTAGCAGAGGGGTAAGAAGTAAAATCAGACCTAATCAGAACTATCCAATCAATTTTTTTTAAAAAAAATAGTTTTGACACTCTACTTCGGCCGTTAGCTAGGTTATCCTACAGGCTGGACTTGTGGGGTATCGCAACTGCTGAGCTCTGATACCACTCTGTAACACCCTCCGAATCGGCCCTATGCAAGTTTTAGCGAAACCCGCCAAACCCGCATAGAAACGATTCAAAGGTGCCCACCAGGCACTTTCGTGCGGGTGGAAAACGAAGTAATAACATTACACAACAGTCCTCGATGGGACCCACAGAACAGATATATACAACAGCGACTCAAAGAGTCAAGAATACAGATATACGGTACAAAGATCCAAATCACCTTGAAAAGATGGAGCGTCCGACTACGGACAAGATGCAAATGGGGCTAAGAGCCCTGAAGAATAACCAATGGCGTCCATAACCTTGTCCGGGCCAAGCCGGAAGGGTAACCCTGCTAACGACGTCGATCTCAAAACCTGCTTAAACAAAAGGGGTGCCGACAAAGGGCAAAGGAAAAAGAAGGGAGCGTCAGTACTGAGGCCAGTACACGGCGAGACTGGAATTCGGCGGTCCTCGCCTACATAGGTATGGTGGACTGAAGCGGCAGCGGCAGCATGCACTAAACAACCTATAGAGACTCGATACAACTGGCGGTAATCAGAGAGGGGGAAGAAGGACCTATCCGGAACCAACCTGATACTATCATCAAACAAACCCATCCTGGCGTTTCCCCCTCGAGACCAAACGAGGAAGTCAACCGAGGAACTCACACAGTTGGCAGTTTTGTTTATTCAGTTATCGTTGCAGCAATTACTAGTCAGGTATAGATAATCATCCTGATAAAATAAACAGTGGGCACTTTTAGTTAACCATTCCGTTATAGTTACAACACTTACTAATCAGGTATAGATAGCATGAGATAACCCAAAAACCCAGCAGTTGTTGGTACTTTTATTTAGCCATACCGTTGTAGTTGCAATACTTACTAGTCAGGTACAATGGTCGCAAGCGACACTCCAAACAAGCAATTGTGGGCAGTATTAATTAGCCATTCCATTATAGTGAAGCTGATTACTAGTCATTATAAAGTCAAATTTATAGCAATAAACTTTAGTTATGCTTGTCTATGGTCGAGATACTGTGCTCCAAGTCGTCCATAACCGCGGACACGGCTTTCAGAAAGTTTTACCCGGCCGGGGTGCACCAATAGCAACACACGCTCGATCAACCTCGGAAAAACCAAATCAAAACCCAACGAGGCTTTCACGACTGAACAATCACAGGATTCAGAAATATTTCAGGGGGCCACCCCTTAAGTAGAACCCGCAACGAAGTAAGCTAGCTCCGAGACGGACTCAAGGTTTGGGTGGACGGCTGTGAGCGACTGGGAACCCGAAAGTGTGGCTGGGCTTGTCGACACCGCGTAAACGTGTCCCGATCCTAAACAGTACAGTGTGCTCCTCGCACAATCGTAAATACATAAGTAGCATGGCATAAGTACAGGATCGTAAATAAAACCTCAAACTAGTTTGTGGCCCCAAGAAATAAGACTGAATCAAGCTCTGGCTCAGGGGGGTCCCATATACCTCCCGGATGTGGATAGCGCGATAAATCAAGGAACAGGTATCAAGTACTCGGGGTCTTACGGGACACAAGTGGGCGTTCGGAAACCAAATATTTTCTATCACCCACCGATGCCTCTGCTTATTTCAATTTTAGTTGTTAAACATGAATTAAAGTGGACGATAAGTAAAACTATGATCATCTCCGACATCAACGTGCGGCAATTCATCAACAACTGTGGCACTTGACAACACGCAACAACACTTGAGCAAGCGACTATGACGCGCAAGTCCAACTATCTACCAAAACAACAGGTAATAGGATGTGTCCAAGGCAATATAAGGCTGCAGGGGATATCCCGGGTACGGAAACTAGAGCATCGCAACACAGATAGCAATAGATCAACAGGAGGGAAATAAATACTATAAAAGTAAGATAGGTAGAAAGGGGGAGATGCTCGCCTGAAAACATTGTCGAAGATTCAACCGAAGATCGGGCGAAGCTCACATCAACTCAACGGCCTTATCCGCGAAGCAGCAAAACACTAGAAGAAACACCGGATGCACTATTTAATACAACGGCAGAAGATCGGCATGATGCATGTATGATGCATGGTATAGCAAAGATGCGATGCGATTAGGTCATATTAAGCGGAACTGGGGTCTCGACAATTAATTAAGTGGTTCAAGTTGTTTAGCTAACCCGCAAATTAAATATTGTAATAACAGGGCGAGATAAGTTACCGGTTCGCTACACAAATTTAAATGAGGCCAATATAAGACTAGATTTGCCCGCATATGGGCCCCATATTTAATTAGAGGTGAATCGGCATAAGGCCCCCAAACCACACAAATATGCATGCATGAACATTTAATATGCGACAAGTTGTATTATGTTATAAAATAGGGTCCTCGGATAAGAGGTCACACATTGGGGGGCTCGACGATCTTGGGGTTTCGGGGTTCGGGGTTCGGTCTCGGGGTTCAGGGTTCGACGGAAGCGTTCTCGGACTTCGGGATCGTTCTCGAATTACAGGGGTAGTTCTTGTCGCGTCCGGGAAGCAGGACTTGGGTCGGTGTCGGGGCGCGTCGGATTCCTCCGGGTCGGTGCCGTCCTTGCCATCGCGAAGGTCTTGTCGGTCCCACGGGGTCGATCTTGCCGTTGCGAGGGTCTTGTCGGGCCCGCGCCATCGAGTCGGTCTCGGCATCCGGGGTGAAGTGCTTGTCGTCTCGGGTAGGCGATCTTGGCGGTCTTCGGATCCGGGTCTTGGCGTGGCCTTTGGATCACCGGGATCGGGCTTCGGGGTCTCGGCCTCGCCGGGATCGGTCTTCGGGGTTCAACTCTGGGGACGTTCTTGCGGTCCGTGATCGGGTGAGTCTCCGTGTGGGCGTTCTTGACGACCGGGTCTCCAAATCGTATCCGTGTCGACGGTCTTATGCTTCCATCTTGGTTTTGCCGGTGTCGAGCTCGGTGCCGTTGATGATCTTGGGGTTCCGTCGGATGCGTTGTCGGTGGTCCTTGTACGACTTAGCGTCTCGGCCGGTCTTGTTCGACAGGAGATCTGAGCGCGCGATGGAGGGTCACGCGAGGAGGATCACATCCTGCCCTAGCTTCTTTTCAGACACACGCGCAGGAACCAATACTCAGACTGGTACTTGCCGGAGCAGAGGCGGGGAGGATGCGGAGCCGCAGAGGGGACGGCGGCAAGGCGACCGCGGCCAGAGGCGGCGGAGGGTGGTGGCGCGGGACCTCGCGCCGGCAGGGAGAGGCGGCAAAGGCGGAGGGACGGCCGGCGAGGCGGACTCGCAGGAGAGGGCGGAGAAGGACCGGGCCGACGCGAGCGGGCTCGGCCGCGCAGGACCCCGGGGCGGCGCAGGCGCAGAAATGGGGGGCCGGCGACCGGGCGGCGCTGGCGACGGAAGGGGCGCGGAAGGATGTCGCCGGCGGCGAGGCGGGGTGGAGGAGCGCGACAGACGGCGTCGGGGAGGGCAGATGGCATGGAGGCGAGACGGGCCGGAGCGGATGATGGAGGCGGGGCTAGCAGAGAGGGCGAGCGGGAGGAGAGGAGGCTCGCGGGGGCGGTGAGGCGAGCTCGGGCGGACGGCGTGGGGTCGCCGGCGCGGGGCGCGGTGAGCAGCGGTGGCGAGGTGGGGGAGGAAAGGCGACGCGCGGCGAGAGGAGGCCGGAGGGTGGAAGCGAGGCGGCGGGCGGCGAGCCAGGCGGGGACCGAGGTCGGGGGTGGGCGGCGCGGCGCTGGCGGTTGACAGAGGGGCGGTGGTGGACGAGCGAGGAGGGAGAGGGAAGGAAGGAGACGGGTGGTTGGGGGAGGCGTGCGGGGACAGGGGAGCGGGGTGGGGCCGCACGGGAGCGTGGGGATCGGGGCAGGGGCGGCTGGCGTGGGCGTGTGGGGGTCGGTTGGGGCCCAGGCGTGTGCGTGTGTGTGTTGAGAGAGATAGGAAAGGGGAGAGAGGCTGGGGGTGAGGTGGCAGGGTGTGAGTGGTGGAGGAAGGGAGAGAGGTGAGGTGGCGAGAGATGATTGGAGGGGGTGAGGTGGAGGGAAGGGTTGGGTAGGTTAGTTGGTAGCTGTAGGATTTAGAAGGGCGGGTTAGGTGGACCGATTTAGTTTTATGGGGGGTGGTCGTTCGGATCGATTCGGCCCGTTCGACTGCCCCCACTAAGAACAATTAAATGTTTTATTTAATTCCAACAAGCCTTTTGCAAACTAATAGCAGACAAAGTAAAATATTCCGGCGACCCGGTTTTGATATTTGAATAAAGATGGGGCGTCTTAGAAAACAAAACGGGCTTGCGTAAATAGTTTTAGACAAACAACATATGATGATGACGATGCAATGCACAAATTCAACGCGATTTTCTAGTAGTGGTTTTGCGGGATGCCACACCCGTCCCCATGTTTGGATCTCCCACTATTTTATATGAATCCAGGAAGCAAAAATGTAAAATAGTTTCGGCTAACCAAGTTGGGAGAAGCACCAAAAAAATGACTATAACAAAACAGAAGAAAAAGGGGGAAATGCAATTATCAATTTTAACCTTGCTAGTGGAGATAAAATAGTTTTGACACACAGATTTTGTTCACATCAAATCCACGGTGATCTGACATCTTCCCAATCTAACAGTTTTGAAAAACTGATCTTATTTGCAGGTTGCAAGTGATGACTTCCAACATTTTGACCATGAAATGATGGGAGGTGGTAATGGTGAAGACATTTTACTACAGGTATTTTCATCTCAGAAAAAATAAACTGAATCTCTATAATAGAAAGGAAAACATAATTTAACGGAAACAACCTACTTTCTCAAAAATGTGTCCCGGGGTGGTTTTTCATACATAGGGTTACTCGAAGGAAGATTTGACACACTATACATGCGTGATGCTGAAAAGAAAAATGTACTAATGAGAAAAGCAAGAGATTGTGTGTATTAAAGAAAATCATATTTTGTTGAGAAAAAACACATCATGTACTAACCCGTGCAACACTATAATGGTAGCTTGGACACAAGCCTGGAGGAGATAGTTGCATGGCAGCATTTTCTGAAGATTCAGACACACGTGCAGTGGAGCCTGCCAGTCCTTTAATGTATAACATCAGGTGAGCCTTGAGCATAAACAATAAAAACATTAGAAATGATGAAAAATAAAAAGGATGTAGTGACAAGATTCTTGGTATGTAAAGAATTACATGAGCTTGGATTACATTTGTGATGATGATCTGTGGGATAGAAGCCTATTCGAGAACATGGAACTTGACGAGGTAAAAATTACCGACCACAAATTTGTCCCAACACAAAACCCTTAACACACAAATTTTCCTACTTTAAATGTGCAGGTATCTGTGCCCCAAGATAGCTTTGATAGAGTTCTAGTTGGTGAACAAAGCCAACTTGCTAGTGCACATTCAGTCAAATACACAAGCAGCAGAGCAACGAAAGAAATAGACCAAAGTGACATACAAGATGAAGAAGAAGAAAAAGAATTATGTGAAGAGGACATAGATAAAATTTTGGAGAATGAAAATGCAGCCACGGAGGAGCAAAATGACAATACAGTCGAGGACAGCTTAAAACCAGAGATATGGATGCAATTCAAAACACAGGAAGAAGCTAAGAATTTCTTCAGCATGTATGCATTTGCAGCTGGTTTCTCGGTTGCTATTGTCGGAGCTTACCGAACTACGAGCAAGAAGAGACATAATGAAATAACTAGAGTGACTGTCAAGTGCAACAAGTTTGGCAACAACACTGAAATTGAAAAGGAACAGTTGCTTGCTCATAGGCAAAGTACAGTCATAGCCAAAACAAATTGCAAAGTTGAGATGGTTATTAGTGACAATAATGGCATTTGGTGAATCAAAAACCTTTGTCTCGAGCATAATCACATACTCGACCCGCAGAGCAGGTTCTTCAGGTCGCATGCATACATGAACAAAGAAGAAAAATCAATGATAAGATTACTGAAGCATAGCACCATACCAACCAGACAAATTGTTTCAGTTTTGGCACATCTCACGGGGGTTCAGATCAGCTACCGTACAACAAGAAAAAGGTGAGCAAGTATGGAAAAAGAATAAACAGAGAGCTGACACACAATGATATGATGGAGGCGCTATCATTTTTCAGCAAGAAACGGGTTGAGAACCCGAAATTCTATTCCTCCTTTCAACTGGACAGCAGCAATAAAGTTCAAAGCGTGTTTTGGGCAGATGATAAATCAAAGGAGTACTACGAAATATGCGGAGAATGCATTAGTTTTGACACAACGTTCCTCAAAAACAAATATAATCTCCCGTTTGCACCGATTGTAGGTGTTTCCCCACATGGGAATACATATCTCTTTGCTTGTGCTCTCATTGTAAATGAGAGAGCAAAATCATTTGACTAGGTTTTCACAGAGTTCCTAATAGCTATGGGTGGCAAGCACCCACAAACAATAATAATAGACCAGGATGTGGCTATGCAAAAAGCAATAGAAAATATCTTCCCAAATACTATCCATAGATCATGCTTGTTCCATGTGAAGAGTAAGGCAGAAGACAAACTATTCAAGTGCTTTCAAGCAAATGAAGGGCTTTACGAAGAATTCCATGACACAATAGACAACTCCTGAGATGTTATGGCAACAAATGATTGAGAAATACCAAGTGGGGCACATAAAGTATTCAAGACCTGTGGGCTTCCAGGCAGAAATATGTGCCTGTCTACTTAAATACAAACCTTTCCCCCTCTTACAAACAACAGCGAGAAGTGAGGGGACAAATTCACTGCTTAAAAAGGAGTAGGAGCAACATGCAACATGACAAGCTTATTGAGGGAATATCAAAGGATTATGGACTCAATCCACTCCAAAGAAGCCGAGAGTGAACATAATGCAAGACACAAGAAGGTCCAAGTTGAAAAATTTATGAATAAAAACTACATAGAGATACAAGCCCATGAGCTCTATAGCATCTATATCTTCAGAAAGTTCTAGAAAATCCTGAAAGATGTCACAAGACTTGTAGTAGAAGATAAAAAATAGAGGGAGTTGTACCTTGTGTTCCAGGCCATGAATTACCCCATTAAAGAGCACAGACAAAGGAATTATGTGGTCCATGTAGACTTGCCGAAAGAAGAGTACTGTTGTGTCTGTTGCAAATTTGAAAAAATATGGGATGTTATGCTCTCATATTCTAAAAGTCATGATTCACATTAACATTGAAAAAATACCAGACAAGTACATCATGGATAGATGGCGCAAAAGAGATAAGAAGCTGCTCCCCAATCTTCTCCCAGAAAAAGTTGCAGATAATGATACGCTCGGATACAATGTCCTCTCAATAAAGTTAGTCCACACATCCTCAAAAGGATCAAAGAGAAAAGGAAAGTATGAATACCTGCTGAAAGAAATAGACAGAATTGAAGGGGAAATGCCTAAAATGGATGTTGAAACAGAAGAAGTAATGCAAGATCAAACTACCTAAACTAGAACAATTGCAAATATCGCAACAACATCAAATGAGGATGGCACAAGCTCAACAATACAACTTTTAGACCCTGATATCGCTCATACAAAAGGAAGGCCGAGGATGTTGACAATCAGAGAAGCTATAAAGTCAAATAAATTTTACAAGTGTAGTCACTATGGGAGCATCCAACATACTCTAAGAAATTTCCCTAACAAGGATCTGGTGTACAACTTACCAAAACATAAGAAGCCTCATAGATCGAAAAAGGTTGTTTCAGGTGAGTAAATTAACATCTGTCCAAAATCAATTAATAACATAAGGAAAAAATTTGAATACTAAAGATTTGTTTTATGACCAGGCACACAAGACCTGAGCAATACCTTTGTGGTGCCCAAGAAGAAAATCGTGGGGAGACGCAAGAAAGCTTCAACAGAAACAACAATAGAACAAACTATGCTGTTTCCAGAGACCAACAGCAAAGAAAGCACCATGTCCACCTGTGCTCCAACAGAAATGTCACAGATTAGAAATGATGGTGCTCGATAATGTTGAGAAGAAAGGACATGTCAAGGAACAAACAATACTTGAATAAAAAAGCATGTAATCATCTAGAGTTGTGTAGAGATAGCTATAGTTCCTAATATCATTTTTGATATTTATTAGGCAAAAAAATTGCATGTCGTTGTGACTCCCATTCTATCTGAGAATCCCGATGTATCGCCTAAGTTACCCGCAAACGACCACGTTTCCCCACGTTCATTTAAACGCATAACTGAATAAAATCAGAGAATAGCAAGAATAAAACAACTTGAAAGAATAAAACTTTAAAAGATAAGATGTGAATGAATAGAATAAAATAGTGGTCCCTCCTCCTTCTTCCCGGGCTTGGAACCGGCTATCAAACTTAAGCCACCCTCACCCCCCAAAAGAATAGAATGCAAATAATAAAATCAGAGAAAGAGACTTAAGAAATTAAGAACGGGAAACTGAGAAAAGCTGAAAATGACATGGCAAAGAATGTGAGAATGAAGAAACATAAATATATGAAATGAAAAAAGAACTACAAATCAAAAGAGGATGTAGAATTCTGAAAAAATTAAGAACGGGAGACTGAGAAAAAGTGAGAATGAAAAAGGAAAATACTGAAGAAAGAAAATGATGATGAAAGACTCACAAAAGTATTACAAATTAAGAAAGGGGAGACCGAGAAAAGGTGAGAATGACACGGAGAAGAATGCAAAAATGAAGAAACATAAAGAGATAAAATGACAGAAGTACTACAAATCAGGGAGAAAAGAAGATGTTAAATACTAAAGAAATGTATTGAGAAACGAGATAATGAAGACTGAATAAATAAAATGAAAGGCTACAGATTAAATGTAAAAGGAAAATGCTGAAAAAAGAAAATGTTTAACAAGTACTGACAAAATTATTACAAATAAAAAGAATGGAATACTAAAAAACACTGATGAAATACGCTAAGAAACAAGATAATGAAGACTGAATAAATAAAATTAGAAACTAAAGAAATTAAGAAGACAAACAAGAAAAATGAAATGGCTAAAGATAGACTTACAAAATAAATACAAAGAGAAACTAAAAAAGTAAACAAATTAGAAGAATGAAAAGAATGCTAGAATGAAACAAATTGGAAGACACAACGAAGAATGTAGAGAATGACAATAACAAATAATGCAAGAATGAAACAAAATGAAAGACCAATAGGGAGAATATCAGAACGAAAAAGAATAGAAGACCAATAGGAAGAATATTAGAATGACGATTTGGAAAATGAAACTAATTGAACATCAGAAAATGAAAAAAAAGAATAACAACAGGGAGAGTACAAGAGACGTAAAATCATGAATTAAGACGCAAAATGAAAATTACAAAGAGAATAAGAGAACAACAATAGGGAGAATAGAAGTGACATGAATTTGGTTTAATGCAAGTCTATTGGATACAAAGGTACAAAAAATGGACAAAAGGGCTCTTCTCTCTAATGTACAAAACAAAGCATCATGATCTGATGATAAGAAAAACAAGAATGACAAAACAAAAAATCAAACAACATATTAGTAACATCAATAAATAAAAATATTATCAACTCCGAAGAATCATGTGTAGATGTCCTAGAGACATATAAAATCCTACGGAAATTATCACCCTTGAAAATTTTCAAAATGAAAATGAAAAATGATTAACTCAAATTTGTAATTAAATAAAATATACAATGGACACGAGGAGAATTCATACATTTGCATAGAAAAGAATTCATACATTTGCATAGAAGTCAAAAAATAATATAACTCAGAAAAGAATTCATACATTTGCATAGAAGTCTAAGAATAATCTCAAATCTGCTTCATTCTCACTCAGGAAGTAAAGCTTGTTGGCATACTGAAGCCTTATATTTAGGATGTCTTGATGAGAGAAAAACCTGTAAATGTTAAGGTATGGCTTCCAAATCTCCATAAACTTCATCGCAAAAACACCGCAATCAACCCTGTGTTAGACGAGACAAAAATGAAAAAGTAAAAACACAATTAAAAAACCATACAAAAAATTAAATTCTACAAAACAAAAACATTACAGTATGAAACAATGGACACGAGGGGAACTTACAAGGTCTGCTGCTTAGGCACATTTGGATACATTGCTTTGAATTTCCCAAAATTATGATCTGGACTGATGATCAATTCCCAAAGGTGGATGAAATTTTCAATCTACACAACACAAAAAATCGATGTTTCTAAAATAGGGATTGTAATATGAAATGAAAAATCAAAAAATGATTCAAAAAGAATACTTTACTAACCAAACTATCCTTGATTCGGTGATGGAAGCTTGAATCCATCTTGTGAAAAGAATCCAAGAAGGCAAACAGATCAAACTCAAAATGAACAACGAACTCAAACCAATGGCCAGAATCAACTATTGGGAAAAGGAGCTGACAAAAAAGAAAGAAGTCAAAATAGTCACAGTTTACTTATAATACAAAAACAAAATAAGCATAAGTAACAAAAGTGTTCAGATAATACTTCCATACCCTATTATCTCCACTAGCAAGGTTTCTTCCCCTGCTAGCTTTGGTTGCACCTAGAAACGACGACCTTACAACACCATCATTACGCACCACATTGTACTTCAATATATCTTCCTACAAAAACAAAACAAAAATGAATTAATATATAAATAACTTGAGAGGGTGACAAGTTAGTAATCTGGAAAAGAAGACAAGAAGTACAAACCCCAACATGTGGAAAAAAAATAGTGCCTCCTATATGATGCATGGTGCTTTTCCTTAAACATCATGCAACAAAAGCATGGGATTAGGAAGTTGTCAACTTCTCCATCAGGCATTAAGGACTCACCCAAAGACTTATAATTACAGTGAACATCGGGATATTTGACACCTAGTGACCTAGACCAAAACCAAAAGGTGAATAATAAAACAACATGGACATAGAGCAACACAAAAAGGTACACTAAATATAAACCTATGAGATGTTATTACTTATTGGGCACTATGATCGAGCTCCACTATAGCTGAATAGTGTATTATGTCACCGTCAGACACAGGGAACTTTTTATTCATCTACAGAGGACTTTGAGCTGTTATAAGAAAATTAATAAGTCTGTATTTCTGGCGCACTGGATGTACTGTTATGGTATGAGTATTAGGAATTTGTGCTTCAGACTGAGCATTCTATAAACATCCCCGTGATGCGAAGCCATGTTGATTAGACAACAAGTTGTTATATGTACTATCATATTTCTTTGCCAACTCACTTCACCTCCTTCTAAAATCGTTTGAACCCACTATCTGAATATTGGTAGAAATCCCATTCTTTCACAAAAAGAGAACACAAAACATTAAACATCTACCTCTAGTCGAACACATCTTCAGAAAAGAATAAAAAAGAAAAACATTGAAAAAAGGGTGAGAACTGATACCATAGGAGGTTTTGGGGAAGTTTCATTAACAATAATCGAAGCTTGTTTTGAGCCAACTTGTTGAGTTTGATGCAATCGTGTTATCTTATATTGCACGGCGATTATGATACAAAGTAAATAAATGCAGACAAAATTCAGTAGGTCATTTCCACAAAAAGATGATGCAATATTTAGAAAAATAACTAGAATAAGAAAAAGGCGAGAACTAATACCATATGGGGTTTGGGGGAAGTTACAGCAACAAGAATCAGAGCTTGTTTTGATCCAACTTGTTGAACTTGATGTGATTGTGTTATCTTGTAGTTCCCGGTGCCGGACAATTATGGTACAAGGAAGAAATCAAGACAAAAGTTTGTAGGTTATTTGCCACAAAAGGATGATGAGATCTTTAGAGAAGAATAAGAAAAAAAGGTGAGAAGTAATACCATAGGAGGTTTTGGGGAAGTCACAAGAAATGGAGCTTGTTTTGAGCCAACTTGCTGAACTTGATGCGATCGTTTTATCTTGTAGTCCCCTGTGCATGGATATTATGGTACAAGGAAATTAGAGACAAAAAGAGTAGGTCAATTGACAAAATATTTATAATAGAACATGCAAATTAGCATAAAATTAAAATAATGAAATAATCCAAAACAAAAAAACAATCACAAAAACCTCAGCGTGGGGGAAGTCTGGCAGATTTATGTGTGCAATAGGAGAGAAGTGGGCTGGTGTATGTCCAGGGACATCTTTGTATGTAGGTGACCATGGTTGCTGACTAAGAATTTTAGCTTCATCTTCTGTGGATATCACCTGGTATCTCCTCGCCTTCACTTTCTTAAGTGGGTTCATTGCGGGGGCTGCATGTGGTGGTAACAAAAAGAACAAAAAAAAATGCAAAAATAGAGATGGAGGTGAATCATATACTAAAGACAAAAAATTCCAATAAAGAAAAAAGGAAGGTGGATATCACACAAACCTGTCATGAGATTATGCGGCTCTACAATTTTAGTTATCATGCAATTGGAAGTAACTGTGCATGTCGAATAAAACAAAAAGACTAAATTAGTGAAACTGTGAAAAATAGCAAATGGAGTGTAAATATTGAAAAATGACCTGGATCTTTATTGGTAGTATCCTTATGGTCCTACTGAATAACTTCATGGGGACCATGCTTTTCGGGTGCTGCCGTTTAACGTAATTCCCCCCAAGCCCAATGCATTGACATTGTCACATATATTGGAAGGTACCTATGTTAAATAAACAAGTGAGAGATGGTCATTAAAGAAAAAAGATTGAGTTAGAAAGAAACATAAATGTAGCAAAAAAAAATGTAATAGTGGTTGTATCATACATTGATCTGAGTACTATAGACATTCTTCATTGAATTAATTGCTTCAGGTCCTAGGCACTTGTTTGCCATTGGGTTAGGAATATGACTTGAATTGCATAAGAAATCCAGAACATTAATGACTACCATCTCTGGTTTGGGTTTATGTTTTGAAGACTTGTTTGAAAGAAAGTTTTCTGCAATATTCAGGATGTCATCTATAACCTACATAAAGGTATATTATAAGATAATGATAAAAAAACAAAATAAAGAATTAAACTATAGGCAACACTAGAAGACAAAACATATCATGAACAATTTGAAAACTAACAAAAACAACTGATAAAGAAAACAACATACATCAGGCCGTAGATTGCTGAGAAATCGTGTGTGTATGTTGTTCCTGAAGTCAGATGGTAGAAGATCAAATGATGGAGACTCATTCTTTTGTCGCTTTACATCAGTGGACAACATAATCTGTAAAATAGAAGGGGAAAGAAAAGATTAAAATAGATATTGGTATAACACTAAAATAATTATCAGCCTGAATAGAAACATATCTACATACCTATGTGTAGCAGCTAGCCAATACCTTTTTCAAGCGCCTCTTCCCAAAACGGTTTGGTCATTTTCTATCCAACTCTGAAAAAAACCTAATCATGTTTCCCTTCCAAACAACAATCCTGGGGATAGTCTCATCAACATTTTGTCTCTCAAAATCCAAACAATCCAGATAACAAACTTAGTTCACACTTGAAACACACACAAGAAATATGGAGAAAACAATTAGAATATCCAACAAACAAAACTATAAATTTGGAGTTTGACAACATATAAGAGGAACAAAAATTGGATGAAAAATGAGAGGGGAATGAGAAAAAAGATGCTCACCACAGTTAGTTGCAGCAAACAGGCACCTTCGGCCTCCTCCTTTCAATTTCCCTGACATGCTGAACTGATTGATATTGTCAAGACAATATTCATAATCAAGCTTGCTGAAATCATGTGCTTTCGTTGCCTCAGGGTATTTAAGGAATGAAAGATACTTGCTGTTGGGGTACTCTTCGAGGCTAGGACAGAGGAAGCATGATATAACAATTGTCATGAAGCACACAAAGATATCGTGGTCACTTAACTCATCGGGTCCACTGAGCTTTTTACCAAAGAAGGTAATATGTGGCATTTCTGACAACTGGAACTGAGATAAGATGAAATTCTTGCCATCATTTCTATTACATGGCACCTCTAACCCATCAGTCGACAAACCCAAAATAAGATGGACGGTTTGCTTTGAAATGTCAATGGGTTTGTAATCAATTGTTATCTGGGAGCATAGTGGGTCTACAGAATCAGCAAGCCATCTAGAAAACTCTGATCGGATATCATACAGATCGAGAAGTAACAAACATCCAAAACAAACTTAGCAATAACAGATCATTGTTGTTCAGCCAACTTCCTTATTACCTCTACAAAATACTTCAATGAATATCTGCTAAAAGCATTCCTACTCAGACCATCTGTTGTATTCATCTTAACCTATGAAACAAAAATCAAAGAAAGAAATGAATGAAAATATATAAGAATGGAATAAGGTATTATAGAAAAAATAGCATAGTTATAATTAACACTGAAAAAAGAGGTTATCAAAAACAACATACCTCGTCCTTTGGTGTAAAATCCTTGCAAAAATCTGTGAAATTTCTTTTCAAACTTTTAGCAGCCTGCAAAAAAATAGATGGCCATGAGACAGGTCAATTATACATCACGCACACACAACAAAAAGTAAAAAACAAAAGAAAATGGGAAAACATGATTGAGATAACCATGTCAAAGCATACATGTTTCTTGAAGAATCTAAAACGAGCATCATCTAACATTGTGTCTCTCGTTTTCCTTCCATATCCTGCACACAAAGTAGAAAAGTCAACCATTAAAACAAAAAACAGAAGTAAAAGGCTACATGACGAAAAATGGACAAAAAACTCACATCATTCTTGCTTGATGTACTATTTCCTTTACTATGCCCAACATCAAAATAATCACCGCCAGGTTCAACCATGCCATGGTGTATGTTGCGTGTGCATTTAGTACGTTAGTTAACCCTAGCTTGCAAACTAAAAACTTATAAAAACGTAGACTAGCTTGTTCTGAAAGTGACACATTAGTAAAATATAGAATAGAACTAGATTAACGCAATGGTGACTTTGATGATAATTGAGCTAATATTGGCAGAGATATCACCCCTCAAAACTAAGAACCCACTTACCTGCAAAAATGCAAACCATTAGGGAAAAATGATACTCCTCACGGCTACTTGACTAGAAATGCAATCAACAAAAACTCTTAACAACTCCTCTTGACTGGTTTGAACTAAACAAATCTGCAAAAAATAGGCTTCTTTAGGAACAGAGAGCATGGTACCATTCCTAGATACATGTGCAGGCATCAGAGAGAAACTTCATGGTGACACAAAAAAATAGCATGATCCGGTGTTCCTCACTACATTGTTGCTAATGCCCCTCCGGCCAACCCATGATTATCAATTTTATAAATGAAAAACAGTAAAGAAAATACTAAATCTAAATCTTAAAAATTACCAGAAGGGAGGGATTGTGCTACTAAAGACATCGAACTAGTGATGAACATCTGATTCCCTCTATTGATGAACAATTCGTTCCAGATAGAATACCATCCATACAGAACAACCAAAACTACGCATGAATCAGGGTCATAAACACATAGTGAATACAACGAACCCTATACATCATCAAAATCCCCATCCGCACTTGCAGAAACACCAAAACTGGATGCGCGCGAAAGAAATTAGAGGAACTCGAGGTATAAACTCGGACAAAACAGCACGCGAGCATGTCGCTAGGCCTCCGGGCACCTCGAGCTCGCCTTCGAGGACCTATGGGTCGCCGTCGACCAAAGTACAACAAAAACAGAGGAATATACACCACCCATCTCGATGGCCGTGGGAAACACGAGAGCGGACAAAATAGCAAGTGAGCATGTCGCTAGGCCTCTAGGCACCTCGAGCTCCCCTTCGAGGACCTCTGGGTCGCCACCGACGAAACGAACAACAGAACAAGAGCATGAAGATGGCCACGAGAAGAGCGAGAGGGAGCTACGCGGAGACATACCTCCGTCGCCGACCATAACGCCTGACTCCTCCGCCTCTGGTTCTCTCCATGATTCCATCGAGGCTGGAATGGAGCCGGGAGCAGGGAGGCGCCGCTCCTCTCTTTGCCCCGACGGTTCTCCCCTTCTCTGGAGACTTCTATTCGAGCAAGGCAACCACCGCTTTTGACCACTCCTCCCACTGCCCAGAAAACACACACTACGAAGCCAGAAAAAATTAAAAAAAGAGGCCAAATGGAAAAAGAAAATAACGGGCTTGGATTCTAAACCCGGATAGCCTGACAACCCGCAAGGGAGCTAGAATCGAACGCGAATTTTGACGAGAGACAAACGACCAGTTGCGATTTAGCAGAAAAAAGGTATATACACTTTTAGTCCCACAACTTGCATCGTGGGAGCATTTTAGTTCCACTATCTTGTAAAATGGGCAACACTAGTCCCACAACTTGCATCTCGAGAATATTTTAGTCCAATTCAATTGAATCTTAGCAAGTTTAACTAAATTCGTCCATCCATATCATCACAAGTTTTTCAAAATAACCCCCCTATATTTTTCTTGTCATTTGTGTCTTTATGCAGGCCCATTTGTCAGTAGACATACACATAAAATAGTAAAATACTCTAAGAACTAACTGGATTCGAACTCCGTACCACCATATAGCTACATACAAAATAATACACATGCGCACACATGCACGAATAGAAATGCTAGCGTCCACTGTCATTATAATATTTTTCATCTTTTCCGCAAAATTATTTTGGATTGAAAATTTATATATTCTTTTTGTCATGTAAAAATGTTTGCGCGCGCGTGCACAAATTATTTTAAATTAAAATTTTGCATCATTTTAAATAATTTTTTACAACTTTAGAACATATATTTTTGAATGTCCAAAAGAAAGGCTATATATAGTTTGGGTGTATATACTAATCAATCAAGCTCCACTTTACTGCGTGTATGCGCGCTCTAGTATACTTAATTTCACTTTTGTGTTTCATATCCATGTGAGTCAATAAGAGCTAGCTAGCATATTGTGCGACTAACTCTTTCTTTTGTGTGCGCGTGTAGGCAGGCAAGGATTTATCATACTAAATATAATATATATACTAGCACAAATGCCCGTGCATTGCATCGGTATAAAATAATCTCTTGCATGATGTATTCGTAAGATCCTGGCCATTCTCACTTGTTTATAATATTTTCATGCGCCACTTTTTGTCGTCGCGGTAGTTGGTGCCCCAAATCGCTCAAAGCTAGGTACTCACTCGACTCTAGTGCGTCAAGCAACCCTGCTTGCTCCGCTTTTCTCTCCCTCTTTCTCGCGGTCCTACTGCCTTAGGCGACCCTTTACGGCCGGCCTCGTCTCCGACATTGCATCGGCAGGCCCCTCGGGCCTTTAGCCTTGCCGGTTTCTTGGCTCCTTGATTTTCAATTCAACTACCGAGGCCTTCACGACCGTCATTGTTTAGCAGAGCCATCACTGTTTCATTTCATCTGATCCAGCTCGTGTTTGCTTGGCTTGTCGACCATCAAGCGGGTAAAGTATTTCCTTTGTCTTAAAATAGATTGCATATTTGTCAAAATTTAGATAAATCTAGACATATTTAATATATAGGTTTATCTAAATTTTAATAAATTAAATACATCTATTTTTGAAACGGAAGGAGTAGAAGTATTGGTGTAGGGGGGCGAAATGGTACTATTCCATACACGTAGATCAAACATAGCCATGGTTCTACTTAGGGATGGCCAGTACTTTACGCAAAAGAAATGATCAAGGCCACGCGATGATACGCCCACGCGCTCATCCTCAGCCAAATCAAAGTAGAGCCCAGTAGTTGCTCAAAAAAAATCCCTCAAAAAAGGTAGCGCCCAGTAGCCACATGTTGCCGCTGCATATGGCCGCGATTGATCAGCTGGAGCTCGTCCCGGCGCCAGGCTCCCGACGACCAAGGACGCCGCCGCCCTGGAGCCTCGATCTCGCGCCCCTCCCAGGGATCTCACTCGCTGCGCGTCCCGCGGCGAGTCTCACCGCCCCCAGGCAGCCCCCTCGCCTCTCCGCGATGGCTCCCTCTGGCTCCTTGGTTCCCCCTTTGCCTCGGTCCCCCTCCTTCCTTGGTACCCATACACAGTCGCAGTTGGCCCATCCAATCGATGAAAGAGCCCATCGTCTGACCCGTAAAGAGCCCACCGTCCGACCGGTAATTCACTTATTGCTGCATAGCGGGTAATACGGGGTTTGATAGTAGGGTAAATTGGTTTAAAAAAATGTTGGACAAAAAAAACACTTCGTTCTTTATTATTAGATAGAGATATATAGATATAGATAGATATGTATAGATATATATAATAAAGTGCTCTTCAAATTATCACACGCTCTTTGATGTTGTAGTGGCAAAGCTCATACTCCCTTTGTCCAAAAATAGATGTCTCAAGTTTTTCAAAATTTGAATGAATCTATATATAAATAGTGTCTAGATTCATCTAAATTTTGCCAAATCTAAGACATCTATTTTGAGACGGAGGAAGTATTACTTTAGTGCAATCATAGAAATTCGGTTGAATTAGACTTAATTGCTCATGGGTTACAAGTTATGAGACTAATTTTACTAACTTTGCAAGATAGACTAAAATACTTCCACGATAGTGGGACTAAAAATGCAGTAATCTTTGTTGGAGCAAGAAGAAATCCATTGGGCACAACGGAGTAGACTCAACTGGCTTCAATATGGGGATAAGAATACTTCTTATTTTCACAATTTTGCAAGTGAACGGAGGAGGAGAAATATGATCAAGAAGTTAAAGGATGACAATGGAGCATGGGTTGAGGGTTGTCCTGATCTCAATCCCATGATTTCACAGTACTTCGCTGGTTTATTTTCAACTGAAGTCGATGAGCCAGACCCGAATATACTCTCAAAGGTTGTACCAAAGGTATCTCAAGCAATAAATGAGAAGCTTGTGAAGGAATACTCTGCGGAAGAGGTAAAAAAAGCGTTGTTTTCAATCGGTGATATGAAAGCCTCGGGTGTAGATGGATTGCATGCAATATTCTTAAAAAAATGTTGGCATATCTTTGGAGAGGCTTTAACGGCTGAAGTTCTTGCTGCGGTCAACAACAAACAAATTCCTGATGGATGGAATGATACGATAATTGTTCTTATTCCAAAAATTGAGAATCTTGAGCTGATTACACAGTACAGACCCATTAGTTTATGCAATGTCCTATACAAAATAATTTTTAAGATGATTGCCCTTCAGATATTATTTCCCCCGTTCAGAGTGCTTTTGTTCCAGGCAGATTAATAACTGACAATGTTCTTTTGGCCTATGAGAGTTTACATAAAATCAAGAACAAGAAGAAAGGAAAATGGGGGTATTGTGCAGTGAAACTTGATATGCATAAGGCATATGATAGAGTAGAGTGGAATTTCCTGGAGGCCATGACGAAAAGGCTTGGTTTTCAGAATAGTTTCGTTGATCTCTTGATGGCTTGTGTTCGGTCAGTTAAATACCAAGTCAGATATAACAATCAAAAAACTGAGTCTTTTATTCCAAGTAGGGTCTGCGTCAAGGTGACCCACTCTCCCCCTATTTATTTTTAATTTGTTCTGAAGGGTTTTCAGGTCTCTTGGCTCATAGAGAGGAGGTTCGTGGCATGGATGGTGTTAGGGTCTGCAGAAATGCTCCATCAATCTCGCATTTGCTATTTGCTGATGATTCCCTGATACTGATGAAAGCTGATATGACCAATGCAACCTCATTGAGACAGGTACTTGACCAATATTGTGCAAGTTCAGGACAATTGGTGAGTGAGACTAAATGTAGCATCTATTTCAGCCCTAATGTGGAGGTTAACTTGAAAGCAGAAATTTGCTCATAGTTGAATATTATGACTGAAGCGCTATCGGATAAATACTTGGGACTGCCTTCCCTAGTTGGTGTCGACAAGAGTGAGAGCTTTCTATATTTGCTAGAAAGGATAATTAAGAGAATAGAAGGCTGGAAGGAGAAGTTCCTATCAATGGGTGGAAAGGAGATCCTGCTGAAGGCAATCATACAAGCAATACCAGTATATGCAATGTCCATTTTCAAAATTCCTAAAACCCTTTGTAAATAAATGACGGATGCTATTGCTGGGTTCTGGTGGGGAGATAATGAAAATCAAAACCGAATGCACTAGATGGCGTGGTGGAAGTTATGCATACCTAAGAAGAATGGTGGAATGGGCTTTAGGGATCTCCATGATTTTAATTTGGCTATGCTTGCAAAGCAAAGCTGGAGATTAATCTCAAATCCCAACTCACTTTGTGCTCAAGTGTTGAAAGCTAAGTACTACCCAAATGGAGATATGTTGAGAGATGGACCAAAGAATGGATATTCATTCACATGGCAAAGCATTGTTGCAGGTCTTCAAACTTTCAAAAGAGGACATATTTGGAGAGTGAGAACGGGACAAAAGATCAACATATGGGAAGATCCTTGGATACCTAGTAGCCCTGACCGTATGATTCAAACACCAAAAGGCCAGATACTGCTTAAAACCGTCGATGAACTCATTAACCCGATCACTCTAAGGTGGGATGAGAACCTAATTCGGGAATTCTTTAACCCGCTAGATGTGTGGAGAATTCTGAATATACCTCTTAGTGAAAACCTCACTGAGGATTTTGTAGCATGGAACATGACCAAATCCTATTCTTTCTTAGTCCGTTCGGCTTATTACTTGGAATGGAATCATACCCATGGACGTAGATTGCATCAAAGTAATGAGGAAGGTCCAGCAACGAGTAACCCGGTATGGGAGATCCTATGGAAACTCAAGGTTCCAAGCAAGATTAATTTTTTTGCATGGCGAGCACTACATGGAATCATCCCAGGCTTGGCAATTTTAGCAAATCGACATATAACTGTCTCTGGTCAATGTCCAGTATGCTTACAAGGGGCAGAGGATATGAGGCACCTGATGTTTACGTGTGAAAGGGCTCGAAAGGTATGGACTTCAATTGGGATTCCTGATGTAATTGACTCCGCTTTATTAGTTGACAGGTCCGGCTCGGTGGTCCTTGAAGAACTCTTGAGAGGTGATTTTAAAATTCCAAATGATCTTGCCGATTTAAAACATATTGGTATGAAGGAGTTGATTATTATTGGCGCTTGGTATATTTGGTGGCAAAGACGTGAACACATGAAAGGTGAGAAGGTAGCTCCGGCGAGTCAAACAGCTTTCTCTATCACAGCAATTGCTATGAACTATAAAGGTGTTTCAACTCAATGTGAGCCACATGAAGTGCAATGGACAAGGCCTCCCCCAAACTCATATAAGTTAAACATTGATGCTTGCTTTTTTCCAAATGGCACGGGAGCTACAGGAGCTGTCTTGCGCAACTAGAAAGGACAAGCTGTACTGGATCTAGTTATATTATTGATCATGTGATGGACTCAACTACAGCGGAAGCTGCAAAAGGACTCCAGTTTGTGGAAAATAAGGGTTGCTCTCCGGTGGTCATTGAAACGGACTCTCTTGAATTGGTTGAAGCATACAATGGAGTGATTGAGATTTTGAGCCCGTATTCTGCCATCCTTGCTGAATGTTTTCAAATAGCTGGAAGGATTGGAATGATATCAGTTCAACATTGCCTGCGTGATGCAAATGGGGTGGCGCATAACCTAGCTAGAGCTTCTTATAATTCGAATGCCCCTGTTATTTGGGATGGTGATCCACCTAGTTTTCTTTATCCTTTTGTAATAAATGATGTAACTTTGTTTTGAGTGGCTGCAAGTTCACGCACTCTTTTTCTTTACCAGGATACCTAAAGGAACCGAAAGGTTTTAATAAGACGGCTTGCATGCGTAATATATAAGGTTTAAAAAAAAATGCAGTATATACTAGCAGAAAACCACTACCGTCCAACGACCCGACCCCACCCCTCTCCCGTTCCGCTTCCACGCATCTCACGTCTCGCCGCCGGCCGGGGTCTTTCTCCGGCAAACCCAACCCAACCCAACCCAATGGCCGCTTCCGTCCCCAACGGCCACCCCGCCACCGCCGTAGCGGACGGTACTCACCCGTCCCCACCGCCGTCCTCGTCCTCACTGGTGTTCCTTGGCACGGGCTGCTCGAGCGCCGTCCCCAACGCGCGGTGCCTGATCCAGCCCCCCGACCCGCCCTGCGCCGTCTGCTCCCAGTCCCTCTCCGTGCCCCCGGAGCTAAACCCCAACTACAGGTACCGTCCCCCTACATAGCTCCTCGAGTCCTCGGTATCGAGATGCTGCTGCTGCTGCTGCTGCCGCGCGGCGATGCCGTGGTGTCTGTGGTTTCTCGAGGATCGGCGCGGATCCGTGTAGGGATTTAGGCCGGGTCGTTCCTGCGAGTCGCGAGCGAATCGATCACGCATTTCTCCGGGCTAGTAGGGGTCGCCTGGATCTGATAATCGCGTAGTCAAGTGTTAGTCACCGTATGCTAATTTGGCGCCGTGTTACCTGCGGCACTTCTACTCTGCGTGATGTTGCCTACGTTCTGTAGGTGGCGCATTTTCGTTGTATGCAGTGTGAATTTTTCGAGATGTAGGAGCATTTTAGCAGTCCCAATGATCATGTGAATGTGATTGAAAAAAATATGTTGGGGCGTGCTGGACTGTATGGTTATTACTGCTCTGGACTGTGTTTTGGTTCAAATGGAACTGAGACTGGAATATTGCCCTGTGGTTATCTAATAACACTTGACCTAGCTCAGGGGAAGTATATGTTAGAATTTATAAATGGTTGGAATATTGGATTCACGGGTTATTTACATGTAAGGTGTGGTAACTTTATTGAAAGCTGTGGTAGCCAACAGAGTTATTACCTGGTCTAACAACACTTTACCTAGTAAGTATGGCCTTTTCTGTCATACAGGGAATACATGAAATTCAGTAGCAGGGTACTAGGCGCTGTATCTAAATCTGGGAAATTGGTAACTAGAAAAATCAAGTTATACAATAACATCATCTATGAGTTCTACATGTAAAGTAGGATCTGTGATTGGTCTATTTGGGTACATGTTCTTTTTTTTTACACTATTACCGTATGGGAAGCCCCTACAGTGTAATTTTATATAATTAGAGAAAACACTGTACAAGGTACAAGGACAAAGTCCTGGGAGGATTTACATCAAGGGGGGAGAAATGAGCAAGCAGCAACATCTTCTCTTGAGTAAAATTTATGAAGCTGCTTCAACAGAAGGGCCTTGTTCTGCAGTTCTAAATTGAGTACACCGAGTCCTCCACGATTTCTCGGTCGACACACCTTTGACTAAGCGGCTAAATCATGCACAGAAGTGGAGTCCTCTTCCTTAGCCCATAGGCAGTGGCATTGTGCTCTGTTACAAATGTTCAGTATCGTTTTCTGAATTTTAAGTGCGCACATTTAAAAATTGGGCAAAGAAGAAAGAACCGATCTGACAAACTCAAGCCTCCCTCCACCAAGGAATCTAGCATTTTCATTTAACCTGCGTTCAACCAAACTAACCAATGGAGACAGATCTTGTATTGTGGGTTTAGTAGTCCCCAAGGGAAGACCCACGTAGGTGAATGGTAGCTGACCAACAGAACATCTAAAAGTGTCTGCCAAGAATTGCAGCCTTCTCATCTGGCACGTTGACAGGGAACATCGATGACTTGGTGTTTACCCAGAGCCCAGTAGCTTGAGCAAACTCCTCTGGTAGACCCTTCAAAGATGTTAATTGAATTGTACAAGCTTGCAAAATTAACAACGTGTCGTCGGCATATTGGACAATAGGGAAATCAGTATTAGGAATGCTGAGCGGTGCATGCAAGACCCCTGACTGAAAAAGCTGTTTAATCATGGCCTGTAACAGTTCAGACACTCCCACAAAAAGAAGTGGAGAGAGTGGATCACCTTTAGTACGCAACAACAACCTTTAGTTTGAAATGTTTTTGGTTTGAAAACAACAACCTTTAGTTTGAAATTTTTTGGGAGATGAAAGTCACTTTGACAGGATTATAAGCTAGTATGGTACGTTCATGCTCATATATGCATTGGATGTTCTTGGTCAATCCCTTCTCAGTCCTCTGTGACTAGACTATCTTCTTGGTTGACCTAGGAAGGATATTTATGTACATTTGGAGCCAAGTTGATTTTCAACTATTTCGCTTTTAAACATTAATGTGGCAGCCTTAATATATAGTTGTTTGGCACACTTCTTTCACAAATTTCCGAGTATTAATGCACTCCAGATAGTTTGTAGCTCTATTCATGCTTATGTATGCATTTTCTGAGGCTATATTGACACTTGGTTTTGTGCAGATGTTGTACTTCTCTTCTGATTGATTATTGCCAAGATGAAGGTACACACAAGTATATTATCATTGACGTTGGGAAGACATTCCGTGAACAAGTTCTGCGGTGGTTTGTTCGCCACAAAATCCCTTGCGTTGATTCTGTGAGTTCCTGATTGTGTTTTTGTTCCCTTCTGTTTATCTGATATGGTCTATTGGACAACCGAACTGCCAGCTACTATCAGATAACTGCATTAGTAAACAAAAAAAATGCCAAGATTGAGTATGCATTAACATTTTTAATTGATTGATCACAGATTCTTCTGACTCATGAGCACGCTGATGCGATCTTGGGTCTTGATGATATTCGGGTTGTACAACCATTTAGTCCTACAAATGATATTGATCCAACCCCTATTTATCTCTCCCAATATGCCATGGACAGGTATTTTAGTTCTTGCAGACATTAATAGTTTAATACCTTTCATGTTAGCCTTGTCAGTGGTACATGCTATGTGCTCTTTTAGTTTTGACGTGCTATAATATGCCATGCACTCTTTTAGTTTTGACGTGCTATAATGTGCCATGTACTCTTTTAGTTTTGTCGTGCTATAATATATCGTTTTGTGATTTATGCTACATTAACTATTTAGCTCTTTGTTCCTTTTATCCCATGTACTTTTATTTGTACTATCCAATAGGGTTTTAAGTGAGAATTTGTACTATCAAACTCACATACTTAGTTTGAAACAGCATTTCCCAAAAGTTTCCGTACTTGGTCAAAAAGAAACTAAAGGAAGGGGAGGAGGTCAGGCGAGTTGCTCAACTTGACTGGAGAATAATTGAGAGCGATCTTCAGAAACCATTTACTGCCTCAGGGTTGGAGTTTGTACCATTGCCAGTAAGAGCGCATATTTCTGCCAACTTGTAGTTTTTTGCTTCAACCTTTCTCTTAGTTTTGTATATCTCTCAGGTGATTCATGGAGAGGACTACATCTGTCTGGGTTTCCTTTTTGGAAGAAAATCTAAAGTTGCCTATATATCTGATGTTTCACGGTTTCCTCCTAGCACGGAAGATGGTATACTCTTAAAGCTACTCAATCAGCTGCATTTTATAATCAGTTGTGTGCTGTCACAGTGCATGTCCTGATTGTTTGTGTTTTGGAACAAATTTCCCTCGACAAGAGATCATATTCACACTCACTTAATATATATTTGGTTAAAATAGAGTCCACTAGAACCTTAAGTGTCCTATGGTCCTGTAGCAGAAATTATACTGCAATCTTGATCTATGGTCCTCTATACTTATGCATATATTTTGTATTTATCCATTAGCTCAGCATAATTTAATTGTGAGCTCTTTGCTATCCCATTCTTTTTCCACTATTAGGGATGCACTATTTTTGTTGATAAACGTTGTGACTCTGGTAGATCCATTTTGTGGCCTCTCTTGCTTGTTTTCTCTATCTGAAAATCTTATTATGGTGTTTGTGTTCACTTTCTTTTCAGCAATTTCAAAATCTGGAGGGGGGCAGCTAGATTTGCTCATCTTGGACTGCCTATACAGGGTTAGTTTCCTAAGTTCCTTAGTTGTCTATACAGGGTTAGTTGTCTATGGACTGCCTATACAGGGTTAGTTTCCTAAGTTCCTTAGTTGTCTATGCAGATTTTTTTCCTTCGAGTTGCTTGTTTACAGTTTTGTTCTGGACTAACTTTTTTAGCCGACCACAATCCACAATCTCATTGAGGGAATCATTTTCTCATTCCTGAGTCTTGAGTTTGTTAACCAATTCCTTCAAGTTAACCCTCTTTGCTTGTTATACATTTGATTTTTCATTTCTGTAAAACAAGGGAACTTTTATTAATCCCCATCTTACCATGGAGGTTGAGTAGTAAAGCAAGTATACCAGTGCTCACGTGAATTCAGCGAAGAACCACCAACCAAAATAAGCCAGTAGCCGAAACTTGCTGATCTGAAAAACAGCAAGGACAAGTACATCTCAGAATATAGAGAGGACATATACACAACAAGGACTCATAATTTGTGACACCCATATGGAGAAACTACTACTTGTCTTTTCTGATTATTGAATTAAAAAATATACATTGGAGATCTCGGTTTCTCAGACTATTTTATGTGTGATACCTATTTCTTCATACTCCCTCTGTCCCAAATTAGTTGCCCCAACTTTGTCTAGATACACATGTATATAGAGTTATAGATGTGTTTCAGTGTATAGATACATGCGAATATAGACAAAGTTGGAACAACTAATTTGGGATGGAGTGAATATATTAAATAAATATAACAAATAGTCAAATATGTTTTGGTGCTCATAGGGGTGTGCACCCTTGTTTGCATTGTTATAATTTTCTCCAAAAGCATGTCTCCAGAAGATGCAAATGCCACATATTGTGGTGTTGCTTTAATATGATAAACGAAAATGTATGGCTGATTCTTTATGTGATTCCTAATCTTTAACTAGTGTTGGAAGCGAGTCTTCTCTCTTTGATTAACTGACAGTAATAGATAAAACCAGAGGTTGCTTTAGAGCATGTAGCATTTTACTTAGCCATGTTTTAGTTGTATCATTCCGAAGTGACATATGCACTGCTTCTCGCCTCCTGGGCTCTGACATTTTCTCTCTGTGAACAGACTGGTTCTCATAATGTGCATCTTTGTTGGGATCAGGTTAGTTTCCTCTTGCACAACTAAAGGAATCTGAATGTTCTCCTTCTTTTCTTATCTTTTTTTGGCTAATACTGTGCCATGCAGACACTAGATGCTCTGAAGAGGATATGCCCCAAGAAGGCATTGCTCATTGGGTTGACTCATGAGATGGACCATCACAAGGATAATAAGACATTGGAAGAATGGTCCAGAAGGTAGGCTCTCCGTGCAAGACGATTTTAGTTATTTCACCTACATGCCTATTCCCCAAATAAGTTGGCAGGAACAATGCAACTTTACTCGTACACTTGCACAAGTTGTAAGTTCCTGAAGTGCATGATGCTCATGGACTGTGATCTGTGAATGCAGAGAGGGGATCGATGTGCAGTTAGCTCGCGATGGCTTACGTGTGTACATTGATCTTTAAGTGTGGTAAGTTATGGTCTCTACCCTTATGTGTTTATTCAACGATTGGTGGAATAGAAGTCTACAAAACATCAAACAAATTGCTTAGTTCATTCAATAGTTCATTGTCACCAGTTTGTGGGACTAGCTTGTTTTCTGCTTATTATTTTACCTGGACAACCATGATATTTATTCTTATTCAATTCTTCTTTTCTGCTTATTGTGCCTCCAGGACTCTGTTATTTCTTTTTGGTCAACCATGCCCTGATGCTTTTTTTGCCATTTTAATTCAGGGCCGTCATAGGATCATCGACACGTACCAAGATTCCAGTTGCTGTTACATTTCAGCCCCTTTTGAGAAGAAAACGAAGGAGAGATGAAATGTTTCTTCGCAGAGCCAGCTTAATTTCTTGGCCAACCAGAAGACAAAGACTAGCCGAATCATTTATGAACTGATTCAAAATGAATAACAAGTGAAGAAGTTGCTCACGAAGTTGCAGAGTATCTCTCTTTTTTGGTAGTCCCACACAAAGTCAATTAATATGGGCCGGAGGGAGTAGTAAAAGCCATATGAATTGCAACATCAATTTTATTTTACCCTAAAAAAACTTTAAAATCTCCAAACGTCAAGATCTTGCACACAGCCTATTGTATCCCATTCGTTTATCCGGCATTATCCATTTCCGTGCGTTGGCACAGTATTAAGTTGCCTTTTGAAGGCTAACTCTAGTGAAGAATTGATGCACATGGGGCCTAGTGATCCTGCCAACGATTTATCTCACAAATATGCAAAATACCAATTTAAAATACTTTGTATTATGAGCTACACAAAAATGACAAAATGTGGATCTGAGTATACATAGTTTTACACCTCTAAGTTTTATCAGATTTTTCATTTTTCTGTAGCCCACAATGTAAAGAATTTTGGGTTGTGATTTTTCATATTTATAGGATATAACATTGATTATGTCTAGAATTTATTTTAATATTTTCACTTAATAGTTATAAATATGGTTTTTGTAGACAGAGAAGGAAACTGACCTGCATAGTCTATGGTGGCTGGAAGGAATTCCCTCTGCTAGTTAGGTCAAAGAGCACTGGCAAAAGGGACCTTATATAGATCATACACTGGGCTGAGCCTGATGGGCCACATAAAACTTAAAGAAGACCCAGCAGACATCCATCAGGTATCTCCAACATTTATCCAACATCCAACACTCCCCCTCAAGATGATGATAAATGTCAATCATTCCCATCTTGGCACAAACAAGATTACACTCTTTTGTGCCCAACCCTTTTGCCAAACAGTAATCCACTTGTTCTCCTGATCTCACATAAGCCAAAGATACAATGTTTGCATCAATCTTCTCTTTGATAAAGAACTTGTCTATCTCCACATGTTTGGTTTGGTCATGTTGGACACAATTATTCGCTATGTTTATTGCAGACATATTATCACACCACACCTTCCAGCTTTCCTGCCTTAACACTTTCAGTTCACTTAAGAAGTTCCTTACCCACAACATTTTACTCAAGTCTTGTGAGTTGTGACAAAGCCGTATACTCTGCTTCTGTTGTGGATTTCGAGACAACAGTTGTTTCTTGCTTCTCCATGACACCAAGTTCCCTCCAACAAAAACATAATATACTGAGGTGGATCTTCTATCACCCAAGCAACTAGCCCAATCTGCATCACAATAGCCATCTATATTCAGATGTCCATTACTTTTGAACCATAGTCCTTTTCCTAGAGTTCCCTTTAAGTACCTCAAGATTCTTTGAGCTGCTTCCAAGTGTCCATCCTTGGGATCATGCATATAGAGACTCACTGCACCCATTGCATATGATATATCTGGTCGTGTGTGGCATAAGTAGATTAGTCTTTCAACAAGTCTTTGATATTTCTCCTTGTCCACAAATTCGTCAGACTCTGTTGTTACTTTATTATTTTGATCAATAGGAGTTGAGGCTGCTCGACATCCCATCATACCCATATCATTTAAGAGATCCAAGGTACACTTTCTTTGAGATAGTGCTATTCCTTTTGAAGATCTAGCAACTTCAATTCCTTAGGAAATATTTTAGTTTTCCTAGATCTTTCACCTCAAAGGCTTGACTTAGGCATTTCTTCAATCTTGTAGTTTCTCCCTCATCATCTCCTGTGATGATAATATCATCAACATACACTGCTAGGATGGTGATTTTCTGTTGAGAATGTTTGTAAAATAAAGTATGGTCTCCATTGCATTGGCCATATCCCATGCCACACACAACTTGTATAAACCTATCAAACCAGACCCGTAGGGATTGTTTAGACCATATAGGGATTTCTTCAGCCTGCATACCTTCCCTGCTGTTTTAGCTATGACAAATCCTGGTGGTAACTCAACATACACTACTTCCTGTAAATCACCATGCAAGAAGGCATTTTTTACATTAAGTTGATGTGGTGTCCATCCAAAATTTGCTGCACAAGATATTAATATTTGAACAGTGTTCATTTTTGCCACGGGTGCAAAGGTCTCATCATAATTGATGACTGCAAGTGCACAGATCGGATGTAGCTAGTTTCGAAATAAAGATATCGATCCCATAGGGAGCAGGAGTCTGAAGTCTAAGAATTCTTGAAGTAAATACTGAAAAATAGAAATGTTAAATAATGTTCTAAGTGACAAGATAAAATGCGAGTAATGTGTAAAAAGGTGTTTTTAGGTTTTTGGTACAAAAGAACAATGCGTAAAGTAAATAAAACTGAATACAGAAAATAAGTATCGCGTATGTAAAAGAGATTTGAAACTTTAGTGAGAAAAAGACGTTCTCAGGGATTAGCGGATCCACCACTAGCATTATAAAGGGCTAATGTAAAGATTATTAGCATGAACATTCTTAACTATGTATGTGTGAGAGGAACTCCGTATTTGGACAAAGAGGCGGCAACCACTGCTCAAATCATCCTCATAACCACATCAGGCAACAATCAACATCAATTGAATTACCACGCTATTAAGGGACATAATCCCGCAGGACGTATCTCATGGCATGGACAGTGTTTTGTGAGTTTCCTCGATTCCCAAGTTGATACGTAAGGGGGTGCCAACAGCTTTATAGTCATTGTAAGTGCTAACATTTCTCCGTCTACCAATAAGTAGTTTCCTACATCAAGTCCCACGAGAAGCAAATATTGGAGAGGTCGACTTCTCCCAACATCAAGATGTAGACAATCTAACACATGGTCACAACAATGAATATCATAATAAACTTTACCTTATTTCAATCTCATACTAGGATTTCTTCATCTCCCCAAGAACTAATGATCTACTCAGACATGAAGGCAGACAACATCATAGTAATGGTAATAGAAGCGATCATTGATGAATAGTACTTGTATAAATCCACAACTAGTGCAAGAATTACAACAAGATCTAGATGCGATGGATGGAGATGATGGTGGTGATGAATATGCAGCGGTTGATGAAGATGGAGATCGATGCCTTGGCCTCCCAGATCTGCGTAGGGCGAAGATGGATCCCTAGGGCAAGTTCCCCCTCCAGATGCCTTCCGAAGGTTAGGTTTCGGCGATTTCTAGGTGTTCTGTATATCGTATCTTTGAACCAGTTGCATGGGGTGAAACTATTTGAGGAGGCGAAGGCGGCGGCCCGCTGTATAGTTGGTCGTCAACTCTTTTTTCTCCATTCCTCGCTTCGGGCTTTCTTCTGGTATTATTAATATTCTTCAAATAAGTGATTTACGTAGTTTTTGGCTCCTTTTCTCTCCAGTACAACTGCTCCAAGAATTGTGTCCATTGGATCCATCATCTAATCTGATCCTAGTGAAAATAAACATAAAAAGTGCGTGCAAACGTCATAAAATACCAATATCCTACATGTACAATGCAAAATAATAATGTAAAACATGATGCAAATATGCACTCATCAACTTTCCCAAGCCTAGACTCTTGCTCGTCCTAAGCAAGTTTAGCTTAATGGATGTGATCCTCATATTCATGAAGCCGAGTCAATAAAATAAATGAGGCAGTTGCAGCATGTGTTTATCATAAAGGATACATATAAATGAGTTCATGAACATTACCTTACTCGAACCATTTGAATAATATTAGCAGGCTTCCACACCTTAGCAATTAATAGTTTATAAAATATTATTCTCAAAATGATGTAAAAGTATTCGGTTCAACCGAATGAGTTAGTGAGGTAGTCCCAAGTGTTTTTAGGATTAAGATATTCACTTGGGATTCAAAATCTCAAACGTCTCTTTGTCTTACTACAATATAGTGATATATGCCTATTTGCTCTTTGCACATTCGCTCTTTTTCTTCATCTTTTTTTCTTCTTTTTCTATATATATTTGTGCTCACACGTTTGTTTAAGTGTTGTGCAAAGAAGCTAGCCATATAATCCACTTCATTTATGAATTTCAAAGTTTAACAATCTCAATTATCAAATTCCAAACATATATGAAGCATCTTTATAACTTGAGTATTCTACCTCAATATTTTTCTCACTCTTTTTTATAGCACATATATTTTCTCCTTTGTTTAAGGTTTTTATTTTTATCTTAATTAATTACATAGTTTCTCCTTTTTGTAAATCAAACCAATTACCTACAACATATTGATCAAACTATCTTTATATGTTCCATTAATACCAATGATGTGGAAGACTCCTATTGCTATCATCAAGTGCAAGTAAAATCATACTCAGGTCATTCATATATCAAATAAAATAAACTCAAACTCAATAATGCTCTATATATTATAATAAACTCAGAATTTCATAATAGGGATCAACTATTCCTGAAGGGAATCTAATGATGCAAACTTTATTTATGATCTCGAACTAATGCAAAACTAGAATAGAAATAAAAACTTGTAAGATAGATTATAAGGTCTTAAAGATCTCCCCAAGCTTGGAATCAAGCCAGGCGGGATCAAATAATCCCTTGTGATTATTTGATACCGTGCTTTATTGAAAGTCAATGTGGTGTCATATCATGTAGAACTGCGGTGCGTAGCTTCTTGTTGGTGTCCTCCAAAGTGGTGATGCGTCTGTAGCACCTGTGCAAATCATATTTCAGTGTATCCATCCTATCAACGAGCTTGGTCATCATTGGGAGAAGATCACCCTTCTTCTATATCTCCTTGAGGCGGCGACGGACATTCGCGCGATGGAGTAGCTCCTGCTTCTGATACACTTCTAGTGCCTGCACGCAATCCTTTGTTCTGGGGACAACTTCCTCTTCCTCATCCATTATGGATGGATCGGGGAAGTAGAAGCTGCTCCTCCACTCCTCTTGAGGCTTTACCTTCATACAGGCGCAAGTGGTAGGCCTTGATCAGGTCAACGTCGATTCCTTTCTAGCACATGCATCAATGTTAGGTTTCTCCTTGCGCTTGTTTGGCCTCGGATCTGTAGTGATGAACTTGACCGTCTCCACACGTCATTTTCTGTGCGGCTTGCATCTCCTCCTCTCTTCTTGGATCCTTTTCATCGCCACACAGTCGATCTCTGGGGGGGGGGGGGGAGGGGGGTCATAGACATCGCGGCATATGTAAACTTCGCTCACCCCTTCGTCGGGGTCGCTGTTGTAGAAGCTTGGCTCGACTTACTCTTTGTACCCTGGGCTAAACCTCTCCACCTCCTCATCGCCGTCCTCCATTGACGGGCTGCTAGAAAGGTACCTAGGGGCAATGAACCCCATAGGTTTTCCACGGCCTAGGACGGGATAGAGCATAGCTGGATTTGTTCTTGGTGATTTGTTATTAGAGAGAAGCACAATAGGGCAGTATGTAAGAGCGGGCAGAGTTTGGTAAAACTCGTGAAAAACACCAAATTATCGTCCAAGAAACAAATCCAAACCGACTAGAAAATATATCGCGAATTTTGAGGAGTCCTATGCCGTAACTACCAACTATAAAGTCGCGGTCCATATTGTTGCAGCCGTATAATTAGTTTTGGGCAGGTACTTCCAAATATTTCTAGCCCAAGTCAGTTAGATTACCGGCTAAGAACTGACAAAAAACGTTTTTTATGAAAAAATAACGAAAACGGATCGAGGGTACTGAATATTTAACGACCAACTATACGGCGGGAGAATTTTCTCCGGCGGTATAGTTGCGGCCGTATAGATACCGCACCTCAAAAATTATTTTGAGAAGAGGGTAGAGAACATTTATCGACCAACTATACGGCGGGAGATTTTTCTCCGACCGTATAGTTGCGCCCGTATAGTTATAGCACCCGAAAATTATTTTTCAAATGGGATACAGAACGCTTGATGACCAACTATACGGCCGGAGAGAACCCCTCAAAAACTTCAGAAAAACAAGAGGAATTCAAAGGCAAAAAATTTAATAGTAGGAACTATGAAAACAAAGCACTTATTAGAGTTAGAAAACTTACCTTTCACTTATCGTTTATTTAGTCGGGAGTGGCAAGCTCCTCCAACAACAAGGACTTCTTCTTCATGGGAGGATTTGGCTTTAGCTCATACAATAATTCTTGAAAACTAAAATCATCAAGACCAAAACTCCTCTCAATAAGATCGATGTCTTGCTGGGTAAATATAGATGATGCATTCACTATCTTTGCTTCTGTATGTCGTATCTTTGCATTCATCATAGTAATGGTAATGTAAGCGATCATTGATAAATAGTACTATATAAATCCACAACTAGTGCAAGAATTACAACAAGATCTATATGAGATGGATGAAGATGATGGTGGTGATGAAGATGGAGATCGATGCCTTGGCCTCCTAGATCTTCGTAGGCAAAAGATGGATCTCTAGGGAAAGTTCCCCCTCCAGATGCCTTCCGGAGGTTAGGTTTCGGCGATTTCTAGGTGTTCTGTATGTCGTCTCTTCGAACCAGTTGCACGAGGTAAAACTATTTGAGGAGGCGGAGGCGATGCCAACTATACGATGTGAACTATACAGCGGCTCGTCGTATAGTTGGTCGTCAACTCTTCTGTCTCCGTTTCTCGCTTCGGGCTTTCTTCTGGTATTATTAATATTCTCCAAATAAGAGATTACGTAGTTTTTGGCTCCTTTTCTCTCCAGTACAACTGCTCCAAGAATTATGTCCATTAGATCCATCATATGATCTGATCCTGGTGAAAATAAACTTAAAAAGTGAGTGCAGACGCCGTAAAAATACCAAAATCCTACATCTACAAAAATAATAATGTAAAACATGATGCAAATATGCACTCATCAATAATCAACACCATATGTTTGACTATATCCTCTTGCCACAAGTCTTACCTTATATCTCTCTCAACTTTCCCTTCTGGGTTTTGTTTTACTACATAAATCCACTTACAACCCACTGCCTTCTTTCCTTCTGGGAGATGTGCTAACTCCCATGTTTTGTTTTTCTTCAGCGCCTCTAGTTCTTCCATCATTGCATTACACCATCTTGGTTCCAACTTAGCTGCCTTCCAGTCTTTAGAAACATGTACAGCTTGCAGCGAGGCAACAAACGCTCGAAACGAGGAAGACAAAGCCTCATAGGAAATATAATTTCCTATGTTATTGTCATTGTAACTATGTATTTTTATTGGGTTAACTTTTCGTACTCCTTTTCTTATTGCAATTGGCAACTCTGACATATTGTTTGATGCGGTCTGAGATTGACCCCCTTCAGATGAATCCACACTTGTGCTCTTTTGTTGTTCATGTTGTACTTCGATAGGCTGCTTCCCTGACCCAAATCTTGTTGTTCATGCTCATTGGCTTGCTCCCCTAACTCAGATCTTGTTGTTCCCCTGGAACTTTTATCCCGGAGTAAACAAGAGGATTTTGTTGCCATATTTGTGGTGGTGTAGGTCTCTCAACATGCTCTTGAGAAACAGGCCTATCAAGAACCGTAGGAATCTCCGCAGCAATGGGAATTTGTTGTTGTTGTTGTTGTTGTTGTTGTTGTTGTTGATGCTAGTCATCTTGCTGAGTGTTCCCATTTTATGTTCTCTCCCCCTCTTGATCATGAAAAAGTTGTGGTTGATCAAGAACCTGGAACAAGTTAGCGAGATCACTCGTGTCACCATACAATAGTTCCGATTCACAAAATGTGGCATTCATGCTCACAAATGTCCTTCTCTCTGTAGGGCTCCAACATTTGTACCCCTTATGTCCAGAGGAATAACCAATAAAAATGCATTTCATAGCACGGGGATCTAATTTCCCCACAGATGGCATCTGATCCCTAACAAAGCGTGTACAACCAAAGAGTTTGAGTGGAAAAATGAAATCATTTTTATTTAGAAGGAGTTGGCATGGAGATTTCATACCCAATATCTTTGAAGGCATTCGGTTGATCAAATAATTAGCTGTAAGAACTGCCTCACTCTAGAGGAACTTGGGTACATTCATGGTAAACATGAGAGATCTAGCAACTTCAAGAATGTGCCTATTATTTCTTTCAGCCACTCCATTTTGAGGAGGTGTATCAGGACATGATGTCTAGTGTAGAATACCCTGTGAAGATAAGAAAATAGAAAATGGTTTGTTGACATATTCAATGCCATTATCAGTGTGAATCACTTGCACCTGCACATCAAACTGGTTTTTCACATAGGCACAAAAATTCTGAAAGCATGTGAATACTTTATCTTTATGATGCATAAGGTAAATCCAAGTCATTCTGGAATAGCAATCAATAAAGGTCACGAAGTACTTCATGCCACTGACTGACACAACATGACATGTCCATACATCAGAGTGCACCAGCATAAATGGGGATACACTTCTCATCCCTCTACTAACATAATAGGTTCTTGTATGCTTGGCATACTCACATGCATCACAGCTTAATTTGGTTCAGTCCAATCCATTCATTACATCAGGAAAAGCTTCAAACATTTTATCAAAAGCTATGTGGCCCATCCGACAATGATGCACCAGTGCCATACTCTCCTTTTTCTCCTACAATCGCAGGCAACTTAGAACCGCCTCTTATCCCATCTTGTCACGATCCATGCGCCAAAACCTCTATGCCTGGTTCCAGTCCCAATCTTTCTGCCTGTTGTCCTCTCCTGAATTAAACACATATATTTATTAACCATTATATTATAGTATTGTTGATTAATTAGGGCACTCAGAGACACCAAATTTACTTGAAAAGCAGGAATATGCGGTACTTATGACAATTTTATATTGGGTGTACAATGAACTGACCCTACCCCTCTTATAGGTTGAGATGTGCCATCAACTGTTTGGATAGTGCCTCTATGTGTGGGAGGATACAGACTATAAGAATCAAACTCAATTATACTCCCAGGAACATGTTTGGATGCTCCAGAAACTAGAATCCATTTTGAATCAACATTACGAGTGGCTATATACACTCGATCAATATTACCTTCATTTGCATGGACATAGTGATCAAAGTTCCCAAATGTTCCCTCCTTTTGTTCTTCTTCCTTTGACTGTCCTTGTGAGGTACTAGTCTTGATCTCTGTAGTTGTTGCCATATGTGCTTTAGAAGATGTAGTGTGCTAATGTTTGTATTGTTGTCCATACTGATGTCCACCACCTCTACCATATTGTTGCCCATATTGATGTCCACCACCTCTACCATATTGCTTCCCATACTGATGTTCACCACCTCTACCATCACCTCTTCCTCTATAGCTGCCTCTTCCTTGTGAGTATCCTCCTCTCCCCTGCCGGGTGTCACAAAGGAGGTACACTGATGCTTCAAGTGTCCCTTCACTCCAAATGTGTAGCAGTCTCTCACCTCCCTTCTCTCACTTGTGTAGAAGGCATGATGAGGGACTAAATCACTGCCTTTTGTCATATTCAACCCTACTTCTTCTCTAGCCATAGGAGAGATGCAACGGGGTAGTGGTTTGATGCAGTAGTGCAACCCGTCTACCCTCAAACTCTCGATTAAGACCTTTTAGAAACTTTATGACACATCGTCGCTCAATCCAGCTTGCAGCAACAGTCACGCATTCACTATGGACAAGTTCAAGAGGATCAACATGGTCCAAATCTCCCCATATATGTTGCAGCTCAGCCAGGTATGCCATCACAATTTTATCTCCTTGTTGCAAATCATGCACCTTACCCTTAATCTCAGCAATCAACATAGTGTTCCCCTTTCCAGAGTAGAGATTTGAGAGAGTATCCCATACCTCTGAAGCCTTTGTGAGTGCCTCTACTGAAGCAACAATGTCAGAGACCAAAGAGTTCAGCATCTATGCCACAATCAGAGAATTTGTGGCACTCCACTTTTTCCACTCAGAACTGTTCTTGTCTCTTGGTTCTAGTTATGCAGCTTCACCACACACACGGTCATCCAGCCCTTTCGTATTCAGAATCAACAGAGCCCTCCTTGATGTAACACCCTCAGATCGGCCCTATGCAAGCTTTAGCGATTCCCGCTAAACCCACATAGAAACTATTCAAAGATTCCCACTAGGCACTTCCGTGCGAGTGGAAAACGAAGTAATACCATTACACATTAGTCCATGATGGAACCCACATAACAGATATATACAACAACGACTCAGTGAGTCAAGAATACAATCGTACGAGTACGGACAAGATGCAATGGGGCTAAGAGCCCTGAAGAATAACCAATGGCGTCCATAACCCTGCCCAGGCCAAGACGGAAGGGTAATCCTGCTAATGCCGTCGATCTCAAAACTTGCTTAAAAAAAGGGGTGCCGGCAAAGGGCAAAGGAAAAAAAAGAGCGGTCAGTACTGAGGCCAGTACACAGCGAGACTAGAATTCGGCGGTCCTCGCCTACATAGGTATGATGGAATGAAGCGGCAGTGGAGCATGCGCTAAACAACCTATAGAGACTCAATACATCTGTCGGATATTAGAGAGAGATGAAAGACCTATTCGAATCCAACCTGATACTACAACCAATCATACCCATCCTGGTATTTCCCCCTCGATACCAAATGAGTAAGTCATCCGAGGAAACTCACATGGTTGGCAGTTTTATTCATTCTTTGCATGGTGGTTATCCAACTTACTAGTCATATCAGATACAAGTCAAATTTATAATAGTAAACTTTAGTTATAGTTGTCTATGATCGAGATACTGTGATCCAAGTCGTCCATAACCGTGAACACGACTTTTCGAAAAGATTTAACCCTGTAGGGGTGCACCAAAGTTTCCACACGCACTTCGACCCTTGTTTCCAGATTAATTAACATACTTCCATAGGTATGTCGGTGGGGCCTAGGACACGATGCTTTCCCAGACCCAAAGCAAGTACATGGGGGCCACCCCAATAAGCTACCCGTAACGAAGTCGGACGAGCTCCGGATACGGACCTAGAGGTTGCGATATCGGCCAAGAGATTAGAGGCCATAGGTATAATCCTCAACATAACAACCCACATCCTAAACAGTACAGTAGTAAACGATCATCGAGCAATAGATAATAAACATGGCATAACATGGCATACATGGCATAACATGGCATGAAAACGTTAAACTAGTTTGTGCCCACAGTACAGTACTTTGAAATCAGGTACTAAGTCGATAGGGGTGCCCACACACCCCACATGTGGTTAGAGCTTTCAGTCTCGGAACAGGTGTCAAAAACTCGGGTCCTAGGTGGACACAAGTTGGCGGTTAACAATCAAATCTCAATTATTACCCACCGGTGCCTCTTCATTAATTATATTCATTTTATATTTAATTAACCAGATGTAAATAAACCCACGATCATCTCCACATTTATGAATATGTCAACCCCCAACAACATTGGAACATCGACGACGCGAAGCGACACCTTAGCAAGCAACTACGACTCGCGAGACCAATTGTCTATCAAACAACAGGTAATAGGAGGTGTCCAAGGCAATATAGGCTGCAAGGGAAATCACAGGTACGAAAAGACTAAAGCATCGCAACACATGTAGCAATAGATCAACATGAAGAACTAAAGACTATAAATATAAAATAGGTTGAAATAGGGAGAATGATCGCCTGGAAAACACTACCGAAGGTTCATCCAAAGATCAGGTCGTACTCGCATCAACTCATCGGCCTAATTCATAAAGAAGCAAAGCACTAGAAGAAACATTAGATGCACTATTTAATACTACGACAGAAGATTGGAAATGATGCATTTATGATGCATGACATGGCATAGGTGCGATGCAACTAGGCAATATTAAGCGGAACTGGGGTCCCGATAATTGATTAGGTGGTATACGCTGTTTAGATATCCTGCAATTTAAATATTTACTTAACAAGGCAAAATATATCACCGATTCGCTACACAAATTTAAATGGAGCCAATATAAGACTAGAAAATCCCACATATGACCTCCATATTTAATTATTAGGTGAGTCAACAAAATACCCCAAACAATGAATATATATGCGAGGATGAACAATTTATATGCAACAATTATAAGGACGACAATTTATAAAATAGAGGCTCGGAAAGGGTCACATGTTAGGGTTCGACACCAATGGTCTTGGGGTTCTACGGGGTCCGGGTCTTGGGGGTTCGACGGGATCAGTCTTCAGACAACGGGAACTGGGTCTTTGGATTTGGGAAGGAGAGCTCAGGCCTTCGGGTACGAGGTCTCGGTTTCCTGCTGATGATCTTGTTGTCGCTGTCCGAGGGTTGGTCCGTGAAGACGACCCGGTCAGTTCCGCGAGGGCGCTCTTCGGTTATCGGGTCATGTTCACTTGTCAATCTTGTTTACGGGATTTTCTCGAACACCTTGTGAAAGGGCATGTATGCCCCATGTGTGGTTTTGGTAATTAATGACAATCTCTTTGGACTAATGTGTAAAATGAGTTTCACTTGTAGGTTTGTCCTTTGGCATCGCTTGGGCCATGTGTTGGTCTCAAGGTTGAAAGATGAAGAAATGTCCAAGGGCTTTGTGCCATTGGAATCATGAAGAAAGAAGGAGCTTGAAGGTTGGTCAAGACAAGTGCAAAGAGTTGCATCAAGATGGATCAACCTCAAGAAGGGATGAAGAAGGGCAAGCTCAAGATGCACCATCTCTAGAAGATCTCATGCTTGAAGCTTGCTGATATGCCCAATTTGCATCACCTTTCTATATCATAATTTACCTCTATTCATTGATATTTGTCTTATTATGAGATATTACTTATGGCTTTTCATCTATTTATGCATATTGAATGATTCCTGGAGGATGGACTGCCGGAGTCTGGATTCTGATGGAAAAGAGGGTGTTTCGGTGCAATTTCGCGAAGATCAGAAAAACACCAAAAAAATATGGAAACATATTATTTTACCAGAAGACGAAGGAAGCCAGAAGGAGGGACGGAGATAGGCCTCAGGGGGCCCACACCCCCCTAGACGCGGGCCCACCTGACCCTTTGCCTAGGGCAGGTGTGGCCCACCTGCCCGGCCTTCGACTTCGCCCCTTCGCCTATATCTTCCCTTCGAAACCCTAAGTCTCGAGGAGCGACGACAGATAGATTTCCGCCGCCTCTGGGGGCGAAAAACACCGAGAGAGAAAGATCTCTCCAGCAGATAGATTTCTGCAGGGGGAATTCCTTCCCGGAGAGGGGAGACCGTCGCCATCAACACCGTCATCAAGCTAGGCTTCATCGGGATCATCATCATCATCATCCACACCATCATCTCCACCAGCACCATCATCACCACTCCGTCCCGCTATAACAATTGTGTTGGATATTGCTTTAGTTCATTAGGGGAAACTTTCCCGGTGTTGATTACTATTGTAGTTGATGCTTGTGAGTGGAACCATCGGATTATTGTTTACGTTCATATTGTTATCCATTACCATATCATCTTTGATCTTGATCCATATGATGTCTTGTGAGTAGTTCGTTTAGTTCTTGAGGACATGGGAGAAGTCATGTTGTTAGTAGTGAATCTGTGATGAGTTATTATTCAATGGTTTAGTATTTAAGTTGTGGTGCTATTCTTCTAGTGGTGTCATGTGAACGTCGACTGCATGATACTTCACCATTTATGGGCCTAGGGGAATGCATTGTGTATTTGGTTACTAATCGTGGGGTTGCCGGAGTGAAAGAAAACTGAACCCCCGTTAGGACACCTTTGCACAAGGGAGTGTACGATCTCAGAGTTTAAGGTTGTGGTTATATTTATATCTTAATTATGTTCCTGTAGTTACGGATGTTTGCAGGGGGTTTAATCACAAGTATGTATTAGTCCTAGGAAGGGCGGTATGTTAGCACAGGTTCACCCACACAACACTTACAAACACCAGAGAAGAGTACTCAGCTATTTGAAGCGAAAGCACTTGACAGAATTCCCATGTGTCCTCGAGAACGTTTGGTCCTTATAAGTATTTCCACCGGCTTGTCCTTTGCTAATAAAGGATTGGGCTACTTGCTCCGTTTGTTCGTTACTTTTATTACTTGCTCTTTGTTTTGTTGTCTTGTCAGAAAACCACTAAAAATCCGTTTACTAAGTATTCACATGGATTTCCTGCTCCATACCACTATTCAGCACCTTCTGCTCCATGTTGGGATCGACACTCCTATTTATCGAAAGTACTACGATACACCCCCTATACTTGTGGGTCATCACTTGCCATCCTCATGATCATGGAGTGACGAAGACAAGTTAAAAGAAGAGGTTTCCCCATGGAGTATGGGGGGGCAATTTGCAAGTCTTCATCTTTATCAAGCAAGAGCAAACAAGAAAGGTGTTACCACTATAGAAGAACAAGACGGCTTACATCAAGTTCAAGTGGGATGCTCAAGGCAAAGGTATGCTCTTGATAGGGCTTCTCTTTTGCCGGTCTCGTGTTGTTAGTTGGAAGACCGGGTTTAGGATAGATAGCCGTACTATCAAGAGTGGTTCTCAAGCGGGTGTCGCGTTTGCATCGTTCGGAGAGATCTCAAACCTTTGCATTCATATCACATCTTTATTGGTTGTTATTTGGTTCTTGTCCATGAGAGGATCTAGATCTTGTGGTCATCATCATAACAAGCTATAGTTCATCAAATAAGGATTTCACTTGCATATCTTATTGCGGTTTTTGATCTTGCAAGTTTTCCGGCTCCACACCTTGGGAGATACTTCACATATATATATTCATGCTATTTTCTCCGGTTTGTTGGATTCTATTCGTCGTTATCTTTCCAACAAAATTGGTTTCATCTCATTTGGATTTCGGATGCGAAAGTTATTGTATTTCTGGTTTCTGGAATTTCCCTGACCGGAAGTTCTGGCTTCTTATCGGAAGTTCCGGCTTCTTATCGGAAGTTCCGCTAGGGCATTTTGCCGCCGGAAGTTCCAGTGGAAGTTCCGGTTCTTGTTGCGCTCACGTACTGTATCCTCTCCATTTGCTTTGTTGTATTTGACGGAATTTGGGCCGGAAGTTACAGCGGTAATACCTGTTGGAGATATGCCCTAGAGGCAATAATAAATGTAGTTATTATTATATCTTTGTGTTTATGATAAATGTTTACATTCATGCTATAACAGTATTAACAAGGAAACATTAATACTTGTGTGATTTGTAAACTAAAATAGAGTCCCTAGTAAAGCCTCTTTATAATACTAGCTTGTTGGTTAATAAATGATTGTGGTTTCCCTATCATGAACATTGAGATGTTATTAACAACAAGATCATATCGTTAGGAGAATGGTATGATGGACATACTCCTATAGATAAGCGTAGCATAAAGATCAAGTCATTTTAATAGTTCAATTGCTATATGCTTTCTAATACATAGTAACCTAATTCCTTCGACCATGAGATCATGCATATCACCATCACCGGAAGGATGCTTTGATGACATCAAACACCACACTGTAACTGGGTGGTTATAAAGGTGGCATTGAGTGTTCGGAAAGTATGGGTTGAGACACATGGATCAAGAGTGGGATTTGTCCATCCATATGACGGATAGATATACTCTGGGCCCTCTCGGTGGAATGTCATCCAATTGGCTTGCAAGCATGTGACTGGCCCACAAGGGATCACATATCACGGGAACGAGAAAAGAGTACTTATCAGTAACAAGGTTGAACTAGGTATGCAGAGATACCGACGATCAAAACCTCGGATAAGTAAACTATCGTGAGACAAAGGGAAATTGGTATCGTATGTAAGTGGTTCATTCGATCGCAAAGTAATCGTAGAAATATGTGGGAACCATATGAATTTTCAGATTCCTCTATTGGTTATTGTTCGGAGAAGTGTCTCGATCATGTCCGCATAATTCTTGAACCGTAGGGAGACACACTTAAGGATTCGATGTTGTTGAGTAGTTATGGAATGATGAGTAAGAGATCGAATGTTGTTCGGAGTCTCAGATGGGATCCGGGATATCACGAGGAGATCCGGAATGGTCCGGAGAATAAGATTCATATAAGGAAAGTTCTGTTTCGGGGTTGGAGAATGATTCTGGTGTTTTCATCGGGAATGTTCTAGAAGGGTCCGGAAGGTCCGACACTCCGGAGGGGAAGGGTACATGAATGTGTCATAACAAGTTGGAATGGTTGCATCATGTACTAGGTGTCATCGCTGATCAAAATAAAGGGATAAATCAAATCCTAGTTTGAAAAGTCAAAGCCAATTTGAAAAGTCAAACGGCAAGTTTGCTTGGTGTCGTGGTATTGCCGACGAGTACGCCATGGAGGGGTCCTCACAGTGCGTGTTTAGATACGTGGGGTAAGGCGGACGGTTGACGGGTACGAGGTAACACAGCTTACCTAGGTTCAGATCCCACAACGGTGGCGGAATCCTACTCCTGCTATAAATCACTATAATGGCAATACGCCGAGTTACAGAGATTAGGTTCACTGTGCGAGGTGACTAGAAAGTCTAAGTTATCGTCTGAGATTGTCTATGAACGTGCCCTAAAGGCTCCCATAGGCCCGACTTATATAGTCGTCAGATCCTAGGGTTACAGGGAAAAGTCCTAGCCGGACAGGTTACAGAGTCCTACACCGTCTATTACTAGTCTTGTGTATCTTGCACTCCAAGGCTCCGGGTATGCTGGTGACTCCACCGTAGCCTTCCTTTATCTAGCATGCGCCTCCCTTCTGGATCCACCTAGCTGGGTCGCCCAGCAGGCCATAGGCCACGCTACCGACTATGGGCCACCCGGGTTAGTCGGATAAGAGACATGCTATGAGGATACCCATATAGCATATCCCCAACAGTAGCCCCCGGAGAACTCCGAGATCTTGCGCTGTCTTGCCTCTTCTCGTGGAATGCTCCATCTAGATGGATGTCGGCAAATCGTCAAGCAACATCTTGTAGTCCTCCCAAAGAACCCTGCAAGGTTTTCTCCGTCTTCTATGAGTAAGTCGGTGAAATGATGAATCTTCCACCGTACGCTCCCGTTGTCAGATTAAATCCGTCCATGCCAGAATCTTCGATGGGACGGCTCATCTACCATGTCAGTTATGACGACGTAGGCTGTAGGTCAGGGATGCCTCGTAACTCACACATGCAGAGAACGTAATCATATCCGCTTTTCCCGCGCGAGCGATACGAACCGTTGGCGGCGACGGTTGGAGACGTGGCGAAATTACCGCGCACGTTCACGAACACGTCGTCTACGCGGCAACCGTCCGATTAGCTGCACGAATCTTGACGCAAAGTAGGATAAATAGTAACCGTGGGACACTTGCCACTTTTTCACCCCATTCTCTCGCGTCATCGTCTTCTTCCTCCAGCCGTGCGCCTCCTCGAGCTCTCCGCGAAAACCTCGAGAAACCCTAGCCTTTTGCCTGCACCAGTCACATTCTTTCCTTCCTCCATGGCCAGAAGCAGCTCATCCCCGTCAATGGTGGCATCGAGCGAAGCCGGCGAGCTCCATCGTAGTGCCCCCAGAGGGCCTGGTCATCCCCGCATCGGCGATGATAGAAACCACCGGCGGCGACCATAACTTGGCGGCGCTGGAGCCCCTGGAAGAGGAGCCTGACTCGCACAAAGGCGATTGGAGCGGGTCGGACATCAGCACGCGTGACATCCAGGAGATGGTCGCCGAAGGTTACCTCCCCGCGACGGAGGGGCTCGCCTGGCGGGCGGCGCCGGCCGGCGAGGTGACTCCTTCTCCCCAAGCCGGAGAAAAGGTGTACCTCAAGGCACAATTGGTACGCGGCGTTTCTGTGCCATCTCCCACTTCTTTCTGTCCGTCTTGAATCACTTCCAGGTCCAACCCCACAACCTCTCACACAATAGCATCTTAGTGCTTAGCAACTTCGCGGCACTCTACGAGGGTTACCTGGGGATCAGGCCTAGGTTAGATTTGTTTGTATACTTTTTTACCGTCAAACGTGAAGCTAGACACAGCAAGGAGGATCTTAGAAACTGTGGCACCATAAGCTTCAAGATCCGTCCTGGCCGGAGGTTCCCCGACATTGTCGGCCACGAGTCATGCAAGAACTGGCAACAGACGTACTTCTACGGCCCCGACATTCCTTTGTCGGGCCGAGAAGTAACGTACCCGGACTTCGTGGACGGAGCCGCCGCCGAAGTCCCCACATGGCGGTCCCATGCCTCCCTTCCCTCTGACCTCAACGCTTCCCGCGCAATAAGGCGGATCTAGTGGTTCGTAGATACGGGTCTGACCGGCTTGGACCTAGCCATGTGCTGGTTCATCAGGCGGATCCAACCTCTGCAGCATCGTATGAAGCTTATGCATGAGTATATCAGCGACCGAAGGGATTCCCTCCGGATCTCCGAGGACAACTTCTCGAGCGACTTCGTCAAGTTCCGCCTCAAGGACATCGTCAAGGTGAAGGACAAGAAGCGTGGATTCACCCTCACCTACGACATGTTCGTAGACGGAAAGTACCCAAAGGTAGGTATTTATTTTCCGTGTATGACATTGCTCCAGTTTTTCCGTCTTGCTAATTCCATCTTGTCTAACACAATGATTTCTCACTTAACAGCTTAGCGATCTAGAGGAGGGCAACCTGGCTGCCCAAATCTATGATCCAAAGATGAAGGAAGTCATGGTCGTGTCCGACGATGATGTCCCGTTGGCGCAAAAGCGGAAGAGCTCCACCTCTGACGCTGCCGACGGAGGCAAGAAAAACAAGACGGAGGGTGGAGCCTCCAAAAAGAGTACTGCCGCCCTGGAGGCGGAGAAGAAGAAAGCTACCGGGATGTTTGCCAAAGCGCCCCCCTAGTGTAAGCTTCTCATTCTCCGACATTGTCTCACTTATTTGTCTTATTCCTGTACTTATGCATTTTGCACGTTTCAGGAAGAAAGCCACAACCAGCCTCAAGAAGTCCTCTAAGACTCTTGGGGCTTCTAGAAATATCAAGGATATGCTGCATCGCGACTCTTCCCCCGCCATTGCCCCTTCTACTCCTGCCGTCAAGCCCTCCTCCACTCCGACAAGCTCTCAAGCCCAGGAGGCACCAGGCCCTTCCGCCATGGAAGTGGATTCTGGCGCTTCTACCGAACTCGCAGTTGTCGGCGAGCAGGCGACGCAGGAGAGCACTGCTCTTCAAATGGCTGAAGCTCCGGCTAAGGATGCCATCGGTAGCAGAAAGGCGGTGGTGGGTGCTGGTACTTCTGCCGAAGGCGGCGCCTCTGCTCCCCAGAAACCCTTAGAACTGCCGAAGATAATCTTCCCGGTGCTTACGCCGGGTAGCACAACTATGGTTCCTGGAGGAGTGCCGTCATCTCCGACATGCGGTCTTGAGGAGCTACTCCGTCAAGCAGATATCTTGCGAAGTAACAGCGTTTCCTTTGGCAAGTTGCTGGCCGAGAGTGCTACAAACCTCAAGATCATCGCACTTGTAAGTTTTACTTTACCTTTTGCATTTCACATGAGTATCCCACTGTAGCCCCCGAGGATGTAGACGGAAAACCATTGGTTTTGCATCTTTATGCTCTAAGAGTGACTAAGTTAGAAAAAACTCTCACTCTAGCCCCCAAGCATTTAGATGGAATGAATTATTCCGGCTAGATGCTTTAAGAGTAGCATACGCAGTGTTCATAAGTTTAAGTGTTGTAGCCCCAAGCTTCTAACTGTAACTGAATTAGTTCCGACTAGATGCTTTAAAGAAAAGCTAAGCATTTTCCGAGTTAAAACTTTATACTGTAGCCCCCAAGCTTCTAGTTGTGAACTGAATTAGCTCCGACTAGATGCTTAAATAAAAGCTAAGCATATTGCTAAGTTAAAAACTCTCGCTGTAGCCCCCGAGCATCTAAGTGGAAAATTTCCGACTAGAGGCTCTAAGCGGACTAAACAACGGATTGACTATGTATTTGTTTCCACGGAACGAGAATGCTCGGAGGGGCATGGCCAATGATAAGTACCAGAAGATGCGCGCGGACCTTGAAGCTGAAAAGGGTAAAACCGCCATCTTGAAGGAACAGATCATCAAAAACAAGAGTCTGTTTTCTTTTTGCGCACTTCCGTCTTACTTCTGTGCCTTCCTTCTTCGAGTACTCACGGTGTACTTTGTTTTCTCCGACTCGCAGAGCATGTAGCCAAGGCCAAGGATATTGTCGAGCAGTCCAAGCACATCCAGCAGCTGGATAGCGAGAACAAGATCCTTAAGAAGGAGAGGGAAGAAATGCTGAAGATGCACGAGGATTCCATGAAAGCCCTGCAGGACTCCGCCTCCGCTGAGATCAATCGCTTGAAGGAGGAGCTTGCGATCCTAAAGGATCAGAAGCAAGCTGCCGATGAGCAAAACCTTCGCCATAGCGAGGCGTTTAAGCTCCTCCAACAAGAGAAAGAATCCTTGGTGGACGTCGTCTGGCAGGCTAAGGCCAGCATCTTCAGTAAGTATCCTCCGCCTTGGAGCTCTGTAGTCTGGTACTTAGAATTTTTGAACTCATGCAATCGTTGTCGGAATTTTCAGCGCCCCTGGGTTTAACCCGCTCGCCTCCTTCGGACAAGGAATGCATGATTCTTGCCGGCAACTTCATCAACACCGCCATCTCCCAAGCCAAGGAGATTTCCACGCCCCTGCAGATTTACATCAAGGCCTCGGACTCCATGGTAAAGTACTCGGAGATTCTGCGCCGAGCCCCCGAGCGTGTCACAAGCTGGAAAGCTTCTTGTGCACGGGCTGGCGCAAGGATGGCGCTATCGATGGTGAAGGCACATTATGAAGATGCCGACATCGACACGGTAACCTCAGGTATCCCCGACGCAGATGGTGACGGCAAGGAGATCGATCACGATGCTATCCTGTCATCACTGGCGGGGTATGACACCAGGGTTGCTGAGTTGGTGGACGTGGATGTCTTCGTGCCCAGAAACTTTCTCGACAACGCCAACCTGGAATCCTCCGAGTGTCAACATAGCAGCGATGCTGAGGGTGATTCTCCAGCTGGTGATGATGCGGCCTCCAAGTCTCCTGCACCCAAAGAGTGAAAAACACTTTGTAATTTCTGTTTCACCTTTGTTGTGTGCATGGAAAAAACTTGATGATGTAATCCTTAAGGCGGAAAACAGTGTTTGTTGTATCCTGCTACTTAAGAATTTATTCCCAGTATGTATATATTTTTTAAGCAAGTGCTTACTCTAGTTCTTATGCTTGACTTTTCGTGAGTCGGAAGACTCGTTGTCGGAACCATGCGCTTAGGTGATGATACCCAATGGCACCGTCAATAACCTTAGCACAAAATCGCCGACAATAAGTGCCAAAAGTCACTACTCTAGAATCCACATAAAAACAACAAAGAACGTGTAGACCAGAAAACTTAAGCTAACGCCCGTAGGCGGAATTTTCACAAGTGCAATCGCAAAGCTTGTGCATAAAGGTTTATATGATCCAAAAATTAACACTAAAGGAGGTAAAATACTCAGCAAAATGAGTGAACCAAAGAGCTTTATTTCATTGATCATATAAGAGGTACACGATTAGATAAAAAATGCTAAGTGTAGAAAGGACGTAGCTGTGCTATGTTCCATGGCCGATCAAGCTCCGGGTAGTCATCATCCGGGTCACGTCGCTTACGCTTATGATCCTCGTTGGGTCTATCCTTGAGTTCACGATTGTAGACAAGGTAGTAAGACCCATTGAGTAGCACCTTGCTTATGATGAACGGTCCTTCCCATGGCGGGGATAATTTGTGTGACTTCTTCTGCTTAAGTCGGAGCACCAAATCCCCCTCTTTAAACGAGCGATGCCGGACGCGGCGACTATGGTAGTTGCATAGCTTCTGCTGGTAGATGGCGGATCTTTGGCATGCCAAAACGCGCTCCTCCTCGAGAAGGTCCACATCTAGGCGTCTGAATTCTTCAGCATCATCTTCGTCGTAGGCGGCAACTCTTGGTGCATCGTGGAGGATGTCGGAAGGTAGGATGGCTTCTGCTCCATATACCATGAAATAGGGGGTGTAGCTGGTGGATCTGTTGGGTGTAGTTCGTAAACTCCACATCACAGATGGCAATTCTTCCGCCCAGGCTCCAGCTGCTCTATGTGGCGGTGCCTCAAGACGTGGCTTGATTCGCTCCAGAATTAATCCATTGGCTCGCTCGACTTGACCATTGGATTGTGGGTGTGCCACAAATGCAAGGTCAAGTCGGATGCCTTTGTCCCAGCAATAGGCCTCCACTTCTCCGAGTGACAAGTTGCTTCCGTTGTCGGTGATGATGCTATGTGGGAGAGCAAATCTCACCACTAGATCCCGGACAAACCTAAGGGCAGTTGCCCCATCAAGCTTTCTAATGGGTTTAGCTTCTATCCATTTGGTGAATTTGTCAACTGCTACAAGCAGATGCGTAAACCCACACGGTGCCGTTTGTAATGGTCCCACCATGTCTAGCCCCCAGACTGCAAACAACCAAGTTATTGGTATTGTTCGCAATTCTTCAGCAGGAACATGTGGTTGTCGGGCATAGTACTGGCATCATGTGCATGTATCAACCGGCTTGTCGGCGTCCGCCTTCGCGGTCAGCCAGTAGAATCCTTGCCGGAAGGCTTTCGCGACCAACGATCGAGGAGCGGCGTGATGCCCGCAATCTCCGAGATGGATCTGTTGGGAATATGCCCTAGAGGCAATCATGTATGATGAGATTTCCCATTGTATTCATAAAGATATTAGTCCTTGTATAAACATCTGATGTGTATCATTGAATATGTTATTCGGTTGTGGAACTATGCATTCATGTTGTTTGTACTAAATATCCTTGGTCATTGAGGTTGTGCTGGACACACAACTTAGACCAATGTGAAAATTGGCTTGATGACTCGGTTCCACTTGTCATGGGCATGGAGATGCTATTCCAACTTACACAGACTCGGCTAAAGAGTTTAGCGAGTCGGATTGACCCATATTGAGGTACAACGAACAAGTTGTCATTTGTATATCTCAATCAATGTAATCCTTAGACCCGAGGTTGTTGCATAGTCCGAGTTGAGGATCACTGACTTAGGTTCTGCCAAACGCTAATCCGTAACTGGGCAGTTATAAAGGCAGGGTTCGGGTCGACTGAGAATCAAGCTGCGTGATGTGAATAACCAAGATGGGATTTTGCCCCTCCACTCGGAGAGATATTCTCTGGGCCCTCTCGTGAGATATGATTCGGAAAGCATGTCCATGCATGACTCGGTTAAGTGTTAACCGAGGCGATCGACTAAGAGTTAGTCGGGTGAATCACTTATCTCGGATCGAGAAGAGAGTCGGACTATTTAAGGGATGACATATATTCGCCTATAGTCTGATAAGGTATATCGTGAGGCAAAAGGGACTCGGACGTAAGTCGCATTGGAAAGGCAAGTCGTCATGACTCTTTGGTACTTGGGAGTCGGCACGTTCTGCTAGGAGACGCTACCGACTGATCGATTGAGAGTCGGACTCCAATCGTGTCCAAGTAGCCATGAGCCTGCGGGGTCACACACTTAAGAGCGGGAGCAAGTTCGGATTGGATCTGAACATGTAATCTGGTTGGGTTGGACCTTAACCTGATTAGGACTGAGTTAGTGAGTTGGAATCATGGTGACTAGTGTTATATGGGCTTTAGTGAATGGGTCGCGCGAGCAGAGCCCACGTTCACTCCCTATATATAGTGGAGCACCTTAACCCAAAAAGGTTAATCGTTGTTCGGTTAGGTCATTCCATGTGTTGGAAACCCTATCTCCACAGCAGTCCAGCCGTCGTTACGAACCTAGCAGTTCGCCGCCGGCGCTCCTCCTTGTACGTGTGGATACCAGTAGAGGTTCTGTGCGATCAGCACCAGGACGATCGGATCCTGAGGACTGCACTGCATCAACTGACGCGCTTCATCAGTAATCCGCAACTGCGCGTCTAGTGGTAAACCTCGTGGCCTTCTACCTCAGCTAGATCTTGGGATCACCGCGTTAGAGGAAAAGTTTTTTGTTTTATCTCTGCGTGGCCCAACAGTGGTATCAGAGCGACAACTTCTGGTTTTAGGCTCGAGATCTCGCATATGTGATATGCGGTAGGATGAAGATGAGATCTATGTGCTGTTTTGGTGGTCGATCTATGAGATAGATCGGTTTTGTACGAAGTTGATTGGATCAACTGTACTCGGGGAATGGTAGATCTGATTTCCGTGATCATACTGCTGAGGTCGTGGAACGACATACCCCTACCGGTCGGCTTCCGCCATCGGGGTAGACTGTGACACGTAAATCCAGAAGCGGTGATCGAAGATCAAAGAGTTTGATCGAATCGGAACGATGGTCGGAATCCATGTCCGGATCATAGATGAGATCTACGTTTTGGAAAAAATCGTCGGGCGCTGCCTGTACCCGCGAGGGGCGCTGCCCCTTCGATCCCTACCCGCTATCCGGCTAGCGGGACTGCAGGCTTCGCCCTGTCGTAGCGCCTTAGATGTTGTTGCGAGTTTCACAACACCGGTAGATATTGTATCTATGCATAACTTGTTTTTGCAGGAAGTTGTGAATGGTATGGTTCATGTGCATGTGATGTATGTGTGTAATCCATACGTGATCTGCGAATCACGGTTTATGTCAGCCGGCTGGAGCCTAGGCGCTGTCATTTTATTGTATAACGACCTGCGTGTCGGATTCTCTATGTAATTTACTTTACTAAGCTAGTGTAGCTGTTTGGAGAACCCGGAAGGCATGCAAGGCGTTGTACATGTCGGCGACATGGAGTAAGACGGCAAGTGACAAGAGTTGGCACGAGTCGGATTACAGGCTTTGTGGAGATGGAGATCGCCATGAAGAGAGCCATACCATTTCACATTATAATTGCTTTATTTTGTGTTATTGTTATGTCTCTGTTTTACCTCTATTAGATAGTCGGTAAAATTTAATCCCTCAAAGAAGGTCTAGTCGGTTTCCCCGCCAGTGTTTGCACCATCACAAGTCGGACATTTTTGGTAGTGGGCTCATAAAATTGAGGTGCTGCCAATTCTTTCCGACTAGGTGGGTTCGAGTCGGACTCTTACTGCAGAAACACTCGGTAATCTAGACGGGTCTATCACAACGGTTGTGGGACTCGGAGAAAAGTCGGATGGGAGCCGGGGCATGTGATGCCACCCGTCCAACAGGAGTCGCATGAGATGCGATTGACAAGGAGTTGTCTACCTAGATCACTTGGCGGCTAGCGGTGATGCTAAAGCTCACTAGCCGACTTGCTTATTTAGGATCCTGAATCACTAAGTAACCATCGGAGGGGTGTTGGTTCTAGTGGGAGCATAAAATATTAAAATGTTTAATATGCTTGCTCTTTTATGAATACATGTCTTAAGTGTTTTGCATATTTTCTGTTGTAGATCATGGCACCAAGTAGCAGTCACTCTCAGATATCCGGTTTTGCGTTGAGAACCATTCTTGAGAAAGATAAACTGAACGACACTAATTTTACCAACTGGTATCAAAATCTGAGAATTGTTCTCAAACAAGAAAAGAAGGACCATGTCCTAGACAACCCACTTCTAGATGAGCCGAATGAGAATGCGACTGTCGCAACCACCAATGCCTACCGTCGGGCTAAGGATGAGTCCACGGATATTAGCTGTCTTATGCTTGCTCACATGGAACCGGACTTGCAAAAGCAGTTCGAGCATGTTGAGGCCTACGATATGATCGAAAGCCTCAAAAGTATGTTCCAGGCTCAGGCGAAGACTGAGAGGTATCAAGTCTCTCAGGCTTTGCTGAGTTGCAAGCTTAAGGATGGTGATCCACTGAGTCCGCATGTGATCAAAATGGTTGGTTACGTGCAGTCTCTGGAGAGGCTTGGCTACCCCATTAGCGAAGAGTTCGCTACGGATATAATTCTGAACTCTCTTCCTGGTGCATATGGGCAGTTCATTTCGAACTACCACATGCATGGTATGGATAAGAAGCTCACTGAATTACATGGGATGCTCAAGCAGGTAGAGGCGGATCTCAAGAAGGGCACCAGTCAAGTGTTGATGGTGCAGAATAAGGCTAAGTTCAAGAAGAGTTCTTGGACTAAGAAGAAGGCTAAGTCAGGAGGAAAGCAGGCTCCGGACCCGGTCCCAAGAGCTTCCTCAGGGACTAAGCCATCTCCTTCAGCCGGATCCACTTGCTTCTACTGCAAGGCGGATGGCCACTGGAAGAGGAACTGCAGCAAGTACTTGGCCGATAAAGCCAAGAGTGGAGGTATGACTTCCGACTCAGGTACACTTGTTTGCAATGTTATAGACATATATCTTGATGATGCACCTAATAGTTCTTGGGTATATGATACCGGATCAGTTATTCACATCTGCAACTCATTGCAGGGACTGGTAAGAACTAGGAGCGTAGCAAGAGGCGAGGTTGATATTCGAGTCGGCAACAAAGCAAGAGTTGCTGCGTTGGAAGTCGGCACGATGCAACTTCATTTACCTTCCGGATTCATTATGGAACTGAATAATTGTTATTATGTTCCAGTGCTCAGTCGAAACATTATTTCTGCTTCATGTTTGATGAGGCAAGGCTATGAGTCGAATATCAAGAATAATGGTTGTTCTTTGTATTTGAATGATATGTTTCACGGCTTTGCACCTTTCCAGGACGGGTTATTTATTTTGAATCTTGATGGTGAGTCGGTTTATAACATAAATGTTAAAAGGTGGAAACCAAATAATCTGAATATGACTTACTTTTGGCACTATCGGCTTGGTCATATAAGTTGGAAACGCATGAAAAGGCTCCATGATGATGGACTCCTGACTTCGTTCGACTTGGAGTCGTTCGAGACATGCGAATCTTGCCTACTCGGCAAAATGACCAAGACAAATTTTGCAAAGAGTTGCGAAAGGGCGTATGACTTGTTGGGACTAGTACATAGTGATGTATGTGGACCAATGAGCACGACAGCCAGGGGTGGTTATGAGTACTTCATTACCTTCACTGATGATTTGAGTAGGTATGGATATATCTACTTGATGAAACATAAGTCGGAAGCCTTTGGAAAGTTCAAAGAATTCCAGAATGAAGCACAGAATCAACTCGGCAAGAAAATAAAGTTTCTTCGGTCGGACCGAGGAGGCGAGTACATGATCCATGAGTTTGATGACCATCTGAAAAGTTGTGGAATATTTCCTCAACTTACTCCGCCAGGAACGCCGTAAAGGAACGGTGTTTCGGAAAGGCGGAATCGGACCTTGTTAGACATGGTACGATCAATGATGAGTCGGACAGATCTGCCTTTATCATTTTGGGGTTATTGTCTAGAAACAACAGCGTTCACACTAAACAGAGTACCATCAAAATCGGTAGAGAAGACACCGCATGAGATGTGGACAGGCAAAAAGCCGAGTTTGTCTTTTCTTAAGATTTGGGGTTGTGAAGCATTTGTCAAGCGACTTCAGTCGGACAAGCTTACGGCCAAGTCGGATAAATGTATTTTCGTGGGGTATCCAAGGGAAACCTTGGATTACTACTTATACAACCGAGAAGAGGGCAAAGTGTTTGTCGCTCGGAACGGTGTCTTCCTTGAGAAAGAGTTTCTCAGTCGGGGAGTAAGTGGGAGCACGGTGCAGCTTGAAGAAATTCGAGAGGAACCGGCTAGTAGCGAGTCGGCAAAAACCTTGGAGGTTGAGCCGGTCGTGGCAGCTGAGCCGGCAGCAGCACCTGTACTACGAAGATCGGCAAGATTATGAAGTGTTCGTGATTTGTTACTGTTAGACAGTGATGAGCCGGCTAATTATTCGGAAGCGATGGTGGGATCTGATTCCGAGTCATGGCTTGGAGCCATGAGATCCGAGATAAAGTCCATGGATGAAAATCAAGTTTGGAGCTTGGTTGATCTGCCAGACGGTGCAAGACCCGTCGAGTGCAAATGGGTCTTTAAGAAGAAAACTGATATGGATGGGAATGTTTCCGTTTATAAAGCACGCCTTGTCGCGAAGGGGTTCCGACAAGTTCAAGGAGTTGATTACGACGAGACTTTCTCGCCCGTAGCGATGCTTAAATCAGTTCGGATCATGTTAGCTATAGCGGCCTATTTCGACTATGAGATATGGCAGATGGATGTCAAAACGGCTTTCCTTAACGGAAATTTAACCAAGGACGTGTATATGATACAGCCCGAGGGTTTTTTCGATCCGGCTAATGCTGACAAGGTGTGCAAACCTCAGAAATCCATGTATGGGTTGAAGCAAGTGTCTCGGAGTTGGAATATTCGCTTTGATGAGGTAGTCAAATCGTTTGGCTTCATCAAGAGTGATCATGATTCTTGTTTGTACAAGAAGTTTAGTGGGAACAAAGTAAATTTTCTAATCTTATATGTGGATGACATATTACTGATTGGAAATTATGTCCAGATGTTGCAAGAAACCAAGGAATCATTGGAAAGGAGTTTCTCAATGAAAGACTTGGGTGAGGCAACATACATCCTCGGAATCCGGATCTATAGAGATAGATCAAGGAGGCTCATTGGATTGAGTCAGAGTACTTATTTGGACAAAGTGTTGAAGAAGTTCAACATGGAATCGTCTAAGAAGGGGTTCTTACCGATGTCCCATGGTGTAAAACTTAGCAAGACTCAGTGTCCTTCGACAACTGATGAGCGAAGTCGGATGAGTGCGATTCCATATGCTTCTGCAGTCGAATCCATCATGTACGCCATGATTTTTACTAGGCCGGATGTTTCCTATGCTCTAAGTGTTGTGAGAAGATACCAGGCTGATCCTGGAGAGATCCACTGGACAGCAGCTAAAAATATCCTAAAGTACTTGAGAAAGACTAAGGATATGTTCTTGGTTTATGGTGGTGAAGATGAACTCAGTGTAAAGGGTTACACGGATGCGAGTTATCTTACTGACTCTGATGATTCTCGTTCGCAATCCGGATACGTGTTTATTATAAACGGAGGTGCTGTGAGCTGGAAGAGTTCCAAGCAAGAGACTGTGTCTGCGTCTACAACAGAGGCTGAGTATATTGCCGCCTCGGAGGCAGCAAAGGAAGCTGTTTGGATGAGGAATTTCCTCATGGATCTTGGTGTGGTTCAGGGCTCGTCCAATCCGTTGGACGTGTATTGTGACAACAATGGTGCTATTGCACAAGCCAAGGAACCTAGACAGCACCAGAAGAACAAGCACATACTCATGCGGTACCACCTGATTCGCTAGTTCGTGGATCAGGGTGATATCAAGTTATGCAAGGTACACACGGATGCAAATATTGCGGATCCGTTGACAAATCCGTTACCCCAGCCGAAGCATGAGGCGCACCTAAGAGCCATGGGAATTAGATGCTTAGACATGTGATGTCGAAAGATTGACTCTAGTGCAAGTGGGAGACTGTTGGGAATATGCCCTAGAGGCAATCATGTATGATGAGATTTCCCATTGTATTCATAAAGATATTAGTCCTTGTATAAACATCTGATGTGTATCATTGAATATGTGATTCGGTTGTGGAACTATGCATTCATGTTGTTTGTACTAAATATCCTTGGTCATTGAGGTTGTGCTGGACACACGACTTAGACCATTGTGAAAGTTGGCTTGATGACTCGGTTCCACTTGTCATGGGCATGGAGATGCTATTCCAACTTACACAGACTCGGCTAAAGAGTTTAGCGAGTCGGATTGACCCATATTGAGGTACAACGAACAAGTTGTCATTTGTATATCTCAATCAATGTAATCCTTAGACCTGAGGTTGTTGCATAGTCCGAGTTGAGGACCACTGACTTAGGTTCTGTCAAACACTGATCCGTAACTGGGCAGTTATAAAGGCAGGGTTCGGGTCGACTGAGAATCAAGCTGCGTGATGTGAATAACCAAGATGGGATTTTGCCCCTCCACTCGGAGAGATATTCTCTCGGCCCTCTCGTGAGATATGATTCGGAAAGCATGGCCATGCACGACTCGGTTAAGTGTTAACCGAGGCGATCGACTAAGAGTTAGTCGGGTGAATCACTTATCTCGGATCGAGAAGAGAGTCGGACTATTTAAGGGATGACATATATTCGCCTATAGTCTGACAAGGTATATCGTGAGGCAAAAGGGACTCGGACGTAAGTCGCATTGGAAAGGCAAGTCGTCATGACTCTTTGGTACTTGGGAGTCGGCACGTTCTGCTAGGAGCCGCTACCGACTGATCGATTGAGAGTCGGACTCCAATCGTGTCCAAGTAGCCATGAGCCTGCGGGGTCACACACTTAAGAGCGGGAGCAAGTTCGGATTGGATCTGAACATGTAATATGGTTGGGTTGTACCTTAACCTGATTAGGACTGAGTTAGTGAGTTGGACTCACGGTGACTAGTGTTATATGGGCTTTAGTGAATGGGTCGCGCGAGCAGAGCCCGCGTTCACTCCCTATATATAGTGGAGCACCTTAACCCAAAACGTTTAATCGTTGTTCGGTTAGGTCATTCCATGTGTTGGAAACCCTATCTCCACAGCAGTCCAGCCGTCGTTACGAACCTAGAAGTTCGTCGCCGGCGCTCCTCCTTGTACGTGTGGATACCAGCAGAGGTTCTGTGCGATCAGCACCAGGACGATCGGATCGTGAGGACTGCACTGCATCAACTGACGCGCTTCATCAGTAATCCGCAACTGCGCGTCTAGTGGTAAACCTCGTGGCCTTCTACCTCAGCTAGATCTTGGGATCACCGCGTTAGAGGAAAAGTTTTTTGTTTTATCTCTGCGTGGCCCAACAGGATCTCGCGCAGGATTCCATACCTTCTAGCTGGGAGACGCACTTTAGGTATACACCAGTAGTGCTCCTTTTATAGAGTTGCCCATTGATTATGGTATAACCCTTTGCTCGTCGCACTATTTGTCGTCTTTCGACCTCGTCGTCGGGCAAAGTTCCGTGTTCGAGATATTCCATGAACGGTTTTGTCCAAGCCGGAGGGATCTTCACCATGTTGACAAAAGAGTCAGCTCTATTCGGGTTGTCGATGTCGGCGCCCTTCACGGATGGTGTGCGTAGATGCTCTAGGAAAACTCCTGGCGGAATTTTCTTGCGCCCTGATCCAAGTTTAGACAGTAGATCAGCCGCCTCGTTTTGCTCCCTAGGCACATACTTGACTTCGTAGCCCAAGAAGCTCTTGGCTATCTTGTCCACTTCGTCGCGATATGCCGCCATCATAGGGTTCCGCGCATTCCAGGTGCCAGCCACCTGCTGGGCAACCAAGTCGGAATCTCCACAGCAAACTATGCGCTTGATGCCAATATCCTTGGCTACACGTAGTCCGTGAATGAGTGCTTCATACTCCGCCATGTTGTTTGTAGCCTCGAAGTGGATCTGCAGAACGTAGTGTAGCTTGTCTCCTTTTGGTGACTGTAGCAGTACACCAGCCCCCGAGCCGTTGAGCAACTTTGATCCGTCAAAGTGCATCACCCAGTACTCTGGTTCTGGAAACGGAGTAGCATCTAGCATCTCTGTCCAATCTGCGATGAAATCCGCCAAGGCTTGTGACTTGATAGCGTCGCGTCTTTTGTAGGTGATCTCGAAGGCGGCAAGTTCAATGCCCCACTTCGCGACCCTTCCTATAGCGTCGCTGTTGTTGATAATGTCGGACAGTGGAGTCTTGCTCACTACTGTGATTGGGTGCTCCTGAAAGTAATGCCTCAACTTCCGTGAAGCGAGGAATACTCCATAAGCTATCTTTTGGTAGTGCGGCTAACGCTGCTTGGACTCCGTCAAGACCTCGCTTACATAGTAAACTGGTCGTTGCACTCCGTGCTCATAGCCTGGTTCTTTCCGCTCTACCACTATGATGATGCTGATAACCCGATTGGTTGCCGCCATGTAAATTAACAGGGGCTCGCCAGGCTCGGGTGCTGCAAGGATGGGCGCTGAGGAAAGAATCTCCTTGAGCTGCTTCAATGCTGCATCTGCCTTGTACGTCCATGTGAATTTGTCCGCCTTCTTCAGCAACTTGTACAGCGGCAGAGCCTTCTCTCCAAGTCGGCTGATGAACCGACTAACTGCTGCAACACAACCTGTTAGTCGTTGGATGTCCTTTAGGCATGTCGGACGGTTTATGTTTAAGATGGCCTTGATTTTCTGCGGGTTGACCTCGATTCCGCGTTGGGAAACGATGAAGCCCAATAGTTTGCCGGCTGGAACCCCGAAGACGCACTTCTTAGGGTTGAGCATCATGTTGTATTTCCGGAGGTTATCAAAGGTTTCTTTTAAGTCGGAGATTAAGTCATTTGACTTTTTAGACATCACCGCTATATCGTCCACATAGGCGTGAACGTTCCGACCAATTTGATCGTGGAGGCAACGTTGCATTGTCCGCTGGTAGGTAGCACCTGCGTTTTTTAGCCCAAAGGGCATCGTGACATAGCAAAAGGTGCCGTAAGGGGTAGTGAACGAAGTGGCCAATTGGTCCGACTTCCTCATTTTGATCTGGTGGTATCCTGAGTATGCATCGAGAAAACACAAAAGTTCTGAGCCAGCCGTCGAGTCAATGACTTGGTCAATGCGAGGCAAAGCAAACAGATCTTTGGGACATGCTTTGTTCAAGCCGGTGTAATCAACGCACATTCTTAATTCATTGGTTCCCTTTTTGGGGACAAGTACAGGATTGGCCACCCATCGGGTGTGAAGGACTTCTCGGATAAACTCAGCCTTAAGTAACTAGCTATCTCTTTGCCAATGGCGCCTCTCTTCTCATCTCCGAAGCGTCGTAGAGGTTGTTTCACTGGTTTACATTTTGGATCTATGCTTAAGCTGTGCTCGGCAAGTTCCCTAGGTACACCTTTCATGTCGGCAGGTTGCCAGGCAAAGATGTCCCTATTCTCACGAAGGAACTCGACGAGCGCGCTTTCATATTTGGGATCCAGGTTCGTCCCAATGGCAGTGACCTTGGAGGCATCGCCTACCACAAGTTCCACCGGCTTGGTCTCGATGGCGGCCTTGAATGCAGGAGCGCAGTCGGAGATCTGCTTCTTCGACGCGGGCATCTCTGAGTCATCGACCTTGCTCTGGATCTCCTTGAATTCTTCGCTATAGAGGACAGCTTCTGCAACGGCTGCTTTATTGATCTCGCAGTCCCTTGCCTTGGTAAAGCTTCCGGATACGGTGATGACACCGTTTGGTCCGGGTATCTTGAGCTTGTTGTAGACGAAGCATGGCTTGGCCATGAACGTGTGGAATATGTCGCGGCCGAATATGACGTGGTACACGCTCTTGAAGGGGACTACCTCAAAGGTCATGCGCTCTTGGCGGTAATTATTAACGTCGCCAAAGGCTACCTGAAGTGTGATGCACCCAAGGGACCGAGCCTCCCGACCAGGCACTACGCCATGGAGCACGGTGTTGGTCCGCCTTAAGTTTGCCTCCGTCAAGTTCATCTTCTGCAGTGTATCCAGGTACATGATGTTGATGCTGCTTCCACTGTCCACCATGCACTTGGTAAACTCCACGCCGTCAATCAATGGGTTGATGACCATGGCGTACTGGTTCTCCGTGGGCACAAGGTCTGGGTGGTCCGTCCTATCCCAAGTGATTGGAACTTCCGACCAGCGCAGGTATTGGGGAACTGGGGGAAGGGTAGCCATCAGGATCCTTAAAGAGGTCTTCTGTTGTCGGATGGTGGGGGTGCCAAGGAAAGTGTGGTAGACTGGGGCCTTCTTTGCGAAGGGGTTCTTGCCCTTGTCGTTGCTCTTGGCGGCGTTCTTGGGGTCAACGTCCTCGTCCATGTCACTTGAATCCTTGGACTCCTCCTCCTTCTTCTTTCCTTTGCCCTTGCCTCGCGGTCTGTTCTTCTGACTTTGCTTATAGCCGGACTCCGGGTCTTCCTTGAGGTCGTTGACGAATTTGCAGTGTCGATTGGTATGGGTGGCCTTGCCGTTGGCGTCGAGGTGTACGAGGCACAACATATCGCGGTACTCTTCGTAAGTTTGGGGAACACGGAGCGGCGCCGAGTTGGTTTCACTTCCTCGCTGCTGCCCACGGCCTGCTCCCCTTCCTCGGCCACGTTGTCCGCCTTCACCTCGTCCTACAACAGTCATGGCGACCATGTTGGTAGATTGCTTTTCTTCTGGAGCGATTTTCCGCTTTGTACTGCTGTTCCTCCGAGCTTGAGTTGGAACGGCCGTTGCCGGCAAAGAGCCACGAGCATCGTCGTCGGCAGCTGCGAACTCACTAGCCAACTAGATCATCTGATTCAAGTCAAGCTGATGATTGTCCTTCAAGCGCTTCAGCTTATGTCGGAGCAACATGCCCCTTTCCAACCCATCGATGAAGGCGGCCATGGCGGTCTGGGAATGCACTCCTGTGCATGAATTCTTCATATCCAGCCAGCGGGAGAGGTAGGCGCTAGATGTCTCGTCTTTCTCTTGCACGCACCGCTATAGATCGCCCACCGTGCAGGGACGCTTGTATGTACCCTCAAAGTTTTTGGTGAACGCTTCTTGTCCAACCAGTTGTAGATAGATTTCTCCGGCAAGTCGTCGATCCATTGACGGGCCGTGCCCGCCAACATTAACGGGAGGTACTTGACGACGACGTTGGGGTTGCCTCCGGCAATCTCCACCGCGTTGCCGTAGTCCTGCAACCATGTGGCGGGCTTGGCAGTGCCGTCATAGGGCTTGATGGTCTTGTCAATCCAGAAACCTTTGGGGTAAGTTGCAGATCGTATTGCAGGTCCAAAGCAACGTGGTCCTAGGTATGGTACTTCCCGGGCCTCGTGGATCTTATCGATCCGCGAACGTGCGTCGTATGGCTCCGGGTTCTTCTTCTTTTTGTCAACAGGGGATGGGCTGCGTGAACGATGCGGGCCTCCTCCGCCATGGTGACTGCTTGGTGGCGACGGAGGCGGAGGTGGGTTAGCCTTATTGCTGTTACCCTCCCACGACGCCTCGCGCCTGTCGCGGTTGCTTGTCGGACATGGAGGGTCATGGTGTGACCTGCTCTTATGTCCTTCGTTATGATTTCCGTCATGACGGGTCTGCTCCATGTTGTCGCGGATGAAGATGCCGCACTGCTTCGGTGGGGGCATATCTGTACGACGGTGAGTCTTGTAGTCTTCGTGACGTCGGGGGGATCGGGGCGGTGGCGATGGGCGGCGAGGTTGGGCTCTTTCTCCGTGGTTGGAGGATATGGGGTTAGCATCCTTCCTGTTGCGCACATCCCTCCGTCTTCGTTCTGATGAACCCGTCCGCGATCCGACATCCTGAGGAGATCTGTCCCTTGGCTGTTTGTACTGGCTAGATCGGCAGAGCGCTGGGTCAGACTCAAGCCTCTGAGAGGTGGCCTTTTCCTGCTGCTTTACCGCCTTGGCCACTAGGTCATAGACCTGCTCCACTGCCTCAGGCGATCTATCCTGAACCAGAATGGTCTTGGCGACAGCGAGGTTAAGGAGTGGGGTGGGCATCACCTGCTTGCCTTCACTATCAATGTATGGCTTGGCCTGTGCTGGCTTCGAGGGAGCCCATCCTAGGTTGCGCCATACGCCAGGATCGTTGATGACGCGAGCCGGAGCCTTCTTAGCCTTCTGCTGCTGGAGTAGAGTCTTGTACTCGGCCTCCATTGCTCTAGCTTTTTCTATGAACTTCTGCAAGTTGACCAGATCTCGATCTAGATTAGCGCCTTTCTCCGCGATGGCTTGCGCTTCCTCCAGCAGCTGCTGGCGCTTCTCGTCAAGATGAGTCACGTTCCGGATATGATCAACAGTTAGTGGCTCAACGAGGAGATTGCCGTACATCACTCTATCAGCTGGAGTAACATGGGCTGCTCCCGACGTAGATGCTGGAGGCGGCAAGTTTGCGGTGTTGTTGTTGCTCGGACCGGTGCCGAGTTCCTGCGGCTGCTGCACTGGATTAGGCGAAGGAGGCACGACTCTTGCACGATCATTGTCAGCAGCAATAAGTGGCCCCTTCCCCTTATCCAGCGCCGTAGGTGGAGCTTGCCCGGGTTGGTCTTCATCCATCGCTGTCCCAATCGTGACGAACACCCCTCGGGACATGATGGTGTTATTAGCTTGTTCGTCGCGCGAGTACTCCTCCTCCATCTCCTGCATGGCGGAGTCTAGCTCTTCTGGACTAAAGTCTATTTCCTCTGAATCTGCACTGAAATCAGCATAAAGCGCGTCAATGATAGAGTCGGAGGGTGCCAGGACTTCCTCGACGACGGGCGGTGGAGGTGCAACGGCCTCGGCGATGACTGGAGGTGGTGGCGCTGCTGCGACGATGGTGGCCGGAGGCGGTGGTGGTGGCTGAATCGGAGGTGCTCCGTCAATGAGCGCAAGCGCTGTCTGAGCTGCCGCTTCAGCCTCCGCGTAGTTGTTGACGGTGTTCACCATGCCTTCGAAAGTGAGGCGTCCTGACGCCTGTTGCCGTCTTAGAGAATGTCGGAGAAGCGTGTCGTGGTCCAGTCCTTCCACAAAGTGATAGATGGCATCATCATTGGGGTAATTGGCCAGGTCGGCCCGTATACGAAGCCACCTAGCAAGGTAGTCGTGGGGGTTTTCGCCCTCTCTATGAACGCAGCGCGCCAGATCGAAGATGGTAACCACGCCGACGAATTTGGATCTCTGCTGTCCAGACACACGGGCGAAGCCGGCGGATTTGCAGTGATCTTCCACCTTTATATCCTGCGAGGGGCAGTTTGGGTGGGTCTTGAAATTTTTGCGATCTTTGCCGGCAAACTCTGAGGAGAGATCCGACATCGATCCTTCCGCAAACGTATCCTGCCCGTAGGCGGTCCGTGCGGGTCTTGATGCTCCTCCGACTCCCAAGGAACTAGTGCCCGAGTCGGTTTCGCCGATGAAGAGGTGGATGTCTCCGATAGGAACGATCGAACACCGCGTAGGGTTCGTCTTCGCCAGGATCCAGAACTCGTCGGGGGGGGGGACGATCGGAACGTTGCCGGATAAGAGAACGCGACCGATGGCTACGGTTTTGCCGATTCCCGCGAAGATCTTGGTCCTCGCCCGCTGAAGAGCCTGAAGCGCCTCTTGCCCCATGGTGGGCGCCAACTATCGTGGTATTGCCGACGAGTACGCCATGGAGAGGTCCTCACAGTGCGTGTTTAGAGACGTGGGATAAGGCGGACGGTTGATGGGTATGAGGTAACACAGCTTACCCAGGTTCAGATCCCACAACGGTGGCGGAATCCTACTCCTGCTATAAATCACTATAATGGCAATACGCCGAGTTACAGAGATTAGGTTCGCTGTGCGAGGTGACTAGAAAGTCTAAGTTATCGTCTAGGATTGTCTATGAATGTGCCCTAAAGGCTCCCATAGGCCCGACTTATATAGTCGTCAGATCCTAGGGTTACAGGGAAAAGTCCTAGCTGGACAGGTTACAGAGTCCTACACCGTCTATTACTAGTCTTGTGTATCTTGCACTCCAAGGATCCGGGTACGCTGGTGACTCCACCGTAGCCTTCCTTTATCCGGCATGGGCCTCCCTTCTGGATCCACCTAACTGGGACGCCCAGCAGGCCATAGGCCACGCTACCGACTATGGGCCACCCGGGTTAGTCGGATAAGAGACATGCTATGAGGATACCCATATAGCATACCCCCAACACTTGGTGGAGGGAGAGTAGGAAACCTACTTGGGGAGGAGTTCCTCTCCCTCCACCCGCCAGCCTTCGAGGCCGACTTGGGGGAGGATTCCCCTCCCCTAGCCGGCGCCCTCCCACCTATAAAAGGAGGGGCAGGGCCGCCCCTCTAGATCTACACCTTGCCCCACTAAAACCCTAGCCCTAGCCGCCGGCCCTCTTGCAGCCGCCGCCGACTTGGGGCTCTCCCCTTGCCCTAGCCGCCGTCCTAGCCCTCTCTCCTTGGTGCCTCTAAACCCTAGATCGCCAAGGCCTCTCTCATAGTCCACCATACTCACTCCGGCTTAAGGCAAAGCCCTGCGAGATCTCCCCTCTACTTCCGGTACCACGCCGTCGTGCTGCCGGAATCGCGAGGAGAGTGTTACAACCTCCGCTGCCTGCTGGAACAAGGGAGAGGAAGGTCTTCATCGAGTACCGAACGTGTGACCGACTGCGGAAGCGCTTCCGGAACGCAGCGCCGGAAGGATCGTCTACACGATCTTGAGATCGGAAAGAGTACGACTACATCACCCACGAGAATCCGCTCTCGTTAAACACTTTGGAATCTTCGAGGGTGAGTTATTCTATCGACTTGTTGCTACAATCTAGTAGATAGATCTTGGCTTGTTTGTTTGTATGCGGTAGAAATTTTTTGTTTTCCATGCTACGAAAACCTACAGTGGTATCAGAGCCGTGTCTATATGTAGATCTGTTGCACGAGTAGAACACAATGTTCATTGTGGGCGGTGGTGCTTTTATTATCAATTGCTTATTGTGTACTTTGCATCTTGTGGTATGATGGGATGAAGCGGCCCGGGCTAACCTTACATGACATCGTTCATGAGACTTGCTCCACATGCAACTTGTATTGCATAAGTGGCTTTGCGGGTGTCTGTCTCTCCCATTATAGTATAGATCCAATTTACAACAGGCACTTGATAGTTCAAACATCAATGTTGTGGTTCTTGTTCGTAAGTTAGATCGACACTTATTGAAAGCCCCAAACCACGTAAAATATGCAAAGAAATTAGAGGCGTCTAACTTTGTTTTGCAGGGGTGTGCTGTGATGTGATATGGCCATGATTGTGATTATATTTGATGTATGCAATGTTCCTTATTGTAAGTTGGCAACCGGCATGAGCCATATGGTTGTCTTTAATTTCTGTTAAGACCCGCGTGTCTATTCAAAGTAGTTGTAATAGTTGAAGCTGGTGGACGACAATCATGGAGCAGCGTCATTGACCTTGATGCAATGCCGGTGATGATGGAGATCATGTTCGTGGTTGAAGATGGAGATCGGAAGCACAAAGAAGAAAGGCCATATCATATCACATATTATGAATTTGAATTGCATGTGATGTTAATCCTTTAGGCATCTTGTATTGCTTAGTTAACGACGGTAGCACTATAAGATGATCCCTCATGCACATAAATTTCAAGTTCTAAAGTGTTCATCCTTGGTAAGCACCGTTGCTAAAGCTTGTTGTTTCGAAGCACCACGTGATGATCGGGTGTGTTAGATTCTGCAAGTGTATACAACGTCAGCAAGCCAGATTTGCTCATGCGGAAGCTAAGGTTTGATCTTGACGAGCCTAGCATGTACATACATGGTCTCGGAACACGGATCACCGAAAGGTAAAGCATGAATCATATAGTAGATATGATGAACATGTCGATTGTTCGCCATTGAAGCTACATCAACTCTCGTGATGATCAGTTTTGATGTGGTGGATTTGGTTCGTGTGATCACTAAAACAATGTGAGGGATATTGTTTTGAGTGGGAGTTCACCTAGATTAATTTAACTATTAGAACTCAATTTGTCATAAACTTAGTCTAAACTATTGCAAATATGTTGTAGATCAATGGCGGCCCCTACCATCAATTTTAATGCGTTCCTAGAGAAAGAAAAGTTGAAAAACAATGGAAGCAACTTCGCGGATTGGTTCCGCAATTTGAGGATTGTCCTCAATGCTGGTAATTTAACCTATGTGTTGGATGCACCGCTGGGTGACCCGCCTGCAGCTACTGCTACCGATGAAGTAAAGAATGTTTACCTCACTCAGAAGAATCAGTACTCCACAGTTCAGTGTGCTATCTTGTATGGTTTGGAATCGGAGCTTCAGAAAAGGTTTGAGAATTCAGACCCACATGATATTGTTCGTGAACTCAAACTGATATTTGAGACTCACACGGCAGTTGAGAGCTATGAGGCTTCTGAAAAGTTCTTTAACTGCAAGATGGAAGAGGGCAGCTCCATCAGTGAGCATGTGCTTAAGATGTCTGGGAACGCAAACAAACTCCAAAGCTTGGGTATAGTGATTCCTAATGCTTTGGGGATTTACCGTGTCCTCCAATCACTACCACCAAGTTACAAGAACTTTGTGATGAACTACAATATGCAAATCATGAACAAGCAGTTGCCAGAACTCTTCTCCATGTTGAAATCTGCAGAAGTGGAGATCAAGAAAGAGAAGCAAGTGTTGATGGTCAATAAGACCACCAAATTCAAGAAAGGCAAGTCTAAGCAAAAGGGACACTTCAAGAAGGGTGGTAAGAAAGTTACCGCACCGACGAAGAAGACCAAGGCTGGACCTAAGACTGATACTGAGTGCTTTTATTGCAAGGAAGAAGGTCACTGGAAGCGGAATTGCCCAAAGTACTTGGCGGATTTGAAGAACGGCACCATCAAGAAGAAAGGTATATCCGATATACATGTTATTGATGTGTATCTCACTAGTACTCGTAGTAGTGCCTGGGTATTTGATACTGGTTCGGTTGCTCATATTTGTAACTCGAAACAGGTGCTGCGGAATAAACGGAAGCTAGCGAAGAACGAGGTGACGATGCGCGTAGGAAATGGATCAAAGGTTGATGTGATCGCGGTCGGCACGCTACCTCTTCATCTACCATCGGGATTAGTTTTATACTTAAATAATTGTTATTTGGTGCCTGTGTTGAGCATGAACATTATATCGGGATCTTGTTTATTGCGAGACGGTTACTTGTTTAAGTTCGAGAATAATGGTTGTTCGATTTATATGAGTAATATGTTTTATGCACATGCACCTTTGATAGATGGTCTATTCTTATTGAATCTCGATAGTGGAAAAACACATATTAATAACATTGAAGCTAAACGTTTGAAATTGAGCGATAACTCGACCTATATGTGGCACTGTCGTCTTGGTCACATTGGAGTGAAGCGCATGAAAAAACTCCATTCCGATGGACTTCTTGAATCACTTGATTTCGAATCACTTGAAAGATGCGAAGCATGTCTGATGGGTAAAATGACTAAGACTCCATTTTCTGGTATGATGGAGCGAGCTACGGACTTATTGGAAATCATACATACCGATGTGTGTGGCCCAATGAGTGTAGCATCGCGCGGTGGTTATCGTTATGTTCTTACCTTCACGGATGACTTGAGTATATATGGGTATATCTATTTCATGAAACATAAGTCTGAAACTTTCGAGAAGTTTAAGGAATTTCAAAGTGAGGTAGAGAATCAACGTAACAAGAAGATTAAATTTCTACGATCTGATCGTGGAGGTGAATATCTAAGTTACGAGTTTGGCGAGCATTTGAAGAAATGCGGAATACTTTCACAATTGACACTGCCGGGAACACCACAACGTAATGGTGTGTCCGAACGTCGCAATCGAACTCTCTTAGATATGGTTCGTTCTATGATGTCACTTACAGATTTACCGCTATCATTTTTGGGTTATGCATTAAAAACAGCCGCATTCACTTTAAATAGGGCACCATCTAAATCCGTTGAAACGACACCATATGAATTATGGTTTGGGAAGAAACCTAAATTGTCGTTCCTTAAAGTTTGGGGTTGCGAAGCCTACGTAAAGAAGTTACAACCAGACAAGCTTGAACCCAAAGCGGAAAAATGCGTCTTCATAGGATATCCAAAAGAAATTATTGGGTATACCTTCTATCATAGATCCGAAGGCAAAATCTTCGTTGCCAAGAATGGATCCTTTCTAGAGAAGGAATTTCTCTCGAAAGAAGTGACTGGAAGGAAAGTAGAACTCGACGAGGTTGTCGAACCTTCTCTCGAACTTGCGAGTAGCGCAGCACCGGAAGAAGTTCCTGTTGTGCCTGCACCAATAAGAGAGGAAGCTAATGGTGATGATCATGAAACTTCGGTTGTAGTTGCTACAGAACCTCCCATGTCAACGAGAACTCGTACCACTCCTGATTGGTATGATCCCTTTATGAGTGTCATGTTGGTGGACAACACCGATGACCCTGCAACATATGAGGAAGCGATGATGAGCCCAGATTCCAATAAATGGCAAGAAGCCATGAAATCCGAGATTGGATCCATGTACGAAAACCAAGTATGGACTTTGGTGGACTTACCGGATGGCCGGAAGGCTGTCGAGAACAAATGGATTTTCACGAAGAAAATAGATGCTGATGGTAATGTTACTATCTATAAAGCTCGACTTGTCGCAAAAGGGTTTCGACAAATTCAAGGAGTTGACTACGATGAGACTTTCTCACCAGTAGCGAAGCTCGGTGTGGTTCCAAGTGCGCTGGACCCAATGTCTATCTACTGTGATAACATGGGCGCCATAGCCAATGCACAAGAACCAAGGTCACACAAGAAGCTGAAGCACATCAAGCTATGTTTTCACGCTATTCGAGAACATGTCCAATATGGTGACATAAAGATTTGCAAAGTACACACAGATCTGAATGTGGCGGATCCGTTGACTAAACCTCTCCCAAGGGCAAAACATGACCAACACCAAACTGCCATGGGTGTTCGGTATATTACAAGGTAATCTAGATTAGTTGACTATAGTGCAAGTTTGAGACTATTGGAGATATGCCCTAGAGGAAATAATAAATGTAGTTATTATTATATCTTTGTGTTTAAGATAAATGTTTACATTCATGCTATAACAGTATTAACAAGGAAACATTAATACTTATGTGATTTGTAAACTAAAATAGAATCCCTAGTAAAGACTCTTTATAATACTAGCTTGTTGGTTAATAAATGATTGTGGTTTCACTATCATGAACATTGAGATGTTATTAACAACAAGATCATATCGTTAGGAGAATGGTATGATGGACATACTCCTATAGATAAGCGTAGCATAAAGATCAAGTCATTTTGATAGTTCAATTGCTATATGCTTTCTGATACATAGTAATCTAATTCCTTCGACCATGAGATCATGCATATCACCATCACCGGAAGGATGCTTTGATGACATGAAACACCACACCGTAACTGGATGGTTATAAAGGTGGCATTGAGTGTTCGGAAAGTATGGGTTGAGGCACATGGATCAAGAGTGGGATTTGTCCATCCATATGACGGATAGATATACTCTGGGCCCTCTCGGTGGAATGTCATCCAATTGGCTTGCAAGCATGTGACTGGCCCACAAGGGATCACATATCACGGGAATGAGAAAAGAGTACTTATCAGTAACAAGGTTGAACTAGGTATGCAGAGATACCGACGATCAAAACCTCGGATAAGTAAACTATCGTGAGACAAAGGGAAATTGGTATCGTATGTAAGTGGTTCATTCGATCGCAAAGTAATCGTAGAAATATGTGGGAACCATATGAATTTCTAGATTCCTCTATTGGTTATTGTTCGGAGAAGTGTCTCGATCATGTCCGCATAATTCTTGAACCGTAGGGAGACACACTTAAGGATTCGATGTTGTTGAGTAGTTATGGAATGATGAGTAAGAGATTGAATGTTGTTCGGAGTCTCGTATGGGATCCGGGATATCACGAGGAGATCCGGAATGGTCCAGAGAATAAGATTCATATAAGGAAAGTTCTGTTTTGGGGTTGGAGAATGATTCTGGTGTTTTCATCGGGAATGTTCTAGAAGGGTCCGGAAGGTCCGACACTCCGGAGGGGAAGGGTACATGAATGTGTCATAACAAGTTGGAATGGTTGCATCATGTACTAGGTGTCATCGCTGATCAAAATAAAGGGATAAATCAAATCCTAGTTTGAAAAGTCAAAGCCAATTTGAAAAGTCAAACGGCAAGTTTGCTTGGTGGAGGGAGAGTAGGAAACCTACTTGGGGAGGAGTTCCTCTCCCTCCACCCGTCGGCCTTGGAGGCCGACTTGGGGGAGGACTCCCCTCCTCTGGCCGGCGCCCTCCCACCTATAAAAGGAGGGGCAGGGTTGCCCCTCTAGATCTACACCTTGCCCCACTAAAACCCTATCCCAAGCCGCCGGCCCTCTTGCAGCCGCCGCCGCCCTAGGGCAAACCCTAGCCGCCGACTTGGGGATCTCCCCTTGCCCTAGCCGCCGGCCTAGCCCTCTCTCCTTGGTGCCTCTAAACCCTAGATCGCCAAGGCCTCTCTCATATTCCACCATACTCGCTCCGGCTTAAGGCGAAGCCCTGCGAGATCTCCCCTCTACTTCTGGTACCACGCCGTCGTGCTGCCGGAATCGTGAGGAGAGTGCTACAACCTCCGCTGTCTGCTGGAACAAGGGAGAGAAAGGTCTTCATCGAGTACCAAACGTGTGACCGACTGCGGAAGCGCTGCCGGAACGCAGCGCCAGAAGGATCGTCTACACGATCTTGAGATCGGCAAGAGTACGACTACATCACCCACGAGAATCCGCTCTCGTTAAACACTTTGGAATCTTCGAGGGTGAGTTATTCTATCGAATTGTTTCTACAATCTAGTAGATAGATCTTGGCTTGTTTGTTTGTATGCGGTAGAATTTTTTTGTTTTCCATGCTACGAAACCCTACAATACCGCCCCCACCGGAAGTTCTGGATAGGGACCGGAAGTTCCGCTCGGGCCTAGTTGCCGCCGGAAGTACCGATTGAAAATCCGGCTCTTGTTCCGCTCACGTTTAGTAACCTTCTGTTTTGTATGTTTCTATTTGAAGGAACTTCAGTCGAAACTTCCACCGGAAGTTCCGCTCCCACCGGAAGTTCTGGTGGACTGGCGGAAGTTCCGACCAGGACTCTCATTTTCAGATTCTCGCATCATAGTTTTTGACCGTTGGCTGTGTGCCACCGGAACTTCTGGCCTCCCACTGAAAGTTCCGGCCAGGGTCGCGACCATAACGGGCAGATCTTGGAGCCCTTTAAAAGGGGCTCCTCTTCCCCTTCGTGGGCACCACCTTTCTTCTTGGTTCTTGGCTTTGTCTCTCTCCTCCATTATTGACCTTGAAGAAGCTTTCCCTCTCCCCTTTCCCTTCCTATGATTCTTGCATCTTTTTTAAGGATTTGAGAGAGGAGATCTAGATCTACAATCTCCCCAAGCTAAATCCCTTCTTTGTGAAGGAATCATTGGGATCTATATCTTGGAGAGTTTTGTATTCTCCTCTTGTGTTCTTCCTCCCTTATTCCCCCAATATCTTTTGTAGATTTATTGGAATTTGGGAGAGAAGGAATTTTCCTTGCATTTGGTGCATAGGTTTGAGTTCTCCTTGTAGATTCGATGAGTTCAAGATTGTGGGATTGTTTCTCTTGGGTTCTTGGAACCCTAGACGGTTGTGTGGTTGGGTTGTTGACCTTTTGTGGTCTTGTTGACCTTTTGTGGTATTGTAGCCTTTTGTGGCTTTGTTGGCCTTTTGTGGCGTTGTAGCCTTTTGTGGCTTTGTTGTTGGGAGCCTCCAATTGAGTTGTGGAGATAGCCCCAATCTTGTACGGGTTTGGTGACCGCCCTCAAGAGTACCATAGTGGAGCGAGTGCCCGCCTTTTGTGGTGCGCACTCGGGAGAATAGGGTGAGCCTTTTGTGTCATCGATGAGTTGTGTGCTTCCGCATCCGGGGTGAGGCCTTGTGTGGCGTTGGGTGAGCATCGAGCCACCACACCTCGAGGTGAGCCATGTGTGGCGTTCAGAGAGCATTGCGCCATCGCACCTCTCCAACGGAGACATAGCTTCTTTGGAAGTGAACTTCTGGAAACAAATCTTCGTCTCCACGTCCATCGGTTATCTCTCATTCGAGCCCTTTACTTATGTACTTTACTTTGTGATAGCCATCGTGCTTGAAGTATTTATATCTTGCTATCACCTTGTTGCTTGTATTGCTTAGCATAGGTTGTTGGTGCACATAGGTGAACCTAGTGGTTAGGTTTTGTGCTCTATAAATTAAACATTAGTTTTTATTCCGCATTTATTAGAGCCTAAACTGTAATATTTTTAAAAGCCTATTCACCCCCCTCTAGGCGACGTCCATTGCACTTTCACCTTGCCGATTGTAGATGATGTGGTAGCCAAACTCAACAATTTCCGTCGGTTGAACAAAGGCGGTGGCAGAACTTGGTTAGCTTGCAGGGAAACGCGGAGGCGACTGACGGCATTCTCGTGGCCGCAATTGCTATGCAGGGTAGCATCGGGGGCGTGGCAGAGGAAGCGTGGTGTGGGGCGACAGAGTCGCGCAGCTGCGGGGCTACGGGAGGACAACGCAGAGGCGGCGGCGGCGGGTCCGGAGATGGAGGGGGACGCAGGCGCATGGCCGATGGAACCGAGGCGGTGGGGCTCGCGTCGGAGACAAGCTTTAGAGGCGGGCGGCTAAGCGATAAGGGGAACTAGAGGCGGGCCGGCGGGGATAGAGGGGTCACCAACGCGACGTCGGCCAGAGGAGGTAGAGGCGCCCGAGGAAGGTGGTCGAGGAAGGCGATGGCCGGTGGCGGCGCAGGGGATGGAGTCGCGGGCGCAGCGCAGAGGTTCCCGGCGGGGTGCCTGGCCGCTGTGGTGGGATTGTTGGAGCATGGGGCGGCAGATCCGTTTGGGAGGAGGCCGTCTCTCGGCGGCGGAAGCTCTGTAGGGGAATGAGGCGCGGAGGGCGGACGCGCTGGGCGGGAAGTGGGGACACGAGGGGGGCAGGTTGCGGGCGAGTCGTGGGGAGGGCCAGCGAACGGGAGGCGGTCGCTCACAGGGAGGCGGGGTAGGCGGCGCTTGAAAGAACATTTCATGATCCCTAGTGTTTTGTGTGTTAGATAACAATACAAAGGATTATTTAATGTGTGTTGAAGTGCTGTAGACCTTAACATTGAAAAAGAGCTTCAAAGTGGTTTTGGGGGGGGGGGATAATCCGCCCCTACCAGGGCCGGATAATCCGCCCCTACCAGGGCCGGATAATCCGCCCCTCCCCAATCGACAAAAGGCGCCTAGGCATGTCAAGCAGTATGGGGGCGGAATATCTCCCGGATTTTCTGGCCAGGGCCGGAGTTTTTGCCCAGGCCGGAGAATCCGCCCCTCAAGGGGGCCGGATAGTCCGCCCCCAGGAATTTTGCAAAGGTGGCGACGGCGCGTCAATCAGAGTGGGGGCGGAATTTCTCCCGGACATTCCGTCTCTGGGGCGGATCCTAGGAGCGGATAGTCCGCCCCTTGAGGGGGGCAGATAATCCGCCCCCTCGGGGATTTTCACCAAGTCAAGCTCGTCGCAACCCACTGTGTGGGGGCGTATTTCCCCCCGGATATTCCGGCCTCCGGGCGGATTTTCTCCACAAGGCCGATAGTCGGGCGGATAATCTGCCCCCAAAAAGCTCCAACGGTCAGTTCTGGGCAGAGGATATTTAAACCCATCATCCCCCTCCTGCCAGAACTCTCGGTTCATCTGAAAAAGACAAGATCTGCTCCTCAAGTTCCATCCAAGAGATCTCCACCTTCATCCACCTAAAGGCCCCGACCCTTAGGGAATCGAAGGAGGAGGGCTCGATCTTCATCAACATCAATCAAGAGCTTCACCTCCTCTCCATTAATTTGGAGAACCCTCAAACTATTTCTTGCAAATATGTAGATCCTTGATTTGATTATATTGATAATCCTTGTTCTTGTGACAGCCTTTTGTCATTATGGGAGCCTCCAATTTGGTTGTGGATGTGTGCCCTGCTAGAGTTGTAAGGGTATCGGTTCCCGCCTCGAAGGGTACCAATAGGTTGGAGAAGGTGGATCGGGCCTTTCGTGGCGAGATCCATCGGAGAATAGGGTGAGGCCTATTGTGGCGTGGTGGTCTTAGAATCGCCCACCCCTCCAACGCTTATGTACTTCCATTAACAAGGAAGGAACTGCGGTAAAACAAATCCCTGTGTCTTCGTGTGCTCCACTACGGTTTCCTCGCTCCTCAATTTACGTGTTTAGTAGATAGGTTTGCATATAGGGAAATTCTCGTAGTTGCATATCTAGAGAGTTTACTTTGTGTCAAGCCAAAAATTGAAAAAGAACTAAAAATTGTGTAGCACCTATTCACCCCCCCCTCTAGGTGCCCATACGATCCATTTCAGCGCTGCGACGCGGAAGGAGGCGGCGACAGATACATCCAATTTGCATCACCATTCTATATCATAATTTTCCTATATTCATTGATATATTTCATATTAAGAGGTGATACTTATGTCTTTTCATCTGTTTTTGCATGTTGGATGATTCTTGGAGGATGAACTGTCGGGTCAGGATTCTGATGGAAAAGGAGGTGTTTTGATGCAATTTCGCAAAGATCAGAAAAATACTAGAAAAACTACAAGAAATTATATTTTCCTAGAAGACGAAGGATGTCAGAAGGGTAGGCGGAGTTGGGCCACAAGGGGCCCACACCCCCAGGAGCGGGTCACCCTAGGTCGCGCCTACAGGGGGTGTGGCCACCCTGACCCACCTCTGGATCCGCCCTCTCGCCTATATCTTCTATATAACTTTTGGCCCACCTCTCCCAGTGAGATTCATAAGGATAAGAATCTAATATATAACTTTTGGCCTCGTGATGGAGAGAGTACAACTCAAGCTTGGGGGAGATTGAAGTTACTAATGCTTAAATATCCTATTCTTGAACTCCCTAATAATAATATTATTAATAACTTTTATGCAAGGCTTTCTCTTTATGATAAAGATTTGTTAGATGCTTATTGTCCTGGATCATTCACACGTATGAAGGAATAAGCTAAATGGGATCTTCTAGACCGTATTCAAGAGAACACTAAAGCATGGGAGAATGACAAAGGAAAAAAGTCAGGTATAAATTATGATTATGAATGCATTAAATCTTTTAAGGGAACTAATGACTTCCGTGATATTAGTACTGAGTATGGTCTTGATTCTAAAAGTATTGCCAATTGTTTTAAGGCCTTTGCCTCAAATATATAAATTCCTAAAAAGAAGTGGAATAAGTACCATGCACCTTATAAATATGTTGTTAATCATGTTCCTACTAGAAATACTAAAGTTTGTACTATTGATCATATTTTGCCTGAACCTTATGTTAAGAAAACACCTTTCCCACCTAAGGTAAAGGAGTATTCTATGATAATTAGTGTGGTTAACAAAGGTACAAAGAAATCTGTAGAACCTGGTGAACAAATAAATGTTAAACCTGTGATAGCTATTGTGAAAGACCTTGTCTCTAAAAGTATAGAGGATGAGCATATTGTCTTCTGTGAAGACGCTTCTAATATTGTCTCTTATCCTAGTAAAGGAAAACTAGTGTCCATGTGCTTTCTGTGAGAATTGGTGATCATTGTTACTATGGTTTATGTGATATTGGTGCTAGTTCTAGTGTTATTCCTTATGAGCTTTACAGGAAAATTATGCATGAAATTGGTCCTTGGGAGCTTGAGGACATTGATGTGGTTATTCACCTTGATAATAAGGAAACCATTTGCCCTATTGGTATTGTGAGAGATGTGTAAGTTCTTTACGGTAAGATTAAGTATCCTACTGATTTTCTAGTGCTTGGTTCAGCAGCTAGTAAAACTTGTCCTATCATTTTTGGTAGACCTTTCTTGAACACTTGTGGAGCTATTATAGATTGTAAAAAGGAGAAAGTTTTAACTGAGTTTGATGCGGATTCTTATGAGTTTAACTTTTCCAAATTTGCTAAAGCTCCTTATGATAATAATATGCCTAATGAAGATTTCAAGGTTGAACAACCCTCTTCTATTGATCCAGTTTATGACCTTAGACCTCTTTTTGATGATTGTAAGTATGCCCATTCTAATGGTAAAGTTGTTTTTTGTGACAGTTATATTGTCAACTTTATTCAAAGTGCTACTAAAAGGTATTATGAGAGAGGGAAACATGGTTTTATGCATCTCAATAGTATTAAGTTTCCCAGCTTTATGTTGAAAGCTTTGAAGTTGCATTTGTTTTGCCTTCCTATGCTAGTGTCCTTTTGTTTCAATTATTTATTTTCTCATGAGACTCCTTTGCATAGGAAGTGGGTTAGACTCAAGTGTGTTGGATATTTGCTTCTTGATTCTCTCTTTCACTTCAAATCTATATCTCCTAAGTGAGCATCTTTGAAATTACCATGCCCATCTTAAAGGCTATAAAGAAAGAGCTTTTGGGAGACAACCCATTTTAGTTTGCTTTTGGTTTTTGTTTCGTTGAGTCTTGGAAGTTATTACCTCAATAATAACCTGTCCTTACCCTTTCTGTTTTGGTTTTTGAGTCAAGATCAACCACTTTTGAGAAGTAGAGGAGTTGTGAAAAGTTGATGTCCTGGGACAGAATTTTGTGTTGTATTATAAAACTTCGTGAAGGAGCTCAGTACTTCGGATGGAGCTTTAATTTTCTGTTCTTGTGCCCCAAGTTGTGGTCCAACTTTCATTAGTTTTGCATTTTTTTATTTGAGCAACAGAAGTTTTTAGAAAAAATCAATCTTTACCTGCTAGTCTGTTTTGATAGATTTCTGCCATCATTTGCAATTGCCTCTTATATTGATTCCCTTTCAGATTCTTTTTGGGATTTTGGAAAGGAGTTGCTATAGTAGCTTTTGTTTTGATGGTTTTTAGTTGAAGTTTGAACCTAAAGGTTTATTTTTTTGCATACACTAATGTTGCTAATGAGGTTTGTGTAAGGCTTTGCATGAAAGGAAATTTCAGGTGATGGAGAGAAGGAATCTGCAGAGTCCGTCTTTGAATAGGTAAAAGTGCTGCAAACAAAAGGTTCGCGAAAAACCTTTTTCTTTATATTTTTGATGTTTTTATTACATATGGAAGGTTACGAGACGAAACAGATGAGGAAACGGAGCCCAGGTGGGCCACACCCACCAGTGGCGCGGGCCCTAGCTGGCCGCGCCACCAAGGGGTGTGAGCCCCATGGAGTCCGTATCCGCCCTGTTTCCGCATAATACCTTCCTTATGTCATGAAAATTCGTAATATATAACCTCCCGGATCCCCCGAGGTTCGTATATCATGTTCTCGTCGTGTTTTCGTTTCGATCTGTTTCTGTCAGGAAATACTCTCAAGTTTAGAGCACCATGGTCTCCGCCAACGACAAGGGCAAGAAGCCCGTGGAATATGATCCTCAAAACCCCAAGGAGGAGGAGACCTTGGTTGGGGATGAAAAATACGTGAAGGAGGACGAGCATCCGGACACCCGCGCTACCGTTGCAAGCATTGGAGTGGTGGCAAACCCTACCAAGCTTAGGAGGACAACACGGATGTCTAAAGGAGGGAAAACTCCGGGTCATATCCTCTCTCCACAGTCACTTCCTCCACGCACCAAGAACCCCTTCCATACTCTTATACATGAGCAACAATTCCAAAAGGTACCCAAAGGGAGGTTGCCCTCTGTTTGGGATCTTCCTCGTTCTAACCATGCAGAGAAGGAACACTCTAAGAAGGAACAGTGGGGAAAGAATAACAAGGACTGGGATTCTCGGTCTGACATGATCATGAACCGCATTGAGCATAATTCGGAGTTGATTCATACTCTAACCTTCGATATTGAGGATTTGAGGGAACTGATTGAAAAGCTTATCGAGAGAAAACCACCACCAACGAAGGAGTAATTCGTCATCAGGTTTGGCATCCCCTTGGCTTGTTCCAAGCTTGGGGGAGTGCCGCGGTATCACATCATTATCTTTTATCTTTTTACCTTTTTAGTAGATTCATATATTGGGTAGAGAAGTTATCATATAGGTTGGTTTGCATTGTGGAAGTATCTCTCCTTTAGTTGGTTATCTATGTATCCCTTGGTGTGAGTGCCTTATATGGAATATTAATGAGAAGTTTCATCTTTTTTTTGAATATTTACTGTAGGGGAATCCCCCACAGTCCTTTATTTCGAAAAGATCCAAAAGTCTTATGTACAAACTAAACAGCTAAATAAAGAACAGAAAAAAGGAAAAGAGGCTATACAAAGTTACAGTAAAGTATCTATCCACGAGATCAGTTCTGGAATGGTCTTCTTTTTTACTCTGTATTTTAAGAATGAGACATCAGTGATAAATCCAGATTTCCAAGAGGCAAATGAAGGTCTTATTCCTTTGAAGATTTTGTCATTTCTCTCTTTCCAAATATTCCAGCAGGCAAGTATAGAAATCTCTATGAAACATGGACCCTTGAAATTCTGCTTTGCATGTTTCAATATTTCTGGTCCAGACCCTAAACCCCAGGCTACTTGTAGATATGTCCAAACCCTTATACTGAAATTACACTCGAAAAAGAGATGTGACCAGTCTTCAAGTGTATGAAAAGGACAAAGAACACAGTCATGATTGTCTGAAACATTCCAATGTCTTCTGAGCAGCATGTCTTTAGTATTAATGCGGTCATGGATTATAAGCCAAGCAAAGAACTTGTGCTTGGAAGTACATTTGCTTTTCCAGATCCATTCGGAAGGGAAGTGATTTGATATGTGTTGGAGATACACCTTGTACATGTCACTGACTGAATAATCACCTGTTCTTGAATGCATAGTTTTCCATTCATCATGTTTATTTTGATGGAGGGTGACATCAGCTAGTTGCAATTGTAATTGTTGTAGCTCAGAATTAGCTTCAGTAGAAGTTGGTAGGTGAAATGCTTCTGACATCTGTGTAATTGAAATCGCTTGCCTAACAGATCAATCTTTATTAAGCACATGTGAGAATAAATGTGGATATGTTAAGTTGAGGGGTTTGCTGTTCCAGTTATCCATCCAAAACAATGTTGTGTCTCCTGATCCCACAGAACATTTAGAAATTGAGAGATATTCCTCATGCAAACTCATAATATGGCGCCACCAAAAGGATCCACAAACAGTAACAGTATGAGGAACCCTTTCATGATAGTATGTGCTCCAGACTAAGTTCACCCAGGGCAGATCAACTTTATTGTAAAAGTTATGAAGGTGCTTCATAAGCAGACATTTATTTTGAATTTGCAGATCTATGATGCCTAAACCCCCCTTATCTTTTGGGTTGCAAACCATCTCCCAGGAATCCATAGAATGTGCCTTATCATCATCCTTACTCTTTCTCCATAGATAATGCCTTCTTGCTCTGTTTAAGACTTCTATTATTCCTTTTGGGATCCTCAGAGAGCTTATATAATGCAATGGTAAAGAAGATAACACAGAATTCACCAAAACAAGTCTATCCCCGTAAGACAGGAATGAGGCCGAGGCTGTTGTCTTCTTTCCACTCTATCAGTCAAAGGTGAAAGATCTTTAATTGTTGGTTTTGTAATCCCCATGGGCAGACCCAGGTAAGTGAATGGCATCTTTGCAGTAACACAACCAATTTCAAAAGCAAGTGAGGTAGCCTCCTCTTGGCTTATATTTATGGGCACCAAAGAAGATTTATGAAAATTAACTTTTAGTCCAGTGAAAGCTGTATAATCTTCAAGGATTTGTCTGAGAGTGTGTAATTGTTGTGGATCAGCTTGCATGATGATAATAGTGTCATCAGCATATTGCACAACAGGAAAATTATTGTTGCCTCTATTTGGGATTGGTGGTACCAATCTTCCTTCACTGAAAGCCTTGTTGATAAAGCTCTGAAGCAAGTCCCCCCCCCCCCCCAAGAACATATAACAGTGGAGAAATAGGATCACCTTGTCTAACACCACGCTTACAAATAAAATTTCTTCTAGGTACCCCATTCAGTAGAATAGCTGAGGAACCAGATGCGAAGATTTCTTTAACCCAACCAATGTAAACTTCATCAAAACCCTTATATTCCAGAATTCTGAGTATTGCTTCATGTTCAATTGTGTCAAATGCCTTTTCAAAGTCCAATTTTATTACCACAGTCTGTTTCTTTGAATTGCAAACATGCAATCTTCCTTGAAGACACAAAAGATCTTAAATAAAGAATACTAAGCTTATGAGCCAATCAAGAAAGAAAATAGATGATACAAAATACCTGTAAGCTTTTTCTCTTTTCCTTTCAAACCTAAAAAAGTGTTGCTACTGACCAGAGCTCAGTTTGCCAAAACCAATTTAGATCTACTTGATGCTCCCAAAGTGATACCAATACTAATCAACAAGATCAATCATATAATAGAGGTTGCAAACTAAAATAAGAAGTGCAAAAAGTAAAAGATGAAACTTCTCATTAATATTCCATAAAGGCACTCACACCAAGGGATACATATATATTCAACTAAAGGAGAGATACTTCCACATGCAAACCAACCTTTAAGATAACTTCTCTACCAAAGATACGAATCCACTAAAAAGGTAAAAGATAAAAGATAATGATGTGATACCGCGGCACTCCCCCAAGCTTGGAACAAGCCAAGGGGATGCCAAACATGATGACGAATTACTCCTTCGGTGGTGGTGGTGTTCTCTTGATAAGCTCCTCAATCAGCTTCCTCAAATCCTCAATCTTGAAGGTCAGAGTACGAATCAACTCCAAATTTTGCTCAATGCGGTTCATGATCATATCGGACCGAGAGTCCCAATCCTTGATATTCTTTCCCCACTCTTCCTTCTTAGTGTGTTCCTTTCCTGCATGGTTAGAACGAGGCAGATCCCAAACCGAGGAAAAGTTCCCTTTGGGCACCTTTTGGTATTGTTGCTCATGTATAAGAGTATGGAAGGGATTCTTGGTACGTGGAGGAGGTGACCGTGGAACGAAGACAAGACGTGGGGGTTTTCCTCGTGTAGACATCCGTGATATCCTCTTAAGATTGGTAGGATTTTCCACCACTCCAATACTTGCGACGGTAGCGCGGATGCCCGGATGCTCGTCCTCCTCCATGTCTTATTCATCCCCAACCAAAATCTCCTCCTCCTTGGGGTTTTGAGGATCATCTTCCTCGGGCTTCTTGCCTTTGTCGTTGGCGGAGACCATGGTGCTCTAAACTTGAGAAGATTTCCTGACAGAAATAGATCGAAACGAAAACACGACGAGAGCACGATACAAGAACCTCAGGGGATCCGGATGGTTATATATTATGAAGTTTCAATGCATAAGGAAGGTACTGGTGCGAAAACAAGGCGGAGACGGAGCTCAGGGGCTGACACCCCCTTTACGGGCGGCTAGGTGGGGCCCGCGCCTGGGATGGGTGTGGCCACCCTGGCCTCCGTTTCCTCCTCTGTTTCGTCTCGTAACCTTCCATATGTAATAAAGACATCAAAAATATAAAAAGATAGGGTTTTCACGAACCTTCTGTTTTCACCACTTTTACCTAATCAAAGATGAAATCTGTAGATTCCCTTTTCTCCTTCTCCTGGAAATTCCTTTTCTCACAAGGCAATACACAAACTTCAATGGAAACATTAGTGTAAGCAAAAACAATAAACCTTTAGGTACACAATTCAACTCAAACCCATAAAAAAAAAACTACTATCGCAACTCCTTTCCAAAAACCCAAAAGAATACCGGAAGGAATCAATATACGAGGTAAATGCAAATGATGGCAGAAATCTATCAAACAGACCAGCAGGTAAAGATTGATTTTTTAGAAAACCTTCTGTTGCTCAAATCAAAAAGTGAAAAACTAATGAAAGTTGGGTAACAACTTGTAGAAAAAGCACAAAAAAATACAGCTCCATCCATCGTACTGAGCTCCTTCGTGAATTTTTACAATGCAGCACAAAAATTTGTCCCAGGACAGCCACTTTTCACAACTCCTCTACTTCTCAAAAGTAGTTGATCTTGACACAAAAACCAAAAAAAAGGATAAGGAGCGGTTATTACGGAGGTAATAACTTCCAAGACTCGACAAAACTATTGGGTTATCTCCCAAGAAGTACTTTTCTTTAATGCCTTTAAGCTAGGCTTGATAGTTTCAAAGATGCTCACATAGGAGATAAATATCTGAAGTGAAAGAGAGCATCAAGAAGAAAATAACCAACACATTTGAGTCAAACCCACTTCCTTTGCATGGGAGTATCATGAGAAAACAAATTGTTGAAACAAAAATCCACTAGCATAGGAAGACAAAACAAATGCAACTTCAAAGCTTTCAACATAAAACAGGGAAACTTAACATTATTGAGATGCATAAAACCATGTTTCCCTCTCTCATAATAACTTCTAGTAGCACTTTGAATAAAGTTGACAATATAACTGTCACTGGCAATAACTTTATCATCAGAATAAGCATACTTACAATCACCAAAAAGAGGTCCAAGGTCATAAAGTGGATCAATATAATCAAGTTGCTCCATCCTGAAATCTTCATTAGGAAAGCTATTTTCACAAGGAGCTTTAATTTTTTTGGAAAAATTAAACTCATAAGAATCTCCATCAAACTTAGTTAAAACTTTTTCCTTTTTAGAATCTATAATAGCTCCACAAGTGTTCAAGAAAGGTCTACAAAAATGATAGGACAAGTTTTGCTAGTTTCAGAACAAAGTACTAGAAAATCAGTAGGATATTTAATCTTACCACAAAGAACTTCCACATCTCTTATAATACCAATAGGGCAAATGGTTTCCTTATTAGCAAGGTGAATAACCACATCAATGTCCTCAAGCTCACAAGGACCAATTTCATGCATAATTTCCCTATAAAGCTCATAAGGAATAGCACTAGAACTAGCACCAATATCACATAAACCATAATAGCAATGATCACCAATTCTAACAGAAAGCACAGGGTCACTAGCTTTTCTGGCTTTACTAGGATGAGAAATCATATTTGAAGCGTCTTCACATAAGACAATGTGCTCATCCTCTATATTTCTAGTGCCAAGATATTTCACAATAGCTATCACAGGTTCGGTATTCATTTTCTCATCAGGTTCCACAATTTTCTTTGTAACTTTGTTATTCGCACTAATTATCATAGAGTACTCCTTTACCTTAGTTGGGAAAGGTGTTTTCTCAACATAAGGTTCAGGCACAATATGATTAGTAGTACAAACTTTGGTATTTCTAACAGGAACCTAACTAACAACATCTTTATAAGGGTCATGGTACTTATTCCACTTGTTTTTAGGAATTTCTATGTAAGAGGCAAAAGCCTTTAAACAATTGGCAATACTTTGGGAGTCAAGACCAAACTCATTACTAATATCACGGAAGTCATCAGTTTCCATAAAAGATTTTATGCATTCATAATCATAATTTACACCTGACTTTCTTCCTTTGTCATTCCCCCAAGCTTCAGTGTTCTCTTGAATACGGTCTAGGATATCCCATTTAACTTCTTCCTGCATACGTGTGAATGATCCAGCACAAGAAGCATCTAATAAATCTTTATCATGAAGAGAAAGCCTAGCATAAAAGTTATTGATAATAATATTGTTAGGGAGTTCATGAATAGGACATTTAAGCATTAGTAACTTCAATCTCCCCCAAGCTTGAGTTGTACTCTCTCCATCACGAGGCCAAAAGTTATATATCATATTTCTATCCTTATGAATTTCACTGGGAGGATAAAATTTAGAATAAAAGAAAGGTACTATTTCCTCCCATTCCATGGATTGCCCATTCTTTAGCAGCTTATACCATTCTTCAGCTCTCCCTTTCAAGGATATAGAGAGTAACTTCTTCTTCACCTGTTCAGTTGTGATACATGCACACTTAAACACCCCACATAATTCATGGATAAAAAGCAAATGATCACCAGGGTGGACAGTTCCATCCCCTAAATAATAATTGTCCATAACACGATCAACAATACTTGTAGGTATCTTAAATGGATCTATCTCAACAGGTGGTGGTTCATATACTACCCTAACAGTGGTAGTAGTTTTCCCAAACAGAAAACCAAGTGGGTTATCCATATTGGAAACAAAGTAACAAACAGAAATAAAAGGAAATACTCATATTAGAAGTTTCCTTTACCAGTTCCACTCTTCAATAGCGCTTCACTCCCCGACAACGGCCCTAGAAAATAGTCTTGATGACCCACAACTATAAGGGGTGTATCGTAGTACTTTCGATAAATAGGAGTGTCGATGCCAACGAGGAGCAGAAGGTATTTACTAGTGGTATGGAGCAGGAAATCTCTGTAAATACTTAGCAAACAGATTTTTATGTTTTTTTTTAAAAAGCAAAGAAACAAAGTGCAAGTAATAAAGACAACGAACAAACGCAGCAAGTGGCCCAATCCTTTCTTAGCAAATGACAAGCTGGTGGAAATACTTATAAGGACCAAACGTTCTCGAGGAGACATGGGAATTCTGTCAAGTGCTTTCGCTTCAAATAGCTGAGTACCCTTCTTTGGTGTTGTAAGTGTTGTGTGGGTGAACCTGTGCTAATGTACCGACCTTACTTGGACTAATACATACTTGTGATTAAACCCCCTTCAAGCATCCGCAACTATAGGAAAGTAAATAAGATATAAACCTAACCACAGCCTTAAACTCTGAGATCCTACACTCCCTTGTGCAATGGTGTCCTAACGGGGGTTCAGGTTTCTGTCACTCCGGAAACCCCACAATTAGTATCCAAATACACAATGCATTTCCTTAGGCCCATAAATGGTGAAGTATCACGTAGTCGACGTTCACATGACACCACTAGAAGAATAGCACCACAACTAAAATACTAAACCATTGAATAATATCTCAACACAAATCCACTACTAACAACATGACTTCTCCCATGTCCTCAAGAACTAAACGAACTACTCACAAGACATCATATGGATCAAGATAAAAGATGATATGGTGATGGATAACAATCTGAACATAAACAATAATCCAATGGTTCCACTCACAAGCATCAACTACAATAGTAATCAACACCGGGAAAGTTTCCCCTAAGAACTATGCACGTATTCAACATAATTGTTACAGCGGGATGGAGTGGTGATGATGGTTTTGGTGGAGATGATGGTGTGGATGATCATGATGATGATCCCGATGAAGTCTAGCTTGATGATGGTGTTGGTGGCGACGATCTCCCCTCTTCGGGAAGGAATTTCCCTTGAAGAACTTTAGCTTCTGGTGATGATTCCTAGAGCATAACTTGATGTAGACATTGTCTGTACTAGCTTTAGAACCTAGCAAGGGTTAAGAAGATACGTTGAGTACGAGCGTACTCAGCAAGTTCACGAGAAAGGAGTGTTTGATGCACTATATCTACAGCCACAGACCATAGGTCGTAGGCAATGCAAGTTTTTGTAAACATTTCTTCAAAGGTTGATTTTATTCTGAAAAGCTATGTCCGTCAGCCTTCACGGGTTACCAGAACTTTCATGGAGTTCCTTTCCCGCCGCGTTCGTAGCTCCTTCCCGGAACAGGGAGTAACAAGTTACAGTTCTTACACTCTGCAGAGGTGCGTCACTTTACCCATGAGAGATCTTAGCTTTGTTGCACATCTGAGTTATAGTTTCGTTCACACTTCCTTGGTATAAGGCCCAGACTAAGATCCAATCTAATCACTGTCCTTCTCCGCGACCCAGCATACCCGACGAATTGCACATCAGGCCTAGGATAGAACTTGTTTCCATTACCATCCTAAGGTGTACAACCCTCATAGATACCAGAAGCTGTGGAACGTTGAGGGATCCCACCCATAACCTGCTAACCCTCTACAGGAGGAGTTGCAACAACGACCCGGTCATCTGTTGGCATGCGAGAGGGAGCCGATCCAGATGACTTCTCCGTCCCATTCCAAATCTCATGGTTAACGCGTAATATACGGCGCAAGAACTGGCGACATTGGTTGTTAAGTCCTATATATTATGTTCCTTTACCACCGGAACTTTTCATGGTTGGTTATTACCTCATGGTAAATAACCTATAATCATATTATTATGAAAATAGTGTTTTCTGACCTTTTTTAAATGCAGGTGATGACAACACTGGATTTGCAAAATACTTTACAGGAAATAATCAAAGGACATGAGCAAGTGTGAACTTGCCTTTTGTGATTGCAAGATTATGCACTCACGGTCTTCAAGACAATATAAGATCTAATATCTGAAATCAACATCATTGGTCTAGTAAGGACTAATGTTTAAAGAAGCAAGATGTTATTATGCATAAGTAATGTAATGCAATTTCGTAAACTCGAATCCCGGGGATAACGTTGTTCTAGGGCTTGGATACTGTAAATGGTTTCTTTAGAATGTGTTGTCCTTTTAGATAGGTTTCACACTCGTGCTTCTTATTAGGGCTTGTGAATGTGTGTGAAACAATATGTAATTATAATATCATACAACAATAAGTTACAAAATTGTGGAATGCTATTCAAACATTACTTATATAAGAATTGCCTTATCTTCAAATCTTACTTTACAAGTATTGGAATTTATAGGGAACTTAAGTATTAACAATCTTAATATACAAGTAAAGTATAAAGTAATGTGATTGTGATTAGTTGTCATCCGTTGATTGAAGTGGCAAAAAGAATAACATTTGAAGAAAAGATTTCTTTTCTAAGGTCTAAACAATCTTTGTGGTTAATCAAATATGGTCGATGTTGTTTGTGCTTGCTTGAATAGTTTGGACTTGAGATGCTTTATGACTTAATTATAACAGACCAAAGTTAACTATAAAACACATAACAAGGTTTTAGCATTATATTTAAAGTCTTGTGGACTAAAGTTAACTTTAAGAATATGGATGGATTTAAGGTGTAATGCTTATGATATTGTACTTGCTCATCTTATAATATTTCCTTAAAGTTGTTTAAGAATGGCATTACTTCTATTTGGGTAGTGGTTTCTTTACATTATAATTGTATAAAAGGATTTATCTCCTTATAAGGGTGTGGTTATGCTTTGTGAATAAGTAAATAATATGATTTACTACTTATGAATTATCTTTGGATTTAGTCCATTATAAAATTGTGAGTGAAACAATGATAAAAGGTTTTATTTGGTTGAAAGAATCATTCTTGAAGATTTTATAATTGATAAGAATCTTTTTAGAAAATGATCTACACTTATAGTTGAATGATATTTCAACAAGATTATATTTAAAATGCGTTGAACCATTTTGACTTCATAATATCAATATTTAAGACTAATATTATTTACTACACTCAATTGGCTAATTTTAGAAATATTAGCAATTTTTATTTACCCCTTATATGAATTATTAACTAAGGAAATAGTTTTAAATTCAAGTTATTAGAGTATTAAGTTTTTTATTTACTTAAAAAGTTGAATATTATATTTTTAACATGTAGGTATTATTTTTGTGATCATTTTGGTATATTATATTTATTTTTGTGATTTATAAATAATAATATATGATTTTTATAAGATTTATTACTTTATAACAACTTAATAAATTACAAATATTTAATTAAGTGAAATAATAATGCATGATTATAGTTTTAAATTATAGTACTTATTTTTCTAAGATTTTTCGTACTTTATTTATATTTTTTTAACTTTTACTAACATTAAAATATGAATTTTCAAAGTTTTATTACTTATAAAATCTTTATTAAATAATAATCATTTAAATAGCTAACATAATAATGTTTGATAATAGTTTTAAGTTGTAGATTTTATTTTTCTAAACATTTTCATATATTACACATATTTTTCTGAATTATAAAACAAAAGTTATTAAATTTTTAAGATTGAATCATTTTCCAATTAAATTTTAAATAATATTACAAACAAGGAATTACTTTTCTTACCTAGATTTAACCTACCCTAGCCACTGACTAGTGGGCCACATGCCACATGATACACACAGTTTATTTAAAATGTTTATTACTGGACTAGTTCCTACTCATAGTCTATGACACATGGGCCAAGGGCCATGTCACATGCCACATCGGCAAGGACCAGTCAAACGGTTGAATTAGTCAAGGATAACATGGGCCTGGCGTTACGGTGACGTCATCTGAAGATGATCTTCAGATCATTGATATGCTGGGAGATTGAGAGCACGCGGGACGCCGTGGATGGTTTTGTTAGAATGAGGATACGAAAGCGAACCGAGGGGTGCCTGAGCTGCTCGTTTTTGGTCATCGGAAAGCTGTGCACAATAGCGGCAAGCGACGGTGCACGGCAACACGCGGTGGTGGCTCGGTATCAGAAGAAAATTAATCAACGGAAGGCAGTAGCATGCTCAGCAGCTCACCAGGAAGCTCGTGGAAGGCTCGGTGAAGGAAATCGTGGCTGGAATCGAGATGGACAACGGCGGCCGAACTTCAGGAAGACGAGGTTGCCGAATCGATTCGAGGCGTCCTTGCTCAATTCCTTCGGCTAGGAGGCTTAGGGAAGTATGGCGGTGCTCATAGTATGCTTGTACTTCCACGGGGGAGGCTAGAACACCGGGAATCAACGATAACCCGAGGCTAGGGTTTCGGTCTGGGACCTAAATCGAAGAGGAAGAGGAAGAGATTGGGGATAAGGATGAGGGAAAGCGAGTGCGGTGGTCTTATCTCCGTCTTCGGAATACGACAGACGCTAGTGGGCATCGCGACGCGAGGTCGCCGGCGGACGGCATCGACCAGCCCACGCAGCTGCTTCACTGCTGCGAGGAAGACGACAATGACGATAGGAGGCCGGAGGGGTACGGGCTCCTATTGGGCTGATGTTGGGCCATGTGGGCCACTGCAAAGTGAGCGAAAAATCTGCAGCTGCTACACGCGAGCAACGGATAGATGCGAGAAGAAATGGGCCATGGGCCAGGATTGGCTAATCTATTCCCCTTCCTTTTCTTTTACATATTCTATATTCTGTTTTAATACTTTATTTTCAATTTGAATTTCCCTAATGATTTCAATGCCATAAATTCTGTACAGTATTCCAATATTCGAAAGATAATTATTCTAATTGTTTGCTCTAACCATGTTGGTTTTTTAATGCTCATAATTATATCAGAAGTTATTTATTGAATAGAATAAATAAGAATTAGGGTTTTAGGGATTTGTTAATTATATTATACCCTTATAGAATGATTTTTATTCCCTCCTAATGAATGTACTGATGATGGTTTAAGATAGCTAAAGATATGCAAAGCATGTATCCATCTTTATTATTATATAACAATCATTATATAAGAGAATTTAATTATTAGGGTTCTAAGAATGGTGAATTCTATTATTCAAAATCTACTAACGGGTGAATCCTAACCACCCTTCTGTTGGAGATATGCCCTAGAGGCAATAATAAAAGTGGTTATTATTATATCTTTGTGTTTATGATAAATGTTTACATTCATGCTATAATAGTATTAACCGGAAACATTAATACTTGTGTGATTTGTAAACTAAATTAGAGTCCCTAGTAAAGCCTCTTTGTACTACTAGCTTGTTGGTTGATAGATGATCGTGGTTTCCCGATCATGAACATTGAGATGTTGTTAATAACAAGATCATATCATTAGGAGAATGGTATGATGGACATACTCCTATAGATAAGCGTAGCATAAAGATCAAGTCATTTTAATAGTTCGTTTTCTATAAGCTTTCTGATACATAGTAACCTAATTCGTTCGACCATGAGATCATGTTAATCACCATCACCGGAAGGATGCTTTGATGACATAAAACACCACACCGTAATTGGGTGGCTATAAAGGTGGCATTGAGTGTTCAGAAAGTATGGGTTGAGGCACATGGATCAAGAGTGGGATTTATCCATCCATATGATGGATACATATACTCTGGGCCCTCTCGGTGGAATGTCATCCAATTAGCTTGCAAGCATGTGACTAGCTCACAAGGGATCACATATCACGGGAACGATAAAAGAGTACTTATCAGTAACGAGGTTGAACTAGGTATGCAGAGATACCGACGATCAAAACCTTGGATAAGTAAACTATCGTGAGACAAAGGGAAATTGGTATTGTATGTAAGTGGTTCATTCGATCGCAAAGTAATCGTAGAAATATGTGGGAGCCATATGAATTTCTAGATTCCTCTATTGGTTATTGATCGGAGAAGTGTCTCGGTCATGTCCGCATAATTCACGAATCGTAAGGAGACACACTTAAGGATTCGATGTTGTTGTGTAGTTATGGAATGATGAGTAAGAGATTGAATGTTCTTTGGAGTCTCGGATGGGATCCGGGATATCACAATGAGATCCGTAATGGTCCGGAGAATACGATTCATATGAGGAAAGTCCTGTTTCGGAGTTCGGAAATGATTACGGTGTTTTCACCAGGAATGTTCTAGAAGGGTCTGGAAGGTCCGGCACTCCGGAGGGGAAGGGTACATGGATGTGTCATGACAATATGGAATGGTTGCATCATGTACTAGGTCACTTGGCTGGGCAATATGGAGAGAGAAATCAAATCCAAGTTTGAAAGTCAAACGCCAATTTGAAAAGTCAAATCCGAAGTTTGCTTGGTGAAGGGAGAGTAGGAAACCTACTTGGGGAGGAAGTCCCACTCCCTCCACCCGCCGACCATGAGGAGGAGTTGGAGGAGGACTCCCTCCTCCCAAACCGCCCCTCCCACCTATATAAGGAGGGGTAGGGCGCCCCTCTACCCCTCACACCTAAACCCTAGCTCCTGGCGCCTCCACCACAAGTGCTGCCGCCGCATAGGGATCTCCCAAGTCGCCGACTAGGGTTTCCCCAAACCCTAGCCGCCGGCCAAGCCACCTCCCCTTGGTGCCTCTAAAACCTAGATCGCCAAGGCCTCTCTCATACTCCACCATACTCGCTCCGGCTTAAGGCAAAGCCCTGCGAGATCTCCCCTCTACTTCCGACACCACGCCGTCGTGCTGCCGGAATCGCGAGGAGAGTGCTACAACCTCCGCTGCCTGCTGGAACAAGGGAGAGGAAGGTCTTCATCGAGTACCGAACGTGTGACCGATGCGGAAGCGCTACCGGAACACAACGCTGGAAGGATCGTCTACGCGATCTTGGGATCGGCAAGAGGATGACTACATCACCCATGAGAATCTGCTCTCGTTAAGCGCTTTGGAATCTTCGAGGGTGAGTTCTTCTATCGACTCGTTGCTAAAATCTAGTAGATAGATCTTGGCTTGTTTGTGTGCATGCGGTAGAATTTTTTGTTTTCCATGCTACGAACCCCTACAGTGGTATCAGAGCCGTGTCTATATGTAGATCTGTTGCACGAGTAGAACACAATGGTCATTGTGGGCGGTGGTGCTTTTATTATTAATTGCTTTTTGTGTACTTTTCATCTTGCGGTATGATGGGATGAAGCGGCATGGGCTAACCTTACATGACATCATTCATGAGACTTGCTCCACGCTCAACATGCAACTTGTATTGCATAAGTGGCTTTGCGGGTGTCTGTCTCTCCCATCATAGTATAGATTCAATTTACAACGGGCAATTGATAGTTCAAGCATCAACGTTGTGGTTATTTTTCATAAGTTAGAACGACACTTACTGAAAGCCCCAAACCACGTAAAATATGCAAAGAAAATTAGAGGCGTCTAACTTTGTTTTGCAGGGGTGTGCTGTGATGTGATATGGCCATGATTGTGATTATATTTGATGTATGCAATGTTCCTTATTGTAAGTTGGCAACCGGCAGGAGCCATATGGTTGTCTTTAAATTTCGTTAAGACCCGCATGTCTATTCAAAGTAGTTGTAATAGTTGAAGTTGGTGGACGACAATCGTGAAACGTCGTCATTGACCTTGACGCCATACCGGTGATGATGGAGATCATGTTCGTGCTTGAATATGGAGATCGGAAGCACAAGAAGAAAGGCCATATCATATCACATATTATGAATTGCATGTGATGTTAATCCTTTATGCATCTTGTATTGCTTAGTTAACGACGATAGCATTATAAGATGATCCCTCAAGCACACAAATTTCAAGATTTAAAGTGTTCATCCTTAGTAAGCACCATTGCTAAAGCTCGTTGTTTCGAAGCACCATGTGATGATCGAGTGTGGTTAGCTTCTGTGAGTGTATACAACGTGAGCAAGCCAGATTTTCTCATGCGAAAGCTAAGGTTTGATCTTGACGAGCCTAGCATGTACAGACATGGTCTCGGAACACGGATCACCGAAAGGTAAAGCATGAGTCATATAGTAGATATGATGAACATGTTGATTGTTCGCCATTGAAGCTACATCAACTCTCGTGATGATCGGTTTTGATGTGGTGGATTTGGTTCGTGTGATCACTAAAACAATGTGAGGGATATTGTTTTGAGTGGGAGTTCACCTAGATTAATTTAACTATTAGTTAGAACTCAATTTGTCATAAACTTAGTCTAAACTATTGCAAATATGTTGTAGATCAATGGCGGCCCCTACCATCAATTTTAATGCGTTCCTAGAGAAAGAAAAGTAGAAAAACAATGGAAGCAACTTCGCGGATTGGTTTTGCAATTTTAGGATTGTCCTCAATGCTGGTAATTTGACCTATGTGCTGGATGCACCGCTGGGTGACCCGCCTGCAGCTACTGCTACCGATGAAGTAAAGAATATTTATCTCACTCGGAAGAATCAGTACTCCACAGTTCAGTGTGCTATCTTGTATGGTTTGGAATCGGAGCTTCAGAAAAGGTTTGAGAACCATGACCCACATGATATTGTCCGTGAACTCAAAATGATATTTGAGGCTCACGCGGTAGTTGAGAGTTATGAGGCTTCTGAAAGTTCTTTAACTGCAAGATGGAAGATGGCAGCTCCGTCAGTGAGCACGTGCTTAAAAAATGTTTGGGCACGCAAACAAACTCCAAAGCTTGGGTATAGTGATTCCTAATTCTTTGGGGATTCACCGTGTCCTCCAATCACTACCACCAAGTTACAAGAACTTTGTGATGAACTACAATATGCAAAACATGGACAAGACGTTGCCAGAACTCTTCTCCATGTTGAAATCTGCAGAAGTGGAGATCAAGAAAGAGCACCAAGTGTTGTTGGTCAATAAGACCACCAAATTCAAGAAGCAAGGCCAGTCTAAGCAAAAGGGAAACTTCAAGAAGGGCGGTAAGAAAGTTGCCGCGTCGGCGAAGAAGACCAAGGCTGGGCCTAAGCCTGATACTGAGTGCTTTTACTGCAATGGAGAGGGTCACTGGAAGCGGAATTGTCCAAAGTACTTGGCGGATTTGAAGAATGGCACCATCAAGAAGAAAGGTATATCCGATATACATGTTATTGATGTGTATCTCACTAGTACTCGTAGTAGTGCCTGGGTATTTGATACTGGTTTGGTTGCTCATATTTGTAACTCAAAACAGGTGCTGCAGAATAAACAGAAGCTAGCGAAGAACGATGTGACGATGCACGTTGGAAATGGATCAAAGGTTGATGTGATCGCGGTCGGCACGCTACCTCTTCATATACCATCGGGATTAGTTTTATACTTAAATAATTGTTATTTGGTGCCTGCGTTGAGCATGAATATTATATCTGGATCATGTTTATTGCGAGACAGTTACTTGTTTAAGTCCGAGAATAATGGTTGTTCAATTTATATGAGTAATATGTTTTATGCACATGCATCTTTGATAGATGGTCTATTTTTTTGAATATCGATAGTGGAAATACACATATTAATAATATTGAAGCTAAACGTTTGAAATTGAGCGATAACTCGACCTATATGTGGCACTATCGTCTTGGTCACATTGGAGTGAAGCGCATGAAAAAACTCCATTCCGATGGACTTCTTGAATCACTTGATTTCGAATCACTTGAAAGATGCGAAGCATGTCTGATGGGTAGACTAAGACTCCATTTTCTGGTATGATGGAGCGAGCTACGGACTTATTGGAAATCATACATACCGATGTGTGTGGCCCAATGAGTGTAGCATCGCGCGGTGGTTATCGTTATGTTCTTACCTTCACGGATGACTTGAGTATATATGGGTATATCTATTTCATGAAACATAAGTCCGAAACTTTCGAGAAGTTTAAGGAATTTCAAAGTGAGGTAGAGAATCAACGTAACAAGAAGATTAAATTTCTACGATCTGATTGTGGAGGTGAATATCTAAGTTACGAGTTTGGCGAGCATTTGAAGAAATGCGGAATACTTTCACAATTGACACCGCCGGGAACACCACAACGTAATGGTGTGTCCGAACGTCGCAATCGAACTCTCTTAGATATGGTTCGTTCTATGATGTCACTTACAGATTTACCGCTATCATTTTGGGGTTATGCATTAGAAACAGCCGCATTCACTTTAAATAGGGCACCATCAAAATCCGTTGAAATGACACCGTATGAATTATGGTTTGGGAAGAAACCTAAATTGTCGTTCCTTAAAGTTTGGGGTTGCGAAGCTTATGTAAAGAAGTTACAGCCGGACAAGCTTGAACCCAAAGCGGAAAAATGCGTCTTCATAGGATACCCGAAGGAAACTATTGGGTATACTTTCTATCATAGATCCGAGGGCAAAATCTTCGTTGCCAAGAATAGATCCTTTCTAGAGAAGGAGTTTCTCTCGAAAGAAGTGACTGGAAGGAAAGTAGAACTCGACGAGGTTGTTGAACCTTCTCTCGAACTTGCGAGTAGTGCAGCACCGGAAGTAGTTCCTGTGGCGCCTACACCAATAAGAGAGGAAGCTAATGATGTTGATCATGAAACTTCGGTTGAAGTTGCTACGAAACCTCGCAGGTCAACGAGAACTCGTACCACTCCTGATTGGTATGATCCCGCTATGAGTGTCGTGTTGGTGGATAACACCGATGACCCTGCGACATATGAGGAAGCGGTGATGAGCCCAAATTACAATAAATGGCAAGAATCCACGAAATCCGAGATTGGATCCATGTACGAAAACCAAGTATGGACTTTGGTGGACTTACCGGATGGCCGGAAGGCTATCGAGAACAAATAGATTTTCAAGAAGAAAACAGATGCTGATGGTAATGTTACTGTCTATAAAGCTCGACTTGTCGCAAAAGGGTTTCGACAAATTCAAGGAGTTGACTACGATGAGACTTTCTCACCAGTAGCGAAGCTAAAGTCTGTGAGGATTATGTTAGCAATCGCTGCATATTATGATTATGAGATATGGCAGATGGATGTCAAAACGGCGTTCCTCAATGGAGACATTGATGAAGAGTTGTATATGATACAACCCAAAGGTTTTGTCGATCCTAAAGATGCTAACAAGGTATGCAAACTTCAACGGTCCATATATGGATTGAAGCAAGCATCCCGAAGTTGGAATCAACGTTTTGATAAGGTAATCAAAAGTTTTGGTTTTATACAAACTATGGAGAAGCTTGTATTTACAAGAAAGTGAGTGGGAGCTCTGTAGCATTCTTAATACTATATGTAGATGACATATTGTTGATTGGGAATGATGTAGACCTTCTTAACAATGTCAAAGATTATTTGAATAATAGTTTTCCAATGAAAGATCTTGGCGAAGCAGCTTACGTATTAGGCATAAAGATTTATAGAGATAGATCGAAGCGCCTAATATCATTGTCACAGAGTACATATTTGGACAAAGTTCTAAATAGGTTTGGAATGGAAGATAGCAAGAAAGGGTTCTTGCCCATGTTGCCCAATACGACCTTGAGTAAAACTCAAAGTCCTACAACGACAAAAGATAGAGAAAGGATGAGTAAGACTCCCTATGCCTCAGCCATAGGATCTCTAATGTATGCCATGATATGTACTAGACCCGACATTGCATATGCTGTTAGTTTGACTAGCAGATATCAAAGTGATCCAGGGGTGGATCATTGGACAACGGTCAAAAACATCCTTAAGTACTTGAGAAGAACTAAGGATATGGTTCTTTCTTATGGAGGTGATGAACAACTCGTTGTTAATGGTTACAACGATGCTAGTTGGAACACCGATCCGGATGATTCTAAATCTCAATCTGGATACATATTTACTTTGAATGGTGCAGCAGTTAGCTAGAGGAGTGCAAAGCAAAGCGTTGTGGCGAGATCTTCAACTGAATCGGAATACATAGCTGCTTCAGAGGCTTCACAAGAGGCGATATGGATGAAGGAGTTCATTATAGAGCTTGGTGTGGTTCCAAGTGCACTGGACCCAATGTCTATCTATTGTGATAACATGGGCGCCATAGCCAATGCGCAAGAACCAAGGTCACACAAGAAGCTGAAGCACATCAAGCTACGTTTTCACGCTATTCGAGAGCATGTCCAAGATGGTGACATAAAGATTTGCAAAGTACACACAGATCTGAATGTGGCGGATCCGTTGACTAAACCTCTCCCGAGGGCAAAACATGACCAACACCAAACTGCCATGGATGTTCGGTATATTACAAGGTAATCTAGATTAGTTGACTATAGTGCAAGTTTGAGACTATTGGAGATATGCCCTAGAGGAAATAATAAATGTAGTTATTATTATATCTTTGTGTTTAAGATAAATGTTTACATTCATGCTATAACAGTATTAACAAGGAAACATTAATACTTATGTGATTTGTAAACTAAATTAGAGTCCCTAGTAAAGCCTCTTTGTACTACTAGCTTGTTGGTTGATAGATGATCGTGGTTTCCCGATCATGAACATTGAGATGTTGTTAATAACAAGATCATATCATTAGGAGAATGGTACGATGGACATACTCCTATAGATAAGCGTAGCATAAAGATCAAGTCATTTTAATAGTTCGTTTGCTATAAGCTTTCCGATACATAGTAACCTAATTCCTTCGACCATGAGATAATGTTAATCACCATCACCAGAAGGATGCTTTGATGACATCAAACACCACGCCGTAACTGGGTGGCTATAAAGGTGGCATTGAGTGTTCGGAAAGTATGGGTTGAGGCACATGGATCAAGAGTGGGATTTGTCCATCCATATGACGGATAGATATACTCTGGGCCCTCTCGGTGGAATGTCATACAATTAGCTTGCTGACTAGCTCACAAAGGGATCACATATCACGGGAACGAGAAAAGAGTACTTATCAGTAACGAGGTTGAACTAGGTATACGGAGATACCGACGATCAAAACCTCAGATAAGTAAACTATCGTGAGACAAAGGGAAATTGGTATCGTATGTAAGTGGTTCATTCGACCGCAAAGTAATCGTAGAAATATGTGGGATCCATATGAATTTCCAGATTCCTCTATTGGTTACTGATCGGAGAAGTGTCTCGGTCATGTCCGCATAATTCACGAACCGTAGGGAGACACACTTAAGGATTCGATGTTGTTGTGTAGTTATGGAATGACGAGTAAGATACCGAATGTTGTTCGGAGTCTCGGATGGGATCCGGGATATCACGAGGATATCCGGAATGGTCCGGAGAATAAGATTCATATAAGGAAAGTCCTGTTTCGGAGTTCGGAAATGATTCCGGTGTTTTCACCAGGAATGTTCTAGAAGGGTCTGGAAGGTTCGGCACTCCGGAGGGGAAGGGTACATGGATGTGTCATGACAATATGGAATGGTTGAATCATGTACTAGGTCACTTGGCTGGGCAATATGGAGAGAGAAATCAAATCCAAGTTTGAAAGTCAAACGCCAATTTGAAAAGTCAAATCCGAAGTTTGCTTGGTGGAGGGAGAGTAGGAAACCTACTTGGGGAGGAAGTCCCACTCCCTCCACCCGCCGGCCATGAGGAGGAGTTGGAGGAGGACTCCCTCCTCCTAAACCTCCCCCTACCACCTATATAATGAGGGGTAGGGCGCCCCTCTACCCCTCACACCTAAACCCTAGCTCCTGGCGCCTCCACCACAAGTGCTGCCGCCGCCTAGGGATCTCCCAAGTCGCCGACTAGGGTTTCCCCAAACCCTAGCCGCCGGACAAGCCACCTCCCCTTGGAGCCTCTAAACCCTAGATCACCAAGGCCTCTCTCATACTCCACCATAATCGCTCCGGCTTAAGGCGAAGCCCTGCGAGATCTCCCCTCTACTTCTGACACCACGCCGTCGTGCTGCCAGAATCGCGAGGAGAGTGCTACAACCTCCGCTGCCTGCTGGAACAAGGGAGAGGAAGGTCTTCATCGAGTACCGAACGTGTGACCGACTGCGGAAGCGCTGCCGGAACGCAGCGCCGGAAGGATCGTCTACGTGATCTTGAGATCAGCAAGAGTATGACTACATCACCCACGAGAATCTGCTCTCGTTAACCGCTTTGGAATATTCGAGGGTGAGTTCTTCTATCGACTCGTTGCTACAATCTAGTAGATAGATCTTGGCTTGTTTGTGTGCATGCGATAGAATTTTTTTGTTTTCCATGCTGCGAACCCCTACACCTTCTTATTTAAAATATGCATAGCTGTTTTCTGGAACTAGTTGTTCATTACTTGCTTAAGTGTGATTAATATATGGATATAATATTGGGCATAATGGTTTATAGTAATTTCCAATTATGTGGTACACATGATTTAGAGGTTTGGAAGTGTCAAAGATATGCTTGAGTGATTTAGAGGTTTGAAAGTGTCAAGCATTCCTATAAAGCTTTGTGTAAATAAGATGACAAATCAATCAGATGAAATGGATACTATGTTTGGTTAAAGATTTAGGGTTTAGTGTTTACCAAGAATTCCTATCTTCCATAACTCACAATCCTGGACTTCTAATTAAGGAATTCCTTTCCTAGATATACTACTTCTTCCTATCCATCATCATGTGTTAACATGATGAGCTTTACTTCACAAGAATATTCTTATCCACCTTTTATTCTTCTAAATCCATTTATAAATCCAATGAGCTTGACACTGAAGCTTTCATAATCTTCTCGTATCCATACTTGGTTATATCAACTACTCTGCTACTGATAACCTCCAATCCAACAAGTAGTTCCTTCTAACTCCATTCAGACTCTTCCTTAATCATCCACCACTAATATTACTCCAATAGATGTATATATCAAAGTACTTTCCTCAAAAGCTTAGCATTCTTTAAGAGGAATAACACTACTTCCATAACTCCATGCTACTCTAGCTTCAGCTTAATTATACTGTCTTATATCTACTTAACTCCAGTATCTTATATACAAACTTTACATCATATCATGGTGACTTGTCATGGATAACCTAGAATAACATATCTATACTAGGGTTCAATCATGTTCTATCCACCAATGTCACTTATACATGATATAAGCATTCAATATTGGTAACTAAAGCATGATCATTATAATCCTTTGATCCTTTATAGTTTAGGTTTCCAGTTGGCTAGTCAAGGCTTTCATCCATACAACATTATAGTTGTATTATAATTATCTTCTGTTTATCTCTATTGGACTAAGAGATATTATTCATTGACTATACCTACTTGATCCAATAGGATTACTCCTGGTAACTTTCTTCAGAATTCATCCTTGTAATATTCTTTATTACCATATAATTATATATTCCAAATAACTGTCCTATCATTCCAAGAGTGAGTTAACTCCATCAATTATCACTTTGATCTTATTCTTTTCCAACACTCCCATCCTATAGATGATATTTAAATCTAGCATCACCACATACCTCTTCTTACTTCTTTCACTAAAGAACTTAAGTGAATGCTATGATAGGACAAGAGTTGCTAGGTCAAGAATTGTTAGGTTAAGAATTGGTAAATCAATAGTTGATTACTCAACATTGATGAACAACAGATATTAGAATAAGATTCAATAGAGATGATAAGAATTGATATGGGAAGAAAGCTATATGGTGAATGATCTTGACTTGGTTTCTTTCCTACTCAACAAGTGATAAAGAATTAGTGTTTAAGAAATACCATGATGCTCATGGTAGGAATAGATAAGAATGATATAGGTTAAGACTTAGTTATTGAATTCTTGTTACTTGGGTTATATTCTTAACTTGGTATTTATGAGTGATGGTAATGAATACTATGATATGATCTCTTAAAGATCAGATATTATCATTAAGTAATATGTTGTGGTTTAGTTTTATTATATTTGATCTACCCTTAGTTCAAATCCCGTTTACCTAAAATAAGGTTTTAGCAAAGGTCATATTGAAACTTATCGCAGTCAACTTGATGATCTACTTCAATTCCATCAAGTTGAGAGAAGCTCCAATCACTTCGACAAGTTTTGTTCAAAAGCGCGAAAATTATTCGGATTTTCTATGCATGAATGCAATGCACACATCTGTGTTCAGCTTATGTCTAAGCTCTAATGCTGGGATGTTACACCGGCTAGGTGGGCCACACCCCCTGTAGGCGCAGCACAGGGATGGCCCACGCTTGGGGGGGGGCTGTGGCCCATCTCCACCTCCCCTTTTGGCTTCCTTCGTATTCTGGGAAAATATGATTTTCCATAATTTTTCTGGTAGTTTTCTGATCTTCGCGAAATTGCATCAAAACACCTCTTTTTCCATCAGCATCCCGACTCCGACAGTCCATCCTCCAAGAATCATCCAACATGCAAAAACAGATGAAAAGACATGAGTAAAACCTCTTAATAAGAAATATATCAATGAATATAGGCAAATTATGATATACAATGGTGATGCAAATTGGACGTATCACTATCCGGCAGACAAATTTCTGCCGGGGAAATTCTTTCTCAGAGAGGGGAGATCGTTGCCATCAACACCATCGTCAAGCTAGGCTTCATCGGTATCATCATCATCCACACCATCATCTCCACCAGCACCATCATCACCACTCCATCCCGCTGTAACAATTGTGTTGAATCTTGCATAGTTCTTAGGGAAAACTTTCCCGGGGTTGATTACTATTGTAGTTGATGCTTGTGAGTGAAACCATTGAATTATTGTCTATGTTCAGATTGTTATCCATCATTATATCATCTCTGATCTTGATCCATATGATGTCTCGTGAGTAGTTTGTTTAGTTCTTGAGGACACGGGAGAAGTCATGTTGTTAGTAGTGGAATTATGTTAAGGTATTATTCAATGGTTTAATATTTAAGTTGTGGTGTTATTCTTCTAGTGGTGTCATGTGAACGTCGACTACATGATACTTCACCATTTATGGGTCTAGGGGAATGCATTGTGTATTTTACTACTAATTATGGGGTTGCCGGAGTGACAGAAACCTGAACCCCTGTTAGGAAACCATTGCACAAGGGAGTGTAGGATCTCAGAGTTTAAGGCTGTGGTTAGGTTTTTTATCTTAATTGCTTTCTTGTAGTTGCGGATGCTTGCAGGGGGTTTAATCACAAGTATGTATTAGTCCAAGTAAGGTCGGTACATTAGCACAGGTTCACCCACACAACACTTATAAAACCAAAAAAGATTAATCATCTATATGAAACGAAAGCACTTGACATAATTCCCATGTGTCCTCGAGAACGTTTGGTCCTCATAAGTATTTCCTCCGGCTTGTCCTTTGCTAAGAAAGGATTGGGCCACTTGCTGCAATTATTTGCTATCTTTATTTACTTGCACTTTATTTTCTTGCTTTATCAGAAAACCCCTAAAAATTCGTTTGCTAAGTATTTACAGAGATTTCCTGCTCCATACCACTAGTTAACACCTTCTGCTCCTCGTTGGGATCGACACTCCTATTTATCGAAAGTACTACGATACACCCCCTATGCTTATGGGTCATCAGCGGTGGCTGCGAGAAGGAAGCGGGGGCTCGGGGTGGGTCGCATGGAAAGGGAGTGGGGCCGCGTACGACATGGTGGGATGCTTGCGGGCGAGCGTGGGCGATTCAACCGCGAGATAGGAGCGTGTCAGGGTGGTTGCGCGTGAGAGAGAGGGGTGTGTGCGGTGCATGTGCCTGGTGCGATGGGTCGGTGCCGCGCGTGCGTGTGTTGTGTGCCGACGGCGGCTAGGTAGGGACTAGGTGGTGCGTTTGGGGTAGGTTTTAGGGTTAGGGTTAGGCTAAGGGAGTTAGGGTTTTGTCCAGAGGTAGTAGGGTAGTAGGCTGCTAGCTTGCTGGGATTTTGGCCCAGCAGGCTGGCGGCTTCCCCCGGGTTTTATAAAACTATTTATTATTACTTATTATTTTATTTTTGTTTAAAACAAAACATTTATAAATATTTTTTAGACAATATAAAGATCCGAGAGGACCGGAGTTTTGATTTGAAATAAAAGACAAGATGGGTATATTTGGAAAACAAATAGGCTTTTAGTAAAATACTTTTAGGAAAATAGATGCATGCTGGTGTCATGATGATGCACAAAGTATTATTTCACACGTGATTTTGTAGTAGTGGTTTTACTCAGGGTGCTACACTTGACCACCGAAGATAGTTGGTCACTCCTTCCAACTTGATGTCATTTGGCATCAGTTCAAGTTTCTGAACTGCTTCAGTATGAGGAACAATAGCTCCCCCTCCAACAGATGCTCCTCCATCACTTTGCTAGTGAGAACTTCTGCCAACTTCTATAGAGCTTTGGCCAAGTTCTCGCTGTCCCTGATGTCTACCCACACTTCTATTCTTGTAGATAGTGTTGGGCCTCCAAGTGCAGAGATTTGTAGAACAACAACAAGTTTCCCTTAAGTGTATCGCCCAAGGTTTATTGAACTCAGGGAGGAAGAGGTCAAAGGTATCCCTCTCAAGCAACCCTAAAATCAAGATACAAGAAGTCTCTTGTGTCCCCAACACACCCAATACACTTGTCAGGTGTATAAGTGCACTAGTTCGGCAAAGAGATAGTGAAATACAAGTAATATGGATGCTTATAAGTGGTAATTGCAATCTGAAATAAAGATGGAAGCAAGCAAACATGTAACGGGACTTATTGTAAACGGTGGTTCAATCCTTAGAAACAAGGCTTAGGGATCATACTTTCACTAGTGGACACTCTCATATAAATATCTTCTCTTCATTATGCTACTCTGAACTACTCTCCGGTTGGATAACTCCAATCCACGATAGGGCTACAAAAGCTCTCCTTAAAGTTCGTATTCCCCATCTAGGTAACCCCACACTATCACCTTAAGCGCTAGATGGTTCCAACAAACACCACAATTTCAAGAGACATCCAACTCAAAATATAACTCATGATAAGTATTTCTGTAATCTTTAGCCTAAGGGTCACACGGTGTGCACACTGTCAACTTCACACACGTGGGATAAGCGGAGATTAATTAAAGCACTTGAGTAGCAGAGTAGATCTACTTATTCAACTAGATTACAAAGCTCATGATCACAATAAGATCACGCATAGAGAGATGAACATATAGCTAGCGGTAGAGCCCTTAGCCTCGAGGGAGAACTACTCCCTCCTCATCATGGGAGTCAACAACGACGATGGAGACGATGGTGGAGTCGATGGATATGGCTCCGGGGGCAATTCCCCGTCCCGGCAGGGTGCCGGGACAAAGACTTCTGTCTCTCGAATCTCCTCTTCGGTGGTGGCGGCGCTGCGGAACTTTTCGTGGATTTCTGATCTGCGTGCTTAGGGTTTCTGCCATAGGCGAAGGGGCGAGGTCAGTGGACACCGAAGGCCTCAGACCATAGGCTGGCGCGCTCTAGGGTGGGCCCATGCCACCCTATGGTGTGGCTGCCTTGTGGCTCCTCTTTTTCTCCCCTTCGGTCTCCGTGTCGTGTCGGCTAAAATATTGACTTTGGCTTTTGTTTCGTCTAATTTCGAGAATATTTCTTTACTAGCTTTTCTGAAACCCAAAACAACAGAAAACAGGCAACTGGCACTGCGACATCTTGTCAATAGGTTAGTTCTAGAAAATGTACAAAAATGCCTCAAAGTATAGATAAAACATAAGAAAGTTAATATAAAACAAGTACAAAACATAAAAAAATATAAATATGTTTACTACGTATCAGTCCCCCATGCCTGTCTTCACTTTCTTGCTGCCTTTTGTACCTCCACCCAACTTGGCACCAAAACTACCTCTGAGAGCACCAAGGACTAACCTGCAGAATGCCCCCTTCTTTTCCTCGCTTGATACATCTTCCGACTCCTTGCCGCCGCAGTAGACTGCTCACTCCTCCTCCTAGCTGCCGCAACAGCTTAGACTTCTAGATCCACCACTCTTGCTACATTCCCCCTCACTGCCTCTTGTTCTGATACCATGTAGACAGAGAAGGAAACTGACATGCATAGGCTGTGGCGGCTGGGAGAAACTCCCTCTGCTAGTTAGGTCAAAGAGCAATGGGAAAAGGGACCTTATATAGGTCAGGCACTGGACTAGGCTAGATGAGCAACATAAAACTTAAAAAAGACCCAGTAAACATCCAACAGGTATCTTCAACAGTTATCCAACATCCAATAGTTTTTTTTTAATGAAGGAAGCACCGAAGCTCGAGAGCGGAAGTCACTTTCCGCTAACTCTTGCTCTAGTAAATTCAAATAACAAAATCTCTTCCACTAGATAAGTGTAAAAAACAACACACTGCATGGTATATATTTGATTTTTTACTCTAAAGAACATAAAGCAATTGAATAGTCATATTGTTGCCTCTTTCTTTATGGACTATTTCTTTCGAACAATTCTACATCTTTAGTAAGTACAAAAAGTATTAGCTAATTAATACGGAAAGCCGAATGAAACGATATATGCTATTTGAAACAAAAAATATGGATGAAGTTAGAAAATGTCTCTTGCGTAGTTGTTGTTTTAGATTTAGAGGTTAGAGTCACTGGTTAACGCTATCTTGTTGCATTTAGACGGAGGGAGTACTAACTCCTACAATTATCAACCCAGTGTGTTCTTAACTTTATTCTACGCATTTTTTTTTGCATTCCGCTAAATGCAATAATCAGCACACACAATAATGTTGCTTCTTACCAATTTATTTTTATTTCCAATTCAAGTGAACAAGTATCATAGAAGTCACTAAAAATCAGTTGATGCCTAACGATACATGACTCCATGCTCGTGTGGCGTGGCGGTGGGAAAACCCATCTAGAGTTCGTTCCTCTTGCGGGTGATGTCGATCTGCTATGTCTCTGATGGCATTGGGTCTTGGAGACGCGGCGGTTTTACGGGGTTTCGATTCTTCATTTAATCTACTTTTCGTGTCTTTTAGGATGATGAGTCGACGACTACATCCTAAACTTAGAATAAGTTTCTACCCGTCGTTTCCTTTCTTCGATGGTGCGTCTAGCAACGAGCCTCGAGTCTTGTGTCAAACAGATCCTTGGAATATGGTCGTTTTTCATGTTTGTTGATGTGTTTTTAGGTTAGTCTTTTTTGATCTACAAATATCATCTTAACGATGGTTACTGTTCCAGTACGAACTGATCCTTTGAGATCTTATTATTAGGACGACTCCGATCTATCTACTATAAAAATCTCTATCATAATAAGCTTTGTCCGACTCTGATGATAAAGAGGCGAGGATGCCTTTGGCTCGTGCTAATCGTTCATAGTGCTCATTAATTTGTTTTGTTTTTTTGGCCTCTTTATACCGCCCGTTTATGATCGGCGGAAATTTCGAAAAAAGAAAATCAGCTGACGCCGAGTCTCTTGTTCCGTACCATAGCATTTTGGATCGGAGTTTCACCACAGGGCTCACTTCCATAGACACCTGGCCTATACCGCCATACGGGCCGCGTAGGTGTCGACGCGGCGACGCCACGAGGAGGGACGAAATCCCATCCACCCACCACTCATCCGCCCGTGACCTCGCTCGCCACTCCCACCACCCGCTCCGCCGTCTCTTGTTTCTTTCTGTTCCCCTCCACAGCTCCCCCCACTCCTCCACGCACCGGCGGCGCCAATGGCGATGGCCTCCACCCACGCGCCGAGAGGCGCCGGGAGCCTGTGCCCGGGCGGGATCCTCCGAGCGCGCGCTCCGGCCGGGCTCGGCTACCTCGCCCTCGGCCCCTCCAGGTCCGCCCTCCGCCGCCCCCTCGCCCTCGCCGCCAACCGCGTCTCCGGCGCCAGGCCAGCGAAGCCGCTGCTGCGGTGCGCGGCTTCTTCCGCGGCGGCGCGGCCCGCCTCCGCGCCGCGCTTTATCCAGCACAAGAAGGAGGCCTTCTGGTTCTACCGCTTCCTCTCCATCGTCTACGACCACGTCATCAACCCGGGCCACTGGACCGAGGACATGCGCGACGACGCGCTCGAGCCCGCCGACCTCCACAGCCGCAAGCTCAAGGTCGTCGACGTCGGCGGCGGGACCGGGTTCACCACGCTCGGCATCGTCAAGCACGTCGACAAAGAGAACGTCATACTGCTCGACCAGTCCCCGCACCAGCTCGAGAAGGCCAGGCAGAAGGAGGCGCTCAAGGGGGTCGAGATCATGGAGGGCGACGCCGAGGACTTGCCATTCCCCACCGATACATTCGACCGATACGTCTCCGCCGGCAGGTAAACCCCGGCCTCCTCTGCCCTAGCAGACTCTGCTGCTTATGTGAACGATGTATGTTATGATGGCGTGTCCCACGAATTACTTTGCAGTGGTGCTGTTTCTGGTGCTGATTTTCCTGCTCTGTCATGACTGACGATGTTTTTTTTCTGGCCTCCAGCATCGAGTACTGGCCTGATCCGCAGCGAGGCATCAAGGAAGCCTACAGGGTCCTGAGGCTCGGCGGAAAGGCTTGTCTGATCGGCCCTGTGCACCCGACCTTCTGGCTGTCTCGCTTCTTCGCCGACATGTGGATGCTGTTTCCCACTGAAGAGGAGTACATTGAGTGGTTCAAGAACGCAGGGTTCAGGGATGTCCAACTTAAGAGGATTGGACCAAAGTGGTACCGTGGTGTCCGTAGGCATGGCCTGATCATGGGATGCTCTGTGACGGGTGTCAAAAGAGAACGTGGGGACTCCCCTTTGCAGGTAAAAGTTTGCTAAAAATGGCTTGCAAAATCACGTTTTCATGTCTACCTACATTTTCGCATGCGCGCTCTGTCCAGATGTATCTGGTTATCCAACTTCTACTTCACGGTGTATTAATCATTACATCTGGTTTTTGTTACATTATATTTCGTAAAACTTAATTCATGGTTGGCAAATTGGCGTATGGATATGCTAAGGTTCAATAGGAAACACACTGACCTTATTCTGGCTAGCAGTACAAGGAGCATAAGTAGTTGAAACTTGCTTAAGCATTTTATTTATCAAAATATTATAGCTGCTTGTTTTCCTGGATAAATCACATGCAAAGATCTGGACCTTCGTATTGTTTGTGTTTATAATTTTTTAAATATTTTCTATGGTGGCTATATTAAGGACTTCTTCTCTTTTGTCCCCTGCAGCTTGGTCCGAAGGCTGAGGATGTCAGCAAGCCTGTGAACCCTATCACTTTCTTCTTCCGCTTCCTCATGGGAACGATATGTGCCGCATACTATGTTCTGGTGCCTATTTACATGTGGATAAAGGACCAGATTGTGCCCAAAGGCCAGCCAATCTAAGGGAGAGGAATTAAGCTGCAGCGAAGAGTGGATAGCCAGTATCTGAATTAGGCTTCTCTATATTAGGCACTCCACACCTGTTTTTGTTTATCTTCAAAATTTCCGTCGTCATGTATTTATTTTTGCTGCGGTTCTTGTTTCCATGGAGAAATAATATTGAAGACTTTGATTATGCTTGGCAGAACTCTTGAACGTGAAATGTCTCCTTGTAGCAGGTCTGTTTCTGAATAGGATGAATCTGTAATACTTCTCCACTAACTTGGTTGCTGCATCTAGCCATTTACTACTGTGCTGTTATGAGCATGTATAACTGATTTCTGTGGCAACTCATGTGAACATTATTAGTGATTGTATAGGGACAGTGGACTTGTTAATCATGTGTGTCCTCTCATATTGTCTTGACCACTATATTATGTCATATCCTCTCAATGTGTGAGCAGACATAGTCTCACTGTGCACATCATCAGGTTGGTTTGTTCTTCCAAAGCTCAAGCAATTACTTTCCTTTTACCCCCTTATGACATTCTTCTGCTTTATGCTAATGTCAAAAAGCACGATTTGATTTATGACTGATTTTCAAGATACCTAAGAAAAATAGACGCTTAACATATGAGATCATATTCCTAGATTAGTCGAGTTCTTGCCTGCTGTGAATATTTGCATAGTCTGGCATGGAGCTAGTGCACTTTTAGGACAACCATGGTATGTTTGGCTGTCCTGAGTTACCTGAGGGGTACCTGTACTCATGGCTATAATTTGTATGTGTAGGGTACGGATTCCTGTGCAGTTAGCTCTTCAAAAGATTGGCTTATCTACATTTTACATATATATCTAATAAGGGTGACCCCTGTGCGTTTCTTCAATTATCTGAAAAGGTACATGGATCAAGTATGTTTGTTTGCTTAGTTCATTTAATTGACCAGTACCAAATTCGAGTATGATTCTAAATTCTTTCTCGCATTATCTTTCCATTTTCTTTTGCTTCTACGTTTTTTCTGCTGCTTAGCTTTCAACTTGATCTCATCTTTTTTTAACAACAGAGTGCCCGTACCAAATTTCCCTTTTGATGTCATTTCAGTAGGGAAAGTAATAATACCGAAGTCATTTACTACGGTGCTGTTATGTGCATGTATAACTGATTTCTGTGGCAACTCATGTGAACATTATTAGTGATTGTATAGGGACACTGGACTTGTTAATCATGTGTGTCCTCTCATATTGGCCTGACCACTATATTACAGCATATCCTCTCAATGTGTGAGCAGACATAGTCTCACTGTGCACATCATGAGGTTGGTTTGTTCTTCCAAAGCTCAAGCAATTACTTTCCTTTTACCCCCTTATGTCATTCTTCTGCTTTATGCTAATGTCAAGAAACACGATGTTATGATTTATGACAGTGATTTTTAAGAGGATATACCTTAGAAAATTTAGCGCTTAACATTGAGAGTATATTTCCTGTCGTCATGTACTTATTTTACTGTGGTTGAGAAATAACATTGAAGATTTTGATTATCCTTGACAGAACTCTTGAGCATGAAATGTCTCCTTTGTAGCAGGTGTGTTTCCGAATAGGATGAATCTGTAATATTGCTGCATTATTAGTGTGCTCACTTACTAAGTGGTAAACAAAAAAGATATCTGAGCTTGATTCCTACTTATGTGCCACAACTAGCCATCTACCATGGTGTGATATGTGCATGTATGCGGATTTGTCTGGCAACTCATGTTCATTATTAGTGGTTGTGTAGGGACAGTGGACTTGTTAATCATGTGTAGTTCTCCACTATGTTCTGGTGCCTATTTACATGTGGATAAAGGACCAGATTGTGCCCAAAGGCATACCAATCTAAGGGATGGGAATTAAGCTGCAGTGAAGAGTGGATAGCCAGTATCTGAATTAGGCTTCTCTATATATTAGGCACTCCACATCTGATTTTTGTTTATCTTCTATATTTCCTGTTGTCGTGTATTTATTTTGCTGTGGTTCTTGTTTCCACAGAGAAATAATATTTGAGACTTCGATTATGATTGGAAGAACTCTTGAGCGTGAAATTGCTCCTTTGTAGCAGATCTGTTTCTGAATAGGATGAATCTGTAATACTTCTGCATTTTAGTGTGCTAACTGATAGAAAAAAAATCTGAGATGGATTCCTATTTATTTTCCGCATCTTGCTATCAGCTATGGCTTTGATATGTGCACATATAGCTGATTTCTCTGGCAACTCATGTGAACACCATTAGTGATTATATAGGGACAGTGGACTTTTTTAATCCTGTGTGGTTCTCTAATATTTGCTAGACAAGTATATTATGGCATATCCTCTCTATGTGAGCAGACAGTCTCTCACTATGCACATCTTCAGGTTGGTTTGCTCTTCCACAGCTCAAGCAATTACTTTCCTTTTCCCCCAATGCCATTCTTCTGCTCTATGCTGATGTTAAAAATATGATGTTATGACTTAGACTGCCAGTGGTTGTCAAGAGGATACCATGAGGTCACGGGTTCAAGCCCTGGAAACAGCCTCTTGCAGAAATGCAGGGAAAGGCTGCGTACAAAAGACACAAAGTGGTCGGACCCTTCCCTGGACCCTGCGTAAGCGGGAGCTATGTGCACCAGGCTGCCCCTTTTTAACATTTGAGAGCATATTTCTAGATCAGTAGAGTGCTCGCCTGCTGTGAATATTTGCATTATCTGACATGGAGCCAGCACTGTCTGAGGATGATCATGGTATATTTGGCATGTCCTGGGTAATCGGAGGGGTATTAATGGGCTATAATTTATGTGTAGGGAATGGATACCTGCACAGTCAGCTCTTCATGATTTGCACACCTACATTTTCATCTATATATGCAATAAGGTATGTAACCCCATTCATTTCTTCAGTTCTTGGAAAAGGTAACATGGATCAAGTGTCTTTGTTGTTCCATTTAATTGGCCTAGTTAGTCTTCGAAACAGCAGTACCAGATTCGAGTATGATCTTAAAACCTTTCTCCTGTATGTTTCTATTTTATTTTGCTTCTACATTTTTCAGCTGCTTAGTTTTCTAAGCTCTCTATCTTAATTTAACATCATGGAGCTTGCATAACGAATTTCTGTTTGATATCATTTCTGCGTAGAAAATAATAATACCAAAGTTACAAAATCTGCATCGTCACACCAATCTTTTTGTACAATCTACAATGACTGCTTATATCAAAACCATAGCTGAGTGACCTGTTGGAAAATAATTTAATGCTTGCTGCAATTAGAGTGCCACACTATTTGTTGCATGCAGAGCCATGCTGTCACCTAAACCTACAGATAACATGATTATAGCATGAAGTTAGTGCAAGAATACCTGTAGATCATGTGCTCGAAAGTTGTCATTGCAATTTTAAACTCACAGCTGATAACTTTCGCTCCCCTCATCTCTTTCACCATTGCAACACTTTGATCCAACCAAATCCATCGCTTGGCTCCCTTCTGCACCAGCGACAGACTAGTGGGAGGGCAACCCCACTCGGCTTCCCCTTTCTCTTTTGCTTTGTTATGTTTTCCTTTAGTCAGATGCCTGGGTACACTAATGCATGCAGTCTGCAGTGTCTTCTATTAGTCTACTATGCGGGTAGTCTATTAGGTGCTGTCTTTGGTACTTCGGGTTCTCTTCCCTATCCTCTCACAAGGCGTGATGCTATATGGATGGAAAAGTTGAGTTCCCTGTGAAGATGTAGGTTCAGCTATCTTCGTCGGGTCCACCCTATATTTGAAGCCAATGAGATGTGTGGAATAACTAAATCCACTAACTGCTGGTGAGAAGAACCTAGGAGTGACTGCATGCATGCTGTACTACAATCCACATCCTGATGGCTTTCTCTAGACCCAACTTTCAGCTCAACACCATCAACGAGCAAGGCAAGCATCATCCGTGGACACACACCAGGCTTTTGAGCACTGCTGTTCTTGCTGGCCGCAGCGGTAGAGCTCCAGCATGGTCACCAGTGGCTGCCTGCCATTCTCTGCAGCTTCATCGACTCTGTACATTATCTGGCTTAGGTACAGATGATACCAAGGGGTTGGTATTGTAACACCCCAGTTTTTCTATCAACCTAGCAGTGCTACCACGCTTCACAAACCACCATCAAAACTAACAACCATTGTAAAAATTCGACAGCATCTCCTTTGTTTATAGAATCATCATGACAGGCATAACACAAAATTTCAACATCGATAACATAAATAGGCATCCACACATAGCGTAACAACTCCAAGGCATATTCATTAAAATCTAGAGCAACCAAGAGCTCGTCCATCTATGCAAAGCTCCAAGTTCTAAGATGAAGAACTAGTGTCCGATCTATGTATGATATGGTATAAATGTTGTATAATTGGTAGTGTCGATATATGTGTCCAAATGGTGTACTACTCCCTCCCATGCATGCCGCTAGGTCGAGTACCTGAAATCCAAATAAGAACCAACAAAGAACAAACAAGAATGAGTAATGGATACTCAGCAAGGTATAGTATGGAACCGGAAAGTAGACAAACGATTACACGAATGTGATTATCAATGCGTCATGATACTGAATTTTCCGGAATAGACACCCACGTCATTCTCTCACCGGACTGGACATATTTGACATTTCTCACCGGTCAAAACCGGAATAGTCAACCTATGCCTGCTATGAATGAATTATGAAACTTGAATTGAAAACCACTGAGCACAACCGTCAAAGAATAAATGCGGCAATCCAGAAAGTGAGAAATTCCATCTCGCACTTGCCTCTGAAATACACTCAAACAGTAGAAAATGTTTAACTAGCAGAACTGGTTCCGGCACCTGTAGCTCCAAAACCTGTGGCAAAATTGCCTTTAGTTACTATCACAGAAACACAAGCACTTAAAAGATCAATACACTCCTAAACCAACTTTGACCGCATAGTATGAAATTATTAATCGTCAAGATCTAATAACTACGTCCAGGCTACAGACCATAGATAGTCTACATCAATTGATTTTAACTACTAGAATCAACAGTAGCCGCGTGGATCCTTTTCTTTGCTTGTGTCAGTAAATGCTACTCCTGGATACGTTAATTAGATATAATCCATCAGACTGTAGGATTGAAAGAAAGATCAAAAGATGAGTATGCTAGCTTCAGGAACCACGCTCTAAGTGAATCGATGATCACTATGTAATATCTACTCACACACACGTATAATTGGCTAAATCACCAGATCTTCAAATTCCATTAGACCAAGCGATGCCACTAATCATCCAAAGTGACGTCCTTTCCCTGATCTACAGGAACACATTCTCCCTAATCTAGAGAAACATACGCTGTACAGCCTGAGTTTTTGTTAACACCCGGATTTTTAATCTCAGATGCCTGTTATGCCATACATCGCAATCCTAGGATTACCATTTTTTGCGAGACATAACAGAATTGGATACCATAGTACATCATCCATTACAAACGATACATAAGTTCTTACACAAATAAGGATCTCATGATCTAGTTCTTAATACAACTTCAAGCAGCGGAATACGTAATAATAACGGTAGCGTAGACGAAGCTCCATCTTCGGGGTCACAGGCAATGCTGACGATGGGAGATGATCCTAGTTGTCGTAACCTTCCTGGGGTCCATCATCCAGGTACTCCTCTTCATAGTCTGGCCATGGGAATAGCCAGGGACAAAGCCATGAGTACTCTTTAAGTACTCGCAAGCTAATACTAACAGGTAAAGGGGTTTTTGGATAATAGGACACTAGGCTCTAGGGTTGTTTTGCAAAAGCCAAATTTATCTCTACTAAGTTCCGAAGCTAGTCAAAATTTTATAACTCCTAGGTGGGATCTTGTAACTCAGGTCACAACTCTGTTGTGGTCAAGTCAAAGTCTCACTTCATTTCACAAGTCATTTGGAAACCAACTGTCCATAACCGCGGACACGGCTATTCGAATAGTTTGACACTCTGCAGAGATTGTACACTTTCACCACAACATTCGATACACCCGTCAGGAACAAATCCTGAATTCACCATACTCAGTATGCGGATAATCAATCCTAACCTTTCAATTACACGCCCTAGTATAAGCACCTCTCCTCTGAGTTTGGCCTCCCAACCATGACCAACTGTCATCTTGGGTACTGCACAGGTGGACAATCTTCACAAGGTAGCCTCAGCTCAGACCTTGGCCGTGAGGGAACTAATACTAAGGTATATAAGTTTCCAGTCAAGCCCTACCCAATATTCGGGTATTGTGGTTGTACGATAAAATTGGAATGGTATCGCATCCAGACAACCATCAGTTTTTATAAAGGGCTAAGGCTCATGCCTCAACATTTTCATCACCAAAATCATCAGGTGTTTGAAAACACATGTCCAAAACCTTTCAATAGAATGATCCATCATTCCAAGGTTTTCATAACCATTTTTTCACCAAGTATTCCTATCTAAAGTTGATCAAGTTTTATGCTTAGCACTAGCATCTACAAGTGGGGGTAGTACTAATGAGGGGTGGTAAACTAGTAGGTGCTAACTAAGTTCAATCTTATGCCTTGGAAGGATATCAAGGTTATTTAGCTTAGGCCAAATTTTATGCTCTTTATGCAACCTTCAAATATCTTTCTAGTATCTATAATTCACTTAAGTAAACTCTAAGTAAGCTTTGATAAAGAAATAAAGTAAGAAGCTTGCAAATAAAACTAGGATTGGTTTATCAAGTGGGTATGATCACATATGCTTAAGGCATAGAGTAGGCATAGTAACAAGCAAGTATTTGCTTGCACAATATCAGTATAAGCTTGCTAAATTGCAAGTGTTAGCTTTCATAGGTCAACTTGATTAGTATGGCTTGCCTTGTGCAGAGCAGTGGTTGAAGTTCTCCTCTGCTTCTTCTTCGTAGTATCCTTCTTCCTCCTCGTATCCTTGGTCGGTACTAGCGTCTATGAATAAATACGAGGTACACAATAACCAAACAATACTTAACTACTTGCAATCATCACACACAAGGGTCCTATAGATGATCTAGCATCATCTCTAACATTACAAGGTTAAGGCTTGATTAATTCCTTTTATTTAAAAAAAAGTAATTTCTACTCATTGAAAAACTACTTAAGATTTAATATTCTCCAAACCAAACGTGGGATCATGTTGACACATGTCATCACCACATATGGTAGTCCATGGGAATGTGATTTAAAGTGGTATCACAATTTAATAAGGTTTTACCCTTTGATTCTAATTAATTAAAGTGGCTAGAAATGCCTATGTAGCATTTTTTTATTACTTGAACATTATTTCTGCAAGTAAACCTATATATTTTTATATATTCTGAAAGGTATGGTTAAATGTGATTTTTGAGAGTTGGAATCAACTCAAAAGCTATTATGGTTTAAATTTGAAAAATGTTTGAATGCAGAAAAGCTTCTGCCTTGTTATTTTTACTAAAGATGATCTACAGATCCAAATGAATTGAATCCAACGGGCTTGGATTCAGCATTCACAGACCTTTTCAACAAAATTGGTTTCATTCAAATTGGTGCTCTGAATCGACCTAGATTGATTTTTGAAAATGGGTACAAAAGTGTGTTTGAATTAAAATAGAAAAGATTTAATTCAAATCACTGGGCTGCGCGGGAAAAGTTAACGGGCCGGCCTGCTAAGCGCAGTGCTCCCGCGGGCTGCTTAAGTGGGTGTCCCCACTCGTCAGTGACACGGGGCTGGGCGAAGCGGTATGGGGCAACGTGGGTCGTTCGATCTGATTCTAATCCAACGGCTGGGAGTCATCGTCGACGCGAGACAACGCCGGCGAGAACGAAACCTAGCGCGGCCAGTGGGGGGTGCTGGGGGCTCACCGGGGTACGGGCGAGGGTCGGCGAGGCGGGCGAACGACGAAGTCGACGACGGCGAACTCAGGGGTGGTCGCGGCAGCTCCTGGGGTGGACGAAATCGATGGCTCCCTTCTTCTCCAGAGGCGGCGGGCTCCGGTGAAATTCCGGCGGGGTGGTGCTCGCCTTGCTCTGAGAACGGTGTGGCACGATCAGTGAGGAGAGGGGAGTGAGATGGTGTGAAGAAATCGAGCGGGGGTGGCCTCTATTTATAGTCGAGCGAGGGGACCGTCGGGGCGCACGGTGAGCTCGTCGGGGGCGATGTTACAGGCGGCTATTGGCATGGGCAAGGGTAGGGGACGGTGTGGTGTCTCCTGGCGATGCTCAACGACATGGTTTCGAGGCATGGCGGTGCGGCTTGGTCTGGAACGGGCGATGCTCTGCGCGGCAGAGGCGGCGTCTTCGACGACGAGTGGTGGCTGTGCGTCACGGGGCGGCGAACGGGATGTCTGGCGGTCTCCTGGGTCGGTGGGGATTGTGTATGCACGTGGCGAGGGCGGCGCGCGGTCTGTGGGCTTCGGTCGAGGGTGGTGCTCTGGCGCACGCTCGGCATGGTCTCTGGCGGTCTGGGCGCGGTTCGTGCGCGTGGTCCAGGGCTTGGCAACGCTCGCGGCTGGGACAGTGAGTGGCGGTGGACGGTGGGCTGCCTCCCAGACATGCTGGCTAGGCTTGCTGTCGACTATGGGGTGGCAAGGGTGTGCTCGGCTGTTCACCATTGATGGCAATGGCAAGCTCACAGTGGTGCTAGTGCTTGGTTAATCTTGCTAGATGATCTACTGAGCTGGTTGTGAGCTAAATGGGGAACCAGTTAGGCAAGAATCACTGCTCACAATAGTGTTTAGATTTTGTATGTGTCTGCTACCTGTTTGATGAAATGGCCGCATGAAATCTAGTTTTGAATTTTGAAAAGATTTTTGGTGGGTTTGCTAGATTGGTGCAGGTGAGTCTGCAGATGCTTGGGTTTTGAAAGTTGAGCTTGTTTGAGTGGTTTTTGAAAAAGTGGGATCTTCCCATATGATAAAGATTCAATTTTGAATTGTCATTTAAACTATGCATTTGAAAGTTTCTGGATGATCACAAAGTGGGCCTTGTTACTTTGTTATGAGTACATTCAAGGGGTGCAAAGATCCAGAATTTTTTTTGTTAGATTCTGAAAGTTTGAGGCAGCCAAAGTAGGCATGGGAGTTAGATTGATCAAAATGACCATTCATTTAATATATGTGTTTTGATTTACTTGTCTTTAGGAAAAGTGTGGGAAATGTTTTAGATGATGTTTATTTCACCTAAGAAACATTTTACAAGCAAAGAAACAAACAAACAAGGTGGTTTTAAAAGAATTCAAAATCAATGCATACACATATGCATGCATTCATAATTTTATTTAGAAAAGTTTTTGTTAACCCTAAATTTGATGATTTGAGTTTGATGATCCAAGTTTAGTATTTTTGGGATGTTACAGTTTTCTAAATCGATCGCATACCTGACAACCCCTCCGGTCGGCGAAGCAACCACCGGGACTCAGAGGTGGATGGCGTCCGTGAAACAGCAGCGCACCAGCGGCTGACGGCCACTCTTGTGACGGCCGACGGCAGTACTTGGCGCGGCGGCGGCTGCAGCGACGGAACCCTCGGCAGCAGAGGCGGCGGCAAGGTGTTGGGGACTGTTCGGTTCAGCCTAAGGACTGGACCAAATCCACCGGTATCTATTTTATTTCTCTTGCCCTTTTTTTTTCTACTCGGAGACATAGTCCAGGCTTAACCTAAATTATCCACTGGCCAAAATTTAGCGAATTTTCAAATATTTCATTTGAACTTCGATTTACAGAAAATTATATTTTTTTCAATCGACTCAACAAGACGAACTTAACCATGGTATTGGCCTTTCCATTTGGCTTATGGTCCATAAAGTCAAATTTTGGTCAACATATCCAACTTATATGATATCCAGGTTTTATAAAAAAAGGGATATTACAGGTATAATCTCAATTTTGCAGAGTTCCTTATGTTATCTGTGGGGTATGTGTGTAAAAATTCTGAACTCTAGATGAACACAAACATCAGGCCTTTAGGCTCCATAGCCTTTAAACATATGCCCTCCGTTTATCTTAATCTAATAGGCAGGCAGTAGATAGAGATAAACCTTGCTAAATGGATGTGAAAAGAGAAGTTGGAGATCATTAATGTGAACAAGTAGACCTCATATTTGGCAAAATATTTTATTCGTACCAGTGGGTAAAATGAAAGCTGATAGATTTTTAGGAAACTGTACCAGAAACACATTGTGCCTATTGGGCGGCTATGTGTACACACATAAGCACAGTTACATAGTTGCCCTAGAGGCCTAGACATCATGAGCAAACCAATATACATAATAGAACATATACAGTGATCTTGAAAGATGTGCTAGTGTACCACAGTAAAGTATACAGACTATTACCCCATCAGGCCAAGAACAATGTATACAGTAATCATCTTGCAAGGTCTACATGTAAGACCAATTTGGCTGTGTCCGTGCTCTGGTATTTCATCTCGTTGGAAGGTATAGGCATTGATGACTCTCCATCAGGGTAATGCATCCCCATAGGATTTGGTGTGATAACTTGCTGCATCTGGATTCTCCTCAACATCTGCAAGCGCTCTGCTTCTTCCTTCATTGTTGGCCTCTCATCTCCTCTTGGGCTCAGACAATGGATGACTAGCTCAGCTAATTTCTCGAGCACCACCATAACTTCATCTTCTACTATATCATAGTCCAGTATATCATGGAGCTTGTTCTGGTGAAACATCACATTGAAGGTATGTGACAGCGCTTTCTTTTCATTGAGACTGTCAATGTATATAGCCCTTTTTCTTGTTATCAACTCTAGAAGAACAACCCCAAAACTGTACACATCACTTCCGTCAGTAAGGTGTTGACTGACAAAACACTCGGGGTCAAGGTACCCAAGAGTTCCTTGGATAAACATGATGAAATCATCTTTATCTATGGGCTTCAGCGCTGATGCTCCGAAGTCTGCAACTTTTGCATTGTATTCATCATCCAGGAGTATATTGAGTGATTTGACATCCCCGTGCAGAATTGTGCGAGAAGTTGACGAATGAATGTAAGCAAGGGCCTCTGCTGATTGCGTAGCAATCTTCAGTCGAAGATCCAAGGGGATTACTGATCTGCGATCACTGCTATGAAGGAGCTCAAATAGTGTACCGTTTGATATGAACTCATACACCAACATTGGTACATCTACCTCCAAGCAGCAACCGAGTAACCTCACAATGTTCCTATGGTTAATCTGTGACAATATTATTATCTCGTTTACAAATTCCTCTCTGCAGTCTTCGTTGATTACTTTGGACTTCTTTATGGCAACTTCTTTATCATCATCTAAAGTTCCTCTATAAACCATTCCATGCCCACCGCATCCAAGAACTCGATCATTGCTGTAGTTTTCTGTTGCTTTCTTTACCTCTTCCTCTGTAAGTATATGAAATGTGTCCACTTGCCTTGACCTCATCTCATCATATAATTTCAGACCTCCATTTTGTTTAAAATATGCATCCTTCTCCTTCCTGTGCTTTCTTCTCTGAAATCTCATAGCCAACATGCATGTCAGTGCCATCACCACGACTGCGGAAGCACTGAGACCTGCAGAATGATTGTTTGAGATGCTACAACACATCAAAAGCATGGAAATGCGCCTTAGATAATCAAAAAGTATACTCAGCTATGACACTTACCTATAATCACCTGTTCAAGTCGGTTTAGCACAGGCCGACATCCAGAATTTTTGCCATCTGGTACATTTCCTACCCCACATTGGCACACATAGCCTCCTGGCGTGTTGCGACATACCCCATTTCTGCACGGATATAATTCCTCATACATGGGATTCTGCTGATGCAACTTGCACTCATCCATGTCTAAGAGAATTTAGCATGAAATCATAAACGAGCCAAAATGTAAAATACAGTTAGGAAGCTAAAGAAACTTAACAAGGAACAAGAATCTATTGAATTATGCTTGCAACAATGAAGTTCATTTATTGGCTGAAGTTGTTTCTTCAGAAACAAAAGAAATTCTGTTTGAGTCAATACTTCACCTTGACATCCCTGGGAGAGATAAGGATTGCCCTCGTATCCTTCAGAGCAGTTGCACGTGTACCCTGGGCCATTGATTGCATCCACACAATGACTGTTAGAACTAGCACATGCATAGCCTCTTGGCGCTGTTGCTCCATCCTTTGGGCAGGAGCCATTTCTGATGGCCCAGTCAGCGACAACAGGGACACCTCTCTTGGCTCTCTCGTTGATGAACCCAAGGTGCCCGACAAGGTCCTGCTTCCTGAAGCTGTACCATCCAACCTCTACAAGCATAACATAGAAGCATGGGTTGAATGCCCATACACTGCTCTGGTTGTCCGGCAAGATCGCCTCAAAGTAGGTGAGGTTTGGGGTGATGGTGGTTTCGCAGCAGCCCTTCCCAGTGCACGGGACTCCGTCAGACGTGCTGTTTATGTCCTCACAGTAGGAGTAGCAACCGGCCACATACATGTCATCGGTGCTGTGCGTGTAGCCACCAATGATACCTAGGGTGTTGCAGCCAATAACCGTGAAGCGGTTGCGGGTGGTTGAGGGGATGAACGGGGTATCTTCCAGGTTGAACCAGTATGTGTAGCAGTTGTAGCTGATGGTGGTGTTCGAAGTGAAGCAGTTGTAGCTGATGGAGCTGTAAACACGCATCTCACTGCGCTCCAGGGAGATGTTAATGATCTCTGTTGGTATTTCACCAATCATAGGTCGTGGGGGTTGGAAGGTGCTGTTGCAGGTGATGGTGAAATAGCTGCTCAGGCTAGCCGCGGCGCAGGCATCACCGATGCCAAAGGGATAGGGAATCAACACATCGCCACACTTGTCAGGACACCCTGGCAGCAACATGGAGAGCCCGGAAGAGGTTGCAGACAGCGCCACTACTTGGAATGTGATGAGCACCAGGAGGGTTGATGCTTCTTTCATGGTTGGAGACTTGGTGGTTACTTCCTATGGTGCTCTCTTTCTCAGTTGCAACTCAACCCCAATGCTATCTCTTGTTCCTTTGTTGCTACCATGAAATGTTATTGTGTATACAAGACTTGTTAGACCATGGGGCATGGGTTCTGAGTAGCTCAGAACTCCTTTGCAGATGATAAAGGATGGTGTTGATGCCTCGGATATTAATTGATAGATGAGTTCCACAATTACTATTTTGAGAGTGAGATCAGCATTAACTGGGAGACTTTTCCCATAATTGTTTATCATTTTAGTGTTCAATGTATAACAGAAATGTATTTAGTTTGCTTAACAATTTCTATTGAAAGGTTTCTCTGAAATCGAAAGAAAGCGTACTATACCTTCTTATAATCTGGTGGTTACTTCCTATGGTGCCCAAGTTTTCCAAATCAAGTCTCCAGGCGAAGCACTCGGTGGATCCGTGGAAGGAAGCGAGGTAGCATGATTTGGCCGTGTAGGCACCACTCGCATTCCATTTCTAGATCAGCTGGTCGGGCTGGTCGTTGAGCGTCATATGTTGGAGTTGACGCCAGATGCTCAGGTACTGTCCAATCTCGTCGATGCCCACGACACCGTGGATGTCACTGGCCCAATTATAGCTAAGGAGCCCATCTGCAACAGTCCTCTGTTTTCGCCGTCTCTTGGGGACATAGGCATAGAGCTGAGGGGCTAATTCACCAATGGATTTGCCATTAATCCATCGTTCTTTGCGCCCGTCGCCAATGACCCAGTGGGTGGAGGCGAAGAACATGTTCCTCTCAAGCGCAGAGGTTTGTAGATCCAGCCCACTCCAGGCACGTCCAGCATCCGTCTTGCTGTACCACAGCCAACGGAGCCGAAGGGCTAGTCCATCCCTCTCCATATTACTACACTACTGCACGTCCAGCATCCGTCTTGCTGTACCACAGCCAACGGAGCCGAAGGGCTAGTCCATCCCTCTCCATATTACTACACTCCTGCTAACAAGCGCGAGCTTGATTTCAGTTTGATTAGAAGTCGAATATGCATGTGAGCATCAAACCAGGTTTCAGATCATCCTATCTAGGTACTGGAGCTGAAAGGTCCTCAAACAAGCTAATGAGATTTAAATTTGGAGCCTATTACTTTTGTCATATTTTTGAGAATTGAACTGGTCAAGGTGTCTACTAGTATTCCCCACAGAATAGTAAAAACAAGTAAAGGGCCTATAAGTTCTCGCATCGATAAAGATTAGAGACTATTCTTTTTGTTGTAGCTTTCAGAATATAAAGATTTTAACATATAGGTAGGTTAGGCCGTGTTTACCTCAGTGATAAGATAGGCATGTTATTAGTTATCTAGATATATTTTTATACAAAAAAATACATGTAACAATCAGTTATTCTGTATTATAGTATCATGGCACAACTTGCGGTGGACGTTTAACACTTGACTAGGACAAGCCACCACCTACTACCTAGCTAGTTGAATTTCATTAGCATGCATGCATCACCTCATCTTGAAAAATGAAATGGAAAGAAAAGGTTGTACACATCAAATATTATACTGCAACTTGCATTTAGACTATTTGACATGTTCACCCCTGTGTACATCAGTTGATGGCATCATATTTTTTCTATAGGACTTAATTGAATTATATGCTATGGCACAAATCAACTGATAAAATAAAAGTATGGGCATTCGTCACACACAGAAGTCGCCCAATTAAGCAAGTGATGGTGCGAGCCATGCATCCAGCCTTGAAATGTGATTGTGTGCACTAGACTTGTTAGACCATGGGGCATGGGTTGGAAGTAGCTTGGTTCAGTTTGATTAGAAGTCAAATATGCATGAGAGCATCAGACCTAGTTCCAGACCATCCTATCTAGGTCCAAACAGGTACTGAAAGGTCCTCAAACAAGCTAATATTTGGATCCTATGATTCTTCATACTTCATTGGAATTGAACTGGTGGTGTCTAATTTATATTTCCCCAAAAAATAATACTCCCTCTGACCCAAATTAGTTGACTTAGATTTGTCTAGATTCGATCCTATCTAGACATGATTTAGTATTAGATTCATCCGTATCTTGACAAATTTGAGTCAACTAATTTGGGTCGGAGGGAGTATATACAAGAAAAGGGTGTATAAGTTCTCTGGTTGTGGTAGCTTTCAGTAACTACTGTAGTTGTATAAGAAATTCTCCTTGGAAGACTTTAGAGGTATGCAAGTGGGCCTTACCGTGTAGAGCTATACAACCAATGCTATTCTATTCTGAATGCAAACATACATTTTACCCAAGTGATATGATGGGCATGATATGAGTTATCTAGATATATTTCTGTACAAACAAATACATGTAACAATCAATTATTCAGTATTATGCTATAACTTGTGGTGAAAGTTTAACAGTTGACTAGGACAAACCACAACCTAGTAACCTACTACCTAGCTAGTTGCACCGAATTAGCATGCAGCATATATCTTCCTCATGAAAAATGAAATGGAACGAAAAAGTTGGATACATGAAGTATTATACTGCGGCTTGCATTTAGACTTTTACTTGGATGGGAACAATTTAACCTATTCACCAATGGATTACATCAGTTGATGGCATCATATTTTTATAGGAGTTGATGAAATTATATGCTAAGGCACAATTCATCTCATAAAAAGAAACCTGGGCGCTCGTCACTCACACGAAGTCCCCCACTAAGCAGGTGATGACACGAGCCATGCATACAAACTTGCAGCAACAAGCATCAACATAATGTTCTTCTTGAAACTAATTTCTTCTTCCTGGTGATGACAGTGGCACCTGCTTCGGATGGCGGCGTGTCACCGGGGCTGCCAGGCTGCCCTGACAGGTGAGGCAACGTGCTCATCCCTTACTACCTTCCTAGTTAAACCTTTGTAGCATACATACATCAGCTCATAGGAAAATAGAGTTTGGTATATCAATCATTAAACTGCAAGTTGCATGTAGATTTTACTTGGATTGGAACGATTATTCAACTATGCACACATCAGTTGATGGCACTGTATATTTTTATAGGATTAAGCTGCATTATAGGCTAATGTACAATTCATCTCATAAAACTAAATGCTCGGGCGCTCGGCGCACGCGCACACACAAACTCGCCAAATTAAGCATGTGATGGCGCGAGCAGTCCATCCAGCCTTGCAGCAACAAGAATCAGAACTGGTCCTAGCATTCATGAAACTAGTCATCTTCTTCCTGGTGATGGCATTGGCACCTGCCGCGGATGGCGCCGCATCACTGGCGCTGCCAGGCTGCCCCGACAGGTGCGGCGAAGTGTCCATCCCTTACCCGTTCGGCATCGGAGCACAATGCTCAGCGGTCAGCCTCAACAGCTTCTTCAACCTCAACTGCAACGACAGCTATCACCCGTCTCGGCTGATGGTGGGGGCCCAGCCGATGTGGCCCTTGAAGTTGCTGATATATCTCTTGAGCATGGCGAGATGCGGGTGCTTATCCCGGTCAGCTACATATGCTTTTCATCGAGTACCACTTTGTCATCTACCAACAACGATTCTGTGTGGTTCAGTGGCCTGCAGGACACACCGTTCATCCCATCACACGGACGCAACCGCTTCACGGTCATTGGTTGCAACACCCTGGGACTCGTCGGAGGTTTTCGTGGGGTCACATCCCTCTACATTGCTGGTTGCTACTCTTACTGCGATGGCGCCAGTGGTGCGTCTGACGATGGAGCACCATGCACTGGGACAGGCTGCTGTGAGTCGTCCATCCCGACCAACCTCACCGCCTTGGGGGTCGCGTTCTCGACTAACAGTAGCAGCGTGTGGGGATTCAACCCATGCTTCTATGCCATGGTCGCTGAGGTCGGGTGGTACAGCTTCCGGCGCCACGACCTCGTTGGCCAGCTCGGGTTCGTCAACGAGAGGGCAAAGAATGGTGCACCTGTCATCATGAACTGGGCGGTCAGAAACAGTTCATGCCTGGAGCTGAGAAACTACGCTTGTGTCAGCGCAAACAGTTACTGTGAGAGTGCGAGCGATGGACCTGGGTACTTGTGCCAGTGCTCCCTTGGGTACGAGGGCAACGCTTACCTCCTCAATGACTGCCAAGGTAACAGCCGACTGAATATTTCTGGGTCATAGCAAAGCAGTTGACTTATCTGACAGTACATATTTGTTTTATTGATGCCATCTCCAGATATAGATGAATGCATGCTGCGTGAGCAGGACCCCAAGTACAAAGAGTTGTATCCTTGTAGGAATGGGATCTGTGGTAACACACTGGGAGGCTATAATTGTAAATGCAAGGGAGGAACGAGATCTGATGGTACAAATTTTGGATGTCGACCTCTGCATACTCGAGATGAACAACTGGCAATAGGCAAGTTCATTCTCGTTTGTTTCTGTTTAATTTTGTGAGTTTTGAAACATCTCAATATTTCATGCAGAAACTCGTCGTCTCATATAATAGCAACAATTACAACAATGTTACCCTAAATAGAAGTATATGATTTGCAGGCCTCAGTGTGTCTGCCACCGTGATGATATGCTTGGCATGCTTTTTCGTTATGCAATTGCAAAGGAAAAGGCACAAGAAGGAGAAAGATGAGTATTTCAAACAGAACGGAGGGCTCAAGTTATATGATGAGATGAGGTCAAGGCAGGTCGACACGGTTCGCATACTCACAGAAAATGATATCAGGATAGCCACTGACAACTACAATGAAGATCGAGTTCTTGGATGTGGCGGTCATGGAATGGTCTACAAGGGTACTCTGGAAGACAATAGAGAGGTTGCCATAAAGAAGTCCAAAGTAATAAATGATAACTGCAGGGACGAGTTTGTAAATGAGATCATAATCTTGTCACAGATCAACCACCAGAACATCGTGAGATTACTAGGCTGTTGTCTAGATATAGATGTTCCAATGTTGGTCTACGAGTTCGTATCCAACGGGACACTGCATGAGTTCCTTCATGGCAGTGCTGATCGCGCTCTGCTACCAATTCCACTGGACCTTCGCCTGAAGATTGCCACTCAATCGGCAGAAGCTCTTGCCTACTTGCACTCATCAACATCTCGCACGATCTTACACGGGGATGTCAAATCTGCCAACATCCTGCTGGATGATCAACACAACGCCAAGGTTGCGGACTTTGGGGCATCGACGCTCAAGTCCATGGACGAAAGCGAGTTCATCATGCTCGTCCAGGGAACCCTCGGCTACCTTGACCCTGAGAGCTTCATCAACCACCTCCTCACTGACAAGAGCGACGTCTACAGCTTTGGGGTCATTCTCCTTGAGCTGATGACTAGGAAGAGGGCTCTCTACGTTGATGACACCTCCAAAGAAAAGAGGTCCCTTGCCCACAGTTTCCTTCTGATGTTTCACAAGAACAAGCACCAGACAGTGCTGGATCCTGAGATTGCAGACGATGCTGCTGCCATGGTGGTCATTGAGAAGCTCGCCGTACTCACTGTGCACTGCCTGAGCATGAGAGGCGAGGACAGACCGACGATGAAGGAAGTCGCAGAGCGGCTGCGGGTGCTGTGGAGTCACCAGATGCATGCAGCAGGTGTTGCCAAATATGACTGTGACTTTGGTAGCAACTATGGAGGATCATCATCGGTGGTTTTCCCTTTGGACGAGATGACATACCGGAGCTTGGAGACATGCAAACTTGTGGATCTGTCCTGACCGTGTAAGTTCTTGTATCATCTGTACACTTTACTAATAGCCGTGTGTTGTTTGAGGGATTTAAATAAACGTTATATGATGCTTTCTTGTGAAGACATTTAGCAATAGAGAGCAGTGACTATCATTGCCGATACATGAGATTACCACACATAGATTATCAGTATGGATAAAGATTATCATAAATCCCCAATGGTGATCATTGTCAACAATGTAAAATGAAAAGATACATTTTAGCTCTCTTCTGTCGAAACAGAACTAATTCTAAGTCCATTAGGATTTGAAGTTCAAGTTGCCCGAGCTTAGCCATCGGATCGGATTAGCACCAACAACAGATCGCAGCGGCAAAGGCACTCACTAAGCCTTAATGGGTTTTTTTAGGATTGGATGAATGATTTTATTTATGCTATTTGCTACATATTTCAGTCAGCAGAAGTTGGGAATCTGTTTGCATGTGTTTGGTTGGTGCCCACACTAGCTCTACCAAATATTGCCAAGAGTTGGCTTGCCAATTTTTTGGCTAAGGGAATTCCCCACCCTCATTTGGCCAATTATTTGGCAAGAATCTGGGAGATCAGCACTCAGTGTGATACTTTTACCTGAATTTCATAATGTTTATGCGTTCAAAGTTGGAAAACACATTGCATATAGTAAGAAACAAAAATTGGCTAGTTTGGTTAGCCGTTTGTATCGACTACCGAGAAGTTTCTCTGAAATTGAAAGGAAGTAATACTATAGTTGCTTATAATCTGGAGAATTCTTCGTCATTTTGTATTGTTTTAATGTTTAAAGTTGAAAATCAACAGTGTACATAATTTCTTTTACTCCCTCCTCCGTAATAAGTGACGCTCATTTTGTACTAAGCTAGTACAAACTTTATACTAAATGAGCGACACTTATTATGGATCGGAGGGAGTATTAGTTTGCTTACATGTTTCTGTTGGAAGTTTCTCTGGATTTGGAAAAGGATGACAGTTTATAGGTTCTTATTAGTTCACTTATAATCTGGAGAATTCTTGAGCAGCTTAGGGCTTGTTTGATTCAAAGGATTTGTGAAACACAGGAATAGGAAAAATGCAGAAATAGAATGGCATGACATTTCAAATCCTATAGGAATAAAAAATGTAGAAATCAGTAAAATTAGCTGTTTGTTTGCACCGTACGAAAAACACAGGAAATTTTGTAGGGTTTAAGTACATGGCATAGTTGTCATAGACACATAGAAATTTTTCCAAGAGATCTCACCTCTTGTTAGAAATCCTATAGAATTGTAGTGTAGGAAAGCAATGTATAGGAATTTTGTAGGATTCATTCCTTTGAAACAAACACACTCTATAAGAAAAATTCCTATGGATTGGAATCCTATAGGATTCCTTTGGAAATCCTTTGAATCAAACAAGCCCTTATTGGTTGTCCCAGGCCAGTCAAAGTATAGCTCTTAGTTTATCATTCCACATAATTTTATTTTATCATCCCATATGTGAACGCATGCCTTATCTTGGTCAGATACTGTAGTTTGAAACCTTCTTCTGCAATAACAGACTATTGGAAAACACTAGTCAGCTAGCTTGAAAAGTCAGGATAAGCATAGGCAGCGGCAATCCGAAGTGCATAACTATCTGTAATCTAAAAATATTTTGACTGTTCCTATATACTCCCTCCGTTCTAAATTATAAGATGTTTTAGCCTTTTTCTAAAGCGCATGTATCTAGACGCCTTTTATTATGTAAGTTTGGAGCAAAAAGAGTGAACCTCCACACGAAAAGACGTCTAAAACATCTTATATTTTGGAACGGAGGGAGTATTTGTCTTAATTCGCAAATTTCACTGGATCCATGAGCAGATACCCTGAAGTTTCGATAGTGAAGCCTCCTAGCCTGAAAAATTGGACTGCTTGCACGCATGGTAACGAGTGAGCCTGGTTTCAATCTGGTTAGAAATCGAATATGCATTGGAGCATCAGGCCTGGTTCTAGACCATCTTATTTAGGTCCAAGCAGGTACCGAACAGTCCTCAAATGAGCTAATTAGAATTAAATTTGGAGCATGTGCTTTTTTCACAATTCCTGGAATCAAACAAGACATACACAGTTCTACATTTCCCCACAAAATAATCTAAACAGGAAAGCGGCCTGGAAATTCTTGTATGGATGCAGATTATAGACTATTTTGTTTTGTGCTAGCTTTCAATAACTATACTCCCTCCGGTCCATATTAATTGACTCAAATTTGTCTAGATTTGAATGAATCTAGGCACTATTTAGTATATAGGTTCATCCAAATTTTAACAAATCAAAGTCAATTAATATGGATCGGAGGGAGTACTATAGTTGTATAAGAAGTGCATGTTGAAGACTTCAGAGTTATACAAGTAGGTCAAACCGTGTAGAGCTGTACAGACAATGCTATTCTATTTTTGAAGACAAGGATATATATTGACATGTAGGGATTATTTCTGAGATGAGATGACCATTAAGTGGGCGATTTTTACCTGAATTTTGTATACTTCAGTGTCCATGGTTGAAAAATCGTACCATAATATTTTGTATTACTATTTTGCTTGATCTTTTGTGTAAGGAAACTGAGGGAAACGTATACCTGTAATTGTATCAGGGAACCAATAACTTTGAGATATCTTCATCACTTGTTATTACTCAAAGTTGAAACCGCAATCAAAAGATTTTTCTATTAGTTAGCTTACACAATTTATTGAAGTTTTTTCTGAAATTAGAAAAAGTATAACAGAATTGCTTATAATCTGGAAGTATTTACCAATTCATAGATTATTTATATGCTGGTTATTGTGCAGCTCTTAGTTTATCAGCCAACATGTAAACCCATGTCATATCTGCTTGGCCAGAGACTGTAGCTTGAAACTTCGTTCTGCAGTAACAAACTAGATGAATTGATGGTAGCACTAATCGATCAGCATGAAAAGTTGAGATAAGCTTAGCCAGCAACACTTTGAAGTGCATAACTAGGCTGCCATCCATTTCTTTTACTGCTCAGTCTTTCGCCTTAAATCACAATTTTCACATGCATTAGTTCTATGTAATTGTGGTGGGAAGAAATGATTATCAATGTACTGAGTTGATACCTTCTTGGCAAAAAAAAATGGTTGTTTACACGCATGTTAATGAGCGTGAGTCTTGTTTCAGTTCGATTAGAAGTCAAGGAGTCTTGTCTCTATTCCCGAGAATTGAACTGGTCAAGGCGTCTAATTTTGTCTATCCCCACAAAGTAGTATAAACAAGAAACGGGTCTATGAATTCTCGCACTGATAGAGATTAGTGACTACTTTTTGGGGTAGCTATCATTTATGGTTGTATAAGAAATTCTTCTTGAGGACTTCAGAACAATGCAAGTCTTACTGTGTAGAGCTATAAATCACTGTTATCCTATTCTGAACACAAAGGTATATTTTAACATGTAGGTAGGTTAGGTGGTGTTTACTCGAGTGATATGATGGGCCTGATATGAGTTATCTAGATATATTTCTGTACAAAGAACTACATGCACGATCACTTATTCAGTATTACTACATTATGCTACAAGTTGCGGTGAAGTTTAACACTTGACTAGGACAAACCACCACATAGTATGTACTACTGGCTAGTTGAATCGTATTAGCATGCATACATCAGCTCATCTTGAAAAAGAAATGAAAAGAAAAAGTTGGAGACATCAATTATTATATTGCAGCTTGCGACTTGGATTGAAAGAATTTAACGTATTCACCAAGCATACATCAGTTGACGGCATCATAATTTTTTCTTATGGGGGTTGATTGAATCATATGATAAGGCACAATCCATCTCAAATAAAAGCCCGGGCCTTCGTCACTCATGCGAAGTCGCCCAGTTAAGAAAATGATCGCGCGAGCTATGCATCGAACCTTGCAGCAGCAAGGATCAGAAGTGTTTCTAGTATTCTTCATGAAACTAATTGTCTTCTTCCTGGTGATGGCATTGGCACCTGCCACTGGTGGCACCACATCGACGGCGCTGCCAGGCTGCCCCGACAAGTGTGGCGATGTGCTCATCCCTTACCCCTTCGGTATCGGGGCGCGGTGCGCCGCGGTCAGCCTCAACAGCTTCTTCAACCTTGACTGCAACATCACCTCTTACCGGTCACGCCCAACGGTGGGGGGGCCGGAAGGCTTGGCCTTGGATGTCGCTGATATCTCGCTGGAGCGTGGCGAGATACGGGTGCTCGTCCCCGTCAGCCACATCTGCTTCACGCCGAGTGCCAACATATCGGTGACCAACACCGTGCTATTCAACCTGGAGGACACACCGTTCCTCCCATCCACTGGGCGCAACCGTTTCACGGTCATTGGCTGCAACACTCTGGGTCTCGTTGGCGGTCTCCGCGGGGGCATGAGCCAGTACCTCGCTGGCTGCTACTCCTACTGTGACAGCATCAGCGGTGCATCAGACGATGGAGCACCATGCACCGGGACAGGCTGCTGTGAGGCGTCCATCCCAACCAATCTCACTGCCTTCAATGTGTCGTTTCCGATGAACAATAGCAGCGTGTGGGGATTCAACCCATGCTTCTATGCCATGGTCTCCGAGGTTGGGTGGTACAGCTTCCGGCGCAGCGACCTCGTTGGCCAGCTTGGGTTCGTCAACGAGAGGGCAAAGGATGGTGCACCTGTCATCGCTAACTGGGCGGTCCGGAACGGATCGTGCCTGGAGCCAAGAAACGACGTGTGTGTCAGCACAAACAGTTACTGCGAGAGTGCCAGCAATGGACCTGGGTACTTGTGCAAGTGCTCCCTGGGGTACGAGGGTAACGCCTACCTCAACAACGGCTGTCAAGGTAACTAGTGACTTGAGTACTTTTGGATCATAGCAAGCAGTTTGACCTATCTGACTGCATACATATGGTTTTGTTGATGCCATCTTCAGATATAGATGAATGCATGCTGCGGGAGCAGGACCCCAAGTACGAAGAGTTGTATCCTTGTAGGAGTGGGATCTGTCGCAACACTCCGGGAAGCTATAGCTGTAAATGCAAGGGAGGAATGAGATCTGATGGTACAGATTTTGGATGCCGACCTCTGCATACTCGAGATGAACAGCTGGCAATAGGCAAGTTCATTCTCGTTTGTTTCTGTTTTATCTGACATGAAGATTGATATATTTATGTTCAGTTTGATGAATTTAAGCATCTCAATATCAATTTCATGTGCTTACGAAAATCACAGTCTCGTATAATAGCAAAGATATTATCCTAAATATAGAAGTACTACACGATTTTTCAGGCCTGAGTGTTTCTGCCACCGTGATGATATGCTTGGCATGCTTCTTGGTTATGCATCTGCAAAGGAGAAGGCACAAGAAGGAGAAAGATGAGTATTTCAAACAGAATGGAGGGCTCAGGTTATATGATGAGATGATGTCAAGGCAGGTCGACACAGTTCGCATACTCACAGAAAATGAGATCAGGATAGCCACTGACAACTACAACGAAGATCAAGTTCTTGGATGTGGAGGGCATGGAATGGTCTATAAGGGTACTTTGGATGACAATAGAGAGGTTGCAATAAAAAAGTCCAAAGTAATAAATGATAATTGCAGGGACGAGTTTGTGAATGAGATCATAATCTTGTCACAGATCAACCACCGGAACATCGTGAGGTTACTAGGCTGTTGCTTGGATATAGATGTCCCAATGTTGGTCTACGAGTTCGTCTCCAACGGGACACTTTACGAGTTTCTTCATGGCAGTGCTGATCATACGATGCCACCTATTCCGCTGGACCTTCGCTTGAAGGTTGCCACACAATCAGCAGAAGCTCTTGCTTACTTGCACTCGTCGACATCTCGTACGATCCTACATGGGGATGTCAAATCTGCCAACATCCTGCTGGATGATCAGCGCAATGCCAAGGTTGCAGACTTCGGGGCATCGGCGCTCAAGTCCATGGACGAGAGCGACTTCATCATGCTCGTCCAGGGAACCCTCGGTTACCTCGACCCTGAGAGCTTCATCAGCCACCACCTCACTGACAAGAGCGATGTCTACAGCTTTGGGGTCATTCTCCTTGAGCTAATGACTAGGAAGAGGGCTCTCTACGCCGATGACTCCTCCGGAGAAAAGAGGTCCCTGTCCCACATTTTCCTGCTGATGTTTCACAAGAACAAGCACTGGAGAATGCTGGACTCTGAGATTGTGGACGATGCTGCGGCCATGGTGGTCATTGAGAAGCTCGCCATACTTGCTGTGCACTGCCTGAGCACGCGAGGAGACGACAGGCCGACGATGAAGGAAGTCGCGGAGCGGCTGCGGGTGTTGTGGAGGCACCAGATGCATGCATCCGGTGTTGCCAAATATGATTGTGAATTTGATAGCGAAGTTGTGCAGCTGTCCTGACCGTGTAAGTTCTTGTATCATCTGTACACTTACTAATACCTGTGTGTGTTCGATGGATTTAAATAGACATCATATGATACTTTTTTGTGAACTGATTTGGCAATAGGGGGCAGCGACTATCATTGCTGATACATGAGATTATCACACGTACATTATCAGTAAATTGTAATAAATCGCCATTGGTGATCATTGTCAACAATGTAAAATGAAAAGATACATTTTGACTCCAGTTTGTCGAAACAGAATTGCTAATGCTCAGTCCATTGGGATTTGAAGTCCAAGGTGACCGAGCTTAGCCATCGGATCGGATTAGCACCAGGATTCGTTTATCCCATGGTTAAATTTTGTCTGCTTTTAGTTTAGGGATTGTTGCCCACGGACTGTGGAAGGTCACCTGACCTGAGCAGTCCACGCTACAGCCTCTTCCACGTTCGTGTTCGTGACCACCGGAGGCGTCAGACACCGTGGCCCGTAGGAGCATGGTGGCTGCTGAAGCAGCGACACAAGGGCCACTGCAACTTAATGCCAACACTATCTCTTGTTGCTATCATGATAGTACATGATTGTGTACACTAGACTTGTTAAACTATGTGGCATCGGTTCTGACTTTTGACCTCTGAGTTACTGAGTAGCTCAGGACTCCTTTGCAGGTGATAAAGGTTGGTGTTGATGTGAGTGCTACAATTATTGATTAACGATTTCGAGTGTGAGATCATAGTTAACTGGGAGGCCCGTCCCATATTCTTGTACTGTTTTAGTGTTCAAAGTTGGAAATCGTAATGATAGTAACAAAAACGTTAACTACTTTGCTTAATTATTTGTGTTGGCAAGTTCCTCTGAAATTGATAGAAAGTGCATTGGAGTTGCCTATAATCTGCATCTCTCTTCATTGGTTTGTATTGTTTTAGTGTCCAAAGCTGAAAATAGCAATGCACAGACAACATTACTACTAGTTCGCTTACACATTTATATTGAGTAGTTCCTCTGAAAATTTGAAAAAGGATTGCAGAGTTGCTTATAATCTGGAAAAATCTCCACCAGTTGATAGGTTTATTCATATGCGGTCACAGCATAGCTCTTAGTTTGTCGTCCCAAATGTGAATGCATGTCTGTATATCTGCTTGGTCAGATACTGTAGTTTGAAACTTTCTCCTGCAATGACAATCTAGATGGAAGCTCTATTAGGTCAGCTTGAAAAAGTCAAGATAATCTTGGCCAGCAACGATTTGAAGTGCATGACTGGGCTGAAACCTTCCCAGACGGCCAGACCCCACCTTGTGTTGGAGCTTTCAGCCTGGGTACGCCCTTTTAACTAGGCTGAAACCTGAATTTAGTTTGTCTGTTCACTCATCTTAATACCAAGTGTTCTATGCTATTGTTGCAGGAAGAAACAGTGATCAATGCGCTGAAGTGATACCGTGGAGTTAAAGCCTCGTGGCCTAAAAAATGGACTGCTGCACTCATGCTTATGAGCGTGAGCTTGGTTTCAGTTTGATTGGAAGTGAATATGCATGTGAGCAGCAGACCATCCTATCTAGGTCCAAACAGGTACTGAAAGGTCCTCAACCAAGCTAATTAGTGTTATATTTGGAGCCTATGATTCTTTCATACTTCCTCAGGATTGAACTGGTGAATGTGTCTAATTTTTATTTCCCCACAAAATATTATAAACAGGAAAAGGGCCTATAAATTCTCTGGTTGATAGAGATTAGTGAATTTTTATGGTAGCTTTCAGTAACTACTGTAGTTGTATAAGAAATTCTCCTTGAAGACTTCAGAGCTATGCAAGTGGGTCTTACCGTGTAGAGCTATACAACCAGTGCTATTCTATTCTGAATACAAAGATACATTTTAACATGTAGGTAGGTTAGGGTGTTTATCCGAGTGATATGATGGGGCATGATACGATTTATCTAGATATAACAAAAAAAATTACATGTAACAATCAGTTTTGTTTTACTGAAACAAGCCATGTGGTTAGATTTTTCTTTTATTTATAATATCTATAAGCTATGTACAAAGCTAAACAGGGGAGATGAAAAGAAGCAGGCTACATGGCAAGTTGGCAACTAAAGGGAAATAGAGATAAGCCAATCTTACAGTGGCTGAGCAGAATTGGTCTTAACACTAAACCGATGAAGCAAGAAATCCTCTTTAAACATTTATCTGTTGAAAAATATAATCATTTTGGATCTTCCAAATACTCCAAGCAGCACTGATAGCCACTTCAGCAAAGCATGGACCAGCTAGCAAATGCTGTCTTTAGCTTCCAGGAAACGCTCTCTGATGGCTCCATGACCCTGACCCTGACCCCATGTTATATTAACAAAGTCCCAACATTGCTGCGCAATATCACATAAGAAGAACATGCGGTCTCTCTTTTCTAAGGAACTCGCAGGGCACAATACACAGCTGCTCCCCTAGTCAAGATCATGTAGTAACAATCAGTTAGTTATTCAGTATTAGCACTTGACTAGGACAAACCACCAGCTACTACCCAGCTAGTTGAACCGTATTAGCATGCATACATCACCTCATCTTGAAAAAAGAAGGAAAAGAAAAAGTTGGATACATCAAATATTATGCTGCAGACTTTTAATTACTTGGATTGGAGCCTATTCACCCATGCATACATCAGTTGATGGCATCGTATTTTTTTAATAGGAGTTGATTGAATTATTATACACCAACGCAGAATTCATCTCATAAAAGGAAATCTGGGCGCTCGTTACTCACACGAGCTCGCCCAATTAAACAAGTGATGGCGCGAGCCATGCATCCAACCTTGCAGCAACAAGCATCAACTCTGGTCCTAGTGTTCTTCCTGAAACTGACCGTCTTCTTCCTAGTTGTGGCATGGGCACTTGCCCCGGCTGACGCCGTGTCGCTGGCGCTGCCAGGCTGCCCCAACAAGTGTGGTGATGTGTCCACATCCCTTACCCCTTCGACATCGGAGCACCATGCTCTGCAGTCAGCCTCAATAGCTTCTCCAATATCAACTGCAACGAGACCTATCACTTGCCGTGGCCGATGGCTGGAGGACCTGTCGACGTGGCCATCAACGTCGCCAATATTTCATTTTTTTAAGCAACAGGCGGGAGTTCTATCTTTTCAAATAGAAGGGGGAAACCAAAGTCCGACTTACACATAAGACATGTTTTTAGTTATGGTGAAAAACATGCCGGAAAAACCCCAAAGCAAGAAAAAACCAAAAACAGACTAGTCCGGTTCCGCCGGAACGTCGCCAATATATCGTTGGAGCTTTCAGCTGAACCGAACCATCGAAAGTCTTTTGTCAATCTAGAGTTGACAGCAAGTACTTCTTATGATCACCCTCAGAAGGCAAGCGATCAATCATAGCTCCGATTAGCTCATCCAGCCATAAGAAGTAATCACCAAAACTGTGAAAACAAAATCCATCTCCATATCGTCAGAGAGCACGGGAAATTCTGAATAATGGTACTAGCTTAAAGATTACCTTCGTCTCCACCCTAATCTTGTCGTGGGTGAAGAACCGCCTCTCAGGGTTCTTGAAGGTGTGCGAGTGCGACACCTTGAAATTGAGTTGCGCCTGTATTTCTCGATTTTTAGGATTTTATCTGTATATTCAGGATAATCAGTTTATTTTGGTCTATCTTTTAGTTTCCACGTATGTTGCGTCATGTAACCTGATTTTCTATTAATGAAATACGTGTGTTGCTCTAAAAAAAAAAGTTACGCCTCGATCCGCCTACAATGCAGGAAGACCAGGAACGGAAGCTCATTGCTCCGAAGGGAGTGGGAGTTTGACGATGACATCTTGACGGAAATCGTTGCTGCAGCTCGCCGGAACCAAAGACGCTGCAGCTAGATGCGCAACTGGGAGTGGAAAGGCGAGAGGGCATTGCCAACCATGTGTTTGCACTGTTTAACGGTCGACTCCGCAGCCCGGTCCGGAGGACGCAGCCGCGAACTCCGGACATGTGAATCTGCTGACAGCAAGATCAGCCGTCAGCGAGGCAAACAGTCAGCGGTAAGATGTAACACTAACGAAATATTCTGATAGGCGAAAATAGGCAGCGCCCATAGAGAACAGCCTGTCAGAGATGGCCATCCATTTTGATGCTTGGTGTCAGAGCATGTCAGTGATGAGCCTTACGCCTGACGGGGAAGGTTCTTACGGGCGCTATCACTAACGCTGTCTGTCAGCGAATAACTTCGGGGAAACCTCCGGACTAGAAAAATTCTCATCACTGACGGATTTGTTAGTGTCTGTCAAGAGAAGCCATCAGCGACATTGCTTTTTATACTAGTGCAATAAAAAAAAAGAAAATAGGGTAGAATGTTCATGGAAAAAGATATGAATCTATGTGGGCAAAATCACAAAGCAGTATTAACCATCAGAAGTGCTGAAAGAGAAGGGTTCTTGAGTTCAGTATAAAGGAATAAACCGAGATTACAAACTTAACAGAGACGTACAATTTAGTCTGGAAAAGGTACAGTACAATCAAGATTTGTAGTTAGAACACAAGAATCTCAATGTCGCGAGCAGACAATGTTTCCGTAGCACAGTGTGTTCTGGTTGCAGTCAAACGGCCCCATCTATTGCATGCGTTACTACTTAGTCTTCACCTTCTCAGCTTGATGAATTGCTATGGAGATCTTCTTCCAGCTCCTTCTGGCAATGATGAATGCCATTACGACCCATAAACTGTTGGCGCCGACGAAATATGTCCAGAAGTAGTATGGACTGACCCAGAAGTTGAAGCCGTCCAAGTAGGCTGTGCCGAAGTAGAACAAGCTCGCGTAGAGGTGACCGAGACACAAGGTGAACTGCAGGATATGGTTGTAGGATTTCCGGGATGCAATAGCATAGCTGCACCTAACAAAACTTCTGGTAAGATAAAATTAACGGCAGTACATCATTAAAACTCGAACAGCCGTGTACTGGAATTTGTGTTTATTTTATAGACGCTTGGTTACAGACTTGTACTAGATAAGAAGAAAATATGCTTGCCATATCTTGCAAATAAGTTTCCGCTGAAAATGCCAAGACGAGATTATTCAAGCATTCAGAAAAAGTTCACTAGCAATTGTGTGGTACTGCCTTGTGTTGCTACATTTTGTTGTCGAAGCGATTTAATTTGGACAAACCAAAATCCAAAACCACAGAAGGTACAGATTTTTTTTTTTGAACATTTAATCAATGAACATGTAGTGTTGATTTATTCAACCATATGTACTTTCTGGGAAGAACATCAAGCTGTAAAATCCTAGTTTTGTTACATTTTGTAGAACTGATAGCAATACTACGTTGAGGGAGCTTATATATAGGTTGATACACATGACTTTTGGAAGCGTATTGGGGAGCAAGGACAACCTGATTTCCAGTTAAAGATTCAGTTAGGTACTCAAGTAGACATGATGCTCAGTGCCCACCAAAATATCCACAGGGAAGCTCATGGTGGAAACAAACTCCATTTATTCATGAACTCTGAAAATTGTGGTCATGGGCTCATGGCACTTTCGGAACGGTTTTTTCCCATGAGAATAAAAGTACATCCAATGGTTGTGATTAGAAGTGCTAACACAACAGATCAGTGGGTTAGCACCCCCTGATGATTGGAATGCTTTTCTAAATCTCAAGCACATCATGTGGTTTTGCCATGGACAATGGGGAGAATAGCATTTCACTAGGTGAAAAGAAGTGGTTACTACTGAAGCCTGAGGTCCTATTAAGGCTCGTGCCTTAAGCCCATTGCAGAAGTATGTTACGTAACTTGTTCTTTTACCAACAACATGACCCAGAAAGTCAGAAAATGATGCGGCTTATCAAAGGTGTCAAGGATCATAGACAAGACGAGGAGACTTACACTGCGAGCAGAGAGGCAGGCCCTTCCAGTAGAACCATCGCCCCCTCCACGGTGATGGTGGCGGTGTCCCTGATCAAGTACCTGGAGTCTGCCTTGCCGTACTCCTTCCCTGCACAAAACCTCAATCTTGCTTTATTGATCTGTAAGTTTGTTAGGAATAAGCACGATAAAGGTTCTGGTTAGGATTAGACACTAGTCATACTGAACCATGATAGTCCGGTTTAGTTCCTAGTCAGGTTGCGTTAGCCTTTAAACACCCCAGTAAGCCCTCTGTAATCGTCGTGCGATTGAGAAATAAAGAAAAAGATTTACGAGGCTCGACATGAGCATCTAGCTAACTCGTGATTTCCGAGCATACCCTACCGAACCTAGCCAGTTGTCTACGCGAGAAAGCTTCCTACCCGAGGTTGATCTAGGCCGGTTGTACTGGCTAGATCAGATCGGAAAGGAAGTAAATTGATTCTGTTTTGCAAGAAGCTCGGGTCAGAAAGTTTTTGACACACTACAAGTTTTTTCAGGTCGTCTCGTCGCAACCTCCCATCAAAAGTACAGCTGGGTCTGGGCCAACAATTAGTATCAAAACCAATTTGATCTCTTAGTAATGTTGGCAATGAAAGAGGGAACGGCGGTGTATCCGATGTTCGACTGCGACAACTACAGCGCGAGATGAGTGTCGCCCTCAAAGCACAAGGCCTCTAGAAGCAGTCAATCTTGGTGGTGCAAGGTATGCGGTAGGAACCACAAACTACTGTAATGATCGTCTGGCGTTGATAGCAATCTACTAACTCTTACCCAATGACGTTATATACCAGACCTCAAAAAGAAATCGAATACAAATGAGTTGTTGGGAGCAATCAAGGAACTATATGAAGGTGACCCTTGCGTTCGGGAAGTGATGAAAAACCACGAGCACATCATGGAGTCAGACGGTATGGTGCTGATGAACGACAAGGTAGTATGCACACGTGTCCACGACACTAGTCCTCACATGGGGCAGCGGGAGGTTGTGCCAAATGTAAGCGACTCGGGTTGGTTTGTCAAGTGTGGCAGTGCCAAGTACGGGGACCAAGGTGTTAGAAGAGGTCTTCGTGAACATGTCAAATTCAGAGGAGCAGTAGATCACCTCGAAAAGTTTGCAACGCTCCGTCTAAAGCCAAGTATGCACCAGACATCTTTTAGTGTGTAGGTTCGGAGCAAAATAACTAAACCATGTGTTAAGATACATGTGTTTTAGAAAAAAAAAACTAAATATGTTATATTTTAAAACATAGAGAGTAGTTGTATACGTGAGTCAACTTCCTATATGGTGTTGGTCACTGTACCAGCTAGATTAGATCGAAGTAGAAAGTAAATTGATTCTGCTTTGCAAGGAGGTCTGGTTAGAAAGTACACGACAGACCGACTACAAGTTTTTTGCAAGTCGTCTCATCGCAACGTCTCCGTCAAAGTAGTACAGCCAGGTCTCGATCAACAAGGTTATGGCAGCTTACAGAGTTCATCGAAGTAACTCGGGTTGCTCTTGGTTAAGAAGTCGGGGGTGAAGAGGAAGGACCCTCGACGACGAGGTGGGTGAGGCCCGTTAACGCCCACCAGCACATGTGCAGCCGGTCGGCCTTGGACAGCCTTGGGCACCTCCCTGCGAAGCGAAAGCTTGGATAAGAATTAAGATTCAGAACAGGTGGTGGGGAGGGATGATTGTGAAGTGGTGGGAAACCGGCATTGTTACCGGAAAGGAGCCAGACGGCTAGGATGATGAAGAGGCTGGCGCCGCAGTATGGCCCGAGGGCCTCGAGCTGGGAGAAGCGCTGCGGCACGTACCCGGCCGAGAGGTCCAGGCCCGCCGGCGAGTAAGGGTGGGCAGCCATTTCCGTCGGCATCTCGATCTGGTAGTGGGAGAGCTGGAGCGAGTCACTAGTCAACTGACTGGTTTTGATGGTGGGATCGCAGTGGTGCCTCCCAAAGAAGAAAGAACGGGTTGTGGAGAACAGATGCATGTGCATGCTGTCGGGGACACCCGGGTAAAAATTGTACTCAACCTTCCCTCGTAGAAAAGGGCGACCTGCAAATTTAATAAAAAAGTGAACGTTTTCTTAAATTGATCAAATATCTTCTACTATATAATTTGTCTAGAGGTGGTTTTTGTCTGCTTCTTCGTCCGTCGTCCGTCGTTGGGTTCACTCGTAGCACCGTGTTGGGCTCCAAAAGCTGCTCCCGTGTGGAGTTTGTCATCTCTACTATATAGTTTGTCATCCCTTTAGAGGTTGCGCGGGCGGCGGCTGCGACGCGGCGTTGGGGTGAGAGTTCGTCCGCGACGCCACGAAGTGGACGCGGGCACTGGTGTACGAGCTCTCGACGGCGGCGGTGACGGCGCTAGGGTTTAGCACGGGCGAAGGCGGAACTGCCGCGTCGGCATCGGCTGTATAAGGGACCGAGTATGGAGGCGTCGTGGAGTGGAAGAGGGTCGTGACAGAGATAGCGTGCTCGACTCAATGCACCAAATATGACGCTTGGGTGAGCGCAAAAATCCGCACGCGGAAAAACTCTTCGAGAGCGCGCAACTACAGCGCGTTTGCTGGCGAACGCAGAATCAGAGTGCACTGTAAATCAACAATTATTTTAACGCGGACATGTTTTAGCGTGCTGCTGAAGTTGCTCTTAGGAAGGAGCGATGGGATCCACACCCCAAACCGGTACACCTCTACTGTATAGCGAGTTGCGTCGTCAAGGTTAAAATCGTAATTCTGGCACCTTGGATCACTGCAAGATCTATTCGTTTCACAAAAGCTGAAACATCTTATATTATGAAACGGAGGAAGTATTAATCTTCTGGATGCTATAATTTGGGGTGTAATGTAAAAAATTTCACCTCGGCAGAGTAAAAACAACAGCGTGACATTTTTTACCGATAATAATATACTCCCTTCGGATTAGTCAAAAGTCAATATTTTATAATTTTGACCATGTTTATACAAAAAATTATGAACAATTTACAGTACTGGATCAATACTAATAGATTCACCATAAAATATATTTTACTAATGTGTCTATTTAATATTGTAGGTGTGGATTTTAAAAAAAAAATCTGATCAAATTTTGTAAGATTTGACTTTTAGCTAATTCTTAGACGGCTTATATTTCAGGACCGAGGGAGTATTAGTTTTCTATATATACTAGTTGAATGCCCATGCGTTGCTACGGTCTTGTAAAATTTTAAAAAAGTCAAAAAATTCACTTTGCAATATCCAGTTACATGTCATGAACATCTGTATGTGAGTTCTGAATGTCTAGTTATCTGGAAGACACTATCGCGAGCGCCTGGCGATGTTCTTCATCCCCTCATTGCGAACCTCTCTCAACATCATCCACATTGTTATCAACCTCCCTCGCTGATCCTAAAGTTTTTTAAGATTTCCATCCGCAACACTCAAGTAATATTATGAATATAACACAAATACACATGCGTTGCAATGAGAATAAAATCTAGGATCATATTTCAGACACACTTCTCTTTGGCCATCAGAACCTATGTTATCTCTTTCATTTTAATCTTGAGTTTTATAGTGTATTTATTTGATCTACACTTTAGTACTCTTTAAAACTGTTTTTATTTAATCTATTCTTTTAGATAATGACCCAAAAATTGAATCCCCAATTCAAAATCTCATGACAAAGGATTTTTTACGCGCATATGGCACCCCAAGTAAAAGTTGCAGAATGCAGAGGAGGGTTAGCTACATTCCATTATTTTTTTGTTCTACTTGAAACCCAATACTATATCCTATGAGGATAGAGAAAGATGCAGAATACGGAGGAGGGTTAGCTACATTCCATTATTTTTTGTTCTACTTGAAACCCAATACTATATACTATGAGGATAGAGAAAGATGCAGAATGCGGAGGAGAGTTAGTTACATTTCATTATTTTTTGTTCTACTACAAACCCAATACTATATCATATGAGGATAGAGGACTTTCATCCTAAAAAAGTTATCATAGCATTGTGTCCAAACCGAGGGAGTACTAATTTAGCGGTAGAAACTGTGATTGGCATTATTACTACTATTAGATAACATTCTGTTAACAATAAATAAACGAAGAGGTCTGAGACACGGTGTTAGAAATTACCAAGCATACAAAATACTAATGTGGAGTGTAACAAAGCATAGGGCTATATTTTCATTAAGGTTGGCTCATCATTGTACATGTACCTGACGTGAAATCACGAATTTTATGAGGCGGTCACCTTGACCAATCTGGGCTTCCTATGGTAGTGACGATGAGCTTTTCATAACCAAATAATCCATGGAAAATCTTGTTTTGGAGGTGCCGTACAAGAAACAAGGCAAAGGATTTTGCTGGTAGCGGATCTGTGGCAGCAGAATTGAGGATCCAATCCAATAGAAGTGGGGATCTACAGTAGCGACGCTTAGCTCCGCGAGCTACTCGTTACCCGTCCGTCCCTGAGACCTCCTTTCTCACAGTCGCAAAATCAATATCTGAATATTTAGACTGGCCTATCAATCCATCAATCGGAAGCAGCAGCCGCAATGGCACCATGTAGCAAGCTCCTGCTGTTGCTCTGCGCCTCAACTTGTGGGTACGAGCTAAGCCTAGCTAGGATCATGACGGAGAAGACTCAAAGACTCGATTTTGCATAGGGAGACTTCGCCAAGCACCTGGACGGGACACGATCACACGACCGGACGGCAGAGATAGGCTGAAAAACCGCATGCCCGCCTTCCACTTACTCGAGTACAACTCGAGGTGCTTGTCTTGCTCATCGTTCCAGGCTTCCGGCCACATATCAGGCACTGGAGCTGTGGAGGCGACCCCTCTGTGTAGGAAAACTGCAGATCCGGCTACAAGGCATCCGATACCTCATAGCAACTGCCATCATAGGATCCGGTGTCTCCTCGCCAGCCCTGAGCCAGCGTGGATTCGACGACGAGCGTGAAACCAATCGCCGGAATCTTCCCCGGTGCGGCATCTCGGCGCATCACTCGTGCGGTTGTGAACTCGCGAGGATGGGGAAAGTTAAGTCAGGCAATAGCCGCCTCCGTTACGTTCCCCTCTGCGCGTACATGACAAAGTTAAGCACCGGGACTATGAGTCTATGACAAACATTAGTAAAATATATTTTATGATGAATCTATTAGTATTGATTCAGTATTGTAAATTGTTCATAATTTTTTGTATAAACATGGTCAAAATTATAAAATATTGACTTTTGACTAATCCGAAGGGAGTATATTATTATCGGTAAAAAATGTCACGCTGTTGTTTTTACTCTGCCGAGGTGAATTTTTTTACATTACACCCCAAATTATAGCATCCAGAAGATTAATACTTCCTCCGTTTTATAATATAAGATGTTTCAGCTTTTGTGAAACGAATATATCTTGCAGTGATCCAAGGTGCCAGAATTACGATTTTAACCTTGGCGACGCAACTCGCTATACAGTAGAGGTGTACCGGTTTGGGGTGTGGATCCCATCGCTCCATCCTAAGAGCAAATCCAGCAGCGCGCTAAAACATGTCCGCGTTAAAATAATCGTTGATTTACAGTGCACTCTGATTCTGCGTTCGCCAGCAAACGCGCTGTAGTTGCGCGCTCTCGAAGAGTTTTTCCGCGTGCGGATTTTTGCGCTCACCCAAGCGTCATATTTGGTGCATTGAGTCGAGCGCGCGCTATCTCTGTCACGACCCTCTTCCACTCCACGACGCCTCCATACTCGGTCCCTTATACAGCCGATGCCGACGCGGCAGTTCCGCCTTCGCCCGTGCTAAACCCTAGCGCCGTCACCGCCGCCGTCGAGGGCTCGTACACCAGCGCCTGCGTCCACTTCGTGGCGTCGCGGACGAACTCTCACCCCAACGCCGCGTCGCAGCCGCCGCCCGCGCAACCTCTAAAGGGGAGGGTCGGAGCTCCTAAGCGCCCGGGTGTAGCGGCATGTTCCCAAAAGCCGACCAAGAAGGCGACAAAGGTCACTGTTTTCGGTCACGCCATTTCACCTCCTCCACAACCTCGTCCGCAATGCGCCAGCGGTGCGCAGCAGCTGCCTCCGCCGATGCCATCGACCGCAGCGGCTTTCAGCGCGGGACCTACTTGATAGAATGACAACAAGGTAAATTTTGACTCTTTTTTGTTATCGTTTTTAGATAAATGAATGTAGACAATGCCTTTGACATGTGTTCATTCAATTGCAATGTAGTGTTGACGATACGTTTATGTCACAAATGAATGTTGTCTCATCTTTCCCACAACCACAATTGGATCAACAAAATGACGAAACAAGAAGAGGAGTTTGTAGTGAACGAACATGGTGAGGGTTTGATTGAACCACCGAGAGGTAGGACAAAGAACTACACCATGGAGGAGGATAGGTTGCTTTGCCAAACATGGTTGCACATTGGCATGGACACCTATTGGATGAGAATGAAGGAGTACTTTTATGCACGCAACACAAGTGGCAATGAGCGCACCGACCATTCTCTTTGGTCCCCTTGGTCGATCATTAATTCTGATTGTAAAAAGTGGGCGGGTGCTTTGGCGGGTGTTGAGGCCATCAATCCAAGTGGCACGGGTGAAGTGGATAGGGTAATTTATCTCATTGTGTGATAGTATCTCCTTTTCATGCGCATATGTTTTTTGTTATCCATGAATAATTCTTATCTTATGTTCACAATGTAGATGATTGCCCAAATTTTTTTCAAAGATGAGGGAAAAAAGAACAAGAAAGGCAAGAAAATTCTTGGCAAGTAATTTGTGTTGCACCATCGCTATGACGAGTTAGGAAATGAGGAGAAGTGGAAGACCCATGATGTGATGGAGGTGCACACAAAAGGGATGAATGCAACCGCCGAAGCCACTATCATAGATAATGATACATCAAGTGATGACAATAAGAAGAGAAGCTCAACTCCACACTCGGTTGCCAAAACAAGAAGGCCCGTGCTTGGAAAGAATGCCGCCAAAGAGAGGAGGGGGAAGACGTCCGGAGATGATGACATAGAAAAAACTATGGAAATGATGGCCAATGGAAGGTTAGAATACAATGAGGGTAGGAATTTGGCAAGGAACTTGAAAGCCAAGGCCGAGGGGAGGAGGTTGGCATTGGAGGAGAGGTTGGCGGCAACCGAAGAGAGGAGGTTGGCATTGGAGGAGAAGAAGGTGGCAAATATTGAGCATCAACGCCTATTGGAAGAATAGAGGAAGCTCATTTACATGGACACTTACAACATAGATGAAAGGCAAAAGGAGTACATAAATCTTGCTCGTGATGAAGTGTTTGTTGGGTTCGCAGCATAGAAAACAAAAAATTTCCTACGATGGGAAACCACTAAGCACCAAGATCTATCTACTAGATACAAGAAGCGGGTGGATATACATCCATAGAGAACATACCCTTGTAGATCGACAAAGTTTAACGAGGTTATACTCGTGGATGATGTAGTCGAACGGTTGCCGATCTCAAGATCGAGAATAAGTCAAGCGCCACAAATCAGCAGCGCATCTATGATCGCACACACGTTCAAGACACCGAACAACCTCCGCCTCCTCGTTCCAGCGATGCAGCGGAAGCAACAACTCCTTCCAAACGAAAAGCCACCGGAAACATGTATCTCGCTAGTCCGAGACCTTGAGGGAATAATTATAGAGGGGGGGGGGAGAGATCCTTCAGGAGGAGGTGTGAGGGAGAGAGAGTGAGCGGGGGGCTTTATATAGGAGGAGGGGGCACCCCAAGGGGTGTGGCCGGTGCATGGGGGCTTCCCCCACCCCTTCCTCCATTCATGTGAGTGGAGCTCCCACTCAAAAAATGTCCCTCCATATTCTCCACTCAAAATTCCCATTAAATTTCCACCAAATTTAATGTAATCTCTCATTAAATTAAACTCCTTTTATTTATTTATTCAGAATTTTATCAATTAGATTAATTAACAAACATTCACATAAAACCCCTTGCTACTTTTCAATTTCACATGCAGAAACAATTTAGCAATTTCACCCGAAACAATTCCCGTGTCCATTAAAATAATTCTAGCGCTTTGTAATTCTTTCGTCTAGAACGTATTTTCTCCAAATGGTGTTGATGTCTCTTAAGTGTGTCACCCTACGGTTCGCGAATAATGCAGACATGATCGAGACCCCTCTCGAATCAATAATCAGAAGCGGGACCTGGAGATCCATACTGACTCCCACACATTTAACGATGACTTCTTGTGATCGTGAGAACCTTTTATGCTGGTAACTTAATCCCTTTGTCTCGCGATATATTATATTTCCGAGATTCAATCATCGATATCTCCATACCTAGTTTGATCTCGTTACTGAAATGTACTCTTTTCTTGTTCCCGTGATATAACATTCTAGTGATCACATCACTTGCTTGCAAGCTAACTAATGCGATATCACCGAGAGGGCCCAGAGTATATCTATCTATCCGTCATCGGGATGGAAAAATTCCACTCTTGATCCATGAGCCTCTACATAACACCTTCGTAGCACTAAACCCACCTTTATAGTCACCATGTTACAGTGTGACGTTTGATGTTATCAACATACTCTTCCAGTGTTAGTGATTGACATGATCTCATGGTCTAAGGACTAGGATTACTTTGTATGATATTATAGCAATATAAACACAATGACTTTGATTGTAATGCTATACTTCGGATGAATGTTCATCACATCATTCCAATAATGTTGTTACCTTGTTATTAACAAAATACAATGTCCATGATCAGAAAACCTTGATCATCTTGTTAATCAACGAGCTAGTTTATAAGAGAGGCGTAACTAGGAAATTTCTATTTGTTTATTAAACACACATGTATTAACGTTTCTATATTAATACAATTATATCATGCAAAATAAAAATTTATCATATACTTGGAATACTTATAATAACAACTTTATTATTGCCTCTCAGGACATATTCCCTTTAGTCTCCCACTTGCACTAGAGACAATAATCTAGTTACATAGTGATAAATCTATCACCCATGGAGTTCTCATGTTGATCATGTTTTCCCCAGGGAGAATTTTAGTCAAGGGATCTGCTACATTGAGATTCGTGTGTATTTTAGAAATCTTTATATGTCCATCCTTGACATGTTCACGGATGGAGTGAAATCGCCGCTTAATATGCTTGGAATTACTGTGAGACCTTGGTTCCTTGGAATTGGCTATGGATCCATTGTTGTCACGATAGATCACCATTGGGTCCAATGCACTAGGAACCACACCTAGTTTGGTTATGAACTCTTTCATCCAAACTGCTTTCTGAGCTGCTTCCGAAGAAGCAACATATTCGACCTCCGTTGTTGATCCCGCCACCACGAGTTGTTTGGAACTCTGCCAACTAACCGTTGCTCCGTTCATGAGAAATACATATCCGGATTGAGACTTAGAGACATCGGAATCAGTGTTGAAGCTAGCGTCGACATAACATTTAGCGACGAGCTCTTCTTCACCTCCGTACACGAGAAACATTTCCTTAGTTCTTCTTAAGTACTTAAGGATATTATTGACCGCTATCCAGTGTTTCGTACCTAGATCAGATTGGTACCTACCAGTCAAACTAATAGCATGTGCCACATCCGGTCTTGTACATAGCATGGCATACATGATAGAGCCTATGGCTGAAGCATAGGGTATCTTGTCCATTATCTCTCTTTCTTCTGCTGTAGCCGAACTTTGAGTGTTACTCAATGTATTGCCTTGCAACATAGGTAAGAACCCCTTATTACTTTCGTCCATTTTAAACTTCTTTAAAATCTTATCAATGTATGTACTCTGTGATAGCCCTATCGGGCGTCTTGATCTATCTCTATAGATCTTTATGCCTAATATGTATGACGCTTCACCTAGGTCCTTCATCGAAAATTTTCTATTTAGCTTTTAACACTGTTTAAAAGATCTATATCATTTCCAATCAGTAATATGTCATCCACATATAATATCAGAAATGCCACATTGATCCCACTCACTTTGTTGTAAATACAAGATCTCCATAAGTTTGGACAGATCCAAACTCTTTGATCACCTCATAAAAGCGGAGATTCCAACTCCGGGATGCTTGCTCCAGTCCATAGATGGATCGCTAAAGCTTGCATACCTTATCAGCATCCTTAGGATCGACAAAATCCTTTGGTTGTATCATATACAACTCTTCTTCAATATTTCCATTGAGGAACACAGTTTTGACATCCATCTGCCCTATCTCATAATCGAAATATGCAACAATTTCTAACATAATCCTAACTGACTTTAGCATCTCTAAGGGAGAGAATGTCTCATCGTAGTCAGCTCCTTGAATTTGTCGAAACCCCTTTGCGACAAGTCGAGCTTTATATATGGTTACGTTACCATCAACATTAGTTTTTTTTTGAAAATCCATTTGTTCTCCACGGCCTTTCGGTCGTGAGGTAAGTCCACCATGGTCCAAACCTGATTTTTGTACATGGGCTCCATCTCGGATTTCATGGCTTAGCCATCTGTTGGAATCCGGGCTCATCATCGCTTCTTCATACGTCGCAGGGTCATCTATTTCATCAACCATGAAATTCATAACAGGATTTCCGTACAGTTCAGGAGATGCACGTGTCCTGCTTGACCTGCGAGGTTTGATAGTATTTTACTTCAGAGTTTCATGGTCATTATCTTCATTCGATGAATTCAACTCCAGAAAAATTTCCGGTGATGCGCTACTCGCCGTTTTATGAAGAGAAGGTTCAATAACCTCTTCGAGTTCTACCTTCCGACTACACACACCTTTTATGAGAAACTCTTTCTCTAGGAATGATCCATTCTTGGCAATGAAAACCTTTCCCTCGGATCTGTGATATAAGGAATACCCAATAGTTTCCTTAGGGTATCCTATGAAGACACATTTTCCGCTTTGGGTTTGAGTTTATCAGGCTAAAGTTTCTTCACATAAACATCGCATCTCCAAACTTTAAGAAATGATAGTTTAGGTTTGTTTCCAAACCACAATTCATACTGTGTCTTTTCAATGGATTTAGATGGTTCCTGATTTAAAGTGAATCCAGCGGTTTCTAGTGTATAACCCCAACATGACAGTGGAAAGTCAGTCAAATACATCATATATCGAACCATATCTAATAAAATATGATTATGACGTTCCGACACACTATTACGCTGTGGTGTTCTGGCAGGTGTGAGTTGTGAAACTATTCCACACTCTTACATAAGTGCGCTAAACTCGTAACTTAGATACTCACCTCCACGGTCGGACCACAGAAATTTGATCTTTATATTATGATAATTTTCCACTTCACTCTGAAATTTCTTGAACTTTTCAAAGGTTTCAAACTTGTGTTTCATCAAATAGATATACCCGTATCTACTCAAATCATCCGTGAAAGTAACAAAATAACAATATACACCTCGCGCCGACACACTCATTGGACCACATACATCAGTAAGTATGATTTCTAATAAATCTGTCGCCTGTTCCATTGAACCAGAAAACGATGTTCTGGTCATCTTGCCCATAAGGCATGCTCACATGTATCAAATGATTCGAAATCAAGTGATTCCAAAAGTCCATCTGAATGGAGTTTCTTCATGCGTTTAATGTCAATATAACCTAAACGGCAGTGCCACATATATGCAGAGATAACATCATCAAGTTTAATCCTTTTAGCATCAACATTATGAATATGTGTAACACTATTATCGAGATCCAACAGAAATAAACCATTCATCACAGGTGCATGACCATAAAAGATATCATTCATATAAATCGAACAACCATTGTTTCAGATTTAAATGAATAACCACTTCGCATAAAACATGATCCAGATACAATATCCGTGCTCAGTGCGGGCACCAATAACAATTATTTAGATTTATCACTAATCTCGATGGTAAGTGGAGAGGCAGCGTTCCGACGGTGATCACATCAACTTTTGATCCATTACCAACACACATCATGACCTCACCCCTTGCTAGCGGTCGCTTGTTCCGTAACCCCTGATCCGAGTTACATATATTAGCAATCGATCCAGTTTAAAATACCCAGGTGCTACTATGAGTACTAGTCAAGTACACATCAATAACATGTATATCATATATACCTTTGTTTACCTTGCCGGCCTTCTTATCTGCCAAATACTTGGGACAATTGCGCTTCCAATGGCCAGTCCCCTTACAATAAAAGCACTCGGTATCAGACTTAGGGCCAGCTCAGGATTTCCTTTCAGGTGCGGCAATAGATTTTCCACCCTTCTTTCCCTTTTGTTTACCCTTCTTGTCTTTCTTGAAACCAATGGTCTTATTGATCATCAACACTTGATGTTCTTTCTTGATCTCCACCTCTATAGTCTTAAGCATTAACAGAAGCTCGGGGAGAGACTTCTTCATGCCGTGCATGTTATAGTTCATCACGAAGTTCTTGTAGCTAGGTGGCAGAGATTGGAGAACACGATGTATGGCCAAGTCAATAGGAATCTTTATTCTCAAGGACACAAGATTATCAACGTACCTAGACATTTTGAGTACATTGATGGATGCAAGTGCACGGATTGTTTGTAGCTAGTTTCGAAGGTAAGATGTCGATCCCATAGGGATCCCAAAAGGTAAGTGTTTATTGGTGAAGTCTCTGTCACACCTGAGGTTGTCACATGTCTTTGAGTCAATTGACTGCAAGTGTTGATAATAAGAATAGAATTTGGATTTAAACGGAAGTACTTAAATACAACTAAAATATAAACTTTAGAAATAAAAATCATAAAAGTAAAGAACGATTTGTTTATTGTTTTCTCCAGATGACGAAATAGGAGCGGGAGTTTCAGTTCATGGTGATAATGAATGTGCTGGGTGGATGAGTGATAAGTGTAACAATTATAATCTTATAAGTATGTGTGTAGGCGAGCAACCCATAATTAGCCGGAAATCCTCTTGGCAGATTTCATCCAAAATTCAATAATCCTACTAGTCTTTTTACCACAACCATGGTTAGTCACTAGATGATTAAGATCCTTCAGGTTGCTTAGCAATTAAGCTCCTTGGATCAGACTAATGCAATAAGCTTGGTGGTTCCTCTTTATCCTCGAGTCAAACTAGTTTCCCATTGATATCCCCGAGTCACTCGGGGGTCGCCGGTCTTCTAGCAAACAAGATTCTATCTATGTAGAACAAAGCATCATGTTGTCTGGGCCCTTAATTGGACAACAAACATTAATCATCCCACAAATAGTCAAGCACACATAATATAATATAAAATCAACCACAAACTTTATGGAAAATATATAGGCACATCACATATCACCAATCCCCTACATCTCCCACGCCCAAGGGAACTTACTCACACATGAGAGAATAAATCATCATCGATATAATCAAATAAAGGAAGTTCTTCTTGATATTAGCATGGATATCCACAATAAGAAATAGAAATAAATCCAACACAATTCAAGATGGGAAGAACAATCTCAAACCCTACTCTTGCAAGGTGGATATCTCTCTCTCAAGTACAAGTGATGGCTATTGTAAGGTTCCCAACCTTTAATAAGGTAGAGATCCCTATGTTTACAATGCTAGTCCCTGGATCAATAGCTAGCATTCACAGTTAAGATGTAATATCAAGAAACAAAGGTCATAATACAACTTTATAACCAGGATTAAAATAACTTATTACATCTTACATAGCTCATTTGGCTATCTCATTACAATGCACCAGGATATAACAATAGCATGGGGTCCTTCATCTTCAAAGTGCCACAGGCAGACATGTTGGTTGTAGACTTGTAATCCTAAATCAATAAACTTCACTAACATCAAACAAACCCGCAACATAACAAGTTACAGCCACAAGGGTCAATACATTTGAAATTGGCAAGTGATACTATGGTAGTATAGTGGAGTCTATCATCTATATGCATTTGGCTAATTGGAGCTTAGGCTTGCATTGCTCAAAATAGATTTTCCTTATCATTTGAAAAAACTAAGTTTTTGCTTGACAAAAACTTTCCCAAGGCATCTCCCAATAGAAATTGGTGATCCTTCAATCCCTTGTTCACCCACAAGATTTTAACTTAGAAATTGGGATGAGGAGAATCTTGATAGCTTCCATGTATTGATGCTCAAATTGTCCTTTGCTAGGGACATGGCTAAGTACTTAGATTTTACACTCTGCAGAGGTGGTGCACCTTCCCCACAAGACTTGGTTTCACCAAGACAAGATCTTTCAGAAGCCTCCCCTTAGACCAGAATGGACGCGCTCCAACCTATCAAACCCCTACCACCAACTGTCCATTTGTCTAAGTTCTTGCAACCTATGTGATCCAGGCAGAGCCCATAATGCCAAGTGGTTGCACTTGAAGCTTCTCAACATTTGACATCTCAAATCTCTTTGTTCCTAGGTGGCCATCCACAAGTGAGATACACAAGGTAAACCATATAAATGGGCCTTGTGAACCACTCAACACAAACCATTCCTTCCATTCCACCCAGGTGATTCATTCACTTAGTTGTTTTATTAACAAAACACAAGTCCACAGACTTAGAAATTTTCCATAGCATGAATATATATTCCACCCTTGTTTTCTAATAGCTAAGCTTAGCATGATAGTAGTAGGAATCTTAACTTAGGAAATTCTACTAAGGTTTCATCTACTAGGATTTCCCATGGCATAGTTTATACTTAGCAAAATTCCATGCAAGTCCTACTTAGAAATATCACTAATGCATAGTGAAAATAATGGGACAAAAGTATGAAGCATCACTTGCCTTTTTGGTAGAGAATACAAGTTCACTCCTTTATCTTGCAATATTCACACTCTTCAAATCAATACAATTCAATCAAGCAAGCAATATTTCAATCTACCATTCAAGCAACATCACATAGAATAATAGAAACAAAACAATGCATGCAAGCATGCCAAACTTTGTTTTATTAACAAAAGTGGTTTATAACAGGTTATAAACATTCTAAAACACTTATTGGTCATTTTATAAAGTGGTAGAACTATTTGCAAAATATTTTACCTATAAACCATTTTTAAATCAAACCATTATTTTATGTGGTTGAAAATGCCTTTATCAAAGTAGCAATTTTTATATGGTTCACCAAATAAAATTTTAAATCATAAAACTTGGTGCTTGGGGTCAGAGAGTTTATTCCAAAACATTTCCCAAAGGTTTTCTTCAAAAAGCATTTTTAAACCATAATCAACATTTTTATTTGGCTAGAAATGTTTTAAATCAAAGATTCATTCTTTTGCTTCACCAAATACATTTTTGAAACCACCAATTGATTCCTAGGGTCAGTAGGTTAAAAACAAACCATTTTCCAAAGATTTTACCCTCAAAATCATTTTAGAACAATTTTTATATTCTAAACATGCATACACAAGTTTCTGCAAAAACAAACAATTTAACAGAATCAATTTACTAAACAAAGGGCATGGTCAGAAAGTACTTGTCTTGCTGATTCCATTGATATAAAATTTGCAAAATTTGGACGTGTGGTTTGAAAGTTATGAATTTTTCAAATTGGCACATCTAATAGAACAATTTTGTTTTAAATCAAACCAGCAGGGCCACATGTCTAGTTCCTATTCGTCGGTACCGTTTCGGTTGGATCGAGCGATTCAGACCGTAGGATTTAACTTGATCGCACGGCACAGGTTGCTACTTACCCCTTCGCTTAGTTCTAATCTTAGCCACTACATCTAGATCGGACGGCGCTCAGCACGCTTGCCAGAGATGGGCGGCGCTGGCGGTGGCAGGTGGTGGCGGTGCGGTCAGACGGTGGCGGTGACGATGCTACAGGATGCGAGAGGGCGAAGGAAGGTGCTCACCGAGTTCTCCGTGGCGTGGGGAAGCTCAAGGTGCCTTCTGTTTGTCGAGGGGCACGCTGGAGTTGCGGGGATTGCTCGCCGGAGACGAGACAGACGGCGGTTGCTCACAGTCGACGACGGAGGCGACGCTACGGTGCGATCTAGGACACGAAAACGGTGGCATTAGTTGCGGAAGAAGTCACTTGTCTCATGCACATCATCGAAAAGAAGAGGGGTGGTCAGAACATTACCAGGGGAGTCACCAGAGAGGGAGCAGACGGCGATGATGTTCAGTCGAGGAGGTTGCCCACGTCCTGGGTCAAGCGCGGGAAAGTTGAGGATGCAGAGAGAATCGCCAGGGTCTGGTGGTCACGCTTGGGTGATCGAGGGGGCGAGGGGCGGCAGCGTTTGGCCGGAATTGTCGCCGGAGTACCGTCGGGCAGAGGGACTTCGAGGTGAAAATTCCAGCGGCCTGGTGGCTCCTGTGGGGTGAGGTCTGAGGGAGAAGGGAGAGGAAACCAGGGCGGTTAATAGGGCACAGTCACGACGAGTAATGGTCGCGGCATCAACGCGTATTGAAGCCGTCTTCAAATGTCATTAACAACGAGGAGGAAAGAGGGGGGGGGGTTTCACGCGAGGAAGACGATGACGTGGTGCTGGGGTCCGTTGTCAGCGAGAGGGAGAGAGGGGAAGTGGGTCCAGGTCGTCAGCGACGCCGTGGGTCAAAACTTGAGTGAAAACGTTTCGCTGCGGGTGGGGTGGAAAGATGGGCTTGCTGGGCCTTGTTGGGCTGGCCGCTTAGTTCATTTTTTTGTACTGCTTTTTTTTCTTTTTTCCATTTCTTATTTCTGTTTTGATTTTGCTTAATTAATTCAAACATCAATTTGAATTCAAACCTCAAACAAAATTTGTGTAGGTTTAAATACTGATTAGTAATATAATCTGAAGTCAATTTTTGAATAAAATTTTATTCTTTTTGGGGTCTTTTAATTATTCAAAAAGGCTCTTGTTTTAAATCAAAATAAGTTTTAATAAAATTTTCAAAACACCATTTGAATTCTTAAACCTTCCAAATCTTTTCAGTTGGTTTTTTATTTGTTTAATAGGGTGTCAAATAATTCAACTTGAATTATTTGGAAAGTATTTAATATGATTCATAATCATTTGAATTGGGTATTTGTTTTAATTCCAATGGATTTAAATATAGTTTTAATTCCCTAAATTTTGCTTGGAAGATTTATTTTATTTAAGTTAATTAAACAACTTTTATTCCACTTGGGTAAATTCCAAAATACTATTTTCTCATGAATTATATAGTTATTCTTATTAGAGATTTGTCTTTATTAAAATAGGGATAGAATGGTTAATGCCATTTATTTTATTTTGGAAATTCTTTATCCTTTTATTTTATTTGGATTTGGATTCTATTCATTCCATTTGCTTAATGGATTAGGCCAAGATTTAATTTGGTCTTTAAATATTCCTTATTTAATATTTCTTTCTTTATCTTATAAAATCCATATCTTTTTATTTATAGATCCAAACTTGGTGATTCCAATTTGTAAAATCTTATTTAATGTTTATTTATCTTTTTAAATATCTTTAGGATTATTTTCTCACCATTTGGTATGTATTTCTAGGTGGTTGCTTTATTAGCTTTGGGAAATCAATTTCCTTATCTTATTAAATTCATAAGATTTTATCTATGGTTCCAAATTAAGTGAAATCAATTTCTATGGTTTTATAATATTTCCATTTGTCTTTCTTGATCATTTGTAAATGTTTCTTGAATTTTTTTATGTATCAAATCCATATACTTGGAGATAACTTGGAAATGATTCTTATTGCATTAGGGTTTAGGGTTTGGATTTATTTTCCAAGTGTTTAAATTTCAAAATGCATCTTATGAGGAATGCATTCCACTTGATTTGAATTTTGTTGAATTTCAAACTTTAATTAATGTTTGTTCAAGATGGGATTTTAAGTTTCCATCTAAAAACAAAAGTTTCTTTTTACCCTAATTTTCAACAATTAATTATTTTGTTTATTTATTTTCACATTACAAGATTTGGAAAATCTTGGGATGTGACAGGCTACCACCCTTAAAATAAATCTCGTCCCGAGATTTGGGGAGGCTAGGGGTTACAAGTTGGCGCAAAAGCAACTAGGGTACTACCACCCTTAAAATTTTTCCAACTTGATTACATCTTGGTTTGGTTGGGGTCTTGATGAAATCTCTCTGGACAAACATCTGCATAGTGTCCTTTGTTTCCACACTTGAAACATGTGACAAGGCTGAGATCCTTCATAGGCTTTATCTTGTGCTTCATCTTTTCTGGACAATTGCTTGCATAATGTCCTTGGTTACCACAATTGTAACATGTGATAAGGTTGAGTTCTTCACGTATCATCTGTGGACAAGTTGACACATAGTGACCTAACTCTTTGCAGTTGTTGCACCATACTTGGCTAATCTCCTTATACTTTTTCTTCTTCTCTGGACATTCATTGACATAGTGTCCCATTTCTTTGCAATGACAACATTGCACATGGCTTTTGTCTTTCTTTTTCTTGGGTTTCTCCAAAGCTAAGAGTGCTTCTAACTCATGCTCTTCATATGTTATCTCAAAGGTAGGAATGTCTCCTGGTATCCTTGACCTCTTCTTATTCCTTGGATAATACATATGTCTCCTCTTTGGTCCCTTAAATTGGGTCATATTGCATGGAGGTGCAAGCTGAGATTTTCCTTTGTTTTCATCCTTCTTGGTAGACTTGGCTCTCTCATGGTAATCTGAAATCAGTTGTTGCACTCCACCTTGTTTCCTTTGTTGAACTATGGAATAGATGGGGCATTGGATAGGGACATGATTATTTCCTTCACATAAGTAACAAGTAGCTTGGGTTGTGGGGCATTGATTAGCTGGATGTTTCTCTTCACAATTGGGGCATTGATCTTCATGCTCCTTAGAAGTGTGATCCTTGTCTCCACAAATATTGCAAGCTTGGGTTCCTTCCAAAATATCATCCTTGACATCCTTGTTGTCACAAACTCCTTTGGAAAGGTTGTCTCCCATGTTGATCATTTGAGTGGCCATCCCTTGCAACAATTGGGATTGAATTTTCAAAATCCTTTGTATGGTTGGGTCTAACTCACTAGTGTTGGCTAAAAATTGAGCTGTCACTTGGTTCAACTGGGTTGTGGTTACTATGAGTTCTCTCATGTTGTCCTCTTGGTTGTTGTTGTTGTCACCATCCTTGATGTTGGAGTCTCTTGGAGTAGTCATCTGTTTGGGTTGGGTTGGGATTAGAATAGGCAAAATATTTCTAAGGGAATAATTCTAATCACACACATCATAATTCACTCAAGTAATGTGCAAGCAATCATAAACAAACATTCCACTCAAACAACAAGTTTCAAGCATATCTTTAAGCAATAAAATATTTTTGTTACACCACATAAGTTGGTGGGTTTGACTTAAACTAAATATGGTGGTCCATCTATATGGTTCACTTGATATCATTCCATCCTTTGATTCTTTCTTGAATGAGATCATGGTTTCCTTGGGAAAATTCTTGGTCACAAAACTTCAAAGTGTTGATGGTTCCTTCTAAGTTGTGTTTCCTTAGTCCTCAAGTCTTGAGTAATATTTCTTGTCTCACTTGTAGTCCTTAGTGATATCCAAAGTTGAAGTCCTTGTTGAGAATAATGTTGAAAGCACTTGAAGATGTTGAAGTCATTAGAGTTGATGAAGTCATTTGCACAAGGTGAAGTGTTTGGCCATGGAAAGGCTTTATCCATTAACTTGAAATAGAAGAGATGTAAAATCAAAACCAAAATGGTTGAGGAAAGAGTTTACAAGATTGTTTGTAAATAAGTTTTGGAACAAATTCAACTCCTATTTTTCTAAGGGGTTTTGTCCAATCCTAGGGTTACAATCCTACAGGCAACACCGTGCTCTGATACCATCTATAAGGTTCCCAACCTTTAATAAGGTAGAGATCCCTGTGTTTACAATGCTAGTCCCTGGATCAATAGCTAGCATCCACAGTTAAGATGTAATATCAAGAAACAAAGGTCACAATACAACTTTATAACCAGGATTAAAATAACTTATTATATCTTACATAGATCATTTGGCTATCTCATTACAATGCAAGCAGGATATAACAATAGCATGGGGTCCTTCATCTTCAAAGTGCCACAGGCAGACATGTTGGTTGTAGACTTGTAATCCTAAATCAATAAACTTCACTAACATCAAACAAACCTACAACATAACAAGTTACAGCCACAAGGGTCAATACATTTGAATTGTATTGGCAAGTGATACTATGGTAGTATAGTGGAGTCTATCATCTATATGCATTTGGCTAAGTGGAGCTTAGGCCTGCATTGCTCAAAATAGATTTTCCTTATCATTTGAAAACACTAAGTTTTTGCTTGACAAAAACTTTCCCAAGGCATCTCCCAATAGAAATTGGTGATCCTTCAATCCCTTGTTCACCCACAAGATTTTAACTTAGAAATTGGGATGAGGAGATTCTTGATAGCTTCCATGTCTTGATGCTCAACTTGTCCTTTGCCATGGACATGGCTAAGTACTTAGATTTTACACTCTGCAGAGGTGGTGCACTTTCCCCACAAGACTTGGTTTCACCAAGACAAGATCTTTCAGAAGCCTTCCCTTAGACCAGAATGGACGCGCTCCAACCTATCAAACCCCTACCACCAACTGTCCATTTGTCTAAGTTCTTGCAACCTATGTGATCCAGGCAGATCCCATAATGCCAAGTGGTTGCACTTGAAGCTTCTCAACATTTGACATCTCAAATCTCTTTGTTCCTGGGTGGCCATCCACAAGTGAGATACACAAGGTAAACCATAGAAATGGGCCTTGTTAACCACTCAACACAAACCATTCCTTCCATTACACCCAGGTGATTCATTCACTTAGTTGTTTTATTAACAAAACACAAGTCCACAGACTTAGAAATTTTCCATAGCATGAATATATATTCCACCCTTGTTTTCTAATAGCTAAGCTAAGCATGATAGTAGTAGGAATCTTAACTTAGGAAATTCTACTAAGGTTTCATCTACTAGGATTTCCCATGGCATAGTTTATACTTAGCAAAATTCCATGCAAGTCCTACTTAGAAATATCACTAATGCATAGTGAAAATATGGGACAAAAGTATGAAGCATCACTTGCCTTTTTGGTAGAGAATATAAGTTCACTCCTTGATCTTTCAATATTCACACTCTTCAACTCACTACAATTCAATCAAGCAAGCAATATTTCAATCTACCATTCAAGCAACATCACATAGAATAATAGAAACAAAACAATGCATGCAAGCATGCCAAACTTTGTTTTATTTACAAAAGTGGTTTATAACAGGTTATAAACATTCTAAAACACTTATTGGTCATTTTATAAAGTGGTACAACTATTTGCAAAAGATCTTACCTATAAACCATTATTTTATGTGGTTGAAAATGCCTTTATCAAAGTAGCAATTTTTATATGGTTCACCAAATAAATTTTTAAATCATAAAACTTGGTACTTGGGGTCAGAGAGTTTATTCCAAAACATTTCCCAAAGGTTTTCTTCAAAAAGCATTTTTAAACCATAATCAACATTTTTATTTGGCTAGAAATGTTTTAAATCAAAGATTCATTCTTTTGCTTCACCAAATACATTTTTGAAACCACCAATTGATTCTTAGGTTCAGTAGGTTCAAAACAAACCATTTGCCAAAGATTTTATCCTCTGAATCATTTTAGAACAATTTTTATATTCTAAAAATGCATACACAAGTTTCTGCAGAAACAAACAATTTAACAGAATCAATTTACTAAACAAAGGGCATGGTCAGAAAGTACTTGTCTTGCTGATTCCATTGATATAAAATTTGCAAAATTTGGACGTGTGGTTTGACAGTTATGAATTTTTCAAATTGGCACATCTAATAGAACAATTCTGTTTTAAATCAAACCAGCAGGGTCACGTGTCTAGTTCCTATTCGTCGGTACCGTTTCGGTTGGATCGAGCGATTCAGACCGTAGGATTTAACTTGATCGCACGGCATATGTTGCTACTTACCCCTTCGCTTAGTTCTAATCTTAGCCACTAGATCTAGATCGAACGGCGCTCAGCACGCTTGCCAGAGATGGGCGACGCTGGCGACGACAGGTGGTGGCGGTGCGGTCAGACGGTGGCGGTGACGATGCTACAGGATGCGAGGGGGCGAAGGAAGGTGCTCACCGAGTTCGCCGTGGCGTGGGGAAGCTCAAGGTGCCTTCTGTTTGTCGAGGGGCACGCTGGAGTTGCGGGGATTGCTCGCCGGAGACGAGACAGACGGCGGTTGCTCACAGTCGACGACGGAGGCGACGCTACGGTGCGATCTAGGACACAAAAACGGTGGCATTAGTTGCGGAAGAAGTCACTTGTCTCAGGCACATCATCGAAAAGAAGAGGGGTGGTCAGAACATTACCAGGGGAGTCACCGGAGAGGGAGCAGACGGCGGTGATGTTCAGTCGAGGAGGTTGCCCACGTCCTGGGTCAAGCGCGGGAAAGTTGAGGATGCAGAGAGAATCGCCAGGGTCTGGTGGTCACGCTTGGGTGATCGAGGGGGCGAGGGGCGGCCAGCGTTTGGCCGGAATTGTCGCCGGAGTACCGTCGGGAAGAGGGACTTCGAGGTGAAAATTCCAGCGGCCTGGTGGCTCCTGTGGGGTGAGGTCTGAGGGAGAAGGGAGAGGAAACCAGGGCGGTTAATAGGGCACAGTCACGGCGAGTAATGGTCGCGGCATCAACGCGTATTGAAGCCGTCTTCAAATGTCATTAACAACGAGGAGGAAAGAGGGGGGGGGGGGGTTTCACGCGAGGAAGACGATGACGTGGTGCTGGGGTCCGTTGTCAGCGAGAGGGAGAGAGGGGAAGTGGGTCCAGGTCGTCAGCGACGCCGTGGGTCAAAACTTGAGTGAAAACATTTCGCTGCGGGTGGGGTGGAAAGATGGGCTTGCTGGGCCTTGTTGGGCTGGCCGCTTAGTTCATTTTTTGTACTGCTTTTTTTCTTTTTTCCATTTCTTATTTCTGTTTTGATTTTGCTTAATTAATTCAAACATCAATTTGAATTCAAACCTCAAACAAAATTTGTGTAGGTTTAAATACTGATTAGTAATATAATCTGAAGTCAATTTTTGAATAAAATTTTATTCTTTTTGGGGTCTTTTAATTATTCAAAAAGGCTCTTGTTTTAAATCAAAATAAGTTTTAATAAAATTTTCAAAACACCATTTGAATTCTTAAACCTTCCAAATCTTTTCAGTTGGTTTTTTATTTTTTTAATAGGGTGTCAAATAATTCATCTTGAATTATTTGGAAAGTATTTAATATGATTCATAATCATTTGAATTGGGTATTTGTTTTAATTCCAATGGATTTAAATATAGTTTTAATTCCCTAAATTTTACTTGGAAGATTTATTTTATTTAAGTTAATTAAACAACTTTTATTCCACTTGGGTAAATTCCAAAATACTATTTTCTCATGAATTATATAGTTATTCTTATTAGAGATTTGTCTTTATTAAAATAGGGATAGAATGGTTAATGCCATTTATTTTATTTTGGAAATTCTTTATCCTTTTATTTTATTTGGATTTGGATTCTATTCATTCCATTTGCTTAATGGATTAGGCCAAGATTTAATTTGGTCTTTAAATATTCCTTATTTAATATTTCTTTCTTTATCTTATAAAATCCATATCTTTTTAGTTATAGATCCAAACTTGGTGATTCCAATTTGTAAAATCTTATTTAATGTTTATTTATCTTTTTAAATATATTTAGGATTATTTGCTCACCATTTGGTATGGATTTCTAGGTGGTTGCTTTATTAGCTTTGGGAAATCAATTTCCTTATCTTATTAAATTCATAAGATTTTATCTATGGTTCTAAATTAAGTGAAATCAATTTCTATGGTTTTATAATATTTCCATTTGTCTTTCTTGATCATTTGTAAATGTTTTTTGACAAATTTTTTTACGGATCAAATCCATAGACTTGGAGATAACTTGGAAATGATTCTTATTCCATTAGGGTTTAGGGTTTGGATTTATTTTCCAAGTGTTTAAATTTCAAAATGCATCTTATGAGGAATGCATTCCACTTGATTTGAATTTTATTGAATTTCAAACTTTAATTAAAGTTTGTTCAAGATGGGATTTTAAGTTTCCATTTAAAAACAAAAGTTTATTTTTACCCTAATTTTCAACAATTAATTATTTTATTTATTTATTTTTCACATTACAAGATTTGGAAAATCTTGGGATGTGACAGCTATGGAGTTGTGGTGGCTGGGAGATCGAAGATCGTGGAGCGAGATGAAGAACGTCTTCTCCTTCTTCTTCAGGTCTCTTCTTTCTCTCTTCTGGATGGGATAGCGGCTCGTGTGTTTTGTTTTCGACCTCCGCCTCTTCGCGAAAGTTGTCCCTTTTAATAAGACAAAGGAGATGGCAACTATATGGCGGGAACTATACGACGGCGTCCCGTATAGTTGGTCTTTAAGCTTACAGTAAATTCCCCTCGATTTCTTCCAAAAAGAGACTTGCTTGTTTTTGCCTGAATATCGTGGTTTTGCTGTTAAATCCCTCTGGTGACATTCAGAACCTGAAAACACATTAAAAACCAAGTTTTCTTCGCTATCGAATTATTAGCGTTAGGTAAAGCTAGAAAACCAGTAAATCCAATTGAAAACAATTGATAAAAACCATAAAAAATGTGTAGAATCTCACAACTATCAAATCCCCCAAGCTTAGATGTTGCTCGCCCTCGAGTGACAAGGAAATACGAAAGGATAGCGGAGATTTGAAACTGAAATAAAAGGACTTACAAGCTAGAATTGGTGTCAAATTCTTTTCTTCACATTTCCTGCAATCTTAAACATGATCAAATATTCACAAGATTACACTGAGTTCACATCCTAACCACATATATCTTGCTAGCAAATAAATCATATGCATGAGCGAGTGTCAAAAGTTTAGCTAGGAAAGTGAAACAAATATTTTTGGTTTCTCTCTTATTGAGAGATGAAAACTTTTCGCTCTTGTTCCTTTAATAAATAAGTAGTACTCAAGTTTGCACTAAGAACATTTAATTTAAGAACAACTCATCTACTCCCACGTCAAAATTTCAAGACTCTCGAAGCACCTTTTTCCTTTTCTTGTTTTTCAAAAACTTCAACTCTTTCATAGAGAAATCATGCCACTGTTTTTAACATGTTAATTGGGGCTCTGGTGCGTGTGGCATCCCGCAAAACCACTACTAGAAAATCGCGTTGTTTTTGTGCATTGCATCATCATGACCGCATGCTCATGTCATCATGCCGCATTGCATTTGAGCATCGTCGTCATCTTGCATTTTGCTTGCATAAAACTATTTGCAGAAAACCTATTTTGTGTTTTCTAAAACGCCCCATCTTTATTCAAACACCAAAACCGGGTCTCCGGATTATTTTGTTTTGTCTGCTATCGGTCTGCAGAGGCTTTGTTTTAATCAAATAAAATATTTAATTATTTTAGTGGGGGCAGTCGAACGGGCCGATTCGACCCGAACGATCACCCCCAGAAATTAAAACGGCCCACCCATAATCCTAAAGCTACCCAACCTAATCTACCCACAACCCCTCCACCTCACCCCAACCTATCCTATGTCGCCACCTCACCTCTCTTCCCCTCCCCACCACTCATATGCTGCCAACTCACCCCAAACATCCTCCCTCCTTTTTCCTACTCCCTCTCTCACCCCAACCTCCCCAACCCAACCAGCACACACCACACACGCCCCACGCGCCATCCCCCTGGCCGGATCCCACCTTCCCCAGACCAACCCCCCACACCCCTGGGCCCCACACACACGACCCCGGCCCCACCCACGAGTTCCCCACCACGCGCCAGGCTCCTCTCTCCCTCTTCCCTGGTTCTCCCCCCGACCACCGACGCGACCCCCGCCTCGTCCCGCTCGTGTCCTCCCCCACCGCCAGCTCCGCGGCCACCAGCACCCCACCCTCCGGCCTTCACCAGCCCCGCGCCGCCGTGCTCCTTCCCTCCCCCGAGCCCGCGACGGCCCGCCCGAGCTCGCCGCCCCCACCGCTAGCCTCGGCCGCGGCCGAGCTCGCCCCAGGCCGCCTCTCCGCGCCCTCCTCCTCGCCGCCAATTCCCCCCTCCTCCTCGCCGCGTCCGGCCGGCCAACCGCCGCCGCGCCAGGCGCCGCCCGCTTCCTCTCTTCTCCGGCGCTGCGCCTCCCGCCACCGCCCCGGTCCTCCGTCGTCGCGCCCCGAGCCTCCGCCCCGCACCTCCCCGCACCGGAGCTCGCCGACCCGCCTCCGCGTCCCCCTCGCCACCTCCCCGCCGGCGCTGTCCCCGCAGAAGCTCCGCCGGCCGCGGCCCCCTCGTCGCCTCCCGCAGGCCGCGCCCTGCGCCACCCCCGTCGACCGCCACCGCCCGCGACCTCCTTCCCCCACCGCCTCCTCGTCGCCCGCCTTCGGCCCGCGTCCGCCACTTCCCGATCCCCTCGCCTTCCCTGTCCGCGCGCAGCAGCCGGCCCCGCCTGGACCCACCTGCCCGCGGGACCCACCCCGTCGTCGCCGATGCCATCCGCCTCCACCCGTGCAGGTTCCCTGTGTACTGCCAAGATGGTGCTAAGTTGTTGGGTGTGGAGACAACAATATCGACATCCACCAAAACAAACCCCAGGAACCACGCCAAGAAACCGAGGCCTCCTTCAACGGCCCCGGAACCGGAAACCGAACCTCGACACGCCAAGTTCGCCGAGACCCCGACTCCGAAGGCCTCCGACAGGGAACCAACAAGATCTGCATCACGGACGCACCACGGACGCGGAGAAACCCTCTGACGCCAAGATCTTCTCCTCGGGACACCGGGAACTACTCCCTGAATGCCAAGGTGGTCGATGCGGATGCGACAAGATCGTTTCTCGGGCGCGCCAAGTTCTTCGACCCGAGACCCCGGGGCGACAAGTACTTCATCCCGAACGCCACGACCGTCGACATGACCCGAAGACCACGGAGGCGACAAGATCTACCCCAGTAATCCGAGAACGATCCGTCGAACCCTGGACCCTGAGACCGACCCCGAACCCCGAAACCCCAAGATCGTCGAGCCCCCCTATGTGTGAACCTTTTCCCGAGCCCCTATTTCATAAATGCTATATATAAAACTTGTTGCATATGAATGGTTCTTTTCGCATGCATATCATGTGGTTTGGGGGCCTTATGCCGATTCACCCTATAATTAAATATGGGGCCCATGTGCGGACAAATCTAGTCTCATATCGGCCTCATTTAAATTTGTGCATCAAACCGATACTATATTTTGCCTCGTTAAACAACATTTAAGTTGCGGGGTATCTAAATAACATGCACCACCTATTTAAATGTCGGGACCCCCGGTTCCGCTTAATATGGCCTAATTGCATCGCACCTTTGCCATGTCATACCTCATACATGCATCATGCCCGATCTTTTGCCGTAGTATTAAATATTGCATCCGGTGTTTATTCTAGCATTTTGCTTCTTCGCGGATAAGCCCGTTGAGTTGATGTGAGCTTCGCCCCGATCTTCGGATGAACCTTCGGCAATGTTTTCAGGCGAGCATCTCCCCCTTTCTACCTATCTTACTTTTATAGTCTTTATTTCCTCCTGTTGATCTATTGCTATCTGTGTTGCGATGCTCTAGTTTCTGTACCCGTGATATCCCTTGCAGCCACATATAGCCTTGGACACATCCTATTACCTGTTGTTTGGTAGATAGTTGGACCCGCGCGTCGTAGCCGCTTGCTCAAGTGCTGTTGCGTGTCGTCAAGTGCCACAGTTGTTGGTGTATGGCCGCATGTTGATGTTGGAGATGATCATGGTTTTACTTATCGTTCACTTTAATTTCTGTTTAACAACTAAAATTGAAGAAAGTAAGCAGAGGCATCGGTGGGTGATAGATAATATTTGGTTTCCGACCGCCCACTTGTGTCCCATAGGACCCCGAGTACTTGATACCTGTTCCTTGATTTATCGCGCTATCCACATACGGGGAATTATGGGACCCCCTTAGCCAGAGCTTGATTCATTCTTATTTCTTGGGGCCACAAACTAGTTTGAGGTTTTATTTACTATCCTGTACTTATGCCATGCTACTGCTTTATTTACGATTGTGCGAGGAGCACACTGTACTGTTTAGGATCATGGCACGATTCCGCGGTATCGACAAGCCCAGCCACACTTTCGGGTTCCAGTCGTTTACAGCCGTCCCCACAACCTTGAGTCCGTCTCGGAGCCGGCCGGCTTCGTTGCGGGTCTACTCTAAGGGGTGGCCCCCTGAAATATTTCTGAATCCTGTGATTGCTTTGTCGTGAAAGCCTCGTTGGGTTTTGTTTTGGTTTTTACGAGGTCGATCGTGTGTGTGTTGCTATTTGTGCACCCCGGCCGGGTAAAACTTTCTGAAAGCCGTGTCCGCGGTTATGGACGACTTGGAGCACAGTATCTCGATCATAGACAACTATAACTAAAGTTTACTGTTATAAATTGACTTGTATCTGATATGACTAGTAATCAGCTTCAACTACAACGGAATGGCTAAATAAAACTGCCCACAATTGCTTGCTTGAGTTGTCGCTTGCGACCATTGTACCTGACTAGTAAGTATTGCAACTACAACGGAATGGCTAATAAAAGTACCAACAACTTCTGGGTTTTGGGGTTATCTCATGCTATTTGTATCTGATTAGTAAGTGTTGCAACTACAACGGAATGATTAACTAAAAGTGCCCACTGCTTATTTTATCAGGATGATTATCTATACTTGACTAGTAATTGCTGCAACGATAACTGAATAAATAAAACTGCCAACGATGTGAGTTCCTCGGTTGACTTCCTCGTTTGGTCTCGAGGGGGAAACACCAGGATGGGTTTGTTTGATGGTAATATCAGGTTGGTTCCGAATAGGTCTTTCTTACCCCTCTCTTATAGCCGCCAGTTGTGTCGAGTCTCTATAGTTTGTATAGTCCCTGCTGCCGCTGCCGCTTCAGTCCACCATACCTATGTAGGCGAGGACCGCCGAATTCTAGCCTCGCCGTGTACTGGCCTCAGTACTGACGCTCCTTCTTTTTCCTTTGCCCTTTGTCGGCACCCCTTTTGTTTAAGCAGGTTTTGAGATCGACGTCGTTAGCAGGGTTACCCTTTCGGCTTGGCCTGGGCAGGGTTATGGACGCCATTGGTTATTCTTCAGGGCTCTTAGCCCCATTTGCATCTTGTCCGTAGTCGGACGCTGTATCGTTTTACATGTGATTTGGATCTTTGTATTGTATATCGGTATTCTTGACTCATGGACTCGTGTTGTATATATCTGTTCTGTGGGTCCCATCGAGGACTGTTGTGTAATGTTATTACTTCGTTTTCCACCCGCACGAAAGTGCCTGGTGGGCACCTTTGAATCGTTTCTATGCGAGTTTGGCGGGAATCGCTGAAACTTGCATAGGGTCGATTCTGAGGGTGTTACAGAGTGGTATCAGAGCTCAGCAGTTGCGATACCCCACAAGTCCAGCCTGTAGGATAACCTAGCTAACGGCCGAAGTAGAGTGTCAAAACTATTTTGGAAAATCGGTTGGATAGTTCTGATTAGGTCTGATTTTACTCCTTACCCCTCTGCTACTCTCCTCTCACCTCTGCGTGTTTTGAATCCGCTCTCTTCTCTCTCTTCGAGTCCAGGATTTCTCGTGGTTGGGTTCCGTCGTACCTTCAGGGTTTCGCTTCTTCCTTTGGTAACGGTGCTGCTACATCTGGTCTTCATGCTATCCGAGGAATCCTTCGTCTGTGGTACCATCCTTTGTTCTTTGTTTGTGCCTTCCGGTGTTTTCCGACGCGACGATATCATCTGCGCCAGATCCGATGCAGAGTCTGCATCACTCCTTTGCTCCTGAACCTCGTTTGTCGAGATCTTCAGTCTGATTCCGAGAATGGTTGCACGCTTTTCCACTGATTGTGCGGAGTAATAGTTTGGGTGCGTGATGGATTGGCCCCCATGCCGACTACCCCTTCTATTCGCTTTTGCCCATTGAAGTGGATGAGAATGCATCGGTTCCCCCTTTCCATCGAAGATAGAGGTGGATTTATTTGTTGATACCTCTACCTTCGACCTTTTGTTCCCGGAGTGTTCCTCGACGATCACGGACAATGAACCCTTGTTAGTGGTGTCGCGGCGGTCTACACGAAGCGCGAAGATGCGGATCGCCGACCTTCCTTCCGGTACCATGAGGCGGATCTCGAGGGCGAGATCCATTGTTAGTGGTGTCGAATTGTGGCATCCCGCAAAACCACTACTAGAAAATCGCGTTGTTTTTGTGCATTGCATCATCATGACCGCATGCTCATGTCATCATGCCGCATTGCATTTGAGCATCGTCGTCATCTTGCATTTTGCTTGCATAAAACTATTTGCAGAAAACCTATTTTGTGTTTTCTAAAACGCCCCATCTTTATTCAAACACCAAAACCGGGTCTCCGGATTATTTTGTTTTGTCTGCTATCGGTCTGCAGAGGCTTTGTTTTAATCAAATAAAATATTTAATTATTTTAGTGGGGGCAGTCGAACGGGCCGATTCGACCCGAACGATCACCCCCACAAATTAAAACGGCCCACCCATAATCCTAAAGCTACCCAACCTAATCTACCCACAACCCCTCCACCTCACCCCAACCTATCCTATGTCGCCACCTCACCTCTCTTCCCCTCCCCACCACTCATATGCTGCCAACTCACCCCAAACACCCTCCCTCCTTTTTCCTACTCCCTCTCTCACACCAACCTCCCCAACCCAACCAGCACACACCACACACGCCCCACGCGCCATCCCCCTGGCCGGATCCCACCTTCCCCAGACCAACCCCCCACGCCCCTGGGCCCCACACACACGACCCCGGCCCCACCCACGAGTTCCCCACCACGCGCCAGGCTCCTCTCTCCCTCTTCCCTGGTTCTCCCCCCGACCACCGACGTGACCCCCGCCTCGTCCCGCTCGCGTCCTCCCCCACCGCCAGCTCCGCGGCCACCAGCACCCCACCCTCCGGCCTTCACCAGCCCCGCGCCGCCGTGCTCCTTCCCTCCCCCGAGCCCGCGACGGCCCGCCCGAGCTCGCCGCCCCCACCGCTAGCCTCGGCCGCGGCCGAGCTCGCCCCAGGCCGCCTCTCCGCGCCCTCCTCCTCGCCGCCGGTTCCCCCCTCCTCCTCGCCGCGTCCGGCCGGCCAACCGCCGCCGCGCCAGGCGCCGCCCGCTTCCTCTCTTCTCCAGCGCTGCGCCTCCCGCCACCGCCCCGGTCCTCCGTCGCCGCGCCCCGAGCCTCCTCCCCGCACCTCCCTGCATCGGAGCTCGCCGGCCCGCCTCCGCGTCCCCCTCGCCACCTCCCCGCCGGCGCCGTCCCCGCAGAAGCTCCGCCGGCCGCGGCCCCCTCGTCGCCTCCCGCAGGCCGCGCCCTGCGCCACCCCCGTCGACCGCCACCTCCCGCGACCTCCTTCCCCCACCGCCTCCTCGTCGCCCGCCTTCGGCCCGCGTCCGCCACTTCCCGAGCCCCTCGCCTTCCCTGTCCGCGCGCAGCAGCCGGCCCCACCTGGACCCACCTGCCCGCGGGACCCACCCCGTCGTCGCCGATGCCATCCGCCTCCACCCGTGCAGGTTCCCTGTGTAGTGCCAAGATGGTGCTAAGTTGTTGGGTGTGGAGACAACAAGATCGACATCCACCAAAACAAACCCCAGGAACCACGCCAAGAAACCGAGGCCTCCTTCAACAGCCCCGGAACCGGAAACCGAACCTCGACACGCCAAGTTCGCCGAGACCCCGACTCCGAAGGCCTCCGACAGGGAACCGACAAGATCTGCATCACGGACGCACCACGGACGCGGAGAAACCCTCGGACGCCAAGATCTTCTCCTCGGGACACCGGGAACTACTCCCTGAACGCCAAGGTGGTCGACGCGGATGCGACAAGATCGTTTCTCGGGCGCGCCAAGTTCTTCGACCCGAGACCCCGGGGCGACAAGTACTTCATCCCGAACGCCACGACCGTCGACATGACCCGAAGACCACAGAGGCGACAAGATCTACCTCAGTAATCCGAGAACGATCCGTCGAACCCTGGACCCTGAGACCGACCCCGAACCCCGAAACCCCAAGATCGTCGAGCCCCCCTATGTGTGAACCTTTTCCTGAGCCCCTAATTTATAAATGCTATATATAAAACTTGTTGCATATGAATGGTTCTTTTCGCATGCATATCATGTGGTTTGGGGGCCTTATGCCGATTCACCCTATAATTAAATATGGGGCCCATGTGCGGACAAATCTAGTCTCATATCGGCCTCATTTAAATTTGTGCATCAAACCGATACTATATTTTGCCTCGTTAAACAACATTTAAGTTACGGGGTATCTAAATAACATGCACCACCTATTTAAATGTCGGGACCCCCGGTTCCGCTTAATATGGCCTAATTGCATCGCACCTTTGCCATGTCATACCTCATACATGCATCATGCCCGATCTTTTGCCGTAGTATTAAATATTGCATCCGGTGTTTATTCTAGCATTTTGCTTCTTCGCGGATAAGGCCGTTGAGTTGATGTGAGCTTCGCCCCGATCTTCGGATGAACCTTCGACAATGTTTTCAGGCGAGCATCTCCCCCTTTCTACCTATCTTACTTTTATAGTCTTTATTTCCTCCTGTTGATCTATTGCTATCTGTGTTGCGATGCTCTAGTTTCCGTACCCGTGATATCCCTTGCAGCCACATATAGCCTTGGACACATCCTATTACCTGTTGTTTGGTAGATAGTTGGACCCGCGCGTCGTAGCCGCTTGCTCAAGTGCTGTTGCGTGTCGTCAAGTGCCACAGTTGTTGGTGTATGGCCGCATGTTGATGTTGGAGATGATCATGGTTTTACTTATCGTTCACTTTAATTTCTGTTTAACAACTAAAATTGAAGTAAGTAAGCAGAGGCATCGGTGGGTGATAGATAATATTTGGTTTCCGACCGCCCACTTGTGTCCCGTAGGACGCCGAGTACTTGATACCTGTTCCTTGATTTATCGCGCTATCCACATACGGGGAATTATGGGACCCCCCTTAGCCAGAGCTTGATTCATTCTTATTTCTTGGGGCCACAAACTAGTTTGAGGTTTTATTTACTATCCTGTACTTATGCCATGCTACTGCTTTATTTACGATTGTGCGAGGAGCACACTGTACTGTTTAGGATAGTGGCACGATTCCACGGTATCGACAAGCCCAACCACACTTTCGGGTTCCCAGTCGTTTACAGCCGTCCCCACAACCTTGAGTCCGTCTCGGAGCCGGCCGGCTTCGTTGCGGGTCTACTCTAAGGGGTGGCCCCCTGAAATATTTCTGAATCCTGTGATTGCTTTGTCGTGAAAGCCTCGTTGGGTTTTGTTTTGGTTTTTCCGAGGTCGATCGTGTGTGTGTTGCTATTTGTGCACCCCGGCCGGGTAAAACTTTCTGAAAGCCGTGTCCGCGGTTATGGACGACTTGGAGCACAGTATCTCGATCATAGACAACTATAACTAAAGTTTACTGTTATAAATTGACTTGTATCTGATATGACTAGTAATCAGCTTCAACTACAACGGAATGGCTAAATAAAACTGCCCGCAATTGCTTGCTTGAGTTGTCGCTTGCGACCATTGTACCTGACTAGTAAGTATTGCAACTACAACGGAATGGCTAATAAAAGTACCAACAACTTCTGGGTTTTGGGGTTATCTCATGCTATTTGTATCTGATTAGTAAGTGTTGCAACTACAACGGAATGATTAACTAAAAGTGCCCACTGCTTATTTTATCAGGATGATTATCTATACTTGACTAGTAATTGCTGCAACGATAACTGAATAAATAAAACTGCCAACGGTGTGAGTTCCTCGGTTGACTTCCTCGTTTGGTCTCGAGAGGGAAACACCAGGATGGGTTTGTTTGATGGTAATATCAGGTTGGTTCCGAATAGGTCTTTCTTACCCCTCTCTTATAGCCGCCAGTTGTGTCGAGTCTCTATAGTTTGTATAGTGCCTGCTGCCGCTGCCGCTTCAGTCCACCATACCTATGTAGGCGAGGACCGCCGAATTCTAGCCTCGCCGTGTACTGGCCTCAGTACTGACGCTCCTTCTTTTTCCTTTGCCCTTTGTCGGCACCCCTTTTGTTTAAGCAGGTTTTGAGATCGACGTCGTTAGCAGGGTTACCCTTTCGGCTTGGCCTGGGCAGGGTTATGGACGCCATTGGTTATTCTTCAGGGCTCTTAGCCCCATTTGCATCTTGTCCGTAGTCGGACGCTGTATCGTTTTACAGGTGATTTGGATCTTTGTATTGTATATCGGTATTCTTGACTCATGGAGTCGTGTTGTATATATCTGTTCTGTGGGTCCCATCGAGGACTGTTGTGTAATGTTATTACTTCGTTTTCCACCCGCACGAAAGTGCCTGGTGGGCACCTTTGAATCGTTTCTATGCGAGTTTGGTGGGAATCGCTGAAACTTGCATAGGGTCGATTCTGAGGGTGTTACAGTGCGCACTTGTGACCATGCCAATAGATAGCTGTTGAGCAATAGTGGGTCAGAGGAGTACTACAACTTAACTTGGAACATAAAACCACGAGGAGACTAAATTTTTTACACGTCATAGCATTGTAGCTACAGACGTTTACATAACTCAATAGCCGAAATCAAGTGGTTTCCCACATCTAGATCGTTCGTTGGCCAGTGGAGTTAATAGTTCCCCATGGAGTACAACCGTGTTTATAGTGACACGTGTAAAGCAATATCCTACTGTAATTATTAGAAAAAGTAGTGGAATAATCTCTACTACTTCGAAGTATCCATTTTATCAGACAATTTCATTTAAGGGTGCTATCGAGTCTATTTACATTAAGCTCAATGGGGTTGAGTAGTTTCTAAAATCAAATTTTTTGGGCTAAACATGGACTCACGTCATCTCTTGGATGCCTTTTCTTGTTGTAAAAATGTCAGAAATATTTTAACCAAGTTCATTGCTCAATGTTTCAAAGCTAAAAGAGGACACTAGCAAGGGAATATAATTTATAGAATAACAAGCTATGTGGGGAGTGACTCAAGTGCAAGTGAGTAAATAGTTATAGGATCAATTTAAAGTTGCCAGAGAGGTGATGAAAGGAATGTGATGCCTCCTCTTTCTTGCTTCGTTCTCGTACTTGAGTAGAATACTCTCTATATTTCCCTATTGCCAAGTCACCTGAAATTGAGCAATCTTCGAGAAAGACAAAGAAACAAATTTGCAAATAAAGGTTACGGCTAATTGTTTTTTGTGTTTTTGGTTTAATAATGGAAACTGAAAGTAAACATGCTATTCTTGGAAAATAAAACAAATCAAAATAAGAAATAAAAATACGAATGCAAGTTTGGAGGTTTCCAAAACCTCACCCAAGCTTAGGCTGTTGCTATTCTTAGTTTTTGTCGTCATTCGACGGCAGTTGATGGTGCTGCTGGTAGTAGTCGGGGAAGTAGGTCATAAAGTTACCAAAGGTGTGAGTTAAAGTACTCACATCTTCACTGACTCCATGCAGAGTCTGGTCGATCTCCCCAACATGCTGGTTGAGCTGCAGAAACTCATGATAGGGGACATCGTTGAACCCCTGCTGCTGTTGTGCCTGATTGGGCCATTGTTCCCAAGGCTGCTCCTCTTCCTGCTGCTATTGTCCCTCCCAAGCAGGGTTGTACTCCTGCTCCTGCTCCTTCTCCTGCTGTTGCTCCTGCTGCCCTCCTTGTTCCTCTTCATCGGAGTCAGGGTAGAGATCCACCATGATTTCAGTCACTTGATCCTTGGTGAGGATCCAGTGTTCCCTTCCCTGAACCTCGAAAGCTTGCGGGCAAGGCAGTGGCACCTGACCATCCTGCACATCATTAAGATAACCAAATTGATAGGCTCAGAGCATCCTGTTAGCTCGGTAAACACCAAGGAAGCCACAAGCAGTTATATATCTGACATCCATAAGTATGGAGCCATCAACAAGTTGCACAATATGAATTGCAATTTCAAGGGCTTGGATTAGGTGGGTTACCATTCCACTGATGTGAATATCACCTTTCCTTTTGTTGCTCTAGTGGCAGATGTGCTGGAGAAATAGAGCTGCAGGAGTGTGACTCTGCGGCACATTAGGGAAGAGCGCCTTGGTGATCATGGCCATGTCTGCATTGGCCATCGAGCCGGTATCTCCTCTTCCTAACAACGTGTTAGCAAGAAACCTAGCAAAGTAACGGATGATTGGGTTGTGAATGGTGGGAATCTTCTTCTGGTAGACGTCCCTACCACCATTAACAAAAACAACCTCCCAAGTATTTGCACTCGAGACGCTATACAAGTTTGTAACAGTTGGTTCCCCTTCTTGAGGGAATCCATAAGCATTGAAGAATTGTTGATAGGTAATTTTATATGGTCGTTGGTTAACGGTGAAATTTATCATGCATGCATTACCTTTCTCCTTGTAATCGTCGTAGAAGGATGTGAGGAACTCATGGGTGATCCCTTAGTAGGTGTAGTGGCTGGTGTTGGCGAGGCCGGCGAGCCCTGCATTTGCACATAGGTAGTCAAAGGCCCCCTTCAACTCTGCTGAGTTGAGAAAGCCGTTATCGGCCCATCGTGTGGGAAGCACCTTCATCACCAAAACCATGGCGTACTTGTTGTCAAGCTCAGCCCAGAGCCCCGAGCCCTCACCACGTTGGCGCTTGCTCTTGCGAAAAATACTACTAAGCTTGTTCATCTTGATGCACTGAGAAATTTCAACATAACACCTTAGGCATATAGTTTCTACATGATATATGAACGATTCTACGTGGAGGAATTCAATCATAACGTGAGAAATTAAAAGAGAAAATCAATCAAGCTTGAGTTCATCTACTAATTCAATGAGAGGATTTCAACCATGGAATTCTGAAAATAAAGCATGGATAAGGAGAGAAACATACCGATCTATTGCTTCCCCCACTCAAACAAATGAAATCCGCGAAGAATTGAGAGTTCTTGAGAGGTTTTGAGAGTTTTGGAGAGAGAGGTTGAGAAAAATAATGAGGGGAGGAAGAACATTGCCCTGCCTCGACCCGTTTAAGTGGTCGAGCCAAACTATATGGCGGGAACTATATGGCCGGGCCGGGTAGCTCCCGTCTTATAGTTGTGGCGGCGGGGAGGGTTAGGGTTTCCCTTCGCCAGATCACAACTATACAGACACAACTATATGGCCGGACCAGATGGTCCCGCCGTATAGTTAGTCGTCAAACCTTATGTACTGAACCCCAAGTTTTGAGAATTGTGTCGATAACTATACGGCCGGAATAAAAATTCCCGCCGTATAGTTGGTTATTAGACCTTCCGTAGCATGCTTTTTCACCCAAATTTTCAGAGATGCATTTTTTATCTAAACAATATTATTAAGCTATTTTCTACAAATAAAACTCAAACTTTATTTTCTACTCTAAATATATTCTTATTCAGTCGGTATTTCTGCTACTTTTTGACAACTACATCTTTACGGGCGCGCTTCCGCAAAAATGTATGTGAAAAAGTTGTAGGAATGCGATGAACATATTTATTATCTAAATTTAATTTATTTTATTGATATGATGGGTTGACTCCCATTAAGCATTTTATTGAAATGGTTGAATATTTCAACCCCTTCGCTGTTATCGAATTTTTACCTTTGATTGCCCTTTATCAAAGGCACTTATGAAATGGACTCGTTTTGCCGGTGGAACATACCTTTCTCCCTCTTCTAGTTTCTTTGGAAAATACCGGATTATTTCAGCATCATAAACATTGAAGATTATTTTCCCTGCAACACAATCAACTGATGCTCCTGCAGTGCTAAGAAAAGGTCTTCCAAGTATTATAGATAATATTTCATCTTCCGGTATTTCAAGAATAATAAAGTCAGTGGGAATAACATGCTCATTTATTCTAAGCAAAACATCCTCAATCATACCAACAGGTTGTTTATTTGGATTTGTCAGCCATCTGTGAAGTGATAGAAGTGGGGGAGTATTCCCCTAATTCTAGCTTTTTTATAGAGGGAGTATGGCATTACACTAACTCCCGCACTTAAATCACATAAAGCATTATGAATATCAGTTTTGCCTAATGAACATGAAATAGTTGGTATACCGAGATCTCCTGACTTAGATAATAGTCTCCCATTAGCAAGGTAACTAGTCACCATGGCGACTGTTTTAGTTATTTCTTTCTTTCTACTAAGAATATCATGAAGAAATTTAGAATAGGCAGGCACTTTTATTGCGTCCACAAATGTAATTTCTAGACGAAGATCATTAAGTGCATTTGCGAAAGAATCATAGATTGCCTCATCTGGTGCTTTCTTTTTACGGTCTGGATATGGAAGTTTCTTACCTTTATCTTTTACCTTTTGTGGAGGATCAGGCTATTTAGTTGCTTTCTTTTGTTTTTTCTTATCATTTTTCTTCTTTTCTATTGCAACAACTTCATCTCCTTTGCTTATGTCTTTTTTCTCTTGGATCAACAGTCTCTACATCAGAGTTATAACTGTCATCCTGTGTATCATTCTTCTCCTCCAAGGTTTGATCTTATGTGTCTTGAGTAGTCTTATCTTGAGGATCCACCAATGTATCATCTTGCTGGCTTGCTTCGAGCAAGGCTTTTTCTTTCGATCTTTTTCATCTTCATATTCCGGTGGTCCTAACGGTCCTTTAACAACTGAACCTCTTCTTGTAACAACATTAGTAAAAACAAGAATTTATATCATCACGAAGAAAAATTTGATAACCAGATGCTATTTGTTCACATTGGGTTTCAATCATACCGAGATACTTGTTAAATAATTTTATTTCTTGGCCAATTTCCTCATAATTTTCTATAAGTCTAGCCTTAATCTTTTTATGTCTTGAAATTTCTTATGCAAATTATTATAAGACATTGTCTGTCGATGTTTCAATTCTTGAAAAACTTTTATAGTTTCATCCTCTTCAGTAAAAACTTGTAAAAAATATACTTTGTTTTCCTTGACAAGTTCAGAAGGTATACCTCTTTCTTTCATGGTTTTTCGTACTTCAGGCATAAGATCAAGATTTATATGAAGTATTCCTTTTTCTGGCTTAGTGCCAAAATCGGGATTATATAAAGAATCATTCTTAGTCCTAGTAGCCATTAATTCCAAACATGCTTTAATAGTTAAAATATTTATAGATCCTCATGCTGATGAATCTAGCAACTTTATGCATTGAGTATTAAGACCGTGGTAAAATAAGTGGCAAACAGTTTACTCAGAATAGGCATGATTAGGAATACTATTGATCATTCCAAAGAATCTTTCCCAGGTTTGTGGGTAATTTTCTCCCACATTCCGACTAAACTTACCTATATTCTTTCTAAGTTCTGTTATCTTTGTAAAAGGATTAAACCTGTTTATGAGTTTAACAATGCAGTTTTCCCAACATTTAATATAATGGCGAGGGAGAAAATATAACCAGTCTAGAGCTTTACCTTTGAGAGACCAACGAAATAGTTTTAGACGAGAGAATTCTCTTGGCAAACCTTTTGGTCCAAGTGATGTTATCACATCGTCGAATTCTCTAAGATGCCTCCCTGGTTCCTCATCTTCCCTTCCACTGAAAGATTTTTCCTGCAAATTTTTAATAATTTCATCGTCAAATCGATATTCCCTAACTCCAGGTTTAGGAAATTCTATTGGTTGTTTGAGAAATGCAGAGTTTGGAGCACTATATTTTCTAAGAGTCTTCTCAGGTTTATTGGGGGTTGTCCTATGAATGGACATGATTTCCATGAAGTCACTTAGGTTGTCAACTTCAACTTTATTTGATCTCAAAAGTTTTTCAATGATTTCCTCGCGCCTTTGAGTAGGCACGCGTTCAAGATAATCTGCTAGATAATCCCTACCAAAGCATGTAGACCCTTTGTCTCCTAGGGAGACCATCTTGTAATAGTAACACCTGAAATATCAAGAGACAAAACACTTAGCGCTTAGCTTCCCGGCAACGGCGCCATAAAATAGCTTGATGGCTGCAAGTGCATAGATCGTTTGTAGCTAGTTTCGAAGTTAAGACGTCGATCCCACAGGGATCCCAAAGGTAAGTGTTTATTGGTGAAGTATCTATCACACCCAAAGTTGTCACATGTCTTCAAGTGAATTGACTACAAGTGTTGAGAATAATAATAGAATCTGGATTTAAACTGAAGTACTTAAATAAAACTAAAATGTAAACTTAAGAAATAAAAAGCATAAAAGTAAAGAACGATTTGTTTTTATTTTTTCCTGCGAATGACGAAGTAGGCACAGGGAGTTTCAGTTCATGATTCTAGTGAATGTGCCGGGTGGATGAGTGACAAGTGTAACAATTATAATCTTATAAGTATGTGTGTAGGCGAGCAACCCATAATTAGACAGAACTTCTCTTGATAGATTTCATCCCAACTTCAATAATCTTACTAGCCTGTTTACCACAACCATGGTCAGTCACTAGACGATTAAGATCCTTCAGGTTGCTTAGCAAGTAAGCTCCTTGGATCGGACTAATGCAATAAGATCGGTGGTTCCTTGTTATCCTCGAGGCAAACTAGTTTCCCATTGATATCCCCGTGTCACTCGGGGGGTCACCGGTCTGCTAGCAAACAAGATTCTATCTATGTAGAACAAAACATCATGTTGTCTGGGCCCTTAATTGGACAACTGGCATTAAGCATCCCACAGATAGTCAAGCACACATAATATAATAATTAAAATCAACCACAAAATTGATGGAAAATATATAGGCACATCATATATCACCAATACCCTACATCTCCCATGCACGAGGGAACTTACTCACACATGAGAGAAGAAAGCATCATCGATATAATTAAATAAAGGGATTTATTCTTGATATTACCGTGGAGATCCACAATAAGAAATAGAAATAAATCCAACACAATTCATGATGGGAAGAACAATCTCAAACCCTAGTCTTGCAAGGTGGAGATCTCTCTCTCAAGTACAAGTGATGGCTATGCAGGTCTGGTGGATGGGAAATCGAAGATCATAGAGCGATATGAAGAACGTCTTCTCCTTCTCCAGATCTCTTCTTTCTCTCATCTGGATGGGATGGTGGCTCGTGTGTTCTGTTTTCGACCTCCGACTCTTCACGAAAGTTGTCCCTTTTAATAAGACTAAGGAAATTGCAACTATATGACGGGAGCTATATGGTGGTGGCCCGTATAGTTGGTTGTTAAGATTGCAGTAAATTCCCCTCGATTGCTTCCAAAAAGGGTGATACATCGTAAACGTATCTATAATTTTTGATGCTCCATGCTTGTTTTGTATCGACTTTCTTATGTTTTGTCTATACTTTGAGGTATTTTTATACATTTTATGGGACTAGATTATTAACAATATGCCGCAGTGTTAGTTGCCTATTTTCTGCTATTTTTGGTTTTAGAAAAGTTGATACGTCCAAAATGTATCTACTTTCCCGAACACTTTTGCTATGGTTTCTCTTCTAACTTGTGTGATTTGGATACAACTAACATGGACTGATACTGATTTCAGCAGAATTGCTTTGATGTCTAGTTTTTGTGCAGAAAATCAACTTTCAGGAAAAATCCCGAAAAATATCGCAAAACTCCTAGTTTACCAAAAGACTCACGGAGCCAGAAGATGAGACGGAGGAGGGCCACGAGGGTCCCACACCCCTGGCCACGCAGGCCAGGCCAGGCCGCACCTGGGGGAGGTTTGGCCACCTCGGGCACCCCCTCGGCCTCCCTCTTCGCCTATATAAAGCCTTCTGACCTAAAAACATAGGGGTGTTCAACATTTTTCCAGAGAGAGTTCCGCTGCGCCGCCACCTCCAAAAATCGTGATTCTAAACCAGAAATTCCATTCTGGCACCCTGCCGGGATGGGGATTTGGAGGAGATCATCGCCATCATGATGACCAACGCCTCTCCATCAACCATCCATGTTTCCCCCATCCATAAGTGAGTAATCCCCCGCTGTAGGCTATGGGGATGGTAGGGATTGGATGAGATCTATCATGTAATTCAATAAGATTGTTAGGGCATGGTGCCTAGTATATTTATTAGTGCTATTTGACTTTGTTGCAACTTGTTGTGCTTAATGCTTGTCACTAGGGCCCGAGTGCCATGATCTCAGATCTGAACTTATTATTGATTCATGATGATAGTATTGTTTGTGATCTTATCTGCAAGTTGTGTACACATATCATTGTCCGGAACCAAATGCCCCGAAGTGATAGAAATTGGGACAGCCGAAGGGGATGGCTGTGATATGAGGATCACATGTGTTCACGAAGTGTTAATGCTTTGCTCTGGTACTCTATTAAAAGGCGTACCTTAATTACCAGTAGATTTCCTTGAGGCCCCGCTACAACGTGCTAGCAGGACAAAAGATGTTGTGCAAGTTCTCATTGCGAGCACGTATGACTATATATGGAACACATGCCTATGATTGTTTAGTACTTGGATGCTTTATCTTATTTATCTGCAAATTCCCTAGATCTTGATATTACATGAATAGTCTCATCCATGCAACGTCCGCCCGTCCATCCCTATGCCTACCGCACTTAAATCCTACTGTTTGCTACTATTGTTACTACTGCCTTTGTTTTACTACTGCTGTTACTTTGCTATTGCTACTACAAAATTGTTGCTACTGATAAACTACTGTGAGCAAGACTATTTCCAGGTGTAGCTGAATTGACAACTAATTTGTTAAGGCATATAAGTATTCTTTGGCTCCCCATGTGTCGAATCAATAAATTGGGTTCTACTACCCTCGAAGACTGTTGCGATCACCTATACTTGTGGGTCATCAAAAGCTAGTACGAAAATATTCTTGGAATTGGACGGGACAAAAACCCAAGTTGATATTTTACCAGAAGGAACACGGAGTCTAGAGGGTAGCCGATGGAGAGCCTCGAGGCGGCCACACCCTAGGGCGGCGTGTCCTAGGGGCGGGGAGGGGGGGGGGGCAGCCCTAGGTGTGGGCCCCTCGGGCGTCCATCGACCTTGCCCCTTCTCCTATAAAAGCACCTCGATGCAAAAACCCTAAGTACCCGATCAAATATCCACGAAACAGTCCGTAGCCGCCGCCACCATTGTTCCTAGATCGGGGGGGGGGGGATCTGAAGCTCTTCCCGGCACCCTGCCGGAGGGGAGAGAAAATTCCAGAGGCCTTTTTCATCACCATGCCAGCCTCCCGAGTGATGCGTGAGTAGTTCACCCTTGGACTATGGGTCCATACAGTAGCTAGATGGTTGTTTCTCCTCCTTTGTGCTATCATGTTTAGATCTTGTGAGCTCCATTCATGATCAAGATCATCTATTTGTAATCATTGATACATCTTAAACGTATCTATAATTTTTGATGTTCATGCTTGTTTAGTATCAACTTTGCTATGCTTTGTCTACACTTTGAGGTATTTTTATGCATTTTCTGGGACTGACCTATTAACAATATGCCGCAGTGGCAGTTGCCTATTTTATGTTGTTTTTGGTTTCAGAAAAGCTAGTAAGGAAATATTCTTGGAATTGGACGGGACAAAAGCCAAAGTCAATATTTTACCGAAGAGAACACAAAGTCGGGAGCAGAGACAAAGTGGGGCCATGAGGCGGCCACACCCTAGGGCAGCGCGGCCTGGGGGGCACTAGCCCTAGGTGTGGGCCCCTGGGCGTCCCCCTGCCTTGCCTCTTCGCCTATAAAGTCACCCCGATATAGAAAACCTAAGCACCTGATCAGATCTCCACAAAACAGTCCGTAGCCGCCGCCACCATCGTCCCTAGATCGGGGGGATCTGAAGCTCTTCCTAGCACCCTGCCGGAGGGGAGATATCATCCCGGAGGCCTTCTTCATCACCATGCCAGCCTCCGGTATGATGCATGAGTAGTTCACCCTTGGACTATGGGTTCATACAGTAGCTAGATGGTTGTTTCTCCTCCTTTGTGCTATCATGTTTAGATCTTGCGAGCTCCGTTCATTATCAAGATCATCTATTTGTAATCATACATGTTGTGTTTACGAGGATCCGATGGATATTGAGATACTATGTCAGATTGATTATTGATTATATCATGTCTGTGTTATTTGTGATCTTGCATGCTATCCGTTGCTAGTAGCTATCTTGGCCAAGTAGATGCCTATGACTCCAAGAGGGAGTATTTATGCTCGATAGTAGGTTCATGCCTCTAGTAATCTGGGGAAGTTACAGAAATATCTAAGGTTGTAGATGTGATATTTCTACTAGGGAGAAAACAACAATCTTTTGTTCATGGAACAATTGTATTATTTACTTTACACACATTTCTTAATGCAATTATCTGTTGCTTGCAACTTAATACTGGAAGGGGTTCGGATGATAACCTGAAGGTGGATTATTAGTCATAGATGCAGTTGGATTATGGTCTATGTATATTGTTGTAATGCCCAATTAAATCCCATAGGATTCATGATGTCTAGTATTTGCATTGTTATGCTTTCTCAACCTGTCAATTGCCCCGCTGTAATTTATTCACTCAACATGTTATCTATCTTAAGGAGAACACCTCTAGTGAACTGCGGACCTCGGCCCATTCCTTTACCATTGATACATCATCTACTGTTACCGTTTACTTTCTACAAGCAACTATTACCTTCCACAATATACGTTTAATCCTTTGTTTTCAGCAACCAGTGAGATTGACAACCTCACTTTAAGTTGGGGCAAAGTCTTGAGTTTGTGTTATGCAGGATTCCAAGTTGTTAGCAACACCTTGGAGTTGTTTACTTGCTCCTACTGGTTCGATAACCTTGGTTTCATAACTGAGGGAAAACTTGCTGCTGTGCTCATCACACCTTGCTCTTGGGGTCTCCCAACGAGGCTCTACAGTCAACTGAGCCACCATCAAGATTTTCTGGTGCCGTTATCGGGGAGTTAAGGACAACTTTGCAAGGGAAATCTTTCACAACCACTCTCTTTACTTTGTTTTTGTTTTGCTTAGTTTCTTTTGCTTTGATTTGTTTTTCTTGCTTCTTTTTACCAAAAATACAAAAAAATCAGTTTCGTTTGGTTTGCTTTTTCTTATAAAAACACACAAAAAATTAGTTCCCAATTCAAGTTTCTACTATGTCTAGTGTTGCTCCAATCACTGTATCACCTGTGGAAATGATCTTTACTTTCAAACAAGTGAAGAGAGTTTCAAAGAAGCTTGGTCTAGAATTTCTGATTCACATGAAAAAACTGAGCCTAAAATGACTCTAGGCTTGGTTCTTAGCAGTTTGTGCTATGGTCTTGCTCTTTGTTATAGATATGCTTTGGATGCCGTAGTAGGAGGAGATTTTATCCAATGTAATGAAGATGAAGCTTTGAATGCCATAAAGAAGTTGATTACAATTTATAATTTGCCTAGCGAATCTGATTCTTTCTTTATAAACATCTATGCTAGGTTGAACACTCTTGAGACCAATACTGCTAGTTTAAAAATTGCTATAACATGCTCAGAGAGCATCATGATTATGTTCCAATAATTTCTAAGCCTTCAAAATGGTTTCCTACAATAAAAGTCGTTATAAACAATGAAACTTTTGATGCTCGTTGTGATATCATGTCAGAATTTTGTCTTATGCCTAAAGATATCTATGAATCTTTGAATCTTTGGGGACTTTCTGAAGGAGGAGAAGAAATACCTCTTACCAATAATGAAACTATATTACCCATTGGAATAGCTGAAGGAGTGTTTACAAAGATCTTAGGGAAAGTGGTGTCTACTGATTATCTTGTTATTGAATGTGTAGGAAAAGGACAAATTACACTTGGAAGATCCCTACCGAAACTCCTTGGAGCAATAATAGATGTGGGAAAAGGCATTATGCATTTTGCTTCTCCAACAAGCAATCATACGTTACCTAAGGATAAGAGTAAAGGTAAGAAAGGTAGGGTCAAGAAATTTGATGTTAATGCTTCTTCATTTGAAAATACTTGATTCCTTGCTTCTTGTGCCTAACTTAAAGGCGTTAAAGAAAAGTACTTCTTGGGAGATAACCCAATAGTTTCATTGAGTCTTGGAAGTTATTACTTCTGTAATAACCTCTACTTATACTTTTGTGTGATTTTTGTGCCAAGAATAACCTCTAATGAGAGAGAAATAAGATTTGGGGAAGTTGCTGTCCCAAAACAGATTTTTGTGCTTCACTGTAAAAATTCGTAAAAAATCTCTGTATGTCAGATTGAGCTGTAATTTTCCAGTATATGCCCCAGGTTGTTATATAACTTTCTTTAGTTCAACACTTTTCAATTTGAGCAACATAAGGTCTTCGAACAAATCGGTTTTTACCTGCTGGTCTGTTTTGACAGATTTCTGCCATTATTTGCATTTTCCTCTTTATCAGTTTCCTTTTGAGTTCTCCTTGATCACTTGAGTTTTTAAAGGAATTTCTACAGTATATTGTGTTTTAATGAAAGTTTTACTTGTGTTCAAACTAAACCAAAGGACTATTCTTTTGAATACACTAATGTTGCTAATGAAGATTGTGTGAAGTTTTGTATGGAGGAAATTTTCAAGTGTAGGGGAAGAATGATGTGATGAGATGAAGAATGGACAAAAGCTCAAGCTTGGGGATGCCACCCCGTGTCACCCCAAGAAATATTCAAGAGGTACAAGCGTCAAATCTTGGGGATGCCCAAGGCATCCCCTTCTTCATCAATAAAAATCTCAGGTCTTTTCTAGACACTTCGTTTTTATTGTTTCATACATAGTTGTGTTGTTCTTGGAGAGTCTTAGTTTTCATTTTTGGTTTTTGTTTGCTTAGTTTTCTTGAATAAAGTAGTTGGACCCCCGCATTCTCTGTGTTGTTTAAAATAGGTTGATTGGTGTTGGAAAAGAGTAGAAAGTTTCATGCTTAAGTGGTATAAAAGGGAGCTTGTTTTGACTGTGGCTTAGACTTTATCATGTCATGCTAGATGTTGCTTTGACTATATTCTTAGTGATTATTTCTGTAGCATGACTTGTTCCAAACAATTGATATTGCTTAATGTGACTTTAAAGAATCATGTGTTGTTTTAGCATACAAAAGCATAATATTGTGGTATTCTCCTTTGATGCTTTGCTTGGGTTGACTTGGCACATGCTCACACCATGTTATGACTATGAACCAGTCACCTTAGCCTCTATGATCATTTAGTTTTTAACTTGTGATACCACTTTATGCTTTGATTGATAATTTTTTGTCGCTCTGCATGATTATGGCCATTATTGCTCTCTTAGTTGGTCGCTCCCAGTCTTTTGCTAGCCTCCACTTGTATTGAGTAAGCTCTACTCATGTATCCAACCCCCAAGAAACCAAGTAATTCCAAAGCGTCCACTATAAATTCCTATGCATGGTGTGTTACACCATTCCAAGTATATTCTTATTTTATCTATCTTCCAAATTAAACTTGTTATGAGAAAATTAGTGATTAAGATCTCACAAGCTTGATGGCATACTTTATTTTTCTTGCACCTAATAAACTTGAACCATTGTGCCATCTATGTTGTATATGCTTGCACTTATAAGTTGGGAATTAGAAGAACCATGCTGTCATGGGGAACGCTTTCAACACCTATACATATTACCCAGTTGATATCATGATCTTTTGTTTATGGATGTCGGCGGTGTGAAATAAAAGGGGAGCCTGTAAGTTCATGGAGTATTATATATGTGTTAGAGAAATGCCTGGGAGGCTATCCTAAGCCATGCCTATCATTGTGGAAACTTGCATCATCACCATAGTGAGCAATCCATGAAGCATCCTTAGAAAAAAATATATAGAAAAAAGGGAGAAAAAAATGCACCATGCTCATGGTAAATAAAAGGATCGCTGAGATGCTCACTGTCTGTTGCCTTCTCATTTTGATATGGGATAGCTCCTATGTCATGGGGTGATACGTCAGAAACGCATCTATAATTTTTGATGTTCCATGCTTGTTAAGTATCTACTTTGCTTTGCTTTGTCTACACTTTGAGGTGTTTTTATATGTTTTCTGGAACTAAACTATCAACAAGTTTCCATAGTGCCAGTTGCCTGTTTTCTTCTGTTTTTGGTTCCAGAAAGGTAGAAAATCAATTTTCTCGGAATTGGACAGGACAAAAGCCAAAGTCAATATTTTACCGTGGGCAACACGAAGTCCAGAGGAGAGATGAAGAGGAGCCACAGGGCGGCCACACCCCCCTAGGCGCAACCAGGTTGGGCCCGCGCCTGGGCAGGGTGTGCCCCCCCTAGGCACCCCCCTGCCTCGCCTCTTCGCCTATAAGAAGCCCCCGATGCAGAAACCCTAGACACCCGATCAAAACTCCACGAAATCATCTGTAGCCGCCGCCACCATCTTCCCTAGATCGGGGGGATCTGAAGTTCTTCCCGGCACCCAGCCAGAGGGGAAATCATCCCAGAGGCCTTCTTCTCTGGTATGAAGCGTGAGTAGTTCCACCTTGGACTACGGGTCCATGTAGTAGCTAGATGGTTGTATATCCTCCTTGTGCTTTCATGTATAGATCTTGTGAGCTCCGTTCATGATCAAGATCTAATCTATTTTTAATCATGCAAGTTGTGTTTGCGGCGATCCGATGGATATTGAGATTACTATGTCAGATTGATTAATGGTTTTGTCTATATGATTCTATCATGTCTGTGTTGTTTGTGATCTTGCATGCTCTCCGTTGTCAGTAGCTATCTTGGCCAAGTAGTTGCTAGTGACTCCAAGAGGGGGTATTTATGCTCGATAGTGGGTTCATGCCTCTATTTTCCAAGGGAAGTGACAGAAATCTCTTCGGTTGTAGATGTGTTGTTGCCACTAGGGAGAAAACAACGGTCTCTTGTTTACCTTACACGCTTTGCCTAAAGCAGTTGCCTGTTGCTTGCAACTTAATACTGGAGGGGGCTCGGATGATAACCCGAAGGTGGACTTCTAGTCATAGATGCAGTTGTAGGGGTTCGTAGCATGGAAAACAATAAATTTCTACCGCATGCACACAAACAAGCCAAGATCTATCTACTAGATTGTATCAATGAGTCGATTAGAGTACTCACCCTCGAAGATTCCAAAGCGGTTAACGAGAGTAGATTCTCGTGGGTTATGTAGTCGTACACTCGCCGATCTCAAGATCGTGTAGATGATCCTTCCGACGCTGTGTTTTGGCAGCGCTTCCGCAGTCGGTCACACGTTCGGTACTCGATGAAGAACTTCCTCTCCCTTGTTTCAGCAGGCAGCGGAGGTTGTAGTTCTCTCCTCGCGATTCCGGCAGCACGACGACGTGGTGTCGGAAGTAGAGGGAATATCCCGTAGGGCTTCGCCTAAGCCGGTGCGAGTTATGGTGGATCTAGGGTTTCCGACGATCTAGGTTTAGAAGGCCGGAGAGGAGGAGGAGGAGTCGGTGGCGGCTAGGGCGACGGCGACGGGACGACGGCGGTGCAGCGGCGCTGTGCGACGACGGCGGCGGCAGCGACTCAAGGTGGGGAGGGCTGGTTGTGGTGCTCTGGGGCAGCCCCTCCCCTCTATTTATGAGAGGGAGGGCATATTGGGAGAGGGGAGTTTGAATCCTTCCCCAAATCCAAGTTGGAGAGAAGGAAGGACTCTTTCCTTCTTCCACTAGGAAACTATTGTTCTAGTTTGACTTTTCAAACCTCCCTTTTGACTTTCAATTTAGAGCTTTATTTATCTCTTGCAAATGCCCAACTAAGTGACCTAGGACATGATCCAATCATTCCAGTTAACCATGACACATTCATGAACCATTCCCCTTCCGGTCCGGTGAACCTTATAAACCCTTCTAGAACCTCTACGATGGAAACGTCGAAATCATTCCTGAACTCCGGAATCGGACTTTCCTTATATGAATCTTATTCTATGGACCATTCCGGATCTCCTCATGATATCCCGGATCCCATCCGAGACTCCGAACAACATTCGGTCTCCCTACTTACATTCCATATCTACTAAACAACATCGAATCCTTAAGTGTGTCTCCTTACGGTTCGTGAATTATGCGGACATGACCGAGACACTTCTCCAATCAATAACCAATAGAGGAATCTGGAAATTCATATGTCTCCCACATATTTCTATGATTACTTTGCGATCGAATGAACCACTTACATACGATACCAATTTCCCTTTGTCTCGCGATAGTTTACTTATCCGAGGTTTGATCGTCGGTATCTCTGCATACCTAGTTCAACCTCGTTACCGATAAGTACTCTTTTCTCGTTCCCGTGACATGTGATCCCTTGTGATCCAGTCACATGCTTGCAAGCTAATTGGATGACATTCCACCGAGAGGGCCGAGAGTATATCTATCCGTCATATGGATGGACAAATCCCACTCTTGATCCATGTGCCTCAACACATACTTTCCGAACACTCAATGCCACCTTTATAGCCACCCAGTTATGGTGTGGTGTTTTATGTCATCAAAGCATCCCTCTGGTGATGGTGATTAGCATGATCTCATGGTCAAAGGAATTAGGTTACTATGTATCAGAAAGCTTATAGCAAATGAACTATTGAAATGACTTGATCTTAATGCTACGCTTATCTATAGGAGTATGTCCATCACATCATTCTCCTAATGATATGATCTTGTTGTTAATAACATCTCAATGTTCACGATCGGGAAACCACGATCATCTATCAAACAACAAGCTAGTATTACATAGAAGCTTACCAGGGACTCTAATCTGGTTTACAAATCACACAAGTATTAATGTTTCCGGTTAATACTATTATAGCATGAATGTAAACATTTATCATAAACACAAAGATATAATAATAACTACTTTTATTATTGCCTCTAGGGCATATCTCCAACAGTCTCCCACTTGCACTAGAGTCAACTAATCTAGATTGCATGGTTATATACCGAACACCCATGGTGGTCTGGTGCTGGTCATGCTTTGCCCTCGGGAGAGGTTTAGTCAATAGATCCACCACATTCAGATCTGTACGTACTTTGCAAATATTTATGTCACCATCTTGGACATGCTCTCGAATAGCGTGAAAACGTAGCTTGATATGCTTCAGCTTCTTATGTGACCTTGGTTCTTGTGCATTGGCTATGGCGCCCATGTTATCACAGTAGATAGCCATTGGGTCCAGCGCACTTGGAACCACACCAAGATCTGTAATGAACTCCTTCATCCATATCGCCTCTTGTGAAGCCTCCGAAGCAGCTATGTATTCTGATTCAGTTGAAGATCTCGCCACAACGCTTTGCTTTGCACTCCTCCAGCTAACTATTGCAGCATTAAAAGTAAATACATATCCATATTGAGATTTAGAATCATCTGGATTGGTGTTCCAACTAGCATCGGTGTAACCATTAACAACGAGCTGTTCATCACCTCCATAAGAAAAAACCATATCCTTAGTTCTTCTCAAGTACTTAAGGATGTTTTCGACCGTTGTCCAATGATCCACTCCTGGATCACTTTGATATCTGCTAGTCAAACTAACAACACATGCAATGTCGGGTCTAGTACATAGCATGGCATACATAAGAGATCCTATGGCTGAGGCATAAGGAGTCTTACTCATCCTTTCTCTATCTTCTGCCGTTGCGGGACTTTGAGTTTTACTCAAGGTCGTATTGGGCAACATTGGTAAGAACCCTTTCTTGCTATCTTCCATTCCAAACCTCTTTAGAACTTTGACCAAATATGTACTCTGTGACAATGATATTAGGCGTATCGATCTATCTCTATAAATCTTTATACCTAATATGTAAGTTGCTTCGCCAAGATCTTTCATTGAAAAACTATTATTCAAATAATCCTTGACACTATTAAGAAGGTCTGCATCATTCCCAATCAACAATATGTCATCTACATATAGTATTAGGAATGCTACAGAGCTCCCACTCACTTTCTTGTAAATACAAGCTTCTCCATAAGTTTGTATAAAACCAAAACTTTTGATTACCTTATCAAAACGTTGATTCCAACTCCGGGATGCTTACTTCAATCCATAAATAGACCATTGAAGTTTGCACACCTTGTTAGCATATTTAGGATCGACAAAACCTTTGGGTTGTACCATATACAAGTCTTCATCAATGTCTCCATTGAGGAACCCCATTTTGGCATCCATCTGACATATCTCATAATCATAATATGCAGCGATTGCTAACAATATCCTCATAGAATTTAGCTTCGCTACCGGTGAGAAAGTCTCATCGTAGTCAACTCCTTGAATTTGTCAAAACCCTTTTGCGACAAGTCGATCTTTATAGACAGTAACATTACCATCAGCATCTGTTTTCTTCTTGAAAATCCATTTGTTCTCGACAGCCTTCCGGCCATCCGGTAAGTCCATGAAAGTACATACTTGGTTTTCGTACATGGATCCAATCTTGGATTTCATGGCTTCTTGCCATTTATTGGAATCTGGGCTCATCATCGCTTCCTCGTATGTCGCAGGGTCATCGGTGTTGTCCACCAACATGACACTCATAACGGGATCATACCAATCCGGAGTGGTACAAGTTCTCGTTGACCTGCGAGGTTCCGTAGTAACTTCAACCGAAGTTTCATGATCAACATCATTAGCTTCCTCTCTTATTGGTGTAGGCACCACAGGAACTACTTCCGGTGCTACGCTACTCTCAAGTCTGAGAGAAGGTTCAACAACCTCATCAAGTTCTACTTTCCTTCCAGTCACTTCTTTCGAGAGAAACTCCTTCTCCAAAAAGGATCCATTCTTGGCAACGAAGATTTTGCCCGCGGATCTATGATAGAAGATATACCCAATAGTTTCCTTAGGGTATCCTATGAAGACGCATTTTTCCACTTTGGGTTCAAGCTTGTCGGGCTGTAACTTCTTTACATAAGCTTCACAACCCCAAACTTTAAGGAATGACAATTTAGGTTTCTTCCCAAACCATAATTCATACGGTGTCGTTTCAACGGATTTAGATGGTGCCCTATTTAAAGTGAATGCGGTTGTTTCTAATGCATAACCCCAAAATGATAGCGGTAAATCTGTAAGTGACATCATAGAACGAACCATATCTAAGAGAGTTCGATTATGATGTTTGGACACACCATTACGTTGTGGTGTTCCCTGCGGTGTCAATTGTGAAAGTATTCCGCATTTCTTCAAATGCTCGCCAAACTCGTAACTAAGATATTCACCTCCACGATCAGATCGTAGAAACTTAATCTTCTTGTTACGTTGATTCTCTACTTCACTTTAAAATTCCTTAAACTTCTCGAAAGTTTCGGACTTATGTTTCATGAAATAGATATACCCATATCTACTCAAGTCATCCGTGAAGGTAAGAACATAACGATAACCACCGCGCGATGCTACACTCATTGGGCCACACACATCGATATGTATGATTTCCAATAAGTCCATAGCTCCCTACATCATACCAGAAAATGGAGTCTTAGTCATTTTCCCCATCAGATATGCTTCACATCTTTCAAGTGATTCAAAATCAAGTGATTCAAGAAGTCCATCAGAATGGAGTTTCTTCATACGTTTCACTCCAATGTGACCAAGAGGACAGTACCACATATAGGTCGAGTTATCGCTCAATTTCAAACGTTTAGCTTCAATGTTATTAATATGTGTATTACTACAATCGAGATTCAACAAGAATAGACCATCTATCAAAGGTGCATGTGCATAAAACATATTACTCATATAAATCGAAGAACCATTATTCTTGGACTTAAACAAGTAACCATATCGCAATAAACATGATCCAGATATAATATTCATGCTCAACGCATGCACCAAATAACAATTATTTAAGTATAAAACTAATCCCGATGGTAGATTAAGAGGTAGCGTGCCGACCGCGATCACATCAACCTTTGATCCATTTCCAAGGCGCATCATCACCTCGTTCTTCACTAGTTTCCGTCTATTCTGCATCACCTGTTTCGAGTTAAAAATATGAGAAACTGAACAAGTATCAAATACCCAGGCACTACTACGAGTACTAGTGAGATACACATCAATAACATGTATATCGAATATACCTTTCTTCTTGATCTTGCCGTTCTTCAAATCCGCCAAGTACTTAGGGAAATTCCGCTTCCAGTGACCTTCTCCCTTGCAGTAAAAGCAATCAGTATCAGCCTTAGGCCCAGCCTTGGTCTTCTTCGCTAGCGCAGTAACTTTCTTACCGCCCTTCTTGAAGTTTCCCTTTTTCTTAGACTTTCCTTGCTTCTTGAATTTGGTGGTCCTATTGACCAACAACACTTGGTGCTCTTTCTTGATCTCCACTTCCGCAGATTTTAACATGGAGAAGAATTCGGGCAACGACTTGTCCATGTTTTGCATATTGTAGTTCATCACAAAGTTCTTGTAACTTGGTGGTAGTGATTGGAGGACACTGTGAATCCCCAAAGCATTAGGAATCACTATACCGAAGCTTTGAAGCTTGCTTGCGTGCCTAGACATCTTAAGCACGTGCTCACTGACAGAGCTGCCCTCTTCCATCTTGTAGTTAAAGAACTTTTCAGAAGCCTCATAACTCTCAACTGCCGCGTGAGCCTCAAATATCATTTTGAGTTCACGGACAATATCATGTGGGTCATGGTTCTCAAACCTTTTCTAAAGCTCCGATTCCAAACCATACAAGATAGCACACTGAACTGTGGAGTACTGATTCTTTAGAGTGAGGAAAACATTCTTCACCTCATCGGTAGCATTAGCTGCAAGTGGGTCACCCAGCGGTGCATCCAGCACATAGGTCAAATTACCAGCATTGAGGACAATCCTCAAATTGCGGAGCCAATCTGCGAAGTTGCTTCCATTGTTTTTCAACTTTTCTTTCTCTAGGAACACATTAAAATTGATGGTAGGGGCCGCCATTGATCTACAACATATTTGCAATACTTTAGACTAAGTTTATGACAAATTGAGTTCTAATTAATAGTTAAATTAATCTAGGTGAACTCCCACTCAAAACAATATCCCTCACATTGTTTTAGTGACCACACGAACCAAATCCACCACATCAAAACCGATCATCATGAGAGTTGATGTAGCTTCAATGGCAAACAATCAACATGTTCATCATATCTACTATATGACTCATGCTTTACCTTTCGGTGATACGTGTTCCGAGACCATGTCTGTACATGCTAGGCTCGTCAAGATCAAAACTTAGCTTCCGCATGAGCAAATATGGCTTGCTCCCGTTGTATACACTCGCAGAATCTAACACACACGATCATCACGTGGTGCTTCTAAACAACGATCTTTAGCAATGGTGCCTACTAAGGATGAACACTTTATAACTTGAAATTTTGAGAGAGGGATCATCTTATAATGCTACCGTCGCGAACTAAGCAATACAAGATGCAGAAATAACATCACATGCAATTCATAATATGTGATATGATATGACCTTTCTTTTTGTGCTTCCGATCTCCATTTTCAAGCACGAACATGATCTCCATCATCACCGACATTGCGTCAAGGTCAATGGTGCCGCTCCATGGTTGTCGTGCACCAGCATCAACTATTATAACTACTTTGAATAATAGACACGCAGGTCTTAACGGAATTAAAAGACAACCATAAGGCTCCTGCCGGTTGCCGACTTACAGTAAGGAACATTGCATACATCATATATAATCAGAATCATGGACATATCACATCACAACACACCCCTGCAAAACAAAGTTAGATGCCTCTAATTTTCTTTGCATGTTTTACGTGGTTTGGGGCTTTCAATAAGTGTCGTTCTAACTTACGAACAAGAACCACTACGTTGATACTAGTATTGTCAATCACCCGTTGTAAATTGAATCTTAACTATGTTGGGAGAAACAGGCACCCGCAAAGCCACTTATGCAATACAAGTTGCATGTCAAGCATGGAGCAAGTCTCATGAACGATGTCATGTAAGATTAGCCTGGGCCGCTTCATCCCACCATACCGCAAGATGCAAAGTACACAAGAAGCAATCGAAAACAAAAGCATCAACGCCCACAATGAATATTGTGTTCTAATCGTGCAACAGATCTACATATAGACACGACTCTGATACCACTGTAGGGGTTTGTAGCATGAAAAACAAAAAATTTCTACCACATGCACACAAACAAGCCAAGATCTATCTACTAGATTGTAGCAACGAGTCGATTAGAGTACTCACCCTCGAAGATTCCAAAGCGGTTAACGAGAGCAGATTCTCGTGGGTGATGTAGTCGTACACTCGCCGATCTCAAGATCATGTAGACGATCCTTCCGGTGCTGCATTCCGGCAGCGCTTCCGCAGTCGGTCACACGTTAGGTACTCTATGAAGACCTTCCTCTCCCTTGTTCCAGCAGGCAGCGGAGGTTGTAGTTCTCTCCTCGCGATTCCGGCAACACGACGGCGTGGTGTCGGAAGTAGAGGGAAGATCCCGCAGGGCTTCGCCTAAGCCGGTGCGAGTTATGGTGGATCTAGGGTTTCTGGCGATCTAGGTTTAGAAGGTCGGAGAGGAGGAGGAGGAGTTGGTGGCGGCTAGGGTGACGGCGACGGGTCGGCGGCGGCGAGCGACGGCGGCGGCAACGGCTCAAGGTGGGGAGGGCTGGTTGTGGTGCTTTGGGGCAGCCCCTCCCCTCTATTTATGAGAGGGAGGTCAGCTTGGGAGAGGGGAGTTTGAATCCTTCCCCAAACCCAAGTTGGAGAGAAGGAAGGACTCTTTCCTTCTTCCACTAGGAAACTATTGTTCCAGTTTGACTTTTCAAACCTCCCTTTTGACTTTCAATTTAGAGATTTATTTCTCTCTCGCAAATTCCCAACCAAGTGGCCTAGGACATGATCCAATCATTCCAGTTAACCATGACACATTCATGAACCATTCCCCTTCCGGTCTGATGAACCTTCTAGACCCTTCTAGAACCTCTCCGATGGAAACATCGAAATCATTCCTGAACTCCGGAATCGGACTTTCCTTATATGAATCTTATTCTCTGGACCATTTTGGATCTCCTCATGATATCCCGGATCCCATCCGAGACTCCGAACAATATTCGGTATCCCTACTTACATTCCATATCTACTAAACAACATCGAATCCTTAAGTGTGTCTCCCTACGGTTCGTGAATTATGCGGACATGACCGAGACACTTCTACGATCAATAACCAATAGAGGAATCTAGAAATTCATATGTCTCCCACATATTTCTATGATTACTTTGCGATCGAATGAACCACTTACATACGATACCAATTTCCCTTTGTCTCGCGATAGTTTACTTATCCGAGGTTTGATCGTCGGTATCTCTGCATACCTAGTTCAACCTTGTTACCGATAAGTACTCTTTTCTCGTTCCCGTGACATGTGATCCCTTGTGATCCAGTCACATGCTTGCAAGCTAATTGGATGACATTCCACCGAGAGGGCCGAGAGTATATCTATCCGTCATATGGATGGACAAATCCCACTCTTGATCCATGTGCCTCAACACATACTTTCCGAACACTCAATGCCACCTTTATAGCCACCCAGTTATGGTGTGGTGTTTTATGTCATCAAAGCATCCCTCTGGTGATGGTGATTAGCATGATCTCATGGTCGAAGGAATTATGTTACTATGTATCAGAAATCTTATAGCAAATGAACTATTGAAATGACTTGATCTTAATGCTACGCTTATCTATAGGAGTATGTCCATCACATCATTCTCTAATGATATGATCTTATTGTTAATAACATATCAATGTTCATGATCGGGAAACCAAGATCATCTATCAACCAACAATCTAGTATTACATAGAGGCTTTACCAGGGACTCTAATCTGGTTTACAAATCACACAAGTATTAATGTTTCTGGTTAATACTATTATAGCATGAATGTAAACATTTATCATAAACACAAAGATATAATAATAAATACTTTTATTATTGCCTCTAGGGCATATCTCCAAGAGCAGTTGGATGGCGGTCTATGTATCTTGTTGTATTGCCCAATCGAATCTCATAGGATCTTTATGTCAAAGTATTGCATTGTTATGCCTTGCTTAGTTCCTGTCAATTGCCCTGCTGTAATTTGTTTACCCTTCATGCCATGTTGTTTATCTAAGGAGAGAACCTCTAGTGAACTATGGACCCCGGTCCAATATTTACCATTGGTACATCCTCCACTGTTACTGTTTACTTGCTGCAAACCATCATCACCTTCCACATCATACAGTTAATCCTTTGTTACAGCAACTGGTGAGATTAACGACCTCACTGTTAGTTGGGGCAAAGTCTTGAGTTTGTGTTGTACAGGTTCCACGTTGCTTGCAACACCTGTGTGACGTTTCCTTCCTCTTACTGTTTTGATAACCTCGGTTTCTTACTGAGGGAAGACTTGCTGTTGTGCTTCTTCACACCTTGCTCTTGGGGTTCCCAACAGGCTCCACATCAACTGAGCCATCAACAAGTTGTCTGGTGCCGTTGCCGAGGAGGCTAAGGACGTCTTCACAAGGGGAGTCCTCCATTTCCTTTCTCTTTAATTTGTTTTTAGTTTGCTTAGTTTCTTTTGCTTGGTTTTGTTTGCCTATTTTTGTCAAAAACTCCAAAAGAAAGTTTAGTTTGGTTTGCTTTCTCTTTTCAAAAACACAAAAAAAGTTTAGTTCCTACCCTAGTTGCGACCATGTCTGGTTTTGGTCCAATCTCTATTACACCTATGGAAGAGATCTCTACTTTTAAGAAAACCATGAGGAGAGTTTTAAAGAAACTTGGTCTAGAATCTCCGCTTTACAAAGTGAAACTAAACCTAAGATGAGTCTTAGCTTGGTTATTAATAGTTTCTACCACGGTATTTCTCTTCATTATAGATATGCTTTGGATGCTGTGGCTGAGAAAGATATTTTGCTATGTACTGAGGATGAAGCTTTTTATTCCATAAAGAAATTGATTAAAATTTATAATATGCCTGGCAAGTCTGATTCCTCTTTCATAGATATTTTTGCCAGGTTGAACACTCTTGAATCTAGTATTGTTGCTATGAATAGTTGTTATCACACGCTTAGGGTGTACCATGATTATGTTCCAATAATGTAATATCCCTCTACGTTTGAATTGTATTGGCAAGTGATACTATGGTAGTATGGTGGAGTCTATCATCTATATGCATTTGGATATGTGGAGCTTAGGCTTGCTTTGCTCAAAATAGATTTTCCTTATCATTTGAAAATACTAAGTTTTTGTTTGTCAAAATCACACAAGGCATCTCCCAATAGAAATTGGTGATCCTTCAACCCTTGTTCAACCACAAGTTTTTAACTTAGAAATTTGGATGCGGAGATTCTTGATAGCTTCCATGTATTGATGCTCAAATTGTCCTTTACCAGGGACATGGCTAAGTACTTAGATTTTTCACTCTGCAGAGGTGGTGCACTTTCCCCACAAGACTTGGTTTCACCAAGACAAGATCTTTCAGAAGCCTTTCCTTAGACCAGAATGGACGCGTTCCAACCTATCATCCCCTACCACCAACTGTCCATTTGGCTAAGTTATTGCAACCTATATGATCCAGGCAGAGCCCATAATGCCAAGTGGCTGCACTTGAAGCTTCTCAACATTTTACATCTCAAATCTCTTTGTTCCTGGGTGGCATTCCACAAGTGAGATACCAAGTTTTCCCCAGTATACTGGACTTGGTGATGCCCAAGTTTTCCCCAGCATACTGGACTTGCATAACCACTCAACACAAACCATTCTTTCCATTCCACCCAGGTGATTCATTCACTTAGTTGTTTTATTAAACAAAACACAAGTCCTTGACTTAGGAATATTCCATAGCACGAATATAATCCACCCTTGTTTTCTACTAGCTAAGCTAAGCATGATGGTAGTAGGAATTTAACTTAGGAAATTTCTACCAAGGTTTCATCTACTAGGTTTTCCCATGGCATAGTTTATACTTAGCAAAAATTCCATGCAAGTCCTACTTAGAAACATCACTAATGCATAGTGAAAATAATGGGACAAAAGTATGAAGCATCAGTTGCCTTTTTGGTAGAGAATATAAGTTTACTCCTTGATCTTGAAATGATCACACTCTTCAAATCATTACAATTCAATAAAGCAAGGCACAATTTCAATCTACCATTCAAGCAAACATCACATAAAATAATAGAAACAAAGCAATGCATTCAAGCATGCCAAAGATGGTTTATTTGGAAAAGTGGTTTCTAATGGGTTATAAACATTTGAAAACACCTATTGGTCATTTTATATAAGTGGAAAAATCATTTGTAAAATATTTTACTTATAAATCATTTTTAAATCAAATCAATATTTTATGTGGTTGAAAATGCCTTTAGCAAAACAACAATCTTTATAGGGTTCACCAAATACATTTTTAATTCTAAAACTTGGTGTTTGGGGTCAGAGGGTTTAAATCAAAACATTTCCCAAGGTTTTTCTCTAAAAAGTATTTTCAACATATAAACAACATTTTTATTTGACTAGAAATTCTTTAATTCAAAGATTTATTCTCTTGCTTCACAAAGTATGTTTTTGAATCCACAAGTTGGTTTCTATGGTCAGTAGGTTCAAAAAAATCCATTTGCCAAAGATTTTATCACAAAAATAATTTAAAATGAATTTTATATTCTAAATATGCCTACACAAGTTTCTGCAAAAACCACCAATTTAACAGAAGCAATTTACTAAACAAAGTGCATGGTTGGATACGGTTTGTCTTGCTGATTCCATTGATATAAAATTTGCAAAATTTGGACGTGTGGATCAAAAGTTATGCAATTTACAAAATCAAACATCTAATAGATTAGTTTCTGTTTTTTAAAACAAAAGGCTGGCCACGTGGAGCGATTCTATTGGTCAATAACGGTTCTCGTGGATCGACCTCTCTGGTGCGTTGGATCTAACTTAATCGCACAACACAGATCGCAGGATACCTCTTCGCTTAGTTTCTATCGTAGTCACTGGATCTACATCCTACGGCTGACGATCAAACAACCATCGAGTAGCGGCGCTGGCGGCGGCGAGTGGCGGCGCGCGCTCTGGCTACGGCGTCGCGGCGACTACATGAATCAAGGGAAGAAGGGGAGGGGTTTACCAGAACCGCAAGAGCTTGCTGATGCTCAACGTGGTTGTAGGAGAGTAGGGGGCGCACGGGGTGGTCGATAATTGCTCGCCGGAGTCGTTGTCACCATCGGTTGCGTTCAGACGTCGTTGATGGCGAAGCTACAGAGCACGCCAGAGAAAAAGGGGAGCACGGTTATATGCATAGAAGAGTGGGGAGTATCGGAGCATCAAAGAGAGAGGGCGGCGCGGTCGGATGTTACCAGTAGAGCTCGTCGGAGTGGAGGCGGACGGCGGAGGCGTACTATCGTTGTCGTAGTCGAGGCTATGGTGCTCGCGCGGATGAACATGAAGCACAGGGAGATGCACCAGAGGCTGGGGAATGTGCTCGTGTGGTCGAGGTGGCGAGGGGCGACTGGCCGGAATTGACGAAAGTGCTCGCCGAAGCAATAGGTGTTCCCGAGTTAATTCAGAGCAGCCTTGTGGCAGGGGGTGGCCGGCTTCTAGGGGGAAATAGAGAGGAGGAACATGCGTTTAATCCAGCGTGGTCGCGGCGAGTTAGAGCGAGGCATTGATGGGAATTCAACGTCGGCATTATCGTCTGAGCAACGGCCAGAGGAGGGCGGGGTCTTCGCGTGGGTGAGGAAGAATCCTGACAGATGGGGCCTGCTTGACAGCGAGAGAGAGAGAGGGAGAGTGGGTCCAAACCGTCAACGACTGAGTGGGTGGAAATCTGGGTGAGAAAAGGATTCGCTCAGGAAGTGAGGGAGTGGGCTGGACTGGGCTTAGTGGGCTAGCTGGGTTGGGCTAGCTCTCTTTATTTTTTTCTTCTCCTCTTTATTTTTCTTTTTCCATTTCTTTTATTCTGTTTTGATTTTGTTTAATCAATTCAAGCATCCATTTGAATTCAAATTTCAACCAAACTTTGTGTATATTCAAATACTATTTATTAATGCATTTTAAAGTCAAATTTAGAATATTTCTTTTATTCTTTTTAGGGTCTTTTAATTATTTAAAATAGGCCCTTGCATTTATTCAAATAAGGTTTAATAATGTTTTTCAAACTCCATTTGAAATCTAAATCTTTTCAAATCTTTTCAGTAGGTTTTATTTATTGAATAGGGTGTCAAATTATTCACCTTGAATTATTTGGAATATGTTTAATATGATTTATAAATCATTTGAAATGGGTATTTGTTTTTATTCCAATGAAACCAATTATAATTTTAATTCCATAAATTTTATTTAGGTGAATTCTTTGATTCCATATTAAGTTAATTAGATGACTTTTAATTCACTTGGGTAAATTCAAATTATTTTCCCTGATTTACTTAATAAATTCAAATAGGGATTTTTGTCTTTATTCAAAATATAATAGGATTTGGTTAATGCCCTCTTAATTAATTTGAAAATTCCTTAACCATTATTTTATTTGGATTTGGATTATATTCATTCCATTTTCTTATGGATTAGGTCAAGAGTTAATTTGTCCTCTAAATATTCCTCATTTAATATTTCTATCTTTATCTTATAAAATCCATATCTTTTTATTTATAGATCCAAACTTGGTGATTCCAATTTGTAAAATCTTATTTAATATTTATTTATCTTTTTAAAACCCTATTAGGATTATTTGCTCACCATTTTGTATGGATTTCTAGATGGATGCTTTATTAGCTTTGGAAATTCATTTCCCTGATCTTATTAAATTCATAAAATTTTATCTATGGCTCCAAATTGAATGAAATCAATTTCTATGGTTTTATAATATTTCTATTTGTCAATCTTGATCATTTATAAATGTTTGTTGACAAATTTTTATTTGATCAAATCCATGGATCAAATTTTTCTTCCATTAGGGTTTTAGGGTTTTGGTTTATTTTCCAAGTGTTTAAATTTCCAGATGTATTTATGAAGGATGCATTTCACTTGATTTCAATATAGTTTGGATTCAAACATTAACCAAAGTTTGTTCAAGATGGGATTTTAAGTTTCCAATTAGAAACAAAAAGTTTCTTTTCACCCTAATTTTCAACAATTATTTATTTTGTTTATTTATTTTTCACATTACAAGATTTGGAAAATCTTGGGATGTGACAAATAAATTCTGAGCCTTCAAAGTGGTATCCCACAATCAAAGTCTCTATAAATACTACACTTTTTGATGCTCGCTGTGATATCATGTTTGAATTTTGCCTTATGCCTAAAGATATTTATGAGTCTTTGGGGGCTTTATAAAGGAGGAGAGGAGATATCTCTTACTAATAATGCCACTTTATTACCCATTGAAATAGCTGAAGGTGTGTTTACAAAAATCTCAGGGAAAATGGTGTCTACTGATTATCTTGTTATTGAATGTGTAGGCAAAGGACATATCACACTTGGAAGATCCCTACTGAAAACAACTTGGAGCAATAAGATGTGGGAAAAGGCATTATGCATATTGCTCCTCCAGTAAGAAATCATATTTTCCCTAAAGAGAAGAAGAAAGGTAAGAAAGGAAAGAAAAAGAGAGTTAATACTTCATTTGAAAATACTTGATTTATTGCTTCTTGTGCCTAACTTAAAGGCGTTAAAGAAAAGTACTTGTTGGGAGATAACCCAAGAGTTTCCTTGAGTCTTGGAAGTTATTACTTCATTAATAACCTCTCCTTATCCTTTTTGTTTGCTTTTTTTGTGCCAAGAATGACCTCTAATTAGAGAGAAGTAAGATTTGGGGAGTTGCTGTCCCGAAACAGATTTCTGTCCTCCACTATAAAAATTCGTGAGGAGTCTATGTAAGTAGGATTGAGCTGATATTTTACTAATAAATCCCCCAGTATGTTAGCTAACTTTCGTTAGTTCAACAATTTTTGATTGTAGCAACATAAGATTTTTGTAAAAATCGGTTTCTACCTGCTGGTCTGTTTTGTCAGATTTCTGCCATTATTTGCATTTGCTTCTTATCGATTTCTTTTTGAGTTCTATTTTGGGGAATTGAGCTTTTTAAATTAAGTTGCTTCAGTAGATTTTGTTTTTAGTAAAAGTTTTGCTGTTTCTAAAGCTAAACCCAAGGGTCAATTATCTTTTGAATACACTAATGTTGCTAAGGAAGATTGTGTGAAGTTTTGTATGAAGGAAAAATTTCAGGTGTAGAGAGAGAATGATGCAATGAGATGAAGGAAAAATTTCAGGTGTAGAAGATTGTCTCAAGCTAGGGGATTCCACCATAGTGTCACCCCAAGAAATATCCAAGAAGTACAAGCGTCAAAGCTCGGGGATGCCCAAGGCATCCCCCTTCTTCATCAATAAAAAGCTCAAATCTGTCTAGACACTTCATTTTTATCGTTTCATGCACTTTTGTGTTGTTCTTGGAGCGTCTTAGTTTTTTTTTCTTTGCTTAGTTTGTTTAGTTTGCTTGAATAAAGTAGTTTGGACCCCCGTTCTCGCTATGTTATTTCAAATAAGTCGATTGGTGTTGGAAAGGAGTAGAAAGTTCTTGCTTGAAAGTGCAAGAGGAGCTTGCATTGACTGTGACTTAGACTTTAGCATGCCATGCTAGGTGTTGTTTTGACCTTATGCTTAGTGATTATTGCTGTAGAATGACTTGCTCCAAGTCATTGGGATTGCTTAGTGTGCCTTGAAGAAATCATGCGTTGTTTTAGCATACAAAAGCATAGTATTGTGGTATTATCCTTTGATGTTTTGTTTGGGTTGACTTGGCACATGCTCACACCATGTTATGACTATGAGCAAGTCACCATAGCCTCTATGATCATTTAGTCCTTGACTTGTAGTACCACTCTATGCTTTTATTAGTAATGTTTTGTCGCTCTGCATGATTATGACCATTATTGCTCTCTTAGTTGGTTGCTCCCAGTCTTTTGCTAGCCTCCACCTATATGAGTAAGTTCTGCTCATGCCTCCAACTTCCAAGAAACCAAGTTATTCCAAAGTTTCCACTATAAATTCCTATGCATGGTGTGTTACACCATTCCAAGTATATTCTTGCTTTCAGCTATCTTCCAATTAAAAAGTATTTTGTTATATGAAAACTTAGTGATTAAAGCCCTCACAAACTTGATGGCACACTTTATATTCTTTCTCCTAATAAACTTGAACCATTGTGTCGTCTATGTTGTATATGCTTGCACTTATACCTTGGAATTAGCAGAACCATGCTGTCATGGGGAACATTTTCAACATTGCACTTGTACTTTGTACACAGTTGATATCATGCTCTTTTGTCTATGGATGTCACTGGTGTGAAATAAAAAGGGAGCTTGTAAGTCCATGGAGTTATGTATTTTGTGTTAGAGAAACGCCTGGGCCGCTAGCCTAAGGCTTTCCTAATCATGGTGGAAACTTGCAGCATCACCATAGTGAGCTATCTGTGAAGCATCCTCAATAAAAAGCTATGCACATAGTAAATAAAAAGATCGCTGCGATGCTCATTGTATGCTTGCCTTTTCATTTTGGTTATGGGATATCTCCTGTACCATGTGCAAGGGGTACCCCATTGGCGGTTCTCTATGATACGCATTTACTTACTATGACAAGAACTTACAGGTGACTGAAGTTGAGTAGCATGAGGTGTGGCCCTCATATTCAAGGGACATGAGATTGCCAACTTATACTTTGTCAAGCATATACTCCATAGTTTGTTCACTCTAACCTTAATCCACTTCAAGATGCTTATGATAGGGGCAATGAGGGCTAGAATCCTACAAGTACCATAATTTTTGGAAGCTCTTTTTGAAACTTAAAATCCCTGCTTCCCTTTATGAAGGGCATTTATTCCACTATTATGTTGAGTCTCCACCTTCTACCTTTAGGCACCATTGAGAGCGAATAGTTGCCATTCTTAGTTCTATGTGCAGTGTCCCAAAACTTATTGATTGATGCATATTGTTGATATTGCTTGTTCTTGTGCTATTTGGATCTAGTCACTCTTATGAACTTTGAAGGTGTCCTATGCATCTATTTGCTACTCTATGAGGGACAAGCTGATTGACACTATGCTGTGCTTCCTGTTTATGAAACAAAAAAACATTTTTCAATGCATGCTATTCTTGATCTTTGTTTGTAGCCTTTCATGTTGCATTCATAGTTACTTTGTCTTATTGTTAGAACTCCATCTTTCATGCACATGTTTAGAGTTCTTTGATCCCATCTTTCAATGCTTGCAAATGGTTTGATCTTTATTGTGAAGGTGCATGTCACGTAAAAAAATATTCTTTTATCACTTACCTTCTTGAGGACGAGCAGGAGTTAGATTGGGGATGCTTGATACGTCGGAAACGTATCTATAATTTTTGATGTTCCATGCTTGTTTAGTATCTACTTTGCTTTGCTTTGTCTACACTTTGAGGTGTTTTTATATATTTTCTGGAACTAACCTATTAACAAGTTGCCATAGTGCCAGTTGCATGTTTTCTTCTGTTTTTGGTTCCAAAAAGGCATAAAATCAATATTCTTGGAATTGGACGGGACGAAAGCCAAAGTCAATATTTTACCGTGGGAAAAACGAAGTCCAGAGGAGAGACGGAGAGGCGCCACAGGGCGGTCACACCCCCAGGCACGGCTAGGTTGGGCCCGCGCCTGGGCAGGGTGTGGGCCCCCTGGGCACCCCCTGCCTTGCCTCTTCGCCTATAAGAAGCCCCCGATGAAGAAACCCTAGACACCCGATCAAAACTCCACGAAACCATCTATAGCCGCCGCCACCATCGTCCCTAGATTGGGGGGATCTGAAGTTCTTCCTGGCACCCTGCCGGAGGGGAAATCATACCGGAGGCCTTCTTCTCCGGTATGAAGCGTGAGTAGTTCCACCTTTGACTACGGGTCCATGTAGTAGCTAGATGGTTGTATCTCCTCCTTGTGCTTTCACGTATAGATCTTGTGAGCTCCATTCATGATCAAGATCTAATCTATTTGTAATCATGCATGTTGTGTTTGTGGGGATCCGATGGATATTGAGATTACTATGTCAGATTAATTAATGGTTTTGTCTATATGATTCTATCATGTCTGTGTTGTTTGTGATCTTACATGTTCTCCGTTGTTAGTAGCTATCTTGGCCAAGTAGTTGCTAGTGACTCCAAGAGGGGGTATTTATGCTCGATAGTGGGTTCATGCCTCTATTTTCCAAGGGAAATGACAGAAATCTCTTCGGTTGTAGATGTGCTGTTTCCACTAGGGAGAAAACAACGGTCTCTTATTCATGGAACAATTGGATTGTTTACCTTACACACTTTGCTTAAAGCAGTTGTCTGTTGCTTGCAACTTAATACTGGAGGGGGTTCGGATGATAACCCGAAGGTGGACTTCTAGTCATAGATGTAGTTGGATGGCGGTCTATGTATCTTGTTGTATTGCCCAATCAAATCTCATAGGATCTTTTTGTCTAGTATTGCATTGTTATCCCTTGCTTAGTTCCTGTCAATTGCCCTGCTGTAATTTGTTTACCCTTCATGCTATGTTGTTTATCTAAGGAGAGCACCTCTAGTGAACTATGGACCCCGGTCCAATCTTTACCATTGGTACATCTTCCACTGTTACTATTTACTTGCTGCAAACCATCATCACCTTCCACACCATACAGTTAATCCTTTGTTCTAGCAACCGATGAGATTGACAACCTCAGTGTTAGTTGGGCAAAGTCTTGAGTTTGTGCTGTGCAGGTTTCCACGTTGCTTGCAACACCTATGTGACGTTTCCTTCCTCCTACTGGTTTGATAACCTCGGTTTCTTACCGAGGGAAGACTTGTTGCTTCACACCTTGCTCTTGGGGTTCCCAACAGGCTCCACACCAACTGAGCCATCACGGGGCAAGGGGTACCCCGTTGGCGGTTCTCTATGATACACATATACTTACAATGACAAGAACTTGCTTGTGACTAAAGTTGAGTAGCATAAGGAACGACCCTCGTACTCAAGGGACATGAGATAGCCAACTTATGATTTGTCAAGCATATACTACATATTTGTCAAGATGCTTATGATAGGGGCAATGAGAGCTAAAAGCTAATAAGTACCATAATTTTTGGAAGCTCTTTATGAAACTTGAAATCCCTGCTTCTGTTTGTGAAGGGCCTTTCTTCCTACTTTTATATTGAGTATCCACCTTCTACCTTTAAGCACCAATTAAGAGAGCATAGTTGTCATTCTTAGTTTTATGTGCATTGTCCCAAAACTTATTGATTGATTCATAATGTTGATATTGCTTGTTCTTGAACTATTTGTATCTAGTCACCCTTATGAACTTTGATGGTGTTCTATGCATCTATGTTTTGCTACTCCATGAGGGACAAGATGAATACCACTATGTTATGTTTTCTATATGTGAAACAAACAAACGTCTTTCAATGCATTGTTATTCATTATCTTTGTTTGTATCTTTTCATGTTGCAACATAGTTGCTATGTCTTATTGTTAGAACTACATCTTCCATGTCATGTTAAGAGTACTTTGATCCCAACTTTCAATGATTTGCAAATGGTTTGATCAATATTTTGATGGTGCATGTCACCTCAAAAATTATTATTTTTATCACTTACCTACTCGAGGACGAGCAGGAGTTAAGCTTGGGGATGCTTGATACGTCATAAACTATCTATAATTTTTGATGTTCCATGCTTGTTTAGTATCAACTTTTCTATGCTTTGTCTACACTTTGAGGTATTTTTATACATTTTCTAGGACTAACCTATTAACAAGATGCCGCAGTGCCAGTTGCCTGTTTTTTGCTGTTTTTGGATTTAAAAAAGCTAGTAAGGAAATATTCTCGGAATTGGACGGGACAAAAGCAAAGTCAATATTTTACCAAAGAGAACACAAAGTCCGGAGGGGAGACAAAGTGGGGCCATGAGGCGGACACACCCTAGGGTGGCGCGGCCTGGGGGGCAGCCCTAGGTGTGGGCCCCTCGGGCGGCCCCCTGCCTCGCCTCTTCGCCTATAAAGTCACCCCGATGCAGAAACCCTAAGCACCCGATCAGATCTCCATGAAACATTCCGTAGCCACCGCCACCATCGTCCCTAGATCGGGGGGGGGGGGGGGTCTGAAGCTCTTCCCGGCACCCTGCCGGAGGGAGAGATCATCCCGGAGGCCTTCTTCATCACCATGCCAGCCTCCGATATTATGTGTGCGTAGTTCACCCTTGGACTATGGGTCCATACAATAGCTAGATGGTTGTTTATCCTCCTTTGTGCTATCATGTTTAGATCTTGTGAGCTCCGTTCATGATCAAGATCATCTATTTGTAATCATACATGTTGTATTTGCGGGGATCCGATGGATATTGAGATACTATATCAAATTGATTATTGATTCTATCATGTTTGTGTTAATTGTGATCTTGCATGCTCTCCGTTGCTAGTAGCTATCTTGGCCAAGTAGATGCTTGTGACTCCAAGAGGGAGCATTTATGCTCGATAGTAGGTTCATGCCTCTAGTAATCTAGGGAAGTGACAGAAATCTCTAAGGTTGTAGATGTGTTGTTGCTCCTAGGGAGAAAAGAACAATCTTTTGTTCATGGAACAATTGTATAGTGTACTTTACACACATTGCTTAATGCAATTATCCATTGCTTGCAACTTAATACTGGAAGGGGTACGGATGATAACTTGAAGGTGGATTACTAATCATAGATGCAGTTGGATTATAATCTATGTATATTGTTGTAATGCCCAATCAAATCTCATAGGAGTCATGATGTCTAGTATTTGCATTGTTATGCTTTCTCAACCTGTCAATTGCCCCATTGTAATTTGTTCACCCAACATGTTATCTATCTTAAGGAGAACACCTCTAGTGAACTGTGGACCCCGGTCCATTCTTTTACCATTGATACATCATCTACTGTTACCATTTAATTTCTATAAGGAACTATTACCTTCCACTCTATACGTTTAATCCTTTGTTTTCAGCAAACCAGTGAGATTGACAACCTCACTGTAAGTTGGGGAAAAGTCTAGAGTTTGTGTTGTGTAGGATTCCAAGTTGTTAGCAAAACCTTGGAGTTGTTTCCTTGCTCATACTGGTTCGATAACCTTGGTTTCATAACTGAGGGAAAACTTGCTGCTGTGCTCGTCACACCTTGCTCTTGGGATCTCCCAACGAGGCTCTATAGTCAACTGAGCCATCATCAATCATACATGTTGTGCTTGTGGGGATCCGATGGTTATTGAGATACTATGTTAGATTGATTATTGATTCTATAATTTCTATATTATTTGTGATCTTGCATGCTCTCTGTTGTTAGTAGCTATCTTGGCCAAGTAGATGCTTGCAACTACAAGAGGGAGTATTTATGCTCGATAGTAGGTTCATGCCTCTAGTAATCTGGGGAAGTGACAGAAATATCTAAGGTTGTAGATGTGCTGTTGCTACTAGGGAGAAAACAACAATCTGATGTGAAAGTATGTCATCAAAGCATCCATCCGGTGATGGTGATTAACATGATCTCATGGTTGAAGGATTTAGGTTACTATGTATCTGAAAGCTTATAGATAAAAAACTATTGAAATGACTTGTTCTTTATGCTACGCTTAACTATAGAAGTATGTCCATCACACCATTCTCCTAATGATATGATCTTGTTGTTAATAACATCTCAATGTTCATGATCAGGAAACCATGATCATCTATTAAACAACAAGCTAGTATTACAAAGAGGATTTACTAGGGACTCTTACATGTTTACAAATCACACAACTATTATTGTTTCCGGTTAGCACAATTATAGCATGAATGTAAACATTTATCATAAACACAAAGATATAATAATAACTAATTCTATTATTGACTCTTGGGCATATCTCCAACAGTCTCCCACTTGCACTAGAGTCAATAATCTAGATTACATGGTAATATACCTAACACCCATGGCGGTTTGGTGTTGGTCATGTTTTGCCCTCGTGAGAGGTTTAGTCAATGGATCCGCCACATTCAGATATGTGTGTACTTTTCAAATCTTTATGTCACCATCTTGGACATGCTCTCGAATAGCGTGAAAACATAGCTTGATATGCTTTAGATTCTTGTGTGACCTTGGCTCCTGTGCATTGGCTATGACACCCATGTTATAACAGTAGATAACCATTGGTTCTAGCACACTGGGAACCACACCAAGATCAACAATGAACTCCTTCATACATATCGCCTCTTGTGAAGCCTCCGAAGCAGCTATGTATTCCAATTCACTAGAATATCTTGCCACAATGATTTGCTTTGCACTCCTCCATCTCACTGCTGCACCATTCGAAGTAAATACATATCCAGATTGAGATTTAGAATCATCCGGATCGGTGTTCCAACTAGCATCTATGTAACCATTAACAACGAGTTGTTCATCACCTCCATAAGAAAGAACCATATCCTTAGTCCTTCTCAAGTACTTAAGGATGTTTTTCACCGCTATCCAATGATCCACTCCTGGATCACTTTGATATCTGCTAGTCAAACTAACATCATATGCAATGTCCGGTCTAGTACATAGCATGGCATACATGATTGATCCTATGGCCGGGGCATAGGGAGTCTTAATCATCCTCTATATCTTCTACCGTAGTAGGACTTTGATTTTTACTCAAGGTCGTATTGGGCAACATGGGCAAGAACCCTTTCTTGACATCTTCCATTCCAAACCTCTTTAGAACCTTGTCCAAATATGTACTTTGTGAAAGTGATATTAGGCGTCTCGATCTATCTCTATAAATATTTATGCCTAATATATAAGCAGCTTCGCCAAGATCCTTCATTAAAAAACTATTATTCAAATAATATTTGACACTTTTAAGAAGGTCTACATCATTCCCAATCAACAACATGTCATCCACATATAGCACTAGGAATGCTACAGATCTCCCACTCACTTTCTTGTAAATACAAGCTTCTCCATAAGTTTGTATAAAACCAAAACTTTTGATCACCTTATCAAAACGTTGATTCCAACTTCGGGATGCTTGCTTCAATCTATAAATGGATCGTTCAAGTTTGCATACCTTTTTAGAATCTTGTGGATCGACAAAATCTTTGGGTTGTACCATGTACAACTCTTCATCAATGTCTCCATTGAGGAACACTGTTTTGACATCCATATGCCATATCTCATAATCATAATATGCAACGATTGCTAACAAAATCCTTACAGACTTTAGCTTTGACATGGTTATACTCCACGGGTACACAACATTGGCATAACTAGTCCAGCTCAAGGAAGGCCCACGACAAGATACGCGGCCTGTGGAGATTTCGGGTGGCCCAAGCCCATGACGTCTTCGGATCCTTGGAGAGCAAGACTAGAATAGATAGAATTTTGAAGGAGACAAACCCTAATCTGTATCAGACTCGACCTGTGCCCAGGAACTTCCTATCTATATAAAGGCTAGGAGGGCACGACGAGGAGGGCGCTTCAACTCACCTCATACACACCTCACGCCAGATTGCATCTGCGCACCCCTGTAATCTTCGGTTCCACCGTAATCAAGAGCAGACAAGCAAGAGTAGGGTTTTCCCTCCGAGGGCCTGAACCTGGGTAAACCTCGTGTCCCCGTGTTGCTTGTCTGTTAACCGTTCCCTGATCTCCAGCATCCCCATCTTATCCAAAACCCAAGTCCATAACAATGGGCATTGACTAATTCAACCCTCGTCAATTGGTGCCGTCTGTGGAAATCGGGGGTGCTGATTGTGCGATCGTGACAGTGCCATCCGAAGCGATATACAACTCCTCGGCAACGGAGATCCACCTCCTCTTTGGAGCTTTCGACTTCACCGCCCACTCACCAGCCACCATGAGGGATTTCGATCCCGTAGGCGACGGGCTCGAGATTCTGTTCGGGAGCTTCTGCTTCTAGGTGGGGCAGACTGGCACCCTCCGCCTCCCAGAGCGGGTGCCGCAACCATCAATCAGGCCCGCTTCATGGGTCCCACCCATTGGCGTGTTACGCACATCGGCGCTGATAGATGAGTCATACGACAGCAGCTGCTGCAACTCAGATCTGTGCGGCCCTCCCTCAGACGAAGGAACCTAAGGTTTCGGATCTGAAAGATGCGGCAGCAGCGGGTGTTACCAGTGCGCCGTGGTTATCCAGGGAGAATCGGAACTGCCACGAGGTTCGAGTGCCCCCAACCCACCACCCAATCCACCTCCCAACCCTCAGGCTGGGAACAGAGGAAACAGAGGAAACCCATCCCTCTAGCCCAATGAAGGCGACGCTAATGCCTACCAGAAGATCAATCTCAATGAGGACAAATGGTGCCAGGCACGCGAAGCCATGGTGGGCAACATCATCCTACCTGTGAATGCTTCACGAGATCTGCTGATGGCATACCACCTCCTCCTCATCGGTGAGCACAACCGGCAGGTGAAGCTGATGGAGGACCTCGACAAACGCAAGAAGGAAGCTTCAGAGTCTAGCACGCGGTGAGCTGCACTCTCCGCGCTGGTGGCTCTAGATTTCATGGCAACAACGCCAACAAGCATCGCTCCCGCACGGAGCACATGGACCCTGCCGCACGCCGCGACATCACAAGGACCCTCAACACGTCCTTCATGTCAATGGATGTCATCGGCAACGTCATACCGAAGACGCCGCAGGCTGCGATCATGGCATCCACCACGTACCTCGTGTCCCATCCACCTCTGGTGGGTGACCCGAAGAGCGCCATGCAGAAGTCCGTGCTAGCCGGACTCAGACTCGTCGGAGCTGCGCTCCATGATGAAGCTCCTGCGGAGCCGGAAAAGAAAGTTGTGGTCAGATTCAATCGCAGCCCCACACCCTCATCCGACGAGGACGAGCACAATCTTCCTCGATGTCGCAAGAGCCCAAGGCGTCTCAGCAGCGACTATGACGCTCGAAATGACCTCGCCCAACACAAGGTCGACAAGGCACGCGGAAAATGCGCGTGTTCAACCAAATTCGACGAGGATGACGATGGAGAGCTGTGTGGAGCCCGATGCTTCAGCAGATCCGTTCGACAGACACGGATGTCGAAAAATTTCAAGCTCCCTTTGGACACTCCGAAGTTCGACAACACGCAGGACCCGAAGGCCTGGCTCAGCGATCACCTCTCGTCTGTCAAGCTGCAGAGCGGTAATAGAAACACCGCGCTACAATGTGACGAGGTTTAATCTCGTCAATGCCCATTGTTATGGACTTGGGTTTTGGAGAAGATGGGGATGCTGGAGATCGCGGAACGGTTAGCAAACAAGCAACACGGGGACACGAGGTTTACCCAGGTTCAGGCCCCCGGAGGGAAAACCCTAATCCTGCTTGTCTGCTCTGATTATGGTGGAACCGAAGGTTACAGGGGTGCGCAGATGCAATCTGGCATGGAGGTGTGTATGCAGTAGTGTGCGAGATATTGTATGAGAGCCTCCTCGTCGTGCCCTCCTGGCCTTTATATAGAGGCAGGCAGGTCCCAGGCACAGATCGAGTCGACTACAGGTTTTAGGGTTTGCCCCTTTGAATTTTTTATCTACACTAGTCTTGCTATCCAAGGATCCGAAGACGTCATGGGCCCTGGCCGCCCGAAAGTCTTCATGGGCTGATGTATATTTGTCATGGGCCTTCCTTGGGCTGGACTAGGTATGCTAAGGTCTTGTACCCGTAGGGTATAACCATGTCAGTAGCCCCCGAGTGTTTTGTCGAATCGTAGATTCGGCTGAGGACTCCTCATTCTTTCGGGTGCGGTTATCTCTGTTTGCTCGAGAACGATTTAAGTGTGTAGGGACTGTTAATGCGTGTGCCTGACTCTCCTGACGGATCAGGGTCAGTTAACTGTCTTAGGACAAAACAACACGATCTTCTTCAAATTCGAGTCCCTGGACTCGAATCCGGAACATATGCTGGTGCAATTCGACTCAGGCCGCGGAGGACTTACAGGAGTGGAATTCTAATAAATTTAAATGATGTACCCAACGCGTCTGTTGGGATTTTCATCGCGCCTGCTGGCACAGATTCTCACTAGCAGAGCGCAGTCGTGTGTGTTGCGAGGCCATCAGATGATATCTGTAGGTCTTATCTTTGTGTCATAGACACAACATCCGAATTTTTATCACCGCAGAGGTGTTTCGGGTGGCCAAGGAGGATGTTACTCACTTAGCATTTAATTGGGGCAGAGCTGCCAAAAAGTTTTTTGCATTCTGATTCGAAGGATCGCAGTCGAAGAATTCAAAGGGTGCGCGACCAGCGCTCCCTATGGGAGTAGCCCCCGAGTGTCTGTTCGAGTCGTAGACTCGAGCAGAGACTTTAATTCAGTTGTTGTTTGACTCCAGGTCCGTAGGACACAAATTTTTCGGATGCTTGAATCCATCCTCCCTATGGGAGTAGCCCCCGAGTCCGTAGTGGAGTCGTAGACTCGACGTAGGACTCGAAGAAATAGTTCAATGATGTAGTACTTTCAGCGTTCTTCGGGTGCGCGGCCAGCGTTCCTGATAGGAGTAGCCCTCGAGTATTTAATCGAATCATAGATTCGAGTGAGTACTCTTAGCCGTGTAGCCGATGAATTGTAACCGTTGCTAGTATAGGTTTTTATGACGTCAGTGCTGACGATCTGTGACCGCAAGCGTCTGCGGCGCCAAAGATGACTTGACTGGACGAACATGGGTCCCACCTTCTGACTTTGAGTTGACTGGTCACGCGCGACGTGGAGATAATTACGGTGTCGCCTCGATTTCTGTGCATAGTGGATGGCGTGTGAGCGACGGTTCGCTGCTGTGCTGACACGTGGACGGCCAGATCTTGATGTTGGCTCTAGGTCTTCCCGATGGACGGTCGTCGTGCATCTTCCTCGTCCTTATAATCATTGGGGAAAAGGTGAATTTGTTTTCACCGTAGCCATTCTTGTTTCACTGCTCCCATCTTCTCTGAGTGTTCTCACTGCGCACTGGAATTTCCTCGAGCTTTTCCTTCCTTGATTCTGCGTGCTCAACGCCGTCACCGCCGTGCTGCAATGGGGAAGCCCAAGAAGTCCTCCTCTACAGTTGGTACCAGCGCCGCCACTGGTGGCAAGAAGGGTTCCGCCGCCACCCGTGTCACCGATGGTGGCTGGCGGCGATCGAAGATGCGTGAGAGTGATCTCTGCAAGCTCTATGAGCTGGACCTGATCCCGCAGGATAGGGAGGCCGTCAAACTTCCCGGCAACGATGTAATTCCCCGTCCTCCCGCTGGGTTTCGGGTTATGTTCCTCGACTTTGTCCTTTGGGGCTTTTCCTTCCCAGTCCACAATTTCCTTCGTGGATTGCTTTTCCTTTATGGTATCCAGCTGCATCATCTTTCTCCCAACTCTCTTCTTCATGTCGCCTGTTTTGTTACTTTCTGCGAGAGCTGGCTCGGTATCGAGCCGCACTTTGGCCTCTTCCAGAAACTCTATTCCCTGAAGAGGCAATCTGGCTCCGATGGTGTTTATCCCATTGGGGGTTGCATTATTTCCCTTCGATCCAATCTTCTTTTCTTCTCATTTTCTATGTCCGAATCTGTCCAGTACTGGCGGAGGCGATGGTTTTACATCCGCGACTCCACGGTGGCTGGGCAGGATTTTGGTCTTGATCCTTTCGACCCCTCCCAAAAAATCGAGCCGAAGAGGTCCTGGAAGAACCAGATCTTGGATGGCGAGGTGGTGGAGATAGAGGGGCTCTATCATTGGGTGGAGGATCTCCAGCTGATTCCGGATAAGGAGGTGAACGGTGTGGATATCATCCGCACTTTTATCAAACGTCGGGTGCAGCTGCTCCAGGCTAGGGTGCACCCGATGTTCCTTTATTCTGGTCGCCGTGATCCGACTAGGGTTTCGACTGAGGAATTCTCCAGGGGGGATCTCGATGGGATCATTCGCCCGCTGCTGAATGGAGAGGATATCCCGGGGAAGTCGCTGACTCCTCCGTTCTCCACTTCTCGTCCAGTTCCGCAGGTGTAGATCTCGGACGTGCGCGCAATGCTATTTTCGACTGTGTTTTTCTTGCAACTTTTTGTGCTGAAAGTTTTGTTTTCTTCTTATGCAGGAATTCAAGGTGCCAGGCATGTCACCTCCATTGCCCGAAGTGTTTCCGGATGCACCGGATAACGAGGTAGTGGACTCCATGTCTGAACTTCCGTCGGCGCGATCACCGGCTGAGGAAGCCAATGAATCGAGGGAGGATCACACTCGTAAGCGGACACTGAGCTCCAGCAAATTGTCGGATGCCTCGACTCCGCCGACCCCTAGGAATCCGCTATGCCTTGAGCGTCACAGCGGGGGTCATGGGGGCTCTTCCTCTCCTCTTCTGGCCGTTCCCGTGCGGGCTGTAGCGCCGCAGCCGCCGGCGAAGCGGAAGAAGGAAGAGAAGAAGGAAGAAAAGAAGGGCAGGAGGACCCCTCCTGTCTTCGACTTGAGCGATCTCGACTCGTAAGTTTGTCCAGTTGCCTTTTGCTTTTCTTTTATTTCGCTTGATTGTTCTTGTTTGATGTTTTCTGTTGCACCCACTCTTCCGACAGCTCCTCCAGCGATGGTGCTCAGGAGATGGTGGGGGAGTCGAAGATTGCTTCTCCTCCTCCTCAGACGGTGGCCACCTCTGATGGTGCTACTCCGAGGTCTTCTCCGCAGGAGGCTCGGGTGGTTGTCCCTCAGAAGACTGCATGCGAACCTTCAGAGTCGCCGTCTATCCATGTAAGTGTTTATGTTTTCTGCTGCAGGGGAAGCCCCCGAGCCTTTTCGGATGATCTGCTGATCATTGTTTCTTCCTGCCTCGGGGGGAGCCCCCGAGCATCTTTAGGATGATCTGTTGTTCGTTTTTTCTTCAAGTCTCGGGGGAGCCCCCGAGCGTTTTTCTTATGTGTAACTTGTTTTTCTCATTCTTTGGGCATAGCCCCCGAGCCTTTCTTTTGACGAGTAGTGCCTTTTGCAGCCTTTTGTGCAAGGCGCCAATCAGCTGGTGCAACATCACTTGGCATTGGAGGCCAGTTTCAAATAGCTTCAAGGTACATTCACAAGTTGATCTTGTAGGGTTCGCAGCATAGAAAACAAAAAATTTCCTACGATGTGAACTATGTACCAAGATCTATCTATTAGATACAAACAACGGGCGGATGTATATCCGTAGAGAACATACCCTTGAAGACCGACAAAGCTTAACGAGTTCAACTCGTGGTTGATGTAGACGATCTCTTGCCGATCTCAAGATCGAGAGGAAGTCCTAGCACCGCAAATCAGCAGCGCATCCGTGCTCGCACACACGTTCGAGGCACCGAGCAACCTCCGCCTCCTCGCTCCAGCGATGCAGCAGAAGCACAATTCTTTCTTGCCGAATAGCCACCGGGAACATGTATCTCGCTAGTCCGAGACCATGGGGGATAAATTCTAGAGGGGGAGAGATATCCTTCACGAGGAGGTGTGAGTGAGAAGTGAGAGGAGGGGCTCCTTTTATAGGACGAGGGGGGGGGGGACCCCAAGGGGGTGGCTGACGCATGGGGGCTGCCCCTTGCCCTCCCCTCTTCATGTGGGTGGACACTCCACTCACAAAAATCCATTCATATGCCTCCACTCAAAATCCCACTCAAACTTGCCATTAAATTTCCACCAAATTTAATGCAAACTCTCATTAAATAAAACTCTTTTATTTTATTCAGAATTTTGTCAATTACTTAATGACAAACATTCACATATAACCCCTTGCTAGAATTCTATTTCACATGCATAACCACTTTAGGCAATTTCACCCGAAAACCTGTTTCGGTATGAAACTTTTGCTCCAATTGGATGTCGATGTCTCTTAAGTGTGTCATCCTACGGTTCGTGAATAATGCGGACATGATCGAGACCCCTCTCGGATCAATAATCAGAAGCGGGATCTGGAGACCCATACTGACTCCCACACATTCAACGATGACTTTCTTGTGATCGTCGGAACCTTTTACGCTAGTATCTTAATCCCTTTGTTTCACGATATATTACATGTCCGAGATTCGATCATCGGTATATCCATACCTAGTTTGATCTCGTTACTGACATGCACTCTTTTCTCGTTCCCGTGATATAACATTCTAGTGATCAAATCACTTGCTTGCAAGCTAATCAATGTGATATCACCGAGAGGGCCCAGAGTATATCTATCCATCATCGGGATGAAAAAATTCCACTCTCGATCCATGAGCCTCAACATAACACTTTATTAGTTCTGAATCCATCTTTATAATCACCCTGTTATGGTGTGACGTTTGATGTTATCAAGAAACTCTTCCGGTGTTAGTGATTGACATGATCTCATGGTCTAAGGATTAGGATCACTTCGTAAGTTGTTATAGCAATATAAACTCAATGACTTTGATCGTAATGCTATACTTCGGATGAATGTTCATCACACCATTACAATAATGTTGCGATCCCGTTATTAACAACATCCAATGTCTATGATCAGGAAGCCTTGATCATCATGTTAATCAACGAGCTAGTTTATGAGAGAGGCATCACTAGGAACTTTCTGTTTGTTTATTAAACACACATGTATTAATGTTTCCGTATTAATACAATTATAGCATGCAAAATAAGCATCTATCATATACTTGGAATACACATAATAAACACTTTATTATTGCCTCTCAAGGCATATTCCCTTCAGATCTTTTGTTGTTCTTCGTACTTCTTCGTCCTGTGATCTCATAGGTGTCTTGATGCTTGCAGAGGACAACAATACCACCCTCCGTGAGCTTGATGCTCTCAGAAAGAGCCTTGGGCGAGCGGAGAAGAAAGCTGAGGACACCGTTGGTGATAAGGAGCGTCTCGAGCTGGAGCTAGCCAACGCAGCCGCGGCCAAGGAGCGCCTGCAGTAGGAGGCTACGAACCGCGAGGAGCAACTCGCCACCGCTGAGGCTTCACGCGAGAAGGAGGTAGCCAACAAGCTGATGACAGCTGCCAAGGCTATTTCGGGTGAGTTGCTTCGTCTTCCTTTTTTCGGCTTCCCTGTCCTTCCTTGCTCTGTTTTTATTTATGTTGCCCCTTCTCTTTCTTCATATGTCGAAGACCGCTATGGTACCGTGGTTGGCTCGCTTGCCAAGGCCAAGGAGGTTCTTGGGCGCTTCTATAAGGAGCTCGTCCCCAAGGGCGTCGCCCTCGAAGATGTCGATGCCTTGGTGGAGGCACTGTCAGCCGAATCACCCGTGGCGTACAAGCGCAAGCAGAAAGGCATTGGTGCATCCGTCGGGCTGGCGATGGCCCTGGCTTTTAGAGCAGAGCTGGATCTTCATCAGGTCACCTCCCGAATGCCAACGGCTGCTGACGGATCCGAGGTAGCCTTCGCCATCTATGCTACTCGTTGTAAGCGTTATGAGACGAAGTTGATTGTCTTGCTGGCTGAGTACGCGTTGAAGCAGCAGAGAGAGTCTAGGGGAGACAGTCCGGTTCCGAGGCTACTCAGGATGCAACTTCTTAGGTTTTGTAGTCGTAGGATAGCTTTTGTTTCCAGCTCTTGTAATTATGTCTATGAACGTTCCTTGTGCCACGTAGTGGCTTTTTGCTGTACATAATGAATTTCCGAGTTCTGTGTTCATTCGTCTTCTTGTTCATATTCTTGTCTTCTTTTACTCTAGGATCCTTCGGGTGATGATCCCATTGACACTTCATCTGCACCATAGCTGCGTGCGTCACAACTTGTGTTTCTTCGAGATCGCATATGTAGTCTTGAGAAGGAATTTCTTAGAGTGCGTGGGCACGCTGATGTTTGGAAGTCGAAGGCAGAGCGAGGCGCTGCCTGAGTGGAATATTTGATGGGGGAGTTGGGTCGTCTGGCCAAACATCTTGAATGTGAGTTTTTCGAGCTGCTGTTCATTGTTTTGGATGCGCCTGTTGGCCGTGCATCTTACTTTTGCAGGTATTGCAGGTGCTAACCTTGCTCCGAAGGAGGAAAAAGAGCGCGTTGCTGTTCGGAATAACTGCTTGACCCAGTAGGACATGGAGGCCGGCGGGTTCTTCTGGATGGACCATGATCGTGCGATGGTCCTTGCGATGTTGCAAGATCGTGTCCACCAGGTATCGCGGGTGCTTCGTCAGGTGCAATCTTCGTTGGCGTCAGTTCTGCATGTGATATTTCCGCTGGATGGGGCGCCGTCGACTCTCTCTGGCCTGCTGGCGAAGTTTCGAAATGTGCATCGTGTCAAGGAACTGGTGCGACATCAGCTTGTCGTGGGGGTGAAGGCCGCGCTTTCCCTTGTGCGGTTGCACCTTCCCGATGTAGATCTGTCTACTGTAGCAAATGGGTCGCCTCTTTGTCCGGATGGTGGTGAGTGGGATATGCGTCCACATTATGCGGCTGTAAGGCAGTATGCCGAACAGATTGTAGATCTGTTTGAGCAGCGTGCGCAAGCTATTCTTCAGAATAGGTAGGACCTGTAAAAGAGATAGATGTAAAATTTGTATAAATTTGACTGGGCGTGTTGTGCCCTTTATTATTTGTAAAGGTTTATTGTTGTGTAGAACGTGGTGCTTTGTTTTGTATACGTGTCCTTTTCGTTAGCCTGACGTGGTTAGCTACTCAGGTGTACACACGCTATTCTCAGTCGACTAAGTCATGAGGTGAGGGGAGCCCTCGAGTGTGTTGTAACAAGGAGTAAAATGCAGACAATAGGTGAAAATTTTGGGGCGAGACACTTAGCTTTATTCATATCGTAAGGAGGAGGTACATTGTTCGGCTGAGTAGCATTGGCCGAATAGCCTTATTGAAAGTAAAAGAGGGAGATATCTAGGGTTAGAAGCGTCACAGCTGTGCGACGTTCCATGGGTTGGAGTATGCAACTCCAGACTCCACGTGCTTGAGGCGATAGGCGCCACCTGGGATGACTTAAGTGAAGATGTAGGGTCCTTCCCATGGTGACTCGAATTTCTTCGATCGCTCTTGCTTAAGTCACAAGACTATGTCTCCTTCGACGAAGGACCTTGGGCCTAGCCGTCGGCTGTGGCAGTTGCGAAGACTCTGTTGGTACACCGCTGACCGAGCTGCTGCTATATCACGCGCCTCATCGAGTGTGTTGATGACGTCTTTGAGTGCGGCCGTCGATTCCGCTTCGCTGTAAGCGACGACCCATGGGGCCTTGTGGCGTACCTCTGCTGGTAGCACGGCTTCGGCTCCGTGCACCATGAAGAAAGGCGTGTAGCCAGTTGAGCTATTTGGCGTTGTGCGCATGCTCCACAGGACCGAAGGTAGATCTTGTGTCTAGGCTCCTGCGAGTCGCTCGAGTGGGATCGTTAGGCGCTTCTTGATGCCAGCACTGACGAGGCTGGCCTTTTCGACCTGCCCGTTCGTTCACGGGTGCACCCTGGAGGCGTATGTGATGTTGATTCCGAGGTCTTTGCAGAAGTCCTGGAATTCTTTGGAGATGAAGTTCGACCCATTGTCGGTGATGATGCTATGCGGCACGCCAAACCTGTAGATAATGGATTCAAAGAACTTGATGGCAGTCTTGCCCTTTTGGTTAGTGACGGGCATGGCCTCAATCCACTTGGTGAATTTGTCGACTGCGACCAGGAGGTAGGCGTGACCTCCTTTCGAGGACCTTGGCAGTTTGCCGATCATGTCGAGGCCCCATTGGGCGAAGGGCCAGGCCAAAGGTATGGGCCTGAGCTCTGATCCGGGTGCGTGCGGTTTGTCGGCGAACCTCTGGCACCCATTGCAACGCCAGACGATGTCCTTGGCGTCGTTCATGGCCGTTGGCCAGTAAAATCCGGCTCATAGGGCTTTGGCGACAAGGGCGCGGCTGCCCGCATGATGGCCGCAGATGCCCTCGTGGATGTCTTGGAGGATGGTTTTGCCATCACCGATGGTGACGCACCTTTGGAGTACACCTGAAATGCTGCGCTTTGACAACTCGCCATTGATGATGGTGAAGGCCTTCGACCGGCGAGATATGCGCCGGGCATCTGTCGGGCTATCAGACAGCTCGCCGTCTATCAGGTACCTGAGGTATGGCCGTGTCCAAGTTTCTTCGACTGCCATGACCTGCATTAGGTTGACCACTGCGACCTCTGTGTCGGGCTTTTCGGGTCCTTCCTGACCTTCGGGTAGCGCAGCCCCCGAGTGTTCTACTTCTTCAGGTGATCCCATTGGGAATTTCCGTTTGATGGATGGCACGCAGATCTGTTCGAGGAACACACCTGGTGGCACCCGTGCACAGGTGGAGCCGATGTTGGCAAGTTTGTCGGCCTCCTCGTTTCTTTCTCTCCCAACATGCCGAAGCTCGCTGCCGTCGAAGTATCCTTCGAGTAAGTTGTAGAGTGCACGGTACGCGATCATGTTGGCGGCGTGTGCGTCGCACTCGTTCATCGTCTACTGGACGACGATGTTCGAGTCTCCGTAGATGACCAGGCGCGTTGCGCCGCAGATCTTTGCCATCCTCATGCCTTGGATGAGGGCTTCGTATTCGGCCTCGTTGTTGGAAGCTCGAAATTTCATCCGGAGGACGTACTTCATCTTGTCGCCCTGCGGGGCTTCGTATTCGGCTCCTGCTCCGGCCTCGCGCTTGGAGCCATCGAAGTGCATCGTCCATGACTGTGTCATGTCCGGTGTGTCTGGCAGCTGCAGCTCCATCCAGTAGACGAGGAAGTCCGGAAGGACCTGAGACTTGATCGCGTGTCGCTTCTCGTAGACGATGTCTAGAGGAGACAGCTCGATGCCCCATAGGGCCACGCGTCCTGTGGCCTCCGAGTTGTTCAGGATGCTGTTCAGTGGTGCCTCATTGACGACCATCACCTGGTGCTCTTGGAAGTAGTGGCTCAGCTGACGATCCGTCATGAACACGCCGTAGGCGAGTTTCTGGTAGTGAGGGTACCTCTGCTTTGTCGGCGTCAATACCTCGCTGAGGTAGTAGATTGGGCGCTGGACCCCATGGGTCTTGCCTTCTTGGGTCGCTCGACCACCAGTACGGTGCTTACCACCTGATGTGTGGCTGCTATGTACAGCAGTAAAGGCTCGCGCTCCTTTGGCGTGACCAAGACGGGCAAGGTGGAGAGTAGCCGCTTTAGATCTTTGAATGCGTCGTCCACCTCGGGCGTCCACTCGAATTTGTCTACCTTGCGCAACAACTAATAGAACGGCAGGGCTTTTTCGCCCATGCGGCTGATGAACCTGCTCAATGCCGCGATTCGCCCTGCAAGCTGCTGGATGCCCTTGAGGTTCTTCGGCTTCTCCATGGCCATTATGGCCTGGATTTTCTTCGGTTTCGCCTTGATCCCTCGCTGGGAGATAAAGTAGCCTAGCAGCTGACCAGATGGGACGCCGAAGGCGCATTTTTCTGGGTTTAACTTGATCTTGTATCGATCAAGGTTATCGCGCGGAGATCGTCGATGAGCTTCTTGGCCTCCCTTGTTTTGATGACTATATTGTCGACATAGACTTGTATGTTGCGGCCGATCTGGTCCTTCAGGCATGCCTGCATGCACCGTTGGTACGTGGCACCTGCGTTCTTCAGCCCGAAGGGCATTGTGTTGTAGCAAAACACTCCAAACGGCGTGATGAACGCCGTTTTCTCCTGATCTTCTACCTTTAGTCGAATCTGGTTATAGCATGAGTAGGCGTCGAGGAAGGAGAGTTTTTCGCATCCTGCAGTCGAATCGATGATCTGATCGATCCGAGGGAAAGGGAAGTGATCCTTCGGGCAGTTCTTGTTCAACGATGTGAAGTCCACGCACATCCTTAGGATGTTCGTGTCCTTTTTGGGGACCATCACAGTGTTGGCGAGCCACTCGCTCTCCTTGATCTCCCTAATGAAGTTTGCGTCGAGTAGTCTGTTGACTTCGACTCCGATTGCTTATGCCCGTGGTTCGGACAGTCGTCAGATGGACTGTTTGACGGGCTTGGCATCTGGAAAGACATTGAGTGCATGCTCGGCGAATTCCCTAGGAACTCCTGGCATGTCCGCAGGACACCAGGCGAAGATTTCCCAGCACTCACAGAGGAATTTGACGAGCACGCTTTCCTATGCGGAGCTGAGGTCGTTGGCGATCAAAACCGTCTTGGAGGCATCCGTCGGATGGACCTGCACCTTCTTTGTGTTGACGGTGGAGTCAAAGGACATATCTGGTGCGTTCTGTCGTGCGACTGGGGGTGCCCCGTTATCCGTTACCTCGTGGAGCCTTACGAGCTCCTCCTGCATGCCGAATGACTAGGAGATTCTGTTGAAGTCCTTGTCGCAGTGGTCCAATCGGGTGAAGCTCCCGTGGACCGTGATGACGCCCCTGGGTCCTGGCATCTTGAGTAGCAGGTACGCATAGTGCGGTACTGCCAGGAATCATGCGAATGCTATACGCCCGATGATGGCGTGGTAATGTGATGGCCAGTCCACCACTTCGAACTTGAGTCACTCGCACCGGAAGTTGTCGGGCTTGCCGAAGATGACGTCGAGCCATATTTTTCCTAGGGGGAATACACCCTTCCCTGGGACGATGTCGTGGAACATTGTATCAGATTGTTCCAGGCTGCACATTGGGATACGCAATGCTGCCAAGGTGCTAGCGAAGATCATATTGATGCCGCTGCCGCCGTCCATGAAGATGCGGCTCATGTCGAACCCGCTGATCTGCGCCTCGAGCTCCAGGGAAGCATGACCTGGGCGAGGGACCTGGCAAGGGTGATCCGAACGGCTGAACGTGATGCAGGACTCCGATCCGCTGAGGTACTCAGGGATGGCGGGCGGAGCGGTCACAGCCAGGTTAATCTGGCGGGTGATTTTCTTCTGCACCCTGTTTGTTGGGCGCCCTTTCTGGATTATCAGCGATCCTTTTGGTGCGGAGTACCCGTGCCCACCGTTATTCTGCGCGGGTGCGATTGGGTGGTTCAGAGGTCCCACAGGTAGTGGTGGAGGAGATCCATGTGCGATCTCGCCCGGTGCGGGTGCGTTCCCGTATCCAGGGTGCTGGGCTTGCTGCCTCATCTGGGCCATGCTCTCGCAGAGTTTCTGGAACTCGCGGCAGTCTTTGAGCATGTGGCTTGCCTTCGTTTTACCATCCTGCTTGTTGATGTAGAAGTGGATGGTGCATGGACCCGACAGTTTGTCGTATGCTGAGGGTCCGTCGTCGCGGCCACAGCGTTGCCATGAATGCATTGGGCGTCCTCCATCACGGAAGTTGCTTCCACGGTATCCGCCGTTGCTGCGGTTGCCGTCGCTGCGGCGGCCGGCGCAGCCAGCCGCGACCACGTCGGGTCCATCGCGATTGTCGTAGACACGCGATCTTCTCTTCCTACGGCGCTCACGTCGCCGGCCGTAGTCGTCTTCCTCCTCCGAGTGCGCTCGGTGGATGGAGTCCTCGCCGTCAGCCCACCTGTTGGCGATGTCCATGAGGTGGTCGAGTGTCTTGGGTTTGACGCACCCAAGCTCTTCCTTAAAGTCCTGGCGTTTGACGCCGTACCTGAAGGCGTCTATAGCTCTCTCCTCAGAGATGTGCGCCGTGGAGTTCTTGGTGTTGGACCATCGTAGTATGTACGAGCGAATGGATTCGCCCGTTCGTTGGGTGCAGGCCCGCAGCTCTTCGATCAAGGAAGGCCTCTTGCTAGTGCCCTTGAAGTTTCGGACGAAACTGTACGCCAGCTCCTCCCAGCTTCGGATGGATCCCGAGGATAGGCTGCTGAGCCAGATCCGGGCTGCGCTTGTCAGCTGCAGCTGAAGGCATTGCATGGCGGTTTCCTTGTTACCGCCATGTAGCTTGACAGATGACAGGTGGTCGCCGAGCCACGCCTTGGGGTCCTGTGTACTGTCGAACTTCGGAGTGTCCAAAGGAAGCTTGAAGTTCCACGGCATCCGCCTAACGGATCTGCTGAAGCATCGGGCTCCGTAGAGTTCTCCTTCATCGTCATCCTCTTCGGATTCGGATGAGCATACGTGCTTGGCGCGCGCTTTGTCGATCTTGTGCTGGGTTAGCACGCTTTGAGCGTCGTAGTCGCGGCTGCGACGGCGCGAGCGCTTGTGCCTTCGAGGAAGGTCGTGCTATTCGTCCTCGGATGAGGGCGTGGGGTTGCGGTTGAACCTGACCGCAACCTTCTTCTTTGGCTCCGCAGGAGCTTCTCCGTGGAGCGCGGCTCCAACGAGTCCGAGTCCGGTGATCGCGGACTTGTGCATGGCCCTTTTCGGGTCCCCCTCCGGAGGTGGATGGGACGCGAGGTACGCGGTGCCTGCCATGATCGCAACTTGTGGCATCTTCGGGATGACGTTGCCGTCAACATCCATCTCCATGAAGGTCGCATTGAGGGCTCTAGTCACCTCGCGACGTGCCTTGGGATCCATGTTCTCCGTGCGAGAACGGTGCATGTTGCCATGGTTCCCATGCGACCTGGAGCCGATGCCCATTGCAGAGAGCGCAGCTCGCCGTGCGCTGGACTCTGAGGCTGCTTGCTTGCGCTTGTCAAGCACCTCTTGCATCCTCACTTGCTTCTTGTGCTCCTTGATCAGGAGAATGTGGTATGCCATCAGCAGGTCCCGTGAGGCATCTGCGGGCAAGATCTTGTTACCTGCTACGACTTCGCGTGCTTGAGCCCATCCCTCCTCGATGAGGTGGATGACCCGATCAGTGTTGTTCCCGTTGGGTGGGGGGACTGGCTTCTTCTGTTCCCGCTGTTTCTACCCTGCAGGCTGGGTGGCGGATTGTGCTCCAGATCTACGTCACTCTGGATGAATGCGGCGCACTGGTAGCGCTCGTAGATCGGATTGCTGCTGCCGTAGATTTCGGATCCGAAATCGTAGGTCCGTTCATCCGATGGTGGATCGCATAGATCTGAGTTGCAGCTACTGTTGTCATAGGATTCATCTGTCGATGATGATGTGCGTAGCACGGGGTGTGGAGCCCACGAAGCAGGCCTGATCGATGGCAGGGGCACCCGCTCTGGGAGGCGGAGAGTGCCGGTCTGCCCCAACTGGAAGCAGAAGCTCCCGAACAGGATCCCGAGTCCGTCACCAACGGGCTCGAAGTCCTTCAGGGTGCTGGCGAGTGGGCGGTGAAGTCGAAGGCGCCGAAGAGGAGATGACTCTCCGTCACCGCGGAGTTGTAGATCGCTTTGGTTGGGACCGTCATGATCGCACAATCAGCGCCCCGAGTTCCCACAGACGGCGCCAATTGACGAGGTTTAATCTCTTCAATGCCCATTGTTATGGACTTGGGTTTTGGAGAAGATGGGGATGCTGGATATCGCGGAATGGTTAGCAAACAAGCAACACGGGGACACGAGGTTTACCCAGGTTCAGGCACCCGGAGGGAAAACCCTACTCCTACTTGTCTACTCTAATTATGGTGGAATCGAAGGTTACAGGGGTGCGTAGATGCAATCTAGCGTGGAGGTGTGTATGCGGTAGTGTGCGAGGGATTGTATGAGAGCCTCCTCGTCGTGCCCTCCTGGCCTTTATATAGAGGCAGACAGGTCCCAGGCACAGATCGAGTCGGTTACAGGTTTTAGGGTTTGCCTCTTTGAATTTTCTATCTACACTAGTCTTGCTCTCCAAGGATCCGAAGACGTCATGGGCCCTGGCCACCCGAAAGTCTTCATGGGCCGGCGTATATTTGTCATGGGCCTTCCTTGGGCTGGACTAGGTATGCTAAGGTCTTGTACCAGTAGGGTATAACCATGTCACAATGCCTTCAGCTGTAGCTGATGGGCGCAGCTCAGATCTGGCTCAGTAGCCTGTCCTCCAGCTCCATCCGAAGAAGGGAGGAGCTGTCGTATAGCTTCATCTGCAACTTAAAAGGAACTAGCAAGAGGCCAGCCTCGATCGAAGTGCTGCGCGCATGCACCCAACATACCGGCGAATCCATTCGCTCGTACATCCTACGCTGGTCGAACATCAAGAACTCTGCCGCACACATCTCCGAGGAAAGGACAATCGACGCCTTCAAGGATGGTGTCAAACGCCGGGACTTCAAGGAAGAACTTGGGCGCGTCAATCCCAAGACGCTCGACCACCTCATGGACATCGCCAACCGATGGGCAGATGGTGAGGACTCCCTCCACCGAATGCATTCGGATGATGAGGACGACTATGGCCGCAGGCGAGAATGCCGCAGCAAGCGAAGATCGCGAGTCTACGACGACCACGATGGATTCGACATGGTTGCGGCTGGCTACGCGGACCAACACAACGATGGCAACCGCAGCAGCGGATACCGCGAAGGCAACTTCCGTGACGGAGGGCGGGCCACGCAAACATGGCAATGCCGCAGCCGTGACGATGATCCCTCAGCATACGACAAGTTGTATGGTCCTTGCACCATCCAATTCTACATCGACAAACAAGATGGCAAGAATAAGCCAAGCCACATGCTAAAGGAATGCTGCGAGTTTCAGAAGCTCAGCGAGGGCCTCACCCAGATGCGACGCCAGATCGTAAACCCTGGGTTTGGAACTGCACCCGCACCAGGTGACATTGCTCATGGAGCTCCTCCACCTCCACCCGTTGGACCTTCGAATCCAGCAATCGCACCCGCACCAAACAACGGCATGTGAGGGTACCCGGCGCCAAAGGGGTCCATGATGATCTGGAAAGGGCGCCCAACAAACAGGATGCAAAAGAAGATCACCCGCCAAGTTAGCCTGGCCGTGACCGCTCCGCCAGCCATCCCTGAGTACCTCAGTGGCTCGGAGTTGTAACGTCCCAAAAATACTAAACTTAAATCAGCAAACTCTAATCATCAAAATTAGGGTTACAAAAACTTTTCTAATTAAAATTATGAAGGCATGCATATGTGTATGCATTTAATTTGAAATTCTTTTGAACCACCTTGTTTGTATGTTTCCTTGCTTGTAAAATGTTTCTTAGGTGAAATAAACATCATCTAAACATTTCCCAAACTTTTCCTAAAGACAAATAAATCAAAACCAATAAAATAAAGGAATGGTCATTTTGACCAATTTAACTCCCATGCCTACTTTGGCTGTCTCAAACTTTCAGAACCTAATGGAAACTTTTCTGGATCTTTGCACCCCTTGAATGTACACATAACAAGGTATCAAGGCGCACTTTGTGATCATCCAAAAACTTTCAAATGCATAGTTTAAATGACAATTCAAAATTGAATCTTTATCATATGGGAAGATCCCATTTTTTCAAAAACCACTTAAACAAGCTCAACTTTCAAAACCCAAGCATCTGCAGACTCACCAGCACCAATCTAGCACACCCACCAAAAATATTTTCAAAATTCAAAACTTGATTTCATGCGGCCATTTCATCAAACAGGTTGCAGACACAAATCATCAAAATCCTAAACACTATAGTGAGCAGTGATTGAAGCCTAACTTGTTCCCTCTCTAGACACCACTAGCCTTAGTAGATCATCTAACAACCTAAACTAACCCTTAGAATCACTGTAAGCTTGACATTGCCATCAATGGTGAACAGCCGAAGCCACCCAAGTCACCCCCATGTCGACAGCAAGCTAGGAAGAGAAGCAAGCGACCATGCCGAGCGTGCGCCAGAGCTCCACCCTCGACCGAAGCCCACAGACCGCGCGCCGCCCTCACCGCATGCATACACGATCACCACCGACCCAGGAGACCGCCAGACATCCTCGTTCGCCGCCCCGTGACGCACAGCCACTGCTCACCGTCGAAGACACCGCCTCTGCCGCGCAGAGCGTCGCATGTTCCAGACCAAGAAGCACGGCCCCACGCCTCGAAACCATGTCGTTGAACATCGCCAGGGAACACCGCACCGTCCCCTACCTTCGCCCATGCCAATAGCCGCCTGTAACATCACCCCCGACGAGCTCACCGTGCGCCCCGTCGGTCTCCTCGCTCGACTATAAATAGAGGCCACCCCCAGTCGATTTCTTCACACCATTCTACTCCCCTCTCCTCACTGATCGTGCCACACTGTTCCCGGAGCAAGGCGAGCAGCACATCGCCGGAATTTCACCGGATCCCGCCGCCTCTGGAGAAGAAGGGCGCCATAGATTTCGTCCACCCCAGGAGCTGCCGCGACCACCCCTGAGTTCGCCGTCGTCGTTCGCCCGCCTCGCCGATCCTCGCCTGCACCCCGGTGAGCCCCCAGCACCCCTCAGTGGCCATGCTAGGTTTCTTTCTCGCCGGTGTTGCTCAACGTCGACGATGACTCTCAGTCGTTGGATTAGAATCAGATCGAACGCACCACGTTGCCCCGTACCGCTTCGCCCCTCCCTGTCTCACTGACGAGTGGGGACACCCACTTAAGCAGCCCGCGGGAGCACTGCGCTTAGCAGGCCGGCCCGTTAACTTTTCCCGCGCAGCCCAGTTATTTGAAGTAAACCTTTTTCATTTTGTTGCAAACTCACTTCTACACCCAACTTCAAAAATCAACCCAGATCGATTTAGGGCACCAAATTGAATGAAACCAATTTTGTTATAAAGATCTGAGAATGCTGAATCCAAGCCCGTTGGATTCAAGTCATTTGGATCTATAGATCACCCATGGTAAAAATAACAAGGCAGAAGCTTTTATGCATTCAAACATTTTTCAAATTTAAACCATAATAGCCTTTGAGTTGATTCCAACTCTCAAAAATCACATTTAACCATACCTTTCAGAATATATAAAAATATATAGGTTTACCTTAAGAAATAATGTTCAAGTAATAAAAGAATGCTACATAGGCATTTCTAGCCACTTTAATTAATTAAAATAAAAGGGTAAAACCTTATTAAATTGTGACACCACTTTAAATCACATTCCCATGGACTAAAATATGTGGTGATGACATGTGTCAACATGATCCCATGTTTGGTTTGGAGAATATTAAATCTTAAGTAGTTTTTCAATGAGTAGAAATTTCTTTTCTAAAAATAAAAGGAATTGAACCAAGCTTTAATTTTGTACTGTTAGAGATGATGCTAGATCATCTATAGGACCCTTGTGTGTGATGATTGCAAGTAGTTAAGTATTGTTTGGTGATTGTGTACCTCGTATTTATTTATAGACCCTAGTACCGACCAAGGATACGAGGAGGAAGGAGGATACTACGAAGAAGAAGCCGAGGAGAACTTCAACCACTGCTCTGCACAAGGCAAGCTGATACTATACCAATTCAAGCTAAAACTTGCAAGACACTCTACTTTAGCAAGCTTTATTAACTAAGTGGACCAATGCAAGATACCCTACGGATGCCACAAACCACTACTTGTTACTATGCCTACTATATGCCTTAAGCATATGTGATCATATCCACTTGACAAACCAATCCTAGTTTTACTTGCAAGCTTTATACTTTATTTCTTTATCAAAGCTATTTCTTAGAGTTTACTTAAGTGAATTATAGATATTAGAAAGATATTTGAAGGTTGCATAAAGAGCATAAAATTTGGCCTAAGTTAGAAACCTTGATATCAACCTGAGACATAAGGTTGTACTTAGTGGAAACTCCACTAGTCCACCACCCCTCATTAGTGCCTACCCCCACTTATAGATGCTAGTGCTAAGCATAAAACTTGATCAACTTTAGATGGGAATACTTGGTGGAAAAATGGTTATGAAAACCTTGGAATGATGGATCATTCTATTGAAATGTTTTGGACATGTGTTTCCAAACACCTGATGATTTTGGTGATGAAAATGTTGAGGCATGAGCCTTAGCCCTTTATAAAACTGATGGTTTTCTGGATGCGATACCATTCCAATTTTATCGTACAACCACAATACCCGAAGATTGGGTAGGGCTTGACTGGAAACTTATATACCTTAGTATTAGTTCCCTCACGGCCAAGTTCTGAGCTGAGGCTACCATGTGAAGATTGTCCACCTGTGCAGTACCCAAGATGACAGTTGGTCATGGTTGGGAGGCCAAACTCACAGGAGAGGTGCTTATACTAGGGCGTGTAATTGAAAGGTTAGGATTGATTATACGCATACTGAGTATGGTGAATTCAGGATTTATTCCTGATGGATGTATCAAATGTTGTGGTGAAAGTGTACAATCTCTGCAGAGTGTCAAACTATTCGAATAGCCGCGTCCGCGGTTATGGACAGTTGGAGTGGCCATACTGTTCCCCCGTCAGACTTTAAAAATGACTTGTGAAATGAATTGAGAATTTGACTTGACCACAACAGAGTTGTGATATGAAATACAAGTTCCCACTTAGGAGTTATAAAATTGTGACTAGCATTCGTTGCTTCTAAACTTAGTAGAGATAAATCTGGCTTTTGCAAAACAACCCTAGAGCCTAGTGTCCTATTATCCAAAAACCCCTTTACCTGTTAGCATTTGTTTGCGAGTACTTAAAGAGTACTCATGGCTTTGTCCCTGGCTATTCCCATGGCCAGACTACGAAGAGGAGTACCTTGAGGATGGACCCCAGGAAGGTTACGACAACTAGGATCATCTCCCATCGTAAGCATTTCCTGTGACCCCGAAGATGGAGCTTCGCCTACGCTACCGTTATTATTACGTATTCCGCTGCTTGATGTTGTATTAAGAACTGGATCATGAGATCCCTATTTGTGTAAGAACTTATGTATCGTTTATAATGGATTATGTACTATGGTATCCAATTCTGTTATGTCTCGCAAAAATGGTAATCCTGGGATTGCGATGTATGGCATAACAGGCATCTGGGATTAAAAATCCGGGTGTTGACAAGTTGGTATCAGAGCCATCCTGACAATAGGAGACCCTAGTTAGACTAGGCGTTGCATCAAAAACTTAGCTTCAAAACCAAAGAAAACAAATATTTACAAAAACTTATTCTCATTCTTATCCCTTTTATTCTTTCATGAAAATTCATGTTCCTCCAAAAACTCTTGCAAAATACATAAAATTTTGACACACTTAATCACTCTACTAACTTACTCATCCTATATTATTATAGATGGACGTGAAGTAGAACAAGTTTTACCAACTGGGGAATGGAGGAGACCTGATCTTTGAGAGGGATTTGGACCAGCTTTCGGAACTTTTGGAGCATCCGCACCCCGAGTTCTTCGGAGCTCAGCTCAATGATCAAGGAGGAGAAGATCTGCAGTGGCTAATTGTTGCAAGTCTCCGAGGAAAGATTGAACCTCCCACTGCGGAGGGAATTCAGTTTACCTTGAGGGAAAACAACTGGCTCGATGGACTTGCCAGAGCCATGCAGGAAGCTCTTTCTCGTCTGTGTGGGCAGAGCATCAATCAGATCAAGGGTACTCGCTTTGAGTTTTTCCCAAGGCGTGATGCAAATGGACAACCACTGGAAGCCCCATACCACCCGGAGCTGAAGACCCAATTGGACCACCTTAGCTTCATGATGTACGATCGTCAGCAGGAGTTGGACAACTGTCGTGACTACTGCAACCACAAGTCTGCCATCATCAAGACGAAGGATCAAACCATCGCCCTGCTAGCAAAGGATCGCAAGTCTCACCGCCGTCAGCTCGACAAGAAGGAGCACATCATTTCCCGTCTTCGCCACCGCATCTCATCTCTGGAGGAGACCATCCACGAGAGAGACATGCAGTTGGAGGAAAGGGAGAATGCTGGAGAGGATCTTCATGGAGACCCCTACTCCTATCTTAGCGATGATGATGATTTTCTGGAGGATCAGGCTATGGATTTCTTCACCGATGAGGATGATTTCGCCTTCATCGATGATGATGAGGATGATGAAGCCATAGATTCCGAGGAGTAGTAGCACTTGAGCACTAGCGTAGTGAGTAGTATTCGGTCCAACTGTATCGTAGTTCTCAGAATGGTTCTTAAAACCATCTGCTTTCCTTTGATGTGGTGTGTGTTGTATCGTGTGAATGAATGAATGAAAAAGCAAGTTGCTAGAAAATCTGAGTCAGACTTTAATTTTTTTTCAAAGACCCAAAACTTTAGAAATTTCCCTCTTTTCTCATGATCTACCTCAATCTTCAGATGCCACGTGGAGGAAGTGGTTCAACCCCGGACCGATGTTGCAGATACTGCAAATGTTGACTTCTGACCGTGAAGCTGAAAGAGCGGAACGTCAAGCCAACCTAGCCACCCTTCAGCAGATAGCCCAGCTAGCCCATAACAACCAAGGCCATGGAAATCAGGACAACCACGGATCTAAGCTCAAGAACTTCCAGAATACCAACCCACCTGTTTTCACTAAGTCCGAAGAGCCCCTAGACGCCGATGATTGGCTGCAAACCATGGAAAATAACTTAGAAGTAGCCGGAGTGGAAGCCAACGAGAAAGTCCTGTTCGCCACCCACTATCTAGCCAGAGATGCCAGAGCATGGTGGAACAGTGTTCGCGCAATGACTGGAGGCCAGATGATGACCTGGGAGGAATTCAAGGTCAAGTTTAGCAGAACCCATGTGCCACCGGGTTTGATCAAGATAATGGGAGACGAGTTCAGAGAGCTGAAGCAAGGAAGGATGACTGTAGTGGAATACCGTCACAAATTTTTGTCATTAGCTAGGTATGCCCCGGATGAAATAGACACTGAAGCCAAGAAGAGAGAAAGATTCTTGAATGGTTTGCATGATGAGATGCAGATGGTGTTAGTCAATATCCCCTTTGCTGATATTGAAGCCCTTGTGGACTCAGCTATCCATATGGAAGGAAAGATCAACCAAGCCAATGAGAACCGCAAGCGTCGTATGATGCATCAGCCAGGAACCCATCAGACCCCAAAGTATCGCCCTAACCCATCTCCAGGATTTGCCCCAAGGACCAACAGACCCCCGATGAACCGTCCGACCTATCCCAACCGTGGAAACCCTAGACCCGGAGGAAATCATAACAACACCGGCAACTCTAGCAATTTCAATCGTGCCCCACCCAAGTTCAACAACAACAATGTTACCGCCAACCCCAACACTGCCCCGAGGACTGGAAGCAATGCCGTGCCTGTAGCAGCCAAGGACAAGTCGCAAGTGACGTGTTATGAATGTGGAAATAAAGGCCACTATTCCAACGAGTGCCCCAACAAGAAGAATGCTACAGCCCCCAACGCCAATGTCCCAGCTCAGCAGCAGCGTCGTGTTCAGCCAGGAAGAAGATTTGCCCCAGGGAATTCGCTCAACCGCAACAGCCGTCTTTTTCTCATGCATGCTGAGGAAGCTCAGGAAGCGCCAGACGTCGTGCTGGGTATGTTTTCTGTTAATTCAGTACTTGCAAGAGTGTTGTTTGATTCGGGTGCATCGCATTCATTTGTCACCGAAGAATTTGCATGCACTAGTAAAATTCAACCAACCAAACTGAAGCATGTTATGATTGTTCAAATTCCCGGATCAACCACTAAGGCTAGGCAAATTTAAAAAGTCGTCCCTATCCGAATCCATGGCATAGATTTTTATGAAAATCTGATAGTACTTGGAATTAAAGATTTGGAAGTAGTACTAGGAATGGATTGGATGTCCAAACATAAAGGATTAATTGAATGTGCCAAGAAAGCCATAACTATGACCAGTACAGCCAGAATATCAGTCGAGCATATATCTGAAACCTTACCCCGCCAATTCAAGTGTAACAAGAGTATAGCCCAACCTACCATTGACCAAGTCCGGATAGTCTGTGAATACCCCGGTGTATTTCCAGATGTTTTGCCCGGTATGCCCCCAGATCGGGATATCGAGTTTATCATCGAACTAATCCCCGGAACTGGACCCATAGCCCAGAGACCATATAGTATGAACCCGTCAGAGCTCGCAAAACTGAAGAAGCAACTTGATTCCATGCTGGAAATTGGATTGATTCAACCAAGTGCGTCACCTTGGAGATCACCTGTCTTGTTTGTGGACAAGAAGGATGGAGGTAACCATTTGTGTACGGATTATCGGAAATTGAATGATGTCACCATCAAGAACAAGTACCCCTTTCCCAAGATAGAAGATTTGTTTGATCAGTTGACCGGTGCCAAAGTTTTTTCTAAGATTGATCTTAGAACTGGCTATCATCAACTCAAAATTTGTGCAGAGGATATTCCAAAGACTGCCTTTACCACCGGATATGGATTGTATGAGTATACGGTCATGTCTTTCGGATTAACCAATGCCCCCGCTTATTTCATGAATCTCATGAATAAGATTTTTATGAACTTCCTGGATAATTTTGTCGTTGTTTTCATCGATGACATTCTGATTTATTCCAAATCAGAAGAAGAACATGAGCTACACCTAAGGACCATTATTGGAACCCTTAGAGAGCATCAGATGTATGCAAAGTTTAGCAAATGTGAATTCTGGTTACAGGAGGTAGGATTCCTCGGTCACATTGTATCAGCCGGAGGAATTGCCGTTGACCCTGCCAAAGTGAAAGATGTAGAAGATTGGAAAGCCCCAACCACTCAAACCCAAGTTCGTCCATTTCTCGGATTGGCGGGATATTACCGCAAATTCGTAGAAGGATTCTCTAGTATCGCCCGACCCATGACCCAATTGCTGAAGAAGGACAAGAAGTTTGAATGGACCGACAAATGTGAAGCGAGTTTTCAAGAACTCAAGAGGAGATTGATTTCAGCCCCAATCTTGATCATGCCGGATATCACGAAGCCCTTCGATGTGTATTGTGATGCATCCAAGATTGGTCTCGGATGTGTGCTAATGCAAGAAGGAAAAGTTATATCTTATCTATCGCGACAACTAAAGCAACATGAGCAAAACTACCCAACCCATGACCTCGAACTCGCAGCCGTAGTTCTAGCCCTGAAAACATGGAGACATTACCTGATGGGAAACCATTGTGAGATTTATTCGGATCACAAGAGCCTAAAGTATATGTTCACTCAGAAGGAGCTGAATATGAGGCAGAGAAGATGGATTGAGCTAATCAAGGATTACGATCTGGACATTCACTATCACCCTGGTAAAGCCAACGTAGTAGACGATGCCCTTAGCAGGTTGCCGTGCCGCTTGAACTCCATGATTTTGAAGGAGCAACCAAGTCTACACAAAGAGCTAGAAGATTTTCGGATGGAATTGGTAAGTAAAGGATTTCTGGCTAGCATATAACTCCAGCCCACTTTGATCAGTCAGATTAAAGAGGCGCAGAAGGGAAATGCCAGTATTGATGGAATCAAGCGTCGTATCGGTACAGGCAAAGTACCCGGATTCACCGAGGACGAAGAAGGAGTTTTGTGGTACAAAGGACGCCTTTGTGTACCAGCAGATTCCGCGTTGAAAGGAGTTATTTTGAAGGAGGCTCATGATACTCTTTATTCTATCCATCCTGGAGGAACTAAGATGTATCAAGATTTAAAAGAGCAATTTTGGTGGCATAAGATGAAGAGAGAAATCGGAAGCTATATCGCCAAGTGTGATATATGTCAGCGAGTCAAGGTAGGACATTAAAGACCCGCTGGATTGTTGCAACCCTTGCAGATTCCGGAATGGAAATGGGATTCTGTAGGAATGGACTTTATCACTGGACTACCTACTTCTAGTAGGGGAAATGACTCTATCTGGGTCATAGTGGATAGATTGTCCAAAGTTGCCCATTTCTTGCCCGTCAAGACCACATATCAGAGTTTGAAACTAGCGGAGTTATACATTGCTAGAATCGTCAGTTTGCACGGAGTCCCCAAGAATATAGTATCAGATCGGGGAACTCAGTTTACCTCGAGCTTCTGGAAGAAAGTCCAAGAAGGTTTAGGAACCCTTCTAGATTTCAGCACCGCATATCACCCTCAGACCGATGGACAAACAGAGCGAGTAAACCAAATACTCGAAGATATGCTGAGAGCCTGCATGTTAGAATATGGATCCAAGTGGGAAGACTGTCTGCCGTTTGCAGAATTTTCATACAACAATAGTTATCAAGCCAGCTTGCAAATGGCCCCATTTGAATTTATGTACGGAAGGAAGTGTCGCACCCCTTTGAACTGGTCGGAAGTAGGAGAAGTCAGATCTTCGGACCCGACATCCTACGAGAAGCAGAAGAGAAGGTTCACAAGATTCGTGAGCACCTCAAGACCGCCCAATCCCGACAGAAGAGTTACGCTGACAAGAGACGTAGATACCTCGCCTTCAACATAGGAGATTTTCTTTATCTGAAATTGTCGCCATTGAAGGGAATGCAGCATTTCCAACTCAAAGGAAAGTTAGCCCCCAGATATATCGGACCTTTCAAGATTCTGAACCGTCGAGGAGAAGTGTCGTATCAATTGGAACTACCTGAAGAGATGTCAGCCGTGCACAATGTGTTCCATATCTCGTTAATTCGCAAGTGTCTCAAAGTCCCCGAGAAGACCGAAGTGTTCAAGAATATCGATCATTGGACCATAGAGATCAACGATGACCTGACCTATCCCAAAGTACCCATCCGTATTTTGGAAGAAGCTTTTCGAACTACCCGAACACGAAGCATCAAGTTTCTCAAGATTCAGTGGAGCAACCACACAGAAGAGGAAGCTACCTGGGAACGCGAAGATCACATCAGGACGGAGTTTTCCGATCTCTTCAAATCCTAGGTAATCTTTTCGTCCTTTTTCAAATCTCGGGACGAGATTTTGTTTAAGGGGGGAAGGTTTGTAACATCCCAAAAATACTAAACTTAAATCAGCAAACTCTAATCATCAAATTAGGGTTAACAAAAACTTTTCTAATTAAAATTATGAAGGCATGCATATGTGTATGCATTTAATTTGAAATTCTTTTGAACCACCTTATTTGTATGTTTCCTTGCTTGTAAAATGTTTCTTAGGTGAAATAACATCTAAACATTTCCCAAACTTTTCCTAAAGACAAATAAATCAAAACCAATAAAATAAAGGAATGGTCATTTTGACCAATTTAACTCCCATGCCTACTTTGGCTGTCTCAAACTTTCAGAACCTAATGTAAACTTTTCTGGATCTTTGCACCCCTTGAATGTACTCATAACAAGGTATCAAGGCCCACTTTGTGATCATCAAGAAACTTTCAAATGCAGAGTTTAAATGACAATTCAAAATTGAATCTTTATCATATGGGAAGATCCCATTTTTTCAAAAACCACTTAAACAAGCTCAACTTTCAAAACCCAAGCATCTGCAGACTCACCAGCACCAATCTAGCACACCCACCAAAAATCTTTTCAAAATTCAAAACTTGGTTTCATGCGGCCATTTCATCAAACAGGTTGCAGACACAAATCATCAAAATCCTAAACACTATAGTGAGCAGTGATTGAAGCCTAACTTGTTCCCTCTCTAGACACCACTAGCCTTAGTAGATCATCTAACAACCTAAACTAACCCTTAGAATCACTGTAAGCTTGGCATTGCCATCAATGGTGAACAGCCGAAGCCACCCATGTCACCCCCATGTCGACAGCAAGCTAGGAAAAGAAGCAAGCCTAGCCAGCATGTCTGGGAGGCAGCCCACCGTCCACCGCCACTCCCTGTCCACTGCTCGAACCTTGCCATCCACTGGACCATACACACGGACCGCGCCCAGACCGCCAGCGACCATGCCGAGCGTACGCCAGAGCGCCACCCTCGACCGAAGCCCACAGACCGCGCGCCACCCTCACCGCATGCATACACGATCACCACCAACCCAGGAGACCGCCAGACATCCTCGTTTGCCGCCCCGTGACGCACAGCCACTGCTCACCGTCGAAGACGCCGCCTCTGCCGCGCAGAGCGTCGCATGTTCCAGACCAAGCAGCACGGCCCCACGCCTCGAAACCATGTCGTTGAACATCACCAGGAAACACCGCACCGTCCCCTACCTTCGCCCATGCCAATATCCGCCTGTAACATCGCCCCCGACGACCTCACCGTGCGCCCCGTCGGTCCCCTCGCTCGACTATAAATAGAGGCCACCCCTAGTCGATTTCTTCACACCATTCTATTCCCCTCTCCTCACTGATCGTGCCACACTGTTCCCGGAGCAAGGCGAGCAGCGCATCGCCGGAATTTCACCAGAGCCCGCCGCCTCTGGAGAAGAAGGGCGCCATCGATTTCGTCCACCCCAGGAGCTGCCGCGACCACCCCTAAGTTCGCCGTCGTCGATTTCGTCGTTCGCCCGCCTCGTCGACCCTCGCCTGCACCCTGGTGAGCCCCCAGCACCCCTCACTGGCCGCGCTATGTTTCTTTCTCGCTGGCGTTGCTCAACATCGACGATGACTCTCAGCTGCTGGATTAGAATCAGATCGAACGCACCATGTTGCCCCGTACCGCTTCGCCCCTCCCTGTCTCACTGACGAGTGGGGACACCCACTTAAGCATCCCGCGGGAGCACTGCGCTTAGCAGGCCGGCCCGTTAACTTTTCCCGCGTAGCCCAGTTATTTGAAGTAAACCTTTTTCATTTTGTTTCAAACTCACTTCTACACCCAACTTCAAAAATCAACCCAGATCGATTTAGGGCACCAAATTGAATGAAACCAATTTTGTTATAAAGATCTGAGAATGCTGAATCCAAGCCTGTTGGATTCAAGTCATTTGGATCTATAGATCACCCATGGTAAAAATAACAAGGAAGAAGCTTTTCTGCATTCAAACATTTTTCAAATTTAAAACATAATAGCCTTTGAGTTGATTCCAACTCTCAAAAATCACATTTAACCATACCTTTCAGAATATATAAAAATATATAAGTTTACCTTCAGAAATAATTTTCAAGTAATAAAAGAATGCTACATAGGCATTTCTAGCCACTTTAATTAATTAAAATAAAAGGGTAAAACCTTATTAAATTGTGACACCACTTTAAATCACATTCCCATGGACTAAAATATGTGGTGATGACATGTGTCAACATGATCCCATGTTTGGTTTGGAGAATATTAAATCTTAAGTAGTTTTTCATTGAGTAGAAATTTCTTTTCTAAAAATAAAAGGAATTGAACCAAGCTTTAATTTTGTACTGTTAGAGATGATGCTAGATCATCTATAGGACCCTTGTGTGTGATGATTGCAAGTAGTTAAGTATTGTTTGGTGATTGTGTACCTCGTATTTATTTGTAGACCCTAGTACCGACCAAGGATACGAGGAGGAAGGAGGATACTACGAAGAAGAAGCCGAGGAGAACTTCAACCATGCTCTGCACAAGGCAAGCTGATACTATACCAATGCAAGCTAAAACTTTCAAGACACTCTACTTTAGCAAGCTTTACTAACTAAGTGGACCAATGCAAGCTAACCCTTGCAAGATACCCTACTGATGCCACAAACCACTACTTGTTACTATGCCTACTATATGCCTTAAGCATATGTGATCATATCCACTTGACAAACCAATCCTAATTTTACTTGCAAACTTTATACTTTATTTCTTTATCAAAGCTATTACTTAGAGTTTACTTAAGTGAATTATAGATATTAGAAAGATATTTGAAGGTTGCATAAAGAGCATAAAATTTGGCCTAAGTTAGAAACCTTGATATCAGCCTGAGACATAAGGTTGTACTTAGTTGAAACTCCACTAGTCCACCACCCCTCATTAGTGCCTACCCCACTTATAGATTCTAGTGCTAAGCATAAAACTTGATCAACTTTAGATGGGAATACTTGGTGGAAAAATGGTTATGAAAACCTTGGAATGATGGATCATTCTATTGAAATGTTTTGGACATGTGTTTCCGAACACCTGATGATTTTGGTAATGAAAATGTTGAGGCATGAGCCTTAGCCCTTTATAAAACTGATGGTTGTCTGGATGCGATACCATTCCAATTTTATCGTACAACCACAATACCCGAAGATTGGATAGGGCTTGACTGGAAACTTATATACCTTAGTATTAGTTCCCTCACGGCCAAGGTCTGAGCTAAGGCTACCATGTGAAGATTGTCCACCTGTGCAGTACCCAAGATGGCAGTTGGTCATGGTTGGGAGGCCAAACTCACAGGAGAGGTGCTTATACTAGGGCGTGTAATTGAAAGGTTAGGATTGATTATACGCATACTGAGTATGGTGAATTCAGGATTTGTTCCTGACGGATGTATCGAATGTTGTGGTGAAAGTGTACAATCTCTGCAGAGTGTCAAACTATTCGAATAGCCGCGTCCGCGGTTATGGACAGTTGGAGTGGCCATACTGTTCCCCCGTCAGACTTTTAAAAATGACTTGTGAAATGAATTGAGACTTTGACTTGAGCATAACAGAGTTGTGATATGAAATACAAGTTTCCACTTAGGAGTTATAAAATTGTGACTAGCATTCGTTGCTTCTAAACTTAGTAGAGATAAATCTGGCTTTTGCAAAACAACCCTAGAGCCTAGTGTCCTATTATCCAAAAAACCCTTTACCTGTTAGCATTGGTTTGCGAGTACTTAAAGAGTACTCATGGCTTTGTCCTTGGTTATTCCCATGGCCAGACTATGAAGAGGAGTACCTTGAGGATGGACCCCAGGAAGGTTACGACAACTAGGATCATCTCCCATCGTCAGCATTGCCTGTGACCCCGAAGATGGAGCTTCGCCTACGCTATCGTTATTATTACGTATTCCGCTGCTTGATGTTGTATTAAGAACTGGATCATGAGATCCCTATTTGTGTAAGAACTTATGTACCGTTTGTAATGGATGATGTACTATGGTATCCAATTCTGTTATGTCTCGCAAAAATGGTAATCCTGGGATTGCAATGTATGGCATAACATGCATCTGGGATTAAAAATCCGGGTGTTGACAGGAGTCTTGCATCACGTTCGATCGTTTGGATCACCCCTGCCAGATCCATCGAGGCGCAGATTGGAGGATTCGAAATGAGCCACGTCTTCATGGACGGAGGCAGCGACATCAACCTGATGTTTGCCAGCACCCTGGCAGCAATGTGGATCCTGCTTTGTAGCCTGGAACAATCCGACACAACGTTCCACGACATAGTCCCAGGGAAGGGCATATATCCCATAGGAAATATATGGCTTGACGTCATATTTGGCCAACCTAAAAACTTCAGGCGTGAGCGGCTGGAGTTCGAAGTGGTGGACTGGCCATCACAGTACCACGCCATCCTCGGGCGCGTGGCATTCACAAGATTCTTAGCAATATCGCACTACGCGTACCTGCTACTGAAGATGCCAGGACCCGGGGGAGTCATCACCATCCAGGGAAGCTTCACCCGATCTGATCACTGTGACAGAGACTTCAACAGAATCTCCCGGTCATTCGGTATGCAGGAGGAGCTCACGAGGCTCCAAGAGGTGATAGACAACGGGCACCCCTAGTCTCTAGGCAAAACGCACCCGACATGTCGTTCGACTCCACTGTCAACACAAAAAAGGTGCAGGTCCACCCGACGGACGCCTCCAAGATGGCGCTGATCACCAACGACCTGAGCTCCACATAGGAAAGCACGCTCGTCAAATTCCTCCGTGAGCACTGGGAAATCTTCGCCTGGTGTCCTGCGGACATGACAGGAGTTCCCAGGGAATTCGTCGAGCATGCACTCAACGTGTTTCTGGACACGAAGCCTGTTAAATAGTCCATCTGACGATTGTCCGAGCAAAGAGCCGAAGCCATTGGAATCAAAGTCAATAGACTGCTCGACGCCAACTTCATCCGGGAAATGAAGGAGAGCGAGTGGCTGGCCAACACCGTGCTAGTCCCCAAAAAAGACACGGACATCCTACGGATGTGCGTGGACTTCACATGGCTCAACAAATACTATCCAGAGGACCACTTCCCCTACCGCGGATCGATCAGATCATCGATTTGACTGCAGGATGCGAGAAACTCTCCTTACTCAACGCCTACTCAGGCTACAACCAGATTCGACAAAAGGTCAAAGACCAGGAGAAAATGGCATTCATCATGCCGTTCGGAGTATTCTGCTATAATACCATGCCCTTCGGGTTGAATAACGCAGGTGACACGTACCAGAGGTGCATGCAGGCGTGCCTGAAAAATCAGATGGGTCGCAACATCCAAGTCTATGTCGATGACATAGTAATCAAGACCAGGGAAACCAAGACACTGATCAACGATCTCCGCGAGACATTCGATAACCTTGATCACTATAAGATCAAGATGAACCTAGAAAAGTGCGCCTTCGGCGTCCCATCTGGCCAATTACTTGGCTACTTCATCTCCCGGCGAGGGATCAAGGCGAACCCGAAGAAAATCCAGGCCATACTGACCATGGAAAAGCTGAAGAACCTCAAGGGTGTCCAACAACTAGCTGGGCGCATTGCGGCGCTGAGCAAATTTCTTAGTCGCATGGGTGAGAAGGCCATGCCTTTTTACCAGCTACTGCGCAAAGCTGACAAGTTCGAGTGGACACTAGAAGCAGACGACGCATTCGAAGATCTCAAGCGCCTGCTCTCCACCTCACCCGTCCTGGTCATACCAAAGGAGCGCGAGCCTCTGCTGCTATACATCGCAGCCACACATCAGGTGATAAGCACCATACTCGTGGTCGAATGACCCGAAGATGGCAAGACCCATGGGGTCCAACACCCAATCTACTACCTGAGCGAGGTACTGACTCCAACAAAGCAGAGGTATCCTCACTACCAAAAGCTTGCCTACGACGTATTCATGACAGCTCGTCGGCTGGGCCATTACTTCCAGGAGCACCAGATAATGGTCGTCAACGAGGCGCCACAGTCCAACATCCTGAACAACCCCAAAGCAACAGGATGCGTAGCCCTGTGGGGCATCGAGCTATCCCCTCTAGACATAGTCTACGAGCGGCGCAAGGCCATCAAATCTCAGGTCCTCCCTGACTTTCTCATCCACTGGATGGAGCTCTAGCTGCCGGACACTCCGGACATGACACAATCATGGACAATGCACTTCGACGGCTCCAAGCGCGAGGCTGGAGCAAGAGCTGGCGTCATACTGACGTCCCCTCAAGGCGACGATATGAAATACGTCCTTCGGATGAAATTTCGCGCCTCCAACAACGAGGCTGAATACGAGGCCCTCATCCACGGCATGAGGATGGCTAAGATCTATGGTGCAACTTGCCTAGTCATCTACGGTGACTCGAACCTTGTCGTCCAGCTGACGATGAACAAATGCAAAGCTCACAGCGCCAACATGATCGCGTATCGCGCGCTCTACAACTCACTCGAAGGAGACTTTGACGGCTGCGAGCTTCGGCACATTGGAAGGGAAAGCAACGAGGAAGCCGATAGACTCGCCAACATCGGCTCCACTTGCGCACGAGTTCCACTAGGTGTGTTCCTCGAACAAATCTGTGTACCCTCTATCAAAAGGAAATTCCCCAAGGGATCACCCGAAGAAGCGGAGCACTCGGGGGCTACGCCACCTGAAGGACATGAAGGACCCGAAAAGCTTGACACCGAGGCCGAACTGGTCAGTCTGGTATAGGTCATGGCGATCGAAGAGACGTGGACACAGCCGTACCTTCGGTACCTAATAATAAAAAAGCTGCCCGATGACCCGACAGATGCCCGGCGCATATCTTGCCGGTCCAAGGCCTTCACCATCATCAATGGCGAGCTGTACAAGCGCAGTATTTTGGGTGTACTCCAGCGGTGCGTCACCATCGGTGATGGCAAAACCATCCTTCAAGACATCCACGAGGGCATCTGCGGCCATCATGCAGGCAGTCGCACCCTAGTCACGAAAGCTCTGCGAGCTGGATTCTATTGGCCAACAGCCATGAATGATGCCAAGGACATCGTCCAAAGGTGAAACGCCTGCCAGAGGTATGCGGACAAGCCACACACACTAGGATCCGAGCTAAGTCCCATACCAATGGCTTGGCCCTTCGCCCAATGGGGCCTCGACATGATCGGTAAACTTCCCAAATCATTGAAAGAAAGCCACGTCTACCTACTGGTCGCAGTCGATAAATTCACCAAGTGGATCAAGGCCATGCCCGTCACCAACCAAAGTGGCAAAACTGCCATGAAGTTCTTCGAATCCATAGTGTACAGGTTCAGTGTGCCACACAACATCATCACGGACAACGGCTCAAACTTCATCTCAAAGGAATTCCAGGACTTCTGTGAGGGCCTCGGTATCAACATATCATACGCCTCTGTGGCGCACGCGCAGACCAACGGCCATGTCGAAAAGGCCAACGGCCTCATAGGCAACGACATCAAGAAACGCCTGCTATCCCTACTCGAAAGGCTCGCGGGAGCCTGGGTGGAGGAACTACCCTCCGTACTCTAGAGCCTACGTACAACGTCAAACAGTTCAACTGGCTACACTCCCTTCTTTATGGTGCACGGAGCCGAAGCCGTGCTACCTGCAGAAGTACGCCACAAGGCCCCGCGGGTCGTTGCCTATAGCGAAGCCGAATCATCAGCCGCACTCAAAGGCGCCATCGACAGACTCGACGAAGCACGCAACATCACCGCATCTCGCTCATCGGTCTACCAGCAGAGCCTCCGAACTAACACAACCGTCGGCTGCGCCCAAGGTCCTTCGTCGAAGGAGACCTCATCCTACAACTCAAGCAAGAACAGCCGAAGAAGCTCGAGTCACCCTGGGAAGGACCCTACATCATCACCGACGTAAACCCAGGTGGCGCCTAACGCTACATGGACGTCAAGTCAGGAGTCAAATACTCCAACCCATGGAACGTCGTAAAACTACGACGCTTCTACCCCTAGCTACCTCTTTACTTTCAAAAAGGCTACTCAGCCGAACAAATGTACCTCCTCGTTATGATATGAATAAAAGCTAAGTTCCTCGTCCAAAATTTATTTTACCTCGCGTTACTTTTCACTATAACACGCTCGAGGGCTGCGCCTCACCTCATGACTTTGTCGACTGAGAATAATGCATACAACCTGAGTAGCTGACCACGTCAGGCTAATGAAAATGACATGCACATAACAAAGCACAAATAAACTTTACAAAGGGCATAACAAGCCCACCAAGATACATACAAATTTTACATCAACTTGTTTTATTTACAGTACCTATCTATTTTGGAGTATCACACTCGCCCGTTGCTCGAACAAATCAACGATCTCTTCGGCATACTACCTCACATCCGCATATTGCGGGCGCATATCCCAAAGACTACCATCTGATCGAAGGGGTGGCCCAGTCCCTACCGCCGCGAGATCAACATCATGGTGATGCAGCCTAACAAGTGAAAGGGCGGCCTTCACCCCAGCGACTAGCTGACGCCGCACCAACTCCTTGACATAGCCCATGTTCCGAAACTTTGCAAGTAGACCCCAAAGATTGGAAGGTGCCTCATACAGGGGAAACATGACGGCCCAAGTAGATGCTAGGGAAATCCTCGCCTGCCTCAGCACCCGAGAAACCTGATGCACGCGATCTTGCATCATCGCAAGGACGATGGCCCGATCATGGTCCATCCAGAAGAAGCCGCCAGCCTCCAAGTTCTACTGGGTCAGACAATTCATCCGAACTGCAATGGGCTGATTCTCCTCCCTCGGAATAAGGTTGACACATGCGGAAAGCACAGAATACGATAACACATACACAAGGCGCATCCGAAAAGAATAGCAGTTCGCAAGGACTCACATTGAAGTTGCTCGCTCATCTGCCGCAGCTCCCCCATAAAAAATTCCTCCCTGGCAGTGGCTCGCTCAGATTTAGATTTCCACACATCCGCGTGTCCTCGAATGCTAAGGATATCCTTCTCCAAGCTACGGACGCGGTCATGAAGAAAAACAAGTTGCAACGCATCATCCAAATATGGTCGCAACTCAGGGACATTCGAAGTATCCACGGGAATCTTGCCCGAGGGACCCTAAAGACAAACAAGTAAGGATATGAACATCACATACATCTCTGGCGATAGCTCGAAATATAATTTATACACATCAAACGCCACCACGTGGCATAAGGAGAGATTGTTTATCAACAAAAGCTTACATTACAAAAGGACAAGGATAAACTATCTTAACTACAACATTAGAACCTAGGCACCATCATGCGGAGTGGCCTCAGAGCCAGACTGCCTGCTCTTGGCCTCCACCTGCTGCTTCGCTGCATACTCTGCCAGCAGATCAAAAAGTTTCGCCCCATAAAGCTTACATCGAGAGGCGAAGAGGTCAAAGGCTACCTCTGAGCCGTCTGCAGCCGTCAACATCTGGGAGGTAATGCGCGGCAGGTCCAGCTCCGCTCCGGATGCCATGGCGATGGCCAACCCCATGGAGGTGCCGATGCCCTTCTACTTGCGCTTGTAGTCTGTCGGAGCATCCTCTGATAGAACATCCGCCAGAGCGTCGACATCCTCAAGAGCCGCGCCCTTGGGAATGACCTCCCTGTAGTGAAGGGTTTCGCGGCATAGTAAATCAAAATTTTCTACGGAGCGAACAGAGGGAAAGCCAAGATCTAATCTAGGAGATGCAAACAACGAGAGAGATTGGATTAGATCTTCATACCCTTGAAGATTCGCACAGCGGAACGTTCGTCGGAACGTGGGTGATGTAGTCGTAGTCGCTTCTCCTCCTCGCGATCCGATCCGATCTAGCACCACAAGTGGCGGTGCCTCCGTGAGATGCACACGTGCAGCACCTCGACGTCTCCTCCTTACTCGGACCAGCGAGTATGGTGGAGAGATAGATTGGATCTACAACACGACGGTGTGGTGTATATGGTGGAGAATTTCTGCTGCAGGGCTTCGCCTACAAATAGTCGGGAGGGAGAGAGGAAGGTAGCAAGGCTGCTAGGGCTTGGAGGAAGGTGTGTGGGGGGGAGGGGGCGCACCACCCCTCTATATATAGAGGGGGGGCGGCCAGCCCTTGCCCCTCCTCCAAGCCTATCTCTAGTTTAAACAATTTAAACTCTCCCTTATCTAGAAATCCTATCTCTAGTTTAAACGATTTAAACTCTCCCTTATCTAGAAATTCTATCCCGAGATTTAAACGAGTCAAATCTCTCTAGAATCGGCTGAGCCCTATGGGGCCTTGTGCCCCTGGCCCAATGCGGCCAGGACACTCCCTCATAGGCCCATGCCCCCTCCCGGAAGGTGGGGCCACGTTGGTCCCCTTCCGGAAGGTTCTAGAAGCTTCCGGTACAATACCGACTAACCCGGAACAATTCCGAACTCCAAAAACTGCACTGCCTTATATGAATCTTATTCTCCGGACCATTCCGGAACCTCTCGTGATATCCCGGATCCCATCCGAGACTCCGAACAAATATTCATAAACCAATTATCCAATCTATCCTAGCGTCGAGATACGTTAAGTGTGTGACCCTGCGGGTTCGAGAATATGCAGACATGATCTTCTATCAATAATCAACAGCGGGGTCTGGGCACCCATATTGACTCCCACACATTCATCGATGATCATATCGGATGAACCACGATGCCAGGATTCAATCAATCCCATATATATATTCCCTTCGTCTCGCGATATTTTACTTGCCCGAGATTCGATCGTCGGTACCGTCATACCTAGTTCAATCTCGTTCACAGCAAGTACTTTACTCGTTCCGTAATCCGATATCACTTTGTGATTAACTCCTTAACCACATGCTTGCAAGCGGTGTTGATATCGATTACCGAGTGGGCCCGAAGTATATCTCTCCGGCTTGGGAGGGACAAATTCCATCTCGATACATACAACCCAACATATACTTTCCGATCACCTGAGAGACACCTTTATGATCACCCTCTCATAGGATGACGTTTGATGACCTCAAAGCTTTCTTCCGATACCAGGGAGTTGCATTATCTCATGGTCTAAGGAATACAATATTTGACATAGGAAAAGCTTCGCAATGACGAACACGATGACACGATCTAATTGCTCTGCTTTGTTTGGGTCTATCCACCATATCATTCTCCCAATGATATGATCTCATTATCAATTGACAACTCATGTCTATGGTTAGGAAACCTTAACCATCATTGATCAATGAGCTAGTCCATAGAGGCGTACTAGGGACACGGTGTTGTTCACAAACCACACAAGTATTAAAGTTTCCGCTTAATACAATTCTAGCATGGAATATAAACTTTATCATGAACAAGAATTATAATAATAACATCTTTATTATTGCCTCTAGGGCATAATTCCAACAGTCTCCCACTTGCACTAGAGTCAATAATCTAGTTTACATTTGGCAACAATCTCACACCCATGGCACTGAGGTGTTGATCATGTTTTACACGTGGAAGAGGTTTAGTCAATGGATCTGCGACATTCAGATCCGTATGTACTTTGCTAATCTTCAGATCTCCATCTGCTATATAATCTCGGATTATATGAAACTTGTGGTTGATATGCTTGGTCTTTGGATGATATCTTGGTTCCTTAGCGAGTGCTATGGCGCCAGTGTTGTCACACAATATCTCCAGTGGGTCCAATGCACTTGGAACCACGCCAAGCTCAGTGATGAAGTTTCTGATCCAAACTCCTTCACTTGACGCTTCTGCAGCAGCCATGTATTCCGCTTCTACTGTAGATCCCGCGATCACGCTTTGCTTGCAGCTTCTCCAGCTCACAGCTCCTCCATTCAAAATATAAACGTATCCTGTCTGAGATTTAGAATCATCCTTGTCGGTGTCGAAACTAGCATCGACGTAACCTTTTACGACAAGCTGTTCATCACCCCCATAGACTAAGAACATTTCTTTAGTTCTATTTAGGTACTTTAGGATGTTCTTCACGGCTGTCCAGTGTTCCACTCCTGGATCACTTTGATATCTGCTCGTCAAACTAAGAGCATTGGACACATCCTGTCTAGTACACAACATGGCATACATGATGGAACCTATGGCCGAGGCATAAGGCACTTTGCTCATAGCTTCCCTATCATTTACCGTAGCTGGACACTGAGCCTTGCTCAATATCTTACCTGACAACATAGGCACTGAACCTTTCTTTGCCTTATCCATTCTGAACCTTTTCAGAACTTTGTCTAGGTATGTACTCTGGCTTAAAGCTATCAGGCGTCTTTGTCTATCTCTATAGATCTTGATGCCCAATATATAAGCAGCTTCACCTAGGTCTTTCATTGAAAAACACTTGTTCAAATAACTCTTCACACCGTTAAGCATGTTGATGTCATTTCCGATAATCAATATGTCATCCACATACAGTACCAGAAACGTCACCGAGCTCCCACTCACTTTCTTGTAGATGCAAGCTTCGTAGCAATTTGGAACAAATCAAAAGCTCTTGATCACTTGATCAAAAAGAAGGTTCCAACTCCGAGATGCTTGCTTCAGTCCATAAATGGAACGCTGAAGTTTGCATACTTTACTAGCATCCTTAGGATCGACAAAACCCTCGGGTTGCATCATATACAACTCTTCATCAATGTTGCCATTGAGGAAAGCAGTCTTGACATCCATCTGCCATATTTCATAATCATGAAACGCAGCAATTGCTAATAAAATCCGAATGGACTTAAACATCGCTACGGGAGAGAAAGTCTCATCGTAGTCAACACCTTGAACTTGTCGAAAACCTTTTGCGACAAGACGTGCTTTATAGACGGTAACATTACCATCCGCGTCCGTTTTCTTCTTGAATATCCATTTGCACTCAACGGCCTTTCGGTCGCTAGGAGGATCCACCAAAGTCCATACTTGGTTTTCGCTCATGGATCCCAATTCGGATTTCATGGCTTCCAGCCATTTCTCAGAGTCTGGGCTCATCATCGCTTCCTCATAGTTCGTAGGTTCACTGTCTTCTACCAACAAGACAGTCAAGACAGGGTTGCCGTACCACTCAGGAGGGGCACGCGACCTTGTCGACCTGCGACGTTCAGTAGCAGCATCGTCCGAAGCTTCATGATCCTTGTCATTAGCTTCCTCTATTGTTGGTGCAGGCGGCACTGGAACAATTTCAGGTGCTGCGCTACTCTCCAATTCAAGAGAAGGTTCAATAACCTCGTCTAGCTCTACTTTCCTCCCACTCACTTCTTTCGAGAGAAACTCCTTCTCAAGAAAGGAACCATTATTTGCGACAAACACTTTGCCTTCGGTTCTGTGATAGAAGGTATACCCAATAGTTTCCTTAGGGTATCCTATGAAGACGCATTTCTCCGCTTTGGGTTCGAGCTTATCCGGCATCAACTTCTTGATGTAAGCTTCGCATCCCCAAACTTTAAGAAACGACAACTTAGGTTTAGCACCAAACCACAGTTCATACGGTGTCGTCTCAACGGATTTAGATGGAGCCCTATTTAAAGTGAATGCAGCGGTTTCTAATGCATAACCCCAAAATGATAACGGCAAATCAGTAAGAGACATCATCGATCGGACCATATCTAATAGGGTTCGATTCCGGCGTTCAGACACACCATTGCGCTGTGGTGTTTCGGGTGGCGTGAGTTGCGAAACAATTCCGCTTGCTTTAAGATGCGTGAGAAAATCATAACTCAAATATTCCCCCCACGATCGGATCGTAGAAACTTAATCTTTCTGTTACGATGGTTCTCCACTTCATTCTGAAATTCTTTGAACTTTTCAAACGTTTCAAATTTATGTTTCATTAAATAGATATACCCATATCTACTTAAGTCATCGGTAAAAGTGAGGAAATAGCGATATCCACCGCGCGTCGAAACACTCATCGGTCCGCATACATCGGTATGTATGATTTCCAACAAGTCCGTTGCTCGCTCCATCATACCGGAGAACGGGGTTTTGATCATCTTGCCCATGAGGCATGGTTCGCATGTGTCAAATGATTCAAAATCAAGAGACTCCAAAAGTCCATCAGAATGGAGTTTCTTCATGCGCTTTACTCCAATATGACCTAGACGACAGTGCCACAAATAAGTAGTATTATCACTATCTACTTTGCATCTCTTAGCCTCAATGTTATGGATGTGTGTTTCATCCCTTTCGAGATTTAGAAGAAATAAACCATTCACAAGAGGTGCATGACCATAAAAGATGTTACTCATATAAATAGAACAACCATTATTCTCCGATTTAAATGAATAACCGTCTTGCAATAAACACGATCCGGAAATGATGTTCATGCTCAACGCAGGCACATAATAACATTTATTAAGGTTTAAAACTAATCCCGAAGGTAAAACTAAGGAGAGCGTGCCGACGGCCATCACATCAACTCTTGATCTGTTGCCAACGCGCATCGTCACCTCATCCCTCGCAAGCCGCCGTCTATTCCGTAGCTCCTGTTTCGAGTTACAAATATTAGCAACTGAACCGGTATCAAATACCCAGGCACTACAACGAGGGCTGGTAAGGAAAACATCAATAACATGTATATCAAATATACCTTTGATGGTGCCAGCCTTCTTGTCCGCTAAGTACTTCGGACAGTTGCGCTTCCAGTGACCCTTGTCCTTGCAATAGAAGCACTCAGTGTTCGGCTTGGGACCAGACCTGAGCTTCTTCTCAGCAGGGGCATTGCGCTTGCCGCCGCCCTTCTTGAAGGGCTTATTTGCTCGCTTACCTTTCTTAAAGGAGGGCTTATTGACCATCAAAACATGATTATCCTTCTTGATGTCCACTTCCGCAGCCTTCAGCTTTGCGAAGAGCTTGGTGATCGTATCAGTGGAACCAATCTGATTATGAGTCACTACAAAACTTTTGTAGCTGGGAGGGAGTGATTGCAGAACCCTGTCAATCTTGAGCTCCTCTGGAATCGTGCATTCCAGTTGCTCAAGGCGTTGAGTGTAGCCCGACATCTTTATGGCGTGCTCACTAACGGAACTCCCTTCCTCCATCTTGCAGTTAAAGAACTTCTCAGAGATCTCATATCTCTCAGAACGGGCTTGAGTCTGAAACATGGTTTTCAGCTCCTCGAGAATCTCAAAGGGCCCGGAATAGGTTTCAAAACGATTTTGAAGCTCCGGTTCCATAGCAAACAACATGGTGCTCTTAATCACACCATAATCATCTTTGCGCGACTAATAGACAACTTTCTCATCAGCCGGCGCAGTTGCAGCAGGGGGGTTACCTAACGCTTTCTCAAGGACATAGTCCTTTTGTCCGCCAGACAGAATGATTCTTAGATTGCGGAACCAGTTGGTGAAGTTAGACCCATTGTTTCTAAGCTTTTCTTTCTCAGCAAAAACGTTGAAGTTGAAGTTGGACTTGGCCATTGGATCTACAGTATTTGCAAGTACAATTTAGACTATGTTCATGATAAATAGTTCAACTTAATCAAATTACTAGATGAAATCCCACTAAATTCAACATCCCTCAAGTTGTTTAGTGAACACGATCCAAATTCACCACACCTAATACGATCATCACGAGAAGAGATGTGGTTTCAATGGTGGACAACAAAGTGTCGATCATATCATTCATATGACTCATTCTTAACCTTTCGGTTCTTGTGTTCCGAGGCCATGTCTGTACATGCTAGGCTCGTCAAGTTAGACCCAAGTATTTCCGTGTGTGCAAAAACTGGCTTGCACCCGTTGTATGTGAGCGTAGAGTCTATAGCACCCGATCATCACGTGATGCTTGGACACGACGAACTTTCGCAACGGTGCATACTTGGGGAGAACACAGTTTTTATCTTGATCTTTAAGTGAGGAATCATCTTATAATGCTACCGTCGCGATCTAAGCATAATAAGATACATAAAGGATAAACATCACATGCATATAACTTTATGTGACATGGTATAGCCAATCTTCGCGCAATGATCTCCATCTTGTGCGTTCCGGCATGATCTCCATCACTCCACCATGATTGCCTCCACCACGAATAGCAACTACAACTATTGCTAACTACTTAGCGATAAAGTAAAGCTATTACATGGCGTATAAGAAGTTGACTCGCAGGTCATACACAATTATAAAGACAACCATATGGCTCCTGCCGGTTGTGTACTCATCGACATGCAAGTCGTGAAACATTACAAAACATGATCATCGCATACAATATACACATCACATCTTGGGCCATACCATATCACAGAAAACACTCCCTGCAAAAACAAGTTAGACGCCTCTACTTTGTTGTTGCATGTTTTACGTGGCTTTATGGGAGTAGATGCTAAGAACGATTCTTACCTACGGAAAGCCACAACGGTGATATTATGGTTGCCAAACTCCGGTGTTAATCCCATGACAACTATAGTGAGAGAAACTGACATCCACCAGCCGCATGTGTGGAACAAGCCACACGTCAAGTGCGGAGCCGGTCTCGCGAACGACGTCGCGTAAGGTTGGCCTGGACCGCTTCAATCTCACTATCCCGCGTCATAAGAAGAACACAAACAAGAGGCTTGCAACAGAAAACATCAACGCCCGCAACAACCATGTTGCGTTCTACTCGTGAAACACATCTACGCATAGATCTAGCTCTGATACCACTGAAGGGTTTCGCGGCATAGTAAATCAAAATTTTCTACGGAGCGGACAGAGGGAAAGCCAAGATCTAATCTAGGAGATGCAAACAACGAGAGAGATTGGATTAGATCTTCATACCCTTGAAGATTCGCACAGCGGAACGTTCGTCGGAACGTGGGTGATGTAGTCGTACTCGCTTCTCCTCCTCGCGATCCGATCCGATCTAGCACCACAAGTGGCGGTGCCTCCGTGAGATGCACACGTGCAGCACCTCGACGTCTCCTCCTTCCTTGGACCAGCGAGTATGGTGGAGAGATAGATTGGATCTACAACACGACGGCGTGGTGTATATGGTGGAGAATTTCTGCTGCAGGGCTTCGCCTACAAACAGTCGGGAGGGAGAGAGGAAGGTAGCAAGGCTGCTAGGGCTTGGAGGAAGGTGTGTGGGGGGGAGGGGGCGCACCACCCCTCTATATATAGAGGGGGGGCGGCCAGCCCTTTCCCCTCCTCCAAGCCTATCTCTAGTTTAAACAATTTAAACTCTCCCTTATCTAGAAATCCTATCTCTAGTTTAAACGATTTAAACTCTCCCTTATCTAGAAATTCTATCCCGAGATTTAAACGAGTCAAATCTCTCTAGAATCGGCTGGGCCCTATGGGGCCTTGTGCCCCTGGCCCAATGCGGCCAGGACACTCCCTCATAGGCCCATGCCCCCTCCCGGAAGGTGGGGCCACGTTGGTCCCCTTCCGGAAGGTTCTAGAAGCTTCCGGTACAATACCGATTAACTCGGAACAATTCCGAACTCCAAAAACTGCACTACCTTATATGAATCTTATTCTCCGGACCATTCCGGAACCTCTCGTGATATCCCGGATCACATCCGAGACTCCGAACAAAAATTCATAAACCAATTATCCAATCTATCCTAGCGTCGAGATACGTTAAGTGTGTGACCCTGCGGGTTCGAGAATATGCAGACATGATCTTCTATCAATAATCAACAGCGGGGTCTGGGCACCCATATTGACTCCCACACATTCATCGATGATCATATCGGATGAACCACGATGCCAGTATTCAATCAATCCCATATATATATTCCCTTCGTCTCGCGATATTTTACTTGCCCGAGATTCGATCGTCGGTACCGTCATACCTAGTTCAATCTCGTTCACAGCAAGTACTTTACTCGTTCCGTAATCCGATATCACTTTGTGATTAACTCCTTAACCACATGCTTGCAAGAGGTGTTGATATCGATTACCGAGTGGGCCCGAAGTATATCTCTCCGACTTGGGAGGGACAAATTCCATCTCGATACATACAACCCAACAGATACTTTCCGATCACCTGAGAGACACCTTTATGATCACCCTCTCATAGGATGACGTTTGATGACCTCAAAGCTTTCTTCCGATACCAGGGAGTTGCATTATCTCATGGTCTAAGGAATACAATATTTGACATAGGAAAAGCTTCGCAAAGACGAACACGATGACACGATCTAATTGCTCTGCTTTGTTTGGGTCTATCCACCATATCATTCTCCAAATGATATGATCTCATTATCAATTGACAACTCATGTCTATGGTTAGGAAACCTTAACCATCATTGATCAATGAGCTAGTCCATAGAGGCGTACTAGGGACACGGTGTTGTTCACAAACCACACAAGTATTAAAGTTTCCGCTTAATACAATTCTAGCATGGAATATAAACTTTATCATGAACAAGAATTATAATAATAACATCTTTATTATTGCCTCTAGGGCATAATTCCAACATGTAGAAGCGCCGGAGAACTTCCTTGGCCTTCGCCAGAGAGCCAGTAGCGGTACCGCAGCGATCTTTGACCGCTGCAGTGGTGAAACGATCGTATGGGCACCTAGAGGGGGGGTGAATAGGTGCTACTTCAAATTTTACTTTTTTTCAAATTAGGGTTTGACAAGAAAGGTAAATTCTCTAGAATATGCAACTATGGTGAATTTACCTATATGTCAATCAAGCACAAACTAACACAACACTAAGCAAGAACAAGTAAGTAAAGTGCGGTAAAGAATAGAAGTAACCAAGGGAGTGGAGGCGGAGACACAAGGATTTGTTTCCCGTAGTTCCTTCCTTTTGAGGGGAAGTACGTCTACGTTTGGAGAGGGGGTGGTTTCAAACCACCAACGGCACGAGAGGCCTCCCTTGTTCTCTGATGAACCTCACCCCAACGGGCTCGATTCACCTTCCACTATATCGGCAACCTTTGAGGTGGAAGCCAGCACCTTTACAACAAGTTCGGGGCACACATCCACAACTGAATTGGAGGCTCCCAAATACAAGCAAGCTGTTAAGACAAATCAAAGACAAGCTTGTAAGAACCAAATCAAAGTTAGGGTTTTCAATGAAACACTAGAGCTTGGGGGCCCTCAAGTGAATGGGGGGGGAATGGAGATCTCTCTTGGTGAAGATGTAAATCAAGGCCTCCTCCTTCGATTCTCCAAAGATCAATGACTTTGGATGGTTGGATGAAGAGATCTTGTAGATTTAGTGGCTCTAATGGGGTTGGTGTTCTTGAGCAGCTCGAGCAACTGGAGGAAGAAGATAAGGGTCCCTTTTTATAGGCAGCCCCCTCCACGAACTGTTTTTTGACCATTGTAGAAAACTCAGACCGGAGACTCCGGTCTATGGACCGAAGACTCCAGTCTACACTGGAGACTCCGGCCAATCTCCGGACCAGCCTTCGGACTGCCCTTCTGACTGACCCAGACCAATCCTGCCCCAGCAACACCGGAGACTCCGGTCTTCCAACACCGGAGACTCCGGTCTGAGCAAAGTCCGGAGACTCCGGAGTAACCTCCGGTGCAGGCTCCGGACCCCCAGACAGAATGTCCCAGCCAGATCCTAGGAGGCACCACCGGAGCCAGAACCGGAAACTCCGGACCACACCGGAGACTCCGGTCTGGAGTTTCCAGAACAGTGGCATATGAATGTGGTCTTTTCCCAAGAGTGAGGGTGCTGTTCATCTATCATAATACCAACCTGTGGACAATAACAAACTGTAAAATGATCTACTTGTTGTTAACGAACACCAAAAGTGATTATGACAATAAATGCCCTTTCAATCTCCCCCTTTTTGGTGTTCGGTGACAAGTGATTTGCACGGAATAATCATATAAATGTGGCTCCCCCTGACTATGTGCAGCAAGATAATTAAGTAAATCATGTAAGGAAGATAATATCAACGATAGCACACATAGATCTCACATGAGTTACAATAGATGGTGCACACAAGCACATAGTCATGGTCACACATAAGAACAGCAGATAACACACATAAAGTTCAAGTTCGAATATCCAAAGAAAAGTGAAAAAAATGGCATATAGTCGCAAATCCCAAATACCAAGTCCATGCAAACCGATGAGAATGTCTTCTCCCCCTTTGGCATCAAAACTCTGAAAAAGGGAAAAGACCTACACTAGCGCCCCCAACCGCCCAGTAGTCATCGTCATCCTCGGCATCCTCATCCTCCTCCTGGTCACCATCATCCTGATCATAGTCATCATCATCGTCTTCAGGGACAACAGGCCGTTTACCGTGAGGGCGAGAAGAGGAAGTACCCTGGTACCCAAAACCTGAGGTGACATCAGCAAACGTCTTCCAATCCACCAGACTATCCCGTTGGGCATTCCATGCCCCAAATGAGAGTGTATGATCAGACTCTATGGACTGCTGTGCCCCATACTCATCATTGTATTCGTCTTCACCTTCCTCATTATCCTCAGCACCCTGTTCCTTGATCTCTTTGAGGAGCTTCTCAATGCGGCGGTTGCTTTGGTAGGATGCATGTTGCTGCTTGCGTATGTCGACATTCATGCAACAAAGGGTCCTCTCCCAAAAGCTGGCCTTCTTGACCCGCTCATGCACATAGGCTCGAGTCATAGTAGGCATAGGGGCATTGGAGGCATTCTTCTCCGAACTCTAGGTGGGAAGGGAGCCCTCTCCGTCTCAATCTCCACATCATCATCATCCCCATAATGATGCCTTAGAGCAGGCCCCATGCGCCCCTTCTGCTGCAGAGAGACCATAGTGTGCATAGTGAGGTGTGGTGGTATGCCATGTGGAGAATCATGATCCTGGGAGTTGATGAGCCTCGTCACCAAGGGTGCATATGGAGGAGATTTCTTGTAAAGAATGGCATGGAACATCTCCTCGAAAATGAAGTCCATCACATCAATAGGTGCAGCATCAGCCTCAGGTCCAGCATTGAAGATCCGGTGAGTATGGTACAGGAGGTTGACAAGCCCACCCCTAATAGCATCATCATTTCCAGCACTTGGAGCAATAGTGTGACGAAAAATCCTCAGCATAAGGTTGTAGAGGGCCTTGAGTCCCTTGGAACCCCCCACAACACCATCATCATACAGAGGTGCCAGCTTCAACTTGTTCTCACCCAAAGCTGCTGAGTGCATCACTACTAGGAAAATGGCTATAGGTAATCAGCACATCCGTGGCTCACATGGTTGAAGTGCCCCACGGCTAAAACAGGCGTGGCTCACCTATGGGCAGTGCCCTACTAGTTACTAGAATAACCGTGGCGCACATGACCACAGTGCGCCACAGATATGTGTGGGCCAGGGCCCTGTTGTCCGCACGCCAAACATCCGTAGCGCACATAGGGTAGGTCCGCTACGGTTGTTAGTGTCAACCGTGGCGCACATGGAGGGGGTGCGCTACGCCTAAGCGCATGCCCCTCTCTGCTGTGAAACGGCAAGACACATCCGTGTCGCACTATGGCATGTGCGCCACGGATGTATAAACTTAGTAGTAGGGCACCTTGCCCTAGTGCCCTACGCCTAACTATCCTGCACCAACTCCACCCCCCCCCCCCCCCCCCCCCCCCCCCCCGTGGATCGCATTTTTAGGCTTTGCAAAAAATAAAAGAAAATGATAAACACCTCAAAAAATTAAATCCTTTCATATTTAGGTAGTTAATGTGGTATAGCTTCTAGTAAAATTAACAAACATGAGTTTCGACTTTATCTGCAAAAAAAAGTCATGCCACGGTAAAAAGTACGTAACTTTTGCATACGATATCGAAAAAAATCGTATAATATACCAAAATGACGAGAACGATATTTCGCATCCGCTCGTAACCACCTCCGGTCATTTAGCGATTTTTTTGATTTTCAAATTCGAAAAGAGTAAAAAGTTACGGTCAAAAGACCGTTTTTTCCTGCAGAAAAAAATAGAGGGCGACTTACCCATAGCGCACCACCACCTAGTGCGCCACGGATAAGCTTGGGCGGGATTCAAATTTCGAATCCCCACCCCGCCCACCTACCCCTATTCCCTCCCTCTTCTCGCATTCTCCTCCCTCCTCCTTTTCCTTCTCTCTCCTCCTCCTCCTCCTCCTCCTCCTCCTCCTTTCCTTCTCCTCCTTCCCTTGCACTGACGATGGCGACGGTTGCCTTCTCCTCCTCCTTGCTCCGGCATCCTCCTCTCCTTGCAGTGACGATGGCGATGGCGGCGGTGACCTCCTCCTTCTCCTTGCAGTCATGACGGCGACGACCTCCTTTCTTGCGGCCTCCTCCTCCTTGCAGTCACGAAGAGCGACGACGAGCTCCGACGACCGCCGACGACCTCCTTCTCCTTGCGGCGACCTCCTCCCTTCTCCAGCCACACCTCCTTCTCCCTCTCTTCCTCGATGCCGGCGAGGAGTAGCACGGCCACGGCCTCCCGCACCTCCCTGCGGTGGTAGGTCGTGGCCACGGCCACCATGCTCCAGCGAGGCGACACGACGGCGGCGATGCGGACCCGATTGCTTTTGCAATTCAAAACGAGGGTGTTTTTTGCATTTTTTTTGATTTTTGAAAAAAAACATCCGTGGCGCACCTGTACCCCTACCCGTGGCGCACCTGGTAGTGCGCCACGCCTATCTCGATATAACCGTGGCGCACCATGCAGTGCGCCACGGCTACGAGATAGCCGTAGCGCGAGGCCCGTGGCGCACTGCTAGTGCGCCACGGAAGACTTTTTCAGGTGCGCCACGAATAGGCGTTTTTCTAGTAGTGCATGCGCAGTCCCACAGGAGTGGATACTCCATGGAAGGTCTCAAAGATGGCATTCGCAAAGTCATGAAATGTAGCTGTGCAGCGAATGGTGCCAGTCATCCACACCATGGTCCTGTCAAGGTCAGTCCCAAACACAACTGTGGCATAGAACTGCTGGACAAGATGGACACTGTAGTCTTCACGCAGCTCCATCAAGTTGTAGAGACCCAGCTTCTCACAGATCCACAGGGCATCATTGAAGTAAGGGCTCTGGCGCATTTTCTCAACACTCATGAACTTCTGAGGGCAGACAGGTGATCTGGTGAGTACACCATACACATCCTTCATGAACACAGCCTGTTCTTTCCTCCAGTAACGAGGGTCCTCACTTGTACGAGGCAGCGCATAGAAATTTGTCTTTCTCATCTCACGGTACTCCTCTTTAGACATTTTGGCTAAGGTTTGTAGGTTGTCATACTTGGCCCTCTTGGCACGGTCCTCCTGTTCAGCCCTCTCCTGATCCCTCTTCATGTAAGCTGCATCACGTGCCCGCTGTTTCCGGTTGGACGGAGGCACGATAAACTGACCCTGAGCTTCATCATAGCGAGGATTGCCCCTGTGGGACTTGGCCTTGGTACGACGAGGACGACTAGAACCATCACTAGATCTGTCCATGGGATCAATTCCTCCAGTGGGAATGACCCAATGGAGGAGAGGAGAAGGTTGGCCGGCGGCACGGCGGATCCCGGGGGCTTCTTGACCTCCGGGGAGGATTTTTGGAAGAGGGGGCGACGGGGTTGAAGGTAGGGGATGGGGTGAAGAATGGTGAACTGTTGTCCCAGTTCACCCCGTGCCCCCTTCTTTAAGTGACAGAAACCATCCGGACCGGAGACTCTGGTCTACACCGGAGACTCCGACCTACACCGGAGACTCCAGTCCTCCTTGACCAAAAGTTCCAGGAAAAGTGTTTGGGGACATATATGAGAGATAGATGGTCTTTTAAGATAGAGATAGGGCTTGGGTTGAGACATCAAACTGTGAAGAACCAACAAGAGCCATAGGATTTCGAAAATAATCAGAAAAGCTCCAAGAGACTAAAATCAAGCAAATGACAAACATGAGTAAGTGTCAACCTCTCGAATGAGAGAGGGCGGTGGCCTAGGCCACCATATTTGAGTATACTTGGCTTGGCACCACGAAGATATATCTTGGGTCCATTACCAAAACTCATCATTAAGCTCACATATCACTGAATGATATTAAGAGGAATGATTTTGATTGCTTTGGGCATAATGGGGGGAGGGATGGTCCAATCAATTAGGACCGCACTCCCCCTATATCCATGCCTACACCTAAACCAAATATGAGATGAAACATAGGTGAGAGTGCAAGAATATCAAGTCAAGCTCCTTGAATCTACGACATTTAGTTCATTCCTCAAGTAGCAAAACCTTGCTTCATCAAGTGGCTTCGTGAAGATATCGACAAGTTGATCTTTGGTTGATACATATGATAGATCAATATCACCTCGAGCAACATGATCTCTAATGAAGTGATGGCGAATCTCAATATGCTTTGTCCTTGTGTGATCCACCGGGTTGTAGGCAATCTTGATGGCACTTTCATTGTCACATAGAAGAGGAACTTTGTCACAATGGACACCATATTCCTTTAAAGTTTGCCTCATCCATAGCAATTGGGTGCAAGCACTAGCATATGCCACATACTCGGCTTCGGCGGTGGAGAGAGATATACAATTTTGCTTCTTGGAAGACCAACATACCAAGGACCTACCAAGGAATTGGCAAGCCCCGGATGTTGATTTTATATCATCCTTGTCACCCGCCCAATCCGAATCCGTGTATCCACAAAGAGCAAATGTTGAGCCTCGGGGATAACAAAGACCATAAAATGGGGTATGAACCAAATATCGAAAGATGTGGCATCCCGCAAAACCACTACTAGAAAATCGCGTTGAATTTGTGCATTGCATCGTCATCATCATGCATTGTTTGCCTAAAACTAATTTCGAAAACCTATTTTGTTTTCCAAACGCCTCGTCTTCGTTCAACACGCAAACCCGGGTCCCCGGATTATTTTGTTTTGGCCGCTATCGGTTTGCACACGGCCCGTTTAAATCAAATAAAAAGTTCAATTGTTTTTATCGGGGGCAGTCGAACGGGCCGAATCGACCCGAACGACCACCCCCATTTCTAAATCGGTCCGCCCCAACAATTCCTAAAACTACCAACTAACCTACCCAGCCCTCCCCTCCACCTCACCCCAGCCTATCATCTCTCGCCACCTCACCCCTCTCTCTCCCTCACCCAATCCCCCCTGCCACATCAGCCGGCCCACCCACTCTCTCTCTCTCACCCCTCTCTCTCCCCACCACACAACACACACAGCACTCACGCACGCAACACGCCTGCCGACCCCCCCCTCGGGATCCCGCGCCCCCTGTCCCCACCGGGCCCCACTCCTCTGGCCCTGTTCCTCTTCCCCCACCTGGCCACGTTCTTCTCTCTCTCCCCTCCCCGCGTTCTCTCCCTGGCTCTCCCCATCGCGTCCCCTCTCCGGCGTGGCTGCGCCGCCCCGCCTTCCGAGCCTCTCCCGCTCCGGCCGGCCGCGCCTCCGCCCCGCGCCGCCCCCAGCACCTCCTCCTCTCCGCTCGCGCGCGCCCGCTCGAACCCGCCGTCGCCGCTCCAGCGCGCCGCCAGCGAGCACCCTCCCCTCTCTGCCGCGCGCGCTCGCCGGCGCTGCCGCGCCCAGCCTCCGCCGCCTGTGCCTTGCCAGCGCGCCGCACCCCGCCTCCCTCGCCGGCTCGCCCCGCTCCGCGCCCGAGCCCCGCGCCGCCGGCACCGTGGCCGCCCGTCCGCCGCACCCCACCCTCCACGCCGTTCCCGAGCCGCGCCGTCGACCGCCTCGCCCCTGGCCGACGCGCGCCCTCCCCGTGCTCCAGCGACCCACCGCCTCTGGCCGCCTCCCGCAGCCGCCGGCCGCCGCCAAGCACCGCCCGTCGCGCCGCCGGCGAGCTCGACCCCACCTCGCCTCGTCCCTCCGCGTCCCGAGCCTCCGCGTCCGAGCCCGCCCCACAGTAGCCGGCCCCCTCCAGCGCCGCCGGGTCCCGCGGCAACCGCCCCTGCTCCCCTCCGCCCCGCTGCCCTAGTGCGGGTCCTCCCGCGCGCGCGTGCTCCGTCGGCCGCGCCGCTGTGCGCGCATCGCCTGCAGGCTAACCAAGGGCAGCAAGTTCGTAGTGGTGGCCAACGTCCTCTGGTGCAGCCTCGCAGCGCCGTCGTGCGTCAGACGCAAGATCTGCAGTACCGACGAAGCTCGTCAGTGTTCGGGGAAGCGCCAAGACCTGCTACGAACGCCGAGACCCCCGAACCCGGAGGCCGATCCCGTACCCGGTGCCGCGCCAGGATCTCCCTCACGGAAACCGAAGGCAACAACGTCGGACCCTCGAGTTCTCCTACATGGACCCTCAAGATCTTCTCCGTGGAACCCGAAGAACGACCCCGGCGAGACCAAACGACATCGAACACCAAGACCCTCGGAATCGCCAAGTTCTTCCTCTCGGATCCGAAGACGCCAAGACCCCGAATCCCAAGATCTCCGCCGTGAGAGGACAAGACCGTCGACACGAACCGACGACCGCGGATGCGACAGGACCGTCCCAGAAAACGCCAAGTACTTCCCTCGGACGCCAAGGCCCGAACCCGAAGACCGTCAAGATCGCCACCGAACGCGAAGTCTTTCTCCCCGGAACTCAAGATCTGCCCCGTTATTCGAGAACGTTTCCGCCGAGACCGACCCGTCGAACCTTGGACCTCGAGACCGACCCTGACCCCCTGGAACCCCAAGATCTGCCGAACCCTAATGTGTGAACCCCTTCCCGAAACCCTATTTTATAACATAATAACAACTTGTTGCATATTGAATTGTCATACTCGCATGCATATCTGTGGTTTGGGGGCCTTATGCCGATTCACCTAATAATTAAATATGGGGCCCATATGCGGGCAAATCTAGCCTTATATTGGCCTCATTTAAACTTGTGTAGCGAACCCGTATCATCTTTTGCCATGTTAATACAACATTTAAATTGCGGGGTAGCTAAACAACTTGAACCGTTTAATAATTGTCGGGGCCCCGGTTCCGCTTAATATGACCTAATTGCATCGCACCTTTGCCATGTCATCCATCATGCATGCATCATGCCGATCTTCTGTCGTTGTATTAAATAGTGCATCCGATGTTTCTTCTAGTGTTTTGCTTCTTCGCGGATAAGGCCGTTGAGTTGATGTGAGCTTCGCCCCGATCTCTGGTTGAACCTTCGACAATGTTTTCAGGCGAGCATCTCCCCCTTTCTACCTATCTTACTTTTATAGTATTTACTTCCCTCCTGTTGATCTATTGCTATCTGTGTTGCGTTGCTCTAGTTTCGTACCCGTGATATTCCTTGCAGCCATATATAGCCTTGGACACATCCTATTACCTGTTGTTTGGTAGATAGTTGGACCCGCGTGTCGTAGTCGCTTGCTCAAGTGTTTTTCTTGTCGTCCAGTACCACTTTTGTTGGAGGATTGCCGCATGTTGACGTTGGAGATGATCATGGCTTTACTTATTGTTCACTTTAATTCCTGTTTAACAACTAAAATTGAATTAAGCAGAGGCATCGGTGGGTGATAGGTAATATTTGGTTTCCGACCGCCCACTTGTGTCCCGTAGGACCCGAGTTCTTGACACCTGTTCCGAGATCGAGCGCGCTAACCACAGGTGGGGAGATATGGGCCCCCCATTGATTATTACCTGATTTCAAAGTATTGTACTGGGGGCCACAACTAGTTTGAGGTTTTATTTACTATCCCGTACTTATGCCATGTTTACCGCTTTATTTACGATTGTGTGAGGAGCACGCTGTACTGTTTTGGAAGCGGAATGTTTTCGCGGTATCGACAGTCCCCGATTGGGGATCTGCTGTCGTTTACAGCCATTGTCGCAAACCCTAAGTCCGTCTCGGAGACCGGCCGACTTCGTTGCGGGTGTACTTAGTGGGGTGGCCCCCGTGCTTGCTTTGGGTCTGGGAACGTCGTGACTTAGGCCCCGCCGACATACCGATGGGTGTATGTTAACTGATCTGGCAAAAAGGGTCGAAGTGCCTGTGGATACTTTGGTGCACCCCTGCAGGGTTAAATCTTTTCGAGAAGCCGTGTCCGCGGTTATGGACGACTTGGAGCACAGTGCTTGATCATAGACAACTATAACTAAAGTTTATTGTTATAAATTGACTTGTATCCGATATGACTAGTAATCAGCTTCACTACAACGGAATGGCTAAATAAAAGTACCAACAACTGCTGGGTTTTGGGGTTGTCTCATGCTAATTGTATCTGATTAGTAAGTGTTGTGACTATAACGGAATGGTTAATTAAAAGTGCCCACTGCTTACTTTATCAGGACGACTATCTAAACCTGACTAGTAAAGTGCCGCAACTATAACTGAATAAGTAAAACTGCCAACTGTGTGAGTTCCTCGATGGTCTCGAGGGGGAAACGCCAGGATGGGTTTGATTGATGATAGTATCAGGTTGGAACCGAATAGGTCTTTCTCACCCCTCTCTGATAGCCGCCAGTTGTGTCGAGTCTCTATAGGTTGTTTAGTGCTTGCTGTCGCTGCCGCTTCAGTCCACCATACCTATGTAGGCGAGGACCGCCGAATTCTAGCCTCGCCGTGTACTGGCCTCAGTACTGACGCTCCTCTTTTTCCTTTGCCCTTTGTCGGCACCCCTTTTGTTTAAGCAGGTTTTGAGATCGACGTCGTTAGCAGGGTTACCCTTCCGGCTTGGCCTGGGCAGGGTTATGGACGCCATTGGTTATTCTTCAGGGCTCTTAGCCCCATTTGCATCTTGTCCGTAGTCGGACGCTCCATCATTTTCGAGGTGACTTGGATCTTTGTACCGTATATTTGTATTCTTGACTCTTTGAGTCGCTGTTGTATATATATCTGTTCTGTGGGTCCCATCGAGGACTGTTGTGTAATGTTATTACTTTGCTTTCCACCCGCACGAAAGTGCCTGGTGGGCACCTTCGAATCGTTTCTATGCGGGTTTGGCGAGTTTCGCTAAAACTTGCATAGGGCCGATTCTGAGGGTGTTACAAAAGATTCTCTTGACCGCCATTAAATGGCTTTCTTTAGGAGCCGCTTGATATCTTGCACACACACCTACACTCAACACAATATCGGGTCTAGATGCACAAAGGTAAAGCAAAGAACCAATCATAGACCGGTATACCTTTTGATCCACATCTTTACCATTTGGATTTTGTTCTAGATGAGTCTTTGTAGCCATGGGAGTAGGAGCTCCATTTAAATCTTGCATTTTGAATCTCTTGAGCATATCTCTCAACTCCCCCATCAAAGACATCCGGAACCTACTAGTCATAAGCTTTGAGAATTCATCATTAAAAGCTTTGTTAGAAGAGCCAAAGATAATATCATCAACATATATTTGGCATACAAAAAGCTCCCCATTGACTTTCTTAGTAAAAAGAGTGGGATCGATTTTCCCAACCTCAAATCCACGGTCAAACAAGAGCTCTCTAAGGTGCTCATACCACGTGTGTGGGGCTTGCTTGAGCCCATAGAGCGCCTTATCAAGTTTGTAGACATGGTTTGGGAAGTTGGGGTCCTCAAATCCCGGGGGTTGCTTAACATATACCAATTCATTTAGTGGACCATAAAGAAATGCACTTTCTACATCCATTTGTTGCAACTTAAAGTTATGATGTGCGGCATAAGAAAGAAGGATACGGATGGACTCAAGGCGAGCCACGGCTGCATAAGTCTCTCCATAATCAATGCCTTCAATTTGAGAATACCCTTGTGCAACCAATCTAGCCTTGTTCCTTACTATAATTCTATGATCATCTTGCTTGTTCTTGAATATCCACTTTGTTCCAATAACATTGCGGCAATCCTTTGGCTTCTCAACTAACTTCCATACTTTGTTTCTCTCAAAGTTGTTGAGCTCTTTGTGCATAGCTTCTAACCAATCCGAATCTTCAAGAGCTTCCCACACTTTCTTTGGTTCAATCATGGAGATGTGAGCTTGGTGTTCACTGAACCTCTTCAATTGTGCTCTTGTGGAGATACCTTTCCTTAGATCTCCAACAACATTTTGGAGGGTGTGGTCCCTTAATTCCAACGTTCTTTCCTTTCTATCTTCGCGAAGAGCGTGGATCTCCGTATTGTTTCTTGGAGGACCCTCTTCATCATTTTGATCCTCGTCTTGACCATCATCTTGACCTTGATCATCATTAGAATCATCCTCTACATTGGGAGTCAAGGATTGACCTTTGTCTTGATCAAGTGCTCTTCTAGCGTCAATTTGAGCTTGTCTCAAAACAATTTGTATGGATCTTCCTTGACAAATTAACTTGGCACCACTTGACAACCCGTCGAATGGACCAAGTTCCCCTTGACTAGAGTTCACACTTTGATCACCATGTTGAGGGTCCACATCTTGTATTTTTCTTGAGTCAATGTCCTCTTCGGTGGATGGAGCATGCTGAGGTTGTGAAGATGAGGGCTCCACTTGAGTGGAGCATAGTTCTTCTCGATCCGCCATAAGGGGTTCCTCAACGGGGAGGATAAATCCCACACCCATTCTTCCTATGGCATCTTGAGGCATTTCAATACCTGCATCACAAGCATCAACACGCCCCCCTTGGGGACCATCATATTCTTCGAAGGTCACACTACAAGATTCTATGATGGCTCCGGAGAGCTTATCATAGATTATATAAGTGTGAGATTCGAGACCATAGCCAACAAAAATACCCTCTAATGCTTTAGACTCAAATTTAGACAAACGAACACCTTTTATGAGATAGAAACACTTACAACCGAACACCCAAAAGTAAGATATGTTGGGCTTGTTACCGGTAAGAATTTCATATGGAGTCTTGTTGATTTCTTTGCGGAGGTAGAGCCGGTTGGAAGCATGGCAAGCGGTGGAGATGGCTTCGGCCCAAAAGTTGTATGGAGATTTAAACTTCGCCAACATGGTCCTAGCCATCTCAATAAGAGTACGGTTCTTCCTTTAGGCCATGCCATTTTGTTGAGGGGTGTATGCAGCGGAATATTGATGTTTAATCCCCTCATCACTAAGGAAATCATTTAAGGTGTAGTTCTTGAACTCGGTGCCATTGTCACTTCTAATGATCAACACAGGAACATTGTATTGCCTTTGGACCAAATTGATGAAGTCGATTAAGGTCTTTTGAGTCTCACTCTTCAATTTGAAGAAATAAACCCAAGAGTATCTTGAAAAGTCATCAACAATCACCAAGCAATATTTCTTCCCACCAAGACTTGCATGAGATGGAGGACCAAAGAGGTCCACGTGGAGGAGCTCCAAGATCTTGGTGGACTTGATGCGGTTCTTAGGCTTGTGAGGAGCATCATGCATCTTCCCTAGAACACATGCCCTGCAAACACGATCTTTGGCAAAGGAAACATTTTCTTTTAGTCCAACAATATGGCCCTCCTTATGGAGACTTTGCAAAGTTCTCATATTGACATGGGCTAGTCGGCGATGACATAGCCAACCCACATCGGCCTTTCTGAATAAGCACATCGGTCCTGTAGTGGTTTGCTTAGAAAATTCCACCACATACAAGTCATGTTCGACGTACCCAACAAAAGCGACCTTGAGAGACTTGCTCCACAAGAGGACCATAATATCAACATCAATAAAGACGGCAAATCCCATCTTTCCAAAAGCAAGGACTAAAAGTAAATTGTATCCAAGGGTCTCAACAAGCATGACGTTCACGAGTGTAATGTCGTGTGCAACCACAACCTTGCCGAAACCCATTACCTTAGACTTTGACTTGTCGGCATATGTCACGGTGATTTGATCAGCGTTTGGCTTGAAGTCCTTGACAGAAGATGAGCTTCCGGTCATATGACTTGTGCAACCACTATCAAGCACCCACTTTGACCCTCCGGAAGCATACGTCTACAAAAGATAAAGCTACTTTTTCGGTACCCATTTTTCAATGGGTCCTCTTTTGTTAGCAACAAGGGTCTTGGGAACCCAAATAGACCAAGCAATATACCCATCATAGGGGCCAACATATTGTGCATACACATCACCATAATAATCACGCATTAGAACATAGTGAGGGTTAGCACTTCCCGCAAAGTCATCATGAGACATAGTTTTACCACTTGTGGTCTTACTATCCACAATGGTCTTGTTGGTCTCTTGTGCGGCCTTGGCCTTCTTCTTCTTGTTCTTCTTCTTCTTCTTCTTAGTATTGGAGACAAAACCAATGCCCCCTTTATCACCACTACGCCTTTTCTTGCTCAAAAGATCATCAATGGACTTGTTGCCTTGTGGAAATGTGGCATTGGCAAGCTCCCCCTTCAACCTAGCATTCTCTTCAAGAATAGTTGTGCTACTAGATGGAATGAAGTTACTAGGTGAAGGAATATTGGCCAATTGAGTTTGAAGTGTTTCATGGGACTTTGTGAGAGACAAGAGTTCACTCTCCAAAGCCTTATGAGCCTTGTTAAGCAAACTAAAATCCTCGGCATGTTTTTCATGAACCACACCAAACTCAATCTTGTCCTTTTTAGCCATTTTTTATTTAGCAATAGCATGATCACGCTCTTTGGTGAGTTTGTTAACAATAGTGTCATTGGCCTCATCAAGCCCTTCAAGTTTTAATTCAAGTGACAACCTAGTTTCTTGTTCTTCTTCTAGAGCATTGTTTAAAGCCTCTAGCTCAATCATGTGTTCATGCCCAAGTTTACATCTTACATCTAGAAGCTCTTGAGTATGTGAAAGTTGATCTAGGATGTTTTCAAAGTGTAACTTAGCATCTACTTCTAGGTTAGTCAGAAACTCATCAAAGGAAATTAATTCCTTTTTAACATCAAGAGACATCTCATCATCAAGTTCATTATCTAAGGGAGTAGAGCGGGATGATGAGGATACCTCCGTTCCTCTTGCCATAAGGCAAGTGACATTCTTGGTGGGAGAGTTATTATTTGGAGAATCAAAGAGTGAGAATTTCGGAGTAGAGGTGGTGGCTAGAGAAGCCACACCATGAGAAGTTTCCTCTTCCTCATCTTCATTGTCAGAGGAGTATTCTTCATGAGTGATCAAGACAATTTCTCCCGACTTCTTGTTGATGGGATTCTTCTTGATGAAAGGTTTCTTGTAAGGTGCCTTGAGAGTCTTTTCAACACAAGCTTACCCCCATGATCTTCTCTCTTTTCATAGGGACAACTTGCCACAAAGTGATAGCGGTCACCACAATTGAAGCAAGTTCTCAATATCGTTGTATTTTCTCTTTTCCCATTTGGGTTGCTTTTTCTTTGCATTTCCATCTTGGCCTTGGCGGGGTTCTTCCAAAAGTTCTTTGCATAGAAGGCCATATATTGACTATGAGCAATCTTGACTTCATCGGGGTGGTCCATGGAAAGCCCTTCATCACTATCATCTTCATCCCCATGGTCCACAACTTTGGCCTTCAATGCAACATTGACAACATTGCTCATACCAAGGGCACGAGCACGGGCATCTTTGGAATTCTTGGCGGCAACCTTAAAAGAGGCCATCTCTTGCATAACTTCATTTGAGGTCATGAGATGGTAGTTGTGTATTCCTTGTAGACTCTTCAAGTTGGTGGGCTCAAAAGGCATGAGTGCACTTACATATTTCCTTTTTATCCATGCATCATCCACATGTGAGGCACCCACATTTCTAAAAGCGGTGGCGGTGGTATTGATCCTTCGGTACATGTCTTCATGATCTTCACCTTCTTTCATGTACAAGCCTTCGGCTTCATTGCTTAGAGCATCATATCGGTTCCTCCTCATACTCTCATTTCCAACAAACAACACAGCGAGAGCATCCCAAGCTTCCTTGGCAATGCTAAAGTGCTTAGTGTGTGGGTAATCCTTTGTTCCCAATCCTTGTTGAATCATATGCAAATCAGTGGCATTGAGTTGACTATTCACAACCTCTCTTCTTGTCAAGTTGTTTGGATCCCCAATAAAGAGTCCATGCTCGATGATGTTCCATAGTTCAATGCAAGGGTTGCGCACATGAGTTATCATTAGTGATTGCCATTGAGCAAAAGTAGCAGACTCTTCTAGCTTAGGTGGGTCACCTCTATTGTACACATGAGGGTGAGGGACGGCAGGATCGGGAGAGTACCAAGAATCACGGTGCTCACCCTTCCCCCCATCAAGTTGTGTGGAGGAATTAGCGTTGTCTAGTTTACCCCCTACCACCATACCCTCGGGGGATACAGAAGTATTCCCTTTAGGTACAACGGATGGTAGATACTCTTGAGGAGATGGGGGTGATGAGCCATCTTTGTCTTTAATAAGTTGCTCAAGCATCTTCTTGACTTTGTTGACCAAGGAAGAGCTCAATCTTGTTTCCAAGTTTCTGAGATATTCCATGGTAACCGGGGTCGGCTCACTACCACCATCCCCTTCTTGGCTACCCATATTCTCTTAGGCGGTAAAGCCCAAATAAAGAGCCGAGGCTCTGATACCAATTGAAAGGATCGTATGGGCACCTAGACGGGGGGTGAATAGGTGCTACTTGAAATTTTACTTTTTTTCAAATTAGGATTTGACAAGAAAGGTAAATTCTCTAGAATATGCAACTATGGTGAATTTACCTATATGTCAATCAAGCACAAACTAACACAACACTAAGCAAGAACAAGTAAGTAAAGTGCGGTAAAGGATAGAAGTAACCAAGGGAGTGGAGGCGGAGTCACGAGGATTTGTTTCCCATAGTTCCTTCCTTTTGAGGGGAAGTACGTCTACGTTTGGGTTTCAAACCAACAACGCCACGAGAGGCCTCCCTTGTTCTCCGATGAACCTCACCCCAACGGGCTCGATTCACCTTCCACTATATCGGCAACCTTCGAGGTGGAAGCCGGCACCTTTACAACAAGTTCGGGGAACACATCCACAACTGAATTGGAGGCTCCCAAATACAAGCAAGCTGTCAAGACAAATCAAAGACAAGCTTGTAAGAACCAAATCAAAGTTAGGGTTTCAATTAAAACACTAGAGCTTGGGGGCCCTCAAGTGAATGGGGGGGGGGAATGAAGATCTCTCTTGGTGAAGATGTAAATCAAGGCCTCCTCCTTCGATTCTCCAAAGATCAATGACTTTGGATGGTTGGATGAAGAGATCTTGTAGATTTGGTGGCTCTAATGGGGTTGGTGTTCTTGAGCAGCTCGAGCAACTGGAGGAAGAAGATAAGGGTCCCTTTTTATAGGCAGCCCCCTCCACGAACCGTTTTATGACCGTTGTAGAAAAGTCAGACCGGAGACTTCGGTCTCCGGCCAATCTCCGGACCAGCCTTCGGCCTGCCCTTCTGACTGACCCAGACCAATCCTGCCCCAGCAACACCGGAGACTCCGGTCTTCCAACACCTGAGACTCCGGTCTGAACAAAGTCCGTAGACTCCGAAGTAACCGCTGGTGCAGGCTCCGGAGCACTAGACAGAATGTCCCAGCCAGATCCTGGGAGGCACCACCAGAGCTAGAACCGGAAATTCCGGACCACACCAGAGACTCCGGTCTGGAGTTTCCAGAACAGTGGCATATGAATGTGGTCTTTTCCCAAGAGTGAGGGTGCTATTCATCTATGATAATACCAACCTGTGGACAATAACAAACTGTAAAATGATCTACTTGTTGTTAACGAACACCAAAACTGATTATGACAATAAATGCCCTTTCAAGTGGCATCATCCAGAGCACTTCCATGCTCCAGTGCACCACGATCAAACGCGATGCCCGAAGCATCTGCGATAAAGAAGAAAAGGTCCCGAATAAGAACGAGACAAAGAGCAGCCAAAAATACAAGACCAAATCAAGTGAAAGATACTCACCGGAGAAAGCCTTGGCCGCAGCCATCAGCCTATCGGCCATCTCCTTCTCGCGAGTGGTGGCCGCAGCAGCAAGCTGCTCCTCGCGATCCGCAGACTCCTTCCACAGGCGCTCCTGAGCTTCAGAAGCGTCAGCTACCTCCTTCTGCAAACGCTCTTTCGCCTCCATAGCATCTGCAGCTTTCTTCTCCGCTCGACCAAGGCTCTTTTCAAGAGCGTCCAGCCGACCGACAGCTGCATTATTTTCATCTGCAAACATCAAGAATAAGAGGATCAACATAAGCAAAGAAGAAAGGGACAGCTGAACCACAAAAGGGTGATCAAACCACGCACCTTGCCGCTGCCGCAGGTTGGCCTCCAATGCCAGGTGCTGCTGGATAAGGAGATTAGTGTTATGCACGAAGGGCTACAAAACAAAACACAAACAAAAACAACCATCAAAAAGGGCTCAGGGGCTACGCCCCATAAGAGCAAAATTGACCAATAGGTCATCCGAAAAAGGGCTAGGGGTCTCCCCCTACAAGACAAAGGTGCAGAAAAACTTACATGCTCCGGCCGGGACTCTGAAGTTCCGCATGTGGTCTTCTGCATTATGACTGCCCGAGGATCTCGCTTGGAGAGGTTAGGCTCATCGTCCTCAGAGTCAGCCACCACGTAAGGGGGAGGAGCTGTCTCCTTCAACTCCCCATATCTTCCTGAGTACCCTCACTAAGGGGCCTCCGAAGAATGGCTGCAAGAACAAAGCTTGATCAGACAAAGACAAATGACAGAAAACATTTCGGGTAACGATACTTACGAATCAATATTAGACAAGTTGAAGACGGGCGGTGGCTTCTCCTTCTTATTCTTCTTGGCCGGCGGCTGCGTTCCATCTCTCGAAGCGGCACGGCAGGGAAAGGTGCGGATGAGGTACCATAATCCTCGCCATGATGCTGAAGGAAGGACGGCGCCCTCGGAGTTGGTGGGGTACATGCATCCGAAGATTCTCTCCGCGAGCGCTTTCGGGTTTGTCCCTCGCTTGCCTCGGGAGCATCTGTAATTAGCGACTGAGCTGGAGGAAGCTCAGACTCGGAGTCCACCTCCTCATTGTCTGGCATCTCCTTAAAATTCTCAGGCAGAGGAGGCATAGACCCCGTAACCTGGAGGTGCTGCAAGCAAAAAACGACAACAACATGAGAAACTGCAACAAACAACAAACACCCACAAAGGCGTAGTGCGCACGAACAAACATCACCTTTGAAGCCCCTTTACTAGCGCTAAGAGGGGGAGTTAGCGACTCCCCCGGAAGGTCCTCACTAGCCTTGTACTTCAGCAGGGGATGGAGGACCCTATCAAGGTCACCCGAAGATAACTCTTCGGATGACACCCTGGTCGGATCACTAGAGCTGGCGTAGAGAAACATCGGGTGTGCCCTGACCTGGAGCAGCTGCACCCGGCATTTGAGGAAGGTGCGGATGATGTCGACATCATTGACCTCCTTGCCTAGCACTAGCTGAAGAGCCTCCACTCGCTGGTAGAGCCTCTCCACCTCCGCAACTTCGCCCTCCAAGATATGGTTTTTCCATGATCTCTTCGGGACGATCTTCTGCTTGGAGTCGAAGGGGGCAAGCCCAAAATGCTAACTGTCTAGCTTGACATCGCGGAGGTAAAACCACTTACGACGCCAATACTGGACGGACTCGAAAATAGCTAAGGAGAAAAATTGGACAAAAGGACGAAGGGAGATGATGCAGCCGCCAAGCAGATAGACTTCGCTGATGCCGGACTGACTCTTCACGGAATAGAGCTTCTAGAAGAGGCCAAAGTGTGGCTCGATGCCGAGCTAGCACTCACAAAGCATGATGAAGCACGAGATGTTAAGAAGAGAATTGGGAGACAGATGATGAATCTGAATCCCATAGAAGAAAAGGAGTCCACAAAGGAAATCGTGGACAGGAAGCAAAAGACCGCGAAGAATGAAGGCAACGAAGATCACCCGAAACCCTACGTGTGGGCGGGGGATTACCTCATCGCTAGGGATCTTGACGTCCTCCTTGTTTTGCAGGATCAATCTTGCATCGCGCAGCTTGCGCAGATCGGTGTCCCGCACCTCCGTGCGTCTCCACTTGCTATTGGTGGTACGAGCGGCAGCAGCACCCTTCTTGCCGCCGGCGGTGGCGCTCGAGCCAGCATCGGTGGCGACCTTCCTTGACTTTCCCATGAAACGGTGTCGAGTGCGGCGATGAGTGCGGAGAAAATAAGAAGGAAATGATCTGAGAACGTCCAGTCGCAAAGGCGAGAGATGTGGTGCCCGAGAAAATGGAGGCAATGGCGAAAGAAAATGGAAAGGGGGTGAAACAGAATCACTGTTTCCCCACGGTTATAAAAAACAAGGGCGATAAACAAGAGCCATCGATCCAGAAGCCCTAGCGCGCAAGCCAAATCCAGCCATACATGTGTCAGCACAACAACGAATCGTCACTAGCACGCCGTCCACTACGCATGGAAACCGAGGAGACGCCATAATTCTCGCCACATCGCGCATGACCAGTCAACTCCAAGTCAGGAAGTGGGACCCATGTTTGTCCTGTCACGTCACCTCTGGCGCCGCAGAGGGTTGAGGTCACCGACTGTTACCACTGATGTCATAAAAAGCAATCTAGCAATGGCTGGAAATCTTCGAATGATAAATCAAGTACTTACTCAAATCTACGATTCAAACAACTACTCGGGGGCAACTCCTATCAGGAGCGCTGGCCGCGCACCTGATACATGATTAAGGAACTGCAGCTCTCGACTATCTTCGTAGCATGGAAAACAAAAAAAATTCTACCGCATGAACACACATAAGACAAGATCTATCTACTAGATTGTAGCAACGAGTCGATAGAGTACTAACCCTCAAAGATTCCAAAGCGGTTAACGAGATCGGATTCTCGTGGGTGATGTAGTCGTTCACTTGCCGATCTCAAGATCGCGTAGATGATCCTTCTGGCGCCGGGTTTCGGTAGCACTCCCGTAGTCGGTCACACATTTGGTACTCGATAAAGACCTTATCTCTCCCTTGTTCCATTAGGCAGCGGAGGTTGTAGATCTCTCCTCGCATTTCTGGCAGAACGATAGCGTGGTGGCGGAAGTAGAGGGGAAATCCCGCAGGGCTTCGCCTAAGCCGGAGCGGGTATGGTGGAGTAGAAGAGGGCCTCCGCCATCTAGGGTTTAGAGGGCCGAGGTGAGGTGGTGGACGGCGGGTAGGGGAGGGCCTAGGCGGCGGAGACTTGGAGGAGGTCTAGGGCGGCGGCGACTTGGGTGGAGGCGCAGCCAAGCTAGGATTTGTGGTGAGGGGTAGGGGGGCCCTACCCTTCCTTATATATAGGATTCGCAATATAGAAAACAAATTTTTTCCTACGATGGGAACAACTAAGTACAAAGATCTATCTACTAGATACAAGAAATGGGTGGATATACATCCATACAATACGTACCCTCAAAGACCCAAAAACATTAATGAGGTTGTACTCATGGATGATGTAGTCGAACGCTTGCCGATATCGAGATCAAGAAGAAGTCCATCCGGTCCAGCAGGTCCAGCACCGCAAAGCAGTGGTGCATCAGTGATCGCACACACGTTCGGGTACCCGGACAACCTCCGCGCCCTCGCTCCAGCGAAGCAGCAGAAGAAACAAATCCTTCCAGAAAAAACCACCGGGAACATGTATCTCACTGATCCGAGAACATGGGGAAGTTCTAAAGGGGGAGAGAGATCCTTCGCGAGGAGGTGTGAGTGATAAGTGAGAGGAGGGGATCCTTTTATAGGAGGAGGGGCAGCCCACTAGCCATGTCCGGCGGCCAAGGTGGGTGCCCCCACCTCTTCCTCCATTAATGTGAGTAGAGCTCCCACTCACACAAATGCCCCTCCATTTCCTCCACTCAAAATCCCACCCAAATCCCATTAAATTTCCACCAAATTTAATGCAATCTCTCTTTAAATAAAGCTCTTTTATTTATTTATTTATTCATAATTTTTTTAATTAATTTAATTAACAAACATTCACATAAAACCCCTTACAACATTTCAATTTCACATGCAGAACCAGTTTCAGCAAATTTCAACCGAAACAATTCCGGTGTCTAGTGAAATAAATTCCCGTGCTTTGTTTTTCTTTCTCTAGCATCTTATTTGCTCCAAATGGTGTCGGTATCCCTTAAGTGTGTCACCCTACGGTTCGTGAATAATGTAGACATGATCAATAATCAGCAGCGGGACCTGGAGATTCATACTAAATCCCACACATTCAACGATGACTTCTGTGATCGTGTAACCTTATACACATGTAACTAAATCCCTTTGTTTCACGATATATTACATGTACGAGATTCGATCGTCGGTATCTCCATACCTAGTTTGATTTCGTTACCGACATGTACTCTTTTCTTGTTCCCGTGATATAACATTCTAATGATTAAATCACTTGCTTGCAAGCTATTTAATGTGATATCACCGAGAGGGCCCAGAGTTTTAGAGGACTATACCCAATAAGGCACAAGTCGCTGTGTTTACAGTGCTAGTCCCTGGATCGAATAGCTAGCACCCACAGTTAAGATGTAATATCAAGAAACAAAGGTCATATTACATCGCATATCCAGGAATAAAATAGTTCATTACAACTTACATAGCTCATATGGCTATCTTATTACAAAGCATCAGATATAACTATAAATCATGGAGTCCTTCATCTTCATGTGTCACAGGCAAACATGTTGGCTGTAGACTTGTAATCCCTACTCATCAAACTTCACTATCAACAAGAAATCCTACAACATGATAAGTTATAGCCACAAGAGTCAATACATTTTAATTGTATTGGAAAGTGATACCATATTGATATAGAGAACCTAACATCAACATGAATATATGGCTGAGTGGAGTTTTGGCTGGCCTTTGCATAAAGTAAGTTTTCCCTATCCTTTGTAAAATAGTTTTTATCTTTTTCATCAAACATGGCACACTGGATACCCTCCAGGTGCTTCCCTTGTTCATCCATCAAGTTTTAACTTAGAGAAATTAGAATGATGAGATTCTTGATTCTGCTTCATTGTCTTGATGCTCAAAAGTTGTCCATAACCGGGTACACGGCTAAGTACTTAGTTTTACCCTCTCGAGAGATGGTGCACTTTCCCCACAAGACTCGACATGCATCGAGACAAGACTTTTCAGAAGCAATCCCTTAGATCAACACAGACGCGTTCCATCCTATCATCACTTCCACCTTCTGTCTGTCTGACTGAGTTCTTGCAACTTAGTTGGCCAAGGCAGAGCCCATATGCCATATGGCTGCACTGGAAGCTTTCGCAATAGGAATGTCTCCAATCTCTTTGTTCCTGGGTGGCCATCCACAAGTGAGCTACACCAGGGTAAACCATATAAATGGGCCCTGGGTAACCACTCAACACAATCCATACAAGTCCCATTTCCACCCAGGTGTTTAATTAACATCAGCCGTTTTTATTAGTCCAAAAATACTCATATTTTCATAAGACATCATAACATGATTTCCACCCACGAATCTATATAGCAAGACTAATCATTCTAATCTTATGATGTCTCCTATCTTTAGGAAATACTACCAAGGTAGATACTATAGGATTTGCATAGCATAGAAATATACATAATAGTCCTATCATGCACACTACA